>OY992539.1:30775208-32189330 GCA_963921195.1 Pegoplata infirma
TGTCTGTCTGTCTGTCTGTCTGTCTGTCTGTCTGTCTGTCTGTCTGTCTGTCTGTCTGTCTGTCTGTCTGTCTGTCTGTCTGTCTGTCTGTCTGTCTGTCTGTCTGTCTGTCTGTCTGTCTGTCTGTCTGTCTGTCTGTCTGTCTGTCTGTCTGTCTGTCTGTCTGTCTGTCTGTCTGTCTGTCTGTCTGTCTGTCTGTCTGTCTGTCTGTCTGTCTGTCTGTCTGTCTGTCTGTCTGTCTGTCTGTCTGTCTGTCTGTCTGTCTGTCTGTCTGTCTGTCTGTCTGTCTGTCTGTCTGTCTGTCTGTCTGTCTGTCTGTCTGTCTGTCTGTCTGTCTGTCTGTCTGTCTGTCTGTCTGTCTGTCTGTCTGTCTGTCTGTCTGTCTGTCTGTCTGTCTGTCTGTCTGTCTGTCTGTCTGTCTGTCTGTCTGTCTGTCTGTCTGTCTGTCTGTCTGTCTGTCTGTCTGTCTGTCTGTCTGTCTGTCTGTCTGTCTGTCTGTCTGTCTGTCTGTCTGTCTGTCTGTCTGTCTGTCTGTCTGTCTGTCTGTCTGTCTGTCTGTCTGTCTGTCTGTCTGTCTGTCTGTCTGTCTGTCTGTCTGTCTGTCTGTCTGTCTGTCTGTCTGTCTGTCTGTCTGTCTGTCTGTCTGTCTGTCTGTCTGTCTGTCTGTCTGTCTGTCTGTCTGTCTGTCTGTCTGTCTGTCTGTCTGTCTGTCTGTCTGTCTGTCTGTATGTCTGTTGAAAACACGCTAACTTTTGAAAGACTTTACGGAGGCTCCTGAAGTTTGGCACATATGTTGGGCATTTACCTGGTCAGGTTGGTATTGCAATCCAGCGAAATCGGTCCAGTGGTTCAAAAGTTATGAGCAAAAGACTGAATTTCGTCAAGGGTTTTTCGTGAATTTATGAGATAAAAAGCACTATAACTTTCGAAAATCAATTCTGAGGGTACTGAAGCTTGGCATATATATTTTTGAAATTTAAAGATTTTTCGGTATCATTAACCCGTTCAAACTTGATACCAAAAAAATGGCTTGATTTTGGGGCGTTCTCAAAACACCTTTTCCCAAAATTTGAAAATTTTATTAAAAAAAAATTTAAATATACCATTTTTTCTTTCTGAATTCATTAAGAACTCCTTGGAGAGGAAAAATGTGAAATATGGCGGATATCCGTAGATCCACTTTTCGGGAATCGCGGGGGGAAGTTAGCGGATTTCAAGGAAATATTGGTTTTATCAATAATTTGGATTAATAAAATCTTATAAATTTTATTTTTTTGCAAATTAACCGTTTTTTGGTGTCGTGGCATTCTATTATATAACTTTAAGTATGTCATGAAATCTTGTTTTAAAACCATTGGTAAGTCACAAAAATATTTTAAAACGTATTTTTGTCACTCAAAAATATTTTTTTACCAAAACAAAAAAAAAAAATACACTCGAAAAAAATTTTACACTCAAAAAAAAACATTAGTAAATTTTTTTTGTTGAATGAAAAAAATTTTACACTCAAAAACAATTTTACACTCAAAAAAAAAATTAGTAAATTTCGAAAAAATTTTACACTCAAAAAAAATTTTACACTCAAAAAAAAAAAAATTAGTATTTTTTTTTTTTTCAAAAATTACTAAACAAAAATTCTTTTACAAAAAATAAAATATTTCTAATCATAACTGTTATTTTTTTCACGTTAGAAAATTTACTATCACTTAAAATGTTCATTGTGGAGGGTATTCATAGATTCGGCCTAGTCGAATTTAACTTTTCTACTTGTTTTCGGTTGCGATTTCCGAAATTGATTTGATCCAACAGAAGTTAGGTTGTTATAAACAAATTTCGATTATCGCAACTAAAAATTTCGGTTGTTGCAATCAAACCATTGAGTTGGCTCTAAGTTCGGCAGGCACGACTAATCAATTTTCTTTGTGTAACAAATCGTGTAACACATGTTTTAGGTTTTCTGATTTTTTAACTGACATAACTTTATTTTTAATTCCACAGTAACTGAAGAATGCTGAAATTTTAGAAATACATTTATTTTATAGAGTTTTGTAGGCAAAATTTGTTTGTTTTTATTTGTTTTTGGTAAAAATTCAGAGCTAAGTCTAAATTTCTGATGTAGCAAAACACACAACATTTTTTTATTTTTTGATTAATTTATTTTCATTTTTTGCATTAAAAATACAAAAAATGTTTTATTCGGTCTTTATATATTTACATATATATTTAGAGTTTTATTCTAGTTCAAGACCAACAAAAAAAAAAAAAAAAAAAAAAAAAATGTTATGAGAATATCATAATTAGATTTTTTTGATTAATTTTTAGTTTTATTCTAGTTTAGTTATTCTAGAGTTTTATTCTAGTTCAGTTAGTTATTCTAGAGTTTTATTCTAGTTCAAGACCAACAAAAAAAAAAAAAAAAAAAATGTTATGAGAATATCATAATTAGATTTTTTTGATTAATTTTAAATGAAAACTCTCTAGTTCTGGTTCTGAATTTGTGTGATTTATAATTATTTTAGGATTATAGTTTTTTTTTCAAAAATTTATATCCGAAATTTGAAAAATTCAAAACCAATTCTGCATATATCCTGAAACTACAAAAGGCTTTAGCTAGGCACCTAGTTAAATAATATTGTTTTTGAGTCAGAATTTTTACACATCAATACTTTTTCCTCAAATTAGCATTAACTTCTGCTAACTCAACACATGTTTCTGCTTATTAGAAAAACTTTTCTTATGTTATTTTTTTTTTAATTAACAAATGTCAAGGGAATTTATGCAACAATTGCTCTTTTTTTTGCACTTTTTCCTTTAAAAGAATAGAAAGTGAAGACATTTAAAAAGAATAAAAAGAATATTTAAAACAAATACATTCATTAAATTGTCACTTGAATTAAAGACAAATGTACAATGTCTAATTTGTCTTTTGATTTTACTAACTAAAAGTGACTTTTAACAAACTAAAATGCTAATAAAACTTACAATAAAAACAACTACCCTTAAACAGAGTTACGCAAACTTTTATTTTGATGAACCGGCAAACCACTAGAATTAATAAAGAAGTTGATAATAAAGAAACTCATGACCAAAAAAAAAAGGTTCTGATCCAGAAACCAGACCAACAAATCTTAATGTGTATTGACAACTGAACTCGAATCTGCCATTCAAAAAAAAATCTGTCGTTATGTAAGTTTTTTTTGATGGCAGATTCGAGAAGATTTGTTGATCTGGTTTCTGAATCAGAACCTTTGTAGAGCTGTTTTATCATTTAAAGCTCAACTTTTGAGAAACTCTGCTTTTGATAGCAAAACTAAAACAACAATAAAAATAGCAACAATAAAGCGTTTCTTGTCTAGGAAACACGAAGTGCAAATGTAATGAATGTTTTAACGTTCTAACGTTTTTATGTGCTTTTTTGTGTAGTTAGAGAAACTGCAAGCAGTCAACCACTGCGGATGGAATATCATTGTTTAATTTGCATTTAGTTGTTTTTAAAAGCTTATTATACACATAATAGCCAACCAGACAGGGTTGGAAAGAACAAAATTGCTTAGATATATTTTTTAAAAGTCAGACACTACCCATTGTAAATGGTTTTAATAAAAACACTATCAGTAAAAAAATTAACATAAAAAAAATTAAAAAGAAGTGGATTTAAACAGAAGGATGGTAAAGCTTTTAACTAGAAATTTAAATAAATTTAAAATCTTTTTTATCGGTGTTAAGAATTTGGAGAAGTTTTAAATTTTTTAAAATATTTTCGTAGTCTGAAATATATCAGATATTATTCGAATATTTTTTTTTGTAAAGATTTAAGATTTTTTATAAAAAGAAAAAGTTTCAGATTTTAAAAGCTTTTTAGTATTGAAAAAGTCTCAAAATCTGAGAAATTTTTCATAAAGAAAATTACTCAGGATCTAAGACATATTTCGTAGAAAATGTCTCAGAATCTCAGACATTTTTCATATAGAAAAATATTGAGAATCTTAAATATTTTTCGTATGGAAAAAGTCTCAGAATCTGAGACATTTTTCGTAAAAAAAGATGTCTCTGAATCTGAGACATTTTTCGTACAGAAAATGCCTCAGAATCTAAGACATTTTTCGTATACAAAAATTTGCGCATAGAAAAATTTTCAGAATCAGTGACAGTTTTCGAATAGAAAATGTCTTAGAATATAAGAAATATTTTGTATAGAAAAACTCTCACAATCTAAGACATTTTTCGTATCAAACTAAAAGATTTTTTTTTTTTGTACAGAAAAAGTCTCAGAATCTGAGACAGAATCTGAGATATATTTTATATATGGGGCATTCCATGTCAAATCGGTCACTTAATTGTTTTTTTTTTAGATTTTCCCAATTTGTTTACAGTTTTTAGTACCCTTTGAGAACTCCTTCGTGGTAAATTTTCAGATTTTTTTGATGACCCGTTCAAAATATATCGAATTTTTAAAAATTGTTAGTTTGTTCCTTTACTTAAACTTCTTTTACTCTTTTAAAGTCCCAAAAATTCTTAAAAGCGCTCTAGTATACGCTTTTTAAGTTTTAAAATTTAAATCTCATTTTTGAAAATGTTTGTACTCCTCGATTTTTTTGTGTTTGACTTCTATCGATTCTACAAATTTTTTGCCCAGGAGGATCGTGGGATAACGATTATTGGTTTTTTTTAAAAATGTTTGAAAAAATTTTATTGTAATTTTCCAATCTTAAAATCATTTCTACTGCTACAATGGTGCGTCACAGAGGGGTCATTTATAAGACCGACCCCATTAATTTGTACGTCTTAACATTTCTTTGGAACAAACTAATACCCTATCTCCAATTTCTTAGGGGGCTCCCACACAAAACGACATTTTTTAAAATTTGCTCCAACCGCTCTAACTACCCTAATATAGAACAGAGCAATAAAATATATGACCGACCCTCAATATTTTTTAAGTCTAAACATTTTCTCTGAACACACCTACCCCATATCTTTAATTGTTAAGGCGGTCCCCATACATTTTTTTGTTTTTTTTTGTAAATTTGTTTTATTGAATCAGCTTCTACCGGCCCAATGATTTGTGAGACCGACCCCCATTTATTTTTACCCTACAGCATTTTTTTAAAGCATACCAACGCCCTATCTCCACTCCCTAAGTAGGCTCCCATACTAATAACAGTTGAAGCAAATTTTATAAAAATTTAATTTTGAAAGAAGCCTACTTAGGGAGTGGAGATAGGGCGTCGGTATGTTTTAAAAAAAATGTTGTAGGGTAAAATAAATGGGGGTCGGTCTCACTATTGACCCCTCTCGGACGCACCATTGGACCGGTAGAAGCTGATTAAATAAAACAAATTTACAAGAAATAAAAGAAATTGTATGGTGAACGCCTTAACAGTTAAAGATAGAGTGTAGGTGTGGTTAGAGAAAATGTTTGTGCTAAAAAAATATTGAGGGTCGGTCATATATTTTATTGCTCTAAGTTCACTATTAGGGCAGTTAGAGCGGTTGGAGCAAATTTAAAAAAAATGTTGTTTTGTGTGGGAGCCCCCTTAGAAATTGGAGATAGGGTATTAGTTTGTTCCAAAGATATGTTAAAACGTAAAAATGAATGGGTGTCGGTCTTATAAATCACCCCTCTAAGACGCACCATTGGAGCAGTAGAAGTGATTTTAAGATTGGAAAATTACAATAATTTTTTTTTAAAAAAATTTAAAAAATAGTAATAATTGTTATCCCACGATCCGCCTGGGCAAATAATTTGTAGAATAAATAGAAGTTTTAGACAAAAAAATTTCAAAAAAATCAAAGAGTACAAGCATTTTCAAAAATGAGATTTGAATTTTGAAACTTTAAAATCGCATAATAGAGCGCTTTTAAGATTTTTTTGTGATTTTTTTTTTAAAGTACGTAAAAAAACAAAAATTTTGAAAAAAAAAAATTAAAATTTGGACCATTATTGAAGAAGTTATGAGTACAAGAAGTTTGAGTAAAGGAACAAATTACCAATTTTTAAAAATTCGGTATCTCTTGAACGGGTCATCAAAAAAATCGGAAAATTTACCACGAAGAAGTTTTCAAAGGGTACAAAAAACTTTAAGCAAATTGAGAAAATCTAAAAAAAAAAAATTCAAAGTGTACGATTTGACCTGGACTGCCCCATATATAAAGTTTCAGAATCCGAGATATTTTTCTTATATCGAAAAAGTCTCAGAATATGAAAGATTCTGAGACATAGAATATGTCTCAGAATCTGACTTTCTTTTCAAAATTTGATACATTTTTTATAAAGGAATATTCAAAGAATCTGGAACATTTTTCGGACAGAAAAAGTCCTAGTGGCGAAGGCACTTTTTGTATAGAAATAGTTTCACAGAAAAAAATATCGTAAAATCAAGAGTAACAAAACAAATTGTTACCAACGAAATACTAGTTCAACAACGTTTTTAATTGTATCAACAATGTGTATTGTTAATGTGACAAAAATCCGGTTTTATTTCCAATTAAACGCATGAATTAAAATCATTGTTAAATATTCCACAAAATTCACATTACTAACACAACCAATTTATAAACTCATTTAATCAAGCACAAATATATGCGACGATAGCACGGTGGTAGTGTGCTAAACTCGAATCATGAAGGTTTCGGGTTCGCTGCCAGTTGGCGGAACAGTTTTTTATTTTTGTTTTTTTTTTTATTTGAGATTATTATTTATTTTTAAAAACGCAAAAAGTGCATATTGAAATCACAGACACCTTATGTACGCATTAAGTCAACTTTAATTATACATGAGGAATAGCACGGTGGTAGTGTGCTAGCTTCGAATCATGAAGGTTGCGGGTTCGCCGCTAGTTGGCGGAACTTTTTTTTTTTTTTTTAATTTCCAATTTTAGTTTTTTTTTTATCATTCTAATTGTAGACTGTTTTAAATATGAAGTTTAGTCAAATACAAATATGTATAAGGATAGCACAGTGGTAGTGTGCTAGACGCGTAGCACGAAGGTTGCGGGTTCGATGCCAGATGGCGGTAGACATTTTTTTTTTTTTATTTTATTTTTTTTTTTTTTTTTCTATTTTTAGATTATTGTTTATTCTATTTTTAGATTTCAGATTATTTTTTATTCTATTTTTAGATTTTACAAATTTTTCAATTAATTTCATTGTTAATGTAACAATGAATGATGTTGATTTTTTTTTTCAAATGTTACAAATGCCATTGTTGTATTGACAAAATCCAATGTAGGCTCAGTTTCAATTAAATGTTTAATTGTATTAACAATGAAATTAATTGTATTGACAAATTTTTTTTTTCTGTGTTATGAATCATCACAGAAAAAGTTTTAAAATCTGATATATTTTTTTAATAAAAGAAGTCTAAGAATCCAAAAATTTGTATAGAAAAAGTTTCAAAATCTGAAAAAATTTTCTTATAGAAATCCGAAAATTTATCCTTTGAATGATTTCATTCCTATAACCGTATTCTATTAAATCTAAATAACGTTAAAAAATTTCCATAAAAAGTTTTTTTTTTTTTTACAAACCAAACTATTTTTATTATTGCAATAATAAAAATTTTTTCCTGTTGAAATCCATTGTCCTTCGTGTTTATATCTTAATCTTAACAATATTTCTTACAAACAACAATTGTTTTTCTTATTGTTGAAATTTTATTTTTATTGTTTTTTACCCAGTTCATCTATTGTTATTTGTGATTTATTTTTTAGCATATCAAAACCATCTTCATACAATCATTTTGCAATATTTTATTCATTCTATTGTTTTTTAATCTATTAGTTTTTCAAAACCATCATAAAAATTAAACAGTATAAAAGGTTTTGGCAATAAAAATCATTATCAACATTCAGTAGAAAAGAAATAACAGAATAAACATTAAAAACGCTTTCAGCTGTTATAATGAAATTCCTAAAAAAAATCATAAAAAAGAAACATTTTTTGAAAATATTCTTTTATTTTGCTAAGCTTTTCATTTCGTTTCCTTAATACTTGACTTTTCTTTGGAATTGTATGTACTTTATTTGATTGTTTTGCTATTATAAATAGACAAAAAATAGACAAAATACAATGGTATTTATACAGTGGAAGGAAATGAAAGGTATAAATTTAGATTCATAATTTTGGACTTGGTAACCCTGACCAAATTTTTTATACCCTCCACTTAGTGATAGAGGGTATATATAAGTTTGTCATTCCGTTTGTAACTCATCGAAATATAAATCTGGGACCCCATAAAGTATATATATTCATGATGCCCGATCGATTTTAAGACATTCTAGCGATGTCCGTCTGTCCGTCTGTCTGTGGAAAATGCTGTCGCGGACAAAATATTGCACAGAGATGACTGAAACTTCACATATTTATTGGAAGTTCTCCCGAGAAGTTTGGTATTGCATTTGAGCGATATCGGTTCAGCGGTTCAAAAGTTATGAACGAAAATGTAAGCACACCTCAAAAATTTCAGTACATTCAACATAACCTAAAAATACAAAATGCTTTAATTCGGCTTCTGGTTGACATATGTGAACATAATTGAACACCAAATGGTATTTTAACAAGTACGAACACATTTTTTGACAAAAAAAAAAAAAAAATCGCGGATTTTTTTTTACCAAAATTTTTTTTCGCGGAAATTTTTTTTCAAAAAATTTTTTTTTTCAAAAGTAATTTCCTTTTAAATAAAGTTTTTTGCAATAATCTTTTTGAAATTGTGGAGGGTATCACTACATTCGGCAAGGCCGAATTTAACTTTTTTACTTGTTGTTTTTTTACATTTTTCGTGGTTTTAGTATTGTTCTATCACAGCGGGCTCTTGAGATATTTCAAATTTGGGTTGTTCCTATATTTGAGTCCGTATTAAACCATATTTTTTTTGTATCTTCTTTTAAAAGTTTTGAACATCTGAAAGTATTACTCTTCCTAGTCAAAATGCTTTTGGAATCTTTTAGCTAATCTTATTTTTCTCTGAGATATCTTCAATTGAAATTTTTGGATTTGTTCAAAAAAATTGTTCTCTCTCTTATCACAAAATCTGTCAACATTATTTTTCTTATCTGACAACGAGATATCGTCAGATATAATTTATGGGTTTTCGTAAAAAAAAAAAAATATAAAAAAGTAACCTTGATTTTATGCAACATTTTAATTGCCTAATAAATCCCAGATAATAATAAATTTTTCCCTAAAAAGTATAAAAATTGAATGGGTTTTTCGTATATTTCTTTATACTTTTTCAACATATACTTTCTATTGCTTTAGCCCCACTGTGCAGCATTATGATTATAAGTGATTTTTGATTTTACGACTTTCATTTTGAATTCTGTTATCTCTATAAGAGTTTTTTACAAGTATATAAATGTACAAAAGCACTTATGAGAAAAAAACAAACAATAAAAAGAAATTTTAGTTTGGTCGAATTTTAAATTCCCTTCACAATTTTAATTTTTTTTTTGTAGTTCATGAATTTACCATACAAGATTTAAATAATTTAAGAGATGGCTTCGGCGGGGGCAGTGAAGGCACTTTCCCCTTCACAATAAATGTTAACGAATTCATGTATTATGTTGCTTATTATTATTAAAACTATTTGTTTATGTCCACGCCCTTAAAAGGGGGATGTCGACAACAACCGCATTTTAATATCCCCCGGTTCCACGTGCAAGACTATGGATTATACAGCACAAAAATTTTTCATTTGCTTTACAAAAACACAAAAAACAAGTAGAAAAGTTAAATTCGACTTGGACGAATCCGTGAATACCCTCCACAATGCCCTTTTTAAATGATAGTAAATTTTTCGAGGTAAAAATAACAATTTTTATTAGAAATATTTTAGTTAAAGAACAAAACTGTTTTTAGTCATTTTTGTAAAAAAAAAAAATTGACTGATTTTTTAAAGTGCAAAATTATTTTTGGGTGCATTTTTTTTTTGAGTGTAAAAATATGTTTGTGACTTATCAATTTTTTTACAGTTGTTTTAACACGTAAATTTAAGGTGAAACCAATTTGAAATTCACGGTTCTGTTTTTGGGTGCTGTGGTTTAGTGGTGGGTGCATTGTACTATTAGCCTGCAAGTCTGAGTTCAATTCTCACCTCAGGCAGAGAAACATTTTTTTTTTTTCAAATATTTATTAGTTTCTATTTGAAACTATTATCCATGGTAAATAGCACTCAAAACGTCAACGAAGTAAAATAATAAAATAATGGCTATTAAACACAGCTTCAAAATAATTCGCCAGACCAATAACAGATGGCGATGAAACAACTGTACTTAAAATTAACAACACGCGCAATTACAGTGTTGCCATACTTAAGCACTTATATCTTTCAAATATTTCATCTCTCTTCTATCCCCTTTTCGAAAGGAAGCATTGCAAAAAAAAAACAGACCAGACCAGACCAGGGGAATATTAAACATTAGGCCGCATAGATTTTAACTTTTATTTTTTGTTTGCACTAAAAGTTTCTATTGTGTGTCAAAATAATTCCATAATTTTTCGTAAAAATCAAAAATTTTCTTAATCTCCCGAATAGCGGTTAAAGTAAAACCCCCAAAAAATTACATATTTCTTCTTATGCATTTTTTATACCCTCTAACTACAGTATGGGGGTATACTCACTTTGTCATTCCGTGTGTAACGCATCAAAATATCGGTCGAGGACCCCATAAAGTATGTATAATTATGATCAGTGATCGATTCTAAGACATTCTAGCGATGTCCGTCCGTCCGTCTGTCTGTCCGTCCATCTGTCCGTCTGTCCGTCTGTCCGTCTGTCCGTCTGTCCGTCTGTCCGTCTGTCCGTCTGTCCGTCTGTCCGTCTGTCCGTCTGTCCGTCTGTCCGTCTGTCCGTCTATAGTTAACACGATGCAGTCCAAAATAAAAGAGCTACACTCCCGACATTTGGTACGAATATGTCTTATGTTACTAGGCAAGTTAAGTTCGTAAATGAGCAAAAAAAAGTTTCCCCTTGAACAACTAAACCAACCCATAAAAAATACCAATTTTTTACATGATTTTTTGTGTTTTTGTTTAACAATTGCAACATTTTTATGCTACAAGAAGTTCAAAGTCCTGCATTTGGATACAGAGAATTATATAATGTCTTTTTTTACCGGTCCGCCCCCCCCCCCTTTTATGGGCGTGTAATAATTTTTTTTTTTAAATAATGATAAACTTTTAACACATATTCTAGAGGAAATTTGCCCCCACAATTACCACTTCCGACCCCCCCCCCCCCCAAAAAAAAAGAAACGTCCCTGCAATTTTTTTTGCATGTTTGGTTGCTTAGAAATAAGATAAAATATGTATTTTTTGTTGAGTTTTTACTTTAGCCACGATGCGGGTGGGTAGAAAATTTTTGATTTTGACGAAAATTTTATGGAGTTACTTTGACACCCAATAGACACTTTCAGCTCAAACAAAACCAAAAGAAAAAGAGATGCGGCCTATTAAACATACACCCCAAACTTAAGGTGTCTCAGAATTGTATTTCGAAAGTTAAAGTGTTTTCTACAGATGGATAGACAGACTGAAAGGCGGATATCGCTAGATCGACTTAAAATCTATCGATTTATGAGAAAATCCATGAGAAATTTAACTGGCGGACCACCGATTTTGTTAATTTTTGGTTTTTTGATAAAGCTTTAATAATGATTATTTTTTTTTTTTATCAATACTTTGGAAGATATATATAGGCGTTTAAAAAAGCTATTTTTTTGAAAATATTGACATTTAGACAGTTTTTTACCACGTTTTTACTCTGAAACCGTAAGTCGTACGAGGGTCAGTCTTAGTGAAATCAATCAAAAATAGCTAAAAATTTTCGTGACCCCCTCCGATTTTGATGAAATTTGGTTTAGTTGTAACACTAGGTGATAAACTAATGCACACTTATTTTCAGCCCTCTAAGTAAACAGTGGGCGAAAACACGGAGGGTCAAAATTTCCCCCAAAATCTCCAAGTCGCGACACTTTGCACCGAAAAAACTTAATATCGTTGGTTCTATTATAGCTAGAAAGCCCATTTTTGGTTTGTTTTGAAGCTCATAATATGCTCTATAAGACCTACCATAACCAACAAATTTTCGAAAAAAAATAATGGTTACCTCCCTTATTTTAAGGTCGAGATATACGGAGGAGAAATTGGGGAGGATGGTATCCCCCGATTTTTTTTTTACTTGATAATCTTATAGAGAAAGTCCTTAAGAATATATTCTAAAATTTGTAAGTTGGGACAACAATGGGATCACTCAAAATCAAAATTTTTCACAATTTCCCCTAAAATCTCCAAATCGCAACACTCTTGAACTTTAAAAATTTAATATCATATGTGCTATTGTAGCTACAGAGTCCATTTTTGTTTGTTTTAAAGCTTATAGTACGCTCTACTATACCTACCTTAACCAAAAAAATTTCCAAAAAAAGGAATTGGTGCCCCCCTTATTTGAAGGTCGTGGCAAAGGGTGGCGAAAATGGGGGGAAAGTATCCCCCGATTTTTTTTTTACTTGGGATTCTCAAAGTGCAAGTCCTAATGAACATAGTCTACAATTTTTATGTTGGGACAGCAATGGAATCGACCAAAATCAAAATTTTTAAAAATGTTCCCCCAAAATCATCAAATCGCGACATTCTTGCGCTTCCCATTGGAGTCCCAAGATTAAAATTTCAGGATATGTTCTCTAGAACTTACTCTTAAAAAAAAAAAACAAGGTAAAAAAAATTTGGGGATACTATCCCCCGATTTCCCCCACCCCTTGCCACGATCTTATAATACAAGAGGCACCCCTAATTTTTTTTATTTTTTTTTTTTGTAACAGTAATATTGTAGGGCATGTTAAGAGCTTTAAAACAAACCAAAAATGGACTCTGTAGCTACAATACAGTCCACGACATTAAATTTGTAATGGGAAAGAGTGTCGCGATTTGGAGATTTTGGGGGAAATTGTGAAAAATTTTGATTTTGGTCGATCTGATTGTTGTCCCAACATAAAAATTTTAGGACATGTTCATTAGGACTTGCACTTTGAGAATACCAAGTAAAAAAAAAATCGGGGGATACTTTCCCCCCATTTCCTCCACCCTTTGCCACGACCTTTAATAAGGGGAGCACCCTTCCTTTTTTTCTAAAATTTTTTGGTTAAGGTAGGTATTGTAGAGCGTACTATAAGCTTTAAAACAAACAAAAATGGACTCTGTAGCTACAATAGCACATATGATATTAAATTTTTAAAGTTCAAGAGTGTTGCGATTTGGAGATTTTAGGGGAAATTGTGAAAAATTTTGATTTTGAGTGATCCCATTGTTGTCCCAACTTAAAAATTTTAGAATATATTCTTTAGGACTTTCTCTATAAGATTATCAAGTAAAAAAAAAATCGGGGGATACCATCCTCCCCATTTTCTCCTCCCTTTATCACGACCTTAAAATAAGGGAGGAAACCCTTATTTTTTTCGAAAATTTTTTGGTTATGGTAGGTCTTATAGAGCATATTATGAGCTTCAAAACAAACCAAAAATGGGCTTACTAGCTATAATAGAACCAACGATATTAAGTTTTTACGGTGTAAAGTGTCGCGACTGGGAGATTTTGGGGGAAATTTTGACCCTCCGTATTTTCGGCTCCTGTTGACTTAGAGGGCTGAAAATTTGCATTTGTTAGTTTTTTACGTAGTGTAAGAACTTAACCAAATTTCATCAATATCGGAGGGGGTCAAGAATATTCATGATTGATTTCACTAATAATGACCCACGAAAAAACTTGTAAGAACAATATTGTAGATAAAATTATTTAAAATTTATTAAAATTTAAAATTTAGAAAAAATAATTTTTTTCAACAAAATTTCAACAAAAAAATTTAGAAAACAATATTGAAATGCCCTTTTTTCCTGGCAAGGACACCATGGATTTCCAAAAACAAAATTTTTTACTTAAGTTAAGAATGTACTTTTAACGCTGTTAAAATTTCAGAGAGGTGTTTTTTCGTATTGTTAAGTAATAAGTTTTCAAAATTTTGATTTTTTTGCAAAAATTTAAAAAAAAAAATAAAAAAAAAATCGGAAACCGTAAGTTGTACGCAAAAACCATGTGAGACAATATTGTCGATAAAATTATGGAGATTCAAAATTTAAAAACCAAAAATATTTTTCAAAAAAAATTCAACGAAAATAGTTTTTTTTTCAAATTTTGAATCTCCATTATTTTATCAACAATATTGTCACAGGTAGATTTTGCGTACAACGTACGATTTCCGAGTAAAAAAAAAATTCAAAAAACTCTCGAGAGCCAACTATGTATTTGATATTTTCATTTTTTTTTTTTAATATTGGTTTTACAAATTTTTTCGTGTGACTTATGGTTTCCGAGTAAAAAAATGGTAAATTTTTTTTTTTTAAAAGTCAATATTGCAAAATGCGCATTTTTAAACGTTTTTTTTTTTTTTTAAATAGGGGTTTTATCCTTTTTGAACCTCAATCAAATAACCAAAAATTAACAAAATCGGTGATCAGTTAAATTTCCAATGGATTTGCTCAAATATACTTTATGGGGTCATAGACCAATACTTTTAGGTGTTTTAAACGGATTGAAAACCTTATATATACCTACCCTCTATCACTGCAGTGGAGTATATAAAAACAATTGTGAATTTTAGAGGATGGTTTAGTTTTCAATGGGGTTCCTTTTCCCCTATTTCGATTTTACCCTTTTAAAAACTGTATATTTCTAGGACCATGAGACATATTCGGGCTACACATCAGGATTCTAGCTCCTAACAATATGAAATCTTGCACATCTTACAGGCAAGTCGATGATATCTTGGTGTAGGGTACAGAGATGTCTTTGATGAAATTGTTTGTAATCTTTTATGAATCCAATGTATTGAATTAGAAATGCGTAAATAATTTGATTTTATCAAAATACGTTAAGAAATTCATACGAATTGTTGTAATAACAGTAAAGAACCATAAAATTTATATTTTTTAAGATTGAAAAGAGGAGGAAATAATGTGAAATCTTGCTGAAAAATTTACAAGTACACAAGAAAAAAAATGTAATTAAAAAATTCGTAGATTTAATTAAAAAATTAATTAAATCCGGACCAATCACAAAATTGCGCATATAAATTAAAAATATTTGTATGTCGTTAATACTATAAACTAAAAAATTTAATTAAAATTAAGAAAAAAAAAAAATATAATTTTAATTATATAAAATTTACTAAAAATATTAATTTTTTTTAAAATAAATAATTTAAAAAAACATTTTCTTTTTAATAAAATAGTATAAAAAAATATTTCTTCAAACTTTACCAAATATATTTATGCCGCAAAGACATAGTCAGTAAGATAATTTTATAAAGTTGATTTAAACCTTTTATACACATACGCATAAAACTATAAACAAAATGAGAATTCAAAAAACTTCATGAGAAATAAAAAAAACTTTCAGAAAACTGTTTATACTTGTGAATTTTTTTTGTATTTAATAAAATGCAAGAGAAAAACACATACTCGCACACACACGGAAAACAAAACAAAAAAAAAATAAGTAAAGCTAAAAATTTAATTAAACAATTAATTATATAAATTAAATATTTAATTACACTGTGCTACAAAAAACACAAAATCGAATATACTTTTAAAATGAGGTAGTTAAGGTTGTTGGTCTCGTCGAAAAGATCACAAAAATGCCCATCAAACTTGCCAGACACCCTCAAATTTTAAAGTTATTGTCAAAAAACGTTTTTTTAGGACTTTTCTCACTAAACCACTTGTAGCTTAAATACTTTTCAACCGATTTTAAATTTTTCAACTGTTTTGGATAGAAAAATGATAGGACTTTTCATGTGTGTGAATTGGTCTATACATATAAGAAATATATGTATTGATTTTTTCAACAATATCTAATGTTTTTGTTATTTTTTGAAAATTTTTTGAGTTTATCGATTTTTTTCTGCTATAGTTTGTTTAACAACATTTATATTAATAAACGTATTCCTTAAGAAAATTTAATTGTGAATACGATGAGTTTTATGCCAAAAAAATCAGATAACAATTGACAGAGTTGTGATAATTTTTCTAAAAAGATAATTAAGATTTTGTATGAAATTGCCGTGCGGATAACCCAGGCAATAAAAATAAAAAAAAAGGAACGTACTGAGAGGTCGCGTATCATTATTTTAAAGGTTTTTGACCTCCTGAATTCGAATTTGACCTTGAAATTGCGCTATCTTATTAAGTTTTTGATATATCAATTTATGTTAAATATCTCGAAAACCTGACGAGATAGAGCAATTTAAGGATAAGATTCGGATTCAGCGCACCAAAAACCTTAAAAAATATTGTACATGAACATTAATGATAAATTAATTTTTTTTGCCCGGGTTATCTAAACGGCGATTTCCTGCAAAATCTTAATTTTCTTTTTTAGAAAAATTATCACAACTCTGTCAATTATTATCCGAATTTTTCAGGATAAAGCTTATCGTACTTAAAATTAAATTATCTTTAAAAAACCGCTCATAAATATAAAGGTTGTTAAACGAACTAGAGCAGAAAAAAATCGATAAACTCGAAAAATGTTCAAAAAAAAAACAAAAAAAAAAAAATGATTTTATAGAAAAAATCAATAGATATCTTTCTTTTACGTATTGACCAATTCACACACATAAAAAGGCCTATCCTTTTTCTACACAAAACAGTTAAAAAATTTAAAATCGGTTGAAAATTTTCTGAATTACACAAGGTTTAGTGAGAAAAGTCCCAAAAAAAGTTTTTTGACAATAACTCTAAAATTTGAGGGTGTCTGGCAAGTTTAATGGGCATTTTTGTGATCTACTCGACAAGACCAACAACCTATACTATGTCACATCAGAAGTATTTTTTTACTGTAGCACAGTGTTATTATTAAATTTAAAAAACAATTAAAATGTTAAATAAAATAAATTTTAAAATTTTATAAAACAATTAATTATATTAAATAAAAATTTAATTAAAATTAAATTAAAAAACAATTAAAATTTTAATTAGAAAAAATATACGATATTATTTTCTGTGTAATTGCATGGTTAATAATAAGAGACGCGTACATGGAAGGGTTTTATATGATTCACGTAAATTACATTTTTAAGAAAAAAAAAATAAGAATGAACAAAATCTTTGTAATACTTTATTCAAAAAGTTTTTTGCAAATTGTTAAAATTTATATTTCCTTATAAAATCATTTCTAAACAAAAAAAAAGTTTACTTCCTTTTGGAAAATTGTTGATATCCTTCCTATCCTTTTTAACTTACTTGTCCTTTACTAAAAATAATGTTTTTCTTTTGCAACTTAATACTTTACAGTACTTACATTTTTTGTGCATTCACATTTTAATATCCATTCAACTGCAATAAATTTATTTTCAATTTGTATTTGATGCGATTGTAAATATTCCTGATCGATGGCATCAAGTGATTGTGTATCCCATAATGATGTCAAAGATGATGTGGAATAAAATTCTTGTTGATGCTGCTGTTGCTGCTGCTGTTGATATCCTGTTGACAATTGTTGCTGTACAAAGCTAATTGGATCCATTGCATTTAAAGGACATAATAATTCCACCTGATCACACATGAATAAAAGATAACAGATATATGGCATTAAGTAATGAAGTTAATAAAAAGGTGATGTTAATGACATTATTAGATTAAACACAATTGTGGCGACAACCGAAATAATAAGAAAAATGAAAATAGTGAGAAAAAATTCTCAACTGCACTAAAAGAAAAATGCTTCATCATAAAAGATGTCAACTTTCATTTGATTTTAGTTTCATCTCATTTCGATTTTAGTTGTTGCACTGTGTAGTTATTTACCTGAATTGTAGTTGATACTGAAGGCACACAACATTTTGTATTACGATGACAACTTCCACAGATTTTTGGACGATATAATTTCTTAGAAACACATTGTCCCAAACGTATGCGAGCTGGTCCTAAACGCTGTATACTACGGCATTCATGACCCTTCTGTTGGTTAAATTCAAACAGTAAAATAAAACATTAAAATCAATATTAAATTTGCTCTCTTTAATCTACTTACTCTTATTCTATGTTCATGTTCTGCATGTCCTTGTCTATACTTAACATGTTTATGTTGCTGATGATGTTCTTGCTGTCTTTTTAAATTATTTTTTATTATTTGTTTTGTTTTTGTTAAATATTTATGATTATGATTATTTTCTTCATAACTTTGTTCAACTTCTTCTCTTACTTCATCTTCGTCTCCTTCTTCATATCTTATATTGTCTTGTGTTGTATCACATTTACGATTTTCACACAATCGTAAATTACTCAATTGATTACAACCTGCTGTTGTTGTGGTAAAACGTGTTGATATACCTAGGCCGCATAATCGACTACAGGGTGTCCATGGACTGGTTGATGAATTATGACAGGTGGCATAAACTGGAAGAAGGGGAAATAAACATTATTTATAAATTATTATTAGAAATGTTTAATTTAGAAAGGGAAGATTGTTCGATTAAGAAGATGAGAACAGTGGTTGGGTGTTAAACACTTGAGTAATTATATAAGTGGATACATTTTTGAACACAGGTGGGAAAAAGGATTTTCTAGCAGGGAAAACTATGGCTTGAATAAAGAAAATGGCTGCTATTTATTTAATATCAATCAATTAATCAAAATGATTTTAGCAAAAAAAATATAAAATGAAAAGAAAATGTTGCTAAAACATATTTTTAAAAGAATAGTCTTATAAGACTATCAACCAAATCAGATAACACACGATTTTTTGGCAAGTCTTACCATTCAGTGGAATGATATAAACATAGTTTTAGCAACATTTTTTATCGAAAATATGTTTAAGCAACATTTTATATGGAAAATATGTTTTAGCAACATTTTCTATAGAGAATACGTTTTAGCAACATTTTCTATAGAAAATATGTTTTAGCAACAATTTCTATAGAACATATGTTTTAGCAATAATTTCTATAGAAAATATGTTTTAGCAACATGTTCTATAGAAAATATATTTTAGCAACATTTTCTATAGAAAATATGTTTTAGCAACATTTTCTATAGAAAATTTGTTTTAGCAACATTTTCTATAGAAAATTTGTTTTAGCAACATTTTCTGTAGCAAATTTGTTTTAGCAACATTTTCTATAGAAAATTTGTTTTAGCAACATTTTCTATAGAAAATTTGTTTTTGCAACATTTTCTATAGAAAATTTGTTTTTGCAACATTTTCTATAGAAAATTTGTTTTTGCAACATTTTCTATAGAAAATTTGTTTTTGCAACATTTTCTATAGAAAATTTGTTTTTGCAACATTTTCTATAGAAAATTTGTTTTAGCAACATTTTTTATAGAAAATTTGTTTTAGCAACATTTTCTATAGAAAATTTGTTTTAGCAACATTTTCTATAGAAAATTTGTTTTAGCAACATTTTCTATAGAAAATTTGTTTTAGCAACATTTTCTATAGAAAATTTGTTTTAGCAACATTTTCTATAGAAAATTTGTTTTAGCAACATTTTCTATAGAAAATTTGTTTTAGCAACATTTTCTATAGATAATTTGTTTTAGCAACATTTTCTATAGAAAATTTGTTTTAGCAACTTTTTCTATAGAAAATTTGTTTTAGCAACATTTTCTATAGAAAATTTGTTTTAGCAACATTTTCTATAGAAAATTTGTTTTAGCAACATTTTCTATAGAAAATTTGTTTTAGCAACATTTTTTATTAAAAATTTGTTTTAGCAACATTTTCTATAGAAAATTTGTTTCAGTAACATTTTCTATAGAAAATTTGTTTAAGCAACATTTTTTATAGAAAATTTGTTTTAGCAACATTTTCTATAGAAAATTTGTTTTAGCAACATTTTCTATAGAAAATTTGTTTTAGCAACATTTTCTATAGAAAATTTGTTTTAGCTACATTTTCTATAGAAAATTTGTTTTAGCAACATTTTCTATAGAAAATTTGTTTTAGCAACATTTTCTATAGAAAATTTTTTTTGCAACATTTTCTATAGAAAATTTGTTTTAGCAACATTTTCTATAGAAAATTTGTTTTAGCAACATTTTCTATAGAAAATTTGTTTTAGCAACATTTTCTATAGAAAATTTGTTTTAGCAACATTTTCTATAGAAAATTTGTTTTAGCAACATTTTCTATAGAAAATTTGTTTTAGCAACATTTTCTATAGAAAATTTGTTTTAGCAACATTTCTATAGAAAATTTGTTTTAGCAACATTTTCTATAGAAAATTTGTTTTAGCAATATTTTCTATAAAAAATATGATTAGCAACATTTTCTATAGAAAATATGTTTTAGCAACATTTTCTATAGAAATATGTTTTAGCAACATTTTCTATAGAAAGTATGTTTTAGCAACATTTTCTATAGAAAATATGTTTTAGCAACATTTTTCTATAGAAAATATGTTTTAGCAACATTTTCTATAGAAAATATGTTTTAGCAACATTTGCTATAGAAAATATGTTTTAGCAACATTTTCTATAGAAAATATGTTTTAGCAACATTTTCTATAGAAAATATGTTTTAGCAACATTTTCTATAGAAAATATGTTTTAGCAACATTTTCTATAGAAAATATGTTTTAGCAACATTTTCTATAGAAAATATGTTTTAGCAACATTTTCTATAGAAAATAAGTTTTAGCAACATTTTCTATAGAAAATATGTTTTAGCAACATTTTCTATAGAAAATATGTTTTAGCAACATTTTCTATAGAAAATATGTTTTAGCAACATTTTCTATAGAAAATATGTTTTAGCAACATTTTCTATAGAAAATATGTTTTAGCAACATTTTCTATAGAAAATATGTTTTAGCAACATTTTCTATAGAAAATATGTTTTAGCAACATTTTCTATAGAAAATATGTTTTAGCAGCATTTTATTTAGAAAATATGTTTTAGCAACATTTTATTTAGAAAATATGTTTTAGAAACATTTTCTAAAGAAAATATGTTTTAGAAACATTTTCTAAAGAAAATATGTTTTAGAAATATTTTCTAAAGAAAATATGTTTTAGCAATATTTTCTATAGAAAATACGTTTAAGCAACATTTTCTATGGAAAATATGTTTTAGCTACATTTTCTATAGAAAACATGTTTTAGCTACATTTTCTATATAAAATATGTTTTAGCAACATTTTCTATAGAAAATATATTTTAGCAACATTTTCTATAGAAAATATGTTTTAGCAACATTTTCTATAGAAAATATGTTTTAGCAACATTATCTATAGAAAATATGTTTTAGCAACATTTTCTATAGAAAATATGTTTTATAAATATGTTTTAGCAACATTTTCTATAGAAAATATGTCTTAGCAACATTTTCTATAGAAAATATGTTTTTGAATCATTTTGTGAAGAAAATATGTTTTGGCAACATTTCAATAGAAAATATATTTTAGCAACATTTTCTATAGAAAATATTTTTAGCAAAGTTTTCTATAGAAAATATGTTTTAGCATCATTTTATATAGAAAATAGTTAAGCAACATTTTCAATAGAAAATAATTTTTAGCAACATTTTCTAGTGAAAATATGTTTAAACAAGATTTCCTATAGAAAATATGTTTTAGCAACACTTTCCAAAGCAACATATGTTACATATTTTTTTATAGAAAATGTTGCTATACAAAATTTTTCAATAGAAAATGTTGCTTAATCATATTTTCTATAGAAAATGTTGCTAAAATATATTTTCTATAAAAATATTTCTAAAACATATTTTCTATAAAAAATGTTGCAAAACTTATATTCTATAGAAAATGTTGCTTAGACTGCCCAGAAAAAAGGCGAAGTTTTTATTTTCTTGGGGGATACCTGCAAATTTTGTTCCTTTTTGTGCAAAAAAATTTCGGTTTTTTTTTGGGATTTTTAAAATAATATCTAGAGGTCGCGATCTCGCGTTTTATAACGATTTATTTTTTTTGAGTTTTTTATTATTTTAAATTGTTAAATATGATTAATATGATAAAATATTAATAATTTCAGACAAAAAAAAATTAAATTAAAAATTAAATATCGCTCATTCCATGAGATGTCTCCCTGCATCTAATCAAATGTTCCTTAATTTATTTGAAATTTTGCACACATGAACACTATGAAGCTATTAAAATAAATCAGTTGTTAGTTCCGGGAAAATCCGTGAATTCGCGAATATATTCGCGTTCGCGAATTCGTGGATTTTCGCGAAACTAAAAACGAATTTATTTTAATTGCTCCATAGTGTACCTGTGTGCGAAATTTCAAATAAATTAAAGAACATTTGATTAGATGCTGGGAGACATCTCATGGAATGAGCGATATTTAATTTTTAATTTATTTTTTTTTTGTCTGAAATTATTAATATTTTATCATATTAATCATATTTAACAATTTAAAATAATAAAAAACTCAAAAAAAAATAAATCGTTATAAAACGCGAGATCGCGACCTCTAGATATTATTTTAAAAATCCCAAAAAAAAACGAATTTTTTTTTGCACAAAAAGGAACAAACTTCGCAGGTATCCCCCAAGAAAATAACAACTTTGTTTTTTTCTGGGCAGTCTAATGTTGCTATAACATATTTTCTCTAGAAAATGTTGCCAAACCATATTTTCTATAAAAAATGTTACTAAAACATATTTTCTATAGTAAATGGTGCTTTAACATATTTTCTATAGAATATGTTGCTAAACATATTTCTAAAGAAACTGTTGCTAAATCATATTTTCTAAAGAAAATGTTGTTTATACATTTTTGCTATAGAAAATGTTGCAAAACCATTTTTACTATAGAAAATGTTGTTAATATAACATATTTTCTATAGAAAATATTACTTAAATATATTTTCTTTATAAAATGTTGCTCAAACATATTTTCGATAAAAAATGTTGCAAACATATATTTTCAATAGAAAATATTACTTAAATATCATTTCTATAAAAAATATTGCTAAAACACATATTTTATAGAAAATGTTGCAAACACTTTTTACTATATAAAATGTTGCTTAAACATATTTTTTATTGTAATTGTTCTATAAAAAATGTAGCTAAAACTTATTTTCTGTTTCTAAAACATATTTTTTGTAGAAAATGTTGCTAAAACATATTTTATATAGAAAATGTTGCAAAAATATGGTTTTTATAGAAAATGTTGCTAAACATATTTTCTACAAAAACTGTTGCTTAAACATATTTTCTATAGAAAATGTTGCTATAACATATATTCTGTAGAAAATGTTTCTAAAACAAATTTTTTAGAAAATGTTGCTAAAACATATTTTCTATAGAAAATGTTGCCAAAATATATTTTTTATAGAAAATGTTGCTAAACATATTTTCTAAAGAAAACGTTGCGTAAACATTTTTTTTTTGTAAAATGTTGCTAAAACATATTTTTTATAGAAAATGTTGCAATTTTTGCTTTACTTTGGAATATGTTGCTAGAACATATTTTCTAAAGAAAATGTTGCTAAATTATGTTTTCTAAAATAAATGTTGCTTACAAATGTTGCAAAAACATTTTTACTATCGAAAATGTTTCTTTAGAAAATGTTACTAAAAGATATTTTCTGTAGAAAATGTTGCTAAAACATAATTTCTGGAAAAAATGTTGCTTAAAGATATTTTCTATAGAAAATGTTTCTAAAACATATTTTTTTTAGTGGAAATGTTCCTGAAACATATTTTCTATAGAAAATGTTGCTTAAACATATTTTCTATAGAAAATGTTGCTAAAACATATTTTCTATACAAAATGTTGCTAAAACATATTTTCTATAGAAAATGTTGCTAAAACATATTTTCTTTAGAAAATGTTGCTAAAACATATTTTCTTTAGAAAATGTTGCTAAAACTTATTTTCTATAGAAAATGTTGCTAAAACATATTTTCTATAGAAAATGTTGCTTAAACATATTTTCTATAGAAAATGTTGCTTAAACATATTTTCTATAGAAAATGTTGCTAAAATATATTTGCTATAGAAAATGTTGCTGAAATTTTCTATAAATTTAATGAGTTAGAAAATCCATAATGGTCTTGTTAATTGCTTTTTTAGCCACATCTAACCCAACATTAAAGAAAAATAATTTCCTTCTCGGTTTAAAAAACATTTTTTAAAACAATGTCTTTAAAAAATCCAACAATTTAGTTTAAATTAAGAAATATATAAGAAAAATGCTTCATTAAAACCGGAAATTAACGAAAACCTTCTTTTGATTATCCCTGCACGTATAAAAAATATGTAAACCAATGCATACATCCACAGACAAGCATTTACACTAAACAACAAACATCAACACAAACACATGTGTTAACACAGTTTAAAAAAAGTTTATATTTTTTTTTTAGTAGCTGCTGCATACAAATAAGATTTTATGTGTATTTTGTGTTTATATTTACAAGGATATAAAGATAATTTTTGTGTTTAAGTATGTATGTATGTGTGTGTGTGTGTATTTGAGTGTGCATCATTATCTTTAGCAAATGTTTATGTACATGTTTATTTATATACTTACCATCAGCTGTTGGATTCTCACACAGCCACATTTTACAACAATGACCGGGCACTTCTACCAAACGTGGTGACCTGCATGAAATTGTATCCTCTGGTGCCGGAAGTTGTTCTTTCGGACACAACGAGGAGCAAGCATGTCGACCATTCTAAAAAAAATAAAACAGATAGAGAAATAAACAGAAGAAAACAAGAATTTATAAAATTTTAGTTATCAAATTAAATGAAAACAAATGGTGTTTTTATTGTGGCATTAAACAACAACAAAAACGACAACGATGGCTAAACTACAATGGAAAACAAAGCACAGTAACCCAAAAAAAAAAAAACCCAACAAAATAACCTCTAACAAAGATAGAAAAAGTCATGACCACAAACTACAATAAAAGAAACTTTAATAAGTAAAATAGTTAAATTCGGTCTTGCCGAATATATTTATACACTCCACAATGAAAAGAGATAATTGAAAATAAATTTTGCTAAAATTTCTTATACCGTCCGGTAACTCGGCGGGAGCCATTGGGGGCATGCTTGATCTATCTCTGATACAATAATAGTTAAATTGTTTAAGAATTAAAAAAAAAACAAGTAAAAGTGTTACATTCGGCTGTGCCGAATCTTTTTTACCCAAAAAAAAAAAAATATTAAAAAATCCAGGGGCGTCTTTTTTTTTTTGGGAGGGGGTTGGTGGGAGACGTTAGGGGGCACCTTCCCCTTGCGATTTTGAACTTCTTCTAAGATAAGAATGTTGCATTTGCTTAGCAAAAGTACAAAAACCCTCCAAAATATGCGGTTTTTCTTAGGTTGGTTTAGTTCTCAAAGGGGGAACTTTTTTCCCCTTGGTCCGATTTTGCCCATTTCCGAACTTAACCTGCCTAGGAATATAAGACATATTCGTGCCAAACTTCGGAAGTCTAGCTCTTTTATTTTGGACTGTATCATGTCTTTTACAGACGGACAGACGGACGGACGGACGGACATCGCATGTCTTAGAATCGATCACTGATCAATAAAATATATACTTTATGGTATCCTAGACTGATATTTCGATGCGATACACACGGAATGACAAAGTGAGTATACCCCCATACTGTGGTTGGACGGTATAAAAACCGGACAAAAGTGAGAGTGCTAAATTCGGCTGTGCCGAATCTTTTATACCCTCCAAAACGTTAAAAAAAGGGGCGTCTTTTTTTTTGGGGGGGGGTGGTTCGGGGGTTTCTTCCTGGATCCAACAGGACTTTGAACTTTTTCTGCCATAAAAATGTTTCGATTTGCTAAGCTAAAGTACAAAAAACCTATAAAAAATTGCGTTCTTTCAGAGGTTGGTTTAGTTCTTAAAGGGGAAACTTTTTCCCCCTGATCCGATTTTGCCTATATTCGAACTTACCCAGCCCAATACAATTACACATATTCGTGCCAAACCTCAAAAGTATACCTCTTTTATTTTGGAATGTATCGTGTCTTCTACAGACGGACAGACGGACGGACAGATGGACATCGCTAGAATGTCTTAGAATCGATCACTGATCAATAATATATGGGGCATTCCATGTCAAATCGGACACTTTGAAAATTTTTTTTAGATAAAAATAAAAAAAATTGTATGGGAACCGCCTTAACAATAAGAGATAGAGGGTAGGTGCGTTCTGGGGAAAAAAATATTGTGGGTCGGTCATACATTTTGTTGCATTTAGGGCAGTTAGAGCGGTTGGATCAAATTTTAAAAAATGTCGTTTTGTGTGGGAGCCCCCTTATAAGTTGGAGATAGGGTATTAGTTTGTTCCAAAGAAATGTTAAGACGTACAAATTAATGGGGGTCGGTCTCATAAATGACCCCTCTATGACGCACCATTGGAGCAGTAGAAATGATTTTAAGAGTGGAAAATTACAATAAAATTTGTTCAAAAAAATTTCAAAAATAGTAATATTCGTTATCCCACGATCCTCCTGGGCAAAAAATTTGTAGAATAGATAGAAGTTTTACACAAAAAAATTTAAAAAAAAATCGAAGAGTACAAACATTTCCAAAAATGAGATTTAAATTTTAAAACTAAAAATCGCATACTAGAGAGCTTTTAAGAATTTTTTGGGATTTTTTTTTTAAAAAGTACGTAAAAAAACAAAAATTTTGAAAAAAAAAAATTGAAATTTCGACCATTATTGAAGAAGTTATGAGTAAAAGAAGTTTGAGTAAAGGAACAAACTACCAACTTTTAAAAATTCGATATCTTTTGAACGGGTCATCAAAAAAATCTGAAAATTTACCACAAAGGAGTTTCAAAGGGTACTAAAAATTGTAAACAAATTGGGAAAATCTAAAAAACAAAATTTTCAAAGTGTCCGATTTGACATGGAATGCCCCATATACTTTATGGGTTCACCGACCGATATTTTATGTGTTAAACATGGAATGACAAAGTGAGTATACCCAATACTGTAGTCGGAGGGTAGAAAAACATTGGTTGGCGTATTTTTGTCACTGAAAAAAATGTTTACATTCAAAAAAAATTTTACACTCGGAAAAAAATATTTTTTACAAAAATTACAAAAAAAGTTTTTTACTCAAAATAAAATATTTCTTATCAAAAAGCAAATAAATTAAATTTTTTTCATATCTGTGTAATATTTTGTCAGTGATCGCCATTTCAACAGACAGACATCGTTAGAGTGTCGTATAAACGCTCGTTAATCAATATGACTGTTTAATAAATTTTGGGCTTTTCACATGAAAACTGTAATTTTTAACACATATCTCGTAAACCATCTGCAAAAAAAGCATGATAAAAGCATTTTCCATCATTATAATTTTTTTAAAAATTATAAATTATATGAAAGGATATGTTTTTTCGGAAGACTACATTACTGAACTTCGCGCATTTTGGTAGCTATAAGCCAAAAATGGGGAAAAAATTATTATAAACAGGGTAAGGAATGGTCCACACATGTGCTGCACATCATATTAAGAAATGTGTTATGTGCACATGACATGACACACACATTTTTAAAAAATACTTTTTTAAAAAAATAGTCCTTTTTTAAAAAAAGTACTTTTTTTAGAAAAAAATGGTACTTTTTTTAGAAAAAATAGTACTTTTTTTAGAAAAAATAGTACTTTTTTGGAAAAATAGTACTATTTTTCCAAAAAGTACTTTTTCTACTAAAAAAGTACTACTTTTCTAAAACAGTACTATTCTAAAATAGTTCTATTATTTCTAAAAAATTACTATTTTTTCCAAAAAAAGTAGTATTTTTTTTTAAAAGTATTTTATTTCTATAAACAATTATTGAAAACAAAATCATCTGAAATGTGTTTCATTAGTATCCTTCTCTACACGAGAAGTAGTTTCCACTCGATGACTTTAAAAATGTTGTACTGTGTTATCATTTTCCACCCATTGAATTCATATAAATATAATTTTATTAATTTTTCTTTGAAATCAGATTTCAGATTAATAAAAATACTCAGGTATGGATTCCCAACTGGCTACATTTATACCGACCACAATTATTACAATAACACAAGGCAAAAGTAGTAAAGATAACTGTATTTAAATGCACCCAAGTGGTACCACTTGGTTTCTATGGTTACTCCTTTTATAGCTAGTTAGATTATAGTTTTTAGTACGAACAAGTGGTTTTATTCATATACGGTCATAGAAATATACTCAAGAGAACAGGCATGTGTGTAAATATAGAAATAAATATTTTTTTTTTTAAATGAGTTAGAAATTAATCAAAGCTAATGTTTTCTGGAAATTCCGAACTTAAAATCTGGATTCCTCAAAATCAGAAACTTTTTTGTAGAAAGAATTTTTTTAAATCTGAATCTTTTTCTATAGGAAAAATGTTTCAAAAGCGAAAAATTTTGCTATCGGAAAAATATCTCAGCATCAGTGACATTTTGCAATAGGAAAAGTGTCTCAGAATCTAAACATTTTTCTATTGGACAAACATCGCTAGACCTTTTTAATAGGAAAAATGTCTCAGAATCTGAGACTTTTTTTAAAAGGAAAAATATCTCAGAATCTGAGACTTTTTCTATAGGCAAAATGTCTCAGAATCTGGGACTTTTTCTATAGGAAAAATGTCTCAGAGTCTGTGACTTTTTCTATAGGAAAAATGTTTTAAAATTAGAGACTTTTTCTATGGGAAAAATGTTTCAGAATCTGAGACTTTTTCTATAGGAAAAATGTCTCAGAATCTGAGACTTTTACTCAGAATCCTTCACCATTTTTATAGGAAAAATGTCTTAGAATCTGAAACTTTTTCTACAGGAAAAATGTCTCAGAATTTGAGACATTTTTCTATAGAAAACTATCTTTAAATCTGAGACTTTTTCTATAGGAAAAATGTCTCAGAATCTGAGACTTTTTCTATAGGAAAAATGTCTCAGAATCTGAGACTTTTTCTATAGGAAAAATGTCCTTTTCTATAGGAAAAATGCCTCAGAATCTGAAACTTTTTCTATAGGAAAAATGTCTCAGAATCTGAGACTTTTTCTATAGAAAAAATCTGAGGCTTTTTCTATAGAAAAAATATGAGACTTTTTCTACAGAAAAAATCTGAGACATTTTCTACAGACAAAAATTAGAGACCTTTTCTAAAGAAAAAATATGAGACTTTTTATATAGAAAAAAATCTGACACTTTTTCTATACAATAAATTTTTAAACTATTTCTGTAGAAAAAATATCACATAATGTAAGACGTTTTCTAAATATATAAAAATGTCTATGATTTTTTGTCACGAGCATACGTTTTTGCTAATAGCAATCATTATTTTGAAAAGTTTTACAAAAATTAATCCCATACATTTTAATTTTTAATTGATGTTTGTTAAAATTTTCATGAAATTTTTTCAAATCGTTTTTAATAATATTCTTTAAATTCCTATGGAATCTTCAAAGTTCTAATAAAATCTTTAAAATTTGAATGGAATCTTTAAATCAAAATTGGCAGATTGGCGTAGCAAAACTATGTGTGAATTATTTCCCTTATCAGAACTTTTATCCCCCAAAACATTTGCCCTAAGGTAACTGCCTCTAAAAAAGTTTTACTAATTTTCATTACACTTCTGCATTATGAAAAGTTTTTAAAAAGATTTATTCATTCATATTATATTTATACTCGTAGTTTTGCTTTCTTCCTTATTTAAATGTAAAATATTTTTTCTATTTTTTTTATTCTTTTTTTGTGTTAAACAAATTCTTTTGGTTCAAAAAACAACTAAAGCAAATAAACAAAATAGCCTTGTTACCCATAGAATAATCTCATCCTCATCCTGTATATATATATTTTTTTAAAAAGCTCTATCTGTGCCCATACCACTATATGATTGCGTTTTTGTTGTTTGTTGCTGTTGTGTATACATTTTAATGCGCTACACTTAGGGATATTTGAAAGTTTGTCATTACATTTGTAACTCATCGAGGCAGACAGACGGATATCGATTTATTGACTCAAAAAGAGACTTTAAGTCGATTGGAATGTTTAAAATTGGTTGAAGCACAAAAATGTTGAGTATTTATGAACACCAGCATAAATCTACTCCTCAAAGTAGCGTAGATTATAAAAATTTCTTACTTAATTTTTTATACCCTCCACTCTAGTGATAGAGGATATATATAAGTTTGTCATTCCGTTTGTAACACCTCGAAATATTGGTCTAGGACCCCATAAAGTATATATATTCATGATCCTCGATCGATTTTAAGACGATCTAGCGATGTCCGTCCGTCCGTCCGTCCGTCCGTCCGTCTGTCTGTTGAAAACACGCTAACTTTTGAAAGACTTTACGGAGGCTCCTGAAGTTTGGCATATATGTTGGACATTTACCTGGTCAGGTTGGTATTGCAATCCAGCGAAAGCGGTCCAGTGGTTCAAAAGTTATAAGCAAATGAGTGAATTTCGGCAAGGGCTTTTCTGGAATTTACGAGATAAAACACACGGTAACTTTCGAACGGCAATTCTGAGGGTGCTGAAGTGTGGCATATATATTTACCGTTCCTCTTGTCCGGTTCGTTTTAAATTTCAGCCAAATCGGTCCAGTGGTTCAAAAGTTATAAGCAAAACCGTAACTTTCAGATTAGTTTCACCTTAAATTCACGTGTTGAAAACCCGTTAAACATGTTTTAAAAACATTTGTAAGTCAGAAAAATATTTTAAAAGGTATTTTGGTCACACAAAAATATTTTGACACTAAAACAAAAAAAAAATACACTAAAAAAAAAGTTTACACTCAAAAAAAATTTTACACTCAATAAAAAATTGGTAAATTATTTTTTTTTTTTTTTTCAAAAATTAATAAAAAGAATTTTTTTTACACTAAAACAAAAAAAAAAAAAATACTCTCAAAAAAAATTTTACACTCAAGAAAAAAAATTAGTAAATTTTTTTTTTTTTCAAAAATTAATAAAAAAAAGTTTTTTTACAGAAAATAAAATATTTCTAACCAAAAATGTTTTTTTTTTCACGTTAGAAAATTTCACGTTAGAAATTTTTTATCACTTAAAAAGGGCAATGTGGAGGGTATTCATAGATTCGGCCAAGTCGAATTTAACTTTTCTACTTGTTTTTTTCTAACACTTAAATGTCCATTAAAGGGACTTTACATTGTTATACTTTGTGTGTTGAAATGTTTTATTCAAATGAAAACACATAAAAAATTGTATAAATACAAAGTATTATATTATCTATTGCCATTTTTATTAAAAACCTAAATATTCTTTTCGTAATTAAAGGTGGAAGTACATAGGAACAAACTTGCTTTGCGTCCGGTTGTCAAAAAGTTAAAACTGTATAAATGAATGCAGCAAGTTACAATACAAAAGTTCAAAACGCATAGAACTCAAAAAATGTTAAAAATATTCACCACTCTTTGCGTCTTAAACATTTTTTTTGACAATTTTCTTTTGTATTGTTTTCATTTTAAAATAAACAATATTTTTTTTTAATAAATTTATACAAAAACTTAAAAAATATTAAAAATATAATTTCTCTTAATAAAATTAAACCAATTTTAGTGAAAAAATATGGGGATTTAGCAAGGTATTTATGAAACGCTGCCGCATTCAACGCGCTTTCTATGTAACTTAAAGTTTTCAACGCATAGAAAGCAGACATAGGTGAGAACGTATCGGACGCAATGCACCCCTATGTATTCCACCTTTATTTTATTTTGTTTTAATTTTAAATAAACACAATAAAATTGAAAAGTTGAAAGCAAAATATTATTTTTTGAAAAATTTTGAAAAAATTTTCTGATACGTTATACTTTTCAAAAAAAGTAAATTGTACAAAATACATTATACAAAGTGTGATAATGTAAAACCTGCTTTAGGTCGTATCGATTTTTACTTGTATTTTTTGTTTGGGATGAAAGGGGTCCAAAAACTGTCTATGGGTGAAAATTTTCTTACACTCTCGCATCGCGGTTAAAATAAAAGCCCTAAAAAATTACATATTTCATCTTATTTCCAGGCAACGAAGTTTTTTTTTGTTCGTGTTATTTGTTTGGAAAAAGGTCTTCCCTGTCTAGATAAGATCACATCCAAAAAAATTGGAAAAAAAAATCGCGAATAATGCGATATAATAAAAAATCGCGAAATCGTAACTTCATTAGCGATTTCTCCGAGTTAATCCACCCGTGTAAAAAAAATAATTATATCAAAACATATCTCCTTTGATAAAAACATATATGGATCATATCAAAATGGATGTAATTAGATCTAGTCCATATATACTCATATCTGCTTCAGATATGTTTTGATCCGTAAATTGAGTCTATCTGACAATTTTACATATATGAACATATCTGAAAATGGCTGATCATATATGCCATATATGCCAGATATCCTCAATTTACGGATCAAAACATATCTGAAGCAGATATGAGTATTAGCGCGTCCCGAATTCGGCTTTTTTTCGAATTTGAAAATGCTTGCCCCCCTAAAAGATGGGGACTTAGGAGCCATTTACGGAAGAAATAACAAAAAAAAGTTATGGACAAAAAATCAGTTGGCTACCAGCGGCTAAAGATTGCAATCTCAGTGCATTTTGAAAAATTTTTTTTTTTTTGTTTTTTAAAAAATTTATGCTTTGGTTGAAAACCTTTTGCTGGAACTTTAAATGCCTCCACCGAAGTCTCATGAAAATCAAAAAAATCTTTGGGCACCCACGTCGCGGATTTAGTAAAATTTTCCAAAAAAAAAGCCATATTTCATTCGCGATGCGGAAGCAGAAAAAAATGATTTATTTTCACGTAATTTTGACTCCCAATTGAAACTTTCTGAACCCCTTTCAGCTCAAAAGAAAAAAAATTCGATACGGCTTATTGATCTCGTATGGTATAGTTATTTGGGACTTTTATTTAACCCGCGATGTGGGTGACCAAGGATTTTTTGATTTTTATATGACTTCGGGGGAAAGTCGCTAATAATGTTGCGAGTTGTCGATTTTTATCACTTATGTCCCATAATTCGCGAAACTGGAGACAAGATGTAGTAAAACTGCATTTACAGTTTTTCATTTCGTGATACTGTTTTATTTTAAAAGGATTTCAAAGTTTTAGAGGAATACATTTTATAAAATATTTTTTTAATATTTGTACTTGTCCTGGGATGCCACTAATGATATCAAATGAAAGAGGAAGATCTCGCCTAATTGTCCTATTTTATTATTTTTACATATCAGGAAAAAGAAGGTGAGTTACGTCCTTTCAAAACTTTATCCTGAAAAAAATAGGATAGATCTTCCTCTTTCATTTGCCATCACCAGTGGCATCCTAGGATAACTAAAAATATTTCAGAATTTTTTTATAAAAGGTATCCTTTGAAACTTTGAAGTCCAGTTTAAAGGAAACAGGATCACGAATTGAAAAACTGTAAATGCTATTTTACTCCATTTGATCTCTTCGTTCAGACGTATGTCATACGGTTCATGTTTAATATTGGCTGTCGGACGGTGTAATATCAAAAGAAATAAACTTGGTTGCCTAGATATAGTATGAAATATATAATTTTTTGGGATATTTACTTTTATCGCGATGCATGAGGGTAAGGAAATTTTTGATTTTGACGAAAATTTTATGGAGTCATTTTCCTTTCAGCGCAAACAAAAAATAAAAGTAAAAATCCATACAGCCCAGTGTTCATAAGCTGGTAACGTTTTTAAATGGCTAAAATTGGTCTAGGGAGAAAAAAGTGTCCCTTCGAACAATATATACAAGCTCTGAAAAGCTCCATTTTGTGAGTTTTTTTTATGTATTTCTGTTGAGCGAAGGAAATTTTTTTAAATTTTGATGAAAAAACATTTTTTTTGATGAAAGAAAAAAAATTTACGAAAAAAAATTCTAGTAAAAAAAACTTTTCGATGGAAAAAATATTTTTGACAAATGAAAATTTTTGACGAAAAAAAAATGTTTAAAACAAAAAAATCATTAATGAAAAAAATTTTTGAAAAAAAAAATATTTTTTTTGATGAAAAAAAAATTTTTTTCATGAAAAATAATTATGTTACGTTTTATTCACCACACCCAAAAGTAAAGCTTTGTCAAAAAATATGTAAAATGACTTTCAATTTGAATTAGCAAACTTTTAGAAATTTTTTTTGCTGATATGGATATTTAAGTGAAAATAACATAAATTTTTCGGCAATTTTACTGATTCTCATTGCTGAATTTTAAAATATTTTTGTGCAGATTTTTTTGTTATTTTACAGAAATAGTCCGTTATTGTCTGCCCTGTTTTAAAACAAAAATGACAAGTTTTTCTTTTAAATTTGATATTAGAAAAAATCTTTGAAATTTTTTACTTGGAAAACTGTGTAACTTAAAAAAAGTACTTAATATTTTAAAAAATAATCTTAATCTGGGGCTCCAGTAGGCTAGTAGCGTGCTAGCCTTTGAACGTGGGAGTCGTGGGTTCGTTTCCCACCATAACCCTTTGTTTTTTCACTACAACGAGACGACGGACATTGTAACCAATTCTCGGTTAGGTTGAAATTATTAAAAATGAGTTGTAAATTAATAGAGAGAATAAATAAAATTAACACCGCTCTACAAATCAGAGGTTTGTGCGTTTTGGATGAAACCGAAAAATTTTGATAGGTTTTGGCCCCGATTCCAAAACGGTCATTAAAATTTTTTTGTCACAATTTTGAGAAAATCGCTGTTAAAGTGTCAAAAAAGGCCCATTTTGACAATTTAAACGCCTATAAAATAAGATCCTGACATGCAAATGACTTGGTATCAATCTCATTCGAAAGTGTGTAATTTTCTCTTTCAGACAAGATAAAATTTCCTTGAAATTTAATTTTCTAAAATGGTAAAAAAATCATTAGCAACAATTGCTTTAACTCTAAAATTTTTGTATGAATTTGTATGGAAATTTGTTAAAAAACACTGTGTAAATAAACTAAATATTTAAAAATGGAAGGTTATTTGCTAAGATTTTTTTACCATTTTAGAAAATTAAATTTTTAGAACATTTTATCTTATCTTTAAGAGAAAATTATAGACTTTCGAATGAGCTTGGTACCAAGTCATTCGCATGTCAGTATATTATTTTATAATGCCCTTTTTCGGCATTTTAGCCGCGAATTACTCCAAATCCTGACGTGATAGACAAATTTGGGCTCCGGATTTGGAATCAGCGCAACATACACTATCTAAATCACTAACAAAAATCTAATACGCATTTTCTTCTTGAGCTGTGTAATTGGTCATGTGATCAAAACTATTTTTATTATTAATCTTAGAAAATTTTAGTTAGATTTTTCATTGCACAATACAAAGCTTTAGCAAACTGTTGCAGCTAAAATCAGCAGATTTGTCATATGACTCTAAATCAATGTAATTTCAGCAGATTTTTCTTTTAAATTCCGCAGATTGCTCAGATTTTCTTCTGTGCTCAGCAGATTTTTCTGCTGTCGCGACAGATTTCTCTCCTGATTTCACCTAAATAATCAAGACAGATGTTTAGCAAACTGCGTCGTCTAAAATCAGCAGATTACTCATACAGTTAAAAATGGGCGTATTTTCAGCAGATTTTTCTGCTGATTGGGCAGAGAATTTACTTTGAGTGCACCAATAATTTTTTTCTTATTAACAGAAGGTTTTATTGTCCAAGTTTCAAACCTTTTTGGTTTTAAGAAGATGAAAACAGTTCCCGTGTAAAAAAATAATTGGATCAAACCATATCTCTTTTGACAAAAACATATATGGATCATATCTAAATGGATATAATCAGATCTACTCCATATATATTCATATCTGCTTCAGATATGTTTTGATCCGTAAATTGAGTCTATCTGACAATTTTACATATATGAACATATCTGAAAATGTCTGATCATATATGTCATATATGCCAGATAGACTCAATTTACGGATCAAAACATATCTGAAGCAGATATGAGTATATATGGAGTAGATCTGATTATATCCATTTAGATATGATCCATATATGTTTTTATCAAAAGAGATATGTTTTGATCAAATTATTTTTTTACACGGGTTATTATTATTTTATATTTTTAAGTCCTTATAAAGTCAAACCAAGGTGTTGTCCCGTGTCACTTTTAAAATATAACACTAGTCAAAAAACATTATCATGATAAAACTTTCCCCTTGAAAGACTTAATTGAAAATTGTTTTTTTTTATTTTTTTTATAATTCTGTTGAGCAGATGATTCTTTTGTACAAAAAAAAATCTTTTAATAAAAAATAAAATTTTTAATAAAAAAATTATACAAAAAAATTGTTATAAAAGAGGTTTTAATAAGATTGACAAAAAATCATACAAAATATGATGATGAAAATTTTTTTTTTTTCGTTAAAAAATATTTATGTGTAGTATTATTCACCATCTGGTGAAGATTTTTTTTAATCACCAGCAGGTACATTATTATCCAAATTACAAACCTTTTTAATTTTAGGAATATTAAAACAGTAATTCTGATTTTCTTTGTTTTTTAGTGCGTCACTTTTAAAACTAAAAACCAGCCTAAAAACATTATAATGTTAAATAAAGCTTTCAATTAAAATACAATTTTTCTAGTCAAAATTACTAAAAAAAAATTTTGTAGGGTATTAACGGAGTCGACCAAATCGAATTACATTTTTTTTACTTGTTTCACTTGTTTTTATCCATTTGGTGTTGAGGATTATTGTTGTAGCACGAAAGATTATTATTTTTTTTTCTATGTATTTGTATGTTTGCATTTTTATTTCAACATCAAACTAAAATTGTGGATCATAAATTTTGTACAACAAAGTCTTTTTTAAGCATGATGTAGTGGGGGATTTTGCTTTTATTTTTTCATGAATAAAGGTGCACAAATATATTCATTGTTTTATTTCTTCTTCTTTAATATATATGCATATGAGTTTGTAGTTTTTTTTTGTTTTAAAGGGTATAGACGGAATTTTTATATTTCCATACACTCATACATTTATATGTTTATGTATGCATGCATTGCATTTACGTAGTAATTTATTAGTCGACTTTCTCAAGAAGAGAAAACACATTAAAACTTTTATTAAGAAAAGCTATTAAATCGTATGTTGGCTTAATGTGTGTGTAAATTTTCTAGAATTTCTTGATTATGAAATGGCTTTTTCATACGAAATTTGCTATAAATATTTAAATAACATTTAAGTAAGAAATATTAAAAATTTCAACGAAAAATAGTATTTGGAAAATTAAATTCCACTTGGCCGAATCCTGGAATACCCTCCACAATGTCCAAAGCATTTTAAATGCAAACTAGTTTGAGTGAAAATCCCTTTTTAATGATTGTAATTTTTTTAACGTTAAACAAAATTTATTAAAATTTTGATTAGAACATTTTTATTTTGAAGAAAAATGTTTAACATGATGCAGACCGCCATCTTGGTTTGACTAATAAGCTAACGATTAAAAAATAAAATAAGATTTACTGTTTCAATGCTCTTAAAATCAAAAGGGTTTGTAACTTGGATTTGTAACTTGTACAATAATTTACCTGCTGTCGAAAAACAAACATTTTTCACCAACCGGTGAAAAGTTTTTTGTTTGAAAAATTTTTTTTTTTTTCATCAATAGAGATGGGCAAATGGTAAATACTTAAGTGGTAAATACCCGGAAAAATATGTAAATTGGGTAGAAATTGGTACATACCCCGGTATTTTTCAAAAAGGTGGGTATAAACTATGTTGTAGAAAATTTGGTAAACAAAAACATCTTGCAGAAAAATTGAATGAATTTTATACTAAACAAGTAAAAAAGTTAAATTCGGCCTTGACGAATGTAGTGATACCCTCCACAATTTCAAAAAGAGTATTGCAAAAAACCTTTTTTAAAAGGAAATTACTCTTGAAAAAAAAATTTTTTTTTGAAAAAAAAATTTCCGCGAAAAAATGTTGGAAAAAAAAATCCGTGCATTTTTTATTTTTTTGCCAAAAATATGTTTGTATTTGTTTAAATACCATTTGGTGTTCAATTATGTTCACATATGTCAACCAGCAGCCGAATTAAAGCATTTTGTATTTTTAGGTTATGTTGAATGTAATAAAATTTTTGAGATGTCCTTGCATTTTCGTTCATAACTTTTGAACCGCTGAACCGATATCGCTCAAATGCAATACCAAACTTCTCAGAAGAACTTCCAATGAACATGTTAAGTTTCAGTCATATCCGTGTAGTATTTTGGTCGTGATCACCATTTCCACAGACAGACGGACAGACGGACATCGCTAGAATGTCTTAAAATCGATCGGGGATCATGAATATATATACTTTATGGGGTCCTAGACCGATATTTCGATGAGTTACAAACGGAATGACAAACTTATATATACCCTCCATCACTAAGTGGAGGGTATAAAAATAGTACTTTTTTAAAAATAATAGTACTTTTTTTTCGAAAAAATAGTGCTCTTTTAGGAAAAAAAGAAAAAAGTACTTTTTAAGAGCGAAAGTGTTTTTTTTTTTTGAAAAAGTTGCGCTTTTTTTGTAAAATAGTACTGTGTTAGAAAAGCACTATCTCACCTTTAAGACAAAAACGTTCTTTTTCTGGAAAAAAGTACTTATTTAGAAAAATTGTACTTTTTTTTTTCTAAAAAGCATTATTTAAGAAAAAGCATATTTAAAAAAAAAAAGTAATTTTTAGAAAAAATTTACTTTTTAGACAAAAAAGTACTTTTTAAAAAAGTAAATTTTTTACTTTTTTTAGAAAAAAGGACATTGTTCTAAAAAAAGTATTTTTTTTTTTAAAAAGTATTTTTTTTTTTTAAAAAGTACTTCTTTTTAAAAAAAGTACTTTTTTCTAAAAAAGGTATTTTTTCAGAAAAAAAGTACTTTTTTCTAAAACAAGGCACTTTTGTAAAAAAAGTACTTTTTTCTAAAAAAAAGTAAGTTTTTTCCCAAAAAGGCACTTTTTTCTAAAAAAGTACTTTTTCTAAAAAAAGTACTTAATACTACTTTTTAGATAAAAAGTACTTATTTTAGAGAAAAGTACTTTTTTTTTAAAAAAGAAAAAAGTACTTTTTTCCTAAAAAAAATTACTTTTTTGTCTAAAAAGTACATTTTTTTCTAAAAAGTATTTTTTCCAAAAAATATTTTTTTTTCTAGAAAAGTACTATATTTTCTTTAATACTTTTTAGGAAAAAGTACAATTTTTTCTAAATAAGTACTTTTTTCTGAAAAAGTACGTTTTTTACTTAAAGGTGCCGATATAAGTGTCCGACTTCACATGGAATGCCCCATATACATATTTATTTTTGAAAAAATAAAGGAAATTACTCATTTCAAATGACGTTTCCGCTTATAGACAGGACAACCAGAGCTTGCCATATGTAAGATTTCAAACGCTTTTTATAAATACACAAATAAATTCCCAAAAGAGGTATTTATCTTTTATTTTTATGAAATTTTATTTGTTAATGTAAATAAAAATTTTTTTAAAAAAGCTTTTGATAATTTAGTTTTTGATGAACAAAAATTGTTGATGAAAAAAAAAATTAGACAAAAATTATTTAAAGAGAAGGGTAGAATTCCATCACTATTCATCAATTTCTCTTTAAATAATTTTTATCTAATTTTTTTTTTTATCAAAAATATTTGTTCATCTAAAACTTTTTTTCATTATTTTTTTTTTATTAAAATTTTTTTTATCAAAAGCTTTTTTTTTTCTTAAAAAATTTTTAGTTACATTAAAAATTTTTTTTTGTCTCAAAATTTTTTTTCTTTATAAAAAAAAAATTCATAAAATTTTTGTTCATCAAAAAAAAATCTTTCGTAAAAAAACTTTTTTTCATAAAATTTTTTTTTTAAGTGAATTTAAGGTGAAGCGAATCTGAAATTTACGGTGTTAAAAAAATTTTGGTGAAAAAAGTTTTTGATAAAGGAAAAAATTTTTGATGAAAAAAAATTGTATAAGAAAAAAAATTTGATGAAAATAACATTTTTTGATGTAAAAAAAAATTAAAAAAAAATTTTATTTAAATAAAAAATTGATAAAAAAAATTAAATGTAACACAAAATTTTATGAAAAAAAAAATTGTGAAAATAAAAATTATGAGAAAAATTAAATTTGATAAATTTCTCGAGGTCTCTTGTTTAGAATCATTAATATTTTCTGTATGAGGAATATTCAGAATCTGTGACTATTTCTGTAAAAAAATTTTCACAATCTGATACTTTTTCCATAAGAAAAATGTTTAAAAAAATCTGAAAAATTTTTTGTATAGGAAAAATATTTTAGAAGTGGTTTCAATGTTAGATTCGTAAGTGCGTTCCTGATTCTTAAGAACTAGTTCAGCCACCCAGTTGGCAAAATAAAATCACACCTGACATTATGCTGACTCTCCCTTTATGAAATCGCTGACATCTTTATACAATTTTTCAAAATGTCATCAATGACATGTCAGCAGTGGTCATCAGTGTCCACCAGTATCGGTGGCCACTTACAATTCGTTTAAACAACCGCTGACCAACTGCTGAGATGTCATTGATGACATTTTGAAAAATTGTATGAAGATGTCAGCAATTTTATAAAGGGAGAGTCAGCAGTATGTCAGGTGTGATTTTTTTTGCCGACTGGGCAGTTGTTTCCTGTTTTTTTTTACTGGAAATATTTTCATATTGTTTAAACTTTTTTCTGTTCAATCTTTATAAAATTATGTGTTTTATGTTTTGCTAAATACAAAAAATTGTCTATAAAAGTATTTAAAAGTCCATTGTGATAACAAAGTCTGATAACAACCTATCTCAGTCTCTTCTTTAAAAGAATTATATAAAAAAAGGGTTTATTTAATAAAAACCCATTAATCTTAATTGAAATGTTGTTAAAACATCCTAATCTATGATGATGATGATGGAAAAAATACATACATCTAAAATAAAAATAATGAAATAAAATGAAATATAAGGCAAACAACATAACAAATCTCTGTAAAAATACACACACTCATGTATAAATACCCACAGATGCAATTGAAAGAACACACACACACATACATGAAAATGTTATTGAATTAACAACTTTGTCATACAGAAACTAAATCATATGAACATGTGTATGTGGAAATGTTCACGTATTAAAGTAAAACATGTATATGGGGCATTCCATGTCAAATCGGACACTTTGAAAAACTTTTTTTTTTAGATTTTCCAAATTTTTTTACAGTTTTTAAATCTTCGAAAACTCAATCGTGGTAAATTTTCCGATTTTTTTTAAGACCCGTTCAAAAGATATTGAATATTTAAAAGTTGGTAATTTGTTCCTTTACTCAAACTTCTTTTACTCATAACTTCTTCAATAATGGTCCAAATTTAATTTTTTTTTTTTCAAAATTTTTGTTTTTTGCTTACTTTCTAAAAAAACATCCCAAAAAATGCTTAAAGGCGTTCTAGTATGCGATTTTTAAGTTTTTAAATTTAAATCTCATTTTTGAAAATGTTTGTACTCTTCGATTTTTTTGAAATTTTTTTGTGTAAAACTTCTATCGATTCTACAAATTTTTTGCCCAGGAGGATCGTGGGATAACGATTATTACTATTTTTTAAAATTTTTTGAAAAATTTTATTGTAATTTTCCAATCATAAAATCATTTCTACTGCTACAATGGTGCGTCATAGAGGGGTCATTTATAAGACCAACCCCCATTAATTTTGACGTCCTAACATTTCTTTGAAACAAACTAATACCCTATCTCCAATTTCTATGGGGGCTCCCACACAAAACAATTTTTTTTTAAATTTGCTCCTACCGCTCTAACTGCCCTAATATTGCCCTTAAAGCAACAAAATGTATGACCGAACCACAATATTTTCTTAGTTCAAACATTTTCTCTGAACACACCAACCCGCTATCTTTTACTGTTAAGGCGGTTCCCATACAATTTTTTTTTTATTTTTTGTAAATTTGTTTTATTTAATTAGCTTCTACCGGTCCAATGGTGCGTCCGAAAGGGGTCATTAGTGACACCGACCCCCATTTATTTTTACCCTACAACATTTTTTTAAAACATACCTACGCCCAATCACTTTGGAACAAACTAACACCCTATATCCAATTTCTAAGGGGGCTCCCACACAAAACGACATTTTTTAAAATTTGCTCTAACCGCTCTAACTGCCCTAATAGTGCCCTTAGAGCAACAAAATATATGACCGACCCACAATATTTTTTTAGTCCAAACATTTTCTCCTGTCCTCTATCTTTAACTGTTAAGGCAGTCCCCATACAATTTTTTATTTTTTGTAAATTTGATTTATTTAATTAGCTTCTACCGGTCCAATGGTGCGTCCGAGAGGGGTCATTAGTGACACCGACCCCCATTTATTTTTACCCTACAACATTTTTTTAAAACATACCTACGCCCTATCTCCACACCCTAAGTTGGCTTCCATTCAAAATTAAATTTTTATAAAATTTACTCCAACTGTAGGGCGTAGGTATGTTTTAAAAAAATGTTGTAGGGTAAAAATAAATGGGGGTCAGTCTCACCAATGACCCCTCCCGGACGCACCATTGGACCGGTAGAAGCTGATTAAATAAAACAAATTTACAAAAAATAAAAAAAAATTGTATGGGGACCGCCTTAACAGTTAAAGATAGAGGGTAGGTGTTTTCAGAGAAAATGTTTGGAATTAAAAAAATATTGTGGGTCGGTCATACATTTTGTTGCTCTAAGGCTCTTAGGGCACTATTAGGGCAGTTAGAGCGGTTGGAGCAAATTTTAAAAATTGTCGTTTTGTGTGGGAGCCAACTTAGAAATTGGAGATAGGGTATTAGTTTGTTCCAAAGAAATGTTTAGACGTAAAAATTAATGGGGGTCGGTCTTATAAATGACCCCTCTATGACGCACCATTTGAGCAGTAGAAATGATTTTAAGATTGGAAAATTATAATAAAATTTTTAAAAAAAATTAAAAAAAATAGTGATAATCGTTATCTCACGATCCTCCTGGGCAAAAAATTTGTAGAATCGATAGAAGTTTTACACAAAAAAATTTCAAAAAAATCGAAGAGTGCAAACATTTTCAAAAATGAGATTTAAATTTTAAAACTTAAAAATTGTATACTAGAGCGCTTTTAAGAATTTTTTGGTATTTATTTTTTTAAAAAGTACGCAAAAAACAGAAATTTTGAAATAAAATAGCAATTTGGACCAATATTGAAGAAGTTATGAGTAAAAGAAGTTTGGGCGAAGGAACAAACTACCAATTTTTAAAAATTCGATATCTTTTGAACGGGTCATCAAAAAAATCTGAATGTTTACCAAGAAGGAGTTTTCGAAGGGTACTAAAAACTGTCAACAAATTGGGAAAATCTAAAAAAAAAATTTTCAAATTGTCCGATTTGACATGGAATGCCCCATATACACAAATTAATATGAGGGATTTCACTATAAGTTTTCAGCTAAAACTGAACTTATATCACAGTCCAAAGCACTAAGAAAATAATTATTTAAGACTTTAATTTATACACTCAAAATAATAACTCTGTTAAATTACAGAAAAACTCTGCTAATTTAACAGAGTACACCATACTTTTCCAGCTAACAACATTTCTTGGTAATTTTACTAAAAAACTCTGTAAAATGATTTTGACAGAAAAAAAACTGTTAATTTGCAGAGTTTATAGTAAAATATTGGTTAAATATGAAAGCTTTTTTACAAAGAAAACTCTGTAATTTTACTATAAAATTCCGTAAAATGATTTGGACAAAAAAAAAACTGTTATTTTACAGAGTTTCTAGTAAGATATTGGTTAAATAAACCACCATTTAGCTAAGAAAACTATGTAAATTTACATTTATTTGTAAAATACATCTGATGCAAAAAAAATTTACAGAAAAAACTCTGAAAATTTACAGAGTTTAGTTAAATGCATGTTATTTTGCAAAATTTTTATAAGATTTCTGAAAAAAATTTTTGATAACTTTTTTTGCTACTTTTTTAACTTTTTCTCAAAAAAAAAATAAACAGATAAAATTTTGATGTTTGGTAACAAAAACTACTCAAAACAGAAAACTTTTTTGGGTATAAAAAAATACGAAGTATTTTGCTTAAATCTGTATTTTAGCAGAAAACTCTGTTAATTATCTGTAAAATTAAGATTACGAAGTAAAAATTAATATAACAGAGGAAACTTTGTTTTTTTGTCACAACAAAATACAAAGTATTTTCTTTAAATCTGTATTTTGACAGAAAACTCTGTTAAATATCTGTAGAATTGAGATTACAGTCATTTTACAGAGTATTTTACAAAGTTATTATTTTGAGTGTTTATACCCAAAAAAGTTTTCTGTTTTGAGTAGTTTTTGTTACCAAACATCAAAATTTTATCTGTTTATTTTTTTTTTTTGGGAAAAAGTTAAAAAAGTAGCAAAAAAAGTTATCAAAAATTTTTTTTCAGAAATCTTATAAAAATTTTACAAAATAACATGCATTTAACTAAACTCTGTAAATTTTCAGAGTTTTTTCTGTAAATTTTTTTTGCATCAAATGTATTTTACAAATAAATGTAAATTTACATAGTTTTCTTAGCTAAATGGTGGTTTATTTAACCAATATCTTACTAGAAACTCTGTAAAATAACAGTTTTTTTTGTCCAAATCATTTTACGGAATTTTATAGTAAAATTACAGAGTTTTCTTTGTAAAAAAGCTTTCATATTTAACCAATATTTTACTATAAACTCTGTAAATTAACAGTTTTTTTCTGTCAAAATCATTTTACAGAGTTTTTTAGTAACATTACCAAGAAATGTTGTTAGCTGGAAAAGTATGGTGTACTCTGTTAAATTAGCAGAGTTTTTCTGTAATTTAACAGAGTTATTATTTTGAGTAAAAAAATACGAAGTATTGTTTAAAACATCTAATGTATAAAAAGAATTGTTTAAAACATCTTATTTCCCAAAATTTTTTAAAATTGAAAGATTTTTTTTGCTCATAGTGCTATAGGGCTATACTTTTATTCGTGTTTCATCTTTTCAGTAGCGGCACATTTAACGTGGAATGCCTTGTATATAAAAATATATATAGTAAGATGAAGGTAGTAACAGACATAAATTTCAAAATCAAATTGAAATTTTAAATCTATTACTGTTATATAAACTACTATTACAACACACCTACCACACTCAAAAAAATACGTTAGTAGATTTACTAATTTTTTTTTGCTAATGCTAGTTAGCTAACTTTTAGCAAATTTTTAGTTGAGATTAGCATGTTAGCAAAAAATTCTTGTAAACTTTATTTAGCACATTATCAATTTTAAACAAGCGTTGAACTAATTTCTTTTGCTAAGATTTGAAATTGAGTTGACTACATTTTTACAAGATTTTTTGCTAACATTAGCAAAAATAAATGGTAAATTTTTTTTTATTTTCAGAAAACTTAAAATGGCTCTATCTCGGAAACTAAGCCAGATAGAGCAAAATGGAGGGCATTTTTGGTTCTTAGAATCTCCATACTTTCGCGGGTCATCTTCACATGTGTGGACCCTAATGGGCCCTAACTTTGGATCCAAAAAAGTTAGCATTCCCGAAAATTTTAAAATGCCCATATCTCGGTAAATATTGCCGACACATCAAAAAGTCCAAAAGCATTTTTGTAGCCCTCAATACGTAGAACAAGACCGCAAAATAGTCAAAAACTCTCCGAGTAATATTTTTGAAGTTATCGAGTTTTTTAATTCTCAAGACCCCAGTGGTCCCCTACAAATCACGTATCTCAAAAACTAAGCAAGGTAGAGCGAAACGGACACAAATTTTGGATCAAAAACTATGACGATTTTTAAGGAACCTAACTAGGTCTAGGCCCATCGGGGTCTGGACCTACCGGGTCCGAACCCAATGGGGTCTTCAAATGTGTCAAAAAAAAATTTTTTTTTTTGTTAACTAATTATTGGCAAAACATTTTTGCTAACTTTAGCAAAAAAATTGTGGGTTCAAAATCAGCAAATTTTCTTGTAGGTTTACAAGCTTTTTTTGCTAACATTACAGTTTTTTTTTTTTGAGTGCATAAGGAGATTCTCTTCATAAAAGAAAAATATTCAGTCCCAAACACAAGTATGCAGTCATTACAAGTCGCTACATCTATTTGTCGCCCATCCCAAACCGCTGAAGCAAGAGACTTGAAATTTTGTATGTAGATTTACCTCGGAAAATATCAACTCAGGCAGAGTTTTTGGAAAAATCTGATTCCAATCGAATGAGAAAGTGTACTTTGGTACTTTTTTTCATTTCCAAAAAAAAAAAAAAATGGTACAAGCATCTTAAAATTTGGCATAAATATTCGTCTAGTGAAAAACAACAAAAAAACAGCTCAAAAATTTTATTTTTATAATTAAATTGGAAAGGTCGAATAAAAAACAACTTTAACACTGCCAAAAAAGTCTTAAACGAAATAACTCTCAACTTAACCTAATATTTATTTTTTTTCAATTTTGTTTATTTTCTAAAAAAAAAGAAAAAAATAACTTACCTCACAAACACACTGTGTTTTACAATCCAATTTAAATGTCTCTCCATGTGCATATGTTGTATTGGCAACATTACAGTTTGCTAGTTGTTTTATCGTGTTGTTTTGTTTGTTTGTTTGATTTCGATTGCATTGCATTGTAGTGTTTGTTGCACATTCAATGCAAAAACCATTATACAAACGGAAGTCAGCATGTAAAAAGAGAAAAAAGAAAATAAAGAAAAAAAGTAAAAATAATGGAAAATAAGTATATCTGTGCAAATATATAACAACGACTTAGAGTTACACCATTTTTAATTTTTTAAAAAAGAATTTATATAAAAAAAAACTTTTAATAAATTGCTAAAAAATTTTCTAATGAAATAATTTCTATTCAAAAATGTTCTATAGAAAACAATAGTTTTTAAAAACTTTTAATAAAAAGTTTTCAACGAAAAATTTCTAACTAAAAAAAATTTTAATTAAAAATTTCTAATTAAAAAAATTTTAATAAAAAATTTTCTACAAGAAAATTTTTACTCAAAAATTGTCTGTATAAATGTTATACAAAAAATTTTTTATCAAAAATTCTTGATCAAATACTTTTTCATTAAAAAAAAATTCAATTATAAATTTCTTATTAAAAATTGTTTTTTTTATTAAAAAATGTTTCTAAAAGAAAATTTTTTAACATATTATTAAAAAAAAATTTAATTGCAAATTTTTTAAAAGAAAATGTGTCTAAAAGAAATTTTTTTTAACATAGTATTGTTAAAAAAAAACTTTAATAATAAAAAAAAAAATCAATAGAAAAATTTTAAATTGCACATTTTTTAATAGAAAATTTTTTAATAGAACATTTTTTAATAGAAAAATTTATAATAGAACATTTTTAATAGAAAATTTTTTAATAGAAAATTTTTTAATAGAAAATTTTTTAAAAGAAAATTTTAATAGAACATTTTTGAACAAAACATTTTTAATAGAAAATTTTTTTAATAGAAATTTTATTTAATAGACAATTTTTTATTGAAAAATTTTTTAATAGAAAATTTTTAAAAAGAAAATTTTTTTTTTATAAAATTTTTTTAATAGACAATTTTTTAATAGAAAATTTTTTTAAAAGAACAGTTTTTAATAGAACATTTTTTAATAGATTTTTTTTTTAAATAAATTTTTTTTATATAAATGTTTTTAATAGAACATTTTTAAATAGAAAATTTTTAAAAGAAAATTTTTTGAAAGAAAATTTGAATAGAAAATTTTTGAGCAGTACGTTTTTTAAAAATTTTTTTTTATAGAAAAATATTTAAATAGTACATTTTTTAATAAAATATTTTTAACGAAAATTTAAAAAAATTTTAGAGAACATTTTTTGAAAGAAAATTTGAATAGAAAATTTTTGAGCAGAACATTTTATAGAAAAATATTTAAAAAGTACATTTTTTAAAACATTTTTTAATAAAATATTTTTAACGAGAATTTAAAAAAATTTTAAAGAAAATTTTTTCAACAGAACAATATTTAATAGCAAATTGTTTAATAGAAAATTCTTTAGTAGAAAATATTTTAATAGAAAATTTTTTAATAGAAAAATTTTTAGTAAAAAAACTTTTAATAGAACATTTTTTAATAAAATATTGTTTAATAAAGTTTTTTGGAATAGAAAATTCGTTATTAAAAAAAAATATATTAGAAACTTTTTTATTTAAAATCTTTTAATACAAAATTTTTTTATAGAAAATTGTTTGAATAGAAAATTTTTTAATAAATTTTTTTTTAAATAGAAAATTTTTTAAAAGAACATTTTTTAATAGAACATTTTTTAATAGACAATTTTTTAATAGAATATTTTTGAATAGAAAATATTTTAATAAAAAATTTTTTGATAGAACATTTTTTAATAGAAAATTTTTTAATCGAAAATTTTTTAATAGAACATTTTTTAATAGAAAAATTTTGAATACAAAATGTTTTAATAGAAAATTCGAAAATTTTTTAAAATTTTATAATAGAAAATTCTGTTTTAGAAAATTATTTAATAGAACATTTTTTAACAGAAAGTTTTCTAGTATATGATTTTTAATAGGAAATGTTTTAATAGAACAGTATTTAATAAAAAAAAATTTTATAAAAAATTTTGCAATAGAAAATATTTTTTAATAGAAAATACTTTAATAAAACATTTTTTAATACTTAGAACATATTGTTAAAAAAAAATTTAAAAGAAAAATAATAGAAAATTTTTAAAAGAAAATTTTTTAATAGAAAATTTAAAAAAAAAAAAAAATTTTAAAAGAAAATTTTAATTGAACAAATTTGAACAAAACATTTTTTAATAGAATTTTTTTTTAATAGAAAATTTTTTAGTAGAACATTTTTTAATAGAAATTTTTTTTAATAGAAAATTTTTTTAATAGAAAATTTTTTTAATAGAAAATTTTTTAAAAGAAAATTTTTTAATTGAAAATTAAAAAAAAAAAATTTTAATAGAAATGTTTTTAATAGAAAATTTTTACAGAACATTTTTTGAAAGAAAATTTTAATAGAAAATTTTTGAGCAGAACATTGTTTAATAAAAATTTTTGTTATAGAAAAATATTTAAATAGTACATTTTTAGAACATTTTTAAATAAAATTTTTTTAATCGAAAATTTAAAAAAATTTGAAGAAAATTTTTTCAACAGAACATTATTTAATAGCAAATTGTTTAATAGAAAATTCTCTGATAGAAAATATTTTAATAGAAATTTTTTTAATAGAAAATTTTTTAGTAAAAAAAAGTTTAATAGAATATTTGTAGTGTATTCATTATTAATTTACATATACATTTCTCTATGTGTAATGGAATAATTGAATACAATATACCTTTCCCTTTTCTTCTTAGTATTCATTTAAAACCATTTATATACTTATAACATCTATTAATACATAAGTAGAATTAAACCGTTATAAATAATCTTGTAAGCATAAAATAATTAAATAAAGTCACTTTGGATTTGAAAGTCTTTGACTAAGGTCATTATTTAAAAACGTTTAATATTTTACATTGGCGACGAGGCAAAAGGAAAATAATATAAAAAAAAACAGAAACAAAAAAAAAAAATTGTACAGTCAAACACGTGCGATATTCAAGTTATATTAATTCCTAAATAAGTCCTTCGTTTTAATATTTTTTTTTATTGCAAAATGTCTGTAACTGAAGGCAATAAAGGTTTTGTGCAAGTTTCTTCAATAAATATGGAAACTTTTGAACCAAATATAGAACAGTGGCAAACGTATATGGAACGAATGGAACAACTTTTTATTGCCAGCAACGTCACAAGCGAGGACCAAAAACGGTCTTTGTTCATAAGATTCATCGGACCGACTACGTACAGGCTGTTGCGAGACTTGTGTCAGCCGAATCTTCCTAAAAATACTTCGTTCAAAGATTTGGTGAAAAAGCTGGATAATCATTTTACTCCAGCAGTTGTGATTTTTAAGGAAAGAAGAAATTTTTACTCAGCACACAGGGGACAAAGTGAATCAGCCGTAGAGTGGCATGCTAAAATAAGGCGATTAGCAGTGAATTGTGAATTTGGTGCTGCGCTGGAAGGCAGATTAATTGACAAATTCGTGACGGAGATGGACGGCAAAATTTTCGATCGGCTGTGTGAAGAAGGTACGTCGTTAACTTTGTCTAAAGCTTTGGAAATTGCGCAAAGGTATGAGACACCACCCAAGCCATTACATCTTATTCAGCCCATACAGAAAAAGAAATTCGTTGGTCAACAGAGGGAAAAAAATGGTGGTAAGCTGGAAAAAGCGAAGGTTACTGAAAAATGTTACCATTGTGGCAAACCTAATCATGATTTCAAGGTATGTAAATTTAAAACGTACACGTGCAACAAATGCGGGAAAAAAGGTCATCTGGCTGCGGTATGTCGAGCAAGTATAAAATCAATTAAAGTATTGGAAGCGGATAAAACAGAAAATTATTCTAATATAGATAAAAATATTCAGTTATATCACATAAGAGCTGGTAGAAGTATTGATAATTATAATGTTTCTGTTAAGGTTAATGATATTTTATTAAATTTTGAGTTAGATTCAGGAGCGGCAGTTTCAGTATTTCCATTGCAAATATTTGAATCAAAGTTCCCTAAAGGAAAAATAGATAAGTGTTTTACTAAGTTATCCGGTTACGGTGGTAACGATTTGCAGGTTAAAGGTTCATTTTGTGCATCGGTAAATTTTAATGGGAAAGTAAAGGATCTCGAATTTTTAGTTGTAGATGCAATGGGTCCCTTAATTTTGGGACGGAATTTTTTTTCACTTTTTAATATTGTGTGGAAGGAAATAAATTCAGTTAGGTCGGAGAATAAGTTACAAGATATCGTAAATAAATATCAAAACGTTTTTGATGGTAGCATTGGGAAGTTCAAATACTTTAAAGTTAAATTGTGTTTAGATGGGAATCCGGTTCCGATTTTCCATAAACCAAGGCCTATCCCTATTTCGTTTACATCTGCAGTAGAGGAGCAACTACTAAAACTGGAGAGGGAGGGGGTTATTTCTCAAGTGGAGACGTCCGCGTGGGGGACACCTCTGGTTCCAGTGCTTAAAGCCAACGGCTCTATTCGCATATGCGCAGATTATAAAGTCACCTTAAATAGATACTTGTGCGATGTAAAATATCCGCTGCCACGTATAGAAGACTTGTTTTCCAAATTACAAAATGGTGAATTATTTACAAAGTTAGATTTGAGTCAGGCGTATAACCAATTTGAATTGGAGGATGAATCAAAATTGTTGTGTGCTTGGAGCACACACAAAGGTGTATTTATGATGAATCGTATGCCATTTGGTATTAAGCCCGCTTCAGGCATTTTTCAAAGGGAAATAGAAAAGCTTTTGCAGGGTATCCCTAAAGTTGTGAATTTTTTAGATGACATTTTGATCACTGGTTCGGATGAAGAGGAGCACATGAAAAATCTAGGTGAGGTTTTAAAAAGATTAGAGGATGCTGGTTTAAAGTTGGAAAAGTCGAAATGTCAATTTTTATTGGAGGAAGTGTCTTATTTGGGTTTCAAAATTAACAAAAATGGTTTGGCCAAAACTACCGAGCGTGTAGAAGCTATTGTAAGGGCACCCAGGCCAACGGACATTTCTGAAATAAGATCTTTTATAGGACTCGTAAATTATTATAGTAAATTTATTCAAAATTATACGGAAATTATGTTACCCTTTTACGATCTTTTGAAAGCTGAGAGAAAGTTTGAGTGGAAGGATGAATGTGAAAATTCGTTTAATTTATTGAAAATGAAAATTGCAGAGGATATCACTCTCTCTCACTTCAATCCTAACATTCCAATAATTTTGACTTGTGATGCTTCACAAAAGGGCGTAGGCGCAATACTCTCCCACCGATTTGAAAATGGTGATGAGAGACCTGTTGCTTTTATATCTCGGGTTTTATCCCAAACCGAACAGAATTACAGTGTAATTCAAAAGGAAGCACTTGCAATTGTTTTTGCATGTGATAAGCTTTACATATATTTAAAAGGTAATAGCTTTACGTTACGAACTGATCATAAACCATTACTTAGTCTTTTTGGGGAAAATAAGGGCATACCTAAAATGGCTGCAAGCCGTTTGCAGAGATGGGCAATATTTTTGTCCGGTTTCAATTACAAGATCGAATATGTTAAGAGCGGCAATAATTCTGCGGATTCTCTTTCGCGGCTTCCTTTAAAGGATATTAATCCGTCAGCTGATAATGAGGCATTATTTTTAAATTTTATAAGTCGCAAAAATTTTAATCTCGATTTTAAAACAATTCGATTGGAATCATCTCGTGATTTAGAGATTTCAAAAGTTATAAACTCGATTAACACTGGACTACCCCTAAGTGACAACCTTAAATCATATAATGTAAAATTAAATGAGTTACATGTTGAGGAAGGTATTTTAATGTGGGGCTATAGGGTAGTTATTCCACAGAAACTTCGCGAGAGTATTTTAACTGAACTTCATTCAACGCATTTAGGCATAGTTAAGAGTAAGTCAATGGCAAGGTCCTATTTTTGGTGGCCTAATTTAGATAGGGATTTGGAAAATGTTGTAAAGGGCTGTAAATTTTGCAATATTTTTAAACAAGATCCAAATAGGGCTGAGTTGATGACATGGCCGACACCATGCGGAGTTTGGAACAGAGTTCACACGGACTTTTGTGGTCCCATTAATGGATATTACTTTTTAATTTTAATTGATGCTTACGCTAAATGGCCAGAAGTTTTTATTACGAAGTCGATGACTACAGAGTTTACAATTGCCCGATTAAGAGAGACATTTGCCCGTTATGGCCTGCCCACTACATTGGTGAGTGACAACGGTACGCAGTACACAAGCAATGAATTCAGAACATTTTTAGAGAACAATAACATAAAGCACAAGCTTACTGCTCCTGGTCATCCATCAACAAATGGTGCTGCGGAAAATTTTGTTCGAACTTTAAAAGCCGCTTTAAAAAATGCCATTTCGGAGGCAAATTCAAACAATTTAAATATTTCCATGGACTGTATACTCTCGAGGTTTCTTTTTGATTACAGAGCTGTACGACACTGCTCAACAAATGAGTCCCCAGCAAAATTGATGCTAGGAAGGGAGGTAAAAAACCGATTCGATTCTCTAAGACCAAAATCGTATGCGGAAAGGGCATTTGAAACTAAAAATAGGCAAATCACAAAATTTAATGGTGGTAGGAGATTAATATTTACAGTCGGGGAGGTAGTGTGGTTAAAAGATTATACGGTGGTTAACCAACCAAAATGGGTTACTGGTAAAATAATTAAAGTTTTAGGTCCAAGAAATTATATTTGCGAATTGGGAAGTGGTCGTCATATTAAACGACATTTGGATCAATTAAGGAAATACACTCAAGGTTCGGGAGACTCGGATGAAAATCATGGGGTTAAAGGAACAGAAGATGATATTCCGATTAAACGGAATGTTGTTACAGAAGACGCGTTAGTTTCAGATTTAGAACAAACAACACCGCAGGTTCCCACTCCAAATAACGAGCCTCAAGAAAATCAAATTAACGTAAACAATGAGAATAATACGGCTGCAGAAACTGCCACTCCTGAACTGAGAAGATCAAATAGATCAAGAAAACCTGTTGTTAAACTAAATATTTAATTTTATTTTTATTTTTAAATAAGAATTTTGAATTTTAATCCGTATACATAAAAAGTATTATATTATATATTATTATAAATCTTAAGAAAGGGGCATTGTAGTGTATTCATTATTAATTTACATATACATTTCTCTATGTGTAATGGAATAATTGAATACAATATACCTTTCCCTTTTCTTCTTAGTATTCATTTAAAACCATTTATATACTTATAACATCTATTAATACATAAGTAGAATTAAACCGTTATAAATAATCTTGTAAGCATAAAATAATTAAATAAAGTCACTTTGGATTTGAAAGTCTTTGACTAAGGTCATTATTTAAAAACGTTTAATATTTTACAATATTGTTTAATAAATTTTTTTGGAATAGAAAATTCGTTATTAAAAAAAATTATAGAAACTTTTACTTAAAATTTTTTAATAGAAAATTTTTAAGATAGAAAATTTTTTTTATAGAAAATTCTTTAGTAGAAATTGTTTAATATAAAATTTTTTAAAAGAACATTTTTTAATAGAAATTTTTTTTATAGAAAATTTAATAGAAAATTTTTTAATAGAACATTTTTTAATAGAAAATTTTTTAATAGAAAATTTTTTAATAGAATATTTTTTAACAAAAAATTTTTTAATAGAAAAATTTTTAATAGAAAATATTTTAATAGAAAATTATAAATTTTTTAAAATTTTTTAAAAAAGTTTTCATTTCAAATTTTTCATTTCAAATTTTCAAAAAAAAAAAATTTAATGGAAATTTTTTAAATAGAAAATTTTTTAATAGAAAATTGTGTATTAGAAAATTATTTAATAGAACATTTTTTAACAGAAAGTTTTCTAGTATAAAATTTTTTAATAGAAAATGTTTTAATAGAACAGTATTTAATAGAGCATTTTTTTATAAAAAATTTTTCAATAGAAAATATTTTTTAATAGAAAAGAATTTAATAGAAAAAATTTTTAATAAAAAATTTTTTAATAGAAAATGTTTTTACAGAAAAATTTTTAATAGAACATTTCTTACTAGAAAATTTTTCAATACAAAATTTTTGAATAAAATTTTTTTTAATAGAAAATTTTTTAATAGAAAATTTTTTAGTAGAAAATTTCTTAATAGAAAGTTTTTTAGTAGAAAATTTTTTAAAAGAAAGTTTTTTTTGTAGAAATTTTTTTTATAAGAAACTTATTTAATACAAAATTTTTAACAGAAAGTTTTCTAATATAAAATTTTTTAATAAAAAATTTTTTAATAGAAAATTTTTAAATAGAAAATGTTTTAATAGAAAATACTTTAATCGAAAATTTTTAACAGAAAGTAAAAAAAGTAGAATAGTTTTAAATAGAAAATTATTTGATAGAAAATTTTTTAAAAAATTTTTTTGACTAAAACTATTTTTTAAAGGAAAATGTTTTGATAGAAAATTTTTTAAATGAACATTTTTTAATAGAAAATTATTTAATAAAAAATTAATTTAAAGAAAATTTTTGAATAAAACATTTTTTAAAAGAAAATGTTTTAACAGAATATTTTTTAATAGAAAATTTTTATATAGAAAATTTTTTAAAGAAAAAGAAAATTTTAAGATAAAAAAATTTTATATTCTGATACATTTTTTGGTATATTAGTTACCTCTTATTACGCTGATAATAAAAATATTTTTGAACAATTTTGTAAAAGAATTTTTTTTTTTAATAAAAAATAGTGTGACATTGCAATATTGTTAAAAAGAAAATATTTTTCAAGAAAAATTTCTACTACAAAAATTCTACGTTAATATTTTTTTTAAAAGAAAACATTTTAATACCAAATATTTAAATAGAACCCAGCAAAATTTTCCGTTCCAAATAATCGGTTCCAGAACGCATCATATTATCCTGCAACCGATTTTACTTCACGTTTCCGAATCAATGATTTTTGTTTGAAATTGTCCCGAAAGAAATCGTTTTTTAGAGCAAGTAGTTTTTTTGCAAAATAATTTTACATAGCAAATTTTGTATTGATAACCGTAGAATATATTCAAGAATCTATTGTTATAGGAATTTGTTCCAAAAAATTTTCCTGGGAACATTTAAATAAAAATTGAAGAGGAATTTTATTTTATAGATTTTTTTTTAAAAATTTTTTTATGATTTTTTTTTTTTATAGAAAATTTTTTTCTTTGATTATTTTTTAGTAAAAAAGTTTTTAGTAGAAAATTTTTTAGTAGAAAATTTTTTAGTTGCAAATTTTTTAGTAGAACATTTTTTAGTAGAAAATTATTAGTAGAAAAAGTTAAAAGTTTTTAATATAAATTTTTGTAATTAAAAATTTTTTAATTCAATATTTTTAATACAAAATGTTTCAATATTTCTAATAAAGTTTTATATTACAAAATTTTAAATTAAAATTATATTTTTATACAAAATGTTTCAATATTTCTAACAAAGTTTTTTAATACAAAATTTTAAATTAAAATTCTTTAACAAACCATTTTGATTGCAATTTTTTAATAAATTTTTTATTTGGTAATTTTTTTAAAATTATTTAAAAAAATTAAAGAAAATTTTAGATTTCAACAGAAAAATTTTGATTAAACAATTTTTAATTGAAAATTTTTTAATAATACATTTTTTTATTCGAAAAATTTTAAATAGTAAATTTAAAGAAAGAAAATTTTCTATAAGAACATTTTTTGTTAGAAATTTTTTATTTAAAATTTTTCTGTTGTAAAAATTACTGCGTTTTCAAATTTTTCGTTTGAAAAATTTTTGGTTGAAAAGTTTTTTTAAAGAAAATTTTTTAACTATGAGTTTTTCATCTAAAAATGGTGTAAGAGCATAAAAAATATATTAAAGTGAAATGTACCCAGCAAAACTTTGGTAATGGGTAGTGATTATATAACACATTACCAGGTAATGCATATAACTTATTTGTAGCATTATTTTATGATGTCTTACCAAACATTTGTTCCACAACGTATTATTTTCAAGTGAAAAATAACGCATTACTAATAATTTGCTACGTAATGCATGATAATTGGAAAAAATGTATTTGATATTTATTATTTCTAAACATTAAATCATGGATGACTTATATTTGGTTACATTATGTATTATTTGAAAATTTGAAATAATGTATTATTTATAATTGGATGCATAATGCATTACAATAACATAAAAAATAATTATTTTATAAAAAAATGCATAAGTTTAAACTAGAGATGGGCTCACGACAGGAAATTTCTAGCGACACACACTCACGAGCATATTTTATCTACTTACACTCACTTACAATCACGTGAGTAAATTTAATACAAAATTACTTTTTCACTACTCGTAACACCTTATATATTACCTTCTGGTATGCTATATTATTTCATTTCTTGCAACCTATAAAATATCACATATTTTACACCTTACTCGTATTCTTCGTTATAAATTTATGACTTATTTTATACCTTACTGGTATTCTATGTGATAATGTGGATGCATTACTTTGAGTCTCATCGCCTGTTAAAATCATCAATGCTGCAATGTATAAAATAAGGGATCCTATACCTTATTTTATACCTTATTTGGTAATCTAAGTTTTGCTGGGTAATGAAATTGAATTGCATTTTTTCTTGTTTTTTCTAGAATTGTTACCCCTTTTTCGTTCTTTTAAAAATTCAATATCTGCTTTGAGTTTTTCTGAAAACACAAACATAATGGTTAGAAACTAAACTGCTTTGAGTAGATGACAAATGTTAGAAAGTCACAGTGGGATTTACTACAACAAAAAATAAAAAAACAGAAAAGCCAAAATTTTGTAAATATGAAAAACAGAATTGAGATGTTTTTTTGTTTTTTAAAATTCGCCTGACAGCAGGGAATTATAAACGAAAAGATTAGAATGGAATTATTTGACACTTTTTTTATTTTTACTTTAAAAGTCCCATCATGCACCAACTAAAACAGTGATTTTTCGTAGAATTGATTTTAAAAGGAAAGAACGTTAGTACACAACGATTTTTTTTTAATGTACAAAATTTGGACTTTGTTTCCAATTTTGTAATTTTTGAGAGCCAGATCCGCTAATGTTTCCCGAAAATAACAAATTTTTATTAATCTGAATAAAAATTCTCAAACACATATTTTTTTTAATATATTTGTTTATATATCAATTTTCCATCAAAAATTCTTCTACTAATTGTCCTGAACACTTTATTTCTTAAAACTGTCTTTTATTTTACTTTTTTTTTATATGATGATTAATTGATTTACATTTTAATTAAATATTTTTCATTTACAACAATTTTTCATTAATAACAAATTAGAAATGTTTACCTGTAATTGATTTTTAATGAAAACCAAAAAAAAAAAATCCAGAAACAACTGCTGTTAAAAAACAGGAAACAAAATCAGGAAAAAAAGAGTGATTAACAAACTAACAACTTTTAAAATGTTCCATTAAAAAAAAATACAAAAAATATAAAAAATATAATAAAAAGAGCACTAAAGTGCACAAGAAAAGTAAGGAAATTAAAATATTTTCAAAGGAAATTGGTTATATTGATAATGGGAAAAGGGGATATTTTAACAAAATAGTTTTTTATTTGTGTTGGATCAATAAAGTAATTGAAAATTAATGAGAACATTTTTTTTTTGTAATTAAATAAATATTTAAGTTTAAGAAATGCAAATGAGCAAATTAAAAAGGAAGTAGAGAGCTCGAAGGAAATTTTTGAGATTTTTTTCCTAAAATGAATTGAGTTAATTTAAACATATTTCAATTAAAGGGTACCCGGATTTTTATTAAGGAAGTTTTTTCAGAATCAGAGACTTTTTCTATACGATAAAACATCTCAGAAATTTAAGAAAAAATATGACAAAATTTGGAAAATGTGAATAAAACACTTTATCATAGGGAAATATCCCTGAAGCTGTGACTTTTTCTACCGGAAAAATGTCTCATAATCTGATCTATCAAAAATTTTCTTTAGAAAAGTGTTAAAATCAGAGACTTTTTTGTAAACAAATATCTCAGATTCTAAATTATTTAAAAAAATGTTAAATAAAAAACTTTATATTAAAAACTTGTTTATCAGAAAGTTTAAATTAAAAAAAATTTTAAACAAAAATTTTTTTTAAAAAAAAATTTTGATAAAAAAATGTTTAATTGTTAATCAAAAAATTTTAAATTAAAAAAAAAAAATTGAAACAAAAATTTTCTTTAAAAAAAATTTTGATCACAAAATGTTTAATTAAAAAAATTTCACTAAATAATTTTTTTAAAAAATTTCAAAACATTTAAGTCTTCTAAAAACTTTCTTATTAAAAATTTTTTATTAAAAAATTTTTTTATGAAAAAGTTTGTGTTAAAAAATTTTCAATCTGAAATTTTTCATCAAAAATTTTCAAAAAAAAAAAACTTTGTATTAAAAATTATATATTAAATATTTTCAATTATAGGCGCCCAAGTAGGCTAGTTGGTAGCGTGCTAGCCTATGAGTCTGGGGCTCGTGGGTTCGATTCCCACCAGAGGCCTTGGTCTGTTTCGCTACAACGAGACGAAGGTCATTGTAACCAGTTCTCGGTTAGGTAAAATTAGTATATGATTTGTAATTATATGGTAATTCTTAATAAAAAAAAAAATATTTTCAATCAAAAATTTTATATTAAATGATTTTTAGTTATAAAATTTATTTTAAAAAATTTGCAATAAAAAAAAAGAACAAATTATTTTTAATTTTATTTGACAAATCTTCACTTAAATATGACTAAAAAACTTATATTAAGTTCAGCCAGTAAACGAAAAAACTGCGTTTGTTTCCCATTTCCAATCAAAAATGTTTCTAGTAAAAAGTTTTTAATCAAACATTTTCTTTAAAAAATTTTACGATTAAGAAATTTTAAATATAAAATTTTGTATTTAAAAAAATTTTCAATCTAAAATTTTGTATAAAAAAATTTTCCAATTAAAAATTTACTATTAAAAAATTGTCAATCAAAAAGTTTTATATTAAGAAATTTGGTTAAAAAACTATTTTTTTTAAAAAATTGTCTTTTCAAAAATTTTCTATTAAAAAATTTACTATTAAAATGTTTTCTATTAAAAAAATTTCTTATAAAAATTTTTCTATTAAAAAAATTTTCTTTTTAACAATTTTCCATTAAAAAATTTACTATGAAAAAATTTTCTATTATAAAATTTTCTTTTAAAAAATGTTCTAATAATTTTTTTTTACTAAAAAATTTTGTATTACAAAATTTTCTATTACAAAATTTTCTATTACAAATTTTTCTATTAAAAAATTTTTTATTTAAAAATTTTCTTTTAAGAAATTTTTTATGAAAACATTTACTTTAAAAAATTTTCTATTAAAAAATTTTCTATAAAAAATTTGTTCTTAAATAAAATTTCTTTAAAAAAATTTAATATTAGAAAATTTCCATTAAAAAATTTTTAATTAGAAAATTTTTTATCAAAAAATGTTTTACTTAAAAATTTTCTATAAAAAATTTCTATTAAAAAATTTTCTATATATGGTTTTTGAATTGAGAAAAGTGTGAAAGAAAAATTTAAATTTTTCTAAAAATTTAAGACATCCTGGTTTGTTTCTTACTAGTTTCATATTATCCAGTTATAATAATCTTCAGAAAAACTTTTAATGTCAAATTTATTTAGTTAATAGTCAATAGAACTCTATATGTGAAAATTATTAACAGATCGCAGCCGACAAGGATTGAACGCATCATCATCATCTGTAATACTTTGCTATTAACTGCTTGTAACGTACAATCACTCTAGACCGATACGCCAAGTAGGCTGTTAAGCAAGTATCAACTAAATCTGATTTTTTCAATTCGAGTGTGGTTGTTGCTGTTGTTTTTTCTAACAAAAAAAAAAACAATAAAAATTTTATATTAAAATATTTGCTTTTAAACAGTTTCTATTGAAAAATTTTCTATTAAAAAGGTATCTATTTTAAAATGTTCTATTAAAAATTTTTTTATTAAAAAAATTTTCTTTTAAAAAATTTTCTATAAACTGACTTTCTATTAAAAATTTTCCTTTAAAATTATCTATTAAAAAATTTTATTTTAGAATTTTCTTTTAAAATTTTTTTTGTAAAAAATAATCTATCAAAACATTTTCTTTCAAAATGTTTTTTTTAAAAAATTTTTTTATTAAATTTTTTTTTTTTTTTTTTTTTAATTTTCTTTTAAAAAATTTTCTATTAAAAAAATTTCAATTAAAAAATATTCTATTAAAAAATTTTCTATTAAAAAATTTTCCATTAAAAAAATTTTTATTTAAAAGTTTTCTGTTAAAAATTTTTTATTAAAACATTTACTTTACAAAAATTTTCTATTAAAAAATTTTCTATTAAAAAAGTTTCTATCAAAAAATTTGTTCTTAAAAAATGTTCTTTAAAATAAAGAAAAATTATAAAATTTTCTATTAAAAAATTTTAAATTAGAAAATTATCTATAAAAAAAATTCTATTTAAAAATTTTCTATTAAAAAATTTTCTATTATAAAATTTAAAATTTAAAAATTTTTTATTAAAAAATTGTCTAATAAAAAATTTTCTATTAAAAAATTTTCTTTTAAAAAGTGTTCTATCAAAAAATTTTCTATTTAAAAATTTTCTATTAAAAAATTTTCTATTAAACAATTTTCTATAAAAAAATTTTCTATTAAAAAATTTTCTATACAAATTTGTCTATTAAAAAATTTTCTTTTAAAAAATTTTCTATTTAAAATTTTCTTTTAAAAAATTTCTATTTAAAATTTTTTTTATTAAAACAATTTTCTTTTCAAAAATTTTCTATTATAATATTTTCTTTTAAAAAATTGCTATTTAAAAATTTTTTACTAAAACAATTTTCTATTTAAACATTTTCTATTAAAACATTTTCTACTCAAAACTTTTTTATCAAAAGATTTTCTATTACATAATTTTCTTTTAAAAATTCGAAAATTTTCCATTAAAAAATTTTAAAATAGAAAATTTTCTAATAAAAGTTTTATATTTAAAAAATTTCTATTAAAAAAATTTCTGTTATAAGATGTTCTATAAAAATATTTTTTATTAAAAAAATTTCTGTTAAAAAATGTTCTATAAAAATTTCTAAAAATGCTCTTTTAAAAAATTTGAAATTAGAAAAATTTCCATTAAAAACATTTTAAATTAGAACATTTTCTATTAAAAAATTTCCTATTAAAACATTTTCTATTAAAAAATTTTCTATTAAAAGATTTTCTATTAAAACATTTTCTATTAAAAAATTTTCCTTTAAAAAAGTTTCTATTAAAAAAATGTTCTATTAAAAAATTTTCTATTAAAATATTTTCTATAAAAAATTTTTCTATTAAAAATTTGTCTATTAAAATTTTTTTATTAGAACATTTTCTATTAAAAAATTTTCTTTTAAAAAATTTCCTGTTAAAAAATTTTCAATTAAAAAATTTCTATAAAAAAAATTTCTTTTAAAGAGTTTCTATTAAATATTTTCTATTAAAAAATTTTCAATTAAAAAATTTTCTATTAAAAAATTTTCCATTTAAAAATTTTCTATCATAAAATTTTCCATTTAAAAATTTTCTATTTAAAAATTTTCTATTAAAAAATTTTCTATTAAAAAATGTTCTATTAAAAAATGTTCTATTAAAAAAAAATTTTAATTAAAAAATTTTCTATTAAAAAATTTTCTTTTAAAAAAGCTTCTATTAAAAAAATGTTCTATTAAAAAATTTTCTATTAAAATATTTTGTATAAAAAATTTTTCTATTAAAAATATGTCTATTAAATTTTTTTATTAGAACATTTTCTATTAAAAAATTTGCTATTAAAAAATTTCGTATTAAAAAATGATCAATTAAAAAATTTCTATCAAAAAAAATTTCTATTAAAGAGTTTCTATTAAATATTTTCTATTAAAAAATTTTCAATTAAAAAATTTTCTATTAAAAAATTTTCCATTTAAAAATGTTCTATTATAAAATTTTCCATTTAAAAATTTTCTATTTAAAAATTTTCTATTAAAAAATTTTCTATTAAAAAATTTTCTATTAAAAAATGTTCTATTAAAAAATGTTCTATTAAAAAAAATTTTAATTAAAAAATTTTCTATTAAAAAATGTTCTACCAAAAACTTTTCCATTAAAAATTTTTCTTTTAAAAGATGCTCTAATAAAAAATTTTCTATTAAAACATTTTCTAATAAAAAATTTTATATTAAAAAATGTTTTATTAAAAATTTTCTTTTAAAAAATGGTTCACTAAAATATTTCACTATTTTTTTTTATTAATTTTTTATAAGAAAATTTCTAGTGGATTTATTTAAAAGATTTTTTTTTAACAGACTTTTTTTTTAAAAAGAAATATATTTCATCCGAAAATTTTTGAATAGAAAATGTTTGAATAGAAAATTTGTTAAAAGAAAATTAAAAAAAATTAATGGCACATTTTTGAATAGAATGTTTTTGATTGAATTAAATTTTTAACAAAATCTTTTTGTTATTGAAAATTTTTTGTTGAAAATGTTTAATAAAGTGTTTTTAAATAAAACATTTTTCATAAAAAATTTTTGAATAGAAAATTTTTGAATAGGAAATTTTTGAACTGAACAGTTGGTATTAGCAATTTTTGAATTGAAAATTTTTGATTAGCAATTTTTGAAAAGAAAATTTTTGATTGAAATTATTTTTTGATGGAAATTTTTCAATAGATTTTATTTTTTAAATAAATTTTTAGTAGAAATTTTTTTAATAGATTTTTAAATAGAAAAGTTTTTCATTGAAAATTTTTTAATCGAATATTTTGTAATAGACGATATAAGAAAACGTTTTTTGATTTTCATTTTTAAAGTTCTTTTCTTTTTTTTTGATTTAAAAGAATTTTTTAATAAAAAATTAAAAAAAAAAATTCATAGAAAATTGTCTAATAAATATTATTTAAATTTATTTAATAAAAATTTTATGAAGTGTTTTAATAAAAAAATCCGTTTAAAGTTTTTAAATAAAAAATTTTATAATAAAAAGTTTTTGTAAAAAATAATATTGTAATAGAAAATTTAATAGAAAATTTTTAAAAGACTATTTTTATCTCAAAATTTTTTTAACAAAAACATTTTTAACTTGATATTACTTAAATGAAAATTTTTATAATAGAAAGATTTTTAATCGAAAATTTTCGATTAGATTTTTTTTTTAACAAAATTATGTTAATTGAAATTTTTTAATGAACAAATTTTGTAACAAAAAATTTCAAAACATTGCATAATAGAACTTTTAAAATCTGGAAAATTTTCTGTAAGAAAATTGTCTTACAATCTTAGATTTTTTCTGTAGGTGAAATGTCTCACTATCTGAGGAACAATGTTATAGAAACTCTAGTATGTGTAGTGTATTATATGGTGGTTCTTGACCAACTTTAATTTATTTAATTGCTTTTATTTTCGTTTATAACCTTTGTACACAATTAAATTGGTTATTGGAAAGACTGAATAGAATTGAACATCAAGCACAGACATTTCCAATTATTATTGACAGAAATATGTCATTCAAATGTTCAATATAAACTTATTTGTAATGTTTAATGTTTTCCAACTGTACGTATGAGCAATATAAATTAAATTTTGGAGATTACTTATACGCACCCATGTTCTGTTTTATATAATAAAATTTTTAAATACCTAAAGAAACATATAGGCCGCTGTTCCAAAAAAAGTAATTCACATAAAAAATGTAAAAATTAAAATTTCCGAATTTTTTTGGTGTTCTAGATTTCACATCCGAATTTCTTTTTCGTTTTGTTTCACATAAATAAAATTTGGTGAAATAAAACGAATGCACATTTTTCCCTATAATTTTTTAAATTTTAATTATTCGATTTCAACTTCGAATGAAAACGTGATCAACAAAACACTAAACTTAATTTCATGTGATTCGGAAATTTTCATGTGAATTGAAAAGTTGTGAAAGACAGAACAGAGGCAATAAATTTAAATCGAATTCCCTCAAATCAAAATTTTAGGTTTGAAAAGCACTTAGGTGGAGGAAGATGGCTTTATGTAATGATGTGATATTTAGGAAAGAAAACAAAGGGTTATTTAAAAATATTCGAAAATTTCTTAAAATTTTTTAAATAAATTTTATTATAAAAAGTTTTAAATTTTTCAACAATTTTATTGTAAATTATTTTTTTTTAAAACTGTTTTTTTTATTCCCATAATAATAAAAACCACTTTTGTTAACGTTTTAAAAAATCAATTTTAATTATTACTTTTCATTTAATGTTTCATGTGTTATAAGACAAAAAAAAACAAAAAACAGAAAACAAAATATATGAAGTTCAATAAGCTAAAGTGGCATGACTAACATATCTCCAGTGTTTCATGTTCTATCTCCATGAAGTCATGGTCAGTTTGTTAAAATATAAATTTAACTTAAAGCAATAAAATAGAAAGACAAACCGACGGACAAACAGACAGACATACAGACAATTTGAAAGACAGACAAAACGGAAAACATACTCTGAACCGTAATGAAAATAGCTGTTAAAAATAACACAAATTCATAAAAACAATTTTACTTCCCTTTTTTTTTGTGTAAAAATACAAAATAAAACAAAAGTAAATAAAACAAAAATAAAATTTCTAAGAAAATAATAAAAAACAAAACAATGCAGGAAAACATTTAAAACATTTGTGTGAAAAAATAATACTTTACACACACTACACATTTACTTTGTTTAGTCGTAGTTAGCTTAAGCACAATGGGTTGGAAGTAGATGTTAACACGGAAGTGTCAAATACAACTTTATAAAATACTAACATGCCGCAAATTGCCTATTATTATTTATCAATCCCCCCAAACGCGTTTTTATCTGTTTTTCAATTCCATTAAATAGTTTTTGTTTACTTTGGAAGAAAAAAAAAAAACTTTCATTCCTTAACATTTCTGTAAATTTTGTACTCTTGCACAAAACATAAAAACATGATAATGTTTTGCTGAAGATTTGGGAGTACTTGCCAAAGTTAAGTTTTTTTAGAAAAAATAATGTTACTTATATTCATCTGCCATTTCAAGCAAAACGAATCGAAATATCGGTCGAATCGAAATATCGGACCCCATTAATTTCATATATTATTGATCCATTTCTCAGACACTCTAGATCAGTGGTCGGCATCAATTGCACATGGATTCCGAACACATTCGGCTATTTACAAGTATTCAACACGAATGTCAACAAAATTCACAACTAAGAGCATAAAAATACAACAACAAGCAGGTTGATGTCGCTTTGTTTGAGAAATACACCAACACATGCATGTTTATTTTCATATACCAATGCATACATATTCTTTCTTTCTGCCGACCACTACTCTAGATATATACATTCGTCCATCTGTCTGTGAAAAGCAAGATGCAGTCCAAAACAAACGAGCTGTAAATTTGGTAAATGAGTGTATTACTTAAATTCAAAAAAATGTTTTTATATTGAAGAATTTAACACTCTCACTTGTTTTTTGTACATTTGTAAAACAAATGGAACATTTTTATGTCAAAAGTTTCTACTTGGTAAAAAGTAGTTTTGGCAAAAAAAAAGGAAAAAATATATTTTTTTTATTTTAAAAAACAAAACAAAAGTTTTATGAAAAAAAAATTTATGAAAAAAAATTATTGAAAAAAAAAAATTGATGGAAAAAAGAAATTTGATGAAAACAAAATTGATGGAAAAAATTGATGAAAAAAAAATTAATGCAAAAAAAAATTTATGAAAAAAAAAATATTTGGATAATAACACTGTCCTACAGTGAAAAAATACTTCCGATGTGACATGGTATAAGTTGTTGGTTTTGTCGAGTAGATCACAAAAATGCCCATTAAACTTGCCAGACACCCTCAAATTTTAGAACTATTGTCAAAAAACGTTTTCTCGGGAGTTTGCCTTGTGTAATTCAGAAACTTTTCAACCTATTTTATATTTTTCAACTGTTCTGGATAGAAGTAGGATAGGGCTTTCCATGTGTGTGAATTGGCCTACACATATAAGAAAGATATCTATTGTTATACCCTCCACTCTAGTGATAGAGGGTATATATAAGTTTGTCATTCCGTTTGTAACACCTCGAAATATTGGTCTAGGACCCCATAAAGTATATATATTCATGATCCTCGATCGATTTTAAGACGATCTAGCGATGTCCGTCCGTCCGTCTGTCCGTCTGTCTGTCTGTCTGGCTGTTTGTTGAAAACACGCTAACTTTTGAAAGACTTTACGGAGGCTTCTGAAGTTTGGCATATATGTTGGGCATTTACCTGGTCAGGTTGGTATTGCAATCCAGCAAAATCGGTCCAGTGGTTCAAAAGTTATAAGCAAATGAGCGAATTTCGGCAAGGGTTTTTCTGGAATTTACGAGATAAAACACACGGTAACTTTCGAACGGCAATTCTGAGGATGCTGAAGTGTGGCATATATATTTACCGTTCCTCTGGTCTGGTTCGTTTTAAATTTCAGCCAAATAGGTCCAGTGGTTCAAAAGTTATTAGCAAAACCGTAGATTTCAGATTAGTTTCACCTTAAATTCACGTTCAACATTTGTAAGTCAAAAAAATATTTTACAAGGTATTTTTGTCACTCAAAAATACTCTTACACTAAAACAAAAAAAAAAATACACTCAAAAAAAATTTTACACTCAAAAAAAAATAGTAAATTATTTCTTTTTTTCAAGGTTGGCAATCGAAACGAATAACGGTATCGATATCGGTATTGGTATCGTTTTTTTATTTATTTCGGTATCGGTATCGGTTACGGTATTTGAGTTGAATCGGTTACGGTATTACCGATACCGAAACGTCGATACCGGTACGTACCGGTATTATCGAAAAAAATGTTAAAAATATAAAAAACGCATAAAAACTTAAATTTTTTTTCAATTTTAATACTAAAACACGTATTTACGTATTTATTTTTAGCATTTTTGCTAAAATGCGCTCTAAAATGTGAAAAAAAAATTTAAATTGCGTTTTCTTAGGGGGTCGGCGGGGACATTGCCGGACCACACCTACAAATGGGGGCGGACCGAGAAAACTGTAATTTTCTTATCCCCTTGATCAAAGTGCAGGACTTTGAAGTTATTCTGACATAAAAAGGTTTCATTTGTTGCAAAGAAGTAAAAAAGTAGAAGAGTTAAATTCGACTTACAAGGAAGGTCTCCCTGGTGTCACCCGCCGATCTTTATGGAATTGGTTTTATTTTGTAGAGTATAAAAAATAAAGGGACACGTATTTTTTTTTAGTGGCCCAAATTCATATTTAGGGGGTGTAAATGAGGGGGAAGAAACGATAATTTTTCAGTTTTTTTGCGTTTATCTCATATATTATACAAATAAACCCAGTCATGTTGCATACCAAATGAAAGGTCTTTGGAAAACCTATCTCCATGTGCAAAGAACGGTCCAAACATGTACAACTTTTCGTCATATTGAGTAAAATGACAAAATTGTTGGACATGTTTGTTAATAAGTCGAAAAATATTTACTTTTTTTACACGTTATTAGCATCACAAGATAGGTATTTTAATTACCTTTAATCTAATACCAAATACGCCTATGAGGCATTCCACACCAAATGTCCCGCTACAGAAAAACTTGTGTCCCGTAAATTTCTGAATAGGTTGTTTGGATAGCCCTATATGTAACTAAGAAAATTGCGTTTTTGGTTTTTCAATTTTTCAAAAACTGGGCTTAGGAGGCGTGGTCAAATATTGGAAAAATGGTCAAATTTGTGGCGAGTTGCCTTGATTAAATATTTATCACATTAAAACGGAATGCACCACAATGTCAAAAATCTGCGTTCTTATATAGTTTTGTATGGGCTATCGATTAAAATTTTTTTTTTTTGGAAAATTTTCAGAACTCGTTCTGAAATTTTCCATTTTTTAAAAATGTCAATTTATCAAAAATCCGGCCACTTTTTTTTTTCTTTTTTATTTATTTTTTTAAAAGTGTAGATGTTTGTCCATCCACATAAAAAAAATCAGAAACACGTTCATCTTTTTTTTCGAGAAAATCGCATTTGAACTTTAAATTTCATAACAATTTTGTTATTTGCCTGTATTTCTTTGTTTTAAAGTTGCGAATGAGTAATATTAATTGCATAAATATTCGTCATACGCTCTGTTGCCACAAAAAAATACAAGCAAATTACTAAATTGTTATGAAATTTAAAGTTCAAATGCGATTTTCTCGAAAAAAAAGATGAACGTGTTTCTGATTTTTTTTGTGTGGATGGACAAACATCTAAACTTTTAAAAAAATAAATAAAAAAGAAAAAAAAAAGTGGCCGGATTTTTGATAAATTGACTTTTTTAAAAAATGGAAAATTTCAGAACGGGTTCTAAAAATTTTCCAAAAAAAAAATTTTAATCGATAGCCCATACAAAACTATATAAGACTGTAAATTTTTGAGATTGTGGTGCATTCCGTTTTAATGTGATAAATATTTAATTAAGGCAACTCGCCACAAATTTGACCATTTTTCCAATATTTGACCACGCCTCCTAAGCCCAGATTTTGAAAAATTGAAAAACCAAAAACGCAATTTTCTAAGTTCCATATAGGGCTATCCATACCACCTATTCAGAAGTTTACGGTACACATGTTTTTTTTCGCTGGACATTTGGTGTGGAATGCCTCCTATATTAGTTTTGAGCAAATAGACGTAAATCGTAAAAAACTGAAAAAGGTCAATTTCCCTCCATGCAAATCGAACCTCCTAAAAATGAGTTTGGGCCGCTAATAAAAATAAGTGTCGAATTAATTTTCGTTCTGAACAACATATCCAAATGTCATGAAGATCGGAGGGTGACACCAGGGAGACTCTCCTTGTTAGCCGAATCCATGAATATCCACGGTGCCCTTTTAAAGTTAGTTAGTTTTCTAACTTAAAAAAAAAATTAACAATTTTGATTAGAAATATTTTATTTTGAGTAAAAAACTTTTTTTAGTCATTTTTGAAAAAAAAAAATTACAAAAATTTTTTTTTGAGTGTAAAATTTTTTTCGAGTGTAAGTTTTTTTTTGCTTAATTGTAAAAATATTTTTGAGTGACAAAAATACTTTGTTAAATATTTTTCTATGACTCTTCTTTTGAACCACGAAGTCCTATAAATATCAAAAAAAAAATCCTTGGGCACCCACATCGCGGATTAAATAAAAATCCCCAAAAAACTTAACTATACTTAGGGTTGCGGAAAGTTTCTATTGAGAGTCTAAATGATTTCAAAAAAATTTCGTGAAAATCAAAAATTTTCTTCTGCTCCCGCATAGCGGTTGAAGTATGATTTTTTTTTTGGAAATTTTTACTTAATCCACGATGTGGGTGCCCAAAGATTTTTTTGATTTTTATGAGACTTCGGGGAGGCATTTGGAGTACGATTTTTCATTTACAAAAACTAAAAAAAAATAAAAATTTTCTATTATTTTTTTTGTAAAAAAAACATGTTTTTAAGGAAAAACCGTTTTAATACCGTTTCAATACCGTTTCAATACCGGTACGTACCGGTATCGAAGGAAAAGGTTTTTGGATACCGGTATCCGATACCAAAACTAAGTTTCGGTATTGGTATTGGTACCGGTATTCAGTTTAAAGGGTTTTGAAACGGATAACGGTATTGAAAAGGTATCGATTGCCAACATTGCTTTTTTTTCAAAAATTAATAAAAAAAAGTTTTTTTACACAAAATAAAATATTTTTAACCAAAAATGTTATTTTTTCACGTTAGAAAATTTACTATCACTTAAAATGGGCATTGTGGAGGGTATTCATAGATTCGGCCAAGTCGAATTTAACTTTTCTACTTGTTTTTTTCTAAAATATCTAATTTTTTTTGTTATTTTTTGTAAATTTTTCGAGTTTATCGATTTTTTCTGCTATAGTTCGTTTGACAACCTTTATATTTTTAAACGTATTTTTAAAGAAAATTTAATTCTAAATACGATGAGTTTTATCCTAAAAAAAAAAGAAAATTAAGATTTTGCAGGAAATCGCCGTTCAGACAACCCAGGTAAAAAAAAAATTATCATAAAAGGTCATATTTTATATATTTTTTAAGGTTTTTTGGGTCGCTGAATCCGAATCTGGCCTTTAAATTCCTCTATTCGAATTCAGGGGGGCAAAAATCTTTAAAATAATGAAACGTGACCTCTCAGTATGTTTGTTTATTTTTTTTATTTTGTTTGCCTGGGTTGTACGAACGCCAATTTTATGCAAAATCTTAATTTTCTCTTTTAAAAAAATTATCGCAACTCTGTCAATTATTATCCGATTTTATCCGCATAAAGCTTATCATATTCACAATTAAATTTTCTTTAAGAATACGTTTATAAATATAAATATTGTAGAACGAACTATAGCAGAAAAAAATCGATAAACTCAAAAAATTTTAAAAAAATAAAAAAAAAAATAGATATTGTTGAAAAAATCACTACATATCTTTCTTATATGTATAGACCAATTTACACGCATAAAAAGCCCTATCCTTCTTCTATCCAAAACAGTTAAAAATTTAAAATCGGTTGAAAACTTTTTGAGTTACACGTGGTTTATTGAGAATAGTCCAAAAAAAATTTTTTTACCATAACTTTAAAATTTGATGATGTCTGGCAAGTTTGATGGACAATTTTGTGATCTTTTTGACGAGACCTACAACCTTAACTACCTCATTTCAAAAGTATATTCGATTTTGTGTTTATTGTAGCACAGTGTAATTGTTTTAAGTTTTATTCACCATCTGGTAAAAAAACGCTTTTATTCAGCAACAGGTGAGTTATTATCCAAGTTACAAATCGAAGTTGCAAAGCTTTTTGGATTTAAGAAAAAGTACCAAAGTACAAATTTGTTTTACCCATTTTACTCATTTGAATAGGAAGTTCCTAAAAGGAACCTTTTCGAAAATGTTTTTTTTTTACTGATGGGTACTTTCTTTCAAATTTCTTTGACTATTATTTTAAAAGAAATAAAAAAAGTACCAAAGTACACTATTTTACCCCTTTTTGCACCTTTTGAATATAAATTTCCAAAAAAACACTATTTTTAGACTGATTTTTCCACCAGAGCATTTAACATTGCAAATTACTAATTTTAACAAAATTTTTAATATTTATTGGAAAGTTTTATATCAGAATTTTTTAAAATTTTTCTGTTTTTTAAACCTATAGTGCACTATAGTTAAAAAGAAATTCACTGTAAAAAAAGAAAAGAAAAATACAGACAAAAGTATAATCTATGAGTCTAGGATGGTATGTTGTATGAATGTTCTTGAGTCTACATACATTTAAGTGTGCAATAGTATTTGGAAGGTATGAATGTAGTAAAAAGTTATGTATGTTGAAAAGTTAAAAAAAGGGTTTGCTTTTATGATTATATGTACTACGTCCACATGTATACAATATGCTTGAAGGTATGCACGTGTATGTGTTTTTTTATTTTATGAGTGAGTGTGTATGTGTATGTGTATGTGTGTGTTTGTGTGGAAGTATAGTTAAGTGAGTACGTTTGCATCAACTTAAGTCTATTTACTTAAAATATATGAACACGTACTGGTTCCTTAAAAAAAAACAAGAAAATATATAAAAACTAAAAGCTAAAATAGAAAGAAAATAAGGATTTTCTAGATTGTATGTATGCTAAGGTATTTACTGTAAGTAATACACTGGAAAAGACAATAATAATATAGACGGAAATCAAGGAGGTCATATATATTTAATGAGAGGGGCCAAACCGACAAATTTGACAAATCCCATTTTCAGTATCTTTTATTTCTAATGTAAAAATGTAAAAAAGTAAAATTTCAATAAAATTTTGACAAGAAATTTTTTTTTGTTTTTAATGATTTTTCTGTAAAAAAAATATTTGGGCGTAAAATTTGTTTAGTGTAAAAAATTGTTTGAGTGAAGTATTTTTTCACTGTAGATTTTTTTTTTCGGAGAAACTTAAAAAATTTTCAAAAATTTCGTCGAAAATCTAAAATTATCAAAAAAATTCAGTGAAAATAGGAAACAAATACAAAAAATAAAAATCACTAAATTTCAGAACAATTAGAGAAAAACCTGAAGAAATACACAAAAAATTAAAAATAAATTAAAAAAATTAAAAAAAAAAAAATCAAAAATTTCAGAAAAATACGATTTGCCTTACAGTTAGTTCATCTCTGTTTTTCAAAAAAAAAAAAAAAAATGTTAGAAATTCTTTTCCACAATCAGTTTAAAAGTTTTTGAAACATACTAAAAAAACTAGAGATATACAACATAAATAAGAAAATAAAAATCAGCAACTAAAGTAATGGATGCCGTTGCACTACATTAACCAAAGTGTAAAATGTAGTATTCGATAGAAATAAACAGAGAGAGAGAGAAAAAAAAACACACTAATATATTGTGATATTGATGGAAAGGATTTATATATATTGAAGAGATTTATTATAACATTTTAGAGTGATGTATTGGATTTTAAATAGAATAAATGTATGTTGTTTTGTGTTTTTTCAATTGTTACTAGAGGACAATGATTTTTTATGTATTTTTTTTTTCTATAATCAACACTAGGGGATAAAAAGCAATAGATAGAAATGTTGATAACATTTCTGAAATGTTTATAAAAATTATTTCTCAATTGCCAAATAAACGATTTTTTAGTATTTAAAAAAATATTGAATTAAGCTTTAAAGTATGCAACTAAAAGTTAGCCTAAAAGTATGCACCAAAATATCTTAACAGCTGAGACAACCTATATTGAAAATTATACAGGTTTCTATAAATCTATAACACAAAATGTGTTATAAAATTTTTTTATAATTACAAAGCGCCACAAAAAAAGGTTCTGATCCAGAAGCTAGACCCAATAATCCTTTTGTCTTTGACCTTCTGAATTCAATTCCGTCATCAGAATTTAATTCTATCGTTGGGTTTTCATGTCATTTACAAGAAACTCCGCAAAGTAAACCTTCCTGATTTCTTTGTAAATTTGACTAACAAGGGAAGTATTTCAGCCCTTATGAACCGATTTGCCAGAAACTTAAAATATATATAAAAGAGAAGATTTTGAGGTTGGGGTCTCTGGGCTTATGAGCCATTTCAGTGTTTAAAAATTTCCTTGTCCCCTTATGAAACAGTGAGGACCTTCGGAAAAATTTCAATAACTCCCGAACTAACACGAATATCTAGTGATGCAACCGATGCATGGCTAAATGCCGGGATAATAAAATATAAATACCTCTTTTGGGAATTTATTTGGGTATAAATAAAAAACATTTAAAATCGAACATACGGCAAGCTCTGGTTGTCAATAAGCTGTATCGTCATTTGAAGTGAGTAAAGCAGTTTTTTTTTACTTTTTTAGAAAAAGTAGCACTTTTTTGAAAAAATAGTACTTCTTAGAAAAGTACTATAGTACTATAACTCTAATCGAATATGTGTACTATAGCTAGGGTGACCATTTTTTTCTGAACTCAAATCAGTACGCTCAAGTTTTTATGCTTTATTTTTCTAGAAACAACTCTCTGAAAACTTAACACACAAAACAATTTTAGTAAAACTTACCAACTTGGGGTCAATTAGTATTTCAGTAAAAACAACTGTAAAAAAACAACTGCTAAACTGTTTCCCTTATTTTGCAGAGAATTTAGCTGACTTCAAACAACTTAATTTAAATGTTCTGATCGTTTCAGTGCCCAAAATATTAAAAACCCACAAATTTTGTGAATAAGAAAGTCCCTTAGATTCTGAGCACTTTTTCTCTTAAGTTTTGATAACTCTTCCTTTTAGAAAACTTCCCAGGTAAATAGTCCTGATGTTCTGAGCGCTTTTTACAATAAATTTTAATGACATTACCTCATCGAACATCTCAGAGTGATTTGGATTCATGCAAATGCATTATCAATCCATCATCCCGTAGTTTTTGTTATAGAAAACCTCAAAGATTTTTATATAAATTTTCGAAGATCAAAATGACCTCATGCTCAGATACATTTCTGCGTTAAGGAACCTCTTTATTCACGAACTCAAAGCTCCATAAGATTAATCAGACTTAAGTTATAAAAAACTACTCTGACGACTTATTCTATGAAAATTCAAACTATTTTTCATGTTGAGATGTTCAAAAATCAGTACAATCAGTACTTATTTAAAAAAATCAGTACAAATCAGTATACGTGATCAAAAATCAGTACATGTACTGATCGAATCAGTACACTCAAAAGAAAAACTCTGTCAAAAAATCTGTAAAACGACTTTCAATTTGAATTAGCAATCTTTTAGCAGATTGTTCTGCTGAGAAGGATATTTTTAGTAAAATCTCTGTCATTTAGTTTAAGAAAATAACAGACATTTTACTAAGTTTATACTGATTTTGTTTGCTGAATTTCATTATTTTTTCAAGAAATTTTTTTATATAAAAAAAAAAGCAGAACAGATTGTCAGCAGATTGCTCTGCTGAAATCAGCAGATTGTTCTGCTGAAATCAGCAGATTGTTCTGCTGAAATCAGCAGATTGTTCTGCTGAAATCAGCAGATTATTCTGCTGAAATCAGCAGATTTTTTCTGCTAAAATCAGCAGATTTTTCTGCTAAAATCAGCAGATATTTCTGCTGATTTCAGCAGATCAATCTGCTGATTTCAGCAGAGCAATCTGCTGACAATCTGTTCTGCTTTTTTTTTATATAAAAAAATTTCTTAACAAAATAATGAAATTCAGCAAACAAAATCAGTATAAACATAGTAAAATGTCACACATGTTTAATAACTAAAACGCCAGATAAAAGTATAAGCTTCCGTAGCGTAGTGGTTAAGAAGTGTGCTTTCAAATCGGAAGGTGGCGAGTTCGATGCTGGCTGGCGCCGTATGTTTTTTTTTTTTTTTTTATTGTTATATTTATTCACCTCTTATGACAGATATTTAGCAAACCGTGTCTGCTAAAATCAGCAGATTTCTCATATGGCTCAAAATGGGTGTATTTTCAGCAGATTTTTCTGCTGATTGGACAGAGAATTTATTTTGAGTGTACGAATGGACAGCCTAACTATAGCACCTTTAAGTAAAAACGTACTTTTTCAGGAAATCAGTACTTATTTAGAAAAAATGGTACTTTTTTAGAAAAAATGGTACTTATTTAAAAAAAATGTTGCTTATTTAGAAAAAGTTGTACTTTTTCCTAAAAAGTATTATTTAAGAAAATATAGTACTTTTTTTTGAAAAAAGTATTTTTTAGACTAAAAAGTATTTTTTTTTTTAGGAAAAATTTGTTTTTTTTTTTTCTAAAAAAAGTTCTGTTTTCTAATAGTGAAAATATAGTACTTTTTTTAGAAAAAAAGTAATTTTTTGTAAAAAAATACTTTTTGGAAAAAAGTACTTTTTAAAAAAATTTACTTTTTATACAAAAAAAAATTAACTTTTTTAGGAAAAAAATCTATTATCTAAAAAAAAAAATCCTTTTTTCTAAAAGAGCACATTTTCGAAAAAGGGAATTTTTTACTACTTTTATTTTAAAAATAAAGTACTTTTTTTTTAAAAAAAAGTATTAAAGTACTTTTTTAGAAAAAAGTGCTTTCTTAGGAAAAAGTACTTTTTTCCTAAAAAGTATTGAAAAAAATTCTTTTTTAAAACAGTACGTTTTTGTCTAAGAAGTAATTTTTTTTTCTAAAAAGTACTATAAAAAGTACTTAAACTATTTAGAAAAAAAGTACCATTTTTTCTAAATAAGTACTTTTTTCCTGAAAAAGTACGTTTTTGTCTTAAAGATGATATATTACTTTTCTAATATAGTCCTATTTTACCAGAAAAGTGCTATTTTTTTTTTTCTTAAACACTTTCTTTTTAAAAAAGTTCTTTTTTCCTAAAAAAGGACTATTTTTCTAAAAAAGTACTATTTTTTCTAAAAAAAAGAAATATTTTTTTTAAAAAATTAATATTTTTTCTAAAAAAGTACAATTTTTTTCTAAAAAAGTACTATTTTTTCGAAAATTTTCGAAGTCACGGTCATTACATTTTTTTGACCGCGACTTCGAATAACAAGTATTTTAGAGGAAAAAAAAAATTAAAAAAGTTTCGAAAAGTTTTAAAAAGTTTTAAAAATTTCCGACTAAAAAAAGGTGGTGCCATTTTTTTTCATTTTGCAGTAAACAAATTCATTAAAAATGCTTTTAGAAATTTTAAAAAAATTGAGGGTACAGCTGTGATGTGTTCGTGTCACTATTGAACTGGCAAGGGTTGTGGGTCTAAGGGGCATATCTAGGGACATGTCACCAGTGATAAAACCGGGGCTGAGACATTTAACAAAAGTGATACACACAAAAAATTTGTTTTCCATGAACGACTTTTATAGTATTTATGAACAAATTCATACAATTTATTAACTTTTTCATAATACTTATAAACTTTATCATAGTATTTATGAAAAATGTTAAAAATTCTTAAATTTCACATATTATGATTTATTCATAAATACTATGAAAAAGTTTATAAATATTATAAAAAAGTTAATAAATTGTATGAATTTGTTCATAAATACTATGAAAATCGCTCATGAAAAAAAAACAATTTTTGTGTGTAGGTATTTTTATATGAAAGTTGTCGAATTTGCGATAAGCTTTTTTTTGTTCGGGTGATATGTCACATGACTTATCATGGACCTATTACTTTTCCTGCTAGGTAGTAAACAAAAATTACCTCGAGCTAGAATAACCCTACTAATAATATATTAAATTAAAGGTCGATTAAAACTATTTTTATTTTTCAAATTCTGATTAACTTGTATTAAAAACTAAAAATTATTTTTGTTCGACCTTTAAAATATTATAATTTGAGTAAGTTTATTTTAGCTCGAGGTCATATTTTTCTTTACTAATTAAAACTATGATATTCTTATAGAATAATTTTCAAAAAAAATATTTTTCTGTTTTAAATTTATTTATGTTGGTCATTTTTGCAAAACTTAATCGACACGTGTTTCGGAATTTGTCAGATTTCATTGTTAAGCTAATTTAGCAAAATAAAAACCCTATACTACAAGTAGCACAGAGATTTTAATTACAAATCATAAATTTGCTAATTTGTGCAAATTTTGATTAATTTTTAATAAAAAATAAAAATTGTTTTTATTCGACCTTTAGAATAATATATTTTGAGTAGGTTTGTTCTAGCTCGAGGTCATTATTTTTTTTACTAAAGTAAACAATGATATTCTCTAAGAATAGTTTTCACGAAAATTATTATTCGGTTCAAATCCTGATAAATTTTTATTAAAAAATAAAAATTGTTTTATTCGACCTTTAAAATTTTATGTTTTGAGGATGTTTATTCTGGCTCGAGGTCATTATTTTCTTTACTGGTTAAAACCATGATATTCTCTTAGCATAATTTTCAAGAAAATTATTTTTCTGTTTTAAATTTATTTATGCTGGTCATTTTTGCGAGACTTAATCGACACGTGTTTCGGAATTTGTCAGATTCCATTTTCAAGATTATTTAGCAAAATAAAAATCCTATACTAAGTAGCAAAGAGATTTTAATTTGCTAATGTGTTCAAATTCTGATTAATTTTTATTAAAAATAAAAATTGTTTTTATTCGACCATTAAAATAATATATTTTGAGTAGGATTATTCTAGCTCGAGGTCATTATTTTTTTTACTAATTAAAACTTTAATATTCTCAAAGAATAATTTTCAAGAAAATTACACCGCTCAAAACTCATTTTCCGGTTTGAGTTCTGGTGATCAATTTTAGTAGACTTTGATCTCCTGATTCCAAATCAGGCACAGCAGCTATTCAGTGGAATACAAATCTGGTATAAAGCGCAAAAGCATAATTGGTCTATGGTCTCCACCATAGAAAACATTTTTTTTCTAATTATTGCGTTTGGTTGGGTTACACTTGCGATTTAAAATTACAATTTTTTAAAAAAGGTAAGGCATTAGTTTTTTTTGATATTTTTCAAAGAAAAACTAAAAAAAATAAATATTTTACAAATTTGAGTTTTCTGTGTTATTTTTCGTATAAACCGGAAGATATCTTTAATGGGTTTAAAAGTCTATAAGAAAGATTGAACTTTTGCCTAAATTTTGAGCTCATCACAGTAAAGATTGATCATCTGGTTTTTGTTTTAAAGCTTTTTATAGATGGTGTTTTTTCTAATTTTTTTCACAGTGTTTTTTTTAAATAGTACATGTTTGGCCAATAGTAGTGCAACAACTTCAAATTTTTTTGATCGTATATTTGAGATCATAGTTCAATTCTACTCTAACGTTTCATATCAAATTTTTATTCCACCTAGTGGCTACTATGCAGGCCTTCAAAATAAGGCAAAAATCGCGTTTTTTCGCATTTTCAACCACTAATAATTAAAATTCTAGACGTGATGGAAAAATTTGGAGCACAGATTTGGAATAAGCGAGTCAAAATCTTTTAAAATTTTATATGAAACAATAAGTTTGTTGTTATTCGACCTTTTTATTAATATAATTAATAGTAAATATTCAAGCTCGAGGTCTTTATTTTATTTAAAAATCTTCTTTATTTCATTCCTGAAATAAAGAAGATTTTTAAATAAAATAAAGACCTCGAGCTTGATTATTTACTATTAATTATTTTATATGAAACTTCAAATCGGAGCTAAAATCCTTCGATTTGTTGAGCGGTGTTATTTTTCTGTTTTAAATTTATTTGTGTTGGTTATTTTTTGACAGACCCAATCGACAAGTGTTTCGGAAATTTCTCAGATCCCATTGTCAAGATTATTTAGAAACATAGTTTGATCATTAACGATTTGTCATTAAAATCCCTTTGCTACTTGTAATAAAGGGTTTTTATTTTGCTAAATAATCTTGACAATGGAATCTAACAAATTCCAAAACACATGTCAATTAAATCTGGCAAAAATGTTCAACACAAATAAATTTAAAACAGAAAAATAATTTTCTTAAAAAATATTCTACTAGAATATCATAGTTTTAATTAGTAAAGAAAATAATGACCTCGAGCTAAAATAAACCTACTCAAAAAATATTGTTTTTATTTTTAATAAAAATTAATCAGAGTTAATGTTTAATAACTTTAATTAAAATCCCAATTCAAATAAAACTCTTTACCAGATTTCATAAAAAATCCTTTAATTTATCAATAAAAAATATTCAAAAACAATAATTATTATTGCAAATTACTGCAATAAATTCCATTAAATTTCATAATAAAATAAAAATAATTCAAATAACTTTTCTGTCCGTTAAAAATTTCCATTGTAAGTAAAAAATGTAAAGAATAATAAATTATTAATTACATTGTATTTAAAGTTTCCATTAATATCTGCAACATACGAATGACAAAAACAACTGTGAAGCTTATTAACAAAAGATTGAAAGAACGTCCAGATTTTTGACTCAGCATTTAATACGATGATAAGCATCATTATTAACATCATAATTATTACTGTGTCATAATGCTGATAATAATGATTGCCAAGGTAGTAAAAGAAAAAAAGTTGTAAAAAAAATTAAAGTTAAACAAAATCATAAAATAATAATAAAAAAAATACAAGTAAATATATTTTACTATGATAAAGACACACACACGCGCGCATACAGGTATGCCAATTTACACACACATACATAAATAAGCCTTTTATCAATAAAGCTTTAATAAAATATTTATTCTTTGTAATAAAACTGACTACGTCTATATTGGCGGTATACTCGTATGTATATAGCGCGATTTTTGTTTTATATTTTAAAGTCGACAAACAGTGGTTAACCAAAACTTGTAGGTCCGGTGATAAGTTAGATCTGATTTGACGATGCTCTTGAACTTGTATTTTGTATAGAAAATAAGTGACAATACTTTATCCAGCTGTTCTGAATCAAAAATACTCTCCACAGTCTTTTGTGTTTTATCGTCTTAATTTTCCTATTTTTCAGTTTTTTTTTTTATTTTTCCAAGTTTTATTTTTAATGCTTGAACTCTTTCTGATAATTTCCAAGTTTTTTTTCTTGTTTTTAAGCCCGTTAAATTGTACTTTTCACCAAAAGTACTAAAATAGTTCCTTTTAAAAAAGTACCAAAATGTTAATTCTTATAAAAAGTACCAAAAAATGCTGTTTAAAAATAAAAGTATCAAAAAAAGTACTAAGTGTTACTATATAACGTATTGGTGCATCACTATAAAATCATTTTAAATTCATTCAGTTTTAACTTATTCAGTAAACCATGAAATTATTTCCTTTGACCACTGTGCACCTTGACAGTCTTGTTAAGGCTTTATGCCTTTTATTACAAAAAAATAAAGAGGAAACTTTGTCATACACAATGTTTTTTTTTTGCTACCATAAATACATATACGAGTATTTGGCTATAAAGCATAAAACTACCTTAAAACCATTGTTGTCTCTGTGTACGTGTTATAGTCGCGATAATTGACAATATTCATCATGCCATACATATACACACGCAATGATGTGATAGAATGTTGCGGATGAGGACGGGATGGATGCTGGCTGATGGTGCTTTTGACGATGGCGACAATGGTGATGGCGATGATTGGGACGACGATGATTGTGACGACGATGATGATGATGACTATCGTCATTTTTGTATTATACGGAAGGCACACATACTGTGTAATACTTTGATTGACAAGATTTTATAAATGCTTATGGTATTTATGGTACGCTTACAAAGAGAAACTACGCAAACACACATACACTTTAACATTCAATATAACACACACAAAGAATTTTTATTGTATGTGTATCTACACATACATAGACTTGGTACATTTTTCACTTAATAACAGGGAAGGAATCCGTACTAAGGATTTTGAAATGAAGCGATTTTGAGATTGTTCCCACAAAAAGTTAGATAAATAAAATGATAATTTTAAATTGAATATTTTGGGGATTTAAGCGAAGAAAGTATGGGGAAGCGTGTTGTTAAAAATTTTAGTGATTTTTATTAAAATACTTAAATGCAATATCGATATTTCTCTCAGAAAAAACAGTGAATCAATGATTCGTATAATATTTATCTTAGTGCCCCCCATTTCCCGGTTCTCGGTATTCCCGGGAATACCGGTATTCCCGGTTCTGGAACCGGTTTCCTGGTTCTAGATATATTCCCGGGAATACCGGTATTCCCGGTTCTGATCCTGGTACCGGTTCTCAAAAACCAAAAAAATACTGTACCATAAAATATTTAAATTACACTATTTAATCAGTATTTTAGTGATATTTAGTTGTGTTTGTAAAATTATTTAAAAATCATGCAACTATTTCTTCTTAAATTAAAAAAATAAATTGGAAATGGTGTTTTCACATGTTTTGTATTTTTTTTTTGGTAAAAGCAAAGAAAAAATTGTAATTGTACAAAATTTTACAAAATATACATACCGGTAATCCCGGGAATACCGTCAGAACCGGAACCGGGAACACCGGTATTCCCGGGAATACCGGGAATGAATTAAGAACCGGGAAACCGGTACCATTTCCCGGTAATACCGAGAACCGGGAATACCGGTATACCCGGTACTACGGTACTGACCGTAGGCACTAATTTATCTATATATTTAAAAGAGTAATGTGACTGACTAACTGACTTATTGACTGATTCCTCATCGCCCAGCTCAAACCGCTGAAGCTAGAGACTTGAAATTTGGACTGTACTTTTGGTACTTTTGTATATCTCCTGAAATAATAGTCATAGAGACTTGAAATTTGGACTGTATATTCACCTCCCGGAATATAGATCCACTTAAGTCTGGATTTTTCCAGTGATGATTCTAAGGGGGTAACAAAGGTAAAAAAGTGTACTTTTGGTACTTTTTATATCTCCTGAAATAATGCTCATAAAGACTTGAAATTTCAACTGTATGTTCACATCCTGGAATATAGATCCACTAAAGCTGGATTTTTGCTAGTGTTGATTCTAAGGGGGTAAAAAGAGTAAAAATCTGTACTTTTGGTACCTTTTATATCTTCTGAATTAATGGTCATAGAGACTTGAAATTTGGACTGTATATTCGCATTCTAAAATATAGATACAGTAAGGTTGGATTTTTGCCTATGTTGATTCTAAGGGGGTAAAAAGGGTAAAAATCTGTGCTTTTGGTACCTTTTATATTTCCTTAAATAATAGTAATAGAAACTTGAAATTTGCAATGTAGGTTTTTGCCAATGTTGATTCTACGGGGGTAAAATGGGTAAAAAAAGTACTTTTGGTACTTTTTTTTATTTACTAAAATAATGCTCATTCAAACTTGAAATTTGGAATGTAGGATCCTTTTGTGAAGTAAAACATTCTGGAACAAGTGTTTTCTGAAAATTCTGTACCGTTTTTAAAAAGTACCTTTTATGAAAAGTACCTTTTATGAAAAGTACCTTTTATAAAAAGTACCTTTTATAAAAAGTACCTTTTATAAAAAGTACCATTTATAAAAAGTACATTTTACAAAAAGTACCTTTTATAAAGGTAACTTTTATAAAAAGTACCTTTTATAAAAAGTAACTTTTATAAAAAGTACCTTTTATTAAAAGTACCTTTTATAAAAAGTACCTTTTATATAAAAGTACCTTTTATATAAAAGTACCTTTTATAAAAAGTACCTTTTATAAAAAGTACCTTTTATAAAAAGTACCTTTTATAAAAAGTACCTTTTATAAAAAGTACCTTTTATAAAAAGTACCTTTTATAAAAAGTACCTTTTATAAAAAGTACCTTTTATAAAAAGTACCTTTTATAAAAAGTACCTTTTATAAAAAGTATCTTTTATAAAAAGTACCTTTTATAAAAAGTACCTTTTATAAAAAGTACCTTTTATAAAAAGTACCTTTTATAAAAAGTACCTTTTATAAAAAGTACCTTTTATAAAAAGTACCTTTTATAAAAAGTACCTTTTATAAAAAGTACCTTTTATAAAAAGTACCTTTTATAAAAAGTACCTTTTATAAAAAGTACCTTTTATAAAAAGTACCTTTTATAAAAAGTACCTTTTATAAAAAGTACCTTTTATAAAAAGTACCTTTTATAAAAAGTACCTTTTATAAAAAGTACCTTTTATAAAAAGTACCTTTTATAAAAAGTACCTTTTATAAAAAGTACCTTTTATAAAAAGTACCTTTTATAAAAAGTACCTTTTATAAAAAGTACCTTTTATAAAAAGTACCTTTTATAAAAAGTACCTTTTATAAAAAGTACCTTTTATAAAAAGTACCTTTTATAAAAAGTACCTTTTATAAAAAGTACCTTTTATAAAAAGTACCTTTTATAAAAAGTACCTTTTATAAAAAGTACCTTTTATGAAAAGTACCTTTTACAAAAAGTACCTTTTACAAAAAGTACCTTTTATAAAAAGTACCTTTTATAAAAAGTACCTTTCATAAAAAGTACCTTTTATAAAAAGTACCATTTATTAAAAGGACATTTTATTAAAAGTACCTTTTATAAAAAGTACCTTATATAAAAATAACCTTTTATAAAAAGTACTTTTATAAAAAGTACTTTTATAAAAAGTACTTTTATAAAAAGTACCTTTTATAAAAAGTACCTTTTAAAAAAAGTACCTTTTATAAAAAGTATCTTTTATAAAAAGTACCTTTTATAAAAAGTACCTTTTATAAAAAGTACCCTTTATAAAAAGTACCTTTTATAAAAAGTACCTTTTATAAAATGTACCTTTCATTAAAAGTACCGGAAGTACACTTTATGATGCTTTTTTATTTCCTGAAATTATATTTATAGAGACTTTTTATAGAACCTTAAAATTTGCAATGTAGGAGAATTCAGTAAAAAAACACATTCTGGGAAAAATACGTTTTTAAAATACCGCTTCTTAGTGGGGTAAAATGGCTTAAAAATATATTTTCGGTACCTTTGATATTTTTGACGTAATGGTTCTAGAAACTTAAAATTTGGAATGTAAAACCATTTTTGTACTTTTAATATTTTCTAAAACAATGATACTATAAAATTGAAATATGGCAAAGAGGATCCTTCGGTGAAGAAAAAATTTTCTGGAAGAGGTTCTTTTTGGAAATTTCTAACGGGGGCAAGAAAGTGTACTTTTGGTACTGTTTTTTTTGTTCCTATAATAAGGAAAAAGTGTAAATTTTGGTTATTCTTATATTTCTTGAAATAATGGTTCAGAAACTTGATATTTTAAATAAAGAATCACCTAGCACAAAAAAAGCAGTTTGGAAAATTTAATTTTAAGGGGGAAAGGGGGCAAATTAGTATTTTAACCTATCTGAACTAAATAACACCCAAGAGAAGGACATATTTTAAAATTTAAAATTTTAGAACGGGGAACGAAATGGAATAGAGCAGGAAACAATATGGAATGATACTTTTTACTAAAATGTTTCGTATTTAACCTTTTTTACTCCATATTTTTTTATACCCTCCACTTAGTGAGGAGAGGGTATATATAAGTTTGTCATTCCGTTTATAACTCATCGAAATATCGGTCTGGGACCCCATAAAGTATATATATTCATGATGCCCGATCGATTTTAAGACATTCTAGCGATGTCCGTCTGTCCGTCTGTCTGTCTGTCTGTCTATCTGTCTGTCTGTGGAAAATGCTCTCGCGGACAAAATATTGCACAGAGATGACTGAAACTTAACATAAATATTGGAAGTTCTCCCGAGAAGTTTGGTATTGCATTTGAGCGATATCGGTTTAGCGGTTCAAAAGTTATGAACGAAAATGTAAGCACACCTCAAAAATTTCAGTACATTCAACATAACCTAAAAATACAAAATGCTTTAATTCGGCTTCTGGTTGACATATGTGAACATAATTGAACACCAAATGGTATTTGAACAAGTACAAACATATTTTTTGACAAAAAAAGAAAAAAAATCGCGGATTTTTTTTTTTTACCAAAATTTTTTTTCGCGGAAATTTTTTTTCATATTTTTTTTTTTAAGTAATTTCCTTTTAAATAAAGTTGTTTGCAATAATCTTTTTGAAATTGTGGAGGGTATCACTACATTCGGCAAGGCCGAATTTAACTTTTTTACTTGTTTTCACTCAAACTTATTTTTAATCCAATTTCTTTATTCACTCAAAATCCAAAATCCCGACATAAGGGCTCAAAAATTATTCAAATTTTATTGTTTAAATTATTCATTTAAATATTATTTTATGAAAGACTTATCTTGAACAAGTAAATGAAACAAAGACTACGTATGGGAATTTTCTTTTAATCGTTAGAGTAATTCTGATACTTCTATTATCCGGTATTCAATACAACCGGTAACGAAGTACCGGGATGGTAAGCTAGTATAACTATATTTAATTATTATTTTTAATTGATTTAACTAAAAAATTGTGAATTTGAAAGTTTCGAAAACAAATAAATTAGAAGTTTCTAAAATAAAAGTTAAATAATTGTTTTAAAAACAAACATTTACTAAAGCCGGCTAGGAAAATTCCAAAATTTACTATTATTTTAATTGAATTAAATAAAAAAATGATTGAATTTTTGTTTTTCTTCAACAACATTATTAATCAAAAATTGTTCTGTTTGCTTTGGAATACCTTCTCTGTGCTATGCTGTTATAAATTTTTATGAAAGTAAATACAACAAAAAAAAAATACAAAGAATTGTTAATAAAATTTGTTACAGAAAATTGTTTATGACAAGTGGTTATGAACAAATTCTTGATTTTTTTTGTTGTTGCATAAAATATCATAAAAACAAACAAAACAAAACAGAAAAAAATATATTTTGTTATAACTTCGACATGTTACGGCAAAAAAACAAATCATAAGTGATAATATGCCAGGTTGACGAGAATGACAAACTACTTAATTTTGTATAATGTTATTGTCAAAGGACACAACGCAAAGGACATTACATTACATTATGTCTGTATCTTTTTTGTATACTTTTAGATAAACAAAAATGTTCTATTAATAAGTTATAATAATTTTATGACACTTGATTTTTTTTTATTTATTTTACAGTTGAGGTTTTACTAACACAACAGGGGAGTGATTGAGAAATTTTTATGGAATATAAAAAAGAAAATTTTAACACGTGTCAATAATAAATTCATTTTGACATTAAAATGTGTTAAAGATTCATGTATAGATTGAATAAATAAAAGTAAAAGAACCATTAAAAATTTATGACCAGATGAGGTAAATTTAAATTTAAGGTTTCTTTAGTAAAATAATGAGACTGATATCAAGATCTGATTATGAGAATCAAAATCTTATACTTTTGTGACTTTTGTGAGGTGATCAAAAATTGACTCAGAATGAATATCTTAATCAAAATTTTCGTAAAAAAAATTGAAATTCAAAGAAATTTTGTATGCAGAAAAAGACTCCGAATCAAACTTAAAGTGTAAGATGATGAAACTTTTTTCCTACACTCAAAAAAATAAACTGGTACAACGCCTAGTTAAATGCCTTGTAATCCCGTTCTACCAATATATAACAATTTTCCTTGTTTTTTAACAAAAAGTCTTGTACTTTGCTCAAACGAGAACTACAGTTTTATTGGTAATTTTACAAGTTTATTATCGTAATTGTATTCTACCATTTTGAAAGTTTATTTTACAAAAAATTCTGTAATTTTACAACAAAGTTTTTATTACGAGGATTCTAGTTGAATTACAAAAAAACTGTTATTTTACAAAAATTATGTTATACGGGGATTTATGTTGTTTAACAAAAAAAAAAAAAAAATTTTTTTTTTGTAATTTTTTTTTTATTGAAAAATTAATGTGGGTGTGGAACAAGGTGCTATAATCCAAAAACAAAATTGTTCAGGAGAAACAAAAAACTAAATAAGTCGCGAAAAAAAAAATGTTCCTGAAATTTCTTTTTGCAGCTTGACGAAGATGGACTATATGTATCTATGTACAAAATTACATTAAAAACAAAAGAGCGGAAGGAGCAAAAAAATGCATGTGAAATTTTGTTCTAGTGGAATAAGGTGCTATGTTACAATTTCTACTAGGAATTTAAATACATTTGCCAAGTAGTTTGAAGTTTTTTGTGTTATTTTTTAAAAATTTAAATTAAGCGTGATGAATTCTGCAAAATTTAGACGGGGTCAAGCAGTAATCATTTTTATATCCTTATATATATATAAAAATGACATGTTAGTTTGTTTGTTTGTATGTTTGTTTGTTTGTGTCGCTTTCAGAAAAAAACTACTGAACCGATTCAAATGAAATTTGGCATGTAGATAGAGAATTTTCTGGAATGAAAAATGCGACCAATGGCATCTCGATTGGATGCCCCGCCCCCTTTTACGCCCACTTTTTGTGAATTTCAGATTTTTTAATATATTTGGATGTTTGTTACTGTATTTGGATGTTTGTTACTATATTTGAATGTTTCTTACCGATTACCATGAAATTTTCCATCCCGCATCTTGATTGGAAGCCACGCCTCTTTTACGCCCACTTTTGTAAATTCAAGGCTTTTCAATACACAAATCGAATACCGTTACCGATACCTCTAAAAATATTTTTAAAATACCGTTACCCTTACCGTTACCGTTATAATTATTAGAAGTTACCGGTATTGTACCGGTATTCAAAATTTTACCTGTTTTAAGGGATTTTAACGAACAAAAAAATAAAATCAAATTGCTAACATAATTTTAAATTTATAATTTGCAAATTATCATAAAATAAATGACAAAAATAATAATCATATTAAATCTATACTGGTTTTTGGGTCTATAAAATATTTTTAGCTTTCAGTTCTATCTTTTTTCAAATTTTTAACTAAATTAATAATATCGGTACGTACCGGTTTGGTTGGTTCGGTACCGGTACATACCGTTACCGAAACGATTTGAAAACACTTACCGTTACCTTTACCGAAATAAATAAAAATTAGATACCGTTACCGTTACCCTTACCGTTGTTCGTTTCGGTAACCAACCTTGGCCTAAACTGATTTAAACAAAACTTCCACAACATATAGTACTAACCGAGGCGGTAACAGTATGCCATATTAGCGCGTGATTGGGCAAAGGGGTTGTAGAATGCTGCACCCCCTTGCACTATTTGAAAATTATTTTTGACAGTTCCGCAATCACGCAAAAATGGCTAAGCCGATTTTTACAACTGACTAACCGATGCGGGGCCATATCAGCATGCGATTGAACAAAGGGACGTAAATTACCACACGCCTCTGTAATATATTGATAGTTATTTCTGCCTATTGGGAAATCACGCTTAAAAGTCGAGTAGTAACCGGGAACAATGGGCCATATCAGCGCGCGATCGGACAGAGGTGTTGTAAAATGATGCGAAATTTAAATTTTCACCAGATGTAGTGCTAACCGAGGATGGAACCATAGGGCATTACTAACTATCATTCATTGTATAATATTTTTTCAACCCGGGCAACGCCGGGTGCAAAGCAGCTAGTAAAAATAATAAAAAGCAGTTAATTTAACAAAAAAATAACTGTTATATGGTTTATTTAAAACAACTTTTCCCATAATGGGTTAAAAAATTTGCACAATTTATGATATAAGTTACTAACCATTAAATTTTAAAGTTTGAACTCAAAACTTTGATAGATTTTCAAAAACCACCCTTAGTATTACGTAAAACAATATTACGTATTTATATGGATTTAGCACCTTTTTCCAGTTTACACCTTAACTATCGATAGATTAGATAATAAAGCGTTTTTTGCCAAACCAATGGGCACATGTTAAAGCCTAGGATGTTTTCTACACGATAACCATCTTACATGTAAAAATTTTAAATATATGACCTTTAGTTTAACTGCAAAACACAAGTTAGTATCCGGCAAAAAGTATAAAATATTCCCAAAAATGGTTGAAATTGAACTTTTAAAGTCACTTTTATGACAAAAAACGATCAAGTTTTCAACAAATTTGTTTTAAAATAGGTCGAACTATTGTAGGAAGGCATGATTTTGCAAAAAAATTTGGTTTCCAAAAATTGGACTATACACTCAAAAAAATACGTTAGTAGATTTACTAATTTTTTTTTGCTAACGCTAGTTAGCTAACTTTTAGCAAATTTTTAGTTGAGATTAGCATGTTAGCAAAAAATTCTTGTAAACTTCATTTAGCACATTAGCAATTTTAAACAAACTTTGAACTAATTTCTTTTGCTAAATTTGAAATTGAGTTGACAACATTTTTACAAGATTTTTTGCTAATATTAGCAAAATAAATGGTAAATTTTTTTTTATTTTCAGAAAACTTAAAATGGCGCTTTCTCGGAAACTAAGCCAGATAGAGCAAAATGGAGGCCATTTTTGGTTCTTAGAATCTCCATAGTATCGCTGGTCCTCTTCACATGTGTGGACCCTAATGGGCCCTAACTTTGGATCCAAAAAAGTTAGCATTCCCGAAAATTTTAAAATGCTCATATCTCGGTAAATATTGCCGACACAACAAAAAGTCCAAAAGCATTTTTGTAGCTCTCAACACGTAGAACAAGACCACTAAATAGTCAAAAGCTCTCCGAGTAATATTATTGAAGTTATCGAGTTTTTTATTTCTCAAGACCCCAGTGGTCCCCTATAATCACGTATCTCAAAAACTAAGCAAGGTAGAGCGAAACGGACACAAATTTTGTATCAAAAACTATGACGATTTTAAAGGAACCCAACTAGGTCTAGGCCCATCGGTGTCTGGACCTATCGGGTCCGAACCCAATGGGGTTCTTAGATGTGTATGAACTAAGTTCAAAAAAAAAAAAATTAGTTAACTAATTATTGGCAAAACGTTTTTGCTAGCTTTAGCAAAAAAATTGTGGGTTTAAAATCAGCAAATTTTCTTGTAGGTTTACAAGCTTTTTTTGCTAACATTACAGTTTTTTTTTTTTGAGTGTAGCACCTTGTTCCACACATACATTCAAATATTAAAAAAAAAAAAGTTAAAAAATGTTGAAAAATTTATTACCATGATTCTAGTTAATTTACAAAAAAAACAGTTATTTTTCAAAAATGATTTTATTACGAGGATTTATGTTGTTTAATCATTTTGGTTTGTAAATTTGCCATTTTTTTAGTATCCGGCAAAAAGTATAAAATATTCCCAATAATGGTTGAAATTGAACTTTTAAAGTCACTTTTATGACAGAAAACGATCAAGTTTTCAACAAATCTGTTTACAAATAGGTCGAAATATTGTAGGACGGCATGATTTTGCAAAAAAATTTGATTTTCAAAAATTGGACTATAGCACCTTGTTCCACACATACATTCAAATATTAAAAAAATGTTGAAAAATTTATTACCATGATTCTAGTTAATTTACAAAAAACAGTTTTTTTTTTTTCAAAAATGATTTTATTACGAGGATTTATGTTTTTTTTTACCATTTTTCGAAACATAATTACCATTTTTCCTTGTAAGTCTACCATTTTTTTTATTTTTCCGGTTTTAAAACAATATTTTTACCAATAAAATTGATTATTTTACCAATTTTTGACGCATTCAAAATTACAAGGAAATCCTCGCAATTTTACGAGAATTTTACCTACCTCCTCGAAAAATCACGAGATTTTTTGGCAACTTTACAAGGTTTTTTTTTGTTGTTTTTTTGAGTGTAGAGAAAATTTCTTAAGCTCTGAGATATTTTTCTTCAAGAAAAATAAACCAATGCTATGTTTTTTTTCCTGTACTATTTTGGTGCTTTTGATAAAAAAGTACTATTTTTCACGAAAATGAACCAAATAGCCAAAATACCAAATAATTACCTTTAAGTGAACAGTTTTTGCCAGAATAGTGCTTTTTATTAAAAAGCAGCAAAAAAAAGTGCTTTTTACTACAAGGTACCATAATAGTACTTTTTCATAAAAAGTACCAAAAATAGCCCATTTGAATTAAAAGAACAAAATTTTAATCTTACAAAATATGTAAAAAACCGTATGTTTTCATAAGAAGTATCATGGCTGTAGGCAAAATGGCTCAAAGAAAAATCGCCCGAAAATTTTTATAAAAAATCGCCCAATTGCAAAATCGCCCAAATGCAAAATCGCTCGAATGCTAAATCGCCCAAAAAATACGAAAAATTACCCAAAAAGGATATACGAAATTTTCCCTAAAACTAACGAAAAAAGCCCAAGAAAGAAATGAATAATGACCAAAAAAAAAAGTTTCGAAAACACATTTTCCCCAAAACACATTTTACCCAAAAAAGATTTGCGGAGAGGGTGGGTTTAAGGCATGGAGTTTGTAATCCCTAGGCCCGGCCAAAGGCCGGCTATGCATAAAAACTTTTTTTAAAAAATAATAAATTTTAAGACAAGACTTTTTGTTACGTATGCTTATTAAATTTTTGACTTGTTGACTTCTTGATAATATGGTCTAAAAAAGATTTTAGTAGGTAATTGATGTAATAAAATTATGTGTGAGACATAAATTATAAAGAAATTGAAAAAACTTGCATGGAGGTGCGATGAAAGTGCCGCAGGCGAAAAATTTTAACAACAAATTTTAACAAAAAATCACGCGATTTTTTGTTAAAATTTGTTGTTAACATTTTTCGCCTGCGGCGCTTTCATCGCACCTCCATGGTGTTTGTAATTCAATACTTTCGATTTTCTACTGGCAGCGGTAGATTAGTATGAAGTGTAATAATCGGGAAGTAAGTGCAGCGGTTGTCAATTCGATTCCCACCAGAACCTTTGTCATTTACCTCACAACAGAAACGTTGTTTATCAGATTTTTCTTGGTTAGTTAAGTATATAATTTATAAAAAACTAAACAATTCGCTGTATTTCTAAAAAAATTATTAAACTATTTGTTTTAGGTTGTTCCACTCATTATGAAGGGTATTTAATTTTTCTATTGGCTGTTTCATTGCAACTTAATGCGGTTTTGACATTTTAAGATTTTGACAAAAATGCAACCAAACTAAAAATGGGCAATTCGTCATATTTTATTTTTGGACAATTTTTTGTAATGAAAATTCAACCAATTTTTTATTTCGAAATTTTGCCCATAAACTTTGAATTGTGGCCCAAATTTGTATATAAAATTTTTGGGTGAAATTTCGTTTTCGTTTTTGGGCGATTTTGCCTACAGCCATATAAAGAACTAAAATAGTACTTTCTGAGAAAGTTCTAAAATAGTAAGTATTTTCTAAAAAAGTACTAAAATAGTACTACATATTAAAATTATACAGGTTCCTAATTTTATTAGGAAAACATTATATTAAACATTTTATTAAATATAAATGGCGATATCTCGAAAGCCGTTCTATCGATTTTTTGATATTCGTGTTCAGCGCATCAAAATTAATGATGTGTCGAAAGATATACATATTTTTTTTTTAATTTGTTAAAAATCCAAAATTTTGACCGCCGGTCGCACGGGTTAATTTAATCCGATTGGCTTCAAATTTGTTCCAAATAAGTTTTAGGCCAAGGACAACAGACATTTTTTCGGACACTTGAGAAAATTGAAGTTGTTAAAAAAATGCCAGTCTAATAAAAGTCTCAGATTGTAAGCTAGTTGTTCAAAATTAAAGTTTAAATTCCTGTTGTTTATGTTTTTGTTGCAAAAACTTTTTTATTCAATTGTGGCAACATTCATTTAATAACATTTAGTTGTATATTTAAAAAAACTCTAAGCCATGGCTTCTCACTTTCTTCTGCGTCATGGCCTCCTTTAACGGATTTAAAAGAGTTCTAGTGGAATCATAACGAGAACTCTTAAAAACCGAAAAAATTTCAAATTCAGTAACATTTTTTAAAGAGATGGGAATTTTATTTATAGACAATAGAAATTCAGTAATATTTAAAAAAATTTCTGTTAAATATATATAAAGAATTAGAGTTTTTTGCATATAAAAATGTTTCTCAATCTAAAAATTCTTTTAAAACAATATCTCAGAAAACATAAATTGGAAAACTTGATATTTTTCGAAACTACCCCGGTTGGGACACCCTGTAATGCAGCTACGACCCCCTTGGGACTCGTGACTCAAAAGCCTTGCACTAAGCTGTTGTTTAAATAGTTTATTTAACAAAGTATTTTGTTTATAAACTTAATTAAATAAATTTAATTTACTATTTTAATACATTTAACTAATACTCATTAAAAGTTTGTTTAGCATATAACAGTTTTTTTTTATTACACATATTAGTTTTATGAAACTATACGAAAATTTATTTACTCAACATATTTTGTTTGGTTAAGTTAGTCGGTTGGTTGGTTTTTAAACACAGTACCAGTATATAAATAAATATAAAATTTTTAAATGAAAGTTTTGTGTAAATAAAATTTGGTTTCCTTAATTAAATAAGTTGAAACTTTTTTGAATCAATTCACTTAACTGAAAAATTTTTTTTTTTTAAATGTTTTTATTTTTTATTTAAATGCAATTCAATTTCAATTAAACAAAAATAAAACAATGTTTAACGATATTTTGATTTAAAAACTTACCGGGTTTGTTGTTCGCTGAGATCTGAAATGGGTTAAGAAAACAATATACAATAACTATACCAAAAAAAATTTAAAAACAACAAAAGGGTTAAGTAATATACACAACAACAGATAACCCTCGACTTACGCGGTTAATTGGTAACGAAATTAGGAAAGTATTAATTTTAATCTCAATTTAAGACTTAAAAACTTTTGTTACCGGATTTAGAAAATATTTTTTCCATCGCAAAATTAAAATTCCATATTAATGCTACTGCATACATTGAGGATTACCTGTTTTGTTTTATGTTTGTCTACTTACTTTTGTCACTTTAAATCCTAAAGTTAAATTAGCTTCAACACATTGTAAAAGAACATTGAAAATTATACCCAAAACAGGTGCTACAACAATATGCATTTTCTGGAAAAAAAAAGAAGAATAATATAATTAAAAACTAATTTATTAAGAAAAATGCTAAATTTACATTATTTTTTAAAGATTTTAATGAATCATTTTTGATAATTTGTGTACCGTCCACTTTTAAGAGAAGAGTTTCTTTGGGACAGGGCCATATCAAGATTTTTTTTTTAACATGATAATGTTTTTAGTCTGGTGTCTAATTTTAAAAAAGTTGCAGGACGCCACCTCAGTTTGATTATATAAGCTAACAATTAACGAAAAAGAAAACAAGAATTACTATTTTCATTTTCTTAAAACCAAAAATTTTAATAACTTGGTTTTGTAACTTGGATAATAATTCACCTCGTGGTGAATAGAACCTTTTTTCACCAGCTGGTGAATAAAAAGTAACATAATTATTTTTCAACAAAAAATTTTTTTTTTTTCATCAAATTTTTTTTTTCATCTAGCGATGTCCGTCCGTCTGTCTGTCCGTCCTTCTGTAGTTAACACGATGCAGTCCAACATAAAAGAGCTAGACCCCTCAAGTTTGGCATAAAAATGTCTTATGGTCCCAGGCAGGTTAAGTTCGGAAATGAACTAAATCGAACAGGGGCAAAAAAGTTCCCCTTGAAGAACTAAACCAACCTCTTAAAAATGCCAATTTTTTGACGTTTTTTGTATTTTTGTGAAACAAATGAAACATTTTTATGTTCGCAGAAGTTTATAGTCCTGCGCTTGGAAGCAGCGGATTTAAAAATTTTCCTTTTTTTTGCCCGCCCCTCTTTTAAGGGCGTGGATAAAAAATAGTTTAAATAATTATAAAACTATAATACTTTAGTGCACAATGCACACAAAAATTAACTTGTAAGCATATACCGCGAGGGCCTAGGAGTCCCCCCAGAACACTCTCACTTGTTTTTCATTAATTTTTTTTTTTTCATCAATTTTTTTTTATTATCAAATTTTTTTTTTCATTAGTTTTTTTTTTATCATATTTGTTATCAAAGCTTCAAACATCTTCAGTACCTTTGGTAAATCAAACCACCTTCATTTTTCACCATTCAAGATTTTACTCTCTCATAAATATTTCATATATTTCAAATTTTTATATATTTCAAAAATATATATATATTTCAAATTTTTTATTATCAATTTCTTTCACCAAAAATTTTTTTTTTTCATATTTTTATTCCATCATTTTTTTTTACATTAAAAAATTTTTCTTTTCCAAAAAAAAATCATCAAAAAACTTTTGTTCATCAAAATTTATTTCACCAAAAATTTTTGGTTCATTAAATTTTTTTTAACGTAATTTTGTTTTTCATTTTTTTACCAAAACTACTTTTTCACCAAGTCTAAGCTTTTCGCATAAAAATTTTCCATTTGTGTATCAAATGTACATAAAACAAGTGAGAGTGTTATATTCTTTGGTGCCGAATCTTTTATACTCTCCAATATATAAAAACACTTTTTTGCACTTATTTTTGCACTCACTTACAAAATGTACAGCTCCTTTGGTTTTTTAATGGGATCCTAGACTGATATTTCAATTCGTTTTACATGGAATAGCAAAGTAATATAACATTATTTTTTCTAAAAAAAACTTTGCTTTGGCAAGTACACCCAAATCTTCCGCAAAACATTACTATGATTTAATGTTTTGGGCAAGAGTACAAAATGCGCAGGCATTTTTTCTCATAGAAAGAGTCAGGCAGGACGCCACCTTAAATTGACTATATACTGTTTTCATTTTCTTAAAAATAAAAAGGTTTGCAACTTCGATTTGTTACTTGGATAACCTGCTGGTGAATAAAAGCGTATTTCACCAGATGGTGAATAAAATGTTACATCATTAATTTTTAACAATTTTTTTTTTTTCATCAAGTTTTTTTTCATCGATTTTTTTCTCATAAATTTTTTTTTCATCAATTTTTTTTATAAAATTTTTTAATTTTCTTATAGAAAAAGTCTTAGATTCTGAGACATTTTTCTTATAGAAAAAGTCTCAGATTCTGCGATATTTTTCTAAGAGAAAAAGATTCTGAATATTTCCTATAGAAAAAGTCTCAGATTCTGAAACATTTTTTGTTAATTGTTCTGAGACATTTTTCTTATAGGAAAAGTCTCAGATTCTGAGACATTTATTAAGAGTGTCTCAGATTTTGCACAGAATAAGTTTTAGATTCTGAGGAACTTTGTTTATAGAGAAGGCAGGGATTCGGATTCATTTTCCCTAAGACATTTTTCGCATAGAAAAAGTGTTAGATTCACTGATAAATTTGCATCGAACATTAGTGCAAAAAATAAATTAAAATTTTATTATGCATTAAATATATAAAAGCAATTCTCTTTATCGTATTACTTACTTATTTTTATTGTCGGCATTAAATTATTTGTTTGATTTTTTTTTAACATGAAAATATTTTCCTTTGTGAAACTTTGTAGAAAACAAAATTTTTATAATGTTTTGTTTAAAGGCAACGAAGCAAATGATAAAAAAAATTAAACCATTTTTATACCCTGCTGGACTTTGTGGTACATGGTGTAATAAGGTTATGATGATGTTTGTAACTACACGCAGTATTACTTCTTAAGTTTGTCCACGTAAGTGACCAGGATTTTCTTGTTAAGTTTGTAAGCGCTGATTACACAAGTTTAAAAATTAAAAAAAATTTTGATGTCCTCGATATTTTGCATTTAAAAAGATCATATTTCCTTACTATTCAGTACGATGATATTGTCAAAGTAACAATTTTCAAGAAACTATTTATAAAGTTGTTTGTTTTAAATTTGTTGGTTTGGTAATTTTACAAGACTTAGGTTAGATTGTAAGTGGCTGCTGATGTTTCGTGACACCAAACACAGACTCCTGCTGTTAAACCAATTTGAGCTTTTTAAAAAACTCCTAAGATATTGAATTTTGACATTAGACAAATAAAATTTGCGAAAAACGCGAATTGATTTAAAAACCCTGAGAGACTTGAGAATGTAATTTTTACTTGGAACGAATTTAACTCCATCTGTTGTTACATTCATACGATATTCATATAAATATGTTGCACTAAAATTTTTTTTGTATTATTAATTAATAATTTTTATCCCATGATCAAGAGTTTTTATTTATTTCTTCCATTTATTTACAAATCATTTTTAATAATTTCGCCTCGTTGTAGCGAAATCTTCTAAGGGTTTTGGTGGAAATCAAACCCACGAACCCCTGTTTTTCTACACTAAATTAAGATATAACAAAGCACAGATCCAGTCGGTCTATGTTTATACTGGGGACCCATTTTACGACAAACATTTTTTGTAGGGAATTATATGTTCCGTTTTAACCGAATAAAATTTCCTCACTTGTTTTATATTCATTCTTAGGGAAATGATTTAAAAAAAAGCAACGAATATTTCTTTTAGCTTTATATAACAAACAAATAAATGAGCATTTGCTTAAGTAGCAGCTACTAAGGTCATTGTATGAATAAATAAACACACGAATACCTCGATTTACGTGGTCATTAAAATATAAACGATAAAAACAGGAAATAAAGACATAAGTCAATGCAAAAAATAAAAACAAAAAAAAAATAAATAAAAAAATTACTCTATTTTAAATTGATTGGTTTAGTAATTTTGCAAGTCTGACACACAAAAAAATGCCTGCGAATTTTGTACTCTTGCCCAAAACATTAAATCATGATAATGTTTTGCGGAAGATTTGGTTGTACTTGCCAAAGCAAAGTTTTTTTAGAAAAAATAATGTTATATTACTTTGCTATTCCATGCAAAACGAATTGAAATATCAGTCGAGGACCCCATTAAAAAACCAAAAGAGCTGTACATTTCATAAGTGAATGTTTTTACATTTTGGAAAGTATTAAAGATTCGGCACCAAAGAATATACCACTCTCACTTGTTTTATATACATTTGATAAACAAATGGAAAATTTTAATGTGAAAAGCTTAGACTTGGTAAAAAAAAATATTTTTTTTTCACGAAAAACAAAATTATGTAAAAAAAAATTTAATGAACCCAAAATTTTTGATGAAAAAAAAATTTATGAAAAAAAAAATTTGATAAAAAAAAATATTTGATGAAAAAAATTATAATAAAAAAAAATTGAAAAAAAAAAAAAAATTGAAAAAACTAAAAAAAATTATGGAAAAGAAAATTTTTGATAAAAAAAAAATGAATGAAACAAAAAAATTTGGTGAAAAAAAAATTTGATGAAAAAAAATTGATGAAAAAAAAATTGATAAAAAAAAATTATGAAAAAAAAAGTTTGATGAAAAAAAAAATTTGATGAAAAAAAAAAAAATTATGAAAAAAAAAATTTGATGGAAAAATAATTTATGAAAAAAAAAAAAAAAATTTAATGAAAAAAAAAAAATTTGATGGAAAAATAAAAATTTTTTGTTGAAAAATAATTATTTTACTTTGTATTCACCACCTGGTGAAAAACAAAAATCAAACAATTTAAATCTAATGTAATTTTCTCCACTGATGACGTAGAGGTGGCTACAGAAACCATGGTCTGGAATAAATCCACATTAAAAATAATCTTTAGAAATATAATGTTTTCTTCTTCAATCACAAACCCTTAATAATGAAAAACGGTTTTATTCACCACGAGTTGAATTATTATCCAAGTTACAAACCCAAGTTATTAAAATTTTTGGTTTTAAGAAAATGAAAATAGTAATTCTTGTTTTCTTTTTCGTTAATTGTTAGCTTATATAGTCAAACTGAGGTGGCGTCCTGCAACTTTTTTAAAATTAGACACCAGCCTAAAAACATCCCAGCAAAACTTAGATTACCAAATAAGGTATAAAATAAGGTATATGATCTCTTATTTTATACATTGCAGCATTGATGATTTTAACAGGCGATGAGACTCAAAGTAATGCATCCACATTATCACATAGAATACCAGTAAGGTATAAAATAAGTCATAAATTTATAACAAAGAATACCAGTAAGGTGTAAAATCTATGATATTTTATAGGTTACGAGTAAGGTATATAATATACCATACCAGAACGTAATATATAAGGTGTTACGAGTAGTGAAAAGAAATTTTGTATTAAATTTACTCACGTGATTGTAAGTGAGTGTAAGTAGATATAATATGCTAGTGAGTGTGTGTCGTTAGAAATTTCTTGTCGTGAGCCCATCTCTAGTTTAAACTTATGCATTTTTTATAAAATAATTATTTTTTATGTTATTGTAATGCATTATGCATTTAATTATAAATAATGCATTATTTCAAACTTTCAAATAATACATAATGTAACCAAATATAAATCATCCATGATATAATGTTTAGAAATAATAAATATGAAATACATTTTTCCAATAATCATGCATTACGTAGCAAATTATTAGTAATGCATTATTTTTCACTTTAAAATAATACGTTGTGGAACAAATGTTTGGTAAGACATCCTAAAATAATGCTACAAATAAGGTATATACATTACCTGGTAATGTGATATATAATCACTACCCATTACCAAAGTTTTGCTGGGATTATCATGTTAAAAAAAACCTTGTCAAATTACTAGAAAAAGTAACATTTTACCAGTAATTGACAGTTTTCCTTGTTTTTTAACAAAAAAATTTAGATCGAAATTTACATTTTGTTGTGTAATTTTACATTTTTTTTTTTTAAATATTACAAATTTCAAATGTTTTTTACAATAAAAATCTAGTAAATTTACGAGAATTTCCTAAAAAGCTTGTAAAATTACAAAAAAGGTCGTAATTTTAACAAGAAATTCTCAAAAAATAGGAGGTAGAAAAAAATCTAGTAAAGTTACGAAACCTACTTGTAAATTTTATCGCGTCAAAAAAATTGTAAATTTACAATTTTATTGGTAAAAACCTTGCAAAATTACAAAATGATTGGTAAAAAGCTTGTAAAATAACAAGGAGTTCTTGTCAAATAGGAGGTAGCAAAATAAAGGTTACAAATTTTTCTTGTCATTTTACAAGGGTTTTTTACTTTGAGTGTACTCAGTACACTGTACTGGATACATGTTTCTATCTCTTCGCGATTTTAACACACAAAAAAAAAAACTTTGTCAAATTACTAGGAAAAGTCTCGTAATCCCATTTTACCAATATTTGACAGTTTTCTTTGCTTTTTATCAAATTGAAATTTAAATTTTTTTGTAATTTTACAAAAAAAATCTAGTAAATTCACGAGAATTCCTTGTAATTTTAATTGTGCCAAAAATAACTGTAAATTTACAATTTTATTGGTAAAAAGATTGTAAAATTACAAAATTATTGGTAAAAAGCTTGTAAAATTACTAGAAATTCTCGCAAAATAGGAGGTAGCAAAAAATCAAGTAAAATTTCGAAACCTCTTTGTAAATTAGTCGCGTCAAATAATTTTTAAATTTACAATTTTATTGGTAAAAAACTTGTAAAATTACAAAATTATTGGTAAAAATCTTGTAAAATTACAAGGAATTTTTGTCAAATAGGAGGTAGCAAAAAAAAAAAGTTACAAGTTTTTCTTGTAATTTTACAAGGTTTTTTTTTTGAGTGTACAAATGTATTTAGCAAACCCACAATCGTTTTGATGTTAATCACCGCCATTTTGCATTTATTTTCCACGTAAAATATTTATCAAGGCCTTGATGTGAAAGGTATACATTTTGCGTGCATAGGGCAAAAAGGCTTATTACACTCCAATAAAAAAATAAAATAAAGAAAAAAACACTTTAGGAAAATTTGTAATAAAGTGTTAACATTAAATAAACTTTCATGATTTTTTAGGGGATTTTTTTTCATTTTGGTATTTAAAAAAAATATGAAGGGCTGTTTCACTTTGGGTTACTGTATCAAATGTTTGTTATTTTTTAAAAAGTGTTTCCTTTTTTTTTACAACTGGACATTGAAAAAATTAAATACAATGTGATGTTTCGTTTTTGACCTTTTTAGGGGTTTTATAAAATTTTATTAAAGCAATTTTTTTTTCGTATTTAATATTTTTTTAGATTCAATTTTTGAAAAATGCTTTAAAAAAATAAAGTTAAATTAACAAGGAAATTTTATATTAGTTATTCATTTTTGTCTGATATTTTTTTTTGTTTTAATTCTGTTTTATATATTGTTGGACTTTATATTTTACTAGCTGAAGCGCCCGGCGTCGCCCGGGTCGACTTCGATATGAGTATCTTGATAGCTTCTCCCCAGCGCCACCTATCGGGTCCGTAATAATACATAATTTTCTCATGACGAAACATATCGTCGCCTAAAATGCAAAACGCCCTAACTAACAAAAAATTCAAAATCGATATTTTGATAGATTCTGGTGTATTTTATTGATCTACACGTCCCAACAAAAAATTAGGGTCACATAATAAGAATTAGCGATTTTATAGCCAAAAATTAAAAGTATGTGAATTGCGTAAATAGAAATGCATTTTTTAATTTTGATACATATTACCAAAACGTACGTCCTCACAAAATTTTATCCCAATTTAATCAAAACCAACAAAGTTATTAACAAATTAAAAATATTGCTACTGTTTTTTGCTTCTCCTGTTAAATTAATAAAATGTTAGTTAGGGCCTTTTGCATTTAAGGTGACGATATATACATTCAAGTGTCATAAAATTTCAGTGAAATGAAGAATTTTGTTAATAACTTTACCCCAGCGCCATCTACAGGGTCCAAATTTTATCAGAGAACTTATTTTTGTTTCATATAAATATATCATATATCGCCTCAGTTATTACTATCTGCGATAAAGATTTTATTAAAATCTCTCCAGACCTTTATGCGAGTTTAAGGAACAGGCGAAAATACCGTTCAATAAAATAAAAAGGGGCGTGGCATTTTACGCCCCATTGTCTGATTGCTATATTTTATGGCCTATAGTTTTCGACTCGGTTGGTAGGATCTTTGGTGAAAATTTCATGGAAATCGGTAAAGCCGTTTAAGAGTGATTGCAGAAAAGGCAGAAATAACTTATAATAAAATAAAAAGGGCGTGGCATTCTACGCCCCTTTGTCCGATCGTCATCTTTAATTGCCAATAGTTTACGCCTCGGTTAGCACTATCTGTTGTAAAAATTTAATGAAAATCGGTTCAGCAGTTTAAGTGTGATTACGAAAATGGCAGAAATGACTTTCAATGTAATACAAAGGGGCGTGGCATTTGCCGCCCCTTTTCTTGATCGCCCTCAATTGTGGGTCAAAGTTTCCGTCTCGGTTAGTACTATCTGTGTTTAAAATTTCGTTAAAATCGGTTAAGCCGTTTACGCGTTATTACGGAAAAGGCAGAATAACGTTTCATAAAATAAAAAGGGGCGTGGCATTTTACGCCCTTTGTCCGATCGCTTTCTCTTATGGCCTATAGTTCCCGCCTCGGTTAGTACTATCTGTGGTGAAAATTTCATGAAAATCGGTTCAGCCGTTCTCCCCTGATTGCGGAACAGACAGACAGACAAACCAACACTCAGATTTATAATATTAATAATAGGGATAATTGAAGTTTTTATTTATTTCGGTTTGAGTCCATATTAATTATTTCTGAGAAATAGTTATTTTTGTTGTACAATGAGAAAATCTGAAAAAAATAATTGGCAACACAGGCTAAGTGAAGATGTCGACAGCTTTCGGAAGAAGCCACCCTTTCTTCGTCAGCACTCTTTGATTGTCACTGTAGGTGTCTAAGATTAAAATCAGCTATTTAAACGTACATTAAGGTGAAAAAGGTTACGAGAATCAAATAACATTTTATTACCCATATGTTGTCGTTTAGCACGAACTTAATCAATCTATTTTTAACTTTTTCTAACACAGTTGTAATTTCTTACACTGTAGTAGATTTTCTCAGAGTTGCAACCCTTAGTAGGACTTTTCAAGTCTTGAAAAATGTCCGTTAGGTTTGAATTTTTATTTCATATTTCTAATTTTTATAAATATTACTTAATTGCAATAAAATACTGGTAAAATTGTAATATGTACGAGGCTTTTTCTAGAAAGTTGATATCTTTTTTATGTAGGAGCTTAACGAAAAAAAACTGAAAAATGGCTGTTTCTTCTGCCCACATTTGCAACCCCTAAATATGAATTTGGACCGCTAAAAAAAAGTACGTGTCCCTTTATTTTTCCTGCTCTACAAAATAAAACCACTTCCATAAAGATTCCCGGTTGACATTAGGTACTTTTCGTTAATTATAATTTATATTGCATATTTTATACAAATTTAAATAGTTTTATTTTTATTTTCAAAACATTCCTGCATACAACACCTTAATAAATAAAAAAATTACATTATTTTAAATAATAAAAGTAGTAGTTAAATAAAACATCTGGAAAAAAAATAGAAGCAAAAGTAAACATGTTTTTAAGGGTATTGCAAAATCATTAATTTTAATGAGCAACATCCTTTCAACTCAACAACAAAAAAAAAAAAAAAAAAACACTCACTCTCACAACTATGAACTGTGGGTGTATGTAGTAATCTATGTAAATGGTAGTAGCACCAAACTGTTTTATGGTATTATTTTGTAGTGTTTAGTATTTTTTTTTTGTACTGCTACTACTATTTTAAACTATTTTTGTTTAGTCAGAGACACTTTGAATAAAAAGTAAATGTATATTAAGAAAATTGTATAGATAATCTATACATCCGTTAGAGTTTTTTAAGCGCTTTCTACCGGACTAAAGTTTTACCACCAAACGTAATTTTTTTTTAACGAAATTAATTTTGCCAAAACCTACTACACCATTTCCAATTGTACTACTTTAAAATTGTCCAAATGTATTTTAAAATTGTCCGAATGAATTTTAAAATTGTGCAAACATTTTTTGAAATTATCAAAATTAATTTTAAAATTGTCCAAATGTATTTTAAAATGGTCCAAATGTAGTGTAAAAAGTTCCAAATCTAGTGTAAAATTTTCCAAATTTATTTTTAAATTGTTCATATCGTGAACCTATATTCAAAACATGCCAACTCAAATTTGACCTAAATGAGTTTCCGATGGCAAATAGCTCCCCTATGCAATACCCATCTGTGATAAAAATTTCAGATCAAAAAAATAATTTGTTGTCGTTTTACATCCATTTTTGTTATTCTGCTAACTCAAAGTACATATTTTTTTGGTGAAAATAAATGCCAACTCCCATTGTAAATTTCCAAAAATTTTTAAAAATTTTTTTTAAAAAAAAATTAGACCACACATCTTATTGCATTTGCCATGCTGACCACGAATCTGGTAAAGATTTTGATACCTAATGGCCATTTTAAAAATATCGGTAAATAGTGTTTGCAAAAAAAAAATTTCTTATATAGATGTAACTTTCAAACTATTTATCAGATTGAACCATTATAAGTGGGGCAAATAAAGTCAATGATATAAGCTTTCAAAGTAGCTAGTTTAAAGTGACCCTTTTACAATACAGCGTGAGTTACAGAGTGCCAAAGTTGACCACCGTGAGATTAAAAGGATTTCAGAGCTAGTAACTTTTAAAAATATGCAAAGATTTTCAATTTTTTTTTTTCAGTTTTTGCAATTATTGGACTAAGGATAACAAAAACCAAAAAAAAAAATTTATAAAAATTTTTCCAAAAAAAAATGTTTTTTTATTTTCCGACAAAATATGCCAACTCTAAAAAAATATTTGTTTTTTGATATGGTAATAAATGCCATCTCTCAAAAATACGCAAACAAGTGCAAAATATAAAATTTTTGGCATAGGTAAAAATTATTTAGAATATTTAAACCATCTTATGGAAGGTACATTGTTAATTTTTACAATAATATGCGAAATAACTAGTTTTTTAGCTCCCCTGAACAGTAAGCTTTTTCAAGTTGGCATTTATTGAATATAGTTCGACGATATGTAGTTTAACATTTTCCAAATGTATTTTAAAATACAATTGGACTTTTTTTGAGAAAAAATAAAATAATTTTTTTGTTTTTCTGTAAAGACAGTTGAGCTCAGGCTCTAATTATAATTATGTATTATAATTTTTTTAATCATGTTATATATGGTTTGAATTGAGAAAGGTGTGAAAGAAAAAATTATTTTTTCTAAAAATTTAAGACATCCTGGTTCGTTTTTTACTAGTTTCATATAATCCAGTTATTATAATCATCAGAAAAACTTTTAATGTCAAATTTATTCAGTTAATAGTCAATTTTATTCTATATGTGAAAATTATTAACAGATCGCAGCCGCCAGGGATTGAACCCATGATCTGTAATGTTTTTGCTATTAACTGCCTCTTAGGTACGATCACTCTAGACCGATACGCTAAGTTGGCTATTAAGCAAGTATCAACTAAATCATGGTTTTTCAATTCCTGTATGGTTGTTGCTATTATTTTTTCGTACAGAAGAAGGTGAAATTGCATTATGGTGAATAAATTCAATTTTTTAGTAATCATCATTCATCCTCCTCTCTTTCATCAACTCTGATCTAAGTACTTATTTTGCAACCTTGCCAGAACATGGTCTATATTTTGTAGACACAAATGTTAGGTGTTGCCATTTTCCAAAGGTACTATATTGCCACTTAGGCCGACTTAAAGTCGTTATTTTCAGATTTTTTTTTGTTTTTCTGTAAAGACAGTTGAGCTCAGGCTCTAATTATAATTATGTATTATAATTTTTTTAATCATGTTATATATGTTATACGGCCCTATGCTCCTTGTAGGAGTAAAAGGAACAAATATATATATATATGGTTTGAATTGAGAAATTTGCCATTCTATGCAAAACGACCATTTAGTTTATGAGGTATTCCACACCAAATGTCCCGCTACAAAAAAAAATATGTGTCCCGTAAATTTCTGAATAGGTTGTTTGGATAGCCCTATATGGAACTGAGCAAATTGCGTTTTTGGTTTTTCTAATTTTCAAAAACTGTGCTTAGAAGGCGTGGTCAAATATTGGAAAAATGGTCAAATTTGTGGCGAGTCGACTTGATTAAATATTTATCACATTAAAACGGAATGCACCATAATCTTAAAAATTTACATTCTTATATAGTTTTGTATGGGCTATCGATTAAATTTTTTTTTTTTTTGAAAATTTTCAGAACCCGTTCTGAAATTTTCCATTTTTTCAATTTTTTGTCAATTTATCAAAAATCCGGCCACTTTTTTTTTTTTTAATTTTTTTTTTTTTAAGTTTAGATGTTTGTCCATCCACACAAAAAAAATCAGAAAAATATTTTTCGCATTTGAATTTTAAATTTCATAACAATTTTGTAATTTGCTTGTATTTTCTTGTATTAAAGTTGCGAATGAGTAATATTCATGCAATTAATATTACTCATTCGCAACGTTAAAACAAGAAAATACAAGCAAATTACAAAATTGTTATGAAATTTAAAATACAAATGCGATTTTCTTGAAAAAAACGAAAAATGTTTTTCTGATTTTTTTTGTGTGGATGGACAAACATATTTATGTAAAAAATTTGATGAAAAAAAATTTGATGAAAAACATTTAAAAAAAAATTTGATGTATATCAAATAAAAAAAATGTTGATGAAAAAAATTAACGCAAAAAACAATTTGATTTAATAAAAAAATTAATAAAAAAAATTATGAAGAAAAAATAACTTTATGTCATAAAAAATTTAATTAAAAAAAAAATTATGAAAAAAAAATTTTGTTGAAAAAAAAAAATTTCTTGAAAAAAAAAATTATGAACAAAAAAATTTAATGAAATTTTTTTTTTTGTTGAAAAATAATGATATAATGTTTTATTCACCAGCTAGTGAAAACGGTTTTATTTACCAGCAGGTTAATTATTATCCAAGTTACAAATCGAAGCTTCAAACCTTTTTGGTTGTAAAAAAATTAGAACACTAATTCTTATTTTCTTTTTTGTTAGTCGGTAGCTTATAAATTCAAACTGAGGGGTCGTCCTGCATCATTTTTAAAATTAGACTCTGCCTTAAAATATTATCATGTTAAAAGTACCAAAATAGAAAATTTAAATAAAAAGTACCAAAATAGTACTTTTACATAAATGTATTTGAATAAAATTTCAAAATAGTACTTTTTTCAAAAAGTACCAAAAGAGCACTTTTTTAATAAGTACCAAAAGAGTGCTTTTTTCAAAAAGTACCAAAAGAGTAGTTTTTTAAAAGGTACAAAATAGTACTTTTTTAGTTGTTATAATTAAAAACTACAATTTCGAAAATTTTTAAAACAGCGCTATTATGGTACTATTTGTTAACTTTTGTACTTTTTTTTTTAAAAGTAACAAAATACTTCCTTTATTAAAAAATACCAAAACGACACAATTTTTTAAAATAGCACATTTAAAATTGCCAAGAAAGGTACTTTTAAAAAATTACCAATATAGTACTTTTTGGTAACTTTTTGACTAAAAATTTAAATTTTTTGTAATTTTATAACAAAGTACTGTTTTGGTACTGTTTATAAATAAATTTTTAGGTTGAGGGCTCATTAGTCTAGATGTATGATCAGGTAAATGTAGGAAAGGTAAGGTTGACTTTTTGTGGTGTAAGCTCTTAATTTATTTATTTATTTATTTATTGAGTCTATGGAATATGGATTACAATTCCTTACAGACTAGAAATTAAAATAAAACTGAAAGTAAATTAAATCTTAATTTAAAATGTGTCAACTAAATTCTTAATGTAATTTTTTATAGTAATAAAAAAAAAGAAATAATAAAACTAATTTTTAAATTATAAAAAAAATAATAATTTTTTTGTTTAAATAATTAATTAAAATGTTTTCATTTGCGTTAGTTTACTTTTATTGTATTTATTTTCACTCCATTAATCAGAAATAATCAGGTTATACAAAACTTCCCAAGTAGAAATTCATGACGGTTATAAAAATAAAGCGTCTTTAGAGCACTCTTAAGTAGAATTTCATGACGGTAATAAGAAAAAGCGTTTTCAAAACACCCCTTAGTATAAATTCATGATGGTTATAAAATAAAATCAAGACTTATCAAAAATAACTCAATTTTAAAGCATAACTTTATAACGCTTTTCGAACGATTCGTAAAAGCGTTTTGAGAATACTTTTTGACCAAACCTATGATTTTATTTTACTGCCATTCAAAAAATAAGAACTGTCAAAATTGTTTTTGGCTTGATTTAGGCAAAAAATTGGGTTTGCTATCATAATTTTCCCATTACAAAATATTTTCAACATTATATCCTATTATGTCCTGTATCTATTGATAAAATTGGGTTATAAAATATTGTTCATTTCATTGAAGACATTGGATCACTTTGTGATAAAAATTTGATTTACAATCATAGTTTTTGTATTTCAAATTGGGCATACGTTATCTGGATGAGAGGCAGCCATAAGAAAACACCAATTTTGTTGCATTGGATTCTATTCTTGTAGAGTGGGTATACTACCAATGGCATTTTATTTTGAGAATTTGTATGAAGCATTTACGATTGATTTTAAGAAACTGGTTTCAAAATCGAAGTCAGAAAACTGAGATATTGTAGCTTCCATATTAGCTACATCATCTGCAATGTGAAAAATTTTGTGAAAATTCATTGTTTGTTTCTAATAATTTTCTTAAAATTGTCTTCGCATTAATCGCTTTTTGTCTGTACTGCTTAAATTCCACTACATTTTTTAGAATTATTGCTCAACCATATAACAAAAATATATAATTTTCCAATTTCCAATATCCATTTAAACGAAAGATTTCTTCTGAAACTATAAAGTTATGTCATCAGATATTTTATTAAAATTTTGTTGCTATATTACAATTTCTTGCAAACTTTAACATTTTTAAAACTAATTTTTACAGCAATTTCTTGCCTATACCAAGATACAACTTATATCGTCCAGTACGACAAAGTTTAAACAAAATTTTAAATTGCTATATTTTTTGCTTTTAAACGCTTTAATAATGCTTTAACAAAGCGTTCTCAAATCACCATTATAAATGTCTTTAAAAACACTTTATATAAACCGTTTAACGGTGTTATCATTAGGACTATCTGAAAGCGCTCTGAGGATGGTTTTCCGTATGATCTGAAAGCATTCGTACTACCATGCAGAGCGCTTTAAAAGCGTTTTTAAGGTTGTATTTTTCTTCCTGGGTTTACTTAACATCAAAACTAATTACGGCTTTCGGGGAGAGAGAAAACGTATGAAAATCTCTTACGTTGAAAAAAAAATTCTTTAAAATTGGAAAAGAATTAAAAAACGTTGGCAAATTTCAGAAAAGTTATAGAAAATTTTTAAAAGTTTGAAATAAATCAATTCATTGGAAAACTCAAAAAAAGTACAAAAGATTTGAAAAACTAAAACAAACAAATAAAAAAGTTAAATTCGGCCTTGCCGAATATAGTGATACCCTCCACAATTTCAAAAAGATTATTGCAAAAAACTTTTTTTAAATGAAAATTACTTAAAAAATATTTCCGCTAAAAAAAAATTTGGTAAAAAATCAACGATTTTTTTTTTTGTCAAACAATATGTTCGTACTTGTTTAGATACCATTTGGTGTTCAACTATGTTCACTAGAGTGTCCCATATTTTGGAAATGTTGGAAATGTTGATACGGTACCCGCTCATTTTCTTCCATTTGACTAAAAAATAACTCAGGAAAAATTTTACGCCACTACGACCACGCCTTCCCTACGCGACGGGGCCTTAAAGAGCGGAGCCTTAAAAATCATTTTTCCATACAAACCACAATTTTTTTTTTTTTAATTTTTTGTTATTAATTACAATATAACTTAGTTAGCTTATTCACAACAAAAAATTTGATTTTGGTGGAATAAGGCTTTCAGATGTAAAAAAATTTTCGAAAAAAAAAAAATTAGAGCCGTTGGGGTCCTACAGTAAAAATTTGTTAAGAAATATTTTTTTTTAGTTTTGACAAGCAACGGGTTTATTTGTAATGTTGCTCTAATTGACATATATTCATAAAAAAATATTATTCATATCTGTGACATTTTTATCGTGTTCTAAAAAAGGGTAAAAATTGCATTTTTGATGTTTTTCGATACACGATAAAGATGTCACGTATATGAATAATATTTTTTTATGAATATATATCATTAAAAACAACATTACAACTAAAACAGTTGCTTGTCAAAACTAAAAAAAAAAAAAAAAAAAAATTTTACTATAGGACCCCAACGGCTTTAATTTTTTTTTTTCGAAAATTTTTTTAGAGCAGAAAACCTTATCCCGCAAAAATCAAATTTTTTGTCGTGAATAAGCTAATCAATTAATATTATAATTAATAACAAAAAAATTAAAAATCAAAAAAATTTTTTTTTGCTCTTTAAGGCCCCGTCGCGTAGGGAAGGCGTGGTCGTAGGGGCGTAAAATTTTTCCTGAGTTATTTTTTAGTCAAATGGAAAAAAATGAGCGGGTACCGTCTCAACATTTGCAACATTTCCAAAATAAGGGACACTCTAATGTTCACATATGTCAACCAGCAGCAGAATTAAAGCATTTTGTATTTTTTGGTTATGTTGAATGTACTGAAATTTTTGAGGTACATTTTGTTTCATAACTTTTGAACCGCTGAACCGATTTCGCTCAAATGCAATACCAAACTTCTTGGGAGAACTTCCAATAAATATGTTAAGTTCCAGTCATCTCTGTGCAATATTTTGTCCGTGGACACCATTTCCACCGACAGACAGACAGACGGACAGACTGACATCGCTAGAATGTCTTAAACCGATCGGGGATCATGAATATATATACTTTATTGGGTCCCAGACCGATAAACGGAATGATGATGAGTTACAAACGGAATGACAAACTTATATATACCCTCTATCACTAAGTGGAGGGTATAAAAATCAATAAAAGTTAGAATAGTTTTGAAAAACTTCCAATACAAACATTTCATTTCATCTAATTAAATGAAGAGAAAATTGTGCAGTTATCAATATTTAACATTTTTCTACTTCCTTCGGACAAATTTTTTGGTTGTCATTTTTCTTACAAAATTCCAAATACTTTCCGTTATTAGTGTCGATAGAATATGTATAAAGGAAAACGACATTTGCATTTTAATGAAACATTTTGTGTTCCGTTGTAAGTTTTTGCTGTTATTATTACTGCTGTTGTTTTTTTTTCTAGTCTGTAAAGACACTTATTTACATCTATTACATTTAGTAATGATGATGTTACCGTTTTTATGTAATATTCTGCAATTTCGTTTTTTTTTGTTCGTTTTGGAAGGAGATATTTAAATTAGAATTTTTGTATTGAAAAATAGTTATCATTAAAATTTTTTATTAGAAAAACCAACTAAATAAAATTTGGTGTTTTGGAAATTGTGTTGCTATAGTATAATTGGGGAAGAAAATTGAGATGACATAATAAGTTTTAAGACATTTAAATAAGAAAAAATTTTACAGTAAGCACTTAGGTCTAAAATTGAACTTAAGGATCTGATTTTCCAAGCAATCATTCTTCTGCAGTTTAAAAATAATTGAACTGGTTCAAATTATTTAAATATCTTCGATTTAAAACAACTAGGCGTATAAGTAATATTCAAAATTTAAATCCATTGCATATTTTAAGGAGACTATAATTTGTGTTTACAACACACATTGCGTATGAGTAATATTATAAATTAAAACTAAAATTAATCATACGCCCCCTACAACTCCTGTCGAAAATTAAATACTCAATCGCCCTTGTAGCTTCTAACTGTTATACAAATATGAGCAACTCTTGTGCATTTTATAACATATTAAATTTTTTTTATTATTTCCCATTTATACTATTGTATTTTTATTTTTTATTTGTTTCATTATTTCTACCCACCTTCTTCTATAGTTTATTAACCCCTTTTTCCAACAAAAGGCTACAAACTGTTTTCATCTTGACCTTTAAGTAGAAATCTTAAGACAAATAAAACTACAAAACAACTACCAACTGCAATAAAAACTGTAAATGCAATAAAACTTTGCTTGTTTTTTTGCTGTTTCTTTTATTTTTTCTTTTCAGATTTTTTGTGTTGAACTTTTTTAACAAAAAACAGTTCCGTAAAAATAAATGAAAACAATTGTTAAAACAAAACAGCACAAAAAAAAACTCAATATTCTTTGGTACAAGTTCTTTTTTTATGTAAAACAAGGTAAACAAATAAATAATAAATTTATAAAATGAAGGAAAACTAAAAGATTTAACAAAAAAAGTTTTATATAGTTTAAACAAATTTTGTGTACAATTTCTTGAGAGTTTTAAGAAATTTGTTCAGATGTTTAACAAGTTTTAAAGCAACAAATAAAGGGAACAGCCAAAGGAAGAAATAAATAAAGAATTATTTTTATACCTTTTTTTTTTAAATTAATAAAAAAAAAATCAGTTTTTGTGGAAAATGAAATAAAGGTCGAAATAATTTTCTTTAATAATTTTTTTGCACCCCATAGAAAATTTTTGCTAAAATTTAAATTTTTAAATTTAAGAAACTACATACAGAGCATTAAAATGGATCTTAAAAATGTTATTTTATAATAGAAAAAATTAAAAATGGCACTGTAATCAAAAATTTAAAAAGGGCGCCCTTGAACCAAAATCACGATTTGAAATTATAGGATTTTTTTGAAAAATTTTGTGTCTGTAATGTATCGTATTCTACTAATTTTCATAAATTAATAGCAAAATAAAAAAATTTGGAAAAAAAATTTGCGAAAAAAAATTACAAAAAAATTTCCACGAATAATTTTTTTTTTTTTTTGATAATTCAATAAAGTTTCGATCAGTGGTTCCCAACCTTTGATTCTCTCCCCACTGAGGGGCAATATGAATGCTTCAGGAGGCAATGAGCAAATTTTTAAGATTGATTTTTGTTAAATAAACTAAAAATATATTATTTTATTTAAATTACACTGTGCTACAAAAAACCCAAAATCGAAAATACTTTTAAAATGAGGTAGTTAAGGTTGTAGGTCTCGTCGTAAAGATCACAAAAATGCCCATCAAACTTGCCAGACACCCTCAAATTTTTAAGTTATTGTCAAAAAACGATTTTTTGGAACTTTTCTCACTAAACCACGTGTAACTTAAACATTTTTCAACCGATTTTTAATTTTTCAACTGTTTTGGATAGAAGAAGAATAGGGCTTTCCATGTGTGTAAATTATTCTACACATATAAGAAAGATATGTATTGATTTTTTCAACAATATCTAATTTTTTTGTTATTTTTTGAAAATTTTTTGAGTTTATCGATTTTTTTCTGCTATAGTTCGTTCAACAACATTTATATTTATAATCGCATTCTTAAAGAAAATTTAATTGTGAATACGATGAGCTTTATACCGAAAAAATCGGATAACAGTTGACAGAGTTGGATAGTTGTTCTAAAAAAGAAAATTAAGATTTTGCTTGAAATTGCCGTTAGGATAACCCAGGCAAAAAAAATAAAAAAATAAACGAACATACTAAGAGGTCGCGTATCATTATTTTAAAGGTTTTTGGCCTCCTGAATTTGAATTTGACCTTGAAATCGCGCTATATTATTAAGTTTTTGATATATCAATTTATGTTAAATATCTCATAAGCCTGACGAGATAGAGCAATTTAAAGGCCAGATTCGGATTCAGTGCGCCAAAAACCTTTAAAAATATGGTACATGATTTCTTATGATAAATTTATTTTTTTTGCCTGAGATATCTGAACGGCGCACAGTGGGAAAAATTGCCAATCTAGCAGGAAATAATTCAAAATATAACTAACAGATTTTATCAAAGTTACAATGCGATTTTAAAGTGGGATAGTGACTGCGTTTTAATCCGTTAAGAACTTAAAGTTTAGTTAACCCATTAGGGAATTACACACTATCAAATGTTGACAATTTATTGGGCTCTCACAGTTAGTTGTTTATAATAGAAAACTTGTGATCACCGTGTATCGGAAGGGGTAACCCGTGACCTACCAAGTGTTTGATTTCTTTTAAAAGGTGTTATTAGGTATATTATGTATAAATTTCCATACGTTATCTGTTTTGCGAGGGCTCCCCCGTAACGAATTACATAAACAATGTTTTTTTTTAACTTGTTTAAATTCTTATGGAGCTACAAAACAAACGCTGTCAGATGCTGCTTAATCTTTAATTATAGATTATTCTACATATAATGAAGTATTACTATTCAAAAAATTAGCTGCGTAGGCCTGCGTAGCGATTTTTTAAAATTATTTTTGTAATTTTGGTCTTTCAATAATTATAATTCTAAACCTAGTCAGCGATGAACGCGACATACGTATATGTTGAGAATCGCGAAGGATTGTTAGTAATTTGTTTTTATCATAGTAGAGCGTCGAAATCTTGAAAAAAGTTCGTGATAAATTAACATTATTTTTGATTTTATGATTTTTAAATAACCGATTTAAGTCGCATTCAGTTGGTGAAAAAATTATTAATAAAAAATATTGTTATAAATAATAATAAATTTAATACTATCATTTGAATTGGTTAATAAACTCTTTGGTTTTTCTAAACTTGTTTGACATGTCATTTCAACGGAGAGAGGTATTTGAAGTTTGGCGTAAATGCGACAGTGCTTCTGACCGGAACTCAACAGTTATCAATTATATCTTGTCCAAACATGGAAATAACATCTGCAACGAGAAAGATAGCTATAAAATACTAACTGTTAGTGTGCGAGATTTATGTAGTAAATTCAAATGTAGATGGGCCAATGTTTCTCGCATTTTATATACTTTTGAAAATCATTACAATATATGGTTGAATGACAATATAGATTTTCTAGTAGAAGACGAAGAACCAGGACCGACACAACCTCGAGGGCGTCCTTTGAAGACTTTTTTGGAAACGAAAAAAAATCCATGAGGAGTCGTGTTTCGGATCTTGTACAAAATAATATCAAGGAATTATTATTAGTCGCTACGAAAGTAAGTCTGTACAAATCTGGAAAGAGAGATGCAGCCCAATTATTAGATGAAATTAAAAAAAACACCAAAAAGGGCTACAAAGATGAAAAAAGCCCTGGTTTACCCCTCTGAAGCACCGACATAATACACACCAGAAGAAGCAATGGCACTATACATTGACAAAAGGTTAACTAAAAATTCGTATATGCTTATGCAATCAGGTGCTAAGACTCCTATTTTAGTTATATGCTGGATGTAGGGTATATGTCCAAATGTTATCAGATTTCACTTACATTATTTGATAACCCCATTTACTTTTCAAAAAGTATAAAATTCTAATTTTAAACATAATTTTCCACAGCTAAAAGGTACGAAAAAAAATACGCCTGATGTAGTCGTATATAACACCTTTTGGGGCACCCTGTATTGAAAAACAGTTTCTTATTATTCATTATACAAAAAGCTCATATCCTTAGCTATAAAATCTCCAAGTATTGTTATCGGATCAGACCAATGGTTTAGAAGATATGATTTTTTTCCTGCCAGATTGGTGCTTTTTCCCACTGTGCGGCGATTTCCTGCAAAATCTTAATTTTCTTTTTTAGAAAAATTATCACAACTCTGCCAATTGTTATCCGATTTCTTCAGGATAAAGCTTATCGAATTCAGAATTAAATTTTCTTTAAAAATACTTTTATAAATATAAAGGTTGTTAAACGAACTATAGCAGAAAAAAATTGATAAACCCGAAAAATTTTCAAAAAATAACAAAAAAATTAAATTTTTTTTTAAAAAATCAATTCTTCTATCAAAAACAGTTAAAAAATTTAAAATCGGTTGAAAATTTTCTGAATTACACAAGTTTTAGTGAGAAAAGTCACAAAAAAACGTTTTTTGACAATAACTCTAAAATTTGAGGGTGTCTGGCAAGTTTAATGGCATTTTTGTGATCTACTCGACAAGACCAACAACATATACTATGTCACATCAGAAGTATTTTTTCAATGTAGCACAGTGTTATTCAGTTGATTGTTGAGAATTTTTTTCTAAAAACGATGATTTTAACAAAAATTTTGCTTAACCACAAGTATTTTTTAAATTTTAAAACAAATTTGAATAATTTGCAAATTTTTCTTGAGTGTAGGGGGGACATAGTAGTTTTTATAATTTACAAGTGGGGCATGGCTCAAAAAAGGTTGGGAACCATTGGTTTAGATGATAGTTATTCAGAAATTGTCTAAATAATATAAAAAAATATTTTTTTTTTAAATCAAAAAAATCGCGAAAATCGGTAATACATACACAAACTTTAAAATGGATCTTAAAAATTTTATTTTATAACAGAAAAATTAAAAATGGCGCTGTGATGAAAAAAAAAATTAATTATTATCAAACGAGTATAATTTAAAAAACGAGTATAATTTAAAAAAAAAAAAAATTTATGTTGGTAATTGATAGCGTCCTTATTGGGTAAATAATAAATGTGCTACGAGGGGCGATCTGGAAAATAAAATCATTTATAGACATTTTTCCGAAAATTTTTTAAAAATATTTTTAATTCTATTTTTTCTAAGTTTAACTAATTTTTCCAACAATCCAAACTAAAAATTAAATTTTTAAATAGTGTAAAACAAATTTCCATTTTTGACCTCCAATTCGTTTGTCCATTATCAAAAAAGCTAAAACCATTTTTGTAAAAAAACAGTTCTAAGATAATTTTTTTTCTAAAATTTAAACCAAAAACTCATTTTTGTTAAAAAAGCAGATAGCTGAATATATTTTTTCCTTTAGAAATAGTCTGAGATTCTGACCTCCTCCAAAAGTACTTTTCATAAAACAGTATTATTTTAGTACATTTAACAAGTTGCTACTTTTTACAAATAAATACTTTTTTGTGTACTTTTAGCACTTTTAACAATAAAATTAGTTTTTAATATTTTTTTTTATAAAAAAAATTTTTAGTACTTTTTGAAACAATACTTTTGTTTTATTTTTAGAAAAAAAGTGCTATTTTTTGTACTTTTTAGAAAAAAGTACATACTTTTTGAAATGTTTAATTAAAAACAACTTTGTTTTCTATTCTGGTACTTTGTACAAAAAAGTACTATATGTTTCTTTTTACAAAAAAAGTAATGTTTGGTCTATTTTAATAATAAAATTTTGTAAGTTGCTAACACTTTTTTAAGTTTAAGGTCTGTAAAAGAAATTTTTCTTATAAATTTGTTAAACAGAATTGTGTCAAAAATATTTTTTTGCTATATTTTACACCAACACTTAATTGAAGGATATTTTTCTATTGAAAATATATTTTATTTTCTAAGGGGTCCTCCATTAATGAGAATTTCCTTCCCTTTCTATATACAGTTTCATATATTACAAATTTAATACCCTTATGGTTAGCAAAAAAACTTTTCTTAAATTAATATTTATACAAAGTTCCAAGTACGAGCATATAATTCAATTATAAATCAATTTCTCTATGTTTTCAATAGAAAAAAAAAAATTATTAAAAATAATTTTATACACATACATTAGTACTATCCATTCATGGTAATGCAAAAAATATATATTAAATATTATTCTAAGATACCCAAGAGTGTGGAGTATATAAATATTAACTATTTAAGTTGCCAAGGACCATTTTCAGAAATGACCCAACAGCAAAATCTAAAAAAAAAAAATGATTTATTTATACATATGACACATTTATGTCATTATTTGTCAAAGTTTTTTTTTTCTGTTTACAAAAAATTTTATCAAAACTTTTTGTTGAACATCACACCTTTCCACAATATCTAGTCATCATTTGACTTTTTGTGGTATTTTATTGTCAACAAAAACAGACAGACAGACGTAGAAATATAAAAAATCAAAATATCTAACAAATGTCAGATAAAAATTTGTATCGTACACACACACATGAAGATTAATAATAAAGTACCTTTGCAAACACATACATAAATAAATATTTTTATAAACTTTATTATACACACAGAAAACGGATTCGTTGTGCCAACCAAATTTAGAACCAACCAAATTTTTGTAGTCCAGCCAACTATCACTTTTATCAGTTGTGATTACTAATAATTCCGATTCAGTCAATTGGTATATTTATCGAATTTCATTAAGAGCAACTGAATATATCTGTTGAAGCAACGAAAAATTATAAGAACAAAATGGTTGTTGTGACCGATATAATAGCACGACAACTAAAATATTTTATTAATGGGGTCCTTCAACCGTAAAATAAAAAGATAAAAAAAATGTTTTTTTTTGTAATATATTTATTGAAATAAGATAATTTTACAAGAAGATATACATAAGTTGATATTTAATAAAATTTTTAAGAATAATTTTTTTTTATAAAAAATCTCAGAATGTAAGAAAAAGGTCTCTGCACTTGAGACTTTTTCTATAGAAAATATGTCTTAGAATCTGAGACTTTTTTTATATAAAACATGTCCCAGAATCTGAGACTTTTTATAGAAACAATTTTTCTAAACCTAAGACTTTTTGTATAGAATCTGATACTTTTTCTGTAGCAAAAAAGTCTTATAATCTAAAACTTTCAATAAAAAAAATGTTTTTGAATCTAACAGTCTCAGATTCTGAGAAAGTTTTTCTACAGAATAAGTCTCAGATTCTGAAACACTTTTTCTGCAGAAAAAGTCTCAGATTTTGAGACATTTTTTCTACAACAAAAGTCTCAGATAACGAGACATTTTTTCTACAGAAAAAGTCTCAGATTCTGACACATTTTTTCTACAGAAAAAGTCTCAGATTCTGAGACATTTTTTCTATAGATAAAGTCTCAGATTCTGAGAAATTTTTTCTATAGAAAAAGTCTCAGATTCTGAGACATTTTTTCTAGAAAAAGTCTCAGATTCTGAGACATTTTTTCTATAGAAAAAGTCTCAGATTCTGAGACATTTCTATAGAAAAAGACTCAGATTCTGAGACATTTTTTCTATAGAAAAAGTCTCAGATTCTGAGAAAATATTATATAGAAAAAGTCTCAGATTCTGAGACATTTTTTCTATAGAAAAAGTCTTAGATTCTGAGACATTTTTTCTTTAGAAAAAGTCTCAGATTCTGAGATATTTTTTCTATAAAAGTCTCAGATTCTGAAACATTTTTTCAATAAAAAAAGTCTCAGATTCTGAGACATTTTTTCTATAGAAAAAGTCTTATATTCTGAAACATATTTTCTATAGAAAAAGTCTCAGATTCTGAGAATTTTTTTTTTTTGAAAAAGTCTCATATTCTGAAACATTTTTTCTATAAAAAAAGTCTCAGATTCTAAGACAGTTTTTCTATAGAAAAAGTTTCAGATTCTGATACATTTTTCCTTTAGTAAAAGTCTCAGATTCTGAGACATATTTTCTATAGAAAAAGTCTCAGATTCTGAGACATTTTTTTTATAGAAAAAGTCTCAGATTCTGAGACATTTTTTCTATAGAAAAAGTCTCAGATTCGGAGACATTTTTTCTATAGAAAAAGTCCCAGACTGTGAGACATTTTTTCTATAGAAAAAGTCTCAGATTCTGAGACATTTTTTCTATAGAAAAAGTATTAGATTCTGAGTCATTTTTTCTATAGAAAAAGTCTCACATTCAAAGACATTTTTTCGATAGAAAAAGTCTAGGTTCTTAGACATTTTTTCGATAGAAAAAGTTTAAAATTCTGAGACAATTTTTCTACAGAAAAAGTCTCAGATTCTGAGACAATTTTTCTATAGAAAAAGTATCAGATTCTGAGACATTTTTTCTATAGAAAAAGTGTCAGATTCTGAGACATTTTTTCTATAGAAAAAGTCTCAGATTCTGAGACATTTTTTCTATAGAAAAAGTCTCAGATTCTTAGACATTTTTTCTATAAAAAGTCTCAGATTCTGAGACATTTTTTCTATAGAAAAAGTCTCAGATTCTGAGACATTTTTTCTATAGAAAAAGTCTCAGATTCTGAGAGATTTTTTCTATAGAAAAAGTCAAGACTCTTAGACATTTTTTCTATAGAAAAAGTCTTAGATTCTGAAACTTTTTTTCTATAGATAAAGTCTCAGATTCTGAGACATTTTTTCTACAGAAAAAGTGTCAGATTCTGAGACATTTTTTCTATAGAAAAAGACTCAGATTCTGATACATTTTTTCTATAGAAAAAGTCCCAGATTCTGAGACATTTTTTCTTTAGAAAAAGCCTCAGATTCTGAGACATTTTTTCTATAGAAAAAGTCTCAGATTCTGAGCTATTTTTTCTATAGAAAAAGTATCAGATTCTGAGATATTTCTTCAATAGAAAAATTCTCAGATTCTGAGACATTTTTTCTACTGGAAATGTCTTAGATTCTGAGACATTTCTTCTATAGAAAAAGTCACAGATTCTGAGACATTTCCTCTACAGAAAAAGTCTCAGATTCTGAGACATTTCTTCTATAGAAAAAGTCTCAAATTCTGACACTCTTTTTCAGCAGAAAAAGTCTAAGATTCTAAGACATTTTTTCTATACAAAACGTCTCAGATTCTGATAAATTTTTTATATAGAAAAAGTCTCAGTTTCAGAGATATTTTTTCTATAGAAAAAGTCTCAGATTCTTAGACATATTTTCTATAGAAAAAGTCTCATATTCTGAGACATTTTTTCTATAGAAAAATTATCAGATTCTAAGACATTTTTTCAATAGAAAATGTCTCTGATTCTAGGATATTTTTCCTAAAGAAAAGTCTCTGATTCTGAGAAATTTTTTCAATGGAAATGTCACAGATTCTGAGACATTTTATTTTTTATATAGAAAATTCGAATACGACTACACAATTTCTTATGCAACAGGTTACCTCTAAAATTTCGTCGCAATACAGCTTTTCAATAGAGATTTAAGTTTTCCTTCAAAGTTTGAATGTTGATATTCATCGTATGTTTAGATAAGCATGGATCCAAATTTCTTGTTTGAACTTTTGGTGGTAAGTGTTTTTCTGAAAATGAAAACAATATTTATTAAAAAAAGTACACATGTTGTAGGCACAGATTTAAACATACTTACGTTTTGTGGTATATTTTCCTTTTTTTTAATATAAAGAAAATATTTTTTAATAAATATTAGCTGGAAAATTATTTTGTTTTTTGTGACGTTTTAATAATTTACCTGAGTTTTTGTATAAGCAATATACAATTAGTTGCCGTAACTTTTATAAAAAATTAAAAAATGGTTGTGTTTACCAATACTTAATAGTTCTTTGATAGTTTTTCAATAAAAATTTTAATTTCAAATGTATTTTGAATTTTTAAAAATTTGAAACAGTTTATACCAAGTATCAGTTGCTGTAACAGATTTTTAGTATAACTGAACTAATATTCTGTGCTTTTTATAAAAAATTTGTTGCATTGAAAAACAAAATATAAATATATAGTTCGAAATATTATGAACGTTTTTGAAGTAATATTTTTTTCAAATTGATAATTGCAACCAATATTTTTTAAAAATGTGATTGTTTATTGGAAATTTGTTCAGATATTTAGTTTAAAATTTATTTTTTAAGTCATGATAATTGAATTTAAGTTGTTGTAACTAAAACTTATATTCTGAAACCAAATTGAAGGAGTTTCAACTGAGTTCCAAATAATTTTTTCCCTGTGTGTAGGTGTGTATGTGATGGTATAGGAGATGATGTGTGTGAGTTAAGTAACAATACAGTGAAACACGGTTATAATGAAATTTTATTTACAAAACATTAAAAAACACGAAAAAGAACAATTTAAAGATTTAGAAAACAATTAAAATTTTTAAGGCCTCTGTTCTGTATTTCACAACTTTTCAATTCACATGAAAATTTCCGAATCACATGAAATCAAGTTTAGTGTTTTGTTGATCACGTTTTCATTCGAAGTTGAAATCGAATAATTAAAATTTAAAAAATCACAAGGAAAAAAGTGCATTCGTTTTACATTCACCAAATTTTATTTTTGTGAAACAAAACGAAAAAGAAATTCGGATGTGAAATCTAGAACACCAAAAAAATTCGGAAATTTTCATTTTCACATTTTTTATGTGAATTACTTTTTTTGGAACAGCGGCCTAAACTTGTCATTCCTATAAAAATTGTTTAATAAAAAATATAATTTTTTTAATTTTATCTGCAATTATTTTCAAAATTTCACTTGGAAACTTTTTTGGAAATATAAAAATTTACTTCGTTTTATGAATTTTAAATTTTAGACGAAGTTTCCAAAATAAAATTTTAATTTTAAATGGTGATCTTAAATTTCAAATAAAAGGATTTTCAATTTTTTATAAAAATTTTAAAATCCAATTGAAATATTCGAATTTCAATCGATATTTTTCACTCTACATAATGAAATGGTGTAGAATAGAATGTTTGAACACCAACACTTTTTCTCCTGCATTTATTCTTTTCGGCTCATTCAAGTGCGCCATAACTGTGTTCCACTTTAATGTAACACACATTACTTCAGCATTTTTATAACGCTAAGAGAGGAGGAAGTTCAGGAAGAAATATTGATTGATTTTTATGTTTTTTTTAGTACTTTACCATTGCCTGGCTTTAATTTGTGTCCAATCAATTTTATCATTTATTCAGTTTTTGCCAATTAAAGAAAAACAAATTCTACTGTTATTTTAATGAAATTTTTATAGATTTAAATGGAAATAAATATTTAATAAGAATCAACTCTATTTAATATTTTCTACCAAAGTTATAAAACATTAAGTGTGTTTTAAATAAAATATTCTTCAAAAGAAAAAAATGTAGAAAAATTGGCTAAAAGAATAATTTTTGTACTTTTTATTAAAAAAGTGAAAAAACTAATCATAAAAAGTCCTTTTTTTCATAAAAAAAGTATTTTTTTTATAAAAAAGATTTTATTTTTTTAAAAAAGTACTTTTTATGAAAAAGTACTTTTTATGAAAAAATACTTTAAATGAAAAAGTACTTTAAATGAAAAAGTACTTTAAATAAAAAAGTACTTTTTATGAAAAAGCACTTTTTATGACTTTTTTAAAAAAATACTTTCATAAATAGCAATTGAAGTACTTTATAAAAAGTACATTTTATGAAAAAGTTCATTTAAAAAAAAGAACTTTTTATGAAAAAAGACTTTAAATGGAAAAGTACTTTAAATGAAAAAGTACTTTAAATGAAAATGTACTTTTTATGAAAAAGGACTTGTTATGAAAAAGTACTTTTTATGACTTTTTTAAAAAAGTACTTTCATAAATAGCACTTATTCAAAAGAAGTACTTTTTATGAAAAAGTACTTTTTTTTTTTAAAGGACTTTTTATGAAAAAGTACTTCTTATGAATGAAGTACTTTTTAAAAAAATTTATATTTTGGTACTTAATATTAGAAAGTTCTTTTTTCAAAAGTTCAAATATGAATAAAAACAAGTGAGAGTGTTAAATTCGGCTGTGCCGAATCTATTATACCCTCCAACACGTTAAAAAAAAACAGGGGCGTCTTTTTTTGGGGGGGATATCCGCGGTAAGAGACAACCTTCCTGTTTCCAACTGCAGGACTTTGAACTTCTTCTGAGATAAAAAATGTTTCGTTTGATTAGCAAAAGCAAAAAAATCTATAAAAAATTACGTTTTTTTAGAGGTTGGTTTAGTTCTTAAAGGGGGAACTTTTTCCCCCGTGGTCCGAATTTGCCCATCTCTCAAACTTAACCTGCCTGTGACCGTTAGACATATTCGTGCCAAATTTCAGGTGTCTAGCACTTTTATTTTGGACTGTATCGTGTCCTCCACAGACGGACAGACGGACATCGCTAGAATGTCTTAGAATCGACCACTGATCAATAATATATATACTTTATGGGGTCCTAGACCGATATTTTGATACGTTACACATGGAATGACAATGTGAGTATACCCCTATACTGTAGTTGGAGGGTTGAGTTGAGTTGAGGGTGGGTTGTACAAGCCTAAAAATAGGTAAATTTTTAGGCAAGTCCATGGCGCTCAGTTGGAGGGTATAAAAATTAAAAAAACAGAAAACTTCAAGAAAACTAAAATAAAACAAATATGATAATTATGGCATTTTCTTTTCTGAAACAAAATATTGTATTCTTAAACAGTATCATTTGTAAAATGTAGCAACACCCCTTTTAATGTGTTGTCAGTTTTGTGATTTAAAAAAACAAAAAATTTAGAAAATTTTTCTTTCAACCAAAACATTGGCAATCAGCTGTTTTTATAAGGCAACTTTACTACCACTTCATTTTATGAAAATGTGAAAAATTTTACGAAAGCAACATTTTCAGAAAGAAACATCATAAATTTTTAAAGTGTTACCAGTTTTTTTTAGAAATGAATTAAAAAAGTGCAATTATTTTTTTAAGGGAAGGTAAAATGTGAAATTTTTTGCCAAAAAAGAAAACTCCATTAGTTTTGATTTTGACAATTCCATAAAGTCCACCTTCAATGCCAAAAACATTTTTTTATGCAATGAATTTGAGTTGAAATGCACTTTTTAAGTAATTGTAATTTTATTGACGTAAAAAAATATTTTTTTTCCACTATTTTTGTACTTTTTATGAAATTGTTTTATTTTAGTTCTTCTTAATAACAAGTACCAAAATCTAATAAAACGCTAATGAGATCCTCCCATCAAAAATGTTTTATTTTTTGGTTCCATTTTTATAAAAAACCGTTTTATAAAAAGTAAATAAAAATAAGTACCTGAATAGCACTTTTTAAAAAAGGAACCAAGTAGGACTTTGTTGGTACTTTTTTTATTTAACATAATTTTTTTTTTGCTTTTTATAAAAGAGTACTTTTAAAAAAATAGGAAGAAATTTAGTACTTTTTATCTAATACTTTTTGTGAAAAAATACTTTTAATGAAAAATGTTGGTACTTTATATTAGAAACTTCTTGCGTTTTTTAAGATAAGTACTACTTTGATCATTTTTATATAAAAAAGTACTTTTTTTTAGAAAAAAAGTACTTTTTATGAAAAATCACTATTTATAAAAAGGTACTTTTTATAAAAAAATTATTAGTGACGTAAAAATAATTATTTATTTTTTCTTGTTTTACTATGTTGTTACTTTTTATAAAATATTTCTATTTTGGTACTTCTTAATAACAAGTTTTAAAATGTAAAATGTAATACCTCCCATCTAAACGTTATTCTTTTTTGGTTCCATTTTTATAAAAGGTAACAATAAATAAGTAACAGGCAGACCTTTTTTAAAAAAAGTACAATGTAGGAATTTGTGTGTCCTTTTTTATCTCACTTTTTATGAAAAAGTACTATTTATAAAAGAGCACTTTTTATGAAAAAGTACTTTTTATAAAATATTACTTTTTATAAAATAGTACTTTTTATGAAAAAGTACTTCTGATGAAAAAGTATTTTTCTTAAAGTACATTTTATGAAATATCCTTTTATGAAAAAGTTCTATTTTGGTACTTTAAATTAGAAAGAAATTTTTTTAAAGAAACAGAAAATATTAAGAAAACTAAAATTAAAACTAGAAAAAAAGATGCCCAAAACATTTTTTACACAAATGAATTTGATTTGAAAAGCAATTTTTAAGTGATAGCAAATTTACTGATGCAAAAAATTATCTTTTTTTTTTATTTTGGTACTTTTTATGAAATAGTTCCATTTTAGTACTTCTTAATAATAAGTACCAAAATGTAATACAAAATTTATTGGTACCTCCCATCCAAAAAGTTTTATTTTTTGGTTTTATTTTATAAAAAGAACAAAAATAGATATTATGTTTTTGTATAAAATTACCAAAAATTAAGAAAAAAGTACCAAGTTGGTACATTTTTGTATAGTTTTGTAGAGTATGTTTTACAAAAAAAAAGTAGCAACTTGGTCCTTTTTTTTGTTAAACATAGTTTTTTCGGTACATATTATAAAAACTAAAAATCATTTGGGCCATTTCTTAAATTGTTAATGTTGAACCTTAGAAAAAATTACCTTGAAATATTTGTAAAACGTTGTCAGAAAAATGTAAATAAATAATTTAATTTTCCAGATCGACCTTCGAAGCATAACATAACATTTTTTATACCCTCCACTCTAGTGATAGAGGGTATATATAAGTTTGTCATTCCGTTTGTAACACATCGAAATATTGGTCTAGAACCCCATAAAGTATATATATTTATGATCCTCGATCGATTTTAAGTCGATCTAGCCATGTCCGTCCGTCCGTCTGTCTGTCTGTCTGTCCGTAGAAAACACGCTAACTTTTGAAAGACTTTACAGAGGCTACTGAAGTTTGGCATATATGTTTGTCATTTACCTGGTCAGGTTGGTATTGCAATCCAGCCAAATCGGTCCAGTGGTTCAAAAGTTATGAGCAAAAGAGTAAATTTCGGCAAGGGTGTTTCACGAATTTACAAGATAAAAAACACGATAACTTTCGAAAGACAATAATGAGACTACTGAAGCTTGGCATGTATCTTTGCCGTTCCCAGGCCTGTTTGGTTTTAAATTTCAGCTCAATCGGTGCAGTGGTTCAAAAGTTATAAGCGAAACCCTGAATTTCAGATTAGTTTCATCTAAAATGCCACGTGTTTTAACAAGTTTTAAAAGCATTGGTGGTAACTAAACAATGCTTTTCAAACTTGTTTAATTTAAAGCAATTCTTTTTAAACTTGTTTAGTTTTAAAAGCATTGGTTACTTAAAAATTACTCTCGAAAAAAATTTTATACTCAAAAAAAAATTTACACTCAAAAAAAATTTTACACTCAAAAAAAAATTTATACAAAAAAAAAGTTTTTTTTTTACAAAAATGACAATATTTTGTGTATGACAAATGACAATATGTTGCGTGCATTCACTCAGAAATATTTTTACAGTAAAAAACATTACACTCGAAAAAAATTGTACACTCAAAAAAAAAAATAGTATTTTTTTTTTTTTTTTTTAAAATGACAAAAAAAAGAGTTTTTACTCAAAATAAAATATTTCTAATCAAAATTGTTAATTTTTTCACGTTAAAAAATGCACTACCCTTTAAAAAATGCATTGTGGAGGGTATTAATAGATTCGGCAAAGTCGAATTTAACTTTTCTACTTGTTTAAATTATTTTCGTTTGATAATAATAATGTTGACTATTGCTGACTTTGTTTTAACAAATTGCATATACTATAGAAACGTTTCTAATTTGTTGACAACAAGTGTATGTATATGGGGACTTCCATGTCAAATCGGACACTTTGGAATTTTTTTTTTTTTAGATTTTCCCAATTTGTTTACAGTTTTTACTACCCCTCAAAAACTCCTTCGTGGCAAATTTTCAGATTTTTTTGATGACCTGTTCAAAAGATATTGAATTTTTAAAAATTCGTAGCTTGTTCCTTTTCTCAAATTTCTTTTACTCACAACTTCTTCAATAATGGTCCAAATTTAAATTTTTTTTTGTAATTTTTGTTTTTTTACGTATTTTTAAAAAAAAAAAATCTTAAAAGCGCTCTAGTATGCGATTTTTAAGTTTTAAAATTTAAATCTCATTTTTGAAAATGTTTGTACTCTTCGATTTTTTTGAAATTTTTTTGAGTAAAACTTCTATCGATTCTACAAATTTTTTGCCCAGGAGGATCTTGGGATAACGATTATTACTATTTTTTAAAATTTTTTGAAAAAAATTTATTGTTGTTTTTCAATCTTAAAATCATTTCTACTGCTCCAATGGTGCGTCATAGAGGGGTCATTTAAATGACCGACTCCCATTAATTTTTACGTCTTAACATTTCTTTGGAACAAACTAATACCCTATCTCCAATTTCTTAGGGTCTCCCACACAAAACGACATTTTTAAAATTTGCTCTAACTGCCCTAATATTGCCCTTAGAGCAACAAAATGTATGACCGACCCACAATATTTTTTAGTACAAATATTTTCTCTGAACACACCTACCCTCTATCGCTAATTGTTAAGGCGGTCCCCATACATTTATTTTTTTATTTTTTGTAAATTTGTTTTATTTAATCAGCTTCTACCGGTCCAATGGTGCGTCCGAGGGGGGTCATTAGTGAGAACGACCCCCGTTTATTTTTACCCTACAACATTTTTTTAAAACATACCTACGCCCTATCTTCACTCCCTAAGTAGGCTTCCATTCAAAATTACATTTTTATAAAATTAGCTCCAACTGTTATTTGTATGGGAGCCTACTTAGGGAGTGCAGATAGGGCGAGCCCGGGCGTAGGTATGTTTTAAAAAAATGTTGTAGGGTAAAAGTAAATGGGGGTCGGTCTCCCGTGTTAAGACGTAAAAATTAATGTGGCTCGGTCTTATAAATGACCCCTCTATGACGCACCATTGAAGCAGTAGAAATGATTTTAAGATTGGAAAATTACAAAAAAATTTAAAAAAATATTAATAATCGTTATCCAACGATCCTCTTGGGCAAAAAATTTGTAGAATCGATAGAAGTTTTGCACAAAAAAATTTCAAAAAAATCTAATCAAAAATGAGATTTAAATTTTAAAACTTAAAATCGCATACTAGAGCGCTTTTAAGAATTTTTTGGGATTTTTTTTTAAAAAAATACGTGAAAAAACAAAATTTTTTAAAGAAAAATAATTTGAAATTTAGACCATTATTGAAACAGTTAAAAAAGTTTGAGTAAAGGAACAAACTACCAATTTTTAAGAATTCGATATCGTTTGAATGGGTCATCAAAAAAATCTGAAAATTTACCACGAAGGAGTTTTCGAGGGGTACTAAAAACTGTAAACAAATTGGGAAAATTAAAAAAAAATTCATAGTGTCCGATTTGACATGGAATGCCCCATATACTGTCACCACATTAGTAAGTACTTTTTTGTAAAAAAAATAGCTAAAAAATAAAGGACTTTTTTGTAAAAATTACTCAAAGAGTGCTAAAATAGAACTTAAATAGTACATGTTTGTAAAAATTACATAAGTTACATATGAGGAAAAGCACTAAATTATTGTAAATATTAATGTTTAGTAAAAAGTACTAAAAAAAGTACTTTTTTGTAAAAAGGACTAAAATATGGCTTATTTAAAAAAGTACTACAAAAGTATGTATTTGCTGTTTAGAATTATATATTGAAAGTTAGCGTGTTTTCAATAGACAGACGGATATGGTTTGGTCGTCTAAAAAGTGTTCAAGGATCATGATCTTGACCGATATTTCGATGTGTTACAAACGAAATGAGCCTCTATCACTAACAATAAGTTAGCAAGTTATTTAGAAAGCCGGTAATTTTGTTTGTTCAGCTCTTGTCCATTCTCTTTGGCCACTTTAACTTTATTTTTTTTAATATAAATAAAACAAACTCATTTTATTTAACAATTATTATAAAAAATCCTATAAATTTATAAATAAATTGTTGGTGTATTGAAATATAAATTACATTGGTATTAGATGTAATTCTGTTTGATATTTGAATAAAAATACTTTCATTTCATTTTATTTATCATGACATACAATTTTATCAAATGTCTGTTTGAAAGTCTATTTATAGACACATTTCCCCCCAAAAAAGTCTCTATTGTAACATTTTTATTGATTTCTGTATACGAAGTTTTATTTATTTATAATTGATAGAATGTCAATTTATTTTTCTAAAATATCTTTATGTGCAATTTACAATTCAATTTAAGTAGACAAATATAAAAATTAAATATTTTTTATATAAATCATGGAAAATATATTTTAACACTTGTTCCCTCCACTAAATTTGAAATAAATATTTATTTAATAGAGGGAAATACCAAAGGAAAATTTATTTACATCATGCAAACAAGTTATTTACACCATGTAAACAATTATTTACATCAGTTTAACAATTATTTACTTTGTGTAAAGAAATATTTAGTATATATAAAAACTTATACAAAAATATTAAAGAATTATAACCAGCATGTAAACAATTATTTACAGCATGTAAACAGTTATTATAATCCTGAAAGCAATTATTTAAAACCATTTCAAGAATTTTACAATATGAAAAACTTCAAAACAATTAGAAAAATTTAAAATATTTCGCAATAACAATTTTCAAAAGTTTCTTAAGAAAATTTATCATTTTTTTTTTTTAGTTTAAGTTTTCTTTAGTAACTTTTTTAAATAGTTTATATAAAACAAATAAGTATTGCTTAATGTTTTTTGTAAGTTTTTCACGTGGTTCAATTGTTAAAATGTTGTAAAAATTTATTTTCGTGGTAAAACTAATTTTTTGCATGATGTAATTAATTGTTTACATTATGTAAATAATTGCTTACATGATGTAAATAATTTTATTAATTATGTTAATAGTTTATTTGATGTAAATAATTGTTTACATTATGTGCACAGTTGTTTACATGATGTAAACAATTGTATACTTAACTTAAATACATTTTTGTTTATCATTCATTTTGAGATACCTTGAAATATCGGTGTTGGAGACTTTATTTAATATATTGTAAAAATTGATTAACACATCCCAATCATGAATTAATATTGTCTCTTTTACTCATTTTTTGTTATATTTAATATCATCATAATTTTTGCTCTTTAGTCCAAATTCAGACAGGGCAATTTTAATTGCCGCAATTCTGATTTTATAGTGTATCGGAGAGAGAGGGAAGAATCTTATCTCTCTCTCTGATACACTAAAAAATCAGAATTGCCGCAATTAAAATTGCCCAATGTAAATTCGGTCTTACATTTTGTATATAAAAAAACACTCAAATAGAATAGCGGTAATTATTTTCTTAATATTTACTGCCTTCGAATTTTGTAATTTTAAAACAATTTAACATTCTTACTTTAACCTTGAATCTAAAATATTGTAAAATCTGCCTTGCTGCAAAACAACAAAAAAATCTAATACAGCCTTGCTGCTAAATAAATTGAATTTTTATTGAAATCAAAAAATAGAAGTTTTGATTATTTCTCCTACATTATAAATGGTGCCGAAACCCGGGAGCATTCCCTTTTGAACTGGTCAACGATATTGGACAACTATTTGGATTTCATCGTACACATTCTGGTGACAACAATTGCTTTGATTTTGGAAACTGCATAATATTGGAAACTGGTTACGTAAGCGACTGCAAAAGAATAAATAGAATTATTGCGAAATTATTGGAGACAACTTTGCCTTGAATTTGGATTTTGAAAAAAAAAAAAACTATTGTGCTTGGAAGTGACAGAAAATAAATCTACCATTTGTTGACGACTGTGCTACGCCCTGGAAAGCTTAACATTTGCTTTGCTGGATTTTTGGAATTCGATTTTTTGATTTGATTGATGACGATTTGCTTAGTATTTGGTTTGTGATTGCTGTAAAATCGTATGTATAAAACATATTTTTTATTTATATTTTAAATCATGGAAGATTATTCAAATGTAATTGAAGATCAACGACAGTTGTTCGATGAGTTAAAGCGTACAGCTGAAAGGTTTGATAGTAAAGACAGGGCACTTAAAACACGTGGTTATGCACAGAGTATTCTTGAAACAGTACAAACATTATCGTTAACATTTACTGATACCCATTACCAACTCTCGAATATTATTCGGGAAAGGTCCATTTTATCTGATACAGTTCCCTACTTTTCTGAAGAAATTTTTGATCAATTTCAAGATTATTGTCAAATATTTAAAGGAAAACTGTTTGATATTATTGCTGAGACACAACAACCCCAATCGCCCATTTTTCATTCAAGCACATTTCATGCTTCAAATAGTAGACAAAATACAACAATTCAAGCTGAAGCTCGATTGCCTAAAATCGACATTCCTAATTTTTCTGGTGACTATCTGTCTTGGATCTCATACAAAGATATGTTTGTTTCATTAGTACATAATAACGTATCGTTATCTAAAATACAAAAGTACTATTTTCTAAAAAGTTCTTGTTCTGGTACGCCACTGGATATTATAAATGAGTATCCAGCTTCTGAAGATAATTATGAATTAGCCTGGGAAGCTCTAAATAAGCGATACCACAACAAGAGAAAAATTGTTAACACTTTGCTAACAAAATTATTTTCAATTCCCAACTCTAATGGTACAGCCGAAAGCATACAAAAAATCTTGGACACAACGCGTAATTCTCTGGCACTTCTTGCTACCTTAGGTGTGACCAACGAAACATATGATGCTATTATAATTCATATGATAGTTAGCCGGCTTGATACTCAAACAAAGAAAGAGTGGGAACAATCTTTAAAGGCAAATGTTGAAATCCCAGAGCTAAAAGAAATGTATTCATTTTTAGAAACTTCATTTCGTACACTCGAATCAATCGCTGAGCCAACACATACAACTCCAAAGGCCAAACCTCCACAAGCCACAAGAAATTCTTTTCGTAAAAATATACACGTTACTACGTCAAACAATGATGGGAATTGTCCCTGTTGCAACAAACGACATTTTTTGTATAAATGTTTTAAATTTGCTGCAATGCCCTCTGCTGCTAAACGCGAACTGATCAAAATAAAAAGAATTTGCCATAATTGCTTGATTACTGGTCATTTTAGCAAAGACTGCCGCTCATTAGCTCGGTGTCAGAATTGCCAACAAAAACACCATACCACAATTCATAACGAATTCTATACTCAAGCACCAGCTGCACCACCAACAACCCAAACAACTACTAATACGACTGCAACAGCGCAGTCAACAGAAAGCTCTACTAACATTGCATGCAATTGTAGTACTCTAGCTAAACCACAGGTTCTGTTAGCAACATTACGTGTTAATGTTAAAACACATTATGGTATTTTTACTTTGCGAGCACTGTTAGATCACTGCGCTCAGGCAACTCTCATCACAGAGAATGCAGCTCAAACGTTAAAATTACAAACATACAAAACGTATGCACAAATAAGTGGCGTTGGTGAAAATAAAGCTTTTGCTACACGCAAATATGCCAAACTACTACTTCAGTCAAAAACAAAATCAAATTTCGAGTTAAATTGTAATGCTTTTGTTATACCATCGATAACTATGTATAAGCCGCTACCAGCAACTAAAGATACTCTTCCTAACATTGATAGTTATGACTTAGCAGACCCAGAATTTCTAAACCCTGACAAAATTGATTTATTACTGGGTGGTGATATTTATGGCGACATTATTTTGCCTGACCAAAAGAAATTTAAAAATAGTATTTTCTTACAATTAACTCACTTTGGCTGGGTAGTGTCTGGGCCTACTTCAAAATCTTCTTATGGAGATAAAATTAGCGTAAACATTTGTTCAATAGATGAGCAATTAAAAGCTTTTTGGGTACAAGAAGAGCTTTTCGATAAAAGAGTGTGGACAGAAGAAGAGAAAATGTGTGAGAGATACTTTCAAGAAACAACAAGTCGTGATAGTAGTGGTCGCTACACAGTTGCTCTACCATTTAAAAACGTAATCAAAGGTGAACCGATACCTACATTTAGTCTTACTGATTATAGCGCTCTGTCTAGATTAAAAAATATTGAACATAAATGTAAACAAAATACAAAATTCGGAGAAGCTTATTTTAAATTTATGAACGAATATGAATCTTTAAACCACATGAAACAAGTCGGTGTTTACCCAAAAGATTTGGAATCTGACTGTTATTTTCTACCCCATCATGGAGTATGGAGAGAAAGTAGTTCTACTACCAAATTAAGAGTAGTTTTCGATGGTAGTAGTAAGCGCTCACAAAATTCTTCATTAAATGATGAATTGTCAGCAGGCCCAGCCCTGAAAAACGATCTACCCACAGTTATTAATCGTTGGCGGCGATTCAAGATTGGATTTAGGTCTGACTTGGAGAAAATGTTTCGACAAATAAATGTCATACAGGACCACCAAAAGTATCAACAGATATTATGGCGTAACCATATCAATGGTGATATAAACATTTATAAGCTCTCAACCGTTACATATGGCACAACGTGTGCACCTTTTCTTTCTATTAGGGTACTTCACAAATTAGCAGAAGATGAGATCGAAAAGTATCCAACAGCAAGTAAGGTTCTAATTACAGACACATACGTCGATGACGTTATTTCAGGAGCAGATAATTGTGAAGAGGCAATTCATTTACAACAACAACTATGCAGCATGCTAAAGGAGGGTGGCTTTACACTACGAAAGTGGACTTCGAATAGTAAAGAATTAATGAGTACTATTCCAGCTGATTTTAGAGAAATCACAAATGTTTTTGAGATAGATAAAACAGACAATGTAAAAGCTCTTGGTTTGGAGTGGTGTACAAATACTGACACCTTTTCTTTTAAAATCAACTTTAATATTTGTACTGAAGTTACAAAGAGAAGTATACTTTCTGATGCAGCAAAATTATACGACCCCTTACGCTGGTTATCCCCTTCCACTATAAAAGCAAAAATAATATTTCAAAAACTGTGGTTGTTAGGTGTTGACTGGAATGATCCACTTCCACAACAGTTGGTATCTGAGTGGAACACATACATGGATAACTTGAAGAAACTTGAAATGATAAATATACCTAGATGGGTTGGATTAAGTAAAAGCGCTACGCTTGAATTGCACGGATTTAGTGATTCGTCTACAGCTGCTTTTGCAGCAGTTGTTTATGCAAAGGTAACTGATGAAAATGGGTTTTCTGTCGTACATCTCATTCAAGCAAAAACAAAAGTAAGTCCACTCAAGAGATTATCAATTCCAAGACTGGAATTATGTGGCGCTAATTTGCTAGTTAAATTAGTACATAAAATAACAACAACAATTGATCATAAAATTGAAAACATAACCTATTGGACAGATAATACGACAGTACTGTGCTGGATACGAGGGCAGTCAACAAAATGGACTGTTTATGTTGGTAATAGGGTAGCTGAAATACAGCGATTTTCTAATGCTAAACAATGGAAGTATATCGCATCAAGTGAGAATCCGGCCGATTGCGCGTCGAGAGGCATATCTTCAATTGAACTTGTTAAGCATAACATATGGTGGACTGGCCCGAGCTGGCTAAGAAAAGGCGCCGAGAACTGGCCAAAACAGCCGTCATTAAATTACGATACCAATGAAGAAATTTCAAAATCATATTTAAAATTAAATACTTTTTCTGATATGGCAGTCAATACTTGTACTATGGGTACAAATAAAGTTAGTACTACAGATACTACTAATGTCTCTGAATACTCATATATATTAAAGCTTTTTTCATCACTAAACAAACTTGTACGTGTTACAGCATATGCTCTTCGATTTCCAGCTAACATTTCTGTTAAAATACAACATCAACAAAATCAAGCAATGGATAAGTGTAAGCTCACTGGTTATCTCACCACTTATGAGCTTAAAATTGCACTACGCAAATTGATAATTTTATCTCAAAGTGTCGATTTGTTGAAGAATTAAAAGAAATACGTAAATATGGAAAATTATCAACAAACAATCACCTCTCGCGTTTGTGTCCCTTCATTGATTCAGATAACATATTGAGAGTCGGAGGTCGACTACAAAACTCCAATTTGAATTATTCTTCCAAACATCCGATTTTGTTAACAAAGAAAAATCCATTGTCACTTCTTATATTTACAGATGCACACATAAAAACGTTACATGGTTCTCTTTTGCAGATGCAATCTTACGTGTCTAGAGAGTATTGGATTCTCTATGGACGAAACGTAGCGAAAATGGTAGTTCGTCTATGCAGTACATGTATTAAATACAACGCTAAAGCATCGCAACAAATGATGGGCAATCTACCTAGCGTACGTTTAATGCCAACGCGACCGTTTAAACACAGTGGTGTTGACTACGCTGGACCTATCACCTTGAAACAGTCAACCGCAAGAAATTCTGTAACAACAAAAGGTTACATATGCCTTTTTGTTTGTATGGTTACAAAGGCGATGCATTTAGAGGCTGTTACGAATATCTCTACCGAAGCTTTTATGGCCGCCTTCAGAAGATTCGTGTCACGTCGTGGTAGTTGCTCTGATTTGTACTCTGATTGCGGTACAAATTTTGTAGGAGCCAGCAAAGAACTACAAATACTCTACAATCGCAACAAATCTTCATTACCTGAAGAACTGATGGAAATACTTGCTATGAGTGGCACACAATGGCACTTCATACCACCAGCCACTCCCAACTTTGGTGGCCTCTGGGAGGCCGGTGTAAAGTCAACCAAGTACCATTTGAAACGTTTACTTTGCAACCGAATCGTTACATACGAAGAATTAAGTACTCTTCTAGCTCAGATTGAAAGCTGCCTAAATTCAAGGCCTTTGTGCCCGTTAAGTAATGATCCCACTGATGCTAGAGCTTTGACACCTTCTCATTTTCTAATTGGAGAAGCTTCAAATTGCGTGCCAGAGCAAGACTTAATTGACTGTAATATTGATCACCTTACCAGATGGAAGGTAATAGAAAAGTTAAAGCAGCATTTTTGGATGCGTTGGAGAAACGAATGGCTATGTCGTTTACAAGCAAGACCAAAGTGGCTTAAACAAAGGAAAAATACACAAGTGGGAGATCTGGTTCTCATTATTGATGAACGCTGCGCTCCTGGTCAATGGCCAATGGCTCGAGTGAAGGAGGTTCACCCAGGTACCGATGGATTTGTCCGAGTCGTAACGTTACAATCGCGTGACAAAACATTCAAACGGCCGGTTTCCAAAATTGCATTGTTACCATCAGATGAAGACTATGAAAGCTCACACCAAATTGATGATACTTTGAAGCAACCTGAATGAAGAACATATGTTCTTGGAGGGGGAAAATGTTGGAGACTTTATTTAATATATTGTAAAAATTGATTAACACATCCCAATCATGAATTAATATTGTCTCTTTTACTCATTTTTTGTTATATTTAATATCATCATAATTTTTGCTCTTTACATTTTGTATATAAAAAAACACTCAAATAGAATATCGGTAATTATTTTCTTAATATTTACTGCCTTCGAATTTTGTAATTTTAAAACAATTTAACATTCTTACTTTAACCTTGAATCTAAAATATTGTAAAATCTGCCTTGCTGCAAAACAACAAAAAAATCTAATACAGCCTTGCTGCTAAATAAATTGAATTTTTATTGAAATCAAAAAATAGAAGTTTTGATTATTTCTCCTACAATCGGAATCAAAGATAATTTCATGACTGAATGCATATAATTTTCTTTTTTTTTTATAAAAAAAAAAATAAATATTTTGCATAAACGATTTTTAAAAGTTTTTATTTAGTTCGGGTTGAGTCCATATTAATTATTTCTGAGAAATAATAATTGTTTTGCAATGAGAAAATCTGAAAAAAAGTGACAACACAGGCTAAGTGGAGATGTCGACAGCTTTCTGAAGATGCCACCCTTCCATCATCAGCACTCCTTCGATTGCCACACACTTAATGTGTGTCAGATTAAAATTAGCCGTTTAAATAAAACTTTTGAACAAATTAAATACAGGAATTACTCCTTTTTGTGTTGAATAAACCGTATTCACCATCATTTGTGTTGTATTCATTTGGTAGAAACTTAATCAATCTTAACTTTTTAACAGAGTTGTATTTTTCCCATTGTTAAAAAGTTAAGATTGATTAAGTTTCTGCCAAATGAATACAACACGAATAATGGTGAATACCGGTTATTCAACACAAAAAGGAGTACTTCCCGTATTTAATTTGTTCAAAAGTTTCATTTAAATGGCTAATTTTAATCTGACAACCATTAAGTGTGTGGCAATCGAAGGAGTGCTGATGATGGAAGGGTGGCATCTTCCGAAAGCTGTCAACATCTCCACTTAGCCTGTGTTGTCACTTAATTTTTTTCAGATTTTCTCATTGTACAACAATTATTACTTCTGAGAAATTTTATATTTTGATTTTTTTAAGTATATGTTTTCTGTAGTAACTGTTTAAAATTGTTTATGTAAAACACTTCACTATTTATAATAGTTTTTTAAGTTTTTCAGGTTGTACAATTGTTAAAATGGTGTAAAAAACTATTTTCGTGGGAAAATACATTGGTTACATGATGTACATAATTGTTTAAATTATGTAAATAATTGTCTACATGATGCAAATAATTATATAAACTATGTTTATTATAGTTTATTTGATGTAAATAATTGTTTATTTGATGTAAATAATTGTTTACATGACGTAAATAATTGTTTAAATACATTTTTGTTTGTAATTCCTTATGAAACACCTCGAAATATAGGTCTAGGACTTAATTAAACACATACTTTCATTATTAATGATTCTGTTTTGTTTTATTTAGCTTATTAATTAAACATTTTAATAAAAAAATCTTTAGAACATTTTTTAAATTGTTTATCCATAACACTTCAATATTTCTGCCCTGTTAACATTTTATTTAAAGAAGATTTTCTGATAATAAATTTAATAGGATTTTGTAAATATTAAGTATGCTGTATTTTTTTTAAAGATATCATCTTATTTGAGCCTTAAGTTCTATTAGAATCGTCATTTTATTTAGCAACTGTTGCTTAGTGATAGTCCTATTAGTATTATTAGAAATTTCATTTCATACAAAAAGGCAAAAACTCACGTAAAAGATACATTTGTATGTAAATAAATTCAGTATAATTTCAAATACACTGAAGTCTAGGCTAACGTAGACAATTTACAAGTTACAATTGCAAATGTTTGAAAATAATATTTGAGGATGTCGCGAAACTGCATTCAGGAATCTAAGGAGGTTAAAAAAATGTGTCGATATATATGAGATTGAAAATGTAGCGATTTTTCTAATTTTTCGTCATTTAATAGAATTCTTGACAATTAAATTAACATCTTAGCAAAACAAATGCTTCGAATAGAAATATATATTAGATAGATTTTAACTAAATTTCCCTTTGCTAATTGTAGTATAGGGTTTTTATATTTGCTAAATAGTCTTGACAATGAAATCTAAAAAATTCCAAAACACGTGTCGACTTAATCTTGCAAAAATAACCAACGTTAATAAATTTAAAACAGAAAAATAATTTTCTTGTAAATTATTCTATGAGAATATCATAGTATTAATTAGTAATATAAAAAATGACCTCGAACTTAAATAAAACTAATCAAAATATAATATTTTGAAAGTTGAATAAAACTATTTTTATTTAAAAAAAAAATATCAGTATTTATTTTGGAATTATAATTTTTCTAATGTCAAAACACATTTGTTAAAAAATTTGACTAGAAAAACAAAAAAAACAATTTTTTGACTGAAAACCCATATAGAGAGATAAAATATGGAATAAAAAAGTTAAATACGAAGAATTTTAATAAAAAGTATCATTCCATATTGTTCCCTGCTCTTTCTATTTCGTTTCCTGTTCTAAAATTTTAAATTTCAAAGTATATAATTCTCTTGGGTGTATATATTTTGATAGGTAAAAACAACCAATTTCCCCTTTTTCCCCCTAAAATTAAAGTTTCCAGAAACTGTTTTTTTGCGCTAGGTGATCCTTTATTAAAAATATCAAGTTTCTGAACCATTATTTAAAAAAATATAAGAATAATCAAAATTTAAACTTTTTTATTATTATAGGAACAAAAAAAGTACCAGTACACTTTCTTACCCCCGTTAGAAACGGAATTCCAAAAAGAAACTCTTAGAGAACTTTTTTCTTCACCGAAGGATCCTCCTTTCCATATTTCAATTTTCTAGTATCATTGTTTCAGCAAATGTTAAAAGTACAAAAAGGATTTCACATTCCAAATTTTATGTTTCTAGAACCATTACGCCAAATAATATCAAAGGTACCGAAAGGTACTCCACTTAGAAGTGGAATTTTAAAAACGTATTTTCCCCTAATGTTTTTTACTTACTGAATTCTCCTACATTAGAAATTTTAAGATTCTAGGAAATATAAAAAGTTTCTATAAATACAATTTCTAGGAAATAAAAAAGTACCAAAAAGTTTCTTCCGGTACTTTTAATAAAAGGTACTTTTAATGAAAGGTACTTTTTATAAAGGGTACTTTTTATAAAGGGTACTTTTTATAAAAGGTACTTTTTATAAAAGGTAGTTTTTATAAAAGGTAGTTTTTATAAAAGGAACTTTTTATAAAAGGTACTTTTTATAACAGGTATTTTTTATAAAAGGTACTTTTTATTAAAGGCACTTTTTATAAAAGGTACTTTTTATAAAAGTACCAAAAAGTTTACTTCCGGTACTTTTAATAAAAGGTACCTTTAATGCAGGCGCGGATCCAGGAATTTCATTTGGGGGGGGAGATTTTTTTTTTGCAAAAAAAAAAATTATGTTTTGTTAAAAACAAAAGAAAAAAAAAAAGTAAAAGCTATAGTATTTAAATCAGGCGCGAATTTTGGGGGAACTTTTTTAATCAAAAAATATTTTTCACGAGGGAATTTACTTCATAAATAACCCTGTTTATAGACAAATAATAAATGTGACTGTCATAGCCAGTCACAACTGTGAATAGACACGTAAACTTCGGCGCTATGAAACATCCCCCAAACAGAAAAATCAAAACATCCCAAAAAAAAAAAGAAAAAAATTTATGTGGGGATTTTTTTATTTATTTTGGGGGTTGTTTCATTGTTGATTTTGGGGTTTTGTTCATTATGAAACAAACCCCAAATGAAAAAAGAAATAAAAAAAGGCGTACGGACACAGCGCCCAAGGTCTTATCGCCCAAAACCGTAAATGTCATATCGCCCAAGCTGCGACATATAGCCCAAAATGATAGGTCTAAAAAAGTTATTTCTCCCAAAACAAAGTTGTCAAAAAATCCAAAATATTGCGAAATGTCGAAATTAAGACTTCTATGATTTGTTTTTTTGTAATAAAATTTTTCTGCGTAGAAAACTTTACTTTGCGGAGAGGGTGGGTTTAATGCATGGAGCTTGTAATCCCTAAGCCCGGCCGAAGGCCGGCTAAAAAAAAACTTTAAAAAATTAAAAATGTTAAAAAACAATATTGGTTTGGCGCTATGTCCGTACGCCATAAAGTGATTTAATTTTGTTTTGGCTTAATTTCATTTTTTTGGGCATAATTTCAATGTGGGTTTTTCATATGTTTATTTGGGAAATATTGCATTATGAAATAAACCCCAAAATTTGGTGTTTATTTCATTTTTATTTGGGGGTAATTGCATTTATTTTGGGTGTAATTTCATTATTTTTCTTTGGGGCTTATTTTATTTGGGGATAATTTTATTGGGGGTTTTTATTTTGCCTATTTGGGGGTAATTTCATTGGGGGTTTTTTCATAGCCCCGTAACTTCTATATAAAAATTCATATTTTTCTAAACAAAAATTTATACTAAAACTTCAAAAAAAAAAATAATTAGTTTTTTATCAATGTTCCCTTTACAAAATTTCTCAGATGTTGTTGCATTTTTACTACAGAAAGCTTTTAGATTTTAAAATATCTTTCATATAGAAAAATAACCCATTTCAGAGATATTTTCCTATATAAAAATGTTCAGATTCTAAACTTTGATAAAAAAAAAATCTTTAATTCTTAGATCATATTTTCTGTTGAAAAACTCTCAGATTCAACATTTTCTCTAAGTTCTTGGCCGATTCTGAAACATTTTTTCTAAGAAAACATTGTCAGTTGCTGTGGAATTTTTCCTAAAAAAAGTTATAAGATATTTTTCTAAAAGTTTTAGATAATTATTCAATTAAAAAATTCTTACATTCAGAGTCAAATAAGTATCAAAACATTTTCTTAAAATAAAGTCTGGAATTTTGAGACATTTTTCTATAAAAACATAATACTTTTTCTTTAAGAAAGTTATTCGGTTAGAAAATGTAAACGACTTTTTTTAAGTTTTTCAAATGAATTTTCTTTAATTCCGAAACATTTTATCCCAAGGATGTAAAATCCTTAGTATGGAGGATATACATATACCTCTCCAAAGGATTTTTATACATCCTGGTCATTTTCTTTCGATCATTGTTCCTTTTCCTTCCCTTTTTCCTTTTCCTTTTTTTCTTTTTCTTTTCTTTTCCTTCCTCTTTTTTTTTTTTTTGAAATCGTTTTGGGGGGGGAGAAATCCCATTCTCCCCCCCCCCTGGATCCGCGCCTGCTTTAATGAAAGGTACTTTTTATAAAGGATACTTTTTATAAAAGGTACTTTTTATAAAAGGTAATTTTTATAAAAGGCACTTTTTATAAAAGGTACTTTTTATTAAAGGTACTTTTTATAAAAGGTACTTTTTATAAAAGGTACTTTTTATAAAGGGAACTTTTTATAAAAGGTACTTTTTATAAAAGGTACTTCTTATAAAAGGTACTTTTTATAAAAGGTACTTTTTATAAAAGGTACTTTTTATAAAAGGTACTTTTTATAAAAGGTACTTTTCATAAAAGGTACTTTTTATAAAAGGTACTTTTTATAAAAGGTACTTTTTATAAAAGGTACTTTTTATAAAAGGTACTTTTTATAAAAGGTACTTTTTATAAAAGGTACTTTTTATAAAAGGTACTTTTTATAAAAGGTACTTTTTATAAAAGGTACTTTTTATAAAAGGTACTTTTTATAAAAGGTACTTTTTATAAAAGGTACTTTTTATAAAAGGTACTTTTTATAAAAGGTACTTTTTATAAAAGGTACTTTTTATAAAAGGTACTTTTTATAAAAGGTACTTTTTATAAAAGGTACTTTTTATAAAAGGTACTTTTTATAAAAGGTACTTTTTATAAAAGGTACTTTTTATAAAAGGTACTTTTTATAAAAGGTACTTTATAAAAGGTACCTTTTATAAAAGGCACTTTTTAAAAGATACTTTTTATAAATGGTACTTTTTATAAAAGGTACTTTTTATAAAATGGTACTTTTTATAAAAGGTACTTTTTATAAAAGGTACTTTTTATAAAAGGTACTTTTTATAAAAGGTACTTTTTATAAAAGGTACTTTTTATAAAAGGTACTTTTTATAAAAGGTACTTTTTATAAAAGGTACTTTTTATAAAAGGCACTTTTTATAAAAGGTACTTTTTATAAAAGGAACTTTTTAAAAAGATACTTTTTATATACGGTAATTTTTATAAAAGGTACTTTTTATAATAGGTACTTTTTATAAAAGGTACTTTTTATAATAGATACTTTTTATAAATGGTACTTTTTATAACAGGTACTTTTATAAAAGCTACCCTTTTATAATAAGTTCTTTTTTAAAAGATACTTTTTATAATAGGTACTTTTTTAAAAGGTAATTTTTGTAATAGGTACTTTTTATTAAAGATCCTTTTTATTAAAGATTCTTTTTATAAACGGTAAGAATTTTCAGAAAGTACTTGTTACAGAATGTTTTATTTCACTAAAGGATCCTACATTCCAAATTTCAAGTTTGAATAACCATTATTTCAGTAAGTAAAAAAAAAAAATACCAAAAGTACAATTTTTTACCCATTTTACTCCTGTAGAATCAACATTGACAAAAACCCAGCCTTACTTAGTGAATCTTTTTTCCGGGAGGTGAACTGACATTGCAAATTTCAAGTTTCTATTACCATTATTTAAGGAAATATAAAATGTACCAAAAGTACAGATTTTTTCCCTTTTTACCCCCTTAGAATCATCATTGGCAAAAATCCAGCCTATGGGGATCTATATTCCGGGAGGTGAACATACAGTTTAAATTTCAAGTCTCTGTGACAATTTTTTAAGGAAATATAAAAGGTACCAAAAGTACAGATTTTCCCCTTTTTTCCCCCTTAGAATCAACATTAGCAAAAATCAGTCCTTACTGGATCTATATTCCTGGATGAGAGCAAACAGTCCAAATTTCAAGTTTCTATGACCATTATTTCAGGAGATATAAAAGTACCAAAAGTACAGTGTTTTACCCTTTTTACCCCCTTAGAATCAACATTTGCAAAAATCCAGCCTTAATGGATCCATATTCCGGGGGGTGAAGTTTGTTAGAAATCCGTTACTAATACTCACCGTATACTGAAGTAAGGGTTATAAAAGAAAAATCAACTAAACCTATCAAATTCGATAGATTTTAATGGTTTTGTATTGATGAATTCATCGTTTTTGAATCAGATTTATTTGCCAGGTTGCCCGCTTGTAGGAAATAAAATGTATCAATTTTGAGGTGTCATTTGAAAATTAAAATTTTTTTTTTTTTTTAAATAAAGTCATTTAAAATTTTAAATATGAATAAGATTGAGTGCCAAAAGTGTCACTTGAAAGACCTGTTTCAAACAAAGTGTCGTGTCACAATAGGCACTTCAAAACATCTTCAAATTTCTTAAAAACCCGTTCACTTAGTTTCCTATGTACCCGGTTATATTTCCATTTATATTTACTTTTATGTTACATATGCATGTTGGTACACGTAATTACATATGTGTATGTAAACTCATATATATGATATTTTCTCTTTTATTTCTGTCAATAAAAACCACATGTTTGTTCATTTCCTTTACTTACTTAGTTCTAAGTTGTCATAGTATCACTTCCTTTATGTATCACATGTCCTTTTGTCAAAGTTAAATAAAAAATAATCTCGAAATATTACACATGTTTTGTAAATGTACTCTTCTTTTTTTTTTTTGTAGTAGTATTTGTTTTAATACATTCAACAAAAGGCTTTAGATTTTATTTTTTTTTTGGATTTTTTTCCTTTTCGTCTTTGAACCCACTCCTTATAAAAATTGATGATACTCGTAGTGAAGTTGTAACTATGGTATCAATCACTTTAAGGTAAAACTTAATAGTGCAATCTGAGTAAAAGGACTATTATTTCATTCCTTTGTAGATATTTGTGTGGAAAATACTTTAAACTTTTGTTTTGTTAAAGTGAGAGCTAACTACAATTTTCTCATAAATAGTTTGAAGACAAAGTGATTGTTGTTAAAGAATGTTGAATCTATTGATAGAAACTTGAAAACATGAATTTAAAATTGATTTATGGTGTATTTATTTTTGGGGTTCAATTTTTCTGGAGATGTTTTTAAGAAGGATGATACTTATATCAGGTGCAAAAAAAAGCAAATGAATTCAGGGTAAGGCTCAAAAATAGATTCCATAGTTTAAAAAAAGGATTGTAAGAAAACCACGTTTTGGTTTTGTCTTTATTAAAAAAAATTTGCACATTTTTACGTCAGAAATTATTTTGCAACTCTTTTTATTACTTTATATCTTTTTTTAACATTGAAGACATGTTAATATTTATTAGCAAAGTAAAACATTAATTAAACTACTTACGTTGTTTTAATTTGTTGTTAAAATGTAAACGTTGCATGAGTGGGTTACAGCATTAACTGAAAATAGAAATTAAAAACAATAATAGTTACAATTGGTTTAGATAATAAATTTGTTTTAAAAAATATTTATGTGTAACTAATTGTTTACATAGTGTAACTTACTGCCTATATAGTACAAATAGTTGTTTACATGTTGTTATAACTAATTGCTTGTATATTTTCCATAAACACTTTTTAACTAATTGTTTACATTGAGTAACTAATAGTCTACATGTTGTCACTAATACTTAAAGTTGTCAACAACTTATTGTTAACATGACATTTATAATAAATTGCATTCTTTAATTATTTTTTTTACATGGTGTAACAACTTGTGATAAGGTTTTGCTAATTATTTACAAGTTGTAATTAATAGATTACATATTGTAATTAATTATTTACGTGCAGAAATTAATTGTTTCACACTGGCTGACATTTGTGAAATTTTTATATGCATCTTACCAATCTGGACACAGGTTTTCAATTAACATTTCGATGCTGCTTACAAATCTGTTTCAAAATTTTCGGGTTTTTAAAAAATATAATACTAAGTTCACAAAACCCTTGTCTTAAAATTTTAGAATGCTTAAAAAAAATAAATATTTGTTTTAAAAATTCATGTATGTAATGGAAATTTTGAAGATTTGGTTTGAGATCTTTTAAAGGTTTCTACGACATAAAATTTACCCACTAAATGCTCTCGAAAAAGGTCAAAACACATTTTTCTTGTGAAAATTAACCTTAATAAAATTTTAAATTGCTGACAGGCTGAAAAAAATTTTGGAAGTATTTTTTTTTTTGCAGAATTTAAATAAGATAATTGTTTACATATGGTAAAAAATTGTTTATTAATTGAGAATAATTGTTAAAATAAGATAAATAATTGTTTGCATTTTGTAAATAGTTGTTTACATTATGTAAATAATTGTTTTAATTATGTAAATAATTGTTTAAATAATGTAAATAATTGTTTACATAATGTAAATAATTGTTTACATAATGTAAATAATTGTTTACATAATGTAAATAGTTGTTTACATAATGTAAAAGATTGATAGCATAATGAAAAGTTATTTACACAGCGTAAAGAATTGTTAAATAATTCTTTCAAAATGTAAATAATTGTTTACAAAATGTAAATAATTGTTGACATAATGTAAATAACTGTTTGCATAATGTAAATAATTGTTTACATAATATAAATAATTGTTTACATGATGTAAATAATTGCTAACATAATGTAAATAATTGTTTACATAATGTAAATAATTGTTTACATCAATGGTTCTCAAACGGTGGGTCGCGGAACAGTTTCCGGGGGTCGCGAACAAATTTGTTAAAACCTTAAATTTTGGTAAATTTAAAACACATTTTTTTATTACTGTATTTTAAAAATATACAAATACTTTTATTAAAGAAAAAAAAATTTTCCATCACTTGAGGAGTTCCGTAATCATTGAGTTGTTAATTTCTCGGGATGCCCAACACTTATTTGTGAAGTGTTTTGACTGAGTTTGGAATCTTAAAGTTCGTTTTTTATTAACTTTTTGATGCTGATTCCAAATCTGGGTTCCAAATTTTTCTAGTACGTTAGGTTTTTGAGAAAATTAAAGGCAAAGTTCACAAAAACGTATTCTTGTGCATTTTGAAGAGCTTTGTTTGTGAAATTTTCGGATGCGTCTGGGATCTGACCACATTTTTCTATTTGCTTTTTAATTCTGATTCCAAATCTGGATTCGAAGAACGGATCTAGATTCGTGATCGAATAAAATTTCAATCACTACCTAACATTGGTACATAATTTTGAAAAACGAACAATCATTACTCCAAATTGTACTTCAAATACTTTCTTGGTAAACATTTCTTCATTTCTGATCAGGTTTAACTGGTGTTTTTCTTTTATTTTCGGAAATAAAAAATCGATAAAGATATGCCGTAGTTTGGGACTTGGTTTCCAAATTTTTGAGAAAATTGAGGTCAAAGTTCACAAAAATTGTATTTTATTTTCATTTTTCAGAAGTTTTTTACTTGAAATTTTTTGTATACGTCTGGGATCCGACTACACGGTTTCGATTAATCTTTCAATGCTGCTTCTGAATTTGGATTCCAAATGTTTCCATTACTTTAGGTTTTTGAAAAAACTGAGGTCAAAGTTCACGTTAATAATTTTTTATGGTAGGGGGTCGCGAAAAAATTAAAATATTGAAAAGGGGTCGCAAAGCAAAAGTTAGTGAGAAGCTCTGGTTTACATAATGTAAATAATTGTTTTCATAATGTAAATAATTGTTTACATAATGTAAATAATTGTTAACATAAAGTAAATAATTGTTTATATAATGAAAATAATTGTTTAAATATTGTAAATAATTGTTTTCACTATGTAAATAATTGTTTACATTATGTAAGTAATTGTTTACATTATGTAAGTAATTGTTAACATATTTACATTATGTTAATGTAAATAATTGTTTACAAAATGTAAATAATTTTTGACATAATGTAAATAACTGTTTATGTAATGTAAATAATTGTTTACAAAATCTAAATAATTGTTTACATAATGTAAAAATTTGTTTACAAAATCTTAATAATTGTTTTCATAATGTAAATAATTATTTACATAACGTAATTTATTGTTTACAAAACGTAAATAATTGTTAACATAACGTAAATAATTGATTACATTATGTAAATTGTCAACATAATGTAAATAATTGTTTACATATTGTAAATATTTGTTTACAAAATGTTATTGTTCGCATGATGTTTATAATTGTTAACATAATGTAAATAATTGTTTACATAATATAAATAATAGTTTACACAATGTAAATAATTGTTTAGGTAATGTAAATAGTTGTTTAGATAATGTAAATAATTGTTTACATAATGTAAATAATTGTTAACATAATGTAAATAATTGTTTACCAAATGTAAATAATTATTTACATAAAGTAAATAAATGATGACATGGTAAATAATTGTTAACATAATGTAAATAATTGTGAATATAATGTAAATTATTTTTAACATAATGTAAATAATTGTTAACATTTTTTTTATATTGTATTAACAGTTATTTACATTGTGTCAACAATTATTATTGACAAACTAAAACGTCCAGACATGTAAACGTAATTTTAGGTCGTAGAAGACAGAGTCATGCTTTGTTTGACAGATCATGCCAATATCAAGTGATTTTTATTTTTAAACTGGCGATTTTCAAGCGATTTTTTATTGGAAAAAAATATTTTATTCGACTAAACTGGCAGGCCATCATTGTTAGAGTAAATTTTTAATTTTTAAAGAGTTTTTTAATGATTTCGGAATCGGAAACTTAAAAACGAAATACATCTTGACCTGCACTGTCGGAGAATGCAGCTGGTTTCTACGACCCAAAATTAAGTTTACATGTATCCGTATTTTGGTGTGTCATTTCAAAATTTAAAATTACACTTACAGTGTTCCTTATATCATGTAAAAATTTTTTGGGAGTAATTTTTGTTAACATTATGTAGATAACTGTATACGTATTGTAAATAAATGTTTACATAATGTAAATAATTGTTGACTTAAAGCAAATGATTGTGTACATAATATAAATATTTGTTTACATAATGTATATAATTAATAACATAATGTAAATAATTGTAGTGTTAAAGAGTAGTGTAAATAATTGTTTCCATAACGAAAATAATGGTAACAGATTATTTTATTTAAAAAAAATATTTAAATAATGTAAATAATTGTTGACATCATGTAAATAATCGTTTTTGTAAAATGTTATTATATTATGTTAACAATTATTAAAGTTACGCGGTTTACATATTATCGCTAATTGCGTACAAGTGCTATTATAAGTTTGTTCTGATGTTTGTAACAAGGTCTTAGAAACTTTTAAATTTTGAAATCCTTTTAGTACATTCAGTCTGTCTATCTTACCGCCCGTCTGTCAGTTCGCCTAAGCAAGAAAAAAGTGTAAATCGATTTGACAGCAATTTAATTTTTTTCTTTAAATTAAAAAAGTCGGTCCACGTTTAGTCATAGCCCAGCCTGAATATATAAAAAAATATTTTTTTTGGCAATTTGTAAGTTTATCCTGTGATTTATAAATTTACTCATATTTGTATTCTTTTAAATTTGTTTTTTAAAAACAAAAAACTTGTACAATTTACGATAGTACTTATAAATTTAAACTTCTAAACAATAGATAAGTATAAAAAAGGGTCTACTATTGTGTTTTCTTTCTTTGTTTATCATATTCATTGTAATTTTTTTTAAATTTAATTGTTTTGTTTAAACTGTCGTTTTTTTTGGAAATCCTTCAGGGACCTCATTAATGTCAAGAAACTAATAAATTTGTTTTTCTTGTTTGTTGCCTTTTTTTTTTAAAAAAAAGTAAAAAAAATTTATTTGACAAAATTTACATAAATGACTTCAAATTTTGTATAACTTCCCCTTTTTTTCTACATTTTATTTCTTTATGTTATTTTGATTTATATTTTAAGCACACTTACACGTATCAAATAATAATGTATACACAAATCTCTAGGAAAAAAGGACTATTTAAATTTAAACGAAAAAAAAAACATTGTGTCCTAAAATATTTTTCAGGCTTTAACTAAAAACTTATCCTTGGCAAATTTTTCTTTTGTCTCTTATATTTTTTAATACTTTAAAAAGTATTTTACTTAACAAGACAAGATGAAGTATACAATAAATTTATGAAGTATTTTAAAGGTGTGGATTTAAGATGATCATTGGGGGAAGATTTATTTTTATAGTTGAGTCTATCAAGGCGAGTAAATAATTAACATGGAAATTCTCAGATTTAGAGATTGTTTTTTTACAAAAATATATACAAAAAAATATAGTTACTAATTGTTTACACGGTGGATATAATTGTCATATTCATTATTGAACTATTCACATGTTGTAACGTATATGTAAACAATAAGTTTAACAGTCGTAAGTTATTGTTTACATAATGGAACGAATTGATTACATGATATAACAAATTGTTTACAGAATGTTACGAATTGTTAACGTCATAAATCGAATTGTTTACATGATGTAATGAACTGTTTATATAATGTTAATAATTGTTTACATAATGTAATTAATTGTTTTCATGATGCAGATAACTTTTTTCATTATGTAAATAATTGTTTACGTGCTTTAAATAATTGTTTCCATGATGTAAATAATTGTAAACATGATGCAAATAATTGTTTACATGATATATATAATTGTTTACATGATGTAATTAAGGGTTTACATATAGTAAACAACTGTTTACATGAAATAAATAATTGTTACCGTGTTCAAAACAAGAGAATTTTTCTATACGAAAAATATGTATCAACGAATTTAAGGTATTTCATATACGAAAATATAGAAGAAAATATATTTTTTTTTAAATAATACACGCTGTAAAAACACTTTATAAATGCAGTAACTAATTGTGTATATTGTGCTATTTATAGTTTGCACGTTGTAAATAATTATCATATTGATTATTGAACTATTTACATGTTGTAAGTTATATGTAAACAATGAGTTTAACAGTCGTAAGTAACTGTTTACATATTGTAACAAATTGTTTACATGATATAACAAATTGTTTACATGATGTTACGAATTGTTTACGTGATAAAATAAATTGTTTACATGATGTAATGAATTGCTTTCATAACGTAAATAATTGTTTATATATTGTAAATAATTGTTTACGTGCTATAAATAATTGTTAACATAATGTAGGTAATAATTTACAAGATGTAAATAATTGTTTACATAATGTCAATAAGTGTTTACATTATGTAAATACATTTTTATATGTTGTAAATAATTTTTAAAAATATCTCTGAATTTGAGAAATTTCATATACGAAAAATGTATTAAAATCTTACACTTTTTTTGTGCAGAAACTTTACGTAAAATGTTGAATATGCGGTAGAAAATATTTTTTTTTTTTAATAATAAATATTTTATAAATGTAGTAATTAATTGTGCACATTGTGCAATTTGTATTTTGAACGGTGTTAATAATTGTCATATTTATTTTTGAACTATTTACATGTTGTAACTTATATGTAAACGAATTGTTTACACTATAATAGTTAGTTTTGATCACATGATCAATTATTTTTATTTATTCTTTATATTTATTTACAACTCATTTTTAATAAATTCCACCTAACCGAGAACTGGTAACAATGACCGTCGTCTCGTTGTAGCGAAAAAAAACAAGGTTTCTGGTGGGAATAGAACCCACGACCCACACGTTGAAAGGCTAGCACGCTACCAACTAGCCTACGGGGGTCCTTCTTTGTTTACACTATGTAACGGATTGTTTACTTGATATAACAAATTGTTTATTTGATGTCACGAATTGTTTACATGATGAAAGGAATTGTTGACATATGTTAGCAGTTCATGCTTACATAATGAAAATAATTATTTCCATAATGTAATTGTTTTCAATATGTAAATAACCATTTTCATGATATAATAAATGTTGACGTGTTATAAATAGTTATTTACATGATGTAATTAATTGTTTACATAATTGACTTTCTATTAAAAACTTTTTTTTACAGAAACTCCTTCAGAATCAAAGAATTCGAATTGGTTACATGATATAACAACTGTTTACATGATGTAACGAATTGTTTACGTTATAAAATAAATTGTTAACATGATGTCATAAATTGCTTAAATAATGCTAATAATTGTGTAAATAATGTAAACAATTGTTTTTATAAAAAATTTAAATTGAATTGAAACTAAAATAATTGTTTGCATGATGTAAATATATGTTTACGTGACATGTCATTAAAAAATTTTTTACAGAAATTCCTTCAGAATCAAAGAATTCGAAATGTTTACATGATATAACAATTGTTTATATCAGCGGTTACCAACCTATGGTACGCGTACCACTAGGGGGTACGCGAAACTGTCCGCGGGGGTACGCAAAATTTTAGTAATTTGGACATTTGTTTTAGATTAACCTTTCAATGCTGGTTCCACATCTGGCTTCCAAAGTTTTCCATAACGTCAGGTTTGAGGTCAAAGTTTACAAAAAATGTATTTTTGTGCAATTTAGAGAGAATTTTTTGCGATATTTTGAGAGCTGACCACTTTCGATTAACCTTTCGATGCTGATTCCGAATATGGATCCCAAATTTTTCTAAGATGTCAGGTTTTTGAGAAAATGTAGGTCAAAGTTCTCAAAAAACGTGTTTTTGGGCATTTTTGAGACGGTTTCTGATAGAGTGGAAATTTTGGTACCATTTTGTTAAGCTCAAAATGTCCTTGCATCGTACATATACACGGGGGGTGTTTCATTCGAAAAGTCACGGAATTGTTGATCTGCCCTTGTATGTTTTTTGGGACTTTTTTAAGAGTTCAAAAAACATCCGTTGTTTTAAATGTTGGTGTAGAATCGACTGGTGAAATCAGATTTGCAATATTTTCAGCTGTTTTTGCTCTGCAGAAAACTCAGCTCAAAATCCGCGATTTCAGATGCATTGAACCACCTAAGGAGCGAAAATTTTTCCCAAAAAATACCACCATTGTTTTGATCTCCCCTAAAGCCTTCAAAAAATGATAATACCCGCAGATCAAAAATTTCAAAATTAATTTTATATATTTATATGACAAGTTTTTTAACGAAAACAAAAAACTCGTTAGGGGGTACGCGACTGACAAAATTTAAAATTAGGGGTACGCGAGCCAAAAAGGTTGGTAACCGCTGGTTTACATGATGTAACGAATTGTTTACGTTATAAAATGAATTGGTAACATGATGTAATAAATTGCTTAAATAATGTTAATAATTGTGCAAATAATGTAAACAATTGTTTTCATAAACAAATTAAATTGAATTGAAACTAAAATAATTGTTTACATAATGTAAATAATTGTTTACACAATGTAAATAATTGTTTTCTTGATGTAAATAATTGTTTACTTAACATGCTATTAAAAACTTTTTTTACAAAAATTCCTTCAGAATCAAAGAATTGTTTACATGATATAACAAATTGTTTACATGATGTTATAAATTTTTTACGTTATAAAATTAATTTTTTACATGATGTCATAAATAGCTTAAATAATGTTAATAATAGTGTAAATAATCTAAATAATTGTTTTCATAAAAAATTTAAATTGAATTGAAACTGATATAATTGTTTACATGATGTAAATAATTGTTTAAATGATATTAAAAATTGTTTACATGATGTAAATAATTGTTTACATGATGTAAATATCTCATGTTCTAAGAATTTTCCCAAAAATAAGTATCACCCATTGGATTTGCTAAGTTAACAAAAATATATATTTTTTTATATAAAAAAACAAAAGTCTTCCAAATTTATGCAAACTAAGCTTAACAAACATATAACATTCCTATCAGACTAAACTTAGTTACATACTTTCCATTTTTTTTTTTTTGCCAAAAGTAAAATATGAGTTTAACACATAACTTTGTCACAGGTTTGTCTTAAGGTTAAGAGAGGAGGATTTAAAAAATATGTATGCATATCCGTTGTTAATGTAACTTTCTTAAGAAGAAAAACATTAAACAAAAGACCTTTGGATAGAATTTCTCTTACACATCTATTCCAAACACCCCCCCCCCCCCCCCCCAAAATGTTCATTTAAAAAGTGTATTTTTTTGTATATGCAGGTCACGTATTATATTCATATTCAACAGTCAGCAAAATGTTATGACATGGATTGTTTTTCTTGTTTAACTTTTGAGAAAAAAAAAAAAAAAATAGAATGAATCAAGAGGAAGTCTTTAAATAATATTAAAAATTTAAATTTTAATTTAATATATTCATGAACCTAACAGAAGACATTTAAGTGTTTTGGTTAGTTTTCCAAAATGTTGTTTGAAATTTTCCAGCTCCCCATGCGTTTTAATAAAGTGTAGTTTTTTTTTTATAAAAAGATTTTTTACTTATTTTAAAAGTTGTTTTGTAAACAACATTCAAAAGATAAAACGGTATTTCTTAAGCTCTTCAAAAGATCAAAAGAACTTTTAACCTGAAATGTTTTCCCCTATTATGTTTTTTAATTCAGATATTTATAGAAGTTGCACAGCACTCAAAATATGAGTAATTAAAAATTATTTTTATACAACTATTATTTTTCGAAATAGTTAACAAAAATTAACACCAAATAAGTTAGTGAATTATGAAATAGTACATACGTAGGCGTATGATTGATATTTGTAACGTAAATCACTCATACGAACTTTAATCAATTATTAAACTGGAATTTATGTACATACATATTTTCTTTCAAATTGAATCTGAAATTTTAGCATGATAAAGTTTTAGTCAGGTGTCTAATTTTAAAATTGATACAGGACGCCACTTTAGTTTAAGTATACCTATGTATAAACTAACGACTAAATAAACAGAAAATAGGAATTATTGTTTTCGCTTTCTTTAACACAAATACGTTTGTTACTTTAATTTGTAACTTGGATGAAGTTTTAAAAGTCAAATAATATTATGGGAAAATTAGCGGAGATCTCATTCTTTCATTTACCATCAACAGTGGCATTTTAGGGCAAGTACAAATATTAAAAAAATATTTTTCAAAAATTCAATTCTCTAAAATTTTAAAGTCCTTTTAAAAGAAAACAGTATCATGAAATGAAAAACTCTAAATGCAGTTTTGCTACATTTAGTGTTCAATTAGTCGGGACTTTTTATTGTTCGATTAAACGCTTAATCGACATTTGGCATTTTCGACACATTCGATTAAACTAATAAAATTTTAAAATTGATCGATTAATCGAATAAACTACAAATTTTTTTTCAACAATTTCAGAAAAAACAATATTAATAACATGTATTTTAACATTTTATTAGCAAAAAATAAAACACAAACGTAAAAGCATTACAAAATGTATCAAAATTTAAGTTTTCTGTAATTTTCTTTAAGAAAGTTTTAAAAAAATAATTTTGGAGATTTGCAAATGTGTAGAATTCAAAAATTGTTTTTGTTATATGAATTACCGATAGCACAAAAAATTTATATTTATTACTCCGTCCGACAGCCAATATGAAAAATTCAACCGGATGATATACTGAATATAGAGATCAAATGAAGTAAAACTGCAGTTGCTGATTTTCATTTCGTGATCCTGTTTCTTTTTAGAAGTACTTCAAAGTTTTAAAGGAGTACATTTTGTAAAATATTTGTATACCCTCCAACTACAGTATGGGGGTATACTCACTTTGTCATTCCGTGTGTAACGCATCGAAATATCAGTCGGGGACCCCATAACGTGTATAAATTATTGATCAGTGATCGATTCTAAGACATTTTAGCGATGTCCGTCCGTCCGTTCATCCGTAGTTAACACGATGCAGTCCAAAATAAAAGAGCCATACCCCTCAAGTTCTGCATAAATATGTCTTATGATCCTAGACAGGTTAAGTTCGGAAATGAGCTAAATCGAACCAGGGGGGAAAAAGTTCGCCCTTGAAGAACTAAACCAACCTCTTAAAAATGACAATTTTTTTACGTTTTTTTGTATTTTTATGAAACAAATGAAACATTTTCATATTTGCAGAAGTTTATAGTCCTGCGCTTGGACCCAGCGGATTAAAAAATTTTGCATAAACCGCCAGGTCCAAGGACTCCCCCCAGCTCACCGACGCCTCCTCCACCTTGCCCCCCTAAAAAACGCCCCTGTCAAAATTTTTTTATAATTTTTTTATATGGAGGGTATAAAAGATTCGGCACAGCCGAATTTAACACTCTCACTTGTTTAAATATATTTTGAGTAGATTTATTTTTTTAGTTAAAAATATTTTTTAAATATTTTTATTTTTCCTAGAATGGCACTTGTGATGTCAAATGAAAGAAAAGGATCTCCTCTTTTCCCCCATTTTTTTATTTTTCCATATTAGAATCGAGGATGTGAGTAATGTGCTTTCAAAACTTTATTAAAATATTTTGTTAAAAAATTGGGAAAATTAAGGGCAATCCTCCTCTTTCATTTGCCATCATAAGTATCATTCTAGGACCAGCACAAATATTTAAAAAATATTTTACAAAATTTACTCCTCTATTTTCTACAAAATTTTTAAAAAGCCCTTCATTTGGTATCTTGTTTCAAAATGTTAAACAAAAAATATATATTTCCATTTTTTCATTATTCCCTAAACTCTAGTGATAGAGTGGAAATATTGGACTAAAATCCCATAAAGTATATATATTCATGATCCTCGATCGATTTTAACACGATCTAGCTATGTCCGTCCGTCCGTCTGTCTGTCTGTTGAAAACACGCTAACTTTTGAAAGAATTTACGGAGGCTCCTGAAGTTTGGCATATATGTTGGGCATTTACCTGGTCAGGTTGGAATTGCAATCCAGCGAAATTGGTCCAGTGGTTCAAAAGTTATGAGCAAAATACTGAATTCGGCAAGGGTTTTTTGTGAATTTACCAGATAAGAAACACGCTAACTTCCGAAAGGCAAATCTGATGCTGAAATTTGGCACATACATTTGCCGTTCCCCTGGCTTAGTTCGTATTGAATTTCAGCAAAATTGGTCCAGTAGCAAAACCGTGAATTTTAGAATAGTTTCACCTTAAATTCACGTGTTGAAAACCCGTTAAACATGTTTTAGAAACATTGGTAAGTCACGAAAATATTTTACAACGTATTTTTGTCACTCAAAAATATTTTTACACTAAAAGAAAAATAAAATACCCTCGAAAAAAATTTAATATCAAAAAAATTTTACACTAAAAAAAAAATTTAGAAAATTATTTTTTATTGTTTCTGACAATACAAAAAAAAGTTTTTTTTTACACAAGGTAAAATATTTCTAATCAAAAATTTAATTTTTTCACGTTAGAAAATTTACTATCACTTAAAAGGGCATTGTGGGGGGTATTCATAGATTCGGCCAAGTCGAATTTAACTTTTCTACTTGTTTTTATATAGAATGGACCCATACCATTCGAAAAAAGTTGTCCAAACTTGCTCGAAATGGCGAAATTATAGCTATATTTGATAGCGGTCCGAACTTAAAAAATAGTTTAAATAGACCGAGAGTGCCTTAAGAGTAGGAAAAAAAAATGTTTTCACAATTTTTTTTTTCATTAAAAGGAAAGACCTTCAAAAAAATATTCTTTTTTTTCTGGGCACTCTAAGCAACGTCTCGAAAACCGTTCATCCGATTTGAAAGTTTTTTTGATATTCTTGACCAGCGCACTAAAATTAATAAATGTCATCTGTGGCAAGGCCTATTTTTTATTGTTAAATATTCAGAACTTTGATAGCCGGGCACCACAGGTTAATCCTGTTTTTTCCTCTCCTTTTAATAGTTCTTGGGAGAATGGGATATCTCCCCCTCTGGATCCACTCATGAATATATTTGCCTCAGATTACCTTCCATTTTTCAATCTTATTAATTTATATCATTTTAATTGCCAAACATATTAAGTAATAAATAATTTTGAATTTTTTTTTCTTAAATCTAGTAAACATAAAATACTTAATATAAACTTTTTAAACCAACACAAAGTACAGAAAGAAGCAAAAATTAACACTCATACCCGCAGACACTCCCACCCAAAGATACATTTATATAAATTAAAGAATGATTTCAATAAAAACCAAAACAAAATGTATAATAAAATTTCATTACCTCAGACATGTAAAGCTTAACTTGTACTTTATACTCATATATACTCACTCACACAATATAACTTGTACTTTATACTCATACTTACACAAAAATATATAATATGGTTGTTATTGTATTTGTTGCTGATGTTACTGTTAGTAATACAATGGAGTTTCACTACAATGAACTTATACGATTTAGATGTATTAGTTTGAAACAATTGCATTGCAATGAATTTTTGTAATATCTGGAACATTTTATATACTCGAAACTAAGCCCCACTGTAGTTTTTAACAAATGTTGGAAAAAACGGAATAACTATTATTATAGCATTTGCAAAAAAGAAACCACAACAGCAACATATACAGAAAAACTTATACGAGTACGATTTAGTTTGGCGCGGTATTTTATACGTTTTATACAAGTGTAACTTTGGAGAAAAAAAAAATAACAAAAAAACGCGTTACTTTTAGATTAGTTTCTGGTTTTATATTTATGTAACATATATGTTGGGGTGTATTTATTAAACATAGTTCTTTTAAAATTTGTATAGTTGTTAACGTTTTCGAGGAAACATTTTTTATATCCTTTACTAAACCTAATAAAAGTTTTCTCATTCCGTTTATTAAGCATCGGAGTATCGGTCTAAGACATGTGCATTATTCGTGATCCTTGATCTGTTCTAAACCGATCTAGCGATGTCTGTCTGTTGAAATGACAATTACGGCGAAGATATAACACAAAGATGACTTAATATGAGGCACTTCATACCAAAGCGGAATCATTGATCTTTTTACAGTTTTTAGTACCCTTCGAAAATACCTTCACTCATAAAATTATGTCATTAACTGTTTGTAGTTTATTTAAAAAATTTTACGTTTAGTCGTTTTTAATAGAAAAACCATTTATTTGATGTTCAGGTTTTTTTAATGACTACTTCTGTCTTTTGTTTCAAAAATAACGCACTAAAATATAAAGACTTTCATTAACATTTAATTTTTAAAGTCATTTATTTGTATTCTGTAAATAAAATGATTTGTGTAAGTAATGATTTGTGTAATGATTTGTGTAAACAATTTTTTTTTTAAATTGTTAGCATTTTTTAATAAGTTTTTACCTACACAAGTAGGTTATTTTTTTGTAGAAAAAAAAATTCAAAAAATTATTTATAGAAATATAAAAACATGCTTGTATCAAGTGACTTTGGCACGATGGGTAGAGTATCTGGCCAGAATGTAGGTGATTGCGGGATCGATTCCCCAAAATTTTATTAAAAAATATTTCAATAGAAAATTGTAAAAATAACCTACAAAATCATTAATTTTTAAAGTTTTCGTAGGTTATTTTTTTTTTAAATTTGTTGGTAAAAATAACAAAACTATCATTAATTTTTAATGTTTTCGTAGGTTATTTTTTTCGAATTTGTTGGTGAAAATGAATGAAAAAAACGTAATTTTTTACGTCCAAATTCTTAAAAAAAAAATCGTTTAATAACAGGTTTATAAATCGAATTTCCATACAAAATTTGTTCCATAAACCTCTTATTAGCCTCTTTTAACTTTTATGAATTTGAAGGTTAATCTTTAATGGGATTTATTTTAGAAAAATTTGTCAACAGTAAAAAAAAATGTTGATGTTTGTTAAAACAAATGAATAATTACTGGGATGGTTTTCAATTGTTTATTCACTGGTTTTAAATGTGTTTTTCATTTGTTTTTGCATACAAAATATTTTGAGTGTTCCTGTAAATTTCATATTTTTTGGATGACTCGCTCAAAAGGTAGAAAACTTTTAAAAATTTGAAGGTTGTTCCTGTATTCAACTTCTATTACTCATGACTTCTTCAAAAATGGTCCAAATTCAAATTAGGTACTTTTGAAAAAAAATCCTAAACAATTCTTTAAAGTTAGAACATTGAGGTTTTCAAGTTTTTAAATTTAAATATAATTTTTAAAAATGTTTTTCTTTAAATGTTGTGGAAAACTATAATTCTACAAATTTTTTGCCCAGTGCACACAAAAAATGCCTGCAAATTTTGTACTCTTGTCCAAAACATTAAATCATGGTAATGTTTTGCGGAAGATTTAGGTGTATTTGCCAAAGCAAAGTTTTTTTAGAAAAATTATGTTATATTACTTTGCTCATCCATGCAAAACGAATTGAAATATCAGTAGAGGATCCAATTAAAAAACCAAAGGAGCTGTACATGTAGTAAATGAGTGCAAAAATAAGTGGAAAAAAGTGTTTTTACATTTTGAAGAGTATAAACGATTCGGCACCGAAGAATTTAACACTCTCAATTGTTTTATTTACATCTGATAAACCAATGGAACATTTTTATGTGAAAAGCTTAGACTTGGCTAATAAGTAGTTTTTTCACGTAAAACAAAATTATGACAAAATAAATTTAATGAAAACAACATTTTTGGTAAAAAAAAATTTTATAAAAAAAAAATTGATAAATTTTTTTTTTTTTTTTTTTTTGGGAAAAAAAAACTGCAAAAAAAAATCATTACCACTTCTCAGTGGAGTGCTTTAAAACTATAACAAATGTAATGAAATACAACAAAAATAACGAAAAACACAAGACAAAAACACACAAACATTTTTTTCTACTCCAGAATACATAGATATTCCGCTCTTAACTCATTACCAATCGCGACACCCCCATACAAATGCAAGTAGATATTCAGTAGATAAGAACTACTCCAGGGAAGTAGTTGGAAATTGTTTGAAAGCTCGGAGTACTTCTTATCTACTGAATATCTACTTACTTTTGTATGGGGGTGTCGCGGAAGGTAATGAGTTAAGAGCTGAATATCAACTTTTTATGGAGTAGAAAAGAATGCCTTTGTGTTTTTCTTGTGTTTTTTTTGTTATTTTTGCTGTATTTCATTGCATTTGTTATAGTTTTAAAGCACTCCAAATAGAAGTATTTCGCACTTTTTATGCTGGGAAATTATGAAAAAAAAAATTTCAATGAAAAAAAAATTGAAATTGAAAAGAAAAATAAAAAAAAAAAAATTATTAAATAAAATATTTATAAAAAAAAAAAATTGGTGGAAAAAAAAAATTTGATGAAAAAAAAGTTTTGTGAAAAAAAAATTAATGAAAAAAAAAAATTTATGAAAACAAAAAAATTTTATGAAAAAAAAAAAATTTAATAAAAAAAAGATTTTGATAAAAAAAAAAAAAAATTGATGAAAAAAAAAATCGCTGGAAAAAAATTTGATGAAAAAAAAAAATAATGAAAAAAAAAATTGATGAAAAAAAAAACAATTGATGAAAAAAAAAAATTTTTTGGTTGAAAAATAATTATGTTACTTTTTATTCACCAGCTGGTGAAAAACGGGTTTATTCACCACGAGGCGAATGTTTATCCAAGTTGCAAACCCAAGTTACTAAAATTTTATGTTTTAAGAAAATGAAAATAGTAATTCTTATTTTCTTTTTTGTCAATTGTTTAGGTTAGGTTAGGTTAGGTTGTAAGTGGCTGCTGACGTTTTACGTCAACACACTTAGACTCTGAGGTCCATTGTGATACCACGGGATCGTAATAGGTTTCCCTACTAGTCCCTGTCGTTAAACCAGTTTGAGCTTCTTATGAAACTCCTTAGATGTTGAATTTTGACATCCGACAAATCAGAAAGATCGTACAGCTCCCTAGATCCCAGTGAAGCAAGTCGCTGACCAGAAAGTGCCGGGCAATGGCAAATAAAGTGTTCGATAGTTTCCAACTCCTCTTCATCCATGCAACTTCGGCAAAAGTCATTCGACGGCACATTTAACCGCTCTGCGTGCTTCCCTATAAGACAGTGTCCGGTAATTATAGAAACCACCGTCGAAATCTCTCCTCTTGGAAGCGATATCAGCTCACTTGTGCGCCCCTGATTAAGAGAAGGCCAAATCAGTCGTGTTGTCTCACACGTCCATCCATTTGCCCATCTTTGATTAGTCTCCGTCGCAGAACAAAGCCGTAGGTTTTGCTTGCAAGTTTCTAGAGGCATACCAACACATTCCAATTCTGTTGGAACCTGTAAGGTAGTTCCTAGTCTTGCAAGCTCATCGGCTTTGCAATTCCCTGGAATGTCTCTGTGCCCTGGGACCCATATGAGTCGTATGTTAAACTGCTTGGCCATCTCATTTAAAGACGTGCGGCAGTTAAGGGCAGATCTTGTTTTCAGAAACATTGAATCCAGGGACTTGACCGCGGCTTGACTGTCAGTATAGATGTTGACTGCGGTTGTAGACAAGACATTGCAGCTCAACCAGTCAGCCACTTCCTTTATTGCCAGCATCTCTGCCTGGTAAACACTGCAATGATCTGGCAATCTACGAGCCAGGCTCAATCCAAGCTCTTCCGAATAGACCCCAAAGCCCACTTGTTCGTGCAGCCTCGATCCATCTGTGTAAAAATTTATGGTAGCTCCTCTTCCCGGAGTATCCCCCATCCAAGACTCCCTGGATGGTATCATAGTGGTAAAGTGGCGCTCAAAAAGGCTCAAAGAGGGAGCACAATCCACATTTTGTGGTATTGTTATCTTTTTCAAGATCGCGCTATGGCCACAATCGCTGTTCCTCCATTGCAGCGTGCTATTAAGTCGAATTGCCGACGCAGCTGCATACTGCCTACCCAATATGTCCAAGGGTATCAGGTGAAGGAGGATTTCTAATGCAGCCGTAGGTGTAGTACGAAGAGCACCAGTGATACACATTGACGCCATTCTCTGTACCTTCGTGATAAAGACACAGTTCGCTTTTGTTTCTAAAGCAGGCCACCAGACAATGATTCCATATAGCAAAATTGGACGCACTACTGCTGCATAGATCCAATGAACGACTTGAGGGCTAAAACCCCATCGTTTTCCAATGGCCCTTTTACAGGAATACAAAGCAATCGTTGCTTTTCTCACCCGTTCCTCAATATTACGCCTGAAATTCAGCTTCCTATCTAGAAAAACTCCAAGATACTTGGCTCCATCTGAGAAGTTGATTTCAGTACCGTCCAGAGAAATAGGATCGAAAGCAGGAATCTTAATTTTCCTTGTAAATAAAACAAGCTCTGTTTTACTAGGATTAACTCCTAGACCACAGTCTCTTGCCCATTTAGACAGATCTTTCAGAGAACCCTGAAGAATGTCCCGCAATGTTGGCAGATGCTTCCCCTTTACCGCTATCGCGACATCGTCAGCATATGCGACAACATGACAACCACGTGCTTCTAGAGATAGTAGCATTGAATTCAGTGCCAGGTTCCAAAGAAGCGGCGAAAGAACACCTCCTTGTGGTGTGCCCCTATTGACAAATCGAGATATGACGGACGCTCCCAATTCAGACGTTATACGTCTACTGGCAAGTAGGCTTTCCACCATTAAAACGATTTCACGCTTTACTCCCAGACCAGACAATGCCAATATTATCGATTCTGGGATGACATTATTAAAAGCCCCCTCAATATCAAGAAAGGCCACCATAGTGTACTCCTTTACCGAAAGCGATCTCTCGATGGTACCAACGAGCTCATGAAGAGCTGTTTCCGTTGATCGTCCCTTGCTGTATGCATGTTGCTTTGTCGAAAGCAACCTCGGGTCAATCACTCTACGCAAATATGAGTCTATCATTCGTTCCATTGTCTTTAACAAAAAAGAAGACAGACTAATTGGTCTGAAATCCTTCGGAGCTGTGTGGAAACTTTTCCCAGCCTTCGGGATAAATACGACTCTGGTATCCCTCCATTTTAAAGGAATATACGACCAGTTGATGCATGCTGTGTATAGATTATACAGCAACGGGGCTATAAAGTCCGACACTTGCTGCAACTCAGCCGGGATTATACCATCAGGTCCCGGGGATTTATAGGGCCTGAAGCTTTTTATCGCCCAGATTAATGTTGGCATATTTATTATTTCCGAAGCAATTTCAGATGCTTGGGCGTCAGAACGTTCCAAAGCTTGAAACGGCGTCATGGAATTGCCCGGAAAGTGCGTGTTTAAAAGGAGATCCAGCGACTCTCCACTGGAGGAAGACCACACCCCATTAGGATCTTTCAGGTATCCCAGGGTGCAAGGAGAAGAAGCCAGAACCTTGCGCAGCCTGGATGCCTCAGAAACGTCTTCTATGTTTCCACAGAAGTTTTTCCAAGAATCACATTTTGCATTTCTGATCATCTTTTTATAACTCTTAAGTTGCAGCCTGTATGCAGACCAGTCCTCGTCCGCTCTTGAAAATTTAGCCTTATTAAAGAGCTTTCTGCAGGAATCTCTGCTCGTCTGCAACTCATTTGACCACCAAGGTGGCTTTTTTTTCCCTCTAGGCTTTGCAGAAGGGCAAGACGCATCCAGGCACCTATTACAAACATTTGTTATATGGTCAACCAGACAGTCAATTTCCGCCAAACTATGCGGTTCAGATAAGGGTACTTCATCCAAAAGCAAAGAAAAAGTCTCCCTATATTTCACCCAGTTTGTTCTCCTCAGATTTCTAGAGACTGTCTCAACCGGGGCACGCTCCCTGAGTAAAAACTCAATGTAGCGATGATCTGAGAAAGAATGCTCTTCCAAAACTCTCCAGTCATCAATTCTATCAGACAATGTATCTGATACAAGTGTTACGTCAAGAACCTCTTGCCGCGTACTTGTAACGAAAGTTGGTTCACCACCCTTGTTACAAATATACAGGTTAGTGCTTAACAAAAACTCCAAAAGTGATTCGCCTCTATCATTTGTGTCTGTACTACCCCATATCGAATGATGTGCATTAGCATCACAACACACTACTAACTGGTGTCCCCTAGATTCAGACTCCCGAATTAGACCGACAACCTTCTCCGGGGGTATTGTCCCCGGATTAGGAAAATACGCAGAGGCGAGCCAAATAGACTTCCCATGTCAATTGTTTGCTTATATAGTCAAACTGAGGTGGCGTCCTGCAACTTTTTTTAAAATTAGATACAAGCCTAAAAACATTATCATCCCGGTGAAAAATGTTCGTATATGGAAGCATATACGAGGATATATGGCTACATATATGAAGATATATGACCATAGACGAACCATATATGGACACATATGTACATATATGAACATATGTGTGGTCATATATAATTATGTATGAATCATATACGTCCATATACGTAAAGTGAACCCATATATAAATATATGGCATACATGTACATATATGAACATATTTGTGAGCATATATGATCATATATGAGGAGTCGCAGAACAAAACGTACTTTTTCGCATATTAAATTTTTTTGGGAAATTGAGGTTTATTTATTTCGCCCCTTTAAAAAACTGCATGAACCTGAATATGGTAACAATTTTTTTGATTATCAAGAGATGCATCAAACTGCCATAAGTCACCACATTATATGTTTAGGATGTTTAATATAAAACCACTTTTACTTTGGAAAAAGTACGTTTTGTTAAAAAATAATGAAAAAAGTACGTTTTGTTTAAAAATAATTGAAAAACGACGTTTTGATGTGCGTATTTTTTTAGACGATACTATTTTGATCGAGTGTTTTAAAAATGTTATTATTTATTAAAAACTACAAAAGAGCCTCATTGGCTCATATTTAGATACGTTACACACAAATTGGCAAAGTTAATGTAGGGGGGGTGAAATAAAGCCATAGGCAATAAGGCCATATGGCCTTATTTCCCAAAGAGTTGAGAAATAAGGCCATATGGCGTTATTACCAACCACTGTTGGAAATAAAGCCATATATGGCTTTGTTACTCATTTAAATATTTTTTAAAAATGTTCATCATTCTTTTGCGGAGAGTGTGGAAATATATTTCCACGTAAATCCTGCTACCCAAAAAAAAAATTATTTAGCGAAGCCTCTAATTAATTTATGGAGTTTGAAATGGCGTACGGACATAGCGCCAAAGGTCTTATCGCCCAAAACCGTAAATGTCATATCGCCCAAGCTGCGACATATAGCCCAAAATTATAGGTCTAAAAATGTTACTTCTCGCAAAACAAAATTGTCAAAAAATCCAAAATATTTTTTTTGGGCGAAATATCGAACTTACGACTTCTATGATTTTTGTTTTTGTGATAAAGGTTTTCTGCGTAGCCGGCCTTCGGCCGGGCTTAGGGATTACATACTCCATGCATTAAACCCACCCTCTCTGCAAACCAAAGCTATTTTGGTTATCAGGCCTTTTTGAGGCATAGCAAATTTGATAGCGCAAAGGCCTGCTACCCTAGAAAACTTTACTTTGCAGAGAGGGTGGGTTTAATGCATGGATTTTGTAATCCCTAAGCCAGGCCGAAGGCCGGCTACACAGAAAAACTTCTTTTGTTAAACAATCTATAAATTAAAAACCCTGCCAATAAAAAATTGGTGCCTCTAAACCCCTCTAAGTACCGAGGTCCCTGGTATATGTGGTTTTTTAATTTAAAGATTGTCAAAAAAAAAAAAAAAATCTGCGTAGCCGGCCTTCGGCCGGGCTTAGTCATTACAAACTCCATAAATTAATTTAGCGGCTTCGCTAAATAATTTTTTTTTGGGTGGCAGGATTTACAGTGAAATATGTTTCCACATTTTCAGCTGATATGGCTTTATTTCCACTTTGGTTGCAAAATCAATATGACTTTATTGCTCAATCGTGTTGGTAATAAATCCATATGGCCTTATTTCCCATTGAATTGAGAAATAAGGCCATATGGCCTTATTGCCTATGGCTTTATTTCACCCCCCCGTTAATGTACCCCCATACTGTAGTTGTGGGGTGTAAATAGACCAATAACAAGAATAAGGGGGAAATCCTTCGCTGGCCTCCAAGAAGGCCTCAAAAAATCTTTGTGGGCATTTATATGTATATGGAATATAAGAGTTAAATGGCATATTATAAAATTATGAAAGATCTTGCATCTGAAATACAATGAAAAAAGTACGTTTTGATAAAAAATTAACAAAAAAGTACGTTTTGTAACACACCAATTTTTAAGGAATCCATTTTCTTGATGAAAAACAAAAATAATTCACGCTATGGAAATTTTTTCTGATAGATTTCGAACCAAATAATATAAAAAGAACAAAAAATCAATTTGTCAAAAAATGCGAAAAAGTACGTTTTGTTCTGCGACTCCTCATATGCTTCATATATGGACATGTATGCCATATATTTACATATGGGTTCACTTTACGTATATGGACGTATATGATTCATACATAATTATGTATGATCACACATATGTTCATATATGTACATATGTGTCCATATATAGTTCATATATGGTCATATATCTTCATATATGTAGCCATATATCCTCGTATATGTTTCCATATACGAACATTTTTCACCGGGATGTTAAAAAACCTTGTCAAATTACTAGAAAAAGTCTCGTAATCCCATTTTACCAATATTTGACAGTTTTCCTTGTTTTTAAACAAAAAATTTTCGATCGAAATTTGATTTTTTTTTTTTTTTTGTAATTTTACATTTTTTTTCTAATTTTACAAATTTCCAAGGTTTTTTACATAAAAAAAAAAAAAAAATTCACGAGAATTCCTTGTCAAATTTATTGCGTCAAAAAATTGTAATTTTACAATTTTATTTACAAAAAAAAGCTTGTAAAATTACAAAAAAGCCCGTGATATTTACTAGAAATAGGAGGTAGCAAAAAATCTAGTAAAGTTACAAAACCTACTTGTAAGTTATATCGCGTCAAAAAAACTGTAAATTTACAATTTTATTGGTAAAAAGCTTGTAAAATTACAAAATTATTGGTAAAAAGCTTGTAAAATTACAAGGAATTCTTGTCAAATAGGAGGTAGCAAAATAAGTTACAAACTTTTCTTATCATGTTAAAAGGCTTTTTTTGAGTGTAGGGATTATTTACCTTTTTAGTAATTTTACAAGATTTTTACCAATAAAATTGTAAATTTTCAACTTTTTTAGCGCAATAAAACTTACAAGGAAATCTCGTGAATTTACCAAAAAATTTTTTGTAAAAAATTTTTGAAAATTTGTAAAATTACAAAAAAAATTGTAAAACTACAAAAAAAAAATTAAATTTCGATCGAAAATGTTTTGTTAAAAAACAGAAAAATGTCAAATATTGGTAAAATCTGATCTGCCCTAAGATAAAAGTGCCCCTAAAGCAATAGAATGTATGGCCGAGTCACAATATTATTTTAGTCCAAGCATTTTCTCTGAACACATCTACCCTCTGTTTTTAACTCGTATGGCGGGCGGTTCCCATAATTTATTTTTTTAACTTTTTTTTAATTAATCAACGTCTACCGGTCCAACGGTGCATCCTAGAGGGGTTATTATTGAGACCGACCCCCATTTATTTTAACCCTCTAAGATTTTTTCAAAACATACCTACGCCTTTAATCCACTCCCTAAGTGAATAAAAATTTAATTTTGAATGGAAGCCCACTAAGGGGTTGAGATGATATGTTTTTAAAAAATGTTGAAAGGCAAAAATAAATGGGGGTTTGTCTCACTTATGACACCTCTAGGACGCAACATTGAACCGGTAGAAGCTGATTAAATAAAACAAATTTTCAAAAAATAAAAAATAATGTATGGGGACCTCCTTAAGAGTTAATGATAGACGGTAGCTTTGTTCAGAGAAACAGTTTGGACAAAAAAATAATTTGGGTCGGTCATACATTTAATTGCTATTGGGGCACCCTTAGGACAGTTAAAACGGTTGGAAGGAATTTTAATAAATTTCGTTCTGGATGGCAGCCCCCTTAGTAATTGGAGATTGAGTATTATTTTGTTCCGAAAAAATGTTTAGGCGTAAAAATGAATAGGGGTCGGTCTTGCTAATGACTGCTCTACGACGCACCTTTGAAGCAGTAGAAATGATTTTAAGATTGAAAAATTACAAATATCAAAACATGTGAAAATAGTAATGATCCCGCGATCCTCCTGGGATTTTTTTTTTGAACCGATAGAAGTTTTCCACAAAAAATTTTTTAAACAAATCAATAAAATGCACACATTTTCAAAAATAAGATTCAAACTTAAAAATCTAAAAATCGCATACTATAGTATCTAAAGATCACTTTTGAGATTTTTTAAAGTTTTTTTTTTAAAAGCACAAAAAAAAAAACAAAAATTAAAAACAAAAAATTGGAATTTGGACCATTATTGAAGTTATGAGTAAAAGAAATGAAAATATATTTATTCGGCCTTTTAATCGATAAGAGTATTATTCTAGCTCGAGGCCCGAAAATTTCTACTCGAATTTGAAAAAGACTTTAATAATTTAAACAAAAATTTTGTATGTAGTATTAAAATTTTAAATGAATGTCGCTTTGAATTTTAATTGGAACGATTATATCTCAAATAGAGTTTTCGAATGTGTGCACTGAATGCCAATCCTTAGAATAGTTTTTTTAATATGTCGACAAAATATTTGTGTTCAGCTTTGAAATGAACAATGTTTTACAATAAAACTTGTCTAAAGAAAGTTTGATGCCTTCAAATTAGCTAGAAAACTGTTCAATATACGTTTGTATGAGTTGAATTTTCGCTTTGTGTGAGTGAGTGAACGAACGAATGAATGACTGAGCGTACTAAAACAAATGTATAGAATAAAGGAAAAGATTTTCTTTTACTTTTTTCGTCTATTACTTTTACTGACAGCTGACGTTTATTTATAAGGGTGTTCAATGTTTACAACACTACTTTATGGTACACTACCCTACCATAAAGAGGGGAAACGAACAAATTTTTACAAAGTTTGAGGAATATTAACAAACAAAAATAAAACACATTTTTGGGAATTGTTTCCATAAATATGGTTGTGAGTATTGTCCTGAATTTGACCCGACAATCCCTCATACTCGGTTTTTCTTAGTTTTCGCTTTGCTATTCGAAATCGCGGAGGGTATTTTTTAAATATTTTTGCAAGCGATTTGAAATCCCACAAAATCGGTTGTCCAATTTCGCTAAACCGAAACCGCGGTTTTGACTTACTCAGTTATTGAGTGTGTCTGAATTGTGGCAAATTTTTTAAAATGTAAACCATAGATTAAGAAATTTTGCAAAGCTAGTTTACTTTTTCAAAATGTTTTTATTAAAATCCAGCAAAAAATAATCGAGATTGTGGAAGCAGTTCAAAAAGTTTCTGGCATACACAAGCGGTTCGTCTTCAGCACATAGATATTTTTGCATCTAGTATGCACTACTGTAAGGAAAATATAAATTTTTCGATAAATTACGAATATAAACAGACATTTTTAAATACATTCGCTTACAGTAGTGCATCTAGTATGTACTACCGTAAGGCAGAGAGAAAAAACTATTAATTATACGACGACTTACGGGCATTAAACAGCAAAACGAAAATTTTTATAACGCAATAAAAAAATACATTTTTAATTTAGTGGATATTCTGTTTTTTGTGAACGGACGTGCACGCATGTGCAAAAGTGAAAACCAATGTCTTGACTTCACACTATTTCGACATTAAAGTTGTAGTGTTATTTGTGTGCTTACGGGGAGCACTTCCTTCATACAAACTTTTCAGCCATAAAGACTTTAGTGATGGTAATACATTATTTTTATGCTTTATTGGAGCAATGATTTCTGAGCATCAATTATGCTTACAAAAATGCAGATAGTAAGCTTCTAAGAAGGAATGATTTTATTACGTTTTTATTGCGCTGAAATAAGCGCTCGGATGAAATGCTCTAAAGTGGGACATTGCGACCAAATATCATGCCTTACGTAAGCAGGTTTGTAAGGGAATATCAACTCAACATTCCCTTACAAACCTGCTTACGACGAAGCAGTAGTTTTTGGTAAGAAGTAACAATATTAAAAAAAAAAATAATAAATAATATTTTTTTGCACGCAAAATATATTTGAAGCTCTTTTCCCACCTAGAAATCTTGATACGCCCCCCTTAGATGTCACAACTAAAGAGATCCACAAAGGGAAGTTTGCTTTAATGACTACACTTTTTTTTTTATTTGTATTTTGTTTTGTAAAATTATTTTCGTTGCCATCCTTTATTATAATACACGTGCAATAAATTGTGGTTCCCATTTTTTTTTTTGTATTTGTTATGTGGGAATTAAAGTATGTGTTGAAATGTTGGAAACAAAAATTACGCCAAAATAAAATAACAAAAAAAAGTTTTACAATGTAATTGTTATTTATATACTGCAAAGTGAAATCTTTGAAAGAAAATATATGTGTGGAGTTACTTTATTTTAATACTAAAATAACAAAAGATTTGTAAAAAATTGTAAGAGGATATGAAATATTAATTTAAGATTTTCATAAATTAGAAAACTTAAACAGAATTTGTTATTCCACTGAAATCTTTATTAGAAACATAGTAAATATATTATCTTGAAACCGTTTGAAAATCTTATATCCTGAAAAATTAAAATTTCTTAAAATTTTTTTTTAAAACTTTTTAAAAATTCAAAATTTTTTTTAAAAGCGCCATAGGTTTAAATGATCGAACTTGGTTCAAATTAAGTTAAAATAAAAGTTTTAGATCTCAAGTTCTATAAAAGGGCCAAGGAAAAGAATGAATTTGATTTCTTTACCGTAGGGAAACCCCGAAATTTTTTAGCAAATTTCAAATAGCGATATCTCGGAAACTGTTGGACCTATTTTTATTTTTTTTAATATCAGTGTTCAACCCTCTTAAAATAAAAATATAATTTTTTTTCTTAATTGTTAAAAATCTAAAATTGTGATCGCCAGGTGCCCCGGGATAATTTAATCCGATTTTCCTCAAATTTGTACTACATAATTTTTAGGTCTAGTAGAATAAAAATTTGCCCGGACATTTAGAAAAATCAAAATTAAAAGCTAAAATGCCACTCTAAAACACATATTTATTTTTTATAAGATTATGAAACATTTGACATTTTTTTTTTCAAAAATACAAAATTTTGGTATACTTTTTTTGAAAAATCGAAGAGCGCCACGGGTTAAAATGATTGAATTTTGTTTTAATTTAGTTAAAATTAAAGATTTTCTTTAGCTCCATGAAAGGGTCAGAGAAAAAAATTGTAATGGAAGGATCACAGCCTTCGTGTGAGAAATTTTCCGCTATGAAGTCTTTATTTTATTTAATTGAGAACGTTTAACTCTTGCATAAGAAGAATTTAGAATTGCTTAAACAACACAATTAAAATAGTCTCTATTTTCCCGTGATCATTTTCATTTCAGAGAATTTTTTTTTGGAAAAATAACCCGAAAAATCAAAAAAATATTGAGCAATCACAATTTGTAAGCAAAAAATTCAGTGAAAAAAATTTAGTGTAAAAAATCGAGTAGAATATATTAAGAGTATAAACAAATTTTAGAAAAAAAATTTTATTAAGTAAAAAAAATACAAATTATGTTCATTGTTCTATTCCATTTCGTTTTTCGTTATATTACATTTCGTTCCATGTAGGGTTTGATTCCTTTCACCATAACAAAGATTCATTTTTAAAAACCGTTAAACAAGCTTTAAAAACCTTGTTAAGCCACAAAACTACTTAACAAAGTATTTTTGTCACTCAAAAATGTTTCGACACTAAAAAAAATTTACACTCGAAAAAAATTTTACACTCAAAAAAAAATTAGTAATTTTTCTTTTTTTTTAAAAGTATCACAAAACAAAAGTTTTTTACTCAAAATAAAATATTTCTAATCACAATTGGTAATTTTTTCAAGTGAGAAAATTTACTATCCTTTAAAAAGGGCATTATGGAGGGTATTTGTAGAATCGGCCAAGTCGAATTTAACATTTCTACTTGCTTTTTTTATTTTTTTTTATCAAAATTAAAAAAAAAATTTATTTAAAAAAAGTGAAATTGTTTAGGATTTTCCACAAATTTTTATACCCTACAACCACAGTATGGGGATATACTCACTTTGTCATTCCGTGTGTAACACACCGAAATATCGGTCAGGGACCCCACAAAGTATATATAATATTGATTGTATTTGTAGATATTGATATTGTAGAAACAACGACGCAGTCCAAACCAAAAGATCTAGACCCGATACCATATTTTTACGAGTTTTTTTTTTTAATTTTTGCTCAACAAATGTAAAATTTGAATGTCATATTATGTTCATAGACCTGCGCTTGGACCAAGTTAGAAAATTCGCCCCCTTTTGGGGGCGTGGTTATAGAAATTAATTAAAAATAACTATCAAAATTTAATATTTAAGCGAAAATATCACAAACAAATAATTTGTAAACATATATAGCGGGGGTACAGGTATCCCCCACCAACTTCGCCGACCTACCAAAAACAAAAAGACCCCCATGGGTTTTTTTTTTAATTTTAAACGAGTTGGAGGGTATAAACGATTCGAATTTAAGACTCTTACTTGTTATAACTAATAAACGCTTTTAGTACAAAATGAACAGAAACAAAAATAGAGTCCCCGCACAACAATGTCGGAGCGGTTGGCGGTTTCGGTCATGGGAGAGTATAGGCGCAAAACAAAGGCGGCAGCGGAAAATTCAGTCAAACGTTTATATTTACATTATTTTTTCACTTTTTCTACACAATTTTATTTAATCTTATTATTTTTTTAATATCCACATGATTTTTTCATATTGATCCGTTTTTTTATGTTTTTTTTTAGAATTTTATATAATTTTTTTTTTAGAGATCACATTTTTTTGTTTACTTTATCGAAAATAATCGAAATATTTATTAAAATGTGGCAACATTTTCATATGAAAAACTAAAAGAGAGAGAGAAACCGACACAAAAATAAAATTGATTTTATTCAAACGGTTTTCGGTCGAGCGTTTTTTCTTGCCAAATTTGTATGAAAAAAACGTCACCGACATTGTTGTGCGGGGACTCATAATTAGAAAAGTTAAATTCGACTTGGCCGAATCTATGAATACCCTCCACAATTAGGTTATAGTAAATTTTCTAACGTGAAAAAAATTAACATTTTTGATTAGAAATATTTTGTTTTGTGTAAAAAAACTTTTTTAGTAATTTAAAAAAAAAAAAAAAATAATTTACTAATTTTTTTTTTTTTTTTAGTGTAACATTTTTTTTGAGTGTAAAATTTTTTTCGAGTGTAAATTTTTTTTCGAGTGTATTTTTTTTTTTTTTTTTTTTAGTGTAAAAATATTTTTGAGTGACAAAAATACGTTGTAAAATATTTTTGTGACTTACCAATGTATTTAAAATATGTTGAACGGTTTTTCAACACGTGAATTTAGGTGAAACTAATCTGAAATTCACGGGTTTGCTTATAACTTTTGAACCACTCAACCGATATGGCTGAAATTCAATACGAACCAGTCCAGGGGAACGACAAATATGCACGTTAAGCGTCAGCATCCTCAGTTTTGCCTTTCGGAGTTAGCGTGTTTTTTATCTCGCAAATTCACGAAAAACCCTTACCGAAATTCAGTCTTTTGCTCATAACTTTTGAACCACTAAATCGATTTCGCTGGATTACAATACCGACCTGACCAAGTAAATGACCAACATATATGCCAAACTTCAGAACTCTCTGTAAAGTCTGTCAAAAGTTAGCGTGACGGACGGACGGACATCGTTAGATCGACTTAAAATCGATCGAGGATCTTGAATATATATATTTTATGGGGTCCTAATATTTCAAAGTGTTACACACGGAATAACCTCTATCACTAGAGTGGAGGGTATAAAAAATTACCTACGAAAAGATTAAAAATTAATGATTTCGTAGGTTATTTTTAAAATTTTTCTATTGACATTTATTTAAAAAAAAATTTAATAAAATTTTTGGGGAATCGATCCCGCAATCAACTACACTTGATACAAACATGTTTTTTAATTTGTATAAAAAATTTTTTTGTATTTTTTGTCTAAAAAAAAAATAACCCACACAAGTAGGTAAAAAATAATGACATTTCTTTAAAAAATGCAAACAATTAAAAATAAAACGTTCACAAATCATTAAAAATTAAAGAAGAATCCCTTATTTTTACTTAAAGAACAAAAATAATTGACTTTAAAAATTCAATGCTAATGAAAGTCTTTATTTTTTATGTTGTTATTTTTGAAACAAAGAACAGAAATTGTCAAAAAACTGAACATTTCACAAATGTTTTTTTATTTTAAAAACGACAAAACGTAATACTTTTTAAATAAACTACAAACAGTTAGTGACATAATTTTTTGAGTGCAGCATTTGGGCCACGGTCGCCAACGCTTTTCCAACACTTAGCCGATTGTATTTTTCTGCATTAGTAAGCATAGTTGAGTGTTTAAAAATTTTTTTTTCCAAAAAATCACATTCTAAAATTTTTTGTAAAGTTAATTTTGAACTCTACCAAGTCTTTAACCAATAAACAATTAAATAGATAATTAAAAAAAAGTATAAAATCCCTGTGGCACCGTGTTATTGATAAATGATTTTAATTAAACCTTAATGAGTCTATTAAAAGATTTTCTTTGTTTCTATTTGTATTTTCTATGCTAAATTTTATGGTTTATAAATATTCACAAAAAACCAAATAAGTACATTTACATTTTTATTGTAACCATCCCAGCCACACACATATACATTTCGACATTTTATTGAGGCATTTATGGGGAAATGGCAAAAACATTTATAGATTCTTAAATAAGATTAATATGTTTAATTTCCTAAATCAAAAAGCCTATAAATACTCATTAGACAAATTTGCCTAAATAATATATACAAGGGAGGGGGTGGTTTAGAGGAAAAGGAAGTAAAAGGAAATAAAAGTATTTTCAAAGAAATATCCAAGAAAAAAACAATAAAACAATGTTTATTTAGTTAATTAAGTACATTTTTATGCTTCGGTTATTGATTTTCACTACATGTGTAGAGTGTTTTTTCAGAATTATTTCTTGAAAGTAGGAATGTATAAGGCAGAAGAAGAAGTTTTAACTTAATATTTAAAATACTTGAGCAGAATTTTCATAAGTTTCATAATTCTGTTTATAATTTCAAGAAAATTCTTGCTTCTAGCGCCTATAACACTGCGTGACAAAACTAACCACTATTTTAGAAAACAAGAGGTACGACCATCATTTCAATATTGCTTCTAGCGCCTATAACACTGCGTGACAAAACTAACCACTATTTTAGAAAACAAGAGGTACGACCATCATTTCAATATATTTCGGACATGCTGAATCGAATGGCGTACTCCGTTTTTCGATGTATGGTACAGTTTTCTTGTAAAATGTCATTAAAGATTGGCTGATTTTCAGCTGCTTTTTTAACAAAAAAAAATTTAAAGCTAATGATTTTTAAATTTTATGGCATGAAAAACAAAGATATAACTTGTAGCAATATTTCTAATATAAATTTGGTTTAAAGCTTTTCATCCTAAGCCCTTAAATTCGCGGATTTCTTCATTTTTTTAAGTTTTCGCGAAATTAACCGCTTAATTGGTCTCTGATAAAAAACTTGCATTTTGTGGATCATAAAGGCGTCCATGACACTACGAAGAGTGAACAAAAAACATCTATGTTATATGGACCGTCATGATGAAAATTGCGAAAAACCGTTTTTTTGTATATGTCAGCATCACTTTAGGAGATGATTTGAGACTTCGTTTTTTAGTATATAATGTGGGAACCTTAAACAATGAACTGACCCAAAATTTGTCCAAAAAAGTTATCATTTGCAAAAGTTATCTTAACAAAAACTATAATTATTGTATCGCAAACACTGAAATAATAGTTTTTGTTAAGATAACTTTTGCAAATGAAAACTTTTTTGGCCGAATTTTTGGTCAGTTAGTTGTTTAAGGTTCCCACATTATATACTAAAAGATGGAACCTTAAATCATCTCGTAAAGTGATGCTGACATATACAAAAAAACGGTTATTCGCGATTTTCATCATGATGGTCCATATAACATAGCTGTTTTTTGTCCACTATTCGTATTGTTGGGGATGCATTTTTGATTCATTAAAAGCAAGTTTTTTATCAAAGACCAATTTGGCTGTTAATTTCGCGAAAACCTTAAAAAATGAAGAAATTCGCGAATTTAAGGGCTTAAATTGAAAAGCTTTAAACTAAATTTGCGTAAGAAATGTTGCTACAAGTCATATCTTTGTTTTCCATGTCATAAAATTTATAAACCATTTACTTTGCAAATTTTTTTGTTAAAAAAACTGGCTCGAAATCAGCAAATCTTAAACGACATTTTGCAAGAAAACTGTACCATACATCGAAAAACGGAGTACGCCATTCGAATCAGCATGTCCGAAACATATAGAAATAATGGTCGTAACTCTTGTTTATTTTTTAGTGTTCCGCAGTGTAATTTAAACAAAAATTATGAAATTTCCTTGGAATTTTTTGTTTAACATTTAAAATATTCTTATCCAAGGTTTGTTTATTTATTTAAAACCTTGTTGAAAATGTTCTTGTTTATTATGCCTATCACCAACACCATCGTTTACAACATCATCATCATCAGTGGTACCACATCCACAAAAGACCACCTTATTCAACCACCAACCCACAGAAGCAGAAAAAAAAGACAAACCTCAGACCTTGTTAAAGGTTACTGTAGACATGTTTTGTATTTATTTTGATTCCCTTTTATGCTCAATTTTTCTTTTTTTTTCGTCTTCATGTCTTCTTCTGTTTAATTTGGTTGAAGCATGCAGCCTTAAGTTCTTTTTCCCTGAGTTGTTTTTTGGTTATTTAGCTGCCAAGTTCATTAAGAGAATTAAGTAAACAGTAGGCAGTTTTTCTATGCTGTTACACCAATACCAATATTGACAAGTAACAGTATTAATAGCTTCCTCAATTTTTCTGAATTTTAAAAAAAAAATTCAGATTTGTTTAGGAGATTTTTTTTCTAGTTTTCCAAATTCTTGCTCAATTTTTCTGATTTTTTCCTAACATTTTCAAAATTTTTAAGATTTTTTTTATATCCTCCGAGCACAGTCTTTTAATTTAAAAAAGATCGAGCGTCATTCTCTCTTTTGAAATCACACTTTTAAAAGAAATTGGATGCTTATAAAGCTTAGCATACCTATTTTTAATTTTACTGGTCAGGTTTGTATTGAATTTCAGAGAAATCTGTAGAGGGGCTAAGAAGTTATGGGAAAAACACTAAAATTTTAATAAGTTTCAGAACGAGGGTTGCCAGGCGGCCTGGAATGGCCTGGATTTTCCAGTAATTTTGAGTCTGGTCTAGTTTCCAGCTAAAAAATAGTATGTCCAGTTAAAAACGAATTTCTTTAATTTTAACAATTATTTTTTTATTAAATATATTTTACAGTTTTTTGACAACTTTTTGAATAAAACATAAATCATGAGTAAAACATAAACGTTTTTTTTTCTACGGCAAAATGTGCTCTTTCTTTTTGCAGCATTTTCACTCCCTTTTCATTACTATTTTGAACATCTCGTTTATTTCAGCATGAATGTTTTCCTTGAGTTCGTCCATGATCTAAGGATTGGTTTGCATATTTTGCTTTTCAAATAACCCCAAAAAAATTAGTCTGGAGGGATCAAATCTACAAATGAAAAAAAAAATTTCGAGATGCTCGAAAAAGTAACGGAAATGATTAAAAAAAGCCACATTTTTACGTTAAATTTTATTGCGAAGCTCAAAAAAATTTATGTAGTTTTTTGCGAATTATATCATAACGATACCATAAGTACTTAGGAAAATATATCTGATCAAAAAATCAATTGGAAATGCAGTAGTTTTGGTCCAGCGCCAACAACAACAACAAAAGCGTAAGCAGTCCTCACAGAAGTCGGGTCTACACTCTGGGATCGATGTGGTAACAACAACCCCGCTTAAGAACTGCAAACCATAGGACACTGGAGTTCAACATGTATGTACAAAAGAGCCCCAAATCCTTTATCCCTCCTCCATTTTCAATAACTGAACAGACCGTACCGGAATGACTGTTCACAATAACAACACTCCTAGCAGGTGACATTGAACTAAACCCAACATATGTACCAGGTGTAGAAGGTCTTTTATTGGTAAGACTAAGCCCATCAGATGTTGCTAAATGCGGTAACTAAGCTCACCTACGCTCCTCGGCACCGAGGAATGCCGATCCTTATAAACCTGACTTCATCGGTCCTTGTTGCAGAAGCCGTCAGGCTGACAATGCTCGATGAAGCACCAGATCGGCCATTCATACCTGTTGGCCGAGAAGGACATGATCCTACTGACGAACAATCTACCACAGGGAGCAGCCCATTAAAACCTACACCAGGTCTTTATTTCAAGAGATTACAGTGCAATTGCAACGGTATGAGTAGGAAAATTAAGAAGGTTACGGACTTTTTGGACAAGAGAAGCATAACGATCGCTGTCCTCCAAAACGCTAGGCTGACGAGCAGAAATCTCCTCTTCTGCACGCCATGCTATAGTGTCATAAGCCAAAACCGTAAGAGAAACAAAGGAGACGGCCTTTGCTTTTCATGTCCATAACTCCTAAACTTTTTCCCGCTGACCACCACATGGAACTATGATCACTTTGAACTTAAGGGGATCGCCGTTCCGAAGAAGTTGAAAGTGAAATTTTGAATATCTACATCCCTCTAACAGCAGCCTGCTGCCTAGAATATCGCCCTTCCATTGAGTTCTTAATGGAGGGTGACAAAAGAGTCATTCTCGGTGGCTTTAACGCACACCATGATAGCTGGCACTCTGACCTTAAAAAATAATAAAAACAAATTGATAACGCAAATTACTGTATTATAAATGAGAGGCACTCACATCAGGTCTTTCAATTGTTAGCCCGGACCATGTGCCCTTCAACAACGGGCATTCCGACATCGCCTACCAATCAAATCCCGTTAAAATCGCAAAAAGACCGGACATCATATCCGCTGAAGAACGGACTTTTGTGAACTTTCTGAAATCGAATTCGGTGAGATTTAAGGAGATATCGGAACTACAGTTCGGGAAATTTACTACCCCCTCGACAAATTTACAAGAAGTGAATAACTTCCGAAAGATCTAGGTTGAAGCGAAAACCCGCTGCACTTTCCACCCGAGGCATGTCGAGATGCCATCCGGAGGGAATATGCTTCGGACCCACATTTAAGGAAACTGAGCACTGATATTCATGCTCTAGTTTTTGCTCACTGCAAAGATCTGGGGTTAAGGCACCTTGAAGAGTCGAATATATGTTCTAAGTGTCTTTTGTCGACAATTAAGAACCTTTTAAATCTTACTTTTTAGATTGGCACGCCACTTGATTTCAAAAGGTGCTGTGCAGCCTTAAACCAACAGTTTGTAGAGCACCGGAGAGAGCCAACAGGGATCACCGAGGCATCCGATGGATAATTAGATCTCTACCTCTCACAGAAGATGTCCAGAGAAGATCACTCTGGAAGATGTCTCCAAAGCTTTCATGGAAGCGAATGTTCCCACGTCACTATGTCTATATTGTCTTGCAATCATTATGATCAAACACGTGGGGGATAAAAGGTTGCCGTACATGGCACTAACAATTAGCCTATGTGTCAACTCCTTGGAGATTCCCTTCGTTCATAGAGAATGCACCCATGGCAGACCACTAACAAATCTTTTGTTCTGGGCACAGAACAACGACTTGATGTGCGAAAGTAAGTGCCACGAGAGGTTTATAGTGGCCGCTCTCGATCGTTCTAAAGCCTTCAGTTCGGTCTGCACAAGAAACTTTTGCAAGACCTCTATGACTCTTTGCTTCCAAACGCCCGAAAAATGGCTGGAACATATACCCTATGCCAGTGGATGCACAATTTTGTGCACAGGCAGGGATTTCGAAGCTCTTTAGGAACAGCTATTTGCCTACCCAGCGCAACTTTTTGGCAGACAGGAACCTGGAAATCTCAACACCCAAGTCGACTGCGACACTGTTTACCACGTGCACTAAAGAGGTTACCAGGGAACTCAATTTCCACATAAGAGGGCAGAGAGTTCCCACGGTGAAAAACGCTAAGATTCTTGGGGTCCACTTCGATAGCATATATATAGTGATACACAATAGAGAAAACTCCACATGGCGCAAAACACATCCCTCAGGTTGGTAACAGGATGTCGTTCAGGGGCATCTGAAGACCACCTACATGAGGAGACCTAAATTCTGCTCGTTCAGAGCCATTGGTACCTGAGGTGAGACAAATAATGTCTGATCTAAAAGAGGCGCTGGAACGTCTACACTCCGAAATTACCTCCGAGTCCATAGGGAGGATGAGGTACAATGTCGTACTAGGTGAAAGGCCTCCTCCCCTTTCCGAATCCACTTTCCTCCTTCCCTTTCCGAATACTACTTAAGGTAGCTTTTTATGACTTTGTGCTGATGTTTGTAACCCAGATCGACTCTCAATCACTTTTTGAGTCGATATAGCAATGTCCGTCGTCCGTCAATGCTAAAGTTGTGCGGGTGCTACAGATCCAAATTTTGTATCAATTTGTCTGACTTAAGAGCGAAGCTTATTGAAATTGGAATAAATCGATCTATGTTTAGTTAATTTTTTGATTATAAGAACCTAATTTGGATACGGCCAATACGCCATGGAATAGGTCTTCAAGAAACCTTTCGACCTGTAAAAAATTTTCATAGTATGCTAAGTTTCTTTTGAAAAAATGTGAAATAAATGTGAATAAAGCAAAAAAAAAAAACATCTTACTACCCTCTTTCCCATATGCAAGTTTTAGAACAAGCGATGGGTGCCCATTTAAAACCGCCCTTTGTAGTCCCACTATAAAAATTTCGACCGATATTTAGTCAAACAACAAACAGAAATCTATATCATTCAAATTTAGCTTGTGTTCATTTTCTACTGTATTGAAATATCTTACAAAAGATGTATCGGTCTATGTTTAGACTTAAGACCCAATTTCCGTCAATTCCCGCTGTGGGGAATTCCAAGATCGGTCTTGACCGACAATAGTTCTCTTACTTGTTCTTTTTTTTAACCACATGAAATATCGGTCAAGATTCCGTATCGATTTTAATGATTTATAGCGCCCGCTTGTCTGTAGAAATTACAAAATAGTTAGGAAAGATGTCTCAGAATCTAATACTTTTTCTATACGAAAAATGTCTTAGAATCTTAAGCATTATTAGTGCCTAAGACTAAATTCTCGTATTCTTATACGATTTTCGTAATCCTATTTGAAATGGTGTGTTTGTTAGCATAATGAACTTTGACTTCATTGCTACTGTTTTGCTTGTGTATGTGAAATTTTCTTTGTGTTTGTGTAAATTTTCATTTATGTATGTGTTAGCTATTTGTTTGTGAGTATGTTTGTGTATACTTTTGGTATAAATAAACTTTTGGATTTGTGTTGTTCACATTATTAAGTAGTTCGCCTATTGAAAAACAAGCACTGCTACTGCTGCTGTATTAAACTTAATGCTGTTTAAAAATTTTTTATTCAGTTATTTTTTATATTGGAGGCTTGCAAATGTAATGTAATGTTGGTTAGTACACTAGTAAACTAGAGCAATCACATAAACAGCATATTAAACACCAATAAACAACAGTTACATGGATTATAACCTCTCTATTATGGCATTTTAAATGAATTGACTTTATTCTCAACAACTGGGAGGCAAAAACAACTAATTTTAAAGTAATTTCACAACACAACGAGCTGACGATATTTCATCAGTGATGTTGTTATTTATATTTAAGTTAATGAAATGTGTTGCCAGAGAATTTATGTACTATATTGTTGCTAATTGATCGGGAATTTAAAAAAAAAAAACATGGATATTTTGTTGATTATTGAGAAGCTGAGATTTTTTTTTTTTTATAAAAACCAAATAAAATTCAAAATTTAATTTCATTAAATTATTTAAAACTTTTATTAAAAAAAGTACTAGTTTAGTACTTTTTACTACTTTTTTTAGTACTATTTTGGAATTTTTTTATAAAACAGTATTGAACAGTAAAATAAGGATTGAGACCAAAATAGTAGTTTTTTTTTATGCGAAAACAAACAAAATGGTACTAATTTACCACTTTTTATTAACAAAATATGTTTTCGAATTTTTTGTTAAAAAAACAATTGTACCTTTCACAAAAAAGGTATAAAGGATCAAAATGGTACTTTTTAATAAAAAAAAGACCGCATTGAATTAAGTAATTTTTTGGTAAAAAGAGCCAAAATAATAGGTACTTTTAAAAAAGTACCAAAATAGTGTTTTTTTTTTAAGTTCAATTCTTGTTATTTTTGTTTAAACTTCCAAAAAGTACATTTTATATAAGGTACTTTCTAAAAAAAACTCACAAATAAGTCGTTTTTGGTACTTCTTATAAAAAAGTGTTATTTTGGTACATTTAATTAAAAGTCATTATAAAGGTACTTTTTGGTTTAGTATTATTAACGTACTTCTTAGTAAAAAGAACTATTGTGGAAACTTAAGAAAAAGTACTTTTTATAAAAAAAAACATCCTAAAAAAAATGTTGAAACAATTACTTTTTGCACTTCTTATTCAAAATTATAAGTTGGGTACTTTTTTTTAAAAAGTCTGACTTAGGTTGTTTTAATTAAAATGTATTATTTAGGTACTTATTATTAAAAAGTACAACAGTGGATAATTTTGCAAATATGTACTATTTTTGAACATTTATTAAACAGTTACAAAAAAAAAGTAATTTTGTTGAATAGATGAAGCCAATAAATGTTTAAGAAAATTTATGGAGGTTAGATAATCATATAAAAATCTGTTAAATTAAAAAAAAATATTAAAATATTCTATTTTTTGTCAAAAATACCAAAAAGTACTTTTTTTCTATTTATTAAAGAGTATTATTTCGGTACTTTTTATTAATATAACTAGTGTTTATAAACCGGTTCACCGGTTAACCGAAAAACCGGTTTTTTCCTAAAATTTCGGTTTTTTTGCAAACCGGTTAACCGGAATTGAAGATTTCCGGTGCACCGAAAACCGGTTTTTTTCTGTCGGTTAACCGGTTTTTTAAATACATTCAAAACGGAATATTTTCGCAAATATTAGGGTTTACACTTATTTTTTTTATGATATTTTCAAAATTTCGTTGAAAACACATTAAAAATCCGCGAGAAAGAACGTCTAAAATATTTTTTGTCTTTAAGAAACAATTTTCTACATAGGAATTTTATTCTGAAACTGATAAAAATTTTAAATACTCACCGTTGTAAGCGTTTTTTTTTTTTGAACATTTCATGAAAAACTTAATAAGTGACTGTTAACCAGATACTAAGATCCCTGTTAATGGCGAAATTGTCAATAAAAGAAAATAAAATTCGGAACTGCAACTAAATAAAACTAAATAAAACCAGTACAAATTAAATTGAAGTTCTAGTGAATATGGTCAATTAAAGTACATTATTTAACTATCGCTTTTTTATAGCGTAATAGTTGCAAACCTTGCTGAAAGAAACAAATATGTTAACTTAAGCTATATTCGCTTTATTATTTAATAAAAATAAGCTATTTTCAAGTATTTTTTGGTTTTTTCAGTTAAAGAAAAAAAAAACCGGTTAACCGGTTTTTTTATTCCGGTTTAACCGAGAAAACCGGTTAACCGAAAAAGCTGATTTTCGGTTAACCGAGAAACCGGTTTTCCAAAATGTCGGTTTTTTATAAACACTAAATATAACCATTGAGAATCTTAGATTTTTTTTAAACCAAATAAAATTCGATATTGAGATTATTGTCCAAATAGACAACAAAATAATGTTTAGTACTTTTTATCTAAAAGTTATATTTTGGTACTTTAAAAATAAGAAGTTTTTATGTACCCTTTACAAAAAAGGGAACATTTAAGATCAAAATGGTAATTTTTAATAAAAATTACCGTAGTCCATTTTTTTAAAAAGTACAAAAAAAAATAACACTTTTTAAGAAACAGTATTTTTATGAAAGTACAAAATACAGCTTTTGTTGTAAAAAGTACCAAAATGGTACTTGTTTAAAATACAAAAATAGTACTTGTTTAAACTATAAAAAAAAGTATTTTTTTATACAAAAAACAACCAAAATAGTATTTTTATAAAAAAACTATTAATTTACCAATTTTTATTTAAAAAAATAGGTTTTGGTACTATTTTCAAAATAAGAATAATTTAATACCTTTTACCACAATGATATTTTTAAATAAAATATAGTCCATTTCTGTTACAAAGTACCAATATACTACTTTTCATTAAATAGTGTTTTTTTGTTAAAAATAACAAAACTGAACTTTTTCTAAAAGTACCAAAATAGCAATTTTTTGTTAAAACTTCAAAAAAGTACTTTTTTTTTATAAAAAATAGTACTTTATGAAAAAAAGTCTCAGTTAAGTGCTTTTAATTTAAAAGTATTAGTTAGGTACTTTTTGTTAATAAGTATTATAAGGTTATTATAAGGATTCAATTGCCATCAGTTAAACAATAAGTTCTGTGATATTAGTTATTAGGTTAAACCGTGGTTTTTATTTTATTTATTTTTTCTACAATTATTTATTAAATTATTTATACAATATGTGTCGTGATGTCCAGTTTTATAAAATAATTTCATAAATAGCTGATAATGTAAATTTAAAAATTAAATTAATAAAATCTCTTGAAAAAGTTGAAAACCCATCAACGAAACGTCGAGAAAAATTATGAAATAAATTTGTTTTTTTATTTTTACATCTTTAAATTACCTGACCAAAATTAGCCCAATAACAAAATAATAAATATTATAAGGTTACTTTTATTAAATAGTATTATTAAGGTAATTTTTAGAGAACTACTAATAATATATTTAATAAAAAGGTATGAAAAAAGTAATATTTTTTTAATAGATGAAACCAAAAAGTTTTGAGCAAAGTTAGGGAGAAGAGAAAAACATATGAATAAAAATCGGTAAAATTGAGAAAGTCATCAAATAGTATTTTTTTGTCAAAACTAGAAAAAAAGTACTTTTTTAATTAAAGTTAACTGCTTGAAAATTTTTCAGAACTTTTTATTTTAATCTTATATTTTGGTACTTTTTTAATAGCTACTCTTTAGTACCTTTCCAAAAAAAAAATAAAAAATTTTTGACAAAAATTTAAAAAAAGTACTATTTTTGAAATTGTCTGCTTTTGTAAAAAAGTACTTAAGTAAACTTTTTAAGAAATATAATTTTGTTTAAACTTGTATTTAGTATTTTTATAAAGTACGTATTATTACAAATTTGAACTAAAAAAATTTGTTGGTACTGTTTATATAAAAAAATAGTACCTTTTACAAAAAAGGACCTTATAGGACAAAAATACAACTTTTTAATAATAATGTTCTGTTTGAAATATAGTCCTTTTCCGCCCAAAGTACCAAAATAATACTTTTTTATGTATATGGCTTTTTATAAATATTACATTTTCATATAAAATAGTACTTATTAAGAAGTATTATTTAGGTACTTTTTATTTAAAAGTATTATTGAGGAAATTTTTTATAAAAATGTACTATTACACAGGGCAACCCTTTTTTTTGCCCGGATTCTGATAGCTAATTTTGGGTATTAGGGGTACGCTGATTTCAAATCTGGCTACCGTTTTTTTGGGACAGCTCTAGTTTTCGAGATATAGGCCAAGGAAACTTTGAAAACAGGCTATTTTTGGCATGTTTGTGAGTATATATTTACCAACGCTAGTCTTACATCCAAAAAGTGAATGACGATTTTAGGTATGTTGGATATGCTGATTCCAAAAATGCTCTTACTTTTGTTGAATCATCTTTAGTTTTTGAGATATCGCTAAAATAAAATTTTTAAATTTATGTCATCTTTAATTTTGTCTGAATATTTATGCCCTTTTTATTAAATCGAAAATTAAAGCTGTCAGAAAAAAGCTAATACCAGTTTTGGAATCCTGGCATCCAATATGATTATGTTCGTGTTTAAAATTGAGGCACTAAATTTTTTTTTGGAAATTATAGCCAAGCAAAATTGGTAAAAACGCACTTTTTCGACTCTTTAACAGCGATTTGCTCGCGAATGCGAGCTGATGGAAACAATTGGATAACAGATTCGAAATCACCACACTAAAATCCATATAAATCAGTTGTCAAAGGTCAGACGAATTGAAAAAATTAAAATTTTGTGAACCTGTGTTATTGTTCTTTTAATAAAAAAATAACAAAAAAAAAAAATACTTCTTTGTATAAATGAACAAAGTCAATTTTTAAGCAAATTTAGTGTGGAGCAAAAAATGTGTGAAAATCGTAAAATTAATAAAAGTATCAATATAGTGTTTTACTGTCAAAACTAAAAAAAATACGTTTGTTTACCTCTTATTTTAGATTATCTTCTTGGTACTTTTAATTTAAGTGTGTTTTTTATGTACTTTTTATTAAAAAGTACTCGTTTGGTAATTTTTTTAAAAATGTGCTACTTTGGTACTTTTTATAGAAAGGAATAAAAAAAAAATATTTTTTATTAATTAAAATATGCTCCAAAATTGAAACCTTTTAATTAAAAGTACAAGAAAATTACATTTTCATTTAAACCAGCAAACTTTTTAAATAAAAATTACAAAAGTAACTTTCAAAAGTACTGTTTTTTTTTTTTTTTAAAGTTAAATTTTTATGAAAAATAAAAACTTTTTTGGTAGTTTTGACAACAAAATACTATTTTAATACTTTTCTTAATTTTGTCGGTTTTCATGTGTTTTCTCTTCTTCCTAAATTTGTTTAAAAATTGATCTATTCGAAAAAAAAATTTTTTTTTGGTACATTTTAATTAAAAGTACAAATTTATATAAAAATTAGTAAAATAGTACTTTTTTACAAAAAAAGTTAAACTCATACAATTAATTTGCTTTATTGATAAAAAAAAATTGAATGAAATATTCAAAAAATTCTTTGCAAATTTACACTCAAAATAATATATTAGTACATTTACTATTTTTTTTTTGCTAATGCTAGTAATCTAACCTTTAGCAAATTTTTAGTTGATATTAGCATGTTAGCAAAAATGTCTTGTAAACTTCATTTAGCGCATTAGCAATTATAAACAAAATTTGAACTATTTTTTTTGCTAAATTTAAAATTGAGTTGACCAAATTTTTACAAGCTTTTTTGCTAATGTTAGCAAAAATAAATTGTAATTTTTTTTTTATTTTCAGAAAATTTAAAATGGCGCTATCTCGGAAACTAAGCCAGATAGAGCAAAATGGAGTCCATTTTTGGTTCTTAGAATCTCCATAGTATCGCCGGTCCTCTTCACATGTGTGGACCCTAATGGGTCCTAACTTTGAAAAAAAAACTCCCAAAAATTTTAAAATGCTCATAGCTCGGTTAATATTGCCGACACAACAAAAAGTCCAAAAGCGTTTTTGTAGCTCTCAACATGTAGAACAAGACCGCAAAATAGTCAAAAGCTCTCCGAGTAATATTTTTGAAGTTATCGAGTTTTTTAATTCGCAACACCCCAGTGGTCCCCTATAATCACGTATCTCAAAAACTAAGCAAGGTAGAGCGAAACGGACACAAATTTTGGATCAAAAACTATGACGATTTTTAAGGAACCCAACTAGGTCTAGGCCCATCGGGGTCTGGACCTATTGGGTCCGAACCCAATGGGGTCCTCAAATGTGTATGAACTTAGTTCAAAAAAAAAAATCTGTTAACCCTTTCACTCCTCTTGTACACTACAGTGTACACATCTTTAAAAATTCATTTAAAATTAACCGTACAACATTTTTGTGTTTTGTTTTGACAAGATTGATCATTGAAGGGTTATCTTTACGATAGATGTGCTCGGAAAAATAAATTTGCATTCAGGTGGACTCTACACGCAATATTTGGTGTCAAACTGGAAATTTTTCAAATAACGTAAAAAAATTGCAAAACAAAATAAACGTTAAAAAGTTCTCAAAAATCGAATAATATTCGTACAAGATTTCTTAAAAGCGGATTTTGTAGAACTTTTCGATACGAAAAATACAAAATTCGAATTTTGGAAAAATGTTTACTCGTTCGGGAGATATTGCATGTGAAAGCTTCAAGTTTGGTTGGATATATATCCGCTAGAGGGCGCGGTAGACCAACGAAATCAACAAAAAGTTTTTACTTTGCATAGATCTACATTTTCACAAATTTTGGTCAAGAAATAACTAGCCAAAAAAAGTCGGTAGTGAAAGGGTTAACTAATTATTGGCAAAACATTTTTGCTACCTTTAGCAAAAAAATTTTGGGTTCAAAATCAGCAAATTTTCTTGTAGGTTTACAAGCTTTTTTTTGCTAACATTACAGTTTTTTTTTGAGTGTACATGTTCGTTTTGACTTCGAAAACAACATTATGAAAAATATGGGAGGCCGGTTAAGGGCCACGCCCACTTCTTTAAAAATTTGTAATTTTGGTTATAATTTCTTTAAATTTGATATATATACTCTCAATGACTGTAGAAATAATATCACAAAAAAAGGGGGGGTCAGACAACTGCCACGCCCACTTTTTTAAAATATGTTTAAAAAATATTTAAAAACAAGGTTTACATATCGCCCCACTTAAGTCGGCGTCGCAGACGGTCGCAAAAGTTAGCCATTGAAATAAGTACTATGGATATTGATCAATATATCTGAAAAAGTGCGGCGACCAATATTGGCGACATTGGTCCCTATATAGGGACCAAAAACAAAAGTTCTATTCCATCAAAAAAAAAAAAATATATAATTTTCTTTTCAAAATTTTTTTATGTTAAAAATTTAATAAAAAATAGAAGAAATTGTTTGAAAAAAAAAATTAAAGATATGACTTGAAGCCTTTAAACATCCTTTAAAATTACCAAAAAAGAGTGTATAAATATCTTTTTTTGTTAAAAAGTTACAACCGTTAAAAATCGACTTAATTAATGCGAAATAATGATTTTACAAGATACAACTTTATGCACCCACATCTTAATAACGAACAGAATTATCGTTCTTATATTAGTATTTCCGTGCTATTAGGAATGTTTTATAATACATACAAACAAATCATAAAAATCGGGAAACTTTTTTTTTATTTTTGTCGTGCTAGGTTAGCCAAATGTGGCACAGTGCTGCGATTTCCTGCAAAATCTAAATTTTCTTTTTTAGAAAAATTATCACAACTCTCTCAATTATTATCCGATTTTTTCAGGATAAAGCTTATCGTATTCAGAATATAATTTTCTTTAAAAATACTTTTATAAATATAAAGGTCGTTAAACGAACTATAGCAAAAAAAATCGATAAACTCGAAAAATGTTCAAAAAATAACAAAAAAATTAGATTTTATAGAAAAAATCAATAGATATCTTTCTTATATGTATAGACCAATTCACACACATGGAAAGCCCTATCCTTCTTCTATCTAAAACAGTTAAACAATTTAAAATCGGTTGAAAATATTTTGAATTACACAAGGTTTAGTGAGAAAAGTCCCAAAAAAACGTTTTTTGACAATAACTCTAAAATTTGAGGGTGTCTGGCAAGTTTAATGGGCATTTTTGTGATCTACTCGACAAGACCAACAACCTATAATAAGTCGCATCAGAAGTATTTTTTTACTGTAGCACAGGGATATTTTTTATGTAGAAAAATTCTCATATTCTGACACATTTATTATAAGGAAGATGTCTCAGATTCCAACAAATTGTTTATTATAAAAATTTATCCGTTTTTAAAACATTCTGCCTAAGAAAGAATTCTCAGACTCAGAAGTATTTTCTTTTTAAAATAATTCTCAGATTATAAAAATTTTAAAATATAGAATATTTTTTGGTTATTTTTCTTTGAAAAAATATAAGTGTTTGAGTTATTTGTTTATTTTTGTTCCGCCTTAAAGTATGCTATATATATTTAAATTATGTATTTTCCTCCCACTTACTCCAAGTTTATATCTTGCTACCTACATAAATTTTTAAACAAATTTATTTATATTTATTATTTATTTCCTTTTTTATTATAATTTAATATCCCATAATATTCCAACAGTACGTATGAATAATATTTATTAAAATGCAAATAACAATATCACTCATACGTCTTGTTTGACTAATAAAAGAAAATTGAATTACAAGGTAAAATTTATTTAAATCAATCAATTTTTTTTTTTTTTGGCTTTACAATTCTCAAATCAAAATCAATTGAAGCATATTACAAAACACTTTACATATGAATGAAAGAATGTATACAAATAAAAAAAAATATGTGCCATACAAAAGGGACACATTTTTTACCCGACTTTTTTTTAAACCACAAGCAAATAAGGAACGTTAAAATTTTTTCTCTAAACACAGAAAACAAATTTGCAATTTGACAACTGAAATTCAGTTAATACAACTAAAAACCGCTTGAAAAATTTGTATATAGGTCGTCACAATTGAAAATCGGTAGTCTCAACGAAATTCGGTTGATACAACAGACATGTAATTAAAAAAAATAAAAAAAAACTTCGGTTGTTACACCCAAAATTAGTAGCGACAACTGAATTGTAAGTTCATACAGCTAAAAAAAATCGGTTGGAAATTTATTTTTCTGTGTGTTGTTAAAATGTTCCCATCTTTTTCCCCCAAAGGATATAAAAAATTTGTTAATTTTGAAATTTGAGCAAATGTATGTTATACAAGTCAATAATGTTTAGCAAATATGTCAAAAAAAAAAAAATTGTGTACAAAAAATCTTAACGGATAATAAAAAAAAAAGAAAATCACGTAACCATTTTTTTAAATAAAAAAAGGGCAGAAGTCAACCTTTTTCCAATTTTATTTAATTTTTAGCGGATTATGTAAAATAAAAAAAAATAAAAAAAAAACACGACAAGGCTGATGAATAAAATTACTTAATAGAGGAGGAAACATATATTTTTGTTCGTGATTTTTTTATTTTATTTTATTTTTAATTTTTTCCATTCACGTGATGTTTTATGTAACTTTTATCCAAATTATACATATGAATATGATGAATTCATACCATACGGTTTGTTATTTGGAAAAGTAGGGGAAATGCCAAGGAAACGAGATTTTTTTTTTTGTATGCATGACTGCATATATTTTAGAAATGTTAAATAATGAAAATGTAGGATAAATGTAATTACATTTGGAACTTTTAGAATGGCAATATTTTTCGTATGGAAAAATTTTCAGATTCTGAAATATTTTTCTTTCAAAACAATCTGAGACCTAATAGTTTTTCTTCACGAAAAAATGCCACAGAAACTGAGAATTTTTCTATTTGAAAATTTTTGATCAAAGAAATGAAACGTTTTTGGGCTAGAAGAAGCTCAATGTCCCGCACTTGCACCCTGTAGGTTAGAAAATGTGTTCTTTTTTGGTTCGTCCCTTTTGTGCGACTGGATAAAAAAAAAAATGTTTAAATGGTAATAAAATTGTACAACTTTATAAAAGGTACTTTATAAAAAGTACCTTTTATAAAAAAAGTACCTTTAATAAAAAAGTACATTTTATAAAAAAGTACCTTTTATAAAAAAGTACCTTTTATAAAAAAGTACCTTTTATAAAAAAGTACCTTTTGTAAAGAAAGTACCTTTAATAAAAAAAGTACCTTTTATAAAAAAGTACCTTTTATAAAAAAGTACCTTTTATAAAAAAAGTACCTTTTATAAAAAAAGTACCTTTTACAAAAAAATTACCTTTTATAAAAAAGTACCTTTTATACAAGTACCTTTTACAAAAAAAATACCTTTTATAAAAAGTACCTTTATAAAAAGTAACTTTAATCAAAAGTATATGGGGCATTCCATGTGAAATCGGACACTTTGAAAAACTTTTTTTTTAGATTTTCCCAATTTGTTTACAGTTTTTAGTACCCTTCGAAAACTCCTTCGTGGTAAATTTTCAGATTTTTTTGATGACCCGTTCAAAAGATATCGAATTTTTTAAAATTGGTAGTTTGTTCCTTTACTCAAACTTCTTTTAATCATAACTTCTTCGATAATGGTCCAAATTTCATTTTTTTTTTTTTAATTTTTGGTTTTTTTACGTACTTTCTAAAAAAAATCCCAAAAAATTCTTAAAAGCGCTCTAGTATGCGATTTTTAAGTTTTAAAATTTAAATCTCATTTTTGAAAATGTTTGTACTCTTCGATTTTTTTGAAATTTTTTTGTGTAAAACTTCTATCAATTCTACAAACTTTTTGTCCAGGAAGATCGTGGGATAACGATTATAACTATTTTTTAAAATTTTTTGAAAAAATTTTATTGTAATTTTTCTATCTTAAAATCATTTCTACTGCTCCAATGGTGCGTCATAGACGGGTCCTTTATAAGACCGACCGCCATTAAGTTCTACGTGTAACATTTCTTTGGAACAAACTATCTCCAATTTCTAAGGGGACTCCCACACAAAACGAAATTTTTTAAAATTTGTTCCAACCGCTCTAACTGCCCTACTAGTGCCCTTAGAGCAACAAAATGTATGCCCGACCCACAATATTTTTTTAGTCCAAACATTTTCTCTGAACACACCTACCCTCTATCTTTAACTGTTAAGGCGGTCCCCATAAATTTTTTTTTATTTTTTGTAAATTTGTTTTATTTAATCAGCTTCTACCAATCCAATGGTGCGTCCGAGAGGGGTCATTAGTGAGACCGACCCCCATTTATTTTTACTCTACAACATTTTCTCAAAACATACCTACGCCCTATCTCCACTCCCTAAGTAGGCTCCCATACATATAACAGTTGGAGCAAATTTTATAAAAATGTAATTTTGTATGGGAGCCTACTTAGGGGGTGGGGATAGGGCGTAGGTATGTTTTGAAAAAATATTGTAGGGTAAAAAAAAATTGGGGTCGGTCTCACTAATGACCCCTCTCGGACGCACCATTGCACAGAGGGCCAGACAGATCGATTTCCGGCCAAAAGTCCTTATTTGTAAATTCTCAAAAAAAATTTTACCAGTTTGTTGGACATATATAGAAGCAGATTTTCTGATCTTATCTTTGTGATCCAATTACACCCTTTCCTTTGACAGGTCTTCAAAGATAAAAAAGTTGGTAAAAAAATTTTAAAAGCTGAGATACTTTTTTAATTTTTTTTCCAAACTTCTATTGCGAATGTTTAACTTTTTGTTTGAGTGGTTCAACCTTATATATAAGCCTTTGTAACGAAAATAACATGAACAAATATAACTCATTTGCCTGGCAGAAATTCGCGTTTTTTGTGAAAAAGTTATAATTTTTTAGCTATTTACCTCGCGCCGAAAAAATCCTCAGCGATCCTCAGTTCGATACAATCGGTCTACATTTTTTTTGATATAGAATGGATCCATATCTTTCGAAAAAAGTTGCCCAAACTTGCTCGAAATGATAAATGGCGAAATTACAGCTATATATGCAGTGGTCCGAGATTTGTTTAAAAAAAAAATAATTTATCCCAAAATAATGTTTTACGGCTTGAATAGTTTTTTTTTATCGTCAGAGAGTGCCTTAAGTGTAGGAAAAAAAATTATCTACATTTCTAGTTTTTTTGTAGAATTATGGAAAATATCAGTTACACCATTTCCAATTAAATTCAAAGATTTTTTATTGAATTTCCAACATAAATAAAAAAAGTGAATAATTTGTCGTCACCATTTCCAAAAGCTTTTCTGAAACTAAGAAAGTCATTTACACCATTTCCATATTTATATCAAAAATTAAAAAAAAATATATATAAAAATTATGTGCGTAGATTTAACTTCAGACCAGGAATGAAATATTAAAATTTCGTTTTGGTATCAAAAATGATTTAAAATTGTACTTTTTTGACCCTCAACGTACTTTTTTTATTAAAAACGACAAAAAAAATAGTAATTATAAACGAAAATGGTACTAAAAATTCATGAATGTATTTTAAAATGAGATTTGACATTTGTTTCGGGAAAAACTAATTTTATAAAAAAAACATGCCTCGGCCAAACCAACTTTTACCTAAAGTTGCGAACACTATTAATGTCTTTCTTGAATGTGAATTCTGGGGTGCCCCACTACTATATTTCAACGAAAATCAAAATCTTCGCCAGAACATTTTTTGAAAAATAGTGGTCAAACGTCGAAAAAATTACATTGTAAACTTATCTCGAAAACGTGAGACATGAAAAATTATTTAAGATAAAAATTATTCCTCGGGAAAAATTTTGATTTTCGTTAAAATATATAGCGGGGCACCCCAGATTCATAATCAAGATAGACATTTACAGTGTTCGCAACTTGAGGGTAAAGTTGGTTCGGCCGAAGTGTGAAAAGTCAGCTGCTATTCTTTAGACCATACACCAACATAACATATATGAAACTCTTTTAAATTTAAAAGAGTTTCTCCAAGAATAACCATGTTTCAATTAGTAGAAAATGGGGGGAAATTTAATGTAAGAAAAAAATTTCAACAAAAAATTAAATAAAATTCGTTTAATTTTGAAAATGTATCAAAAGAGTCGCGGGCGTATCAACGTATTTTTCAACATCAAATAGTATCAAAAAAAGTACATTTGTATCAACAATTCCATCCCTGCTTCAGACACTCTTAATACTCTTAAAACTAATTTTTAGTTAGATCAGACAAAGTTAAAAAATCTAGCCGCCATATTGGATTTTATCAGTTCGATTTTAAGATAACAGACCCGGAAATTTACTAGGCCACACTTTCAGCTAGCTTCAACAAAGAAAAGGAATATAACTGTTTTTTAATTACTTGTAACAAACTTTACTAAGCATATTTAGTCCGCCATTTTGTTTTTAAAAATTCACGACAGTAATTCAGATTCAATAACTCTAAGACCCCCTTAAAACTAAATTTGAGTTAAATCGGACAATTATTAAAAAAATTTGTCCGCCATATTGGATGCGCCATTTTGATTTTTTTCGTTTTTAGTTAAATTTTTGAAATCAGCGACCCCGAAATACTCCAGAAGCACATTTTCAGCCGGATCCAACAACGATAAAGACTTTTAGCCGGAGTTAGATCATTCTTTAAACTTTAAGAAGCATATTTAGTCCGCCATTTTGTTTTTCAAAATTCGGAGTAACAATTCTTATTCAGTAACTCCAAGACCCGTATAAAACAAAATTTGAGTTCAATCGGACAATTTTTAAAAAAAATTGTCCGCCATATTGGATCCGCCATTTTGATTTTTGTGGTTTTTAGCTAAATTTTGAAATCAGCGACCTCGAATTCCTCTAGAAGCACATTTTCAGATGGATCCAACAATGATAAAGACTTTTGGCCGGAATTGGATCATGCTGGCCCTGTGTGCATTGGACCGGTAGAAGCTGATTAAATAAAACAAATTTACAAAAAATAAAAAAAATTGTATGGGGACCGCTTTAACAGTTAAAGATAGAGGGTAGGTGTGTTCAGAGAAAATATTTGGACTAAAAGAATATTGTGGGTCGGTCATACATTTTGTTGCTCTAAGGGCACTATTAGGGCAGTTAGAGCGGTTGGAACAAATTTTAAAAAATGTCGTTTTAAAGGACCCCTCTATGACGCACCATTGGAGCAGTAGAAATGATTTAAGGATTGACAAATTACAACAAAAAATTTTCAAAAAATTTTAAAAAATAGTAATAATCGTTATCCCACGATCTTCCTGGGCAAAAAATTTGTAGAATTGATAGAAGTTACACAAAAAAATTTCAAAAAAATCGAAGAGTGCAAACATTTTCAAAAAGGAAATTTTAATTTTAAAACTTAAAAATCGCATACTAGAGCGCTTTTAAGAATTTTTGGGTATTTTTTTTAGAAAGTACGTAAAAAAACTAAAATTTTGAAAAAAATTTGAAATTTGGACCATTATTGAAGAACTTATGATTAAAAGAAGTTTGAGTAAAGGAACAAACTACCAATTTTTTAAAATTCGATATCTTTTGAACGGGTCATCAAAAAAATCTGAAAATTTACCACGAAGGAGTTTTCGAAGGGTACTAAAAACTGTAAACAAATTGGGAAAATCTAAAAAAAAAGTTTTTCAAAGTGTCCGATTGCACATGGAATGCCCCATATATAATTACCTTCAATAAAAAGTACCTTTTATCAAAAGTATATATAGTTAAATTCAATAAAAAGTACCTTTTATAAAAAGTATATATAAAAAGTATATATTATATATAAATTCCTTTTCATAAATGGTAATTTTTATAAAAGGTCCTTTTTATAAAAGGTACTTTTTATACAAAGTACTTTTATAAAAGGTACTTTTTAAAAAAGGTAATTTTTATAAAAAGTACCTTTTATAAAAAGTACCTTTTATAAAAAGTACCTTTTATAAAAAGTACCTATTATAAAAAGTACCTTTTATAAAAAGTACCTTTTATAAAAAGTACCTTTTATAAAAAGTACCTTTTATAAAAAGTACCTTTTATAAAAATTACCTTTTTTTTATAACAACTTTAATAAATAGTACCTTTTATAAAAAGTACCTTTTATAAAAAGCAACTTTTATAAAAAATACCTTTTATAAAAAGTACCTTTTATTAAAAGTACCTTTTATAAAAAGTACCTTTTATAAAAAGTACCTTTTATAAAAAGTACCTTTTATAAAAAGTACCTTTTATAAAAAGTACCTTTTATAAAAAGTACCATTTATAAAAAGTACCTTTTATAAAAAGTACCTTTTATAAAAAGTACCTTTTATAAAAAGTATGTTTTATAAAAAGTACCTTTTATAAAAAGTACCTTTTATAAAAAGTACCTTTTGTAAAAAGTACCTTTTATAAAAAGTACCTTTTATAAAAAGTACCTTTTATAAAAAGTACCTTTTATAAAAAGCACCTTTTATAAAAAGTACCTTTTATAAAAAGTACCTTTTATAAAAAGTACCTTTTATAAAAAGTACCTTTTATAAAAAGTACCTTTTATAAAAAGTACATTTTATTAAAAGTACCTTTTATAAAAAGAACCTTTTATAAAAAGTACCTTTTATAAGAAGTACCTTTTATAAAAAGTACCTTTTATAAAAAGTATCTTTTATAAAAAGTACCTTTTATAAAAAGTACCTTTTTTAAAAAATACATTTTATAAAAAGTACCTTTTATAAAAAGTACCGTTTTTAAAAAGTAACTTTTATAAAATGTACCTTTTATAAAAAGTACCTTTTATAAAAAGTACCTTTTATAAAAAGTACCTTTAATAAAAAAGTACCTTTTATAAAGAAAGTAACTTTTATAAAAAAAGTACCTTTTATAAAAAAAAGTGCCTTTTATAAAAAAAGTACCATTTATAAAAAAAGGACCTTTTATAAAAAAGTACCTTTCACAAAAATTACCTTTTATGAAAAGTACCTTTTATAAAAGTACCTTTTACAAAAATTACCTTTATAAAAATTACCTTTATAAAAAGTACCTTTTATAAAAAGTACCTTTTATAAAAAGTACCTTTTATAAAAAGTACCTTTTATAAAAAGTACCTTTTATAAAAAGTACCTTTCTATAAAAAGTACCTTTTATAAAAAGTACCTTTTACAAAAATTACCTGTAATAAAAATCACCTTTATAAAAAGTGCCTTTTATAAAAGGTACCTTTTAAAAAAAGTTCCTTTTATAAAAAGTAAAAGTTAAGTGACTAGTGGTTTTTTATATCCTCCCCAGCATCGGGGTTAGTCAAAAATTTAATTTTTTTTGTCTCTTTATATGAGAAATTTTTTAATATTGTATTTGTAATCAAATTTATTATGCCCAAAATTTAAATTTTTTTCTAATTTCTTAAAAATGTATTTAATTTCCTATAAAAAAAATTATATTACATACACAATTTTTTTTTGTTTCGCAGTTCTTTTTTTACTACAAAAAATTTACAACATTTCTAAATTTTATTGCCTTGAAAATTTTTGAAGGAAAAAACAAATTTTAAAATGAAACAACAAAAAAAACTTTAAACGTTATATTGCCAGTGTTACAGTCATATAATAACATATTCGCGTGTATAACATGCCCAGAAAACAAACGAAACAAAACAGTAAAAAAACATGCCCAAAAATTGTTGTAAATTTTTCAACTGTTAATATTTAAAAACGTTGGTAATGTTATTTTGGAGGTTTTTTTTTTGTCTAAAAAGATTTTTTATTACAAAATTTTGTTTTAGAAACATGCCACCGTTACATTTGTGTATTCCTACTTTCTAGATTTTCACAAAAAAAGAAAACACACCATAAACACATTTACATTTTTACGAACAGGAAAATTTGTTTTTCCTTCTACCATTTTCATTTGTATGCTTTCATATTATTAAATTTTCCTTAAGTTTGTTTGAACATATATTTTCTGCTTTTTGTTTTTTTTATTTTTACAACACCATGACAATTTTTTATGGATTTAATGTAATTATCAAACAAACAAAAAAAAATACGCTGCTGCACTATGGGGCAACATAACGACACTAGAAAAATGGTAGGTGGCTTTTGTACCCTTTCCCACATTTTTAAATTCCAAAAAATAACACTTTATATATATTGTATTCTTGATGATTCTTGTTTTTGTATATAATTTTGGTACTTTTTACAAAAAGTACTATATTCGTACTTTTTACAAAAAAGTACTATATTCGTACTTTTTACAAAAAAAATACTATATTCGTACTTTTTACAAAAATGTACTATATTCGTGCTTTTTTAAAAAAAAGTACTATTTTCGTACTTTTTAAAAAAGAGTACTAAAAAGGACTATTTGGGACCAAAATGCTACTTAAAAAAAATACATTTTATCGTATTTTTTTAAAAAAGTACCAAAACAATATTGTTTTGTTAATAAAACCATAATATTACTTTTTTGTAAAATGTATCAAATTAGAATCTTTTTGCATAAAGTACTAAAATAGTACTTATTTGTGAAAAGTACTTAAATTTCACTTTTTTGTAAAGAGTACCAACAAGTTTTTTTTTTTTTTAAGAATTAAAATAGTTTATTTTTGTAAAAAAATACAAAAAACAATATTTTTTATGGAAAAAGTACCAAGATGGTACTTTTTCTTACGTACTTTCTTTTAAAAATTACCAAAAAAAAAGTATTATTAAACAGAACTATTTTAGAACTTTTTACAAAAAGGTACTTTTTGGGTAGTTTTACAAAAAGTATTATGTTGATACTTTTGACAAAATAGTGCTAGACATCAAATAGTACATTTACTTTTTTAAAATGTACTTTTTTTATAAAAATAACAAAAATAGTGTTTTTTAGTAAAAAGAACCAAAATAGTATCCATTTGTAAAGTATCAAAACATTATTTTTTTTTATAAAAAGTACCAAAGTAATACCTTTTTAAAAAAGTACTAAAACAGCACTTTTTGTAAAAAGCACCTAAAGAGAATATTACGAAATAGGATCGTTTTGAAACTTTTTCTTAAAAAGTAAAATTTTGTTTTCTTCACAAAAAGTACTGTTTTGGTACTTTTTTAAAAAGCACTATTTTAGTATTTTTTATAAAAATCAATTTCTTTTTAGGTGCTTTTTACAAAATAGTACTATTTTAGTACTTTTTACAAAAACTACTATTTTCGTACTTTTTAAAAAAGGTACTAAGTGGGACTTTTTATAAATATAGCTCTGTTTTAGTACATAACACAAAAAGGAAAATTTGGTACCAAAATGCTACTTTAAAAAAATACATTTTATCGTAGTTTTTTTTTTAAAGTACCAAAACAATACTGTTTTCTTAAAAGTAACTTTTTGTGTAAAGTACTAAAATAGTACTTATTTGTGAAATGTACTTAAATTTCAATTTTTTGTAAAGAGAACCAACATTGTATTGTTTTAAAAAATACAAACATACGATAAAATACATTTTATGGTAGTTTTTTTTTTTTAAAGTACCAAAACAATACTGTTTTGTTAAAAGTAACTTTTTGTGTAAAGTACTAAAATAGTACTTATTTGTGATATGTACTAAAATTTCACTTTTTCGTAAAGAGAACCAAAATTGTATTGTTTTAAAAAAAATAACAACATAGTGTTTTTGTTAAAAGAACTAAAATAGTTTATTTTTGTAAAAAAATACCAAAAATAATATTTTTATGGAAAAATTACCAAGATGGTACTTTTTTTTAAGTACTTGCTTATCAAAATTATCAAAAAAAAGTATTATAATAGAGTACTATTGTGGTACCTAAAAAAGGTACTTTTTATGTAGTATTACAAAAAGTACTATTTGGGTACTATAGTATAGTACTATATATTAAATAGTACTTATAGTACTATATATTAAATAGTACTTTTTAAATGTAATTTTTTCCCAAAAATTACAAAAATAGTATTTTTTTTTTTAACTTTCTGTTAAAAAGTACAATTATGTGTTTTTTTACAATAAGCACTGTGTTGGTACTTTTAACAAAAAGTACAAAATAGTACTATATTGGTATTGTTTACAAAAATAAATTTCTTTGAAAAGTTATGGAAAATCGTAAAAAAAACTGTAGAATTAAGAAAACTTCTACTTGGTACCAAAATAGTACTTAAAAAAAAAAATAGTTTTATAAAAGTTCCAAAATAATACTGGTTTGTTTAAAATGTCAAAATAGTAGTTCTTTTTGTAAAAAATGCAAAAATAGTATTTTCTTTTGTAAAAAGTACTTAAATATTCCTTTTTTTGAATAGTTTTAAAATAAAACTATTTTGTAAAAAGTACTAAAATAGCATTTTGTGTAAAAAGTACCAAAATAGCACGTCTTATTAAAAGTACCAAAATAGTTTCTTTTTGTAAAACAAACACCGAAAAAGCTTTTTTGCAAGAATTACGAGAGTACTATTTTTCTTGGAAAAAGTACCAAGATAGTATTTATTTTTAACTACTTGTTTAGTACAATTACAACAAAAATAATACTATTTAAGAGTTTTATTTTTGTAATTTTTACAAAAAAAGTGTTATTTGAGTACTTTTACTAAAATTACTATTTTGGTACATTTGATAAAATAGTACTATTTGTTTACTTTTAATAAAATAGTACTATTAATTAGATATTCTGTTTAATTTCTTTATATGAACTATTTTTATAAAAACAAAATAGTATTTTTTAGAAAAAAAGTACCAAAGAAATATTTTTTTTTAAATACCCGGTGAAAAATGTGCATATATGTACATTAGAGTGTCCCTTATTTTGGAAATGTTGGAAATCTTGAGACGGTACCCGCTCATTTTTTTCCTTTTGACTTAAAAATAACTCAGGAAAAATTTTACGCCCCTAGGACCACGCCTTCCCTACGCGACGGGGCCTTAAAGAGCGGGGCCTAAAAAATCATTTTTCCATACAAACCAAAAAAATTTTTTTTTGATTTTTAATTTTTTTGTTATTAATTATTATATTACTTGGTTTGCTTATTCACGACAAAAAATTTGATTTTGGAGGGATAAGTCTTTCAGCGCTAAAAAATTTTTCGCAAAAAAAAATTTGGGCGGCCGGGGTCCTACAGTAAAAAGTTTTTAAAAAATATTTTTTTTTAGTTTTGACCAGCAACGGTTTTAGCTGCTATGTTGCTTTAAATGATATATATTCCAAAAAAAAAATTATTCATATCTGTGACATCTTTATCTTTTTCGAAAAAAAAAATTTTGAGCCGTAGGAATCCTACGGTAAAAAATTTTTAAAAAATATTTTTTTTTAGTTTTGAAAAGCAATGGTTTTAGTTTTTATGTTGTTTTTAATGATATATATTCCAAAAAAAATATTATTCATATTTGTGACATTTTTATCGTGTATCGAAAAAAATCATCAATGCATTTTTTACCCTTTTTTAGAACACGATTAAGATGTCACAGATACAAAAAATATTTTTTTATGAATATATATCATTTAAAGCAACATAGCAGCTAAAACCGTTGCTGGTCAAAACTAAAAAAAAATATTTTTTAAAAATTTTTTACTGTAGGACCCCGGCGGCTCAAAATTTTTTTTTGCGAAAAATTTTTTAGCGCTGAAAGACTTATCCCACCAAAATCAAATTTTTTGTTGTGAATAAGCAAACCAAGTAATATAATAAATAATAACAAAAAAATTAAAAATCAAAAAAAAATTTTTTTGGTTTGTATGGAAAAATGATTTTTTAGGCCCCGCTCTTTAAGGGCCCGTCGCGTAGGGAAGGCGTGGTCCTAGGGGCGTAACATTTTTCCTGAGTTATTTTTAAGTCAAAAGGAAAAAAATGAGCGGGTACCGTCTCAAGATTTCCAACATTTCCAAAATAAGGGACACTCTAATGTACATATATGCTCATATATTGTTACATGTATGTTCATATATGAATCATATATGAACTTATATGGTGTATATGGAAGCATATATGTTGTCATATTTTTTAAAAATGGGCTCATATATGGAAATGTATGAACAAATATATTGACATATATGTATAGTATCACTTGATTTGTTAAGCAACGTAAAAACAAGTTTTGCTGTTTTATGTGGCATTCACACTTGCTGTTTTGAAGTGTTCAAAAAGTCTTTGTTCTGTGTTTAGTACGTTTTTATTCTGTTACTGGTGCTTTGTTGAACAACTTGTTTAAGGTCGCAAGTGTGAATGCCATATTACAGTGAAAGCGAAAAACGTTGTTCAATATTTTTTTAATTTTGTTCATAAGTCCATCATATTATATCGGATAGTTCTGAAGATTTGGACATATTTTCGGTTAATGAAGTGCATCATAACTAGCGATTCACATTTTGATAATTTAATGGGGGAGCCAAAAATATTTTTTAAATTACAAAATATGATGATAGAAGTATTTTTGAATTTTACTCGTAAAACTTGTATTTTTTAACGAAGAGAACTTAAATTTTATGGGGACATGTATTTTGATATAATGCATCACAATCAATCAATAACTCGTTTTTAAAGAAGAGTGTTGTTACGTTGTTTCGCATTTTAGTTGACGATATATTGATTCATATTCCTGACTAAGAAAGTTTTGATATATTCATATCGCCGCTGTTCCTAAAAATGAAGTCATGTGTTTTCGGGCAAGTTTTCAGGAGAGCAAAGAAAACGTTTATTTTCGTCCCTTCGCAATATTTTTAAAAGTTTGTTCAATAAAAAATTCGTGTATGAAATCTTTAACGGGTTTCTAGTGGTGCAGAAATTTTCAAAAAACATACACATAACTTCTCTTTTAAGTGTTTTTTTGAACAACTGCTTTTGTTTACAAAACCATTCTTACTGTAAATTTCTTTCGAGTGGAACGAGCGACGTTATTTAAAACGACGTATTTAAAGTCCTTGAAATTTTGATATTTAAGAGCTCTTCATTAAACAGCGGACAACAAATTTAGTAAACAAGTGATACTTTTCCGTTTTTTCTTGTAACTATTTTAGAGCTTTGACATTAATCGAAATCACTGAGAGATGATGTACTTTAAAAACTAAAATTTTGTGACTTCAAATGATTTAGTTGCTTTCACAAGGCTTGATTACTCACCTTTTAGGATTTAGATAACAGCATGAAAATGCCCAGACAGAAAAATACAATCATCAAAGCGTTTTAAAAGTACTCTTGATGGTGGTACAAGCGTTTCCAAAACGTCATGGTTTTTGCTTTTAGAGTGCTCTCAATACGTCCGAATGATAACGTCGTTAAACGCTCATATGATTGTTTTTCAAAGCGCTCTAAAAGCATTCGGATGACTAAAAATTAGGTGGTTTAAAGATGCTTTATGCTTATTTTATTTGAAATTGTAGATTTTTTAAATTATACTACTATTTTTTATATATTTTCTTACAATGGAGTAAAAATATAATTGAGTTCACACAAGAGGACTTCATAATGATTTCCCGTGCTTTCTTTTGTTAACAGAGAGGATGTGTGCCCCTTATTGGAATGGTACAATTATTATGTATTCTACATTATGGGTGGAAGTTATAAAACATTTTTTTAATTTGTAAAAAGGTGCTGTAAAGGCACTTTTGAGTTGATTAAACAAAGCGTCTTCAGAGCGTTTGGAAAATAGTACTTTCAAAGTGCTTTATTTTTTGTACCATCATCAATTTCTGCCTGGGTGTGCATAAATTTGGAAGTATTTTCCAAAAAATCTTTATAATTCATTCGAAATACATGTAAGCAATGTATTACTTAAATAGTGGTCAATTTCGTCACATTCTATTACTCTTTGATCAAAAAATGTTATCCTCCTTTTCGGATCTTTTTTAGTATGACGAACACAGCTACTTTTACTTACATTTGAACCACTCAAGATATCAAAAAACGGTTTGGCGAGTAAACTCATGCCCAATATGGGTTTTTAAAGATGCAATAAAAAAAAGTTCGAAAACTACACATGACTCCTTCTTAGGCGAAGCGACAAAATGTATGTTACTTAATACATTATTTATGCCAACTCTCAATTATATTGTAAAGTTGATTGTTATCAAATTACAAATTCAAAAAATTCATTGAATCCTAATAAAATCAATTAGAATTCAAAAAAATTTAATTGAAATTCAAAAATATCAACTGAAATTCAAAAAAGATCACTTGAAATTCCCAAAAATCCATTGAAATTCAAAAAAACTCAATCGGAATTCAAAGAAATAAAGTGGAACAAAACAAAATCACTTAAAATTCTAAATAAATCCATTGAAATAAGAATAAATTCGAATTCAAAAAAGTTTAATTGAAATTTTAAAAAATCACAAAAATTTCGAAAATTCAATTAGAATTAAAACAAGTAAAAAAATTAAGTTCGACTTGGTCGAATCTATGAATACCCTCCACAATGTCATCTGATAGTAATTTTCTAAAAAAATTTCAAAAAATTGCAACACAAAATTTTTTATTAGAAATATATTATTTTGAGTAAAACTTTTTTTTAATCAATCAAATTTTTTTGAGTGTAAAATTTTTTTGACTGTCAGCATTTTTTTGAGTGTGACATTTCCTTAAAAAAATATTATGTATACATTTTTTTTGGGTGTAACATTTTTTTTTAGTGTAAATATTTTTTTTAGTGTACAATTTCTTTGAGTAACAAAATTACTTTGTAAAATATTTTTGTTGTTTTATACCTATATGCAATACAAAAAAAAAATGTTTCACATATTTCCCACTTTTTATTTTACTTCATATGATTTTTTTTTTCCAAAAATTCTTACTATACACCGTTACATACAGTTACAATAACAAAACAATAACAAATATTTACTTGTCTAACAACTAAACTGCACCCCACGACAAGAAAACAAACAACAACAAGTTTTAAAAAACTGGTATTTCACCATGCTTTTAAAACTTGTTTAACGAGTTTTCAACAGTTTAAGGTGAAACAAATCTGAAATTCAGTGCTTTGCTTATAATTTTTGAACTACTGAATCGATTTTGCTGAAATTCAAAACCAAACAGCCTTGGGGAACGACAAATATATATGCTAAGCTTCAGCCCCCTCAAAATTGTCTTTCGAAAGTTATAGTGGTTTTAATCTTGTAAATTCGAAAAATACCCTTGCCGAAATTTACGGACGGACATCGCTAGATCGACTTAAAATCGATCAAGGATCATGAATATATATACTTTATGGGGTCCTAGACCAATATTTCGATGTGTTACAAACGGAATGACAAACTTATATATACCCTCAATCACTAGAGTGGAGGGTATAAAAAAAATCAAATAAAATTGATAAATATCAAATTAAATTAAATTCATAAAAGGATATTGAAACTACAAAAAAAAATTGGGAGTTTAATTGATTTTTTGGAATTCTTTTTATTTTTTGTTCAGCTTTAAGTTATTTTATTTATTTTTTCAAGTTTAAGTCATAGTTAATTAATTTAAAGTAACGTGTATTTTTTTTTAAATTTCGATGGATTTTGTGATCTTTTTTGAATTTTAATTGATATTTTTTAAAAATAATTGGAGTAATATACAAATCACAATTGGTATTTTCGAACTTCAATATTTTTCTTAGTCGATATATTTGAAAAATAACATACGTGGGTACATATATGTTTTCATATAAATTATATATGTCCATATATGTCATATATGAACATATGCCCTCAAATTACGTATATGGTCATATATGGACAATCATATATGTAGCATATATAATCATATATGCTCATTTTTCACCGGGTAGTATTAAAAATGTACTTTTGGTGCATTTACTAAAAGAACTAGTGAGGTACTTTTAATAAAATAATACTACTTATCAGATATTTTATCACCTTTTCTTCAATTGTATTATTTTTATAAAAATTACTAAAATAAAATTTATTTGGAAAAAGTACTAGATTAATACTTTTTTTTAAATAGTTCCAAAAATGGACTTCTTTATAAAATGAAACAACAGAAAAAGTATCCAAAATGGGATATTTGTGGAACTTTTTGTTAAAAAGTACTATTTTGTTTTTTTTTTCATAAAAGTACTATTTTTGCACACTCAAAATAATAACTTTGTAAAATACTCTGTAAAATGACTGTAATCTCAATTCAACAGATATTTGACAGAGTTTTTGTCCAAATACAGATTTAAAGAAAATACTTTGTATTTTGTTGTGACAAAAAAACAAAGTTTCCTCTGTTATATTACTTTTTACTTCGTAATCTTAATTTTACAGATAATTAACAGAGTTTTCTGCTAAAATACAGATCTAAGCATAATACTTCGTATTTTTTTATAACCAAAAAAGTTTTCTGTTTTGGGGAGTTTTTGTTACCAAACATCACAATTTTATCTATATATTTTTTTTTTTGAGAAAAAGTTGAAAAAGTAGTTAAAAAGGTTATCAAATTTTTTTTCAGAAATCATATAAAAATTTTACAAAATAATATGCATTTAACTGAACTCTGTAAATTTACAGAGTTTTTTCCGTAAATTTTTTTTTTTTGCATCAAATGCATTTTACAAATATATGTAAATTTACATAGTTTTCTTTGCAAAATGGTGGTTTACTTAACCAATTTACTTTACTTACTCTTATTTAACAGTTTTTTTGTGTCCAAATCATTTTACAGAGTTTTATAGTAAAATTACAGAGTTTTCTCTGTCAAAAAGTTTTTATATTTAACCAATATTTTACTATAAACTCTGTAAATTAACAGTTTTTTTCTGTCAAAATCATTTTACAGAGTTTTTTAGTAAAATTACCAAGAAATGTTGTTAGCTGGAAAAGTATGGTGTACTCTGTTAAATTAGCAGAGTTTTTCTGTAATTTAACAGAGTTATTATTTTGAGTGCACTTTTTAATAAATAGTACTATTTTCTTGTTCTGAAAATATTCTGTAAAATTTATTGCTTTTTTTTTTTGTTCAATCTTAACAGTGTTTTTTTTTGTTGGGTAAATGCTGAAGCACTTTAAGGAACAGAAAAAATATTTCTGATCTCTACCAAAAATATCAAATTTTAAAAAATTTTAATGTCCAGTTTAAGATACCTTGTCTTGCTTGTTAGATTCCATGACATCTAAAACATTATTCTGCCAACACAAAAACTCAACTATTTGCTCACTTCCTCTCCACAGTTCCTCTTATATCATCCCATTGCCTTTTGCCTGCCTTCGCGTGGGTATGGTACAAAAAAAAAAATATATTTGCCTTTCCTGGTTGTATCATAAAGTATGTTATAAAACATATGATTTTAATATTATTATTCTGTTTTGTTTTACAACCAATTGCTTTTATTCCATATGTACCGAATTGTAAAAGTGTATGAGTGTGTATAAGTGTCACAGGAAGTTTTTACATGTTTATGTGTGTGCTTTTGCGTGCTTTTTTTCACCCAAAGTCTACTTGCTGTTCTTTATTGTCTTTTATTTTGCAAAAGTGTTGATAATGTCTGCAGGGGTATTTGTTTTTAATTTAAAATCATATTTAAAGTACACATTATAGTACATATTTTATGTTTTCTTTTTATTTTGTAATTTAATATGTTCTTGTATTTTAATTTTCCTTACGTTTAATTTGTTTGCATATCTTTTTATACATATACTAGCTAACTCGCCCGGTACTTCGTTACCGGTTAGCTGTAAAAAAAACAACTTTATTACTTCAAATTATTAATTTTTAATTAAAAATAAAAATTGTTAGTTTCGACCTTTAAAATATTATATTTTGAGTAGATTTAAAGTTGCAAAAAAATTTTATTTTGGCGAGACGATCCCATAGTTCAAACTTTAAGTTTCAGGGAACATTAGTGCATAAGGAACAATATGTACCAAATTGAAGCGAAAATTCAAAAAATTATTTTCCCAGAATGTAATTTCCGCGAGTGGATCGTAAAGTACCAATTTTAAGTATCTCTACATTCTCCCTTTTTCCCCATTAGAAGCAGAATTTTCATAAAAGTACTTATTTTGGAATGTTATTTCTGCGAAAGGATCGTACAGTCCAAATTTCAAGTATTTAGGATCATTAATTCAGCAGATACAAAATTGCCCTACTTTCCCCATTTTTCCCCTTAGAAGCAGAATTTACTAAAAAAGTGCTTCTTCCAGAATGTTATTTCCGCTAGAGGATCGTACAGTCCAAACTTCAGCAGATACAAAACAGTTCAAAATTCAAGATCTAGGACCATTAGTTCAGCAGATACAAAATTGCCCTAATTTCCCCCTTTTTCCCCGTAGAAGCGAAATTTTCAAAAAAGTACTTCCATTAGAATGTTGTTTCCGCAAGAGGATTCAAATTTCAAATTTGCCCTACTTTTCCTCTTTTTCCCCCTATAAAAGCAGAAGAAAAAAGTACTTCTTCCAGAATGTTATTTCCGCGAGAGGATCGTACAGTCCAAACTTCAATATCTACACCCAGAAAAGTTTTACAGTAACTTTTTTACGGTTATTCAAAAAGTTTTTAGTTAAAGTTGTTTTAAACGTTTTATCGTTTGTTTTTCAAAGAAAATAAAATATTGAATGATTTATACAGTTGTTAAAACAATAAACTACAAAAGTTACGGAAAAATATTTTTATCAGTTAAATTATTTGTGACTGATTATACCGTATAATTTTACAGAAGAACAGTTTTTGTAGTTTTTTATTCAAAAAATTTAATTTTTACTCCACAAAATGAAAAATTGTAAACAGTTAAAATAACTGAAATATCGTTTGTTTTTACGGAATGTCTAGTCATTTATTAACGTTTAAAAATAACTAAAAAAGTCTGTTGTTTCAAATGAAATATAAGTAGTCCGTTTTTTAAAAGGAAAAACGATTGTTTTAAACGTTTTTTCAGCTGAATTTACTTACAAAATATTTTTAGTGTAGGACCATTAGTTCAGCAGATACAAAATTGCCCTTCTTTCCCCCTTTAAAAAGTAATTTTCAAAAAAGTACTTCTTGCAATATGTTATTCCGCGAGATGATCCTATATTGCAAATGTCATGATTTTAAGACCATTAGTTTAAAATTTACCAAATTGCCCTATGTTGCCCTTCTTGGCCCTCCTTAAAACCAAAATTTTCAAAAAGTGTATTTTTCAAAAAATTATTTCCGCGAGGGGATCAGAACTTAAAGTTTTAGTTCAGAAGATACAAAATTGCCCCTTCTACTTTTTTCAAGATGTTTTTTCTTTGCGAGATGATCCTAGAGTTCAAATTTCAAGTTTCTGGAACCATTTGTTTAAAAGATAAATAATGTACCGATTTTCCCTATTTCCCCCCCTTTCCCACCGTGCAGGAGAACTTTTTCAAACAATATTTTTTCGGAATGTTGTTTTCGCGAGAGGATCCTAAAGACCAAACTTCACATTTCTGGGACCATTTGTTCAGAAGATAAAAAATTCACCGATTTTCCCTATTTTCCCACCCCTTGGAGGCGGAATTTTAAAAAAAATTTGTTTTCCGCATGTTAATTCTGCAAGAGGATCCTAGAGTCCAAATTTCAAGTTTCTGGGACCATTTGTCCAGAAGATAAAAAATGTACCAATTTGCTCTATTTTCCCCACCTTGGAAGCGGAATTTTCAAAAAAATATTTTTTTAGTTTTTTTTTTCGCGAGAGGATTATAGAGTCCAAATTTCAAGTTTCTAAAACTATTAGTTCAAAAGATACAAAATCCCCCAAAGGGCTCTACTTTCCCCTTTTTCCCCCTTAGAAGTGGAATTTTTAAAAAAGTTCTTTAAGTATATTATTTTTGCGAAAGGATCGTTCAGTTCAAATTTCAAGAATCTAGGACCATTAGTTCAGCAGATTCAAAATTGCCCTTCTTTCCCCCTTTTTCCCGCAGAATTTTGAAAAGTAATTTCTTAAGAATGTTATTTCCGCGAGAGGATCGTTCAGCCAAATTTCAAGTATCTAGAACCATTAGTTCAGCAGATACAAAATTGCCCTACCTTCCCCGTTTTCCCCCTTGAAATCGGAATTTTAAAAAAAGTACTTCTTTCAGAAGGTTAATTCCAAGAGAGAGGATCGTGCAGTCTAAATTTCAAGTATCTAGGACCATTAGTTCAGATGATACAAAATTTCCCTACTTTCCGCCTTTTCCCCCTTAGAAGTGGAACTTTCCACAATAAGTACTTTTTCCGCAAGAGAATCGTACAGTTCAAATTTTAAGTATCTAGGATCATTAGTTCAGCAGATACAGAATTGCCCTACTTTCCAATTTTTCCCCCTTTAGAAGGAGAACTTTCGAAAAAGTACTTCTTCTAGAATGTTCTTTCCGCGAGAGGATCGTACAGTCCTTACTTCAAGTATGTAGGACTATTAGTTAAGCAGATTCAAAATTGCCCTACTTTCTCCCTTTTCCCCCCGTAGAAGCAGAATTAAAAAAAAAGTACTTCTTTTAGAATGGTATATCGGCGAAAGGATCGTGCAGTTAAATTTTAAGTATCGAGGACCATTAGTTCAGCAGATACAAAATTGCCCTACCTTCCCCTTTTTCCCCCCTTAAAAGTAGAGTTTTCAAAAAAGTACTTCCTTGAGAATGTTATTTCCGCGAGAGGATCGTACAGTCCAAATTTCAAGTATATAGGACCATTATTTCAGCAGATTCAAAATTGCCCTACTTTTCCCCTTTTTCCCACTCAAAATCGGAATATTTAAAAAAGTACTTCTTTCAGAATGTTATTTTCGCGAAAAGATCGTACAGTCCAAATTTCAAGTCTCCCGAACCATTAGTTAGCAGATACAAAATTGCCTATTTTCCCCCTTTCCCTCTTAGAGGCGGAATTTCCAAAAAGTCCTTCATTCGAATTTTATTTCCGCGAGAGGATTTTGCAGTCCCATTTTCAAGTATCTAGGACTATTTGTTCAGCAGATACAAAATTGGCCTACTTTCTCACTTTTTCCCCCTTAAAGAAGAATTTTTAAAAAAGTATTTCTTTCCGAATGTTATTTCCGCGGGAGGATCGTACATTCCAATTTTTAAGTATCTAGGACCATTATCTCAGCAGATTCAAAATTGCTCTATTTTCTCCTCTTTTTCCCCTTAAAAGAGGAATTTTTAAAAAAGCATTCCTTTCCGAATGTTATTTCCGCGGGAGGATCGTACAGTCCAATTTTCAAGTATCTAGGACCATTACTTTAGCATATACAAAATTGCACTACTTTCCCCCTTTCTCCCCTTTAAAAGCGAAATTTTCAAAAAAGTATTTCTTTTAGAATGTTATTGCCGCGATATGATCCCATATTCCCAATGTCATGTTTCTAAGACCATTAATTTAAAGTTTAGTAAATTGCCCTATTTTCCCCCTTTTGGGCCTCCTTAAAACCAAAATTCTCAAAAAAATATATTTTTCAAAAAATAATTTCCGCAAGAGCATCCAGATTCAAAATTTCAAGTTTGTTCAGAAGATACAAAATTGCCCTATTAAACCCTTTCTACCCACCACCCCCACCCTTATAAAAGGATTTTTCAAAATATTACTTTTTACAAAATATTTTTTCCGCGAGAGTAGAGTTAAAATTTCAAGTTTTTGGGACCATTCGTTTAGCAGATACGAAATTGCCCTTCTTTCCCCATTTTTTCCCCTTTAAAAACGAATTTTCAAAAACGTACTTCTTTTAGAATGTTATTTTCGGGATAGGATTGTTCAGTTCAAATTTTAAGTATCTAGGACCATTAGTTCAGCAGATACATAATTGCCCTACTTTCCCCCTTTTTCTCCGTAGAAGCGTAATTTTTAAAAAAGTTTTTCTTTAATAATGTTATTTCCGCGAGAGGATCGTACGGCTGAAATTTCAAGTATCTAGGACCATGAGTTCAGCAGATTCAAAATTACCCCACTCACCCCCTTTTTCCCCCGGAATTTTCAAAAAGTACTTCCTTTAGAATATCATTTCCGTGAGAGGATTGTACAGTTCAAATTTCAAGTATCTAGGACCATTAGTTCAGCAGATACAAAATTGCCCTACTTTCCCCCTTTTTCCCCGTAGAAGCGGATTTTTTGAAAAGTTCTTCTTTAAGAATGTTATTTTCGCGAAAGGATCGTACAGATTAAATTTCAAGTATTAAGGACCATAAGTTCAGCAGATTCAAAATTGCCCTACTTTCCCGATTTCCCCTCAGAATTAGTTTCTGGGAAAATTAGTTCAGAACATACAAAGTGTACCAAATTTTCCTATTATCCCCCTTTTTACCACCCTAGAAGCGGAATTGAAAAAAACTTTGTTTCGGAATGTTTTTTCCGCGAGAGGATCTTATAGTTCAAACTTTAAGTTTCTAGGACCATTAGGTCAGAGAAAAGAAAATGTACCAAATTGCCCAATTTTCCCCCTTTTCCCCTTCTTAGAAGTGCCTTTTTAAAAAAGTATTTCCTTCAGAATATAATTTCCGCGAGAGGATCCTATAGTCCAAATTTCAGGTTTCTGGGACCATTAGTTCACAATATAGAAAATGTTCAAAATCGTCCTATTTCCCCCCCAAAAAAAAAAATTTTGAGTGAAAAAAAATTTTGAGTGAAAAAAAAATTTGAGTGAAAAAAAATTTTTGAGTGAAAAAAAATTTTGAGTAAAAAAAAAATTTGAGTAAAAAAAAATTTGTAAAAAAAAAATTTGTAAAAAAAAGAAATTTGTAAAAAAAAAATTTGAGTGAAAAAAAAATTTTGAGTGAAAAAATTTTAGTAAAAAAATGTTTTTTCCCCGAGAGGATATTGAGTGAAAAAAAAATTTTGAGTAAAAAAAAATTTTGAGTGAAAAAAAATTTTGAGTAAAAAAAAAAAATTTGAGTAAAAAAAAATTTGTAAAAAAAAAAATTTGTAAAAAAAAAAAATTTCTAAAAAAAAAATTTTGAGTGAAAAAAAAAATTTTGAGTGAAAAAAAATTTTGAGTGAAAAAATTTTAGTAAAAAAATGTTTTTTCCCCGAGAGGATACTATAGTTCAAATATCTAGTTTCTAGGACCATTAGTTCAAAATTCACCAAATTGCCCTATTTTCCCCCTTTTGGTCCCCCTTAAAACCGGAATTTTCAAAAAAGTACTTTTTTCAAAATGTTATTTCCGCGAGAGTATCCTATATTCAAAATTTCAAGATTGTAGGACCATTAGTTCAGAAGATACAAAATGTACCAACTTGCCCTATTTTCCCCCTCCCCTCACCTTAGAAACTGAATTTTCAAAATATTACTTTTTCCAAAATGTTATTTCCGCGAGAGGGTCCTAGACTTCAAATTTCAAGTTTCTGGGACCATTTGTTTAGAATATAAAAAATGTACCAATTTGCCCTATTTTCCCCGTTTTCCCCCCTTGGAGGCGGAATTTTCCAAAAATATTTTTTTCGAAATTTTATTTCCGCGAGAGGATCCTAGAGTTCAAATTTGAAGTTTCTAGGACTATTAGTTCAAAAGATACAAAATCCCCCAAAGGGCCCTATTTTCCCCCTTTTGCCCCCCTTAGAATCGGAATTTCCAAAAATCCCTTCTTAGTGGGTGGTTTTGTCGGGAGCCGAACCTACATTCCAAATTTCAAGTCTCTAGCTTCAGCGGTTTGGGCTGGGCGATGATTATTGCCAATCAGTCAGTCAGTCAGTCAGTCAGTCACCACACTCTTTTATATATATCATTCAAAATACGAGAGATCGCCACAAAACTGGACTTAGGTACTCCGATTAACTTTATATTATACACACGGATACTTTATGGAGCCATTTTGGCTTTTGCATTTAAAGTTTAAAAAAAAATTGAAAACTCGCGATTTTATTAGCGTTTTAAATTTTTCAAAAAATTAAAAAAAATGCAAAATGTAGTCAAGTTTGAAGAGCTATATTTCCTAAAGTATATATCGGATTTACATTCTGTTCAACGTATTCGAAAGGTATACTCGTCTTCTTTATAACTAATATTTTTTAAAGAAAAAATTGTGTCTAAAAATGCAGTTTTAAGACAAATGCAATTTTAAAATGCATTTTTTAAAACTTACTACATCTTCGATTTTTAAAAAACCAAAATTTTTGAAAAGATTGCAATTTTTACATTAAATACAGCTAACAAATACTTTGGGACACGCATTCGTGCTATTTTAAACGATTTTATGAAAAATATCTTACTAAATTTTTCATACAAAAAGTTAAAAAAAATTTATTTTATTTAGTATTTTAAAATTTTGTATTATTGTAGAAATTTTTTCAAAAAGTATTCCACTTCAATACTCTTCATTAATAAAAGTAAGCATCGCATTTAACTGTCTTAAAAAGTTGTTTACAGATTTAACTTTTTTCTAAAATTATCAGTTTTCCTTTTGGAGTTAATAACACACAAAGTTGCAGGTTAAAATTTTGTATAAAACATATTGCAAACATTTTTTTGCAGCAAAACCGATCAAATTTAAAGAAAGTAAGTAAATAAAGAAGTTTTAATCGGGGTATTAATATCTCGTTATTTTTTTACAGAAATCGCGAAGTTTTTAGCTCGGACTTTAAAAGTGCAATTTAAAAGTACAATTGCAAAAAATGAATTTGCAATTTTATTGCATTTTTCCCGAGGAATAATTTTTGTCTTTATTCTTATATCATATATCTGATTATTTCATTTTTTCAAAAAAACAGCTCCGGGGAAGATTTTGATTTTCGTCGAAAAATATGCATAGTAGTGGGGCGCCCCAGATTCAAAATCAAGAAAGAAATTTACGAAAACTTAAATGCATCATGTAAACTAAATGCATCTTAAAAATTCTAATTGAAATGCATTGTATTATTTTAAAACTGATAATTTTAGAAAACACAGTTAAATCTGTAAACAACTTTTTAAAACAGTTAAATGCGATACTTACTTTTATTAATGAAGATTATTGAAGTGAAATACTTTTTGAAAAAATTTCTACAATAATACTAAATTTTAAAATACTAAAAAAAAAAATTTTTTTTGAACTTTTTATATGAAAAATTTAGTAAGATATTTTTCATAAAATCGTTTTAAATAGCACGAATGCGTGTCCCAAAATATTTCTTAGATATATTTAATGTAAAAATTTCAATCTTTTCAAAAATGTTGGTTTTTTAAAAATCGAAGATGTAGTAAGTTCTGAAAAATGCATTTCTAAATTGCATTTGTCTTAAAACTGCATTTTTAGACAAAATTTTTTCTTTAAAAAATATTAGTTATAAAGAAGACGAGTATACCTTTCGAATGCATTGAACAGAATTGAAATCCGATATATACTTTAGGAAATATAGCTCTTCAAAGTTGACTACATTTTGCATTTTTGTCATTTTTTGAAAAATTTAAAACGCTAAAAAAATCGCGAGTTTTTAATTTTTTTTTAAACTCTAAATGCAATTATCCAAATTGCTCCATAGAGTATCCGTGTGCACAATATAAAGTTATTCGGGGAACCTAAGTCCAGATTTATTGCCTTTTCTCTTGATTTCTCGTGTTTTCAATGATATAGATTTATGGGATTGTTTAATAAACCACAGTTTATGCTTTTAATAAATCATTTTTTTTTTATTAATTTGACAAATATTCCTATAAAAGACGTGTGTAATAAATGGGAGCGTGTGGAGGCATGCATTTTAGTACACTCAAAAAAAAAAAAAAACTGTAAAGTTAGCAAAAAATTTAGTTAAATTTAACTAAAAAAGCACCTGATTTTGAACCTACTAAATTTCTAGTTAATTTAACTAAAAATATTTAGCAAACTTTTCGTAGAATGAATGTAGCAAAAAAAGCCGTAACTTTAACTAAAAATTCAGCTGTAAAAATTCGTAAACTCAGTTATAATTCAACACAAAAAATTAATTCAAATTTTGTTCACAACTAGTATTTCCGTAAATTTGAACTTAACTCAAAAAAGTAGTAAAATTTGCTAAAAAGCCAGTAAACTCGAGTTAACAAAAAAAAATTTGTTAACTTCACAGTTTTATTTTTTTGAGTGTAATTTTATTTTTATGGGTGTAAATAAAATTTTAATATTACTCAGATGGTGTTATATATTTCATTAATGAGAAAGTCATATATTCAATGAGTTAAACGATCACAACGCATTGAATACATGACTTTCTCACATCTTCAACCCACTACACTCAAAAAAATAACACTGTAAAGTTAACAAAAAATTTAGTTAAATTTAACTAAAAAAACACCTGATTTTGAACCTACTAAATTTCTAGTTAATTTAACAAAAAATATTTAGTTAACTTTTCGTAGAATGAATGTAGCAAAAAAAACCGTAATTTTAACTAAAAATTCAGCTGAAAATTTCGTAACATTTTTTATTATTTCAATTCAGCTAAACTTTTTGTAAAAAATTTTAAGTTTGTTAACTATTAGTTTTAAACACTAACACATCACTTATTTTTTCTTATTTTTTTCACAGCATACAGTTTAGCTTAAGTAGGACTTATGAGATTTGCATAGGAGGCTACACAAGAAATGTTTAAAGTTTTCACTTGACAAAAATGTTACAAAAAATCAGCAAATTAATTAGTAAAAATTCGTAAACTCAGTTTTAAAGTCAACAAAAAAAAATAATTCAAAATGTGTACAAAACTAGTATTTTCGTAAGTTGAACTTAACTAAAAAAAGTAGTTAAAACGCTGATTTTAACTAAAAATTTGCTAAAAAGCCAGTAAACTCGAGTTAACAAAAAAAATTTTGTTAACTTTACAGTTTTATTTTTTTGAGTGTACCACATTCAAAACAATTAGAATTTATGTGAAAACCAAATTATTAGCGATTGCAATTTTACTTATAAAACTACACCCAAAAAAAAACGTGGGTATTCAATACTAAAAATTTAACTAATTTTAGTCCAAAAGGACCTAGTGCAGAAATTGGTAACCAATACTAAAATTTTTAACTAATATTAGTCAAATCCAGTAAAAATTACTAATGTTAGTACTTTGAAGATACTAAAATTAGTAACGAATTAGTAGATTTTGGTACAATATCACTTACTAAACCTTTTACTGTAGAATTATTTTGAGTGTAACTAAAAAAATCTTAATTGAGAATTTTATTTCCGATAAATAAATATTTGAGTCAATTTTGTGAAGTAGTTTTTTTTTTTTTTTAAAAATTGTCCCATTTTTTTGTAGAAATAAATTTTTGCTATATTTTTTTTTGTGTCCAGAATTATTATTATTATTTTTTTTTTTTTATAAAAAAGTACTAAAGCAGTGCTTAAGAAAAAAAAATTGTGAAAAGTACCAAATAGTATTTTTTCCCCATTTTTAGTACTTTTATTGTAAAAAATACCAAAATAGTACTTTTACGGGAATTTTTATTTTTACAAAAAGGAAAAACAATAATTGTGCTATTATAAATATGTTTTAAAATACCACTTTTTGTTATTGGATATCCAATCAATTTATTAAACAAGTCAGAGAAGATATAGAAACGTATAAAACTCGTGTCAAATTTATAAAAATCCTAAGAATATAATATTTTTTATAAAAAAAATTATTATTTAACTAAAGTATTTTAAAAAAAAAACTAAATTTTATCCTTTTTGAACTTTTTAAAATATGGTACGTTATTGTTTAAAGTAACATAACAGTGTTTTTTTGTAAGAAGTTTCTGAATAGCAATTTGATGCGAAAAAATACAAATGTATTACTTTTATTTTAAAACCACCAAAGAACTATTTTGACTAGGTTTAATTTAGCTCGAGGTCATTATTTCCTTTACTAATTAAAACTATGATATTCTCACTCCTAGTAAAAAAGTTTTGATATAATAACACTAGTTAACACCCAAACTGCGCACATTTTTTTGTATGTAATTTTTCAAAGATACTTTTTTAGATCAATTTTTTAACGTTTTGCAACTTTTAAGCCATAATTCGAGATGTGATCACATTTGGATCTATTTTTTTCAAATTTTGAAAATTGCACTTTTTTTTTTGACTATGGGCGTATGTGAAACGATAGCAAAGTGCTATGGTAAAAAATATTTTTCCTATGGTGAGAAAATTTCATATTTGTGCTGTGTGAAATGATATCTTTTTTGACAAAGTAAATTTTTGACAAATATTAATAAAAAGTAAAAAAAAAAAAATTGAGAATTATTATTGTTTTGAGAAAATATTTTCATTTGCTAATTGCATTTTCCAAACAACTGCAATCATTTTAATTAATAAATTAATTTGTTTTGGAAAAGTCTTCGATTTTGCCCAATCTTTCTATAGGAACAATTTTCCGGGAACGAAAATCTTTTCCGTAGAAAAATTATTCGTATAGGAACAAGAACCAGATGTACATTTTATTGGAAAAGTATAAAAGAATCCGAGATTTTTCTACGCAAAAGATTTCTCCAAATCTTTGACTTTTGTCATGGGAAACTTTCTTCGTTTCCATTAAATTCTGTGATACATATTTTCCCTTTCAAAAAACTGTTTTATCCATACATTTTCTAAAAAAACATTAAATTCTAAACCAAAAAAAAAACTTTTATTGATAGTGCAAAAAATAATTCTTTCGATGATAAATCAAAAACAGATTTTTTTTTCTAGTTGAGTCCAATCCAAGTTAAAACAGCAATTCATATGGACTATTTTGAAATTCTGTCGTCGCACACAAATGACCCCTTGCAGATAACATCCTTGGAACACTTCTTCAGGCAGTATTTGCTCCTTGGCCATCATTGCTATTGGGATTTTAGCCACAATACTATTAATTTATTAAAAAACAGTCTTTTTTTATAAATTATTCTTCCTATTTCGACGTTTTTTTTTGGTTTGATTTGTTTTTTTTTTTTAATTTTTTTGAATTTTTTTTCACATTTCAAAAATTTCTAGTGTTTTGTCAAAATTTCTACTAGCCCTTGGGCAAAGACTAACAAGACCTCCGACTCTACATAACCTCAAACAATTAATTCACACATACAGGTACTGTGTATTTCAACACACTTATAAAAGTGTGGTGAAATAAAAAAAATATGACATTTTTATAAAAATATAAACAAAAAGTTGTTTATTTATTTTTTTTAATAAAATAATGAATTTCAGTATGGTTTTTGTTTTTTTTTTGCAAAAGAATCTTTGTAAGTATAAAAAATCTAATAAAAATTTAGTTTTTAATTAATAAATTGTATAATTCAGGCTCAAAATCGCAGAAACTTCAAATGATTTTGTCCAGATTGTTATTGAAAAAGAGGGAATGAAAAACTGGGCAATGAACATTGTGCATGGAATGGTGACATAATTAAAGGTAGTTTTTGCTTTTATTTGGTTGAGTTTAGATTCTAATCTTTAGGATTTTTTTGTGTCTTTCAGTTGCCACTTTTTCTGTGGATTGTGACTTGTGTTTTGCCATACTACAAATAATTCCCTTAGAAAAATGAAAACTTGTGGGCAAAAAAAGGTGGTGGTGTCTCATTAGTTTTTGCATCGCGTTTGGTTGTACCCGCTTTTATGGAACTTATGTTTGCGATAAGTTGAGCTAATCCAAAGCTATTCGAGGCAAAGAATTTTAGATTCAGCTATGTTCGTGTTGAGTGGTTTCGTTTGTAGTGAAATGAATATGAGGCCTATTTTATAAAAAAATGTAAACTAAAAGTATTCCATGCATTTCTTTAATCAGAAAATCTTTTAACAGGGTTAATGCCTAGGATTCTTACAATTTATCTATAAAAATGTGTCGGAATCTGAGACTTTTTCTAAACCCGGGTGAAAATGACCATGTATGTTCATACATGATCATACATGCTCATTAGAGTGACTCAAAAAAAAAGTTGATGATGTACCCCCCTCAAAACTAACTTTGACATGTTTTATGAAGATTCCCAAAATATTTGGGCTCTAGCGATAATCTCCCGTGAGCTAAACCGCGTCAAAAAAGGGTCCAAAAATGGTATTTTTCATGAATAAAAAATTCAGTAATTTTTTTTTTGTCCAATGAATGACCAAATATAATAGATATTAAGGAATTCTTTGATTCTGCATTAAAACATTTTAAAAATCTAACCACAGACTCGAGATAACGAGATGTTTATGTCAGTTTTTTGATGCTTTTCAATTCGATTTTACTGAAAACTTAAATAACTTTGGTATTTTTTGTCCGATTTTCACTTATAATACATCGTTAGAAAGGTGTTGATCACCGCTTTGGATTTTAGTCAAAAATTAACCCTTAACTGCACTCTCTTTCTTTTTTATATCATTTACTTCGACATCGTTAAAAAACCGTTTTATGAAAAGCATCAAAAAACTCACATAAACATCTCGTTATCTCGAGTCTGTGGTTAGATTTTTAAAATGTTTTAATGCAGAATCAAAGAATTCCTTAATATATATTATATTTGGACAAAAAAAAATTTACTGAATTTTTTATTCGTGAAAAATACCATTTTTGGACCCTTTTTTGACGCGGTTTAGCTCACGGGAGATTATCGCTAGAGCCCAAATATTTTGGGAATCTTCATAAAACATGTCAAAGTTAATTTTGAGGGGGGTACATAATCAACTTTTTTTTGCCCATATAAGGTGAGTCGGTCTAATGCTCATACATGATTACATGTATGATAGTATATGAACAATATATGGAAATAAATGTCATATATGGGAGCATATATGAACATACACAAGTAATGTAATATTCCATATATGTAAATGTATGCAACTATGTGTGGATAGGTACATGTCACACACCTTCATATATGCAATGCATCTGCATAGCAAACATGCCTTAAAAACATTTTTATTTTAAAGGTTGGGTTCGGCAGAACTTTGCAAAATTGGACGAAGTTCATGTAAGGGTTCAGTCTGAAAAAGTCTTTCGGTCGGACAATATTGATCATAAATCAAAATTGATTATAATTTTTGTATTCTATAGGCGAATATGAACGGCACTAACGTAACCAAATTTAGAAGAAAATGCGAACACTCTGACGGTATTACTGTCAGAGCTGCGAAGGAATTCATTCCATAATTAGATTTGGTGCTTGAATTTAACTTTAATGACTGCGTTCCCCAATCACAATTTATCGAATGATTTTACATTTGATTTTAAAATATAGAATGCATTCGATTTCTTTTCCATTCGACTTTGAAATTGAATGCGTAAGTTTTTATAAATTCGATTTTTAAAAGTCCCATGAATAATAAATGAATGCATTCAATTTTTAAAATTCTCATAAAAAAACTGTGTTATAAATTAATACAAATTATTTATATTTGAAAAATTTTCAATTAATAGCTATTATATAGACGTTTTATGGAAAAAATTACAAAAAAAAAAATGTGCATACAAATTCATGTATGACAATGTATGATCATTAATGTACATGTACCCTCAAATTACGGATATGCACTTGTATGGACATCCATATATGCATCATATATGAACATACATGGTCATTTTCACTCGGGAAGGAAAAATATCTTAGAAGCTGAGACTTTTTCTATAGGCAAAATGTTTCAGAAGCTGAGACACATTCTATAGGAAAAATGTCTCAGAATCTGAGAATTTTTCGATAAGAAAAAAGTCTCAGAATCTGAGACTTTTTCTATAGGAAAAATGTCTCAGAATCTGAGACTTTTTCTATAGGAAAAATGTCTCAGAATCTGAGACTTTTTCTATAGGAAAAATGCCTCAGAATCTGAGACTTTTTCTATAGGAAAAATGTCTCAGAATCTGAGACTTTTTCTATAGGAAAAATGTCTCAGAATCTGAGACTTTTTCTATAGGAAAAATGTCTCAGAATCTGAGACTTTTTCTATAGGAAAAATGTCTCAGAATCTGAGACTTTTTCTATAGGAAAAATGTCTCAGAATCTGAGACTTTTTCTATAGGAAAAATGTCTCAGAATCTGAGACTTTTTCTATAGGAAAAATGTCTCAGAATCTGAGACTTTTTCTATAGGAAAAATGTCTCAGAATCTGAGACTTTTTCTATAGGAAAAATGTCTCAGAATCTGAGGCTTTTTTCTATAGGAAAAATGTCTTAGAATCTCAGACTTTCTATAGGAAAAATGTTTCAGAATCTGAAATTTTTTTATAGGAAAAATGTCTCAGAATCTGAAATGTTTTTCTATAGGTAAAATATTTCAGAATCTAATATTTTTTTTTAAGGAAAAATCTCTCAGAATCTTTTTCTATAGGAAAAATGACTAAGAATCTGAGACTTTTTCTATAGGAAAAATTTCTCAGAGTCTGAGACTTTTTCTATAGGAAAAATGTCTCAGAGTCTGAGGCTTTTTCTATAGGAAAAATGTCTTAGAATCTCAGACTTTCTATAGGAAAAATGTTTCAGAATCTGAAATTTTTTTATAGGAAAAATGTGTCAGAATCTGAAATGTTTTTCTATAGGTAAAATATTTCAGAATCTAACATTTTTTTTTAAGGAAAAATGTCTCAGATTCTGAGACTTTTTCTATAAGAAAAATGTCTGAGACTTTTTCTATAAGAAAAATGTCTCAGATTCTGAGACTTTTTCTATAAGAAAAATGTCTCAGATTCTGAGACTTTTTCTATAAGAAAAATGTCTCAGATTCTGAGACTTTTTCTATAAGAAAAATGTCTCAGATTCAGAGACTTTTTCTATAAGAAAAATGTCTCAGATTCAGAGACTTTTTCTATAAGAAAAATGTCTCAGATTCTGAGACTTTTCTATAAGAAAAATGTCTCAGATTCTGAGACTTTTTCTATAAGAAAAATGTCTCAGATTCTGAGACTTTTTCTATAAGAAAAATGTCTCAGATTCTGAGACTTTTTCTATAAGAAAAATGTCTCAGATTCTGAGACTTTTTCTATAAGCAAAATGTCTCAGAATCTGTGACTTTCTATAAGAAAAATGTCTCAGATTTTGAGACTTTTTTTTATATCTGAGACTTTTTCTATAAGAAAAATGTCGCAGATTCTGAGACTTTTTCTATAAGAAAAATGTCTCAGATTTTGAGACTTTTTCTGTAAGAAAAAGTCTATAAGAAAAATGCCTCAGATTCTGAGACTTTTTCTATAAGAAAATGTCTATAAGAAAAATGTCTCAGATTCTGAGACTTTTTCTATAAGAACAATGTCTCAGAATCTGTGACTTTTCTATAATAAAAATGTCTCAGAATCTGAGACTTTTTCTATAATAAAAATGTCTCAGAATCTGAGACTTTTTCTATAAGAAAAATGTCTCAGAATCTGAGACTTTTTCTATAAGAAAAATGTCTAAGAATCTGAGACTTTTTCTATAAGAAACTTTTTCTATAAGAAAAATGTCTCAAAATCTGAGACTTTTTCTAAAAGAAAAATGTCTTAGTCTGAGACTTTTTCTACAAGAAAAATGCTCCAAAATCTGAGACTTTTTCTATAAGAAAAATGTCTCAGAATGTGAGACCTTTTTTTATAAAAACAATGTTTCAGAAATATTTCTAAAACAAAAAAACTTCCTGGGCTGCTTCAGATTGAATGGAGTTTTTTCTATAGAATACTTAACCCTACATTCAAAAGACTTTCTTTGGAAAAAACCCTTTCAAATTTGGCCTTTGAATCTGAAAATTTTTTTAAAGAAAAACAAACGAATCTGAGACTTTTTGTACAGATGCAATTTTATAGGACTAAAAACTTTTCCTAATGGAAAAAAGCCTCAGAATCTCCGACTTTATCGATGAGCTTAAAAAAAAAACATTTTATAGGAAAAATATCACTGGGTTTTTTCATAAAAAACTTTCTAAATTCTTAATTTGTTTAATTAAATTTCGTTCTTTCGTTTTTTCCAAATATAAAAAATATTTTTTAATGAAAATACACATAAACATAGAGAAACATAGAGGCGAAGGTGAAAGAAAAAATAATATCACTATCTTTTTCTAATTTCTCACACGTACGTTGTCGATGTGAATTCACCACACAATACATGTTTACAAGTCGTACTTTGACAACAAATACATGTATACAAGTTGTACTTTGACAACTCAATTTTTGACGCCTTCGCCTCTATGTTTCTCTATGAACATAAATAAAATATTGACATTGCCATTATTAGTGGTGAAATAGGTGTGGTAAATTTCAAAATCGAGTGCAGAGTTGATATGCAGTACTACAATTTTTATAATTTTATTTGTATTTTCTTTAATTTTAATTGCAAATATGCATTTATTTGGGTTCTAATAGTTTTGTTTAATGTTTTTTTATGTTTTCTCACTTTTTGTTACGAAAAAATTACAAAACAATAAAATATCGATAAACAAAAGTAACTCTGTGTATGGTGAAAATATTTTTGGTCTGTGGTGAATAAAGTTAGGTGCACCAATACTAAAGCGGACCTAACTCCAATACATTCAAAGAGTTAGGTCTTCTGACAGCAAAACAAAATGAGTCGGAAGTCTTGTTAGTCTTTGCCCCAAGGGCAAAGACTAACAAGACTTCCGACTCATTTTGTTTTGCTGTCAGAAGACCTAACTCTTTGAATGTATTTGAGTTAGGTCCTCTTTAGTATTGGTGCACCTAACTTTTTTCACCACTGACATACAATATTTTCACCATACACAGTAGGGTGGGGCGATTAGTAAGGAAGGAAAAAAATCTTAATGGGCGCTTCGCGTTTCTGATTCTTGGGATTGTACTGAGCAAAAAAGTCAACTAGACCATATGTCTACGGTGAAAATCGAGCCTCCCGATTTTGACTTGAAGTTTTTTCTCAGACTTTATTTTTTTTGGAAAAGTTGTAAAGTTGTAGCTATTGTCTCGGGCTACAATTTCTATGAACAAATTACTTATAAAAAACTTCGTTTTAATGGTCAAAATGTAGAAAATTCACCACTTTTTGTAACTTTTTTTGGATATTTTGGCCTATAACAGCCAAACCATTGAGATTTTCGATCCAATACTAAGACAGAAATTGTAGCCAAGACAATAGTTAAGAACTCTCTAGTACATCGCAAAAGCATTGGAACGCTCCTTCAGGCAGTGTTGGCCTTGTTAAAGTGCAAATTTTTTGTGAAAATATTGATAAATTACCATTTTCAGTTGTTCGTAGCGCAGTTTTGGCCTTTCACAAGGCCAAAACTGCCAGAAGGAGCGTTCTAATGCTTTTGCAATGTACTAGAGAGTTCTTAACTATTGTCTTGGTTACAATTTTTGTCTTAGTATTGGATCATAAATCTCAATGGTTTGGCTGTTATAGGCTAAAATATCAAAAAAAAATTACAAAAAGTGGTGAATTTTCTACATTTTTGACTTTTTGACCATGAAAACGAAGTTCTTTCTAAGTAATGTGTTTAGAGAAATTGTAGTCCGAGACAATAGCTAAAACTTTACTTTTGAAAATAAGTAAAAATTTCAAATAGTTTACGATATATGAGCCCAAGAAAATTTTCAAATTTTCCAAAAAAATAAAGTCTGAATAAAAACTTCAAGTCAAAATCGGGAGGCTCGATTTTCACCGTAGACGTATGGTCTAGTTGACTTTTTTGCTCAGTACAATCCCAAGAATCAGAAACGCGAAGTGCCCATTAAGATGTTCAAATCGCCCCACCCTAATACACAGAGTTACTTTTTTTCTTAAATATTTATATTTTTTTGCAATTTGTTCGTTGCAAAAAGTGAGCAAGCATAAATAAACATATAACATAACTTTTCATGGAGCTAGCAGCCACAAAAAAACATAATTGCAATTAAAATAAGCAAACGAAACAAATCCAAATTCTTAAAAATATCAACTCTGAATTTGTTTTTGGAATTTTCACCACCAAATAATGACAAAAGTCAATTAAAAAATAATAAAAATAGTATTTTTTGTCCTGCAAAAAATCAATTATTTTCATAAACATCTTTTCAATATGGTTATTAAAAATCACATACCAAAGAAGACCAAGTGACCAAGGTGGGCTGTGTAGAAGACCGTCGTTAAAAAGTTGTTGATTAACTTTTCCAGCCTAAGTCTATTTGTCAGATGACTAAAATAAACCCGAATGGATTTTTAGAAAAACGTTTGAAAGTTCCAGCACCAGTTTACTTAAACTTTGGATAAATACCGTCCTGAATCTGCTATCAGTGCTCATGATTAAGTTGTTTTTTTTCTTGCCTGTCCTGTGCCACAAAATGTATGTATTATACTTAATTGTCAACGGGATAAGTTTTGGGATTTTTGGTACTTCAGAAGACCTGCACCGCTTTGACCAATGTCAAGGCTAACGATAAGGCCACTTCGGTAAAGTGATTAACGCTCCCAATACCTACTTCAATGACCGTCACAAAGAAATCAACAAAATTGGACCGGGCTATTAAATTTTTTAAGATATATCTATAAAATCTAATGGCTTCAAGCTTAACTTTAAAGTTTGTTTCCTAAGAATAATAAAACTTAGTTTAATAGTTTATTAAAAAACGAATGGGTACTTTTATTGCAATATTTTTGATTTATTTAGCTAAATGTTTTCTGTAGAACTATACATAAGTATATTCAGATTCTAACGATTGTTTTTTACTTAAAGTCTCAGAGCCTGAGAAGTTTTTCCTATACAAGAAGTCTTCTGAAATTTTTTGTCTATAGAAAAAGCCTCAGGTTCTGAGATATTTTTCCAATAGAAAGTCTCAGATTTATATATATTTTTTTTAGGGAAAAAGTATTCCAATTCTGAGAAATTTTTCCTATAAAAAAGTCTCAGATTCTGAGACATTATTCCTATAAAAAAAAAGTCTCAGATTCTAAGATATTTTTCGTACAGAAAAAGTCTCAGATTCTGTGACATTTTTCATATAGAAAAAGTCTCAGATTCTGAGACATTTTTCATATAGAAAAAGTCTCAGATTCTGAGACATTTTTCCTATAGAAAAAGTCTCAGATTCTGAGACATTTTTCCTATAGAAAAAGTCTCAGATTCTGAGACATTTTTCCTATAGAAAAAGTCTCAGATTCTGAGACATTTTTCCTATAGAAAAAGTCTCAGATTCTGAGACATTTTTCCTATAGAAAAAGTCTCAGATTCTGAGACATTTTTCCTATAGAAAAAGTCTCAGATTCTGAGACATTTTTCCTATAGAAAAAGTCTCAGATTCTGAGACATTTTTCCTATAGAAAAAGTCTCAGATTCTGAGACATTTTTCCTATAGAAAAAGTCTCAGATTCTGAGAAAAAGTCTCAGATTCTGAGAAAAAGTCTCAGATTCTGAGACATTTTTCCTATAGAAAAAGTCTCAGATTCTGAGACATTTTTCCTATAGAAAAAGTCTGAGACATTTTTCCTATAGAAAAAGTCTCAGATTCTGAGAAAAAGTCTCAGATTCTGAGACATTTTTCCTATAGAAAAAGTCTCAGATTCTGAGACATTTTTCCTATAGAAAAAGTCTGAGACATTTTTCCTATAGAAAAAGTCTCAGATTCTGAGACATTTTTCCTATAGAAAAAGTCTGAGACATTTTTCCTATAGAAAAAGTCTCAGATTCTGAGACATTTTTCCTATAGAAAAAGTCTCAGATTCTGAGACATTTTTCCTATAAAAAAGTCTCAGATTCTGAGACATTTTTCCTATAGAAAAAGTCTCAGATTCTGAGACATTTTTCCTATAGAAAAAGTCTCAGATTCTGAGACATTTTTCCTATAGAAAAAGTCTCAGATTCTGAGACATTTTTCCTATAGAAAAAGTCTCAGATTCTGAGACATTTTTCCTATAGAAAAAGTCTCAGATTCTGAGACATTTTTCCTATAGAAAAAGTCTTAGATTCTGAGACATTTTTCCTATAGAAAAAGTCTCAGATTCTGAGAAGAAGTCTCAGATTCTGAGAAAAAGTCTCAGATTCTGAGACATTTTTCCTATAGAAAAAGTCTCAGATTCTGAGACATTTTTCCTATAGAAAAGTCTGAGACATTTTTCCTATAGAAAAAGTCTCAGATTCTGAGAAAAAGTCTCAGATTCTGAGACATTTTTCCTATAGAAAAAGTCTCAGATTCTGAGACATTTTTCCTATAGAAAAAGTCTCAGATTCTGAGACATTTTTCCTATAGAAAAAGTCTCAGATTCTGAGACATTTTTCCTATAGAAAAAGTCTCAGATTCTGAGACATTTTTCCTATAGAAAAAGTCTCAGATTCTGAGACATTTTTCCTATAGAAAAAGTCTCAGATTCTGAGACATTTTTCCTATAGAAAAAGTCTCAGATTCTGAGACATTTTTCCTATAGAAAAAGTCTCAGATTCTGAGACATTTTTCCTATAAAAAAGTCTCAGATTCTGAGACATTTTTCCTATAGAAAAAGTCTCAGATTCTGAGACATTTTACCTATAGAAAAAGTCTCAGATTCTGAGACATTTTTCCTATAGAAAAAGTCTCAGATTCTGAGACATTTTTCATATAGAAAAAGTCTCAGATTCTGAGACATTTTTCATATAGAAAAAGTCTCAGATTCTGAGACATTTTTCCTATAGAAAAAGTCTCAGATTCTGAGACATTTTTCCTATAGAAAAAGTCTCAGATTCTGAGACATTTTTCCTATAAAAAAGTCTCAGATTCTGAGACATTTTTCCTATAGAAAAAGTCTCAGATTCTGAGACATTTTTCCTATAGAAAAAGTCTCAGATTCTGAGACATTTTTCCTATAGAAAAAGTCTGAGACATTTTTCCTATAGAAAAAGTCTGAGACATTTTTCCTATAGAAAAAGTCTCAGATTCTGAGACATTTTTCCTATAGAAAAAGTCTCAGATTCTGAGACATTTTTCCTATACAAAAGTCTCAGATTCTGAGACATTTTTCCTATAGAAAAAGTCTCAGATTCTGAGACATTTTTCCTATAGAAAAAGTCTCAGATTCTGAGACATTTTTCATATAGAAAAAGTCTCAGATTCTGAGACATTTTTCATATAGAAAAAGTCTCAGATTCTGAGACATTTTTCATATAGAAAAAGTCTCAGATTCTGAGACATTTTTTCTATAGAAAAAGTCTCAGATTCTGAGACATTTTTCCTATAGAAAAAGTCTCAGATTCTGAGACATTTTTCCTATAAAAAAGTCTCAGATTCTGAGACATTTTTCCTATAGAAAAAGTCTCAGATTCTGAGACATTTTTCCTATAGAAAAAGTCTCAGATTCTGAGACATTTTTCCTATAGAAAAAGTCTCAGATTCTGAGACATTTTTCCTATAGAAAAAGTCTCAGATTCTGAGACATTTTTCCTATAGAAAAAGTCTCAGATTCTGAGACATTTTTCCTATAGAAAAAGTCTCAGATTCTGAGACATTTTTCCTATAGAAAAAGTCTCAGATTCTGAGACATTTTTCCTATAGAAAAAGTCTCAGATTCTGAGACATTTTTCCTATAGAAAAAGTCTCAGATTCTGAGACATTTTTCCTATAGAAAAAGTCTCAGATTCTGAGACATTTTTCATATAGAAAAAGTCTCAGATTCTGAGACATTTTTCCTATAGAAAAAGTCTCAAATTCTGAGACATTTTTCCAATAGAAAGTCTCAGATTCCGATACATTTTTCCTAGAGAAAAAATCTCAGATTCTACGGAATTTTCCTACATAAAAAGTCTCAGATTCTGAGGCATTTTAATAAAGAAAAAGTCTCGGATTCTGAGACATTTTTCGTATACAAAAATTCTCAGGTTCCGAGATTTTTCTATAAAAACTTTTTCAGACTTCCCGAAAAGCGGGTACGATCACACATGGGTGCAAAACTGATGCGACAACAGGAACCTAGTTTCCTTGCCCTAAATCTTACATTTTTTAAGGAACGATGACTTTCGAAAAATTATTGGCAGTACGGAAAAACAAAACTCCACAGAAAAATAGGCAACTGAAAGATACAAAAAACAATGCTAAAGATTAGAATCTAAACACAAAAGATATTAAAAGCATTTACTACCTTTAATTATGTTACTATTCCATGTTTAAAGTTAATTGCACATGCACATGTTTTCATCCCTCCTTTTTAACTGCAATCTGGGAAAAAATGGAAGTTTGTACGATTTTGAGATTAAATAATACAATTTCTAATCAAATATATATTAAGTTTTATTATATTTACCAAGATTCTTGTGCATAAAAAAAATTCATCCCGAAATTCAATAATTTATCATAAAAATAAATAAACAACTTTTTTGTTTATATTTTGATTAAAAATGTCATATTTTTTTTATTTCACCACACTTTTACAAGTGTGTTGAAATACACAGTACCTGTATGTGTGAATAAATTTTTTGAGGTTATGTAGAGTCGGAGGTCTTGTTAGTCTTTGCCTTGGGGCTAGTGAAATTTTATTCACCTCAGGATTGTCAAAAATTTACTTGCAAGCATACTTTGCTACCGTTTCACACACGCCCTATGGATTATTTTATATGGTGCTCACAAAAAAATTAAGTTGTTAGATATTGACCGCAAATCCACTTAGATGTATTTATTTGAATGCAGAAATACGTCTCACGAAATTTCAGGATAATCGGATATGTCTAAGGTGTGCTACACCGGTCATGAAGTTTAAAAACGAATTAAACGGGGAAAATGTGTCTTTTTGTTAATTTTCTCAATTTTTTTTTCGATATTTTGAGTTAATTTTGAATTCAAATGGTTGCAGAATTAAAAAGTTAGAATTGACACGTTAGATGCCTGGGGAAGTTTTAATAACTTGGCTGATTTTCAACCGATTTTAGTTTATAGTACCCTATGAGAGAGACATTTTACTCCAAATCAAAATTCTGTAACCATCTGAATTCAAATTAAACTTTACAATACGAAAAAAATTTAGAAAACAGAAAAAAATTCATATTTTTTTCCTTCCAATCCGTTTTTTTTTTTAATTCAAGGCCGATGCGGCACGCCTTACCCAGGTCCGATCAACCTAAATTTTTGTGATACATATGTTTACATACAAGTGAATATATCTAGGGTAAGTAATACGGTATTTACACCAACGAAAACAACTTGTTTTTAAATATTTTTTTGGTTTTTGGCAAAAACTACATAAATTTTCCATACAATTTAAAAACTGCGTTGCCAACTAAAACTGAACAAAAACTAGAATTTAGGTTGTGGTCTATGCTACTATTAATTCAGTGTGAATGTTTTTTTCAATTTTCTTTTGGTAAAAACGAATGTCAAAATAAAAATATTTGTTTTTTTGTTAAATTAATATTGAAATCTTTAAAAAAAGTAAATAAATGTGTAATTTAATTTTTTTATTAACGTGTGGCTATTGTAATTTTGTGTTTTTTAGTGAATTTAGAAAATAATTAATTTGATTTGACAAAAAAAAACTCTTTTTATTCGGTGTAAACAGTTTGGTTTTCCAAAATGCTTTTTTGCCAAAAACAAGTTAGTTTTTGTTTGGTCTAAACATAGTATAAGGGTCAATAACTACTAATTTAATTTTTTTGGAGCACCATATAAAATAAACCAGAGTAAAAAAAAGTGAATTTTTCAAAATTTGAAAAAAAAAATAGAACGAAGTGCGATCACATTTTGAATTATGGCTTAAAAGTTGCGTGAAGAGTTTTTAGACTTAAAAAAAAATCGAAGGTATCGGACTTTTTCAAAAAGTCGAATTCAATTTTTAAACGCTAACAAATAAGTGATAAATACTTACTTACACAGAAAAAAAAAGTCGAGGTAATGTTATCTAGGCTGGCTTAGGTGAATTATTTTTGTATGAAACTTAAAAGCCACGACTTGTTACCTATGCCACCAGTATAATTTTACTTTACAATTTCAACAATTAACCATGTAAGATTTACAACGGAAAATAGATAAAATTTCGAATTTAGTTTTATTTTGTTTTTTAGTGTCATTGTGAATTTTCGTTTTAAAAAAAAATTAATTAAAAAAATATGTACATACATATTTTGTAAAAATATTTATTAATACCGACAACATATCTGATTTCATTAATTTACATCGTTGTCACAAATCTCTCAATGCGGTAAGTGATTATGAAATTGAGATTAAGTAATTATTTAATTGTAAATGTTATGTTTTCCATTCTTTACAGGAATGAGCAGTAAAAGGAGCTCTAGGAACTCGCTGATTAGTCGGCTTTTGACCTGTAATAACGCTTTAAATGAGTCATTGGGAAACAAACTAGACGATTATATTTATAACACAATCCACGTCACAAGATGCACCACTGAACAGTGTAATATAGAATTTTTATTATCAGAATCTGAGACTTTTCCTATTGGAAAACAGTTTCTCAATCTGAGGCTTTTTCTATAGGTAAACTATTTCAGAATCTGATACATCTTCTGTAGGAAAAATGTCTCAGAATCTGACACTTTTTCTATATGAAAAATGTATCAAAATCTGAAATTTTTTCTATTGGAAAAATGTCTCAGAATCTGCGACTTTTTTTTAGGAAAAATGTCTTAGAATCTGAGACATTTTCTATAGGAAAAATGTCTTAGAATCTGAGGCATTTTCTATAGGAAAAATGTCTTAGAATCTGAGGCATTTTCTATAGGAAAAATGTCTCAGAATCTGAGACTTTTTCTATAGGAAAAATGTCTCAGAATCTGAGACTTTTTCTATAGGAAAAATGTCTCAGAATCTGAGATTTTTTCTATAGGAAAAATGTCTCAGAATCTGAGACTTTTTCTATAGGAAAAATGTATCAGAATCTGAGACTTTTTCTATAGGAAAAATGTATCAGAATCTGAGACTTTTTCTATAGGAAAAATGTATCAGAATCTGAGACTTTTTCTATAGGAAAAATGTCTCAGAATCTGAGATTTTTTCTATAGGAAAAATGTCTCAGAATCTGAGACTTTTACTATAGGAAAAATGTCTCAGAATCTGAGACTTTTTCTATAGGAAAAATGTCTCAGAATCTGAGACTTTTTCTATAGGAAAAATGTCTCAGAATCTGAGACTTTTTCTATAGGAAAAATGTCTCAGAATCTGAGACTTTTTCTATAGGAAAAATGTCTCAGAATCTGAGACTTTTTCTATAGGAAAAATGTCTCAGAATCTGAGACTTTTTCTATAGGAAAAATGTCTCAGAATCTGAGACTTTTTCTATAGGAAAAATGTCTCAGAATCTGAGACTTTTTCTATAGGAAAAATGTCTCAGAATCTGAGACTTTTTCTATAGGAAAAATGTCTCAGAATCTGAGACTTTTTCTATAGGAAAAATGTCTCAGAATCTGAGACTTTTTCTATAGGAAAAATGTCTCAGAATCTGAGACTTTTTCTGTAGGAAAAATGTCTCAGAATCTGAGACTTTTTCTATAGGAAAAATGTCTCAGAATCTGAGACTTTTTCTATAGGAAAAATGTCTCAGAATCTGAGACTTTTTCTATAGGAAAAATGTCTCAGAATCTGATACTTTTTCTATAGGAAAAATGTCTCAGAATCTGAGACTTTTTCTATAGGAAAAATGTCTCAGAATCTGAGACTTTTTCTATAGGAAAAATGTCTCAGAATCTGAGACTTTTTCTATAGAAAAAATGTCTCAGAATCTGAGACTTTTTCTATAGGAAAAATGTCTCAGAATCTGAGACTTTTTCTATAGGAAAAATGTCTCAGAATCTGAGACTTTTTCTATAGGAAAAATGTCTCAGAATCTGAGACTTTTTCTATAGGAAAAATGTCTCAGAATCTGAGACTTTTTCTATAGGAAAAATGTCTCAGAATCTGAGACTTTTTCTATAGGAAAAATGTCTCAGAATCTGAGACTTTTTCTATAGGAAAAATGTCTCAGAATCTGAGACTTTTTCTATAGGAAAAATGTCTCAGAATCTGAGACTTTTTCTATAGGAAAAATGTCTCAGAATCTGAGACTTTTTCTATAGGAAAAATGTCTCAGAATCTGAGACTTTTTCTATAGGAAAAATGTCTCAGAATCTGAGACTTTTTCTATAGGAAAAATGTCTCAGAATCTGAGACTTTTTCTATAGGAAAAATGTCTCAGAATCTGAGACTTTTTCTATAGGAAAAATGTCTCAGAATCTGAGACTTTTTCTATAAGAAACATGTCTCAGAATCTGAGACTTTTTTTTATAGGAAACATGTCTCAGAATCTGAGACTTTTTCTAAAGAAAACATGTCTCAGAATCTGAGACTTTTTCTAAAGAAAACATGTCTCAGAATCTGAGACTTTTTCTATAGGAAACATGTCTCAGAATCTAAGCCTTTTTTATAGGAAACATTTCTCAGAATCTGAAACTTTTTCTGTAGGAAAAATATTTCAGAATCGTAGACTTTTTCTATTGGAAAAATGTGTAAGAATCTGAGACTTTTTCTATAGGAAAAATGTCTTAGAGTCTTAGACTTTTTCTATAGGAAAAATGTCTCAGAATGTGAGACTTTTTCTATAAGAAAATATCGAAGAATCTGAGACTGTCCGTAGAAAAAATGTCTCAGAATCTGATACTTTTTCTATAGGAAAAATGCATAAAAAAATGTCTAAATTTTTCTACCCAAAATATGTCTCAGAATATGAGATTATTTCTTTGGCAAATATCTCTCTTAATATGAGATTTTTTTCTATACAAAAATGTTTCAGAATCTCAGATACTTTCTATACAAAATATGTCTCAGAATTTATGATTTTTTGTATAGAAAAAATGTCACAGAATCTAAAATTTTTTTTTATAAAAAGAATGTCACATAATCTGAGATTTTTTCGATAGAAGAAATGTCACATAATTTGATATTTTTTCTATAGAAAAAATGTCTAACTTTCTGAGATTTTTTTCTATAGAAAAAATGTCTCAGTATCTGAGTTTTTTCTATAGACAAATATCTCAGAATATTCCTTAAAGATAAACAACAGTTGTAATTTATAATTAAAAAAAATATATTTTTTACAAATAAAAACACAATAAAATCAATAATTTTTTTATTTGAGGGTGGAATTATTTTTAGTTGCTTATTAACAAAATAAAATAGATAAACTACCAAAGTTTATGTATAAATATTTACTTGTAAAGTTTACAAAGTTTACTAGGAATATTTCCTAAAAGCATAGTTAATTTTTCGAACATATAATTTTTTAAAAATCACCTTGGCTTTTTTGTAATATTGTCTAAAAACTTTGTAGGCTCTATGTTATCTTGGCACTTAGATAAAATTATACTATGTTTTTAGGTAATATTACCTCGATTTTTTTTTGTGTGTACGAATAATTTTTTTCTAAAACTACATTTTAATTCCAGTTAAACGTTGTACAACTTTTTTTAAGATATCCGTATTTTTACTGGTCAAAATTAATTGAAAATTTCAATTTTTTAATTTTTTATAAAAAATCGCCATTTTGAAGAATTAATTACTCAACACCAACATGATACTAAACCATATCCAAAAAAAAATAATCGAAGGGGTCGGGTCTAAAAGTGAGTGATTTGGCCTGGAATGTCCCATATATATATTCATGATCCCCGATAGATTTTAAGACATTCTAGCGATGTCCGTCTGTCTAAAACTAACATATTTATTTGAAGATCTCCCGGGAAGTTTAGTACATATTGCATTTGAGCTATACCGGTTTAGTTTTTCAAAAGTTATGAACGAAAATGTAAGGACATCTCAAAAATGTCAGTACATTCAATATAACCTAAAAATACAAAATGCTTTAATTCGGCTGCTGATCGACATATGTGAACATAATTGAACACCAAATAGTATTTAAACAAGTGCGAACATATTTTTGACAAAAAAAGAAAAGAAACGCGTTTTTTTTTTTTAAAGTAATTTTCTTTTAAAGAAAGTTAAGTGCAATAATGTTTTTGAAATTATGGAGGGTATCACTACACTCAGCAAGGCATAATTTAACTTTTTTACTTGTTTTTTCATAATTTTTTTTTCGTCAATTTTTTTTCATGAATTTTTTTTCATCTTTTTATTTTTTCATCAATTTTTTTTATCAATTTTTTTTTTCATCAATAACTTTTTTATCAAATATTTTTTTTTCATCCGAATTTTTTTTCAACAAAATTTTTTTTATCGAAAAATTTTTCTTGTCATTTTTTGCTTATTTTTTTCAACGAAACCACTTTTTCTATTTATCATATTTTTTTGGCATAAGCCAAGTGTATTTAATTTGTTGTTAGTATTTTTCTGATTGAAGAAGAAAATTGTGTCTTCTAAAAATTAAATTACTTTTCACCAAGTCAAAAATTCTGACATAAAAATGTTCCATTTGTTTAACAAATGTACAAAAAACAAGTACAAAAATTAAATTCGACTTGGTCGAATCTATGAATACCCTCCACAATGTTATCTGATAGTAATTTTCTAAAAAAAATTTCAAAAAATTGCATTACAAATTTTTTATTAAAAATATGTATATTATTTTGAGTCAAACTTTCTTTTAATCAATCAAATTTTTTTGAGTGTAAAATTTTTTTGACTGTCAACATTTTTTTGAGTCTGACATTTCATAAAAAAAAATGTCTGCGAAGTTTGTACTCGTGCCCAAACCATTGAATCATGATAATGTTTTGCTGTACAAGTAGGTGTTCTTTCCAAAGCAAAATTTTTCTAGGAAAAATAACGCTATATTAATTTGTCATTATATGCAAAATGCATTGAAATATCGGTCGAGGACGCCATAATGTTTATATGTTATTGATCCGTAAAGCTTTCTAAGACATTCTAGTGATATCCATCTATCTGTTTGTCTATGTTTTTCGATAACTAAAAGTGTTTGATGAAGAAAAGGATTTTAATGAAAAAATTTTATTGATAAAAATAAATATTTAATTAAAAAAAAATTTATGAAAAAAAATATTGATGAAAAAAAAAATATTGATGAAAAAAAAATTTTTTTTGATGAAAAAAATATATTGATGAAAAAAAAATATATTGATGAAAAAAAAAAATATTGATGAAAAAAAAAATATTGATGAAAAAAAAATTTTTTTTGATGAAAAAAATATATTGATGAAAAAAAAATATATTGATGAAAAAAAAAAATATTGATGAAAAAAAAAATATTGATGAAAAAAAAAATATTGATGAACAAAAAAAAAATATTGATGAAAAAAAAAATATTGATGAAAAAAAATATTGATGAAAAAAATATTGATGAAAAAACAAAATTTTTGATGAACAAAAAAATATTGATGAAAAAAAAATATTGATGAAAAAATATTGATGAAAAAAATATTGATGAAAAAAAAAATATATTGATGAAAAAAAAAATATTGATGAAAAAAAAAAAAAAATATTGATGAAAAAAAATATTGATGAAAAAAAAAAATATTGATGAAAAAAAAATTGATGAAAAAAAAAAAATATTGATGAAAAAAAAATATTGATGAAAAAAAAAAAATATTGATGAAAAAAAAAAAAAATATTGATGAAAAAAAAAACATATTGATGAAAAAAAAAAAAATTTTTGATGAAAAAAAAAAAATATTGATGAAAAAAAAAATATTTATGAAAAAAAAATATTGATGAAAAAAAAAAATATTGATGAAAAAAAAAATTTTGATGAAAAAAAAAAATTGATGAAAAAAAAAATATTGATGAAAAAAAAAAATATTGATGAAATAAAAAAAATATTGATGAAAAACAAAAAAAAAATATTGATGAAAAAAAAAAATATTGATGAAAATAATTATGTTACGTTTTATTCACCAGCTGGTGAATATTTTTGTTATTCACCACGAGGTGAATTATTATCCAAGTTACAAACCCAAGTTAGTAAAATTTTTGGTTTTAAGAAAACTAAAACAGTAATTCCAATTTTCTTTTTTGTTAGTCGTTAGCTTATATAGTCAAACTGAGGTGGCGTCCTGCAACTTTTTTAAAATTAGACACCAGCCTAAAAACATTATCATGTTAAAAAAAAAAATTATAATGTGTACATTTTTTTTTTTGAGTGTAAATATTTTTTTAGTGTACAATTTCTTTGAGTAACAAATTACTTTGTAAAATATTTTTGTTGTTTTATACCTATATGTAATACCAAAAAAAACTATTTCACATATTTTCCTCTTTTTTTATACCCTCCACTCTAGTGATAGAGGGTATATATAAGTTTGTCATTCCGTTTGTAACACATCGAAATATTGGTCTAGGACCCCATAAAGTATATATATTCATGATCCTTGATCGATTTTAAGTCGATCTAGCGATGTCCGTCCGTCCGTCCGTCCGTCCGTCCGTCCGTCCGTCTGTCTGTCTGTCCGTTGAAAACACGTTAACTTTTGAAAGACTTTACGGAGGCTCCTGAAGTTTGACATATATGTTCTTCATTTACCGGGTCAGGTTGGTATTGCAATCCAGCGAAATTGGTCCAGTGGTTCAAAAGTTATGAGCAAAATAGTAAATTTCGGGAAGGGTATTTTTCGAATTTAGAAGATTAAAACCACTATAACTTTCGAAAGGCAATTCTGAGGGGACTGAAGCTTAGCATATATATTTGTTGTTCCCCAAGGCTGTTTGGTTTTGAATTTCAGAAAAATCGGTTCAGTGGTTCAAAAGTTATAAGCAATGCACTGAATTTCAGATTTGTTTCACCTTAAACTGTTGAAAACTCGTTAAACAAGTTTTAATAGCATGGTGAAATACCAGTTTTGTAAAACTTGTTGTTGTTTGTTTTCTTGTCGTGGGGTGCAGTTTATAGTCCGGGAGGTGGCGTCATTTTGACTCGATCATTTTAATACGGCTGATTTTCAAATAAATTATAGACATTGTAGTGTACATACGCGAATCGGGCGTCAGCTGGTCCAAAGCCGGGGGATGTGAAAACTAGGACGGCCTAAACTTCCTCAATTTTGAAAAATTTAAAATCATTTTAATAAAGCTGAAATTTTTATGGTGGATAAACAATGCAAAAAGTATTCCAAAATCAACCGTCAGCTGGCGCACCTCCGGGGGAATAACCGTCAGCTGCCCCTTCAAAGATGCAAAAAAGTGAAAAATTTTAAATCATTTTAATAAAGCTGAAATTTTTATAGTGAATAAATAATGCAAAAACTATTCCAAAATCAACCGTCAGCTGGCGCACCTCCGGGGGAATAACCGTCAGCTGGCCCTTTAAAGATTTTAAAATTCACATACCTAGATTTTTTGTGTAACAAGGATTTTTTATGTTATTGTTTTTACTTTCACAGAATATAATTTTGACTTATCACATTTTTAGATTGATTTTTGAGTAATTTTTTATAAATAATACAAGTAAAGCCTTTTTTAATTGTCATTTAGTTTATTTTTTTTTTATACGGGGGTTTTCGTGTCAACTGACACAACTTTTGAAAGCGATATCTTCCGATCGGGATGAAATTTGCACCAAGGTTAGTCCTATTGGGTAGTAGTTCAGACACAATTTTTCAACGACATCGGTCAAGGACTCTCTGAGTTAGAGGATGCCGAAATTTTAAATTTTGGCCAAAGAGGTGTTTATTCTCATCCATGTAACTTCTTGCCAATTGTTTTTAGCAAAATGTGTCCCAAATAGTATAGATATCTATTTCTTCAGTCTTTTGAAAAAAAATTATAAAAAATTAAAAAAAAAAAAATTTGATTTTTTTTTTTAAATTTTTAAAAATTTAAAACTTTTTTGACTTTTTCCTCAAATTGTGCCCTTTTTTTTGTTTTTGACTCAAAAAAAAGCTTAGGTCATTTCCTTTAAGAGCTATGGGGTCGCTTAGTGGGATGGGAGTGGGGTATCTTTGAAAATTTTTTTTTTTTTTACTTTGGAACACAAAAAACGGTTCTACTTAAGTTGGGCGTAAAGAGTTAAAAAACCTCAAAAAGCCCCACAACTGCCCTAGAAACGCCCCTGAAGGGGTGCAGTGTGAGACGAACCTCCAATAATTTTCCGCCCCCAACATTTTTCTTGAACATACCTAACCCCTATTTCCACTTCCTAAGGAGGGCTCCCATACAAAACATTTTTAAAATGTTTATTCCTACCATAACTTACCCTAAAGTGCCCCTAGTAGAGCCAAATGTATGACCGACCTCCATTATTTTATTAATTCCAACATTTTTTGCAAACATACCTACAATGTATCTTTAACCCTTAAGGTGGTCCCCATACATTTTTTTTATTTTTTATAAATTTGTTTTATTAGACCAGCTCCTGCCGCCCCTACCGTGCCTCCTAGAGAGGTAAAAATTACGACCAACCCCCATTAATTTTTAGTTACCAACATTTTGCCCGAACATAATAACACCCTATCTCCACTCACTAAGGGGGCTCCCATACATTAAAAAAACATGTATTTTTAAAAAAAAATGTAAGAGTTGAAAATAAAGGGTAGGTATATTCTGAGAAAATGTTGGAGTTGAAAAAATATTGGGGGTCGGTCATACATTTTACTTCTCTAGGGGCATCCTATGGACAGTTAGATCGGTAGGAGCAAATTTTATAAAAATGTCATTTTGTATGGGAGCCCCCTTAGGAATTGGAAATAGGTGTTAGGTATGTTAAAGAAAAATGTTGGGGGCAGAAAATTATTGGAGGTTCGTCTCACATAGCACCCCTCCAGGGGCGTTTCTAGGGCAGTTGTGGGGCTTTTTGAGTTTTTTTACCTCTTTACGCCCAACTTTGACCCCGATGAGGGGCCATATCGCCCCACCCCACCGCCCTCAAAAAAATTTTTTTTTTTTTTTAATTTTTTATAGTTTTTTTTTTCAAAAATTTTTTTTTTTTCAAAAAGTGAAATAGCTATCTATACTATTTGGGACACATAAAAAAAAACACACACACGAAAACCCCCATATAAAAAAACAATAAACTAAATGACAATTAAAAAAAGCTTTGCTTGTATTAATTATAAAAAATTACTCAAAAATCAATCTAAAAATGTGATAAGTCAAAATTATAGTCTGTGAAAGTAAAAACAATAACATAAAAAATCCTTGTTACACAAAAAATCTAGGTATGTGTATGTGAATTTTAAAATCTTTGAAGGGCCAGCTGACGGTTATTCCCCCGGAGGTGCGCCAGCTGACGGTTGATTTTGGAATAGTTTTTGCATTATTTATTCACTATAAAAATTTCAGCTTTATTAAAATGATTGTAAATTTTTCACTTTTTTGCATCTTTGAAGGGGCAGCTGACGGTTATTCCCCCGGAGGTGCGCCAGCTGACGGTTAATTTTGGAATACTTTCTGCATTGTTTATCCACCATAAAAACTTCAGGTTTATTAAAATGATTTTGAATTTTTCCCTTTTTTGAATCTTTGACGGGGTCTCCTGGCTGTACCCCCCGGAGGTGCGCCAGCTGACGGCCGAATTTCGTGTGTACACTTAATAACCTATCATATATATGAAAATCAGCCGTATTAAAATGATCTAGTAAATCATGTCGCGACCTCCCGGACTATTAGTTGTTAGACAAGTAAATATTTGTTATTGTTTTGTTATTGTTAGTGTAACTGTATGTAACGGGAAAAAATCAAATAAAGTATGTGTATGATTGAATGTTAATTTTTTTTTGGTTTTTAAAGAAAAGGATGGTAATATAAAAAGAGGAAAATATGTGAAATAGTTTTTTTTTGTATTACATATACATATGTAGGTATAAAACAACAAAAATATTTTACAAAGTAATTTGTTACTCAAAGAATTTGTACACTAAAAAAAATTTACACTCAAAAAAAAATTTACCCCCAAAAAAAAAAAATGTTACACTCAAAAAAAAAATTTACACATTATTATTTTTTTGAATGAAATGGCAGACTCAAAAAAATGTTGACAGTCAAAAAAATTGTACACTCAAAAAAATTTGATTGATTAAATGAAAGTTTGACTCAAAATAATATACATATTTCTAATAAAAAATTTGTAATGCATTTTTTTTAAATTTTTTTTAGAAAATTACTATCAGATAACATTGTGGAGGGTATTCATAGATTCGACCAAGTCGAATTAAATTTTTCTGCTTGTTTATATTACCATCCTCTTCTTTAAAAACCAAAAACAAATTAATATTCAATCATACTCATACTTTATTTGATTTTTTCCCGTTACATACAGTTACACTAACAATAACAAAACAATAACAAATATTTACTTGTCTAACAACTAAACTGCACCCCACGACAAGAAAACAAACAACAACAAGTTTTACAAAACTGGTATTTCACCATGCTTTTAAAACTTGTTTAACGAGTTTTCAACAGTTTAAGGTGAAACAAGTCTGAAATTCAGTGCTTTGCTTATAACTTTTGAACCACTGAACCGATTTTGCTGAAATTCAAAACCAAACAGCCATGAGGAACGACAAATATATATGCTAAGCTTCAGCCCCCTCAGAATTGTCTTTCGAAAGTTAAAGTGGTTTTAATCTTGTAAATTCGAAAAATGCCCTTGCCGAAATTTATTCTTTTGCTCATAACTTTTGAACCACTTGACCGATTTCGCTGGATTGCAATACCAACCTGACCCGGTAAATGGAGAACATATATGTCAAACTTCAGGAGCCTCCGTAAAGTCTTTCAAAAGTTAGCGTGTTTTCAACGGACAGACAGACAGACGGACGGACGGACGGACGGACATCGCTAGATCGACTTAAAATCGATCAAGGATCATGAATATATATACTTTATGGGGTCCTAGACCAATATTTCGATGTGTTACAAACGGAATGACAGACTTATATATACCCTCTATCACTAGAGTGGAGGGTATAAAAAACAAGTGAAAGTGTTAAATTCTTCCGTGCCGAATCATTTATACTCTCAAAATGTAAAAAAAAACTAGTTTGCAGTTAAGTAATGAACTCGTTTACAAAATTTACAGCTCTTTTGGTTTAGACTGTGTCTTGCTTTCCACAGATAGCTGGACGGATGTATATAGCTAGATTGTGTTAGAAATATATAAATGTATATAAACTTAATGAGATCTTCGACCGATATTTCAATTCATCACGCATGAAATGACATTATTTTTCTAATAAAAACTTAGCTTTGGCAAGTACACCCAAATCTTTAGCAAAACATTACTATGATTTAATGTTTTGGGCTAGAGAACAAAATTCGCAGGGATTTTTGATAAATAATCTTGGCAATGGGATCTGACAAATCCCGAATCACGTGTCGATTTTTTGCAAGACTTACAACAAATTACTAATATAAATAAATTTTAAAAATTATTCTATGAGAATATCATAGTTTTAATTAGTAAAGGAAATAATGACCTCGAGCTAGAATAAACCTACTCAAAATATAATATTTTAAAGAACGAATAAAACAATTTTTTTAATCAGAATCCAATCAATTAATTTAAACCATAAGAATGAGAACACTTCTGGAAAAATAATTATTATTTAAAATAATCCTTTTTTGTAAAAAAGTAGCATAATAATTAGGGATGAGATTTCCATGCAAATATATGTTTTTTGTCGATAGTCTAAAAATGATATCGTCCAATTATCTTTCCGAATCAAGAAATTTGCGTTAAAATGGCATCGATTTGTTTTTGCATATTTTGGTGAAAATGCATATTTTGTGCATATTTCAAGCTCTTAAGTGCATATTTTTGCATATTTTGGGATAAATTAGCAAAAACACAAATTAAAATTTTATTTGTTTCAAAAACTATTTTAAATTTTAAAAATAAGAAAAAATATTTTTTTCTTTAAATTTTTTTTTTATAGATTGTCTTAATTTCTAAAAAATCTTGCTTATATAAAGTTTTAAATGTTACTATTTAAACCCGGCGTTAATTTTTGTTTTTTAAGAAGTTTTTCCTCTTAAAACAAGATTTTTATTGCACACATTTTATTTTTTAGTGCATATTTTAAAGTTTTTTAGGACATATTTTCAATTTTTTAGCGCATATTTTAGATTTTTTAGTGCATGAAAATCTCATCCCTAATAATAATACTTGTTGAAAAAAGTTATTTTTTTTGTTAAAAGTTCCAATGTAGTTTGTGCAAAAAGTACCAAAATAGTACTTTGTTTGTTAAATGTAGCAAAATAGTACTGTTTTATTTAAACTACAAAAAAGTTTATTTTTATAAAAAAAAAATATTTTTATACCCTCCAACCACAGTATGGGGGTATACTCACTTTGTCATTCCGTTTGTAACGCATAAAAATATCGGTCGGGGACCCCATAAAGTATATGGGGCATTCCATGTGAAATCGGACACTTTGAAAAACTTTTTTTTAGATTTTCCCAATTTGTTTACAGTTTTTAGTACCCTTCGAAAATTCTTTCGTGGTAAATTTTCAGATTTTTTTGATGACCCGTTCAAAAGATATCGAATTTTTAAAAATTGGTAGTTTGTTCCTTTACTCAAATTTCTTTTAATCATAACTTCTTCAATAATGGTCCAAATTTCAAATTTTTTTTTTCAAAATTTTTGTTTTTTTAAGTACTTTCTAAAAAAAAATATCGAAAAATTCTTAAAAGCGCTCCAGTATGCGATTTTTAAGTTTTAAAATTTAAATCTCACTTTTGAAAATGTTTGTACTCTTTGATTTTTTCGACATTTTTTTGTGTAAAACTTCTATCAATTCTACAAATTTTTTGCCCAGGAAGATCGTGGGATAACGATTATAACTATTTTTAAAATTTTTTGAAAAAATTTTATTGTAATTTTCCAATCTTAAAATCATTTCTACTGCTCCAATGGTGCGTCATAGAGGGGTCCTTTATAGGACCGACCCCCATTAATTTTTACATCTTAACATTTCTTTGGAACAAACTAGTACCCTATCTCCAATTTCTAAGGGGGCTCCCACACAAAACGACATTTTTTAAAATTTGTTCCAATCGCTCTAACTGCCCTAATAGTGCCCTTAGAGCAACAAAATGTATGACCGACCCACAATATTTTTTTAGTCCAAACATTTTCTCTGAATACACCTACCCCCTATCTTTAATTGTTAAGGCGGTCCCCATACAATTTTTTTTATTTTTTGTAAATTTGTTTTATTTAATCAGCTTCTACCGGTCCAATGGTGCGTCCGAGAGGGGTCATTAGTGAGACCGACCCCCATTTATTTTTACCCTACAACATTTTTTCAAAATATACCTACGCCCTATCTCCTCCCTAAGTAGGCTCCCATACAAAATTACATTTTTATAAAATTTGCTCCAACTGTTATTTGTATGGGAGCCTACTTAGGGAGTGGAGATAGGGCGTAGGTATGTTTTGAAAAAATGTTGTAGGGTAAAAATAAATGGGGGTCGGTCTCACTAATGACCCCTCTCGTACGATTCAGTCCAAAATAAAAGAGCTAGACCCCTGAAAATTGGTCAGAATATGTATAATGTTCATAGGCCGGTTAAGTTCGGAAATGGGCAAAATCGGGCCACGGGAAAAAAGTTCCTCCTTAACAAACTAAACCTCTTAAAAAACGCAATTTTTACATTTTGTTTGCCATTTGTTATATAAAATCACTACATTAGTAACACTGTTTTGTATTAACAATATGGTAATATTGTATTTATATGAATGTCATTTAAGAAATAATAAAAACCATGCACTTCTTGTTAAACCATCAACATTTACGGTTGTTTTATTACAACAATTGGCGACGAGCTGGAAAAACAACAACAAGTTGGTTTTTAATAAAAAAAAAGTTACAGTTGGTTTTAATAAGAAAATAAAAAAAATCTGCATTTTATACAGTAAAAGTGCAAATTACAGCCTGTTTTCTTTTAAAAAAAAAATAATAAAATTAATTACATCAAATGGCTGTGGTGGAAAATAAAAATGTTTCATTTTTTAGTTTTGAGCCGTTTGACTCTAAAAAAACGGCATGGTCAAGATGGGTCAAACGTTTTGAGACAGCGTTGACGTTATACGAGTGTGACAACACAAAACACCAGCGCCTTCTTCTACATTTCATCGGGTCAGATACTTACAACATATTGTGCGATAAATTGACTCCACAATTTCCAGAGGATAAAACGTATAGGGAAATTGTTACCTTATTACAAAATCATTTTGACCCAAAACCAAACGAAATATTGGAAAATTTTCGTTTCAACATGAGGCGACAAAAAGAAAATGAAAAAGCATCGGACTTTTTGGTGGCACTGCGTCAATTGTCTGCAAATTGTAATTTTGGAATACATTTGGACAAAGCATTGAGGAATCAATTTGTCTTTGGCCTTTTAGACAACAAATTACAAAGCCGGCTTTTAGAAAAAAAGAACCTGACTTTAGATGACGCAATAACAATGGCGACCGCCTGTGAGTTAGCAGAAAAGGGCGGTAACGAATTGAAAGGCAATGGCAAAGAGACGGTCAGTGTTCACAAAATGGCGGAAAAAAATAAAAGAGCCAATACAAATACAAAGAAATGTTTTCGATGTGGTGACCCTCGACATACGGCTGACAAGTGTAAATTTAAAGAAGCCACATGTCATTTTTGTAAAAAAAAGGGACACCTACGTAAAGTTTGTTTCAAAGAAAAGAAACAACTACACCATATTGAAGGTAATTCCGAAAATAACACAGCATCATCAACCGTGGAAGAAATTTTACAAATAAATGACCCACAAAACGTTTTAAGCATTCGTGAGAAGATAATGTACAAGCTTGAGGTAAACAACAAATCGATAAATTTTGAAGTGGATACAGGGGCACCGGTCTCAATCATCAATCTGAAGGATGCCAAAGAATATTTCCCAAAATTGGAGGTAAAATCCCCAGACATGGAACTTGTAAGCTATTGTGGGACCCCTTTAAAATGCGTTGGCTATGTGTGGGTAAATATAAAAAATGAAATTGACACTAATGTTAAATTATACATAGTGCGGTCGGATCGTAAGCCACTAATGGGTAGAGAGTGGTTGTTTAAAATAAAACTAAATTGGAACGAAGTTTTAAACAAGGATGGTAATAATTTGGTAAATACAATACAAATAAAGGAATCCTCACAACAAATAAAAATTTTATTACAAAAATATTCTTCAGTATTTTCAAAATCTATTGGAAAAATTTCTGAATTACAGGCTAGACTCTATCTTAAACCTAATGTGACCCCCAAATTTGTGAAAGCCAGACGGGTACCATTTCCCCTAATGGATGCAGTGGAAAAACAATTACAAGAGCACGTTGATGAAGGTCTGTTGGTAAAGGTGGAGCTTAGTGAGTGGGCAACACCAGTTGTAGTAGTTCCAAAGAAAAATGGTGCTGTACGTATTTGCGGGGACTACAAAATTACATTAAACCCGGCTCTGGTGGTAGATGAGTACCCATTGCCGACTGTAGAGGAACTTTTTAGCAAGATGGCAGGTGGAGTAAAATTTTCGAAAATTGATTTAACCAAGGCTTACCTGCAGCTAGAAATCCATCCGGAGGATAGACACTTATTGACCCTCAACACCCACAAGGGGCTATATCGACCCACACGTATGATGTACGGCATAGCTAGTGCTCCTGCAAAATGGCAACGGCTTATGGAGCAGGTACTAGGCGATATTCCAGGAGTTTCCGTATTCCTGGATGACATTAAAATTACAGCCCCAAATGATGAAATCCACTTTCAACGAATTGAAGAAGTACTTAAACGTTTAGAAAAATTTAACATGCGTATAAATGTTGAAAAATCCGAATTTATGAAAGATTCAATTGAATATTGTGGTTATTTGATAAACAAAGATGGTATACAGCGAATTAAAGCCAAAGTAGAAGCTATTCAAAATATGAAAGAACCACAAAACAAAGATGAAGTACGAGCTTTTCTTGGCCTAATCAACTACTATGGCAGATTCATAAAAAACTTAAGCGATATTTTATTCCCGCTAAATCGTTTGCTGCAAAATGATGTTAAATTTGAATTCAACGCTAAATGCGATAAAGCTTTTTTGGAAATCAAAAAGCAAATGCAATCCGACACCGTTTTGACACACTATGACCCTAAATTACCGTTACTATTGGCTGTTGACGCTAGTCCTACGGGTGTTGGCGCTGTTCTTAGCCACATGTATGAAGATGGAAGCGAAAAGCCTATACAGTTTGCTTCACAAACCCTTAGTAAAGTTCAACAGCGGTATTCACAGATTGACAGAGAAGCTTACGCGATCATCTATGGTGTTCGTAAGTTTTATAATTATTTATATGGTAAAAAGTTTTGTCTAATTACAGATAATCGAGCGGTATCGCAAATTTTCTCACCTAGTAAGGGCCTTCCTGTGCATTCAGCAACTAGGATGCAACATTACGCGTTGTTCTTAGAGCAGTTCGAATACGAGATTAAATGTAAAAAGTCTAAAGAAAACGCTAATGCTGATGCGATGTCGCGCCTCCCAAACACAGACACGTATAATTTCATCGAAGAAGTGTATGTTATCGAGGAGGAAATGATTGATAATTTGCCCGTGACCCTTGAGGATCTTAAAAAACAGACCCAAATGGATAATGAGGTGAAGAACTTAATCAAATGTCTAGAATATGGTCGTGAAAGTGAACCCAAAGATCGTTTTGGTATTGCTCAGACGGAATTTAGTCTACACAATGGGTGTATTTTGCGTGGTATAAGAGTATACATACCTAAGCCACTACGTGAAAAAATTTTAAATGAATTACATTCCGCACATTTTGGCATATCTCGTATGAAAAGTTTAGCGAGAGCCTACGTTTGGTGGAATCAAATGGATAAGGATATTGAGATGTTAGTATCCAAATGCGCATTATGTCAGTCGACACGACCCGACCCAAAAAGGGTAACACCAGTTCATTGCTGGACAAAACCCAACAAACCATTCGAACGCGTACATGCAGATTACGCTGGACCATTTATGGGTAAATATTTATTTATACTTGTGGATGCGTTCAGTAAATGGCCTGAGGTCTATATTGTCCCTAACATGACAGCAGACACAACAATACAAAAATGCCGTGAAATATTTTCTCAATTTGGGATTCCCAACATATTTGTCAGCGACCATGGGACCCAATTTAATTCTGGCGAATTCCAAAATTTCCTAAAAATAAATGGAATTGTACATAAGCAGGGTGCTCCATACCACCCAGCTACTAATGGCCAAGCCGAAAGGTATGTGCAAACAATAAAGTATAAATTATTAGCATCAAAATGTACTCCAAATACAATGGGTACAGAGCTATCAAAAATTTTACTGGCGTATAGACGTGCCATTCATCCTACAACGGGTAAATCACCCTCAATGTTAATGTTGGGCCGTCAAATTCAATCACGCCTTGATCTGATCCTACCAGACAATGATGTCAACAACAAATTACGTTTAATCACCAATAAAAAATTTGTAAAAGGAGACAGAGTATCCGTACGAGATTATCTGTCTAAAAACAAATGGCAATTTGGAGTAGTGGAAGAGAGCATCGGTGAGTTACATTATAACATCGTATTAGATGATGGCCGTAGATGGAAAAGGCACGTAGATCAAATGCGTAAAGTAAATGTAGATTCTAACACTTCGTTAAATCAACCTGACCCAGACCCAACTCCAAATATAGAACAATCACGTGAAGCAGTGACCCACGGTGTACCTCAGTCAATTCTTCAACAACAATCACAACCCAGTGAGGCGTATATACCGGAGACGGGAGTAGAATCGAATGTAAATACACAATCAAATCCATCCCAGCTATCTACAGAAGTCGAAACAGAACTGCGACGCTCTCAGAGACAACGTAGAATGCCTAAACGCTTTTTAGAATAATCACAATGTAAATTTTATTAATGTAAACTTTTGAAATGTACTATTTTTTATAAATTGAATTGAAATAACTAAGGGGGGGAGAAGTGTTATATAAAATCACTACATTAGTAACACTGTTTTGTATTAACAATATGGTAATATTGTATTTATATGAATGTCATTTAAGAAATAATAAAAACCATGCACTTCTTGTTAAACCATCAACATTTACGGTTGTTTTATTACAACACCATTATTGTTAAACAAATGAAATCTTTTTATGTCAGAAGGGGTTTAAACTCCTGAACTTAGACCCAGGGGGCTGGAAAATTTAGTTTTTTTCTACCCGCCCCCTTTTGTGGGCGTGGATTTAAAAAATCCATTAAAACAATGAGAAAATGGTATTACTAAATTGCAAAAAGCATAATAAATAAATTAGTTACATTTATCGCGATGGGGAAAGTATCCCTCACCACCCCACCGAGCCCCCCCACAAAAAAAAAACGACCCTGGATTTTTTATATGTTTTAACATGTTGGAGGGTATCATAGATTCGGCATAGCCGAATTTAACACTCTCACTTGTTTTTTTCTAAAAATAACCATTATAATACGTTAAAAAAAAAAAAATACCAAAAAAATAATAGTACAAAATAACTCAGAATATGTTACTTTTTCTTTAGGAACAATTCTTCCAAATCTGGGACTTTTTATTAAGGAAAAATCTTTCAGAACCTCAGACTTTTTCTTTAAGAAAAATGTGTTAGAATCTGAGACTTTTTCTATAGGAATAATTTTTCATAAATTGAGATTTTTCTATAGGAAAAATGTCTCAGTATTTGAGACTTTTTCTATCGGAAAAATTTTATCAGAATCTGAGATTTTTCCATGGAAAAAATGTATCAGAACATGAAACTTTTTCCATAAAAAAATGTCTTAGACACGATGAGCCTCAGCGATGTTCAGGTTAAACTTTAGTGTCGACGAAAAGTGTAAATGCAGTTCGATTTCTACATGATTAGTTGTCACAAAACTGTTTTCAGCGAAATCGTAGCTGATCGCATTCGCGACATATCGCGAAATTAGTGACTTTATATTTTAAAAAATTTTGATATTGAAGTTTTTTAAATATTTTCAAAAACTGAGTATACAGTTTTCATTGTACTTATTTTAAGGTCACAAAACAGTAAACATCGAAATTCTATCTTCTTTAGTTCGCGAGAAATCGCGAAATAACTTTTTTGTCAATTTTTATTTTCAACTTTTTCTAGGTTTTTTTCAAATGTTGTGGAAAGCTGATATGCACTTTAATGTGTACGTGATCGAAGGTCATAAGGGTGTTGACATCAAAGTTGTAGGTGTACACTGTCGCAAGATATCGCGGAATTATATATATATTTTTTATTTTTTTTTTATTTTTCAATTTTGCATGTTCTTTTGAAATGGTGTAAAAACGTGGTATGCATTTTTATTTGTACATGATAAAAAGACATTAAACTGCTAACACAAAAGTCCTATGTGGTCATTTAATACCAAAAAATTATTTCTTATAATTCAAAATAATATGACAGTTAATAAATGGTTATGAATTATTTGAAGAAAAAGAGAGTGCATAATAATATTACAATACAAAATAAATGAAAAAAAAATTGAAAAATTTTTCGCGATTTTTCGCGAAAATTAGCGTCAATATATAGATTTCAGCAGTTTTACCACCTTCAGTTACGGGCAATTTAAACTGCATACCATATACTTGTCGTTACTTAAATTTTTTTTTTTTTGATACCAAAGAAAAAAAAGTAATTTATTATAAAAGCTCGTACAGTAATTTTGCGATTTCTCGGGAAATTGATCGTCTATAATTTTTATGCTTGCAGTTTTGTCACCTCTAATAACCTCGAATTCAAACTGCATACCACATTTTTGTCGTTAATTGAAGTATATGTTTTTACAGACCACAAATAACACAAATTGATGAATAAATAGTAGATAAGCGAGTTTTTTTGCGATATCTCGAAGAATTAAGCAGCTAGAATTTAAATGTTAACAGCCTTATGACCTTTGATCAATAGCAAGTCAAACTACATTTCGTGTTTTTCAACAATGTTAAAGAAACTTCTTTTATTAATCAAAACAAGAAATACCCCCCAAAAAGCTGTTTTTCGCTATTTCTCGCGAAAGTGAGCAGCTATAATTTTTTTGGGGGCAGTTTTAATTTCTTCCAGCATGTTCAAATCAAACTGCTTACCACTTTTTTTTATCATTTCTAAAGAACCGGGTTTAAAATATAATAAAAAAAAAAAAAAATATATATAATTATCGCGAAATTTAGCACCTACAATTTTGATGTCAACAGCTGTGTGACCTTTGATCAACCACAAGTAAAACTGCATACCATGTTTTAATGAAATTTTAAAAAATCATATATGAAGATAAAAACAAAAATAAAAACAGCAAAAAAGTAATTTCGCGATTTCTCGCGAAATTGAGAAGATATGATTTCGCTGTTAACTGTGTTGTGACATGTAAATAAATACAATTAAAACTGCATACCCAGTTTTTGAAGATATTTAAAAAACTTCATTGTCAAAATTTTAGAAAATACAAAAACACTAATTTCGCGATATCTCGCGAATGCGATCAGCTACGATTTCGCTGTTAACAGTTTTGTGACATTTATTCATGTAGAAATCGAACTGCGCTTACACTTTTCGTCGACACTAAAGTTCAACCTGAACATCGCTGAGGCTCACCGTGTAGAATCGTAGACATTTTTTTTAAAAAAAATATCTAAGAATCTAAGATTTTTTCTATAAGAAAAATGTCTCAGAATACGATACTTTTTGTGTAGGAAAAATGTCTTAGAATCAAAGACTTTCTCTATTGGAAAATTTTTTCTGTACCTTAGATTTTTGTAAAGAAAAAATGTTTTGGAATCTGAGACATTTTCTAAAAAAAATGTCTCAGGCTCTGAGAGTTTTTCTATAGTAAAAAAATTCAAAATCTTTTGTATACGAAAAATATCTCTAAATATGAGACTTTTTCAGACATTCGGAAAATGTCTCTGAATCTTAGGGTTTTGTATACGGAAAATATTTTAGAAACTGAGATTTTTTTATAGGAAAAATGTCTGAGAATCTGGTTCTTTTGCTACAGGAAAATATTATTAGAATATAAGACTATTTCTATCGGGAAAATGTTTCCTTCTTCTTAAGGGAAAATGTCTAAGAAAGTTATATTTGTTCTGTAGAAAAAATTTTTCACATTCTTGGAATTTGCTTGAAACAATGTTAACAATGTTTAGAGCAGTGGTGAGCATTTATTGAATTCCTATGCCCGCGGACATAGGCTAAAAAAATTTGCTTGTGCGGCGGCGACTCATGCACAATATTGTGTGTCCACCACTGTCTAAAAATCATTTTTATTGTATAATCTAAGACTTTTTATAGGACAATTTCTCAGAAGTCCAACAGTTTTTGCAAGAAAATATTTAACAATCTGATTATAAAAACATTCAATTAGAATTATTAGAATTCCTCTTAAAGAAAAAAGTCAGTGGGAAAATGTTTTAAAAATCTGACTTTTGTTATCATACTTTGGCCCTTACCATAAGAAAATAAAAAGTCAATTTTAACAAAAGTTTAATTTTAAATTTCAAATTTTCAATACATTTTTTGAAAGTCGATTTTAAAAAAGCAACAATTTGTATGGAAATAAAATTAAAAGCTCATTTTAAATTTATTTTATTTTCTTGTAGTAAGGCTGTTTATTTTTACGAAAAATTTTTTAAAACTTGAGATTTAGTCTTAGAGGTTGTTGTATCAGAACCTATGACTTCTGCAGAAAATTCGTAGGCTTTTTTATAAATGAAAAATAATATTTATAAAAAAAATGTTCAATTTTACTGAACAAATCCATCCTGAGTTTTACTGCAAGAAACATTTCTTGATTAAAAATAATTTTCCCCTACTCCGAATTCCAGCTCTTTGTGCTGGATCCGTGCCTTTACTGAAAATACCTCCTGTTGACGTGAATTATAAAATCGGTTCAAATAAGAAACTTCAATTCATTTTAAATTAAAAAAAAAAACGGTTTTTTATTAAAAAATATCACTACTTCAATTTACAATAGTGATGGAATATGTTTATAAAAATCGATTAAACGTTGAGCTTCTCTCCAACCTGACTCAGTAGCACCATGTACCGTTGAATAGTAATGACTATGTGTAGCTTCACCTGCAAATTGTAGCAATGGTTTACCTTCACCATCTGTCAAGGGTGTAGCTAAATCCCAAGCACCTGTACGTAACTCATCAGTATACATAGAGCGAAAACTGTAGCTGCCTTTAAAACTAGAATGCGAATACCATTGAGTACGTTTGAAATTAATAGGATCTGGTATGGAAAAGGTAAAGAATTTTCGGAATAACCATAATATGCCATTTAAAACTTCACTCTCCGATAAGGTTTCCATATGTCTAGCATGAGGACCAAAAATCCAACCTTCCAAAATTCGGGGCTGATAAGAAACACGATCAAAACTACAAATACTTTCTAACCAGAAGTATTCAGAATTTCGTAATGCTTTCAAATCTTCTTCTAGCCAAAGGAAAGATATACTATACCAGTCTTGAGGTCCTAGGAGTTCTTTAAATTCCAAAAAGAGTTTATTGACAGTGCCCAGTTTTAGACCTTCTATGGCTAAAAGTTTTAGGCGTGGTAAAGAAGGAGTAAATAAAGTTTTGTGAAATTCTTTTAATACACCTAACGAGGTAGTGCAGATTACATGATCAGCAGTTATAACTTCACCATTATGACAAGATATTTTTATTTGTTTACTTTGATTCCAATCTATATTGCGTACTCTATGATTGAGGAGAACTCTATTCTTTAAAACACCTAAGGGGTTTTCAATATCCGATTTCATTAAAATTTCCAAAAAGGTTTTAAAACCTTTATCTTTCCAATTAAGGGCAGTATCGCCTTCACATGGCCAGAATTCTAGATTTCCCTTGCCCGAGACCTCAAATAAATTATCTGAAGCTTCTTCAGTACACTGCATTTTTTTAAAATTTGCAAAAAATTCTGTTAGCACAGTGCGGTCACTTTTTATGGATAGTTTTTCTACTTCATTCCAATATTTTTCAGTAAAATATGAACCCAGAGAACCTTCATATTCCGCAAGACCTTTAAGCTCGGAATCAAAAACTATAGTTTTTAGCTTATTTGCCAATTCTTTATCAACAATCTCTTTATTAGATCGAATACATTTGTAATCATCATAGTCGGATCCGGTACTCTCCAAAACATTTAATCCCAGTTTTTGTACTGTCTCGTAGATGGCATTGTTTTTCTCACCATGACACCATTGGGCGCCCAAATCAATGACATTGTCAGCAAATGCTATGGTATTAATACGTCCACCAATACGATTTTCCGACTCCAATATTAAAACATTCTCAAAACCAGCTTCTAAGAGTTTTGTAGCTGCTGCTATACCCGAGGGACCAGCTCCAATCACAACAATGCGGGCTGTTTGTAATGACTTTCTGGCTACACTTGAGTCTATAGACATTGTTATCGATATTGTTATAATGTTTTTAATAGTTGATCACTTTTAATAGTTTTATAATTAAAATATAAATCTAACAGATAAGAAAAAAATGTAGACCAGACACGGTTTTTCTACCGCTAGCTAGTTTTTGACTATTCAACAGTTTAGTTTATACTAAATTTAATATTTACTCTGATTTTATAATAATTGCTGATAAAAGCGCTGAGTACGTAAATTAAAATTGCTAAGTGTTTTTTTTTTGATAAATTACTTACCACAAAATTTAATAATCGTTACCACAAATTCTCTTTAATTGACAAACCGTATGTAGCCGCCAAACGCAATTAGGCTTGTGCATAAAACGACGTTGCTAAGGTTTGTGGTCAGGTTTCCCTGTGAAAGTTTAACTTGTATAGAGAAAAAATTGGTACAAAAGTTTGACTTGGCCTTGCCGAATATATTGACAAGATCTGCAATGTACACTGTACAAAAATTTCAAACTAAGTGAGTGCAAAAATAAGTGCAAACAAGTAGAAAAATTAAATTCGACTTGGTCGAATCTATGAATACCCTCCACAATGTTATCTGATAGTAATTTTCTAAAAAAATTGCATTACAATTTTTTATTAGAAATATATTATTTTGAGTAAAACTTTTTTAAATCAATCAAATTTTTTTGTGAGTGTAAAATTTTTTTGACTGTGAACATTTTTTTGAGTGTGAATTTCATTAAAAAAAAATTATAATTAAATTAAAAATTAAAAAAAAAACATTTTTTTTGAGTGTAAAATTTTTTTGAGTGTAAATATTTTTTTAGTGTATTATTTGTTTGAGTAACAAAATTACTTTGTAAAATATTTTTCTTGTTTTATACCTATACGTATATGTTAAAAAAAAATATTTCACATATTTCCCTCATTTAGGGTTACCAGATTTGAAATATGGAATAACAGTACATTTGGTCTCAAAAAACAGTACATTGCAAATAAAAACAGTACTTTTTTAAAAGTATTATTTTATATCAAACTACAAAAACTTAGCCCTTTTACCCTGATTTCAAACAGATCTCAGCCAAAAAGAAGAATAAAATGTTGTTAACAGAACCGTGGAACATTTTAGGTAAACCGTCTCAAATTTATTTTATTTTTTTTTATCAGTGTTGAAAAAAACTGCGATTGACTTATTGGAGCATTTGTCTTAGTTGCCGCGATATCTTACTTGAAAAGCTTTTGTAGTCTATGCTTTCGCTTAACTAAAACACAGATCTTCCTATCAAAAGCATATGAAAAAATCCATAAAACAGTGTTTTAATTAAAACACGACTTTAAAAAGCAAACGCGAAAACGGTATTATTGCACTCAAACAAAGGCCTAACTAAATTTTGAGAAAATTTTTTTTTTCACAATTTAGTAAAATTTAAAAAAAATTTTAAAATTTCTTTAACATAATTTGCAACCAATTAGTTCATCATAAGTATTTATATTCTTAGAATTGATAAAGTTTTTTCTTCAGGTTTAGTAAATTTTATGCAATTTAAGGAATTTTTTTTTCAAAAAATGTTTCAAAAATTTCAATAACTAAGCCAGAAAGAGCAAAAAAGTGTTAATTTTCGATTCTAAAAATCTCTAAAGAATCTCCGGTCCTCTTTCAATGTATGGACTCCTCAATTTGAATCTAAAAATTTGGGCGTTCCTCATTTCTCAGAAAATATTGCCGAAACAAAAAAAATGCCAAATAGATTTTTGTAGTTCGTCTTAATCCCTCCGTGTAATAGTTTTTTAGTTATCCCGTTAAGATTTTTTTAGTTATCCCGTTAAGACCCTTTTGGGCCCTTAAATTCCCGTATCCTAAAAACTTAGCAAGGTAGAGCGAAAAGGTCAAAGATGTTGAATCAAAATCTATGACGATCCTTAATAGACCCAATCGGACTTGGCCTAAGGTGATCTGGACCCATGGGTTACGAAGCTAATGGGGTCTGCCCGCAGTCGGAACTTTCAATGAGATGTACTCAATAAAATAAATTTTTTCCTATTTTCTAGTTTTTTCTTTTTCTTATTTTTCAGAAAAATTTAGATAAAAAGAAGGAAAACATGGCAATGGAGCTAAATCACTATTGAATTTAGTTAAGTTTTCCACTTTTTAAATAATTTTTCGTTTTGAGTGTGGTATAAAATTAAATTGCATTAAGCTCCTTTTTAAAAATTTAATTAAAATTTTGTCAAATATGAAACATTTTTCGAAAAATGTTACATTTTGGTGATAAGTATAAAAAAACAGTACAAAACCAGTACACGCTTTAAAAAACAGTACTTTTACGTACTGTTTTAGGTACTTTGCATAAAACAGTGTTTTTTATAAAAAACAGTACATTTACTGTTTAAAACAGTACGAATGGCAACCCAACCCTCATTTTATTTTACCATCCTCGTCTTTAAAAACCAAAAACAAACTAATATTTGATTTTTTTCCAAAAATACTTACTATACACCGTTACATACAGTTACAAAAACAAAAACAATAACAAATATTTACACTCAAAATAATAACTCTGTTAAATTACAGAAAAACTCTGCTAATTTAACAGAGTACACCATACTTTTCCAGCTAACAACATTTCTTGGTAATTTTACTAAAAAACTCTGTAAAATGATTTTGACAGAAAAACAAGTAAAAAAGTTAAATTCGGCCTTGCCGAGTGTAGTGATACCCTCCACAATTTCAAAAAGATTATTGCAAAAAACTTTATTTAAAAGGAAATTATTTTTGAAAAAAAAAAAATTTAAAAAAAAAAATTCCGCGAAAAAAATTTTGGTAAAAAAAATCCGCGATTTTTTTCTTATTTTGTCAAAAAATATGTTCGTACTTGTTTAAATACCATTTGGTGTTCAATTATGTTCACATATGCCAACCAGAAGCCGAATTAAAGCATTTTGTATTTTTAGGTTATGTTGAATGTACTGACATTTTTGAGGTGTGCTTACATTTTCGTTCATAACTTTTGAACCGCTGAACCGATATCGCTCAAATGCAATACCAAACTTCTCGGGAGAACTTCCAATAAATATGTTAAGTTTCAGTCATCTCTGTGCAATATTTTGTCCGCGACAGCATTTTCCACAGACAGACAGACAGACAGACGGACAGACGGACAGACGGACAGACGGACAGACGGACATCGCTAGAATGTCTTAAAATCGATCGGGCATCATGAATATATATACTTTATGGGGTCCCAGATCGATATTTCGATGAGTTACAAACGGAATGACAAACTTATATATACCCTCTATCACTAAGTGGAGGGTATAAAAACTGTTAATTTACAGAGTTTATAGTAAAATATTGGATAAATATGAAAGCTTTTTTACAGAGAAAATTCTGTAGTTTTACCATAAAACTCTGTAAAATGATTTGGACAAAAAACTGTTAATTTACAGAGTTTCTAGTAAAATATTGGTTAAATAAACCACCATTTAGCAAGGAAAACTATGAAATTTTCATATATTTGATGCAAAAAAAAATTTACAGAAAAAACTCTGTAAATTTACAGAGTTTAGTTAAATGCATGTTATTTTGTAAAATTTTTATAAGATTTCCGAAAATTTAATTTTGATAACTTTTTTTGCTACTTTTTCAACTTTTTCTCAAAAAAAAAAAATTACAGATAAAATTTTGATGTTTGGTAACAAAAACAAAAACTACTCAAAACAGAAAACTTTTTTGGTAAAAAAATACGAAGTATTTTGCTTAGATCTGTATTTTAGCAGAAAACTCTGTTAATTATCTGTAAAATTAAGATTACAAAGTAAAAAGTAATATAACAGAGGAAACTTTGTTTTTTTGTCATAACAAAATACAAAGTTTTTTCTTTAAATCTGTATTTTGACAGAAAACACTGTCAAATATCTGTTGAATTGAGATTACAGTCATTTTACAGAGTATTTTACAGAGTTATTATTATGAGTGTACTTGTCTATCAACTAAACTAACACCCCACGGCAGGAAAACAAACAACAACAAGTTAAAAAAAAAAACTGGTATTTCACCATGCTTTTTAAACTTGTTTAACGAGTTTTCAACAGTTTAAGGTGAAAAAAATCTGAAATTCAGAGCCTTGCTTATAACTTTTGAACCACTGAACCGATTTTGCTGAAATTCAAAACAAAATAGACTTGGGGAAAGACAAAGATATGTAACACGTTTTAGAATTGTCTTTCAAAAGTTAGAGTGGTTTTAATCTCGTAAGTTCGCAAAATTCCCTTGCCGAAATTTACTCTTTTGCTCATAACTTTTGAACCACTGACCCGGTAAATACCCAACATATATGTCAAACTTCAGGAGCCTCCATAAAGTCTTTCAAAAGTTAGCGTGTTTTCAACGGACAGAAAGACATACAGACAGACGGACGGACGGACATCGCTAGATCGACTTAAAATCGATCAAGGATCATGAATATATATACTTTATGGGGTTCTAGACCAATATTTCGATGTGTTACAAACGGAATGACAAACTTATATATACCCTCTATCACTAGAGTGGAGGGTATAAAAAGTGTTTTTACATTTTGGAGAGTATAAAAGATTCGGCACCAAAGAATATAACACTCTCAATTGTTTTATGTACATTTAATATAAAAATGGAAAACTTTTATGCGAAAAGCATAAAAAAAGCATGTTCACTAGCTGGTGAATATTTTAACATGATAATGTTTTTAGGCTGGTGTCTAATTTTAAAAAAGTTGCAGAACGCCACCTCAGTTTGGCTATATAAGCTAACGACTAACAAAAAAGAAAATTAGAATTACTGTTTTCATTTTCCTAACACCAAAAATTTTACTAACTTGGGCTTGTAACTTGGATAATAATTTACCTCGTGGTGAATAACAAAAATATTCACCAGCTGGTGAATAAAACGTAGCATAATTATTTTTCATCAATATTTTTTTTTTCATCAATATTTTTTTTCATCAATATTATTTTTTTCCATCAATATTTTTTTTTTTATCAATATTTTATTTTTTCCATCAATATTTTTTTGTCATCAATATTTTTTTTTTTCATCAATATTTTTTTTTTATCAATATTTTTTCTTCATCAATATTTTTTTTTCATCAATATTTAATTTTTCATCAATATTTTTTTTTCATCAATAGATTTTTTTTCATCAATATATATTTTTTTTCATCAATATTTTTTTTTCATCAATATTTTTTTTCCATCATTAATGTTATTGTTTCTTCATTATTATTAATGTTATTAATGTTTCTTCATATTAATGTTTCTTCATTAAAACCCTTTTTTCATCAAAAACTTTTTGTTATCGACAAACATTGACAAACATATAGATGGATATCACTAGAATGTCTTAGAAAGCTTTACGGATCAATAATATATAAACATAATGGGGTCTTCGACCGATATTTCAACGCATTTTGCATATAATGACAAATTAATATAGCGTTATTTTTCCTAGAAAAAATTTGCTTTGGAAAGATCACCTACTTATCTAATACAGCAAAACATTATCATGATTCAATGGTTTGGGCACGAGTACAAACTTCGCAGACATTTTTTATATTCTCCACGAGGTGAAACTTAAATGTAATATGATTTTTACCATTTTCTGGTTAAAATTGGGGTAAACTTTGTTTCCTTATTTTTTTGGAAAAATGTGAACTAAAACCAATAAAAAAATCTTTGGAGCCAAATCATTACGTTTTCTTCTCAAAATTTAGTTAATTTTCCCAGTTTTTAACATGATAATGTTTTAAGGCTGGTGTCTAATTTTAAAAAAGTTGCAGGATGCCATCTCAGTTTGACTATGTAAGCTAACGATTAACAAAAAAGAAAATAAGAATTACTGTTTTCATTTACTTAAAACTAAAAATTTTAGTAACTTCGATTTGTAACTTGGAAAATAATTCACCTGCTGGTATATAAAAACTTTTTTCATCATCTGGTGAATAAAACGTAACATAATTATTTTTCCAATTCTGATTAATTATTATTAAAAAATAAAAATTGTTTTATTCGACCTTTAAAATATTATTTAAGGATGTTTAATCTGGCTCGAGGTCATTATTTTCTTTACTAATTAAAACCATTATATACTCATAGCATAATTTTTAAGAAAATTATTTTTTTTGTTTTAAATTTATTTATGCTGATCATTTTTGCAAGACTTAATCGACACGTGTTTCGGAATTTGTCAGACTTGCCACTAGACTCGTTTGCTACTTTGTAGTAACTCGTTTCTATTTTTGCTAAATAATCTTGACAATGAAATCTGACAAATTCCGAAACCCGTGTCCATTAAGTCTTGCAAAAATTACCAGCATAAATTAATTTAAAACAAAAAAATAATTTTCTTGAAAATTATGCTACGAGAATATCATGGTTGTAATTAGTAAAGAAAATAATGACCTCGAGCCAGAATAAACTTCCTTAAAATATAATTATTTTTCAACAAAATTTTTTTTATAATTTTTTTTTATCAAATATTTTTTTTATATTAATGTTTTTTTTTATCAATTTTTTGTTTTTATCACCAACATTTTTTTTTTCATTAAACCTTTTTTTCCCATAAATTTTTTTTTCATTAATTTTTTTTTGCATATTTTTATACCCTCCACTTATTGATAGAGGGTATATATAAGTTTGTCATTCCGTTTGTAACTCATCGAAATATCGGTCTGGGACCCCATAAAGTATATATATTCATGACCCCCGATCGATTTTAAGACATTCTAGCGATTTCCGTTTGTCCGTCGGTCTGTCTGTCCGTCTGTCTGTGGAAATGGTGATCACGACCAAAATACTATACGGATATGACTGAAACTTAACACATTTATTGTAAGTTCTCCTGAGAAGTTTGGTATTGCATTTGAGCGATATCGGTTCAGCGGTTTAAAAGTTATGAACGAAAATGTAAGGACACCTCAAAAATTTTAGTACATTCAACATAACCTAAAAATGCTTTAACTCAGCTGCTGGTTGACATATGTGAACATAATTGAATACCAAATGGTATTTAAACATGTACGAACATAAAAAAAAAATCGGGGATTTTTTTTCACCAAAAATTTTTTTTCGCGGAAATTTTTTTCAATTTTTTTTTAAGTAATTTTCTTTTTAAAAAAGGTTTTTTGCAATAATTTTTTTGAAATTGTGGAGGGTATCACTACATTCCGCAAAGCCGAATTTAACTTTTTACTTGTTTTTTTTATCAAATTATTTATTTTATTAAAAATTTGTTTTTTATAAAAAAAAAATTGCTTTTTATAATCCTTTTTTCACCAAAACTACTTTTTTACCAAGTTATTTTTTTTATATTAATTTTTTTTCATCATTTTTTTATCCAAATTTTGTTTTTCTTAATTTTTTCATATTTTTTTTTTTTTTCATCAAAAAAATATTTTTTTTCTCATTTTTTACCAAATCTTTTTTCATTCATTTTTTTTATCTAATTTTTTTTCATCAATTTTTTTTTTCCTCAATTTTTTCATGATTTTTTTTTCATAAATTTTTTTTTTTCAAAATTTTGTTTTTCATTAAAACTGATGTTGTTTCTAATTTTTATACCCTCCAACTACAGTATGGGGGTATACTCACTTTGTCATTCCGTGTGTAACGCATCGAAATATCGGTCTAGGACCCCATAAAGTATATATATTATTGATCAGTGATCGATTCTAAGACATTCTAGCGATGTCCGTCTGTCCGTCCGTCCGTCCGTCCGTCCGTCCGTCCGTCCGTCTGTCCGTCCGTCCGTCCGTCTGTGGAGGACACGATACAGTCCAAAATAAAAGTGATAGACTCCTGAAATTTGGCACATACATGTCTTATGTTCATAGGCTGGTTAAGTTCGGAGATGGGCAAAATCGGACCAGGGGGGGAAAAGTTCCCCCTTGAAGAACTAAACCAACCTCTGAAAAATATCATATTTTTACATAATTTTTTGTGTTTTTGTTTAACAAATCCAAAATTTTTATGCTACAAGAAGTTCAAGGTCCTGCATTTGGACCCACAGAATTAGAAAATATAGTTTTACGGTCCGCCCCCCCCCCCCCCCCCCTTTTATGGGCGTGGAAGAATTTTTTTTTTATATAATGATAAATTTGTATTTCTTTAGTGCAAAAAGCATAAGAATTATTTTTTTTTAACACTTATTCGAGAGGAATTGTGCCCCCCAATTACCACTACCAACCCCCCCCCCCCACCAAAAAAAAAGAAGACGCCCCTGCAATTTTTTTTTTTTTATTTATTTGCATGTTGGAGGGTATAAAAGATTCGGCACAGCCGAATTTAACACTCTTACTTGTTTTTAACTACTTTCGTTGGCCAATGTCTGAGATATAAATCTTCCATTTGTTTAACAAATGAACAAAAAAAAAAACAGGTGAGAGTGTTAAATTTGTTTGTGCCGAATTTTTTATACTCTCCATAATGTAAAAATGCATTTTTACACTTATGTAATACACTCATTTGCCAAATTTACACCTCTTTTAGTTTTGACTGTATCTTGCTTTCCATAGACAGATGGAGGGAAATAGATCAATATATTAACTTAATGGGCTTCTCCACCGATATTTCAATTAGTTTTGCATGCAATGGCAAAGGAATATAACAATTTGTTTTTACACAAAAAAAAAATCTAGTAATTTTGTTCAATTAAAATTTTATTTGATATTAAATGTAACTTTAATTAAATTTTGTAATTGATTTATTTAATGTTGTAGTTGAATTTTTAACTTTTCTGGAAAAATAATATAAATTGTTTTTGTTTGCATTGTTGTTAGTTAGCAACCAACTAACAAAAAAAAAACGTTAAATGTTAAAATTATTTTTAAACAAAATGCGTAATTAATATGTGCATTTTCGTGATATGTCTGAAATCAATTAGTTTTGTAATTCAATTTACGAATTTCGTAATTGAAACTCATTTTAATTTTTCCTTTGTAAAGAGACTTTTGCTTTGGCAACTAAACACAAATCTTCAGCAAAACATTATCATGATTTAATGTTTTGGACAAGAGTACAAAATTCGCCGGCCATTTTTTACTGTTACACAGTGTTATTTATTTCAAAGCCCTTAAAAAAATATAAAGTTCTAATTTTTTTGACATTTTCTACTGCATTATTATAATTATTTATTTATTATATAACCTTCACTATATAAATACATGTGTATGTAGGTTTAACAAAAGCCATATGATTATCTTTAATCTAAATTTTAATTAAAATTTTCTGTATGTTTTACTCAACATACACATTAAATTTATAAATTGTTCCCAAAGGTCTTGTTATAAAATCTAACTAAAAATCCACACACACATGCCTCCGCTTTCTAATATCAAATAGAATAAATCTAACTCCATATTCATGGAAAATACAAATTATTTAAAATCACTGTTGTTAGATGTGTTTGTGTTAGATATTTGTTATAAATATCCTTGGAGTCTTGTTTAAACTAATTTCAGTTATCAGCATGATTTTTTTTTTCTTTTTATTTAAATAACTAGATATTTAAATGGAAAATAAAACTTTAACTTAAAGTGGATTAAAGAAAAAAACATGTGTTTAACAAAAAACTTTTTTTTTTTCTTCAAAAGCTCATCTTGTCATTGACTTTGAAAGAAAGAACGAAAGCACAAAAGAAATAAGAAGTGAAAAACTCAATGGAAAATAAAGATTTTTTTTGAAATTAACCTTATGGTTAACACGAAAAAAATAATTCAGAAAAATCGAAAAAAAAGTTTTTAAACTTTCAAACAAACAAAAAAAACAACAAAAAACTTTTAAATAAAGTTGTATTAAAAATGAATTTGCATTAAATTTAACGGATTTTGTTTGCTTTAATTTTATATTACTTTTGCTAGGACAATATTAAGGTTTTTTTATATGAAAAAAGTCAAGGTCTTTTTTGGAAATATATTTATATTATAGAGATGACACGTTTTCCATGGTGGAAATTCTTAATTCAATATTTACTTACTTTTTTGTTGTACATTCTACATATATTCCACATAATATATGAATACAGACAGTCGTCCTACCTTAACTGTCAGTGCCTGGGTAGTCATTTATGTCAGACTAGCTGTCATGTATGTTATATAAAAAATAAAAAATTAAAAGAAGAAGGTCATAATATTGTAATAAAAATTCTATACAAAATTAACCAGCCCTAGTCTTAGTCAACCATCTATAAACTTGAGTTTAAGTAAGTATATTTTATTATTTTTATTAGGGTGGCAACTTTTGTAATTAAAACAAACGTATGCATTTTTTGTCCTCAGAATCTGAGACTTTTTCTTAGAAAAAAAATCTCAGAATCTAGGACTTTTTCTATAGGAGAAATGTCTCAGAATCTCAAAATTGTTTTTATACATGAAAAATGTCCCAGAATGTGAGAGTTTTTCTAACGAAAAAATGTTTAAGAATTTGAGACATTTTCTGTAGGAAAAACGTCTCAGAATCTTAAACTACTTTTATATGAAAATATGTCTCATAATTTCAGACTTTTTCGATAGAAAAAATGTCTCAGAATCTGACACTTTTTCTATGGAAACAATTTCTCAGAAAATGTGACTTTTCTTAAAGAAAAAAAATTCTCAAAATCTTAGACCTTTTCTAAAGGAAAACTGTCTCTGAATCTGAGGCTTTTTCCTATGTATTCAGGGAAATCGATCAAGTGCACTATGGCCGAAAAATCCAATGTCGCGGCAATAAATATTTCCCGACAAGATAGCCTCACCAATTTTGGTATGCCGTCTTCTTCTGTTTAAAATATTCGATCTGAGAAAAAATGGGTGGTCCACGCCCATAAATGGATTTTCGAAAAAAATATGAATGCTCAGAAAACTGTTTATACTAAAAATCTTCCTATATAATTTGTAGTGTCCGACTGAATATTCGTTTGGCTAAAAAGCACTATTCGGCCGCTATTCGACTTCGGTCGTATTTTTGACCGAATATGGCCGATTACCAATTATCTGTATAAAATTTGTACTCACTTGTTGAAAAACTAATTCAAGTAGAAAAACATTTTTTCAGAGATAGTAATTTATTAAAAATATTATTATTTTGAGTAAATTATGTTTTTTAAAAATTAAAAAAAAAAAATTTAGTGTATAATCTTTTTGAGTGTAAAATTTTTTATTTTTTTGAGAGTAAAAAGTTTTTAGCGTGAAAGAAACACTGTTAAATAATTTTGTAGCTTACCACAAAGTTTCAAAGCGTTTTTAGTAAGTTTTTCAACACGTGAATTTGCGAAAAAAAAAACCAATTGAAAATTCGCGGTTTTGCTAATAACTCGTTTTTCGCACTAGTTCGCATACAATATTAACATACAATAAAACCTGAGCTATCTACGAATAATTACTTGTTTAACACTGCTTTGACAAATGTTAAGATTTTAAGTTATACTTCACAAAAGACGATAAAACTATCCACAATTTCGTGAAACTGATCAGTACAGATATACTATGAGATGAGTAACGTTTTTAAAGCAATAAATTAAAAATAATCTATTATGACAATATCATAAATAGAAATATTTTTGGGCCTCGAACTAGAATAATACTCTAATCGAATATATTTATAAAATAAAGGCCGAATTAATATATTTTGTTTCTACACTCAAAAAAAACTGGTAAAACGCCTGGTAAAATGCTTTGTAATCCCGTTCTACCAATATTTAACAATTTTCCTTGTTTTTTAACAAAAAAGCTTGTACTTTGCTCAAACGAGAACTACAGTTTTATTGGTAATTTTACAAATTTATTTTCGTAATTGTATTCTACCATTTTGAAAGGTTATTTTTCAAACAAAAAACTGTAATTTTACAACAAAGTTTTTATTACGAGGATTCTAGTTGATTTACAAAAATGCCATCGAATTTTGTACTCTTGTCCATAACATTAAATCATGATAATGTTTTGCGGAAGATTTGGGTGTACTTGCCAAAGCAAAGTTTTTTTAGAAAAAATAATGTTATATATTCTTTGCTCTTCCATGCAAAACGAATTAAAATATCAGTCGAGGACCCCTTTAAAAAACCAAAAGAGCTGTACATTTCGTAAGTGAGTGCAAAAATAAGTGCAAAAAAGTGTTTTTACATTTTAGAGAATATAAAAGATTCGGCACCAAAGAATATAATACTCTCACTTGTACACCACTCTGTGGTACAGGGTATAATGGGTTTGTGCTGATGTTTGTAACTACCAGAAATATTGGTCCTAGACCTACCTTTAAGTATACCGATCGACTCATAATTACTTTTTGAGTCGATTTAGCGATGTCCGTCCGTCCGTCTGTCCATCTATTGGTTTAAGCACGATAAGCATCTTCTGGCCCAAGGACGAAGTCTATTGAAATTGGAGAAAATCGGTCCATGTTAAGACCTAGCCCCCATACAAACGCCACCTTTGGATTAGGCTTAAATGACTCTAATAACCGTATTATAACAGAAAACGCTATGAAATTTAATCAAATTTTGTATGCACGAATCATCATTCCAAATTTCAAAGGAATCGGGTCAGTCGTTCGGTAGTCCCCATACAAACCACCCTCCCGATATTCACATAATTCCCTCAAAATTCGTAAAAATCTAATATTTGATACAAATTTTATTTTTAGGTGTTAAACGTGTACTTTAGTAACCTAATCAAATCGGAATATAATTAAACCATTTTTGGACTTAATCCCCCATATACAAATTTCGACCGATATTCAGTTAAATCGGTCAATTGGCAAAAAAGATAAACCAATTCCACTAAAATTTGATCTGTCTGTGTGTATTTTCTACACTAAATAAAGATCTAACAAAAGGTAGATCCAATCGGTCCATGTTTGGACTTTGGACCCATTTTCCGGAAAACACTGGTGTAGGGTATCATATGGTCGGTCTTGACCGACTATAACTTTCTTTCTTGTTTTATGTACATTTAATAAACAAATGGAAAATTTTTATCCGAAAAGCTTAGACATGGTGAAAAAGTAGTTTTGTTAAATAAAAAATGATTTTATTTTTCACGAAAAACAAAATTATATTAAAAAAATTTAATGAATCCAAAATTTTTGGTGAAAAAAAGTTTTCGATGAATTTTTTTTATGAAAAGAAAAATTTATGAAAAAAAATATGTAAATTTTTTTTTTTGTGAGAAAAAAAATTAAAAAAAAAATTGATAAAAAAATGTGATGAAAAAAAAAAAATATAATAAAAAAAAAATTTTATGAAAAAAAAAATATAATAAAAAAAAATTTATGAAAAAAAAACTAATGAAAAAAAATTGATGAAAAAAAAATTTGATGAAAAAACAAAAAAAAAAATGATGAAAAAAATAATGTTGATGAAAAAAAAAATTTTGATGAAAAAAAAAATTGATGAAAAATTGATAAAAAAAAATGAAAAAAAAAAAAATTAATGAAAAAAAAAAATTTGTGGAAAAAAAATGCTGAAAAAAAAAATTGATAAAAAAAAATTGGTAAAAAAAACAAATGATGAAAAAAAAAGTTTCATGAAAAAAAAAATAAAATTACGGAAAAAAAAAATTGATGAAAAAAAAATTGATGAAAACAAAATTGATGAAAAAAAAAATATGATGGAAAAAAAATTGATAAAAAAAAATTTAATGAAAAAAAATATTGATGAAAAAAAAAAATTTTTCTGTTAAAAAATAATTATGTTACTTTTAACTAAGCAGCTGGTGAAAAAACGATTTTATTCACCACGATGTGAATTATTATCCAAGTTACAAACCCAAGTTACAAAAATTTCGTTTTTAGGAAAATGAAAACAGTAATTCCAATTTTCTTTTTTGTTAATCGTTGGCTTATATAATCAAACTGAGGTGGAGTCCTGCAACTTTTTTAAAATTAGACACCAACCTTAAAACATTATCATGTTAAAAACCAATTGGTTATACCCAACATTTAAAGCAAGAATACATTTTTTAGAATATTTAGTCATTCGCCAGATACAAATCCGTTGGCAAAGTTCTCTTTAATCTTCTATGGTGCAAGGGATTTAGAATGACTTCTCGAAGATCTTCATTCTCGTGATTTAGTAGTTTTTGCGCATGTTTTGTTTTTTTTTTATACCCTCCACTCTAGTGATAGAGGGTAAATATAAGTTTGTCATTCCGTTTGTAACACATCGAAATATTGGTCTAGGACCCCATAAAGTATATATATTCATGATCCACGATCGATTTAAGTCGATCTAGCGATGTCCGTCAGTCCGTCAGTCCGTCTGTCTGTATGTCCGTTTAAAACACGCTAACTTTTGAAAGACAGAGGCTGCTGAGGTTTGACATATATGTTTGTAATTTACCGGGTCAGGTTGGTATTGTAATCCAGCTGAATCGGTCCAAGTGGTTCAAAAGTTATGAGCAAAAGAGTAAATTTCGGCAAGGGGTTTTCGCGAATTTACGACATAAAAAGCACGCTAACTTTTGAAAGACAATAATGAGACTTCTGAAGCTTGACATGTATCTTTGCCGTTTCCCAGGTCTGTTTGGTATTTAATTTCAGTTCAATCGGTTCAGTGGTTCAAAAGTTATAAGCAAAACCCTGAATTTCAGATTAGTTTCATCTTAAATGCCACGTATTTAACGAGTTTTAAAAGCATTGGTGGTAACTTAACAATGCTTTTCAAACTTGTTTAGTTTTAAAGCAATGCTTTTTAAACTTGTTCAGTTTTAAAAGCATTGATAACTTAAAAATTACACTCGAAAAAAATTTTACACTCAAAAAAATTTTACACTCAAAAAAAATTTTACCCTCAAAAAAAATGTCGTTTTTTTTTTACAAAAATGACAATATTTTGTGTACATACGTACGTGCATTCACTCAGAAATATTTTTACAGTAAAAAAAACATAACACTCGAAAAAAATTTTACACTCAAAAAAAAAAAAAAAATAGTAATTTTTCTTTAAAAAAAAAAAAAAAATGACAAAAAAAGAGTTTTTTACACAAAATAAAATATTTCTAATCAAAATTGTTAATTTTTTCACGTTAAAAAATTTACTATCCTTTAAAAAATGCATTGTGGAGGGTATTCATAGATTCGGCAAAGTCGAATTTAACTTTTCTACTTGCTTTGTTTACAACTATTTTTATACTGAAATCGAAAGTTAAAAATTTATTTTGTAATTCAATATGCATTTATTTAAGATTATAATTCTTAGAAATGTTCAACTCATAAATTCCTTTTCTTGTGAAAATTAAGTGCCACCCTCTACGCAGATAACCTTCTAAGAAGTATGTGTTACATTTAATTATATAGAAATACCATCAACAAATTGTTGTTGATTTTTTTTTTATAAAAAAATCTACAGAAATAAACTCGAATATCACAACCAGCATTCGTATTAAATATTTACATTAAAAATACACTCAAAATAAAAAGTCTATTAAAAATTTTTTAAAAATTTCTTAAAAATAAAATTAAAATTATTTTAGCAGATTTGTCTTAATAAGAAAATTTCACATGGCCTAAGCAGATTTATTATATGTTGATTTAACACACATTTTATTTTGAGTGTATTTCACAGTGAAAACACTAGTGTACAAAACATTAAACTGAAAAAAAAAACATTTACTAATTAAGTTTTTAACTCTGAAAATTTTATTCTGAAATTAAACTAAATAAATAAACACTTAAACAAATTAAAAAAATATATAAACCAACCAACCTACCAACAACCAGCCAAGTTGTTAGTCAACATACACAAAGAAGATGGTAACTAACACCTTAATTAACAGTTGATTTTAATAAACACAGTTAGCATGAACTACTTAATTTATGAACTGTTAAATAACCAAATTTTTAATGTTTATTTTGCCAACAACCAAAAACAAAAAGATAAATTACAAAATTTTATCTGGCGTAGAAAATGGAGTCAATTGGAGTTTTTCCAACAAAAAAAAAAACACAAATAAAATTTATGCAGAAACACGCTTTTGTAAATTTAAAGTGCTTTTTTTTTTGTATATTTTTTTTTGGTAATAATACCTCTGTAATTTATGTAAAAATGCATGCAAGTGCGTGCAGATTTATACAGTAAATTTTTATGTTTTTTTTTAGTAAGGTAAATCAATGCAGTCTAATGTAGAGATGGTCGCTGATCACTTAAACCTTGAACTTTTTAAAAAAAAAAAAAAATATATTTTTTGGCCGAAAATTATTCCCCTAAAAAGTTTTTTCCAACAAATATTTTTTACCAAAAATTTTCTTAACAAATATTTTTTCCTAAAATTTTGTTAACAAAAAATGTCAACTTCCCCACATACAAATCGACCACCCCCCTAAAAATGAGTTTGGGCCGCTAAAAAAATACGTGTCGAATTAATTTTCGTTCTGAACAACATATCCAAATTTTATGAAGATCGGAGGGTGACACCAGGGAGACTTCCCTTGTCAGTGATAAGTGAGTGATGATGAATAAACTGAAAATTCGATTTCATTTTTTCTTGCGTGAGTCAAAGAAATCACTCACGTGGCCATCTCTAGTTAATACACATACAGCTGCGGTCAAAAAAATAGCACCAGGATAAAACAAAATTTTCTTCGTTGGGTTTTTTTTTAACAATATAAACTTATGTCACTGAAAACGTGTCATAAGTTACTTACAAAAGTGTGAAACAATATTACATAAGAAAAGGCTAATTTGGTTTTTTATTTCATTAAAATTTTTCAGAGTTTTTAAAAAAACTTCAAAAAGACTCAGTCAAAAAAATAGCACCACAGTACTTTTTGTATTAAAATTAAATTCTTAAATTAGAAAAACGAATGGATTATGAATTCAGTATTGTTGTGATATCTTTAAATATTAAAAAAAAATTTGTGGAGTGCTCATTGTTGACAATTACCTCTGTACAACGTTATTGTAGCGAATTCACGAGATTTTGGAATCTTTAATTCGAAATTGAGTTCCATATTTGCTGAACAGCCACCCAAAGGGCTTCATTACAAGTTGGTTGTATTCAAGACACTCCCTTCTCTATATCTGTCCATTAACTATCGATTTGATCTAGATCTGGGGACTGACCAGGCCATTCCATCACGTTTACTTTATTGTCCAGAACCAATTTTTTGCTAATATCCCGTCATGCTTTGGGTAATTGACGTGCTAAAAGACCTAAATTAGTGGCATTTGCTCAGAAACTTATGGTAACATTACTTTCTTGTGGATATAAACGTAAAGTGTATATCCACGATTGTCCTAGTCCAATATGCGAGCCATGGTCCAATATATGAACCCCATTCCACAGTAGGAAAATATCCCCCACACCATAAGCACCATTTTAAGTTATTTTTATTTCTAATTTTGGATTGAAATCCGAGTTATAGGGTCTTCTGACACAGGTATATGATCCCATGTCTCCAAATAAAACAACAATGTATTCATTTGTTCATTGAACAATGATCCACTTTTAAGCTGGTCATTCTGAGTTACTGTTAGCAAACTTCAAACGACTTGCAGCATGCTTAAGTGAGAGTAGGCGCACTTTTCCGAATCTACAAGCGTTAATGTTGTTGTTTTGTAATCTTCGACGAACATTTTCGGCATTTGCTCTCCTTTTTAGCTCTAGAGCTGCCGTAAATGGGGCCTTCTTCCATTGTCCTAACAAACACCTAACCACTTATGGTGACAAACGTCGCTTGTGACTAACTTTTTCAAGCTCTAAAGTGAATTTTGTTGAATTTTCAATCATTTTATTAGCGCATCCAACCAATTATCCAGTTTCAGAATATGGTTTATGTTTAAAAATTATATTTTTTACAAAAGCACGCTTTTGAGGAGTGTAATGCTTTCCACGTCCTATTTTTATGAAAATAAATATCAAATTTTTAATGAATTATTTTTTTTTTAAAATAAAAACTATATTCCTTTAGTATTTAACATTTCTATTTTAATAATTTAAGCAATATTAATTTTTTTAATGAAATTTTGTCATTCGGTGCTATTTTATTGACTGCACTTATTCAGAGTTTATTTAAAATATCGATTATTAAAAAAGAACCGTCCACAATTTTTGGAAAAAGTAAAAACATTTAAGGGGTATATACTTAGTATAAGAGTATTACATATTTACTTTAAACGAATACACACATAATATTTTGTTTTAATTGGATGAATAGAGATTTTGTCATTGGTGCTATTTTTTTGACCGGTACTGTATTTCCAATGAAAACGTAGTTTAGTTCTCTTAAAATAAAATTTGTGATGCCATCTGACATATTTGATGCAGAATTTTTTTTTTACAATTTTTCCATTGCTTTAAGCCATTTATGTATGCGAAAAAATATTGTATAAATTTATTTCAATATTTCTGAAAAAATTTATATTTGTAGTCACATAAGGCAAAAGGAGCCAAAATTACATATTTCGTATACCATCCAATCTGTAGTAAAGGGTTTATAAGTTTATCATTATGTTAGTAACACCTTGAAAAAAAAATTTTTTAGTCCCAACATTTGGTTAAGACCCAACACTTAAGTACAAGCAGACATGTGCATGAATGTATTTAAAAGTCATTAACCCATATTCGACCAGTGGTCGAAAAACCGACCAGTGCCGTTAACATTTTCTTTAGTTTAGAGAAAAATGTATATAACTAAGCTATAAAAAAATATGTTAATATTCTGATTAACTCTGTTTTATATATTGTTGGACTTTATATTTTATAACTGAAGAGTGCTTACGAAGGAAGGGTGGCTTCTTTCGAAAGATGTCGACATATCCACTAAGCATGTGCTTTCAATTAATTTTTTTAAATTTTCTCATTGTACAACAAAAAATATAATTTCTCAGAAAATTTTAAAAATAAAAATTGATTTGTTTAACTTATTTTATTTTGAGCAGATTTATTCTAGTCCGAGGTCATTATTTCCTTTACTAATTAAAACTGTGATATTCTAATAGAATAATTGTCAAGAAAATTATTTTTGTGTTTTAAATTTATTTATGTTGGTAATTTTTGCAAGATTTAATCGACATGTGTTTTGGAATTTGTCAGATTCCATTGTCAAGATTATTTAGTAACTATAAAAACCATTAATGACAAATGTTTAATAACACTGCGAAACACTAACAAATAAACAAGAGTTACGACCATCATTTCTATACATTTCGGACATGCTGATTCGAATGGCGTACTCCGTTTTTCGATGTATGGTTCAGTTTTCTTGCAAAATGTCGTTAAAGATTTGCTGATTTCAAGCCAGTTTTTTAACAAAAAGATTTGCAAAGTAAATGGTTTATAAATTTTATGACATGGAAAACAAAGATATGACTTGTAGCAACATTTATTATGCAAATTTGATTTAAAGCTTTTCAATTTAAGCCCTTAAATTCGCGAATTTCTTCATTTTTTAAGGTTTTCGCGAAATTAACAACCAAATTGGTCTTTGATAAAAAACTTGCTTTTTATGAATCAAAAATGCATCCCTAATAATACGAATAGTGGACAAAAAACAGCAATGTTATATGGACCATCATGATGAAAATCGCGAAAAACCGTTTTTTTGTATATGCCAGCATCACTTTACGAGATGATTTAAGGTTCCATCTTTTAGTATATAATGTGGGAACCTTAAACAACTAACTGACCAAAAATTCAGCCAAAAAAGTTTTCATTTGCAAAAGTTATCTTAACAAAAACTATTATATCAGTGTTTGCGATACAATAATTATAGTTTTTGTTAAGATAACTTTATTAAATGAAAACTTTTTTGAACAAATTTTGGGTCAGATCATTGTTTAAAGTTCCCACATTATGTACTAAAAGATGAAGCCTCAAATTATCTTCTAAAGTGATGCTGCCATCATGATGGTCCATATAACATAGATGTTTTTTGTCCACTATTCGTAGTGTCATGAACGCTTTTATGATCCACAAAATGCAAGTTTTTTATCAGAGACCAACTTAGCGGTTAATTTCGCGAAAACTTAAAAAAATGAAGAAATCCGCGAATTTAAGGGCTTCAGATGAAAAGCCTTAAACCAAAACAAGTTATATCTTTGTTTTCCATGCCATAAAATTTAAAAAACATTAGCCTTGGATTTTTTTTTGTTAAAAAAGCAGCTGAAAATCAGTCAATCTTTAATGACATTTTACAAGAAAACTGTACCATACATCGAAAAACTGAGTACGCCATTCGATTCATCATGTCCGAAATATATTGAAATGATGGTCGTACCTCTTGTTTTCTAAAATAGTGGTTAGTTTTGTCACGCAGTGTAGTCCATTGGACTACAACAATATGTTATTTGTGTTGTTGTGAGTTAATAATCCATATTAGGGTTATTCATCACTATGGCGTGCCAACCATTACAGCGCTCAACATTCATTTTCCGATTTGAATTCTGGTGATCAATTTTAGTAGACTTTGATCTCCTGATTCCAAATCTGTACTCCAAATGTTTCCATCACGTCCAGATTTTTAGTTATTCACGGTTAAAAATGCGAAAAATTACGATTTTTGCATTATTTGAAAGCATGCACAGCAGCCATTGAGTGGAATACAAATCTGGTATAAGGCGCAAAAGTATAATTTGTCTTTGGTCTCCAACATAGAAAACAATTTTTTTCTAATTATTGCGTTTGGTTGGGTTACAATTGCAATTTAAGATGACTCTGTTAAAATTATAATTTTTGTAAAAAAGATAAGATAGATAGATACCTTAGTTTTTTTGTTGATATTTTTTAAAGAAAAACTAAAAAAAATAAATATTTTACAAATTTAAGTATTCTGTGTTATTTTTCGTACAAACCGGAAGATATCTTTAATGGGTTTAAAAGTCTATAAGAAAGAATGAACTTTTGCCTAAATTTTGAGCTCATCACAGTAAAGATTGATCATCTGGTTTTTGTTTTAGAGCCTTTTAAAAATGGTGCTTTTTCTAATTTTTTTCATAGTGTTTTTTTTTTAAATATGTTTGGCCAATAATAGTGCAACAACTTCAAATTTTTTTATTCATATATTAGAGATCATATTTCAATTCTACTCTAACGCTTTATACCAGATTTTTATTCCACCCAGTGGCTGCTGTGCAGGCTTTCAAAAAATGCAAAAGTCGCGTTTTTTTCGCATTTTCAACCGCGAATAATTAAAATTCTCGACGTGATGGAAAAATTTGGAGCACAGATTTGAAATCAGCGAGTCAAAATCTTTAAAAATTTTGTATCAAACTTCAAACCGGAGTCAAAAACTTTCGATTTGTTGAGCGGTGTTAAAATTCTGATTAATTTTTATTAAAAAATAAAAATTGTTTTATTCGACCTCTAAAATATTATATTTTGAGGATGCTTATTCTGGCTCGAGGTCATTATTTTATTTTTATAATTTTCTTGAAAATTATGCTATGAGAATATCATGGTTTTAATTAGTAAAGAAAATAATGACCTCGAGCCAGAATAAACATCCTCAAAATATAAAAAATATATATAAAAATAAAATATATATGAAAAACTAAAATATGGATGAAAAAAAAAATATTGATGAACAAAAGATATTGATGGAAAAAAATATTGAAGAAAAATATTGACGAAAAACAATATTGATCAGAAAAAAATATTAAAAAAAAAATAGTGAAAAATATTTTTTTCATCAACATGAAAAAAATATTGATGAAAAAATGCTGATGATATTTTTTTTATATTGATAAAATAAAAATATTGATAAAAAAAATATTGATTAAAAAAATATTGATGAAAAAAATATTAATGAAAAAAAATATTGATAAAAAAAATTTATGAAAAAAATAATTGATGAAAAAAAATATTGATGAAAAAAAATATTGATAAAAAAATAATATTAATAAAAAAAATTTTAACGAAAAAAATATTGATAAAAAAATATTGATGAAAAAAAATATTGACGTAAAAAAATATTGATGAAAAAAATATTAATGAAAAAATAAAATATTGATGAACAAAAGATATTGATGAAAAAAATATTGAAGAAAAAGAAATATTGACGAAAACGAGTTACTAAAATTTTTGGTTTTAAGAAAATCAAAACAGTAATTCTCATTTTCTTTTTTATAATCGTTAGCTTACGCCGTCCGACAAAGAGAAAAAAAATGGGTAAACGCGAACTGGGCAATATAAGACAAATATTTAAAAAATATTTTACAAAATGTCATCCTTTAAAAATGTTAAGCCCTTTTGAAAGGAAACAGGATCACGACACGAAAAACTGTAAATGCAGTTTTACTTCATTTGATTTATACTTTCAGCCGTATATCATTCGGTTCACATTGTTATATAGTCAAACTGAGACGGCGTCCTACAATTTTTTGGAAATTAGACTCCTGTCTAAAATCATTATCATGTTAAAAACTTGCCAAATTACTAGAAAAAGTGTCGTCATCCTATTTGCCCAATATTTGACCGTTTTTCTTGAAATTTTCTTCAAATTTTACAAATTTCCAAGATAGTTTTATAAAAAATATAGTAAATTCAGGAAAATTCATTATAAGTTATGTTTCGCCAAACATGTTGAAAATTTACAGTTTTATTAGTAAAAAACTTGTAAAATTACGAAAAATCTCGTAATTTTTACTAGGAATTCTCGTAAAATAGGAGGTAGCAAAAAAACAAGTGAAGTCACAAGAATTCCTTGTAAATTTTGTGGTGTCAAAAAAGTTGCAAATTTATTGGTAAAAAGTTTGTAAACGTTGTTGGTAAAAATGTTGTCAAATTACTAGGAATTCTCTTCAAATAGGAGGTAGCAAAAAATAAAAATAACAAGCTTTTCTTGTCATTTTAAAAGATTTTATACCCTACACCATGGACGTATTCAGAGGGGGGCCCAGGGGGCACGGCCCCCCCTTTTGGATTGAAAAATTTTAAAAAATTAAAACACTTCAACACATTTTACAAGCAACAAACATAAGTTTTTTAGTATTGTAAATATTTTTGTTTTTGAAGAAAAGTTTTAATTATTTTTTTATAAAAACTTGATTTTTTGAGTAAATTTTCGTTTTTAAAAAGTCATTTATATCGAAATTTCTGTAAAATATCTAGTGAAAACACATTATATTGGTTTTATTTTATAAAATGTATGCATCAGGATCATGAAAACAGTTTTCTATAAAAAGTTTCAAACTCTGAGGATCTAAGTTACTTTTTCTATTATTAAAAGTCTCCGATTCTGAGAGATTATTTCTATTTTTACATTTAGAAAATTTTTTTCTGAAGAAAAATTTTCATATTTAATTTTCATCCTAGCACTTTTTTTAAAAAACGGGTTTGACTTGCATTGAAAAACTGCAGTTTTGAGTATTAAAAACGACTGAGGACAATATATAACTGGCACCAAATTAAAAACTTGTATTATTTTTTATGTGAATAAATATTGATAAATTTTCATTAACGAATTTACAAAAGCAGCTTAAAAATGTAATGACGTATTTGAAATTTACAGATCCGTTTTATAAAAATCCAGCAATAAAACCTTTCGCCAACGCAATAAACTGTAACAGTAGAGCCGTAAAAAGCGTTAAAGAATTAATTTTTCAAGTCTAAATATCTCGATAACGGTATGTTATACAAAAATTTTGAATCCTGATTTGGAATCAGGACCTTTATTATGGCTCTTCCCAGTAAACCAAATGATACCTTTATGATATCGAGGCAATATCACCTAGTTATCACATATTATACGAAAACGATAGTGTTTTCGTTCTTAATGTAGAATTTTTTAGAATTTATGGAAAAACTATTGTTATTTCAGGCGATAACGAAATCGTTTCGATATGAATATGTGTGATTAGACTGCCATTTTTCTGTATAGCAAAATTTTTTCTTCTCCGATTTTCAAAATCCGGGCATTTTTTTATTCTACTAGGCTTAAAACTCATGTGGTACCAATTTGAGGCCAATCGGATTAAATAAACCCGTGGCACCCGTCGGTCAAAGTTTTGGATTTTTGAAAAATTTAAAAAAAAAAACAAATAAAAAATAAATATATCTTTAGACACATCATATTTGTTAATTTTGATGTGCTGAGCACGAATATCAAAAAAAAAAATTAAAATCGGTCTAACAGTTTTCGAGATATCGCTATTTGAAATTTGTAAAAAATGGAGGTTTCTCCTTCGTTCAAGAAATTTAAAAAACAAAGTCTCAAAATTTCATTTCGCCGACCCCTTTGTAGAGCTTGAGACAATCTTTCATTTAAATCTAATTTGAGCCAAATTCGGTCATTTTAAGCCGTGGCGCCCTTCGATCAAAGTTTTGGATTTTTGGAAAATTTCCACCAAAATTTTAGATTTTTGAAAATGAAAAAAAAAAAATATCTTGCGATACATTATTTTTATTAATTTTCTCATGCTGAAGACGAATATCAAAAAATTTATAAAATCGGTCGAACGGTTTTCGAGATATCGTCATTTAAAATTTGTCAAAAAATTGTAAAATGGACGGTTTTTTCCCACGTTTAAAATTTAAAAAAAAAAAAAACTCTAAAAAATTCTTTATTTTAAACCTTTCATAGAGCTTGGTACAATCTTTCATTTAAGCTTAATTTGAGCCAAATCCGATCATTTTAACCTGTGGCACCCTTCAATCAAATTTGAGGGTTTTTGGTAAAAAGTTTCAAAAAAGCAAAAACTTTGATCGACGGGCGCCACGGCTTATAATGAGCGTATTTGGCTCAAATTAGTTTTAAATGAAAGATTGTCTCAAGCTCTACAAAAGGGTCGGCGGAATGAAATTTTGAGACTTTTTTTTAAAAAATTTCTTGAACGTAAGAAAAAACCGCCATTTTTTTTACAAATTTGGAATGGCGATATCTCGAAAACCGATCAAGCGATTTTAATTTTTTTGATATTTGTGCTCAGCGCATCGAAATTAACAAATATGATGTGTCGAAAGATAAATATTTTTTAATTTTATTTTTAAAAATTTTTCAAAAATCCAAAACTTGACCGCCGGGCGCCACGGGTTAATTTAATCCGATTGACTTCAAATTTGTACCACATAAGTTTTAGACCTAGGACAATAAAAATTTGCCCGGACACTTGGGAAGATCGAAAGTTGAAAAAAAAAAATGCCAGTCTAATGTGTGATACTATTTTCACTATCACTTATCGTTATTTGGTTTATTGCGTTACGTGAGAATACGTCGACGCCTAAATTTGGTGTTTCACATTTTCGGAAAATTTTAAACGTTGTTTTTAATAAATAAAAGTCCTCAGATTCTGAGATGTTTAAAATATAGATGTTTAAAAAATTTCAGAGTCTGAGACCCAGTTTCTCTAGAAAAATTCACAAATTCTGAGGCAAGTTTTTACTAAAAAAGTATTCAGATTTGTAAACTTTTTTTTGTACAGTGGGGGGCCCCCCCTTTTCAAATTCCTGGATACGTCGCTGCCCTACACAGCTCAGTGGTACAGGGTGTAATGAGTTTGTGCTGATGTTTGTAACTACCCGAAATATTGGTCCTAGATCTACCTTCAAGTATACTCGGAATTACTTTTTGAGTCGATTTAGCGATGTCCGTCCGTCCGTCTGTCCGTCCGTCTGTCCGTCCGTCTATCAGTTTAAGCACAATACAGGTCGCAATTTTCAATCAATTGGCTTGAAATTTGAAACTTAAGCTTCTATTGACCCAAGGACGAAGCCTATTGAAAAAATCGGTCTATGTTAAGACCTAGCCCCCATACAAACTCCCCCTTTGAAATTCGCTTAAATGCCTCTAATAACCGTTATATAATAGATATCGTTTTAAATTTAATTTAGCAGGTAATTAAATATTGTATGCACAAACCATCATTCCAAATTTCAAAGGAATCGGGCCAGTCCTTCTTGTAGTCCCCATACAAACCACCCTCCCGATATTCACATAATTTCTTCAAAATTCATAAAAATAAAAATATTTGATTAAAGTTTGATTTGTAACCTAATCAAATCTGAATATAATTGGACCATTTTTGGACTTACATTAGTCCCCTCATATAAAAATTTCGAGCGATATTCAGTTAAATTGGTCTATGGCAAAAAAATAAACCAATTCCACTAAGATTTTATCTGTGTGTGTTTTCTACACTAAATAAAGATCTTACAAAAGATAGATCCAATCCGGCCATGTTTGGATTTGGGTCCCATTTTCCGGAAAACACGGGTCTAGAGTATCATATGGTCGGTCTTGACCGACTATATCTTTCTTACTTGTTTTTTTTTTTGAGTACAGTGGACGAACTATTTCCAAAAAAATATTTAAAATAAAAAAGTGGGTGGCGTATGAGTGATATTAATTTAAGATGTGACATTATAACTCATACGTTCAGTTATCCTAAAAAAATCTCTATATTCAGCCTCTTGTAGTATTTTTTGCTTTGTATTGCTAAATATTCAAGAAAAATATGTATATATTTAGAAATCTTGCCTTAAGCAAACTGCTTTGAAATTAATTTCTCTAAAGTTCAACAATAAAATTAAATACTATTGTAATAAGCTTAGTTTTCTCAAATTACATAGACATTATATTCATATAAAACAAAATTTTGCATAACAAACATTTAATAAATATCATCTTCAAAGAATATTTTCAAAAACCCCTTTTTGCGAAATAGACATAATATCAATTTTCTTAAATGAAAGCTATTTCGTTTAACCCCTTAAACCATTAAAGACCTTGATATTTAAATAAATGTATTATAAGCAAACATAATAATAACAATAATTCAAAAAATTTATTACAAACAAATTTTGTACTTAATACTCACTCACAACGTTTGCAGTACTAAATAAATATGTACTAAATATATATTAAAATACATAAAGCCTCAATAAAATCGACCTTTATAAAAAATGTTGTGTGCTTAAATTTTCAAATATTATATATGGATTTCTACCATGGCTAAACCCAAATGTATGCAAATAAATTTTTCAAACACATTAAATTTAACACATATATACACAGACACACATGAAGGATATCGATGAAAAGACAGACAATCATACAGACACATAAATGTTAAATCTCATTTATAACTGTTTGAATATGAATGTGAGAATACTTAAGTGTATTGTTAGACATCAGCTAAATATTAGTATATATTTGTAGGTCTGTATCGTACTTAAACCAGCCAGCATTATTGAAAAATTTTGTGAAGAAATAAAACAGAAATCCTTAAGAGTTGTATATATAAACCAGTATATGAATGTTAAATGCAAAACACTAATACATGTATGGATTCGGCTATACCTACACTTAAGTATGTATAAATACAAATTTATATAGACATTACAAAGTGTTGATATAGTTTATACTTAATACAAAATGTCAATACATTCAAATCACATATAAGGCATTCCACCCCAACTTTTCCACTATAGAAAAACCATATGGTTTTAATGGGATATCATTTGGTAATATAAAAAAACAAAAATAAAATTTAAGATTTTTCAAAGAATGGACCTTTTAAGCTTGGTCAAATATTGAAAATTTCGGAATTTTTTGCATAAGTATCTTTATTTCGTTATTTTTGCAAATTAAATAAAACGCAGCGATGTCTTTAAAATATTTTTTTTTAGATTTTTGTATGGGCTATCGATTAATACAATAAAAACTGGAACATTTGCAAAAGAAGGTCAGAATTTTTAAATTAAAACTTAAACTTTATTTATCAAAAAACATGTCACAATTTTATTTTTTTTACATGGGTAAAAAATCGTTAGGGCGTATATCCATCTGTTCTGAAATTCTTAAAGATATTTTTTGCTTTGTTTTCGAGAAAAAAATTATATTTGAATATTGTACTATGCTTATATTTTACAATAATGTGGTACATCGGCGTTGCGCCTAAAAATGGAGTCATGTGTTTTTCAATTTTTTTTCAAAGAGGCCCAATAACAGCCTTTTTTGGTCCTTCCGCAGTACTTTTTAGAAGTCAACTTTTAATCAACACGAAATTTATAATATTGGTTTAATGTTTATGTGAAGTTATGTTCATAAAAGTTCCGCGAAAGAACCAAATTTGGCTGTTTATTGGGCCTCTTCAAAAATAAAATTTTAACACATGGCTCCATTTATAGACGCAGCGACGATATATCTTAAGAGACATTTAAAATAAAGATGAGATCGTGAGTGAGTTTTTATTTGACGATCACACACGCCCACGAAGGAAAGATTTTGATCATGCACGATATTTTCCTCACGTTCATGTGAGTAGAAAAATATTATGTCACGGACACGATACTCACGTAAGCGTGAGCAAAATAATAGATCTTGTGCTATTAAATTTTTGTCCTTCGTGAGCGTACGTGATCGTGAAAAAAACTCACCCATGATCACATCTCTATTTTAAATGTTTCTTTAGAGTTATTACACCGTCCGATAACCAATATTAAACATGAACCGGATGACATACGTCTGAAAGTATAGATCAAATGGAGTAAAACTGCATTTAAAGTTTTTCATTTCGTGATCCTGTTTGCTTTAAAAAGGACTTCAAAATTTTAAAGGAGACATTATGTAAAATATTTTTGAAATATTTGTACTTCTCCTAAAATGACACTGGTGACAGAAAATGAAAGAGGAGGATCTCTCCTAATTTTATAATTTTTCTATTTTGCCATATCAGCACAAAAGGATGTAAATAAAGTAATTTGAAAAATTTATCAAAATATTTTGTTGAACATTTTGAATGATATTGAAGGATACATTTTTGAAAGGACGTAACTTACCTGCTTTTTCATGATATGAAAAAATAATAAAAAAGGAAAATTAGGGGAGATCCTCCTCTTTCATTTGCTATCACTTGTGCCATTACAGGACAAGTACAAATATTAAAAAAATATTTTAAAAATTTAATCCTCTAAAACTTTGAAGTCCTTTTAAAAGGAAACAGGATCACGAAATAAAAAACTGTAAATGCAGTTTTAGCCTCTAGTTTCAAACGCAAATTATCCAGTTCCTGTTCAACGACTTTTTTTAATTTGGTCGGACGTTGTTATTGATCATACGCATACGTAATATAAGCATATTGCAATGTTAAAAATTTTTTTTCTCCTAAACAAGGCAAAAAGTATCTCTGAAAATTTCAGAACAGATAGATATGTGAATATATTTCTATGGTCATCGATATTTCTATAGTCCTTGCATAGGTGACAAAAGTGACTTTGGTGAGAAAAGTGACATAGGTGAGAAAAGCTACATAGATGACAAAAGTTAATAACGGGCGGTGCGCTTATAAAAAAGTAACAAAGGTGACAAAAGTGACATAGGTCAAGGAGCATAGACCGACTTACAAAACGATGATAACACTAGTGTACAGAGATTTTTATGCATGACATTTTGTATTTACTTTTATGTAAAATCTCTCGCTGAATCCAAAAATTAGGTCGAAAGTTTCAAAAGTAGAACGGTTTTTGAGATATTACCAACTTTTCAAATTTTCATCTTTTTATACCCTCCACTCTAGTGATAGAGGGTATATATAGTTTGTCATTTCGTTTGTTCCACATCAAAATATTTTTATAGGACCCATAAAGTATATATATTCATGATCCGCGATCGATTTTATGTCGATCTAGCGATGTCCCTCTGTCTGTCTGTCCGTAGAAAACACGCAAACTTTTGAAAGACTTTACAGAGGCTACTGAAGTTTGGCACATATGTTGGCCATTTGATCAGGTTGGTATTGCAAGCTAGCCAAATCGGTGCAGTGGCTCAAAAGTTATGAGCAAAATAGTAAATTTCGGCAAGGGTTTTTCGCTAATTTACTAGATAAAAAACACGCTAACTTTTGAAAGACAATAATGAGACTGCTGAAGCTTGGCAAATGTCCCTGCCGTTTTCTAGGTCTATTTGGTGTAGAATTTCAGCTCAATCGGTCCAGTAGTTCAAAAGTTATTAGCAAAATCCTGAATTTCAGATTGGTTTCGTCTAAAATGCTACGTGTTAAACAAGTTTTAAAAGCATTGGTGGTAAGTTAACAATGCTTTTCAAACTTGTTTAGTTTTAAAAGCATTGGTAACTTAAAAATAACACCCAAAAAAATTTGCACTCACAAAAAATTTTACACTCAAAAAAAATTTTACACTAAAAAAAAAATTTAGTTTTTCTTTAAAAAAATCACAATATTTTGTGTACATACTTACGTGCATTCACTTACAAGGGAAGTATCTTAACCCTTAGGAACCGATTTGCCTGAAACTTAAAATATATATTAAAAAGACGATTTTAAGGTTGGGATGTCTCGGCTTTTCGGCCATATGAGTGTTTTTTAAATTTCGTTGTCTCCTTATTAAACAATGTGGACCTCCGGGAAAATTTCGATAACTCCCGAACTAACAGGAATATCCTCTAGAGCCAAAATACTTGTCGACTTAAATTTAATAAAGATTATTTCGTATTCATATGGAAATCGTAGGTCTATGCCTTCATATAAATATCCACCAAAATTAACACATTTTCGTGAAAAAAGTATTTAACGAAGACAAACTTTTACAAAGTTATGCCACCGTTGGATAGGCATTAAAAAAACCTTTCTTCTCATATGTAAACATCATATAGTTTCTTAGAAAGAAATGGCTGAAAAATCCAAAAAAATATTTTTTCGCCATTTTTTACCCATGTTTTGAACCCCTAAATCCCCGATATAGCTGATAAGCCGAGACACCCCAATCTTAGAATTGTCTCTTTTATATATATCTGACGTTTCATGCAAATCGGTTCATAAGGGTTGATATACTTCCCTTGTTAGAAATATTTTTACCGAATAAACATTACACTCGAAAAAAGTTTTACACTAAAAAAAAAATTGAATTATTATTTTTTTTAATGACAAAAAAATACTACTAGTTTTTTACTCAAAACAAAAGTTTCTAATCAAATTCACTCCACAAGAAATTGTGGAGGGTATTCATAGATTCGGCAATGTCGAATTTAACTTTTCAACTTATTAAAATTAAAATACTTAAATTAAATATCTCCGGAACAAATTGATGGATTTCACTGTTTTTGATTTTAAATTAAAGGTAATTTAGTTATCTATCAACCCTGCACACAAAATTTTTCAATATGATTATCGCCTTAGAAGATATTATTTGATATATCGACAATTTTACTTCAATTTTAGAGAAATTTAAGGAAAAAGTAAATTCTATTGTAAATTTTAGAAATAAAAAAAAAAAAATTATTTCTCTATTTTCAGTTAAAGTCTGATCTATTACAAAGATATTAAGATGGTTTTTTAAAAAATTCGTTGAAAAATGTCAAGGTATTTTTAAAAGTCCTCTTATTTATTTCGTACTTGAACTGATTTAATCTGTAAAGAGAGAAATTAATTTTATTTTTTTTTTCTTTCTGAAATTTTCAATAGAATAACTATCTACTGTTATCCTAATATGTTTCCAAAATTTTACTTAAATCGTAAAACATTTGCTTTTTGGTGTGGGCCATTGACGCGCTTTGCCCCATATGTATGTGGAAGTGTTTATAAACATTTGTGGTAGTCTGATTCAAGGACATTGTAAAAGAGAAATAGAGAAGGATGATGGTTTAAGGTGTTGTAAAAGTATTTTGTTAATCAAATGATAGATCACGATTTTTAATGTAACACAAAAACTTTTTTTTTTAATGGTGAGATAGACCGTGCAATATTCTTACACTCAAAAAAAAAAAATGTTGTCAAATTACTAGAAAAAGCCTCGTTATCCCATTTTACCAATGTTTGCAAGTTTTTCTTGTTTTTAACAAATAATTATCGATCGAAATTTAAATTTTTTTGTAAATTTACAATTTTTTTGTAATTTTACAAATTTCCAAGACAATTTTACCAAAAAAAATCTAATAAATTCAAGAGAATTCCTTGTAAGTTTTATTTTGCCAAAAAAAGCTGTCAAGATATTTTGAAGTTTTGAAATTTTTGTTAGTGATCTCCAGATTTTGTCTGTCTTGCTATAACGCTTTTAATTAAGAACAGAAAAGAAAAAAAGAAAAAAGATTTTCGGAAATTTTTGATAAAGATTGAGATTTCGTCTTTTTATTAGGATTGAATTGAAAATCATGATTTTAAGAAAAACCAGATACACAAACATAGCCTCATATTTCGTTAATTTTGCTACGACTCTTTTTTCTAAGAAGATAATTGCGTATAAAGATTTAAATAAAAATTTCATAAAAAATAAATTTTTGGAAATTTTTAATGGTGATTCCCAAATTTCATCTATTTTGCTCGAATTATTTTAAATAATATGTTTAAAGTGGCGGTCATACCTCACTTTCCTCCTATGTTTGTTTCCTAACTACATCTCTGCCATTCACCTTCCTTCATACATGGTAAATAAGAATTATTAGAGGTATTCAGAGTCTTGTTACCAGCCCTGGCAATGTAGCAAAAGAGTACTTCTTTCAAAAAATACATGTATTTTGAAAAGTAATTTTGAAAAGTGCTCTTTTACCACTAGTGCCAGGGCTGGCAAGCAAGACTCTGAATACCACTATTGAAACCAGCAGATGTAAGGCATCAAACATTTGGCTTAAAATACTATAAAGTAGTTGTTCTGGGTACTGATATCAATGTATTTAATACATTTGTTGTGTGAATGGTTCAAGAAATGAATGGTTGGTAGTTTAATGGTTCTTTAGTTGTATCGTATACATATTTGTATATTAGTATCTGTATTTATATTGAAGATTCAAAAACATAAACACAAATTATGGCACTTAATCTTTGGCTTCCTTTAATATTCCCAATGTATTTATGTTGAAGCAATAAATACATAAATAGAATGTGGGATAAAGTAAAGGCCTAAAGAGGAAAATGTATGCTTTAATAGATTCAACAGCAAAACTCAAGTAAAATTTATATGATTGGCTGAGCAAAAACTTTAAATACCCTGCAAAATTCCGAATTTTTTTAACATTTTAAAATTGAATTTTCTGAGCAATTATGAAGTTTTCAAGTTTATAAAGTATGTGTGATGTATTTTCATTTGAATATTCTTGATTTTTTTCGAGCCTTACACTCAAAAAGTTTGTAACTTTTTTTTTGCTAAGTCTTATTTGACGAGATTTCCTAGTAATTGTACAAGCTTTTTACAAATAATTTTGTAATTTTAGATTTTTACCAATAAAATTGTAAATTTACAACTTTTTTGACGCGATAAGACTTGCAAGGCATTCTCGTGACTTTACTAGATTTTTTGCTCTTAAAAAATTCTTCTGCTTTTTTGCGGTGTTTTTTACAATTTGATAGAGAATAGACCCAAAAAATGCCGCAGAGTTTTGTACTCTTGCCCAAAATATTAAATCATGATAATGTTTTATTTAATAAAAAGTTGTTACGAATAAACATCAAATATTTCCAAAAAACGATATTTTTTTCAGAAAAAAATAACTCCAAGAATTTTTTTTTTTTTAACTTAAACTAAATTTAAGTTAAAAATTTATTTCAAAAATAAACTAATTAAAATTAAATTGACTAAAAGGCAAATTAAATTATTAAGAATTTATTTAAAATGAAATGATTTATAAAGAATTAATTGGAAATAAATTAATTCAATAATTGTAGTCGTATTATTCACAATATTAGAAATATATACATATTTTTTTAAATAATTCAAAATTCATTCAACAATGAATTAATTGATTAAATAAAAAAAATAATGTCAACTAATTTTTAAATAGAATTTATTCTTCAAAGGTCTGTAACGACAAGCGCCGCCTGGCTGTCAGTATCGAAAGCTTTATAAGTATTAGTTTTTTGTAGTAGAGATGCGAGAGTGACACGTGATTACGCGTGATCATGAGTGAAATTTACGCTTGATTAGAAAACATATTTTCGTGCGTGAGATTGCGTGGGTAATTTTGGCTTCGTGAGTTTGCGTTATAGTTTTGTGCTGTCTAAAACAGAAAACTACACCCAAAAAAAAAAACGTAAGTATTCAATACTAAAAATTTAACTAAATTTTAGTCCAAAAGGACCTAGTGCAGAAATTGGTAACCAATACTAAATTTTTTTACTAATATTATTCAAAACCAGTAAAAATTACTAATTTTAGTACTTTCAAGATACTAAAATTAGTAACTAATTAGTAGATTTTTGTACAACATCACTTACTAAACCTTTTACTGTAGAATTATTTTGAGTGTAGTAATAAAATCGTCAGCATATTGAATTTAAAGCGTAATTAATACAAAATTGTGATTAATATAAGTTTTTATGATTAATTTTAGGAAATTAAATACCTTTTGTGCAAGAATTTGAAATGAAGTTAAATAAAATTTTGTTTATTTTATTTTCGTGAGTCTTTGTAAGCGTTATTATTTCGTGAGCGTAACAAACATTTTAGTTACTCACGTGAGTATGCATGAACGTAAGCAAAAAAAATAATTTTGTGCGTGAGCAATACTTTAATTTCGTGTGCGTGCGTAAGTCAAAATTAACTCACGCGTCCATCTCTATTTTGTAGTATGTATCTATAATATTGTCGAATAACCACAAGCAAGAACATAACACCATTTATGTTGGGATTTAAATATCATACGGTAGCCTAGCTGAAGTGTGTCAGACTCGGAAACAGAGGGTCCCGGGATCGTCCCCGTTATCAGACAACTTACTTTTTTAAATTCTGTTTTTTTTAGCTCGTTTATTTTTTTTGTTAAGACCAATTTTTTTTAAACCTTTAAATTTTGTGATTTTTTCTGAATTTATCTGCATTTTTCTGACTAATTTTTTGTATTTTCTTGATTTGTTCTTAGTTTTTAATTTTTTTTTCTGAATATTGAATAAATCCTGCTAGTGTATTTGAGAAATTTCTTGGAGTTATTTTTTTCTGAAAAAAATATATTTTTTTTGGAAATATGAGATGGTAATTCGTAACAACTTTTAATTAAATAAAACATTATCATGATTTGATATTTTGGGCAAGAGTACAAAACTCTGCGGCATTTTTAATTTTTTTTTTAACTTTTTTTTTTTAAATAATTAAATTATAACAAAAAAGAATTGTTATTTCAAATAACAATATATAAGCTAAAAAAAAATTATAAAAAAAAAGTTGACTCAATCAGGGATTTGATCCCAATACCCCCTGCGTGGTAGTCTGACACACTTCAGCTAGCCTACCGTCGACGTTTTAAATGTTAATCTAAATTCTAACATAATTTTGTCATGTTGTAGATATTCGATTTTCAAATATACTGGTTAGTTTTGCGATGTGGTAATATTTTATTTGAAAAAAATTGCGATGATGGTAACTAATCTAATTGGAAATGCGATCTTTGGTATGGCAATACTGCGTTAATCGAGTAGCGGCGCTAGGTGTCGCTACCAGAATTATGTGTTTATTTATTTTATTTATTTATTTTAAATTATTGTCGAAGTTTTAGGTTGTAATAAAATGAAAACTGTAATTCTCATTTTCTTTTTTGTTTAATCGTTAGCTTATATAGTCAAACTGAGGTGGCGTCCTGCAACTTTTTTAAAATTAGACCCCAGCCTAAAAACATTATCATGTTAAAAAAACGTTATGTAGGGGAGTTAGAGGGTTAATATGATTCACAAAAATATTTGCCTTAATATTTTCTACAAAGTTGCTAGATATACCCTACACTCAGATCTAAAGAAAACATATTTTCATATACCGATATGAAGCAAGAACAGGCCTAAGGGGAATCAATCGTGAGAACCCCTAATTCTGTAAAAGTTTGAAATTGGTGTTCAACGTAATTTTTTAACATGATAATGTTTTTAGGCTGGTGTCTAATTTAAAAAAAGTTGCAGGACGCCACCTCAGTTTAACTATATAAGTTAACAATTAACGAAAAAGAATACAATAATTATTATTTTCATTTTCTTAAAACCAAAAATTTTAATAACTTGGGATTGTAACCTGGATAATAATTCACCTTGTGGTTAATAAAACCGTTTTCACCAGCTGGTGAATAAAAAGGTAACATAATAATTTTTTAACAATTTTTTTTTTCTTTTTTTTTTCATCAAATTATTTTTTATCAAATTTTTTTTTCATCAATTTTTTTTCCCCATCAAATTTTTTTTTTCATCAATTTTTTTTTTCCATCAAAATTTTTTTCCATTAATTTTTTTTTTGGCAAACTTTTTTTTCATTAAATTTTTTTTTTCATCAATTTTTTTTTTCATCAAATTTTTTTTTTCATCAAACTTTTTTTATCAATTTTTTTTTTTGTGATTTATAAAATTTTTTTTTTCATCAAAAATTTTTTTTTTTATCAAAATTTTTTTCATAAATTTTTTTGTTTTTTTATCAATTTTTTTTTCATCAATTTTTGTTTTCATTCATTTTTTTTTTTTTAAATTTTTTTTTTTCATAATTTTTTTTTTTATCATATTTTTTTTCATCAATTTTTTTCATCAAGTTTCTTAATCAAATTTTTTATTAACAATGTTTTTCTCACCAAAAAATTTTTTTTTTTCATATTTTTTTTCATCAATTTTTTTTTACATCAAAAAATTTTTCTTTTCATCAAAAACTTTTTTTCATCAAAATTTTTTTTGTCACCAAAAATTTTGGGTTCATTAAATTTTTTAACAAAATTTTGTTTTTCGTGAAAAAAAAAACATTTTTTTTACCAAAACTGCTTTTTCACCAAGTCTGAGCTTTTCGCATAAAAATTTTCCATTTGTTTATCAAATGTACATAAAACAAGTGAGAGTGTTATATTCTTTGGTGCCGAATCTTTTATACTCTCCAAAATGAAAAAACACTTTTTTGCACTTATTTTTGCACTCACTTTCGAAATGTACAGCTCTTTTGGTTTTTTAATGGGGTCCTTGACTGATATTTCAATTCGTTTTGCATGGAACAGGAAACAAATACAACATTATTTTTTCTAAAAAAACTTTGCTTTGGCAAGTACACCCAAGTCTTCCGCAAAACATTATCATGATTAAATGTTTTGGGCAAGAGTACAAAATTCGCAGGCATTTTTTTTTTTTTAAGTCTCAGACTTTTTATTATAGAAACATTTTTGACATTTTTCTTATCGAAAAGGTCTCGTTTTCTTAGACATTTTTCTTATAGAAACAGTCTCAGATTCTGAGACATTTTTCTGATAGAAAAAGTCTCAGATTCTGAGATATTTTTCTTATAGAAAAAGTCTCAGATTCTGAGACATTTTTCTTATAGAAAAAGTCTCAGATTCTGAGACATTTTTCTTATAGAAAAAGTCTCAGATTCTGAGACATTTTTCTTATAGAAAAAGTCTCAGATTCTGAGACATTTTTCTTATAGAAAAAGTCTCAGATTCTGAGACATTTTTCTTATAGAAAAAGTCTCAGATTCTGAGACATTTTTCTTATAGAAAAAGTCTCAGATTCTGAGACATTTTTCTTATAGAAAAAGTCTCAGATTCTGAGACATTTTTCTTATAGAAAAAGAGACATTTTTCTTATAGAAAAAGTCTCAGATTCTGAGACATTTTTCTTATAGAAAAAGTCTCAGATTCTGAGACATTTTTCTTATAGAAAAAGTCTCAGACATTTTTCTTATAGAAAAAGTCTCAGATTCTGAGACATTTTTCTTATAGAAAAAGTCTCAGATTCTGAGACATTTTTCTTATAGAAACAGTCTCAGATTCTGAGACATTTTTCTTATAGAAAAAGTGTCAGATTCTGAGACATTTTTCTTATAGAAAAAGTATCAGATTCTGAGACATTTTTCTTATAGAAAAAGTCTCGGATTCTGAAAATTTTTCTTATAGAAAAGTCTAGGAAATTCTGGGAAATTTTTTATTATTAAATGCACTTATTGTTTGCCACAGACTGATGAACATCTCTGATTGTCTTAAAATCTATTAAGGATCCATATATTATGATGTTACAAACGGAATGACAAACTTAAATACACCCTCTACCACTAACAATATGTGTTTGTGAAAAAAGGTAACAAAATATTTTATAATACATATTGAAACCATTGGACTTTGAATATTTGTTTGGGCTTCCGAACAAAAAAAAAAAAAACAAAAAAAAAACAAACAAAACTTTATAGATTTTATGGTACTCTGTTACTCTAATAGGTCTATACATATTTGTTTTTAGTATTTTATGCTTAAAATAGCATAAAACAACAACAAAAACGAAAAAACTTTTTATTCTCTTGATTTTTTGTTAAACCATCATGACATACACAGAATTTTAAATAAGTTTTGAGCTTTTTGTCATCAAACAACTACTACAGTAGAGTTGTTTTCATTTTTTGTGTTGTTTGATACAAAGAAATGACGACCAAAATAACAAAAACAAAAAAAAGGGGCATGTGTTTTAACCCAACATTTTTATGCAAATATTATGCTTTAACATGCTTTTAGTGTTTTTAGTATATATATTTTTTTTTATTATTATTATTTTGTTTTTTAAAAAGGGTCCAAGAGCATCAAATTTCTTTTTTTTTGCTTCCTTTACTGGGTTAAGGACATCATCATCATCATATAGGCTTATATATGTATTAGTTTTATATTCATATGTATTTAGGAGTCTCAGTGGTTGTGTGTAAACAAGAAAAATAAAATACCAAACGCATATTTTATTTTTTTATACACAAAAAATGGAGCTGCTGACGGTTAAATTTTTTTTTGGTTTCTTCCTTTTTCTAATGTGTGGCATGTGCATAACATAAATACTGGTATTTCCTCTTTAGTGTTGTATGGATAATAGGGTGACACGAGAATTCTTTGTAAGTTTTTCGCTTCATAAAGTTATAAATTTACAATTTTATTGGTAAACTTTTTTGTTGGTGAATGTAAAAGTTTTTCTTGTTCAATTACAATTTTTTTCTGAAACTTTTTCGGCTTACCCATAAAATTGTAAATTTAAAACTTTTTGACCCAATAAAATTTACAAGAAATTCTCGCGATTTTGTTTTTTGAATTTATGCTTAACCCATTCCTGCCTAATGGGTATTTAAATACCCAAATAAAGTGTTGATACTTAAAAAAATTTAGCGCGGGCCAGATGGAAACTATCGGGCTAATTATTTTTTCATAAAAAAAGAGAAGAGATTGGGCAAAAAGTGAACATTTAACAAGTTTTTTTTTGTTTTTAACAAAATTTTTTGTGCAGAACACATCATGGAAACCCTGCGGGAAAAGAGTGTCTGGCGAAAACAAGACATATTACAAAAATACATCACGTGAGAGATAAAAATTGGACTCATGTAAAACTAAACTGTCTCAAAAAAAACTTTTTTACAAAAGCTCGAACAAAATTTAAAAATTTTTTGAGTCACATTTTTTTGGCGTTTTGTAATAAAAAATAATTGTCAAAAATTATTTTAGAAAAAAAAAACAATGTTGGCAATCGATATCCGTTTCAAAACCCTTTAAATTGAATACCGGTACCAATACCAACACCGAAACTCAGTTTTGGTATCGGATACCGGTATCCAAAAACCTTTTCCTTCGGTACCGGTACGTACCGGTATTGAAACGGTTTTTCTTAAAAAAACATGATTTTTTTTACAAAAAAAAAAAAAATTGTAAATGAAAAATCGTACATCAAATGCCTCCCCGAAGTCTCATAAAAATCCAAAAAATCTTTGGGCACCCACATCGTGAATTAAGTAAAAACTTCCAAGAAAAGTCATACATCAACTTCTATTCGGGAGCAGAAGAAAATTATTGATTTTTACTTCATTTTTTGGAGTTATTTAGACTCTCAATAGAAACTTTCTGAACCCTATAGTATAGTTTAGTTTTTTTGACATTTTTATTGAATTCGCGATGTGGGTGCCCAAAGATTTTTTTATATTTATAGGACTTCGTGGTTCAAAAATTATTAGCAATACCGTGAATTTTAAATTGGTTTCATCTTAAGTTCAAGTGTTGAAAGCCCCGTTAAACCTGCTTTCAAAATATTGAAGAGCCAGAAAAATATTTTACAAAGTATTTTTATCACTCACAATTATTTTTACAAATAAAGAAAAAACTTACACTCGAAAAATCTTTACACTAAAAAAAATGTTTTTTTTTTTTCAGAAATGACTAAAAAAAAGTTTTTTACTTAAAATAAAATATTTCTAATCAAAATTGTTAATTTTTTTCACGTTAGAAAACTAACTATAACTTTAAAAGGGCACTGTGGAGGATATTCATGGATTCGGCTAACAATAAGTTGAATTTAACTTTTCTACTTTTTTTACATATTTTTTTTTTTACTTTTCTTAACCCATTTTGGACTAAGATTCAATTTTATTTTTCTTTTTTGAAAAAGGTACTTTATACGGGTAATTAGCACCCGCTGATCTCAAAAATCTTGTCGAGAAAAATTTTCAATGTGCCGTTTTACCAGAAAATTTTGCATTTCAACATTTTATGCAAATTTAATGTTTAGATTTATTAGCTATTTTATTAATTTATTTCATTATTTTCAAAATAAATAGTTTCAAAATGATTCAATTTAGTGGAATTTGATAATAAATTAAATATAAAAAAAATTAAAAATAATCAAAAAAATTAAAAGCCGAAAATAAAAAAATGGCAAATTCTCGTTTTAGCTTGAAACAATTTCTGTGCTGATTTGCGTTGCATTTCATGGACATATACATAAGTTGCGGTGGTCAAGTGGGGATATTTTTTTTTAATTGCAGAAAGATGAGACTTAACATTCGTAACCATATTTACCCGAAATTCCACCTATTTCACACATAAATATTTTTTTGAAAAAGGTGTTCTTCTTTTACGTCAAAATAATTTCAAAGTCCTGCACTTTGATCAAGGGGATAAGAAACATACAGTTTTCTCGGCCCGCCCCCTTTTGTAGGTTTGGTCCGGCAACGTTCCCGCCGACTCCCCTTAAAAACGCTATTTTATTTTTTTTTTTACATTTTAAAGGGCGTTTTAGCAAAAATGCTAAAAATAAATACGTAAATACGTGTTTAGTATTAAAATTGAAAATAATATTTTTTTTTTAAGTTTTTATGCGTTTTTTTATATTTTTAGCATTTTTTTGATAATACCGGTACGTACCGGTATCAACGTTTCGGTATCAATAATACCGTAACCGATTCAACTTAAATACCGTAACCGATATCGATACGGAAATAAATAAAAAACGATACCAATACCGATATCGATACCGATATTCGTTTCGATTGCCAACTTTGAAAAGAACAATTACAAGTCCCAATTTTTTTGTTTTAATTTTGAAACCCTGTTCTCAAAAATGATTGGGAATTTTTTCGAGACTAATTACACCGCTCAACACTCATTTCCCGATTTGAATTCTGATGATCTATTTTAGTAGTCTTTGATCTCCTGATTCCAAATCTGTTCTCAAAATTTTCACATCGCATCTAGATTTTTAGTTCTTCACGGTTAAAAATGCGAAAAATGGCGATTTTTTGCATTAGCAGCCATTCAGTGGAATACAAATCTGATATAAAGCGCAATAGTACAATTTGTCTATGGTCTCTAATATAGGAAGCAATTTTTTTTTTCAAATTATTTCGTTTGGTTGGGTTTCACTTGCGTTTTGAAATGATGCTGTTAAAATTACCATTTTTGTAAAATTTACCTTAGTTTTTTGATATTTTTTAAAGAAAAACTAAAAAATATAAATATTTTACAAATTTAAGTTTTCTGTGTTATATTTTGAGGACGTTTATTCTACCTCGAGGTTATTATTTTCTTTACTAATTAAAACCATGATATTCTCATAGTATAATTTTCAAAAAAAAATTGTTTTTCTCTATCCACAATGGGAATTAGAAAGACGAAGAAATTGTACTATACTAGTAAGGCAACGACTGTCAGTAACCAACAAAAATATTTAAAACATTTTTACATATGATAGTCCATTGGACTACAACAATATGTTATTTGTTGTTGAAAGTGAAATAATACCATATTAGGGTTATTCATCACTATGGCGTGCCAACCATTATGTTCAAATTCTGATTAATTTTTATTAAAAAAATAAAAATTGTTTTATTCGACCTTTAAAATATTATATTTTGAGGATGTTTATTCTGGCTCGAGGTCATTATTTTCTTTACTAATTAAAACCATGCTTTTCTTATGTTATAATTTTCAAGAAAATTATTTTAAATATTTTTGTTGGTTATTGACAATCGTTGCCTTATTAGTATGGTACAATTTCTTCGTCTTTCTAATTCCTATTGTGGATAGAGTCGAATATGTATTAATATTTTAGTTTGTGCACAAACGATTTGTCATTAGACTCGTTTGCTCACGGTGAGCCTCAGCGATGTTCAGGTTGAACTTTAGTGTCGACGAAAAGTGTAAGCGCAGTTCGATTTCTATATGAAAAAATGTCACAAAACTGTTAACAGTGAAATCGTAGCTGATCGCATTCGCGAGAAATCGCGAAATTAGTGTTTTTGTATTTTCTAAAATTTTGACAATGAAGTTTTTTAAATATCTTCAAAAACTGGGTATGCAGTTTTAATTGTATTTATTTACATGTCACAACACAGTTAACAGCGAAATCATATCTTCTCAATTTCGCGAGAAATCGCGAAATAACTTTTTTGCTGTTTTTATTTTTGTTTTTATCTTCATATATGATTTTTTTAAATTTCATAAAAACATGGTATGCAGTTTTACTTGTGGTTGATCAAAGGTCACACAGCTGTTGACATCAAAATTGTAGGTGCTAAATTTCGCGAGATATCGCGTAATTATATATATATATTTTTTTTTTTATTATTATATTTTAAGCCCGGTTGTTTAGAAATGATAAAAAAAAGTGGTAAGCAGTTTGATTTGAACATGCTGGAAGAAATTAAAACTGCCCCCAAAAAAATTATAGCTGCTCACTTTCGCGAGAAATAGCGAAAAACATCTTTTTGGGGGTATTTCTTGTTGTGATTAATAAAAGAAGTTTCTTTAACATTGTTGAAAAACACGAAATGCAGTTTGACTTGCTATTGATCAAAGGTCATAAGGCTGTTAACATTTAAATTCTAGCTGCTTAATTCTTCGAGATATCGCAAAAAAACTCGCTTATCTACTATTTATTCATTAATTTGTGTTATTTGTGGTCTATAAAAACATATACTTCAATTAACGACAAAAATGTGGTATGCAGTTTGAATTCGAGGTTATTAGAGGTGACAAAACTGCAAGCATAAAAATTATAGACGATCAATTTCCCGAGAAATCGCAAAATTACTGTACGAGCTTTTATAATAAATTACTTTTTTTTCTTTGGTATCAAAAAAAAAATAAAAATTAAGTAACGACAAGTATATGGTATGCAGTTTAAATTGCCCGTAACTGAAGGTGGTAAAACTGCTGAAATCTATATATTGACGCTAATTTTCGCGAAAAATCGCGAAAAATTTTTAATTTTTTTTTTCATTTATTTTATATTGTAATAGATTTATAAATAATAGATTTAATATTAACTTTGCGATTCCTTAAAGAATTGACCACAGAGGACTTTTGTGTTAGCAGTTTACTGTCTTTTTAACATGTACAAATTAAAATGCATACCACGTTTTTACACCATTTCAAAAGAACATGCAAAATTGAAAAATAAAAAAAAATAAAAAAAATATATAAATAATTCCGCGATATCTTGCGACAGTGTACACCTACAACTTTGATGTCAACACCCTTATGACCTTCGATCACGTACATATTAAAGTGCATATCAGCTTTCCACAACATTTGAAAAAAACCTAGAAAAAGTTGAAAAACAAAAATTGACAAAAAAGCTATTTCGCGATTTCTCGCGAACTAAAGAGGATAATATTTCGATGTTTACTGTTTTGTGACCTTAAAATAAGTACAATGAAAACTGTATACTCAGTTTTTGAAAATATTTAAAAAACTTCAATATCAAAATTTTTTAAAATATAAAATCACTAATATCGCGATATCTCGCGAATGCGATCAGCTACGATTTCGCTGAAAACAGTTTTGTGACAACTAATCATGTAGAAATCGAACTGCATTTACACTTTTCGTCGACACTAAAGTTCAACCTGAACATCGCTGAGGCTCACCGTGTGCTACTTTGTAATAAATCGTTTCTATTTTTGCTAACTAATCTTGACAATGGAATCTGACAAATTCCGAAATACGTGTCGATTAAGTCTTGCAAAAATGACCAACATAAATAAATTTAAAACAAACAAATATTTTTCTGATAAATATTCTTTTTGATAAATTTTTTATCAATTTTTTTCATAAAATTTTTTATTACATTTTTTTCATAATTTTTTTACCAAACATTTTTTCCTCAATTTTTTTTTTATCAAACATTTTTTTCATAAATTTTTTTTACATCAAAAAATTTTTTTAATCAAAATAATTTTTTTTTTTTTAATTTTTTTTTGTAAATTTTTTTTTTAAATTTTTATTTAACAAAAAAATATTTTGAGCAGTTTTTTTCTAGCTCGAGGTCATTATTTCCTTTACTTATTAAAACTATGATATTCTCATAGAATAATTTTCAAGAAAATTATTTTTCTGTTTTAAATTTATTTATGTTGGTAATTTTTTGCAAGACTTAATCGACACGTGCTTTGGATTTTCGGAATTTGTCAGATGCCGTTGTCAAGATTAGGTAGCAAAAGTAAAAACCCTTTACTGCAAGTAGCAAAGGGGTTTTAATGACAAATGATGAATTTACAACAGAAAAATAATTTTCTTGAAAATTATTCTATGAGAATATCATAGTTTTAATTATTAAAGCATGAATAATGTTCTCCCTAATATTATAAAGTGACTGGTATATTTCAAGTAATGTTACCAATGCGTCTGGCCTTACATATATGCCTTTGCGTGTGGCTTCCTAAATAAGCATTATGTCACAATTATCATAATATGAATCCCATATATTTTTTTTCTGCTGAATGATATTACCTTCCTGCTTCGTTGTCAGCTTTTTCTTAACATTAAACTATTCATTGTTTTTGAAAAAGACTTTTATTAAAATGAAGTTAGCATTTAGATTTAATTTATGTAGATAAGAATAAATAAAATCAAAAATTTGGTATGATAATAAATCCTTTCTTTTGGAAATTTGTTTGTGAGAAGAATCTATAATTATAGTTACATTAAACTTTTGATTTTTACATAGATAATAGTTACGGCTACAAATATTTCGTTTTCAAAATGTTTGGGAAATCTTCCATTGTGACATGTAGGAGGTTAGATCATAATCTAAAGATCCTATATAAAATCTTAGCATACTTACTTTAAGATGAAAATATTTATAAAAAAGACACATACCTGCAAAGAAATAGAAAAATATGTTAGTATTGTTAAGTTTATATTTCAACAAAAAAAAAATAAAAATTTTTATTTCCGTTAAAAATTTCCCGAGACTTTATTTGGTGCTGGTGTGTAGGACCAGTTATTTGGGGTAGTTACAAAGTTATTTGTTTAAAAATTTAAATTTTAAAAAATCTTGTAAATTTTTGGGCAGTTTGTTCATCAAACTCAATGAATGGTTGGTTAAATATACATTTTTATCAGACTTTTCTGTTTTTTGAAAGGCATATGGATGGAATCAAAAAATGTGATCAATTTCATGCAATCGTATAATATTTTTGTCTAATCGTGCACTCTATTGATCGCTCATAAAGTATAAATACATTTGATACTTCCTCGATTACACTGTGCAACACAAATATGTATTTTCAATGAAAAAGGAAAGCATCAGCAAATGTTTTCTTTTAAAAATACTCACAACCAAGTATTTCAAAGTTACTCACATTTATTGATTTCACCCACATACGAATTCAAATTATAACTATATAAATTTTTAGTTCAATGATTTTTAGAATATTTTTTTTTTGTATTTTTATAGTAGTATTTATTTTTATTTTCAGCAATATATATAAAATAATTACAAAATAAAATAAAAGTTAAAAATAAACATATGCGACTCTGACTATCGTCGTCAGCCGCTTATAATATAAAAATTTAATTTCCTAATCGAGATAAATGTTTTTATGTATTAAACTCTGTTATCAAAAAGTTTCTGTAATTTATACATGTTTTTATATAATTTGCTAAGAAATTCCAATTTGTATTTACACCATTTAATATATTTAAGATTTCGTCTTCTGTAAGGTAAGCTTTACTGAAGTACATAATTCTAAATTCTTTTAAAGTTTTACAACGACCAAGAAAATGTTCTATATTTTCAATTTCCCTTGAATTACATAAAGAGCATAATTTAGATAAATTCGTCTCAAAACGGTTACCATTTAATTTTATCAAATCACTTCGTGCTTTAAAAATCCAAGTTATATTTTCTAGTTTAATTTCATTAGATATGTATTTATTCCCTTCAATTGCATTTAGTTTTGAATATATTCTGGTTGTTAGAGCCTTTTTGTTACAAATTTGCTCTTGATATTTTGACTTCAAGGAGATTAAAAGGTTTTCTCTATTGTTATTCCATTGTTGTTTATTAATGTTCGCTTCTGTCCAATTAATTTCAAATTCTAATCCGAGCTTGTTAAGTTCAATTACCCAAAGCAGATTTTTTTGAATCAATAGTTTAGAAAATTGATAAGGCAACCGATTTTCTCCGTAATCAAACAGAGTTTTGTTGATATATCTCATATGTAGATCTAAGGTGTATAAATGACCATTTTCCATACCTGTTTCGGATGATAACACATAAGTTGGTGTGAAGCTTGGGAGCCGCAAGATTTTCTTTAGAAAATATATTTGTAGCTTATCAACATGCTCAAAATTCGTAAACCCCCATATTTGGGCTGCATACGATTGCACTGATCTGCATACTGCAAGAAATAATTTCCATTTAGAAGCAATTGATATTGTGTTTTTATTTAAAAAGTTTTGCCAGGTTAAGTTGATACTATTTTTTGCTGCTATGTTTCTTTGTTCAATATGCTTCGTAAATACCATTTTTGGTGTCAGCCAAACTCCTAGGTAACAGTATTCTGAAACTATTTTGATTTCTTGGCTATTAAAATACCATTTTTCTTTGCTAGACAATCTTCCCCCTTTTCTGAAAACCATAATTTCTGACTTATCCAAGTTCACTTCAACATTCCATGTTTTACAATAGTCTTCAAGTTTTTGGATCATTTTCTGCAGCACTTTTACATCATCCGCTAAAATCACTATGTCGTCTGCATATAATAGCAATCTTATGTTAATGTTTTCAACGTATATTCCACCTTCTAAGCAATCATGCAAATCATTAAGGTATAAGGCAAATAGTAAAGGTGATAGCAAACACCCCTGCTTTACACCACATTCTGTAGCAAATGACTTTGATAGCTCACTACCTGTCCAAACTGATGTAAGCGTTTTTTCATAGATACGTTCTATAAACTTTACAACTTTTGATGAGACACCCAATGTATGCAACTTATAAATTAAAGCATTTCTTGACACTTTATCAAATGCTGCTTTGAAATCTACGAAAAAGGCATATGTTTTCTTTTTGTTCGCAAAATTCAGATGCACTATAGATGTTAAATTATATATATTATCTGCTGTTGAATAGTTTTTACGAAATCCTGCTTGGAATTCATTCATAATGTTGTTACGTTCAACCCAATTTGAGAGTCTTTCATTTATTAATCCCATCATAAGTTTCGGCAAACAGTTCATAAATGATATACCACGATAATTATTTGGTAATGAAGGATCACCTTTTTTATAGATTGGATAAATAATACTCATATTAAACGAATCATCAACACTGCATCGATCAAATAATACATTACAAGTTTTTGTTATCTCTTCCAACAGTTCGTCTGGTGCATTTTTATAGAACTCATACGGAACTCTATCTTCTCCTGGAGCTTTATTAGTTTTAGTTTTACTCAGCACTTGTTTAATTTCTGATACTGATATTATCTTATCCAAGTCATAATTACTTGTATAAAAGTATGCATATTGCATTTCTACTATATTTTGAATCGGGTTTAACAATTGCTTGAAATAAATCCTAAAGTCTTCTGCCTGAATAGCTAATTCTGTTGGTAAATCATCATTACGTATTTCCTTGGCAATTTTCCACCAATCTTTGCTGGTTTGCACACTCTCTATTTTTTCAACTAGTTTTTGACTATAACTTTGTTGGGCTTCTCGACATACTTCTTTATATTTTTTATTAGCTTTCAGATACTTGTCTTTATTTTCATTACTTCCATTGTTTCTATATTCTTGAAGTCTTTTAAAGGAAGTATTTCTTGCATTGTAGCATTTTATAGTAAACCACTTTTGTTTTTGAGGGACTTTAAATCCGTTTTTATATATTTTACCATATGAATTCTTTATTACTTTAGTTAGTTCACCAAAGCTCATATACTCTTTTTCTTGTTGTGTTTTTGTTGACTGTAGTACATTTTTTACCACAGCTTGATACTTTGATTTGTAGTCTTCTCTCCAATGTAGTTTTGGTAGTAATTTGGCAGTGATGCTATTAGAAATATTAGTCTTAATCTTTAATGAAAGAACAATGGGAAAGTGGTCAGACCATAAATGATTTTCCACACAAAACTTATCGACATTTTTAAGAAGCTCTTGAGAGACAGCGCAAATATCATTCACGGATTTTCCAGCTTCACTTGAGAAAGTAAATTCTCCTTCAATATCTCCTTTTGTCCTGCCATTCATTATAACCAAACCGTGATCGTAGCACAGCTGTACAAATTGTCTTCCTTTTTCATTTATAAAAATATCTTTAGATTTTCTTTCCTCAGTGCCTGCCGGAAAGTTTGTTTGAATTAAATCATCAATTTTTCTCTGAAGTAAGCCAATTCTCACATTTAGATCGCCTATAATAACAGGATTAACTATGTTATTTTCTGTGAAGAGTAAATTAATATTTTTGAACTCATCATTCCATACAGCGCTTCTCATATAAAGTGGTATCAAATTAATTATTGAAGAATTTATTTTGATATTTATAATGGTAATATTATGTAAATTAATAAAAGAATATTTAAAATTCATTTTTGATAACACCTTCTTCACTCCTAAAACACATCCACTAATAGCTCTACCATAATTACTAACTCTTGTAGCAGGTGTCCAAAATAATTCATATCCACTTAGATATTTATTAAAATTTAAAGATTTTTCATGATTTAAATGAGTTTCAAGAAGTACGAAAATATCAAATGACTTTATATAATTAAAAAAATCAACATTTAGAACTTTATTTTCAAGGCCGTGTATATTGTATGACAAAATATTAAGGTTTAAAAAAGTTGCAGAATTAGAATTATTATTACATATATTGCTATTAATTAGTTTTTTTGGTTTGATTGATTAAATTTTTCTAAAAGACTTTCATAACTTAATGTTAATGTACTAATTTTATCACCATACATATCAGTTAAGATTTCTTGAGCTGTATTTTCGCCGCACATTAGTTCATGGCTTCTATTCCATTTCATCCAGTTGACACCAATTTTTATTGAATCGTTTTTAACAAATACTTTATGAGTTTTATCAATATCTAAAATCTCTGTTTTTACCAACATCAATAATTTTCTATCGAGTTGTCTTTCTTCATTTAAGTCTCTTTCAACTTTTATTCTCGACCCCGCTAGATTCTTAAGGTTTTGAAATATTTTATCCGCCATTCTTTCCGTAGCCATTTCCGCAATTACGCTAATTTTATCATCACTTGTGAATAAGACTCGTGCCGAATTAATTTGAACATCATTTAACTTCAAAACTTTCTTACATACATTTTCCGCTGACGTTCTTGGCGACCCATTCTTCACTATTCCTTTGAATATAACGTTCTTTTTTCTACCTTGGTTGACAATTCGTTGAATTTGTTGATGATCTTTTTGTCTATCATTTTTCATCTGTTCTAATTGAACTTTGAGCGATTCATTTTCTTTTTTAATTTCTTCAAATTTATTATTTACATCATCTATTTGAATTTTAATGCCTTCGATATCAGATTTAGTGGATAGGTTCTTAAGCTTGTTTTCCATTACAGCCTCCATCATCTTCATTAAGTCTCCTACCGCTACACTTCCAACCAAATCTGTCGCCCCCGTTGTGTTTGGGTAATCAGGCGACGTTTCGTTTAATTTACGTTTAACATTTTTGTCAACTGGGTTATGTGTTGAGTTGTTTGTCGGAGTAGATGGCATACTTTTAGGGGTTTTAATAATTTAAAAATATGTTATTATGGCAATGCTGTACTATGGTATGTATATGCTTTATTCACCACGGCACCTTTGAGATTCACCCACTATTTGCGAGACAAGAACAGCTGTTGTTATTGTTTATTAAACTCGGTATTTTGAGTGATTTTTTTGTAAAATATTATTTCCAATAGAAATTAAAATAATATTAAAAATTTAAAATGTATTTTTATATATTTAAGTAAACTGTTTTCACTCCGAATTCTTAACAGTGATAAATAGTTCGGTAAATTATTGCACCAAGCACAAATTAATGTAAGTAACTCGTTTAAAGTGTTTTTATTTTAACAAAATTACAGAGCCGACAAAAAAACACGTCTACCTCGAACAAAAAATACGCTGCAATTTCTTCGTCTTTCTAATTCTCATTGTGAATAGAGGCGAATATGTATTAATATTTTAGTTTGTGCACAAACGATTTGTCATTAGACTCGTTTGCTACTTTGTAATAAATCGTTTCTATTTTTGCTAAATAATCTTGACAATGGAATCTGACAAATTCCGAAACACGTGTCGATTTATTTATTTATTTATTTATTTATTTATTTAGTCTTGCAAAAATGACCAACATAAATAAATTTAAAACAAAAAATAATTTTCTTGAAAATTATGCTATGAGAATATCATGGTTTTAATTAGTAAATAAAATAATGACCTCGAGCCAGAATAAACATCCTTAAGATATAATATTTTAAATAAAACAATTTTAATTTTTTAATAAAAATTAATCAGAATTAAAAAAAAAATTTTTTTTTTTACCAAATGCACTACGGATGCAAGCTTCTAGCGCTGGTTGCGCCCTGAAGATGACCTCCAACATTTTTTTTAATTTTTTCCACGTAATCAGCTCTCAACTAAGCATCATTCTAGAGGTAGACCCTAAAATTTTTCTTTTTCGGGACACGCTAATGTGTAATAAAAAATGTATAAAAATTTATGTATTTTAATAAATTCTTTCTTTATAAATCTAAAAGTTTGTGTAATTTAATATTTTAGCACCTTTTTGTTTAACTAATACAAATTTTGAAAAAGTCTGGTAGTTATTTTGTAAACGTAAATAAATGTTGTAGGACTTATATAAATATTATATGGGAACATTCCTTATAGTGCGCCTCAAAAAAATTGAAATAGATTTAAGAGTTTTCTGTTGTTTGCGTTCCCGGTGAAAAATGTTCATATATGAATCATATGTGGTCCAAATATGGACATGTATGTTCATATATGTAAATATATGTTACACATGCGAAAATTGGCGGCATGTGTACATATATGGCATGGGTTCATATATGTGCATATGTGTTCATATATGTTTCATATATGTCTGTCCATATGCCGCCAATTTTCGTATATGCTCATATATTAAATATATATGTTCATATATGTAATCATATGTGAAATATATATGATTCACATTTGAACATTTTTCACTGGGTTATCTTAATTTTTTTAGAACATTTCAGCTTTGGAAATTATTTATTAATTGAAATGAATATATTATTACAGATCAAGGTCAAGAATCGAACTCCTAACCTCCCTACTCATACGCTAGCATGATACCAACTAGTCTACTGAGGCACTTACTTTTGATAATATATTTTTAAGAAAAATAAATTTGGAGTTATTTTTGATTAAAAAGAATGAAGTTGATGATCAGGGATTAAACTTGAAGAAGGAAGTTTTAAAAGTCCCCTCATACACTCAACTTGCATTCACAGTTCAGTTTTCAGGCGCACCGGGGTTATTATTTAATTAATTGAAGGGTTTATTGTAAAAACTCGATAAGCAACATTTCATTTTATGGTGGTTTTTGCCTTAAAACTTTTAAAATAATGTAGAAAATATAACTTTTGCAGAACTTTTATTCTCAATATACTTGTACGAAGGGTTAAAGCAAGACTTCTGCAAAAAATCTGTCAATGGAACATCAGCAGAAGGCGAAAAACAGGAAAAAATAAAATGTTGCTTATCAAGTTCTTGCAGTAAGCCCTTCAATTATTTAAAACTTAACTATTGTTTTGTCTACTTCAAAGTTAAGTAAATATAAATGCATAAATAAAAAGTTTTAAAAAAGAAACTTGGCACAATATAAAACAAAAACAAAAAAATATTATTTTTATAAGAGATGTGCGATAGTCGTGAGCCAAACTGTAGCTACTCACGTGACTAGTAAGTGAAAAAAGTTGTGGTAAGGGATAAAGATTTCCTTGAAGAATTTATAAAAACCTCCTTTTTTATGTCAGGAAAAGTTCAAAGTACGGCACTTGGACCGCGAAGGCGAAGCTGTTTTATAATTTCGAGCAAATCTTGTGATCTTGATTCAAATTTGGGTGAATCAAGCAGTCGTGCCTACTCTGACGTTAGTCAAAACAAACTAACGCGCCCATCACTTATGTTGTAGTTAGCAAAATACAAAAAAAATATTCTTTTCCAAACAATATACTTTTATTATGGCGAATATACAACACACATACACACCAACAAGTAACTAAAGTTACTTTGTGTATGAACTCATCTATCAACAGTGTGTTGAAATACTGTTAGAATTATAAGGACAATTTTTTATTCAGATAACCTAGGAATGAAAGATAGTCATGAAAAGAAAAAAAATACAATACAAAAATACAAATACAAAAAAAAAACCAGTAAGAAAGCTATATTCGGCTTTGCCGAATCTTTAAATACCCTCAACAATGTTAACCAATGCACTAGACGCAGACGACCTTTCTTGGCCAAAATTGATTTTATAGAAAATCATAAACACTTACAAACAAACAAAAAACATATTTGTTTTTGTATACACTTATTTACCGTTCAAGAACCAATTTAGATAAAAATAAAAAAAAAACTTATTTTTTAAAATTTTTTCAATTATTTTTTGAGTTTAAATATAAAAAATTTCTTATAATATTCTACATGGAAAACAAAAAAATTATAACAATTTTTAACACAAAACCTATTTCAAACCAGAAATTTTTCAAGTTTTGTAATTTTGGCCAAGAAAAGTGATGATCGGAATCATAGTGCAATGTAAATATTTAAAAAACAAAAAAAAATATTTTATGTGTAGTATGTATGAAAATTATATAAAAGCAACCACGTGTATGACACATACTACGTATTTTTTACTTCTATTGATACAAATAACAACTAACAAGCCTACAAGCCAAATAAGCATTAACAACTACAAAATGGCGCGCAGCCTCGTCATATCATGGAGGTTTATATTGAAACTTATCTCAATTGCTCATAGCTTCTTAACCCCTTGACCGATTTTGCTATAATTGGTACCAAAATAACCAGAAAGACGTTGAGAACAATAAAATATGAACCTATTTAAAATTTTACTTGAATATGTCAACCATGAGCCAAGATAAATCATTTTAAAATTTAGGGTTAAATTTCTGGTGCCTCTCCCCATTGTGCGATTCCGCCCAAATTTTTTGTTAGGAATGATAAAATTACATTTAATTCCAAGTTTTGTTCTCATTCATTCAACAGGTGGCAAGTAATAGCATTTTTTGTGTAAAATTTACCATTATTTTAGAGGTACCTTTTCACTCATATCTTTTAAAATAATTAACCGATTTCAAAAAAAACAAGTAAGAGTGTTAAATTCGGCTGTGCCGAATCTTTTATACCCTCCAACATGCAAATAAATAAAAAAAATGCAGGGGCGTCTCTTTTTTTTATTTTGTGGGCAGGTCGGTAGTGGTAATTGGGGGGGCACAATTCCTCTCGAATAAGTGTTAAAAAAAATTAATTCTTATGCTTTTTGCACTAAAGAAATACAAATTTATCATTATATAAAAAAAAAAAAAATATTCCATGCCCATAAAAGGGGGGGGCGGCCCATAAAACGATATTTTCTAATTCCGTGGGTCCAAATACAGGACCTTGAACTTCTTGTAGCATAAAAATGTTGGATTTGTTAAACAAAAGCACAAAAAATCATGTAAAAATATGATATTTTTCAGAGGTTGGTTTAGTTCTTCAAGGGGGAACTTTTTCCCCCCTGATCCGATTTTGCCCATCTCCGAACTTAACCAGCCTATGAACATAAGACATATATGTGCCAAACTTCAGGAGTCTATCACTTTTATTTTGGACTGTATCGTGTCTTCCACAGACGGACGGACGGACAGACAGACGGACATCGGTAGAATGTCTTAGAATCGATCACTGATCAATAATATATATACTTTATTGGGTCCTAGACCGATATTTCGATGCGTTACACACGGAATGACAAAGTGAGTATACCCCCATACTGTAGTTGGAGGGTATAAAAATACATCAGTTTCTGATTAGGAGAACTACGCAACTTTTGGTACCCCAAGCGTTTAAATCGGTTCCGGATTATTGCCAAAAATGTGATTTCAACAGACAGACAGACGGACAGACAGACGGACATCGCTAGATCGACTTAAAATCAATCAAGGATCATGAATATATATACTTTATGGGGTCCTAAACCAATATTTCAATGTGTTACATACGGAATGACAAACTTATATATACCCTGCATATCAAAAATGTATGGACATTTTTATACCCTCCAACCACAGTATGGGGGTATACTCACTTTGTCATTCCGTGTGTAACGCATCGAAATATCAATCTAGGACCCCATAAAGTATATATATTATTAATCAGTGATCGATTCTAAGACGTTCTAGCGATGTCCGTCCGTCCGTCCGTCCGTCCGTCTGTCCGTCTGTAGAAGACACGATACAGTCCAAAATAAAAGAGCTAGACTTCCGAAGTTTGGCACGAATATGTCCTATGTTCCTAGGCAGGTTAAGTTCGGAAATGGGCAAAATCGGACCAAGGGGAAAAAAGTTCCCCCTTAGAGAACTAGACCAACCCAAGAAAAATCGCATTTTTTGCAGGGCTTTTTGTACTTTTGCTAAGCAAATGCAACATTATTATCTCAGAGGAAGTTCAAAATCACAAGGGGAAGGTGCCCCCTAACGTCTCCCACCAACCCCCCCCCCCCCCCCACAAAAAAAAAGACGCCCCTGGATTTTTTTTTATATTGTTTTTTTTTACATTTTGGAGGGTATAAAAGATTTGGCACAGCCGAATGTAACACTCTCACTTGTTTAACATGATACTGTTTTTAGGCTGGTGTCTAAAAACAGGACGCCACCTCAGTTTGACTATATAAGCTACCGATTGACAAAAAAGAAAATAAGAATTACTGTTTTTTAATAAAAACAAAAATTTTAGTAACTTGGGTTGTAACTTGGAGAATAATTCACCTCGTGGCGAATAAAACGCAACATAATTATTTTTCATTATTTTTTTTTTTCATCAATATTTTTTTTAACAATATTTTTTTATCAATATTTTTTCATCAATATTTTTTCATCAATATTTTTCTACATCAATACTTTCTTTTTCATCATTAATTTTTTTTCATCATTAATTTTTTTCTTATCATTATTTTTTTTTTTCATCAATATTTTTTTTTTTATCAATATTTTTTTCATTAATATTTTTTTTATCAATATTTTTTTTCATCAATATTTTTTTTATCAATATTTTTTTCACCTATATTCTTTTTTCATCAATTTCTTTTTCATCAATATTTTTATGCAAGAATTTTTTTTTCATCAATATTTTTTTCATTAATATTTTTTTTTTCATCAATATGTTTTCATCAATATTTATTTTTCATCTATATGTTTTTCATCAATATTTTTCATTTTAATAAAACCAAAAATTTTAGTAACTTGGGTTTGTAACTTGGATAACAATTCACCTCGTGGTTAATTAAACGCAGCATAATTAGTTTTCATTATTTTTGTTTCATCAATATTTTTTAATCAATATTTTTTTCATTAATTTTCATCAATATTTTTTTTTCATCAATTTTTTTTTCATCAATTTTCTTTTTTCATCAAATCATTTTCATCAAAATTTTTTTTTTCATCAATATGTTTTTTCCATACATTATTTTTTTCATTTGCTCAATAATTTTTTTTTTGTTTTATCAAAAATTTTTTTATCAATATTATTTTTTCATTTAATGTTTTTTTTTTTAATCAACACTAACCGCGAATATTGTCTTTGTATGTAATATGAACCGCTAAACTCAAAAATATAATGGACTAATTTTTTCACGGTACGTTTTTCTTTAATCAATTTTTAGAGTTTTTTGGAGGTATTTTCATTATTTTTTTATATCTTGAGTTATGTAGCTCCCCAGCAAAAATTGGCATTACTAGTAATGGGTTTTGTAATCCGAAACAGATGTTAATAAGTAGTTACTTATTGAATGAAACACTAATTATTTTAACAAGGGCGTGAGACAAAAATAACTAGTGAAGAGTATTGAGATAAATAAGTAGTTACTGCCTCGGATTACAAATAAGGAGTAAAAACCCATTACCAATAAGAAGTAAAATAATTAGTTAATTGAAACATATAAAATTTAACTTGTTTTTACTAAAACTTAAAAATTTCGTAATTTTTATTAAGTTTTTAAGTACTTTTAAAGTTAATTGAATTGTAAAGGTTAAAAACTGCAAGTGCAAGGATATATTTTTACTTAGATGTGCTTTTATAATATATTACTGAAAAGTAGTTACTTTTGGGCTTAAAATAATGTTAATGGTAATGGGTAATCATTATAAATAATGTACTTGGTAATGATTACATTTCACAACTCATTACCATGTTTTTGCTGGGTCCGATCAACTCGCGATAAAAATAAAGTTAAAGTTAATCTAATTTGTAACAAATCCTAGACACATTATTTTCCCATCAGCTCATCAGATCAAGCATATTATAAAAATGCGTTTTTTGATTAAAAACTCATTTTAAAAATAAAAATCGTTGTAAATTACCAAGTTTTTTTATTTATGTCAAAGGCATGATCCTTTACAAATATATTAAAGTGGATTTCATAAAAATCTATGGGCAAACCCCAAAGTTATAAAGAATTATATTAAACTGTGTATAAAACGTCCCTTGTACTTTTTTTAAATTTTGTTTTTGTATTTAGGCAATTACAAAGTAAAGTATACGCCACTTATACAGTATTCAAGTAATTTTAATAAAATATCACCGACTTCAAATGCGTGTAAAAAAATTTAGTACTAATCTAAAAAAAGCCTTGAGGGTTTTCTTTTGGAAAATGTCAACTTTCGTTTGATTTTGGTTTCATTCTATTCCGTTTCTATTCTATTTAAAAATCGTTCTAATAACAATACCTTACACTGTCCAACCACTATAACTATGTTTTTATACACATGCAATATAATCATAGTATAATAGTCTTTGTTTTAATGCATATTTTATGTGACCCTTGTGTATAACTCATACGTACAGTTTTTTACTTTACTTAACTAACGTACTACCTGGTTACGACTCTACTTGTAGTATACGTAAGTACGTATCCTTGCTAACTTTTATTGTTGCGTTATTTTGAAACAAATGTCTATACATACATACTATATGATGATATTCAAAACGTTTATATACAAGGTGAAAATACATACTACTCATGTACTTATACTTTTTTTTACACATACATGCATAAATATACAAAACATTCATAAAACAAAATACTGTAACAATAAATATAAGTTTATGTTTTTATGGTGGTATATGTGCAGTAGGGTGTAGCAAATTTTAATTTTTTTCGAATTTCAAGTTGCATTTTAGGGTCAATGTTAGCACACCAGTAGGACCAATTTTTTTTACTTTGTTGGGAACTTTCCGATTTTCGAGTCAAAAAAGGAACACAAAGACATTTCCCTACAGGTTCAATATTTTTATATGTTAACATTGACAAGGCAAGTTTTTCGACCCCGACGATTTTAAAATTAAAAAAAGAAAAGTTTAATTCGACTTGGCCGAATCTATGAATACCCTCCACAATGCCCTTTTAAAGTGATAATAAATTTTCTGTTTAAAAAAATAACATTTTTGATTAGAAATATTTTATTTTGTGTAAAAAAACTTTTTTTTAAGTAATTTTTGAAAAAAAAAAAAATAATTTACTAATTTTTTTTTTTGAGTGTAAAATTATTTTGAGTGCAAAATATTTTTCGAGGGTATTTTTTTTTTTATTTTTTATTGTAAAAATATTTTTGTAAATTACCAAAGGCCTTAAAACATGTTTACCGGGTTATCAACAAGAGAATTTAAGATGAAATCTGAAATTCATGATTTTGCATATAACTCTTGAACCACTGAACTGATTTGGCTGAAATTTAATACAAACTAGACCAGAGGATCGACAAATATATATGCCAAGCCCCAACATCCTCGGTATTGCTTTTTGAAAGTTATGGCGTTTTTATCTCGCAAATTCATGAAAAACCCTTGCCGAAATTCAGTCTTTTACTCATAATTTTTGAACCACTGGACCTATTTCGCTGGATTGCAATACCAACCTGACCAGGTAAATGCCCAACATATATGCCAAACTTCAGGAGCCTTCGTAAAGTCTTTCAAAAGTTGGCGTGTTTTCAACAGACAGACAGACGGATGGACGGACATCGCTAGATCGTCTTAAAATCGATCGAGGATCATGAATATATATGGGGCATTCTATGTAAAATCGGACACTTTGAACAAACATTTTTTTTAGATTTTCCCAATTTGTTTACAGTTTTTAGTACCCTTCGAAAACTCCTTCGGGGTAAATTTTCTGATTTTTTTGATGACCCGTTCAAAAGATATCGAATTTTTAAAAATTGGTAGTTTGTTCCAATCCCGGGTAAAAATGAAATATATATGATCATATATGAAGATATATGGATCATATATGGATTTATATAACCATATATTATCATATATGCCTCCATATATGTTCATATATGGAGGCATATATGATAATATATGGTTATATAAATCCATATATGATCCATATATCTTCATATATGATCATTAGAGTGTCCCTTATTTTGGAAATGTTGGAAATCTTGAGACGGTACCCGCTCATTTTTTTCCTTTTGACTTAAAAATAACTCAGGAAAAATTTTACGCCCCTAGGACCACGCCTTCCCTACGCGACGGGCCCTTAAAGAGCGGGGCCTAAAAAATCATTTTTCCATACAAACCAAAAAAATTTTTTTTTGATTTTTAATTTTTTTGTTATTATTTATTATATTACTTGGTTTGCTTATTCACAACAAAAAATTTGATTTTGGTGGGATAAGTCTTTCAGCGCTAAAAAATTTTTCGCAAAAAAAAATTTTGAGCCGCCGGGGTCCTACAGTAAAAAATTTTTAAAAAATATTTTTTTTTAGTTTTGACCAGCAACGGTTTTAGCTGCTATGTTGCTTTAAATGATATATATTCATAAAAAAATATTTTTTGTATCTGTGACATCTTAATCGTGTTCTAAAAAAGGGTAAAAAATGCATTGATGATTTTTTTCGATACACGATAAAAATGTCACAAATATGAATAATATTTTTTTTGGAATATATATCATTAAAAACAACATAAAAACTAAAACCATTGCTTTTCAAAACTAAAAAAAAATATTTTTTAAAAATTTTTTACCGTAGGATTCCTACGGCTCAAAATTTTTTTTTTCGAAAAAGATAAAGATGTCACAGATATGAATAATTTTTTTTTTGGAATATATATCATTTAAAGCAACATAGCAGCTAAAACCGTTGCTGGTCAAAACTAAAAAAAAATATTTTTTAAAAATTTTTTACTGTAGGACCCCGGCCGCCCAAATTTTTTTTTTGCGAAAAATTTTTTAGCGCTGAAAGACTTATCCCTCCAAAATCAAATTTTTTGTCGTGAATAAGCAAACCAAGTAATATAATAATTAATAACAAAAAAATTAAAAATCAAAAAAAAATTTTTTTGGTTTGTATGGAAAAATGATTTTTTAGGCCCCGCTCTTTAAGGCCCCGTCGCGTAGGGAAGGCGTGGTCCTAGGGGCGTAAAATTTTTCCTGAGTTATTTTTAAGTCAAAAGGAAAAAAATGAGCGGGTACCGTCTCAAGATTTCCAACATTTCCAAAATAAGGGACACTCTAATGATCATATATATTTCATTTTTACCCGGGATACTCAAACTTCTTTTACTCATAACTTCTTCAATAATGGTCCAAATTGCAAATTTTTTTTTTCAAAATTTTTGTTTTTTTATGTACTTTAAAAAAAATATCTCAAAAAATTCTTTAAAGCGCTCTAGTATGCGATTTCTAAGTTTTAAAATTTAAATTTAATTTTGAAAATGTTTGTACTCTTCAATTTTTTTGAAATTTTTTTGTGTAAAACTTCTATCGAATCTACAAATTTTTTGCCCAGGAGGATCGTGGATAACAATTATTACTATTTTTTAAATTTTTTGTAAAAATTTTATTGTAATTTTCCAATCTTAAAATCATTTCTACTGCCCCAATGGTGAGTCATATAGGTGGCATTTCCAAGACCGACCCCATTAATTTTTACGTCTAAAAATTTCTTTGGAACAAACTAATACCCTATCTCTAAATTCTAAGGGGCTCCCACACAAAACGATATTTTTTTAAATATGCTCCTACCGCTCTAACTGCCCTAATAGTGCCCTTAGTGCAACAAAATTTATGACCTACCCACAATATTTTTTTAGTCCAAACATTTTCTCTGAACACACCTAACCTCTGCCTTTAACTCTTAAGGCGGTCCCCATACATTTTTTTTTATTTTTTTGTAAATTTGTTTTATTTAATCAGCTTATACCGGTCTAATGGTGCTTCTGAGAAGGGTCATTAGTGAGACCGACCCCCATTTATTTTTATCTTTAAAAATTTTTGTAAAACATACCTACGCTCTAGCTCCACTCCCTAAGTGGGTTTCCATTTAAAATTACATTTTTATAAAATTTGATCCAACTGTAATTTGTATGAGAGCCTACTTAGGGAGTGTAGACTGGGCGTAAGTATGTTTAAAAATTTTTTTGAAGGATAAAAATAAATGGGGGTCGGTTTCACTAATGACCCCTTTCGGAAGCACTATTTGGCCGGTAGAAGCTGATTAAATAAAACTAAATAAAATTTACCAAAAAAAATTTATGGGGACCGCCTTAATAGTTAAAGATAGAGGGTAGGTGTATTCAGAGAAAATGTTTGGATTAAAAAAATATTGTGGGTCGCTCAAACATTTTATTGCTCTAAAGGCACTCTTAGGGCAGTTAGAGCGGTTGGAGCAAATTTAAAAAAAATTAATTTTGAGTGGGAGCCCTCTTATAAATTGGAGATAGGGTATTAGTTTGTTCCGAAGAAATGTTATGATGTAAAAATTTCAAAAAAAGTCAAGGACATTTTTAAAAATGAGATTTAAATTTTTAAACTTAAAAATCACATACTAGAGCACTATTATTTTTTTTTCTAGATTTTTTTTTTTCAAAAGTTCGTAAAAAAAAAAAAATTTGAAAAAGAAAATTACAATAAATTTTTTTCAAAAAATTTTAAAAATTAGTAATAATCGTTATCCCACGATCGTACTGGGCAAAAAATTTGTAGAATCGACAACCGCAGTTAGAGCGGTTGGAGCAAATTTTAAAAAATTTCATTTTGTGTGGGAGCCCCCTTAGAACTTGGAGATATGGTATTAGCTTGTTCCGAAGAAATGTTTAGACGTAAAAGTTAATGGGTGTCGGTCCTAGAATTGACACTCTATGTCGCGCCATTGGAGCAGTAAAAATGATTTTAAGATTGGAAAATTACAATAAAATTGTTTCAAAAAATTTAAAAAAATAGTAATAATCGTTATCCCACGATCCTACTGGGCGAAAAAATTGTAGAATCGATAGAAGTTTTACACAAAAAAAAAATCAAAGAGTACATACATTTTTAAAAATGAGATTTTAAATTTTAAAACTTAAAAATCGCTTACTAGAGCACTTCTAAGATTGTTTTCTAGGACTTTTTTTTTAAAATACTTAAAAAAACAAAAATTTTGAAGAAAAAAAAATTACAATTTGGACCATTATTGAAGAAGTCATGAGTAAAAGAATTTATAGTACAAATTATTAATTTTTAAAAATTTGATATCTTTTGAACGAGTCATCAAAAAAATCTGAAAATTTACCACGAAGGAGTTTTTGAAGGGTACTAAAAACTGTCATCAAATTGGGAAAATCTAAAAAAAGTTTTTTCAAAGTGTCCGCTTTGACATATTTCGAGGTGTTACAAACGGAATGACTTATATATGAGGCATTCCACACCAAATGTCCCGCTACAGAAAGTGTGTCCCGTGAATTTCTGAATAGGTTGTATGAATAGCCTTATATGGAACTAAAAAAAAAATATTGGAAAAATGGACCACAATCTGAAAAATTTACATTCTTGTATAGTTTTGTATGAGCTATCGACAAAATTTTTTTTTGGAAAATTTTCAGAACCTGTTCTGAAATTTTCCATTTTTCAAAAAAGTCAATTTAACAAAATTCGGCCACTTTTTTTTTGTTAATTTTTTTTTTTAAGTTTAGATGTTTGCTTACACCGCTCAACACTCATTTTCCGGTTTGAATTCTGATGATCAATTTTAGTAGACTTTGATCTCCTGATTCAAAATCTGTTCTCCAAATTTTCCCATCACGTCCTGATGTTTAGTTATTCACGGTTGAAAATGCGAAAAATTACGATTTTTGCATTATTTGAATGCCTGCACAGCAGCCATTCAGTGGAATACAAATCTGGTATAAAGCGCAAAAGTATAATTTGTCTATGGTCTCCAACATAGAACACAATTTTTTTCAAATTATTACGTTTGGTTGGGCTTTACTTGCGTTTTAAAATGATACTGTTAAAATTAACATTTTTATAAAAAAGGTAAGGTAGAACCTTCGTTTTTTTTGATATTTTTCATAGAAAAACTAAAAAAAAATAAATATATTACAAAATTTAAGTTTTCTGTGTTATTTTTCGTATAAACAGGAAGATATCTTTAATGGGTTTAAAAGTCTATAACAAAGAATGAACTTTTTCCTAAATTTTGAGCTCATCACAGTAAAGATTGATCGTCTGGTTTTTGTTTTAGAGTCTTTTAAAAATGGTACTTTTTCTAAATTGTTCACAGTGTTTTTTTTTTTTTAAATACATATTTGGTCAATAATAGTGCAACAACTTCAAATTTTTTTGATCATATATTTGAGATCATAGTTCAATTCTACTCTAACGCTTTATACCAGATTTTTATTCCACCCAGTGGCTGCTGTGCAGGCTTCAAAAAAGGCAAAAATCGATTTTTTTTTCGCATTTTCAACCGCAAATAATTAAAAATTCTGGACGTGATGGAAAAATTGGAGCACAGATTTGGAATCAGCGAGTCAAAATCTTTAAAAATTTTATATGAAACTTGAAAACTCATATGCTACGTTAAAACAAGAAAATACAAGCAAATTACTTAATTGTTATAAAATTCAAAATTTAAATGCGATTTTCTCAAAAAAAAAAAGAAAAACATTTGTGTGATTGATTTTTTTGTGTAAATAGACAAACATCTAAACTTTAAAAAAAAAAAAAAATAAAAATAAAAAAAAAAGAAAAGTGGACGGATTTTTGATAAATAAACTTTTTAAAAAATGAAAATTTCAGAACAAATTCTGAAAATTTTCAAAAAAAAAATAAATTTTATCGCTAGTCCATGCAAAACTAAAGAATATAAATTTTTGAGATTGTGGTGTATTCCCTTTTTATTTGATAAATATTTAAACATGGCAACTTGTCACAATTTTTTGACCATTTTTCATATATTTGACAACGCCTCCTAAGCCCAGTTTTTGAAAAATTGAAAAACCTAAAACGCAATTTTCTTAGTTCCATATAGGGCTGTCCATAAAACCTATTCAGAAATGTACGGTACACATGTTTTTTTTTTCACTGGATATTTGGTGTGGAATGCCTCATATACCCTCTATCACTAGAATGGAGGGTATAAAAAAGGAAAATTTTGCCACCCTAATGTATACTGTGTTTTTTTTTTTTTTTGGATAAGTAGTGTTAAGTACATTAACGTCTGTTAGTATGTGTATAAATTCACAATAGTATAAAAATTCACAATAGTTTGGAGTTTTTATTTTGTTTCCAACGAATTGTTGGTTGTTTTTTTTTTTGTGTTCAAGGAAGTTTAAGTTAAAGGTAACTTTATTTGTTACAAAAAAAATATATTTTTTGTATTTTATACATATATGTTGACTATACTGGCAAGTGTAAAAAAGCGTAAATATAAAATTTTATAATTAACTAAATTCTAAAAAACTTTTGTTATTTTATTATTTTTTTCATTTTATTATTTAAATAATTTACCTACATATACTAACACATGGCCTTAACGTAGGCTTTCATTTAACTATTTAATAACCGCCTAAAGGTATGCTTTGAAAATTGTTTTCTTTTTATATTTTCAAATATTCTATATTTCTTTGATATTTGTTTATGTTGTATATGGTCAAAGGATTAAATGAATTTCAAAACTTTGTATCATACTTTGTTTGTTTTGATGGGTGGGTTACTCTTAGGAAAATGTGGCCTTAACCTATCAGCCTTTATTTAGATGTATTAAAACTATATTTAAAACCTATTATAAAACATTGATTTTAATTTAATTTTAATGAAAGCCTAAATCAATAAAGTCGGCGGGTACAGAAATTGTAAGTTTTGGGGTGGTCAATCGGGTGAGAACTGTTTTATTAATTTTTGTAACAAAGATCAACTGTTGTTCAGAAATTTTTAAAGTGGTGATAAAAATTTTGATGAGAAAATTTTATATTTTTAGTTAAAAAACAAGTAAAAAAGTTAAATTCGGCCTTGCCGAATGCAGTGATACCCTCCACAATTTCAAAAAGATTTTTGCAAAAAACTTTATTTAAAAGGAAATTACTTTTGAAAAAAAAATTCCGCGAAAAAAAATGTTGGTAAAAAAAAAATCCGCGATTTTTTTCTTTTTTTGTCGAAAAATATGTTCGTACTTGTTTAAATACCATTTGGTGTTCAATTACGTTCACATATGTCAACCAGAAGCCGAATTAAAGCATTTTGTATTTTTAGGTTATGTTGAATGTACTGAAATTTTGAGGTGTGCTTACATTTTCGTTCATAACTTTTGAACCGCTGAACCGATATCGCTCAAATGCAATACCAAACTTCTCGGGAGAACTTCCAATAAATATGTTACGTTTCAGTCATCTCTGTGCATTATTTTGTCCGGTACAGCATTTTCCACAGACAGACAGACGGACAGACGGACATCGCTAGAATGTCTTAAAATCGATCGGGCATCATGAATATATATACTTTATGGGGTCCCAGACCGATATTTCGATGAGTTACAAACGGAATGACAAACTTATATATACCCTCTATCACTAAGTGGAGGGTATAAAAAAAACAAATTGCGCACAAAAATATTTTTAAGTGTAGGCGCCCCAGTAGGCTAGTTGTTAGTCTGGGGGTCGTGGGTTCGATTCTCACCAGAGGCCTTAGTCTGTTTCGCTACAACGAGACAATGGTCATTCTCACCCGTCTCGGTTTTTTTTTTTTTTTTTGGGAGTTAAATATTTGTTTGAGAGTAAGTTTGTTTTTCTTAAGAAACTACAGAAAAAGGTATTTTTTTAGAAATCCTAATTCTAAGAGAGCAAAAAGGGATAAATTAATTTACTTTAATACGTTTATGTACATTCTGTTCAATACAGCAGTGCACTGCTGTTATAAATAGAAAAATCCCTAAAATTTTATATTATTTTTTTTCATAGCCTACATTTAGGCATTTAAATATTTATACATATGGTCATTCAATAAAATAAATGTAAGGAAAATAGAAATAAAATGTTTTAAAGTAAAAACAAACAAGCGCTCAAGCGTTTAATTAAAAAAGATTTTACCAATTTTAAGCACCGTTTACTATGGTTTTCGTCTCATACACATTTTTTTATTTTTTTTTTTGTGACGGTAACATTTGTTTGCATACTTTAAGGTTTAAACCACAAAATACCAACAAAAAATATCTACTAGAATATTTGCTTAAAAAATTTATCCACAAAAAAAAAAGGGTTTAACATCAATAAATCATTCATCTTATTTAGAGAGTGTTTTAGGTTGTATACACTGCTGGTATTATAATATTTTGGGATCCATGACCTTTAGTCTACTTACATATTTTATTATTTATTATAAGGATGTTCTTTATATTCTACTGCTACGAGATGCTGTGACTTTTGTCTTTTTAATGGCACGGTGGGGCTATAAATATTGATTTGGGTAAATTTTCTACGATTAATTGGCATTTACATTTTAACGCTTCACTTAATGGGGAGAGACAAAATTATGTCTCTTTTAACAAACACACACTTATTTTACTTTCTAGCCCAATCTGCTTACATCTTATTAAATATATGGGTCATTCCATGTCAAATCAGATACTTTGAATTATTTTTTTTTTTAATTTCCCAATTTGTTTACAATTTTTAGTACCCTTTGAAAACTCATTTGTGGTGAATTTTTAGATTTTTAGATTGACCCGTTCAAAAGATATCGAATTTTTAAAAATTAGTAGTTTGTGCCTTTACTCAAACTTCTTTTACTCATAACTTCTTCAATAATGGTCCAAATTGCAAAATTTTTTTTCTTCAAAATGTTTGTTTTTTTGCGTACTTTAAAAAAAAAAATCCCAAAAAATTCTTAAAAGTGCTCTGGTATGCGATTTTTAAGTTTTAAAATGTAAATCTAATTTTTGAAAATGTATGTATGTACTATTTGATTTTTTAAAATTTTTTTTTTGTGTAAAACTTCTATCGATTCTACAAATTTTTTGCCCAGTAGAATCGTGGGATAACGATTATTACTATTTTTTTAAATTTTTCGAAAAAAAAATTATTTTAATTTTTATACCCTCCAACCACAGTATGGGGGTATACTCACTTTGTCATTCCGTCTGTAACGCATCGAAATATCGGTCGGGGACCCCATGATGTATATAAAGTATTGATCAGTGATCGATTCTAAGACATTCTAGCGATGTCCGTCTGTCTGTCTGTCCGTCCGTCTGTGGAGGACACGTTACAGTCTAAAATAAAAGAGCTAGACTCCTGAAATTTGGCACGAATATGTCTAACGGTCATAGGCTGGTTAAGTTCGGAGATGGGCAAAATCGGACCATTGAGGAAAAAGTTCCCCCTTAAAGAACTAAACCAACCTCTGAAAAAATTCAATTTTTTATAGATTTTTTGTACTTATGCTTAGCAAACGAAACATTTTTTATGTCAGAAGAAGTTCAAAGTCCTGTAGTTGGATCCATGAAGGTTGTCACCCACCACAAAACCCCCCACCAAAAAAAAGATGCCCCAGTTTTTTTTTAACGTGTTGGAAGGTATAACTGCCCAATCTCCAATTTCTAAGGGGGCTTCCACACAAAATGAAATTTTTTTAAATTTGCTCCAACTGCCCTAACTGCCCTTAGAGCAATCAAATGCATGACTGACCCACAATATTATTTTTTTAGTCCAAATATTTCCAATGGTGCTTCATAAAGGGATCATTTCCAAGACCGGTACCCATTAATTTTTACGTCGCAACAATTCTTCGGAACAAACTAATACCCTATCTCCAATTTCTAAGGGGCTCCCACACAAAATGACATTCTTTAAAATTAGCTCCAACCGCCCTAACTGCCCTAAAAGTGCCCTTAGAGCAATCAAATGCATGACTGACTCACAATTTTTTTTAGTCCACACATTTTTTTGAACACACCTACCCTCTATCTTTAACTATTAAGGCGGTCCCCATAAATCATTAGTGAGATCAACCACCATTTATTTTTACCCTCCAACATTTTTTTAAAATATACCTACGCTCTATCTCCACTACCGAAGTAGGCTCCAATACAAATTACAGTTGGAGCAAATTTTATAAAAATGTAATTTTGAATGGAAGCCCACTTAGGGAGTAGAGATAGGGCGTAGGTATGTTTTACAAAAATTTTGATGGGTAAAAATAAATGGGGGTCGGTCTCACTAATGACCCCTCTCGGACGCACCATTAGAACGGTAGAAGCTGGTTAAATTAAACAAATTTACAAAAAATTAAAAAAAAATGTATGGAACAGCCTTGATAGTTAAATATAGAGGGTAGATGTCTTCAGAGAAAATGTTTGAACAAAAAAAAATTTTGTGGGTCGGTCATACATTTGATTACTCTACGGGCACTCTTAGGGCAGTTAGAGCGGTTGGAGCAAATTTTAAAAAAATGTCATTTTGTGTGGGAGCCCCCTTAGAAATAGGAGATAGGGTTAATATAATAACAATTTGTTTCGGAGAAATCTTTAGACGTAAAAATTAATGGTGGTCGGTCTTGGAAATGACCCCTCTATGACGCACCATTGAAGCAGTAGAAATGATTTTAAGATTGGAAAATTACAATAGCATTTTTTCATTCTATTTTAAAAAATAGTAATAATCCTTATCCCAGGATCCTACTGGGCAAAAAATTTGTAGAATCGAAGGAAGTTTAACACAAAAAAATTTAAAAAAAATCAAATAGTACAAACATTTTCAAAAATGATATTCAAATTTTAAAACTTAAAAATCGCATACTAGAGCACTTTTAAGAATTTTTTTTGGATCTTTGTTTAAAAAGTTAGTAAAAAATAAAAATTTTGAAAAAAAACTTTGCAATTTGGACCATTATTGAAGAAGTTATGAGTTAAAGAAGTTTGAGTAAAGGAACAAACTACCAATTTTTAAAAATTCGATATCTTTTGAACGGGTCATCAAAAAAATCTAAAAATTTACCACGAAGGTGTTTTCTAAGGATACTAAAAACTGTAAACAAATTGGGAAATTAAAAAAACAATTATTCAAGTGGCCGATTTGACATGGAATGCCCCATATATATTTTATTAAACATTTATGTTTTCGGAAACCGTAAGGCACACGGACAAAACTTATAAAAACAATATTTTTTAAATAATTATGAAAATTTTAAATTTAGATTTTTTTTTTTTAAACTTTCAAGAAAAAATTTTGAAATCCATATTTGAATGTCCTTTTTTCCTGGGAAGGTCACCAAGGATTTCCAAAAACAAAATTTTGTATTCAAGTTAAGAATGTACTTTTAACGCTATTAAAATTTCAGGGATGTGTTTCTTCGTGTTGTCGAGCAATCAAATTTCAAAGAAGGTGATATAGCTAAATTTTCAATTGTTTGCCAAAATTTTGAAAAAAATCAAATATTTGGCTATTTAACAAACTTTGAAAATTGATTGCTTAACAATTCGAAAAAACACCTCTCTGAAAATTTAATAGCGTTACAAAAACATTCACAACTTTAATAAAAAAGTCTGTTTTTGAAAATCCATGGTGTCCTTCCCAGGAAAAAAGAACATTCAAATATGTTTCTCAAAATTAAAAAAAAGCTTTTTTTATAAATTTTAAATCTTTATAATTTTTTAAACAATATTGATTTTATCAATTTTTTCGTACGACTTACTATTTCTGAGCAGGAAAATGTTAAAAAACGGTCTAAAAGTCAATATTGTCAAAAAAGCGCTTTTTTAAACGCTCATATCTTCCAAAGTATTGATCTAAAAAATATGGTTTTTTATCATTTACGAAGCTCTATCAAATAACCAAAAAAAAAAAAACAAAATCGGTGATCCGTCAGTTAAATTTCCTATTGATTTGCTCTATAACACCGTCCGACAAATGGATAATATACATTTGAAACTAGAGACTTAATGTAGTAAGTCTGCTTTTACAGTTTTTCATTTCGTGATCCTGTTTCCTTTTAAAAGAACTTCAAAGTTTTAGAGGATTAAATTTTATAAAATATTTTTTAATATTTATACCCGTCCTAAGATGCTACTAGTGATAAAAAATTAAAAAATTTCATTTTTTATTATTTTTCATATCAGGAAAAAGGAGGTAAGTTACGTCCTTTCAAAAACGTATCCTTCAATATCATTCAAAATTATCAACAAAATATTTCGATAAACATGGCAAAATAGGAAAATTGGTAAATTAGGGGAGATCCTCCTCTTTCATTTGCCGTTAACAGTGTCATTTTAAGATAATTACAAATATTTCAAAAACTTTTTACAAAATATATCCCTTAAAACTTTGAAGTCCTTTTAAAAGGAAACAGGATCTCGAAATGAAAAACTGTAAATGTAGTTTTACTCCATTTGATCTCTACTTTCATATGTATATCATATGTTTAATATTGGCTGTCGGACTGTGTAAATTTATTTGATTAGATCAGATACAATTAAGGGGGTGTTAAGGACCATTGTCCCGATACTACTAAATCAAACGGTTTTGTGTATAAAAGAAGCGCATATTTTTAGGCTCACACAAAATTAGATTACGCATGATTTTTAACATTGTTAGAAATGTTTCTAAAAATGTTGGAAACCACTGTTTAAAAAAAACTATCTTTTGATTGCCAAAAAAATTAAAAAAAAAATCGTGTTCTTTTAAAAATAAAATATATAATTTTTGTTCAACCTAAATATATGCCTTAAAAATTATTTTTTTTTTCCAAAAAATTTAAAAGAATACGAAAAATGTTCCTTTTTACAAAGCAGGTACGTCAGTACAACTTTTTTTAACCCCACTGTCTTTGTGTATTTTGCATATTTTACAAAAGAAGGTTATTATGTTTTATTTATAGTATGGATACATTCTTATTTGTAAATAAATAGATCTTTTCATTTACAAGATTCACGTAAACTGTAGATTTTGCTTTCGTTTTTTATATATATTTTTTTTTTCAAACATCTGACGTCTATGGCAGGTCTTTCATTCATATTTTTTCACAGGCATAATACACTCATAAATGCAAATCACGTTTTGTATTATGATTTATTATCTATGTTTCTTTGCGTTTTTTTAATATTTTTCTCAGCCAGAAAATAAAAATATACAGAAAATATATTTATAAATATTTTTACTATATATTTTCTTGTTAAAACATTTGAATTTTTTTTGGTATTTTGTCCATGGGAATTGTTTTACACGAGTTCTCCTTTTTTTATGTTGTTGCCCTCAATGGTCGTTGGCTGATATTGAAAACAGAAATTTTATAACCTGATGAGTGCTGACATAATAAATTGATTGGTATCTTGTGTATTATTATTGTTGTTGTTAATATTAATGTTGTTGTTATAGTTATTGCATTATACGTTTAGCAGAGGTTCTCAAACTATTGTTATTAGGATTTTTTAGATACCGGAATTAGAATAAAAAGGATGTGGAAAATTAAATGGATAAAGATAAAGAGACGAATTTATAGTTAAACCGCATAACCATGTCAGAGCGGAATCAAAAATATCCAACAAAATTTATTCTTTTGTTTTTTGTAATCCTGTGTCAAAATGGTTTTGATATTATCTGATTTGTTTATATTCTATTCATATATGATTGTATATGATTGTATTTAATTATATCTAAAATGATCAAAATCGAGATCTAATTAAATCTCGGATTTGGTCAACATTAGCACAAATTTGACATATAATTATATCTAATCAGATACAATTATAAAAAATCAGATGCCATCATATATTATCAGATCAAAGCATATCATATAAGATCAAATGGATTTTTAAACGAGATCTTTCTAGAAGATTCTTCCAGAAGATTGATCCAGTAAGGCTGGATTTTTGCCAATGTTGATTCTAAGGGAAGAAAAAGGGTAAAAGTTCTGTACGTTTGGTACCTCTATATTTTCTTAAAAAATTGTCACAGAGACTTGAAATTTGTACTGTACCTTCACCTCCCGGTGTAAAGATCCACTCAGTTTGGATTTTTGCCAGTGATGATTCTACGGGGTAAAACGGGTAAAAATCTGTACTTTTGGTACATTTTATATATCCTTAAATAATGGTACTAGAAACTTGAAATTCGCAATGTCGGTTTACTTCCCGGAAAAAAGAATTACTAAGGCAGGGTTTATGCCAATGTTGGATCTACGATGGTAAATGGGTAAAAAAGTGTACTTTTTGGTACTTTGTTTACTTACTGAAATAATGGTCATTCAAACTTAAAATTTGTAATGTAGGATACTTTAGTGAAACTAAACATTCTGGAACAAGTACTTTCCAAAAAGTATGCACAGCTTGTAAAAAGAACATTTTATAAAAAGTACCTTTAATAAAAAAGTACCTTTTATAAAATGTATTGTATTACCTTTAATAAAAAGTACCTTTTATAAAAAGTACCTTTTATAAAAAGTACCTTTTATAAAAAGTACCTTTTATAAAAAGTACCTTTTATAAAAAGTACCTTTTATAAAAAGTACCTTTTATAAAAAGTACCTTTTATAAAAAGTTCCTTTTATAAAAAGTACCTTTTATAAAAAGTACCTTTTATAAAAAGTAATTTTTATAAAAAGTACCTTTTATAAAAAGTACCTTTTATAAAAAGTACTTTTTATAAAAAGTACCTTTTATAAAAAGTACCTTTTATAAAAAGTACCTTTTATAAAAAGTACCTTTTATAAAAAGTACCTTTTATAAAAAGTACCTTTTATAAAAAGTACCTTTTATAAAAAGTACCTTTTATAAAAAGTACCTTTTATAAAAAGTACCTTTTATAAAAAGTACCTTTTATAAAAAGTACCTTTTATAAAAAGTACCTTTTATAAAAAGTACCTTTTATAAAAAGTACCTTTTATAAAAAGTACCTTTTATAAAAAGTACCTTTTATAAAAAGTACCTTTTATAAAAAGTACCTTTTATAAAAGTACCTTTTATAAAAAGTACCTTTTATAAAAAGTACCTTTTATAAAAATTACCTTTTATAAAAAGTACCTTTCATTAAAAGTACCTTTTATAAAAAGTACCTTTCATTAAAAGTACCTTTTATAAAAAGTACCTTTTTATAAAAAGTACCTTTCATTAAAAGTACCTTTTATAAAAAGTACCTTTCATTAAAAGTACCTTTATAAAAAGTACCTTTTATAAAAAGAACCTTTTAAAAAAAGTACCTTTTATAAAAAGTACCTTTTATAAAAAGTACCTTTTATAAAAAGTACCTTTTATAAAAAGTACCTTTTATAAAAAGTACCTTTTATAAAAAGTACCTTTTATAAAAAGTACCTTTTATAAAAAGTACCTTTTATAAAAAGTACCTTTTATAAAAAGTACCTTTTATAAAAAGTACCTTTTATAAAAAGTACCTTTTATAAAAAGTACCTTTTATAAAAAGTACCTTTTATAAAAAGTACCTTTTATAAAAAGTACAATTTATAAAAAGTACCCTTTATAAAAGTACCTTTTATAAAAAGTAATTTTTATAAAAAGTACCTTTTATAAAAAGTACCTTTTATAAAAAGTACCTTTTATAAAAAGTACCTTTTATAAAAAGTACCTTTTATAAAAAGTACCTTTTATAAAAAGTACCTTTTATAAAATGTACCTTTTATAAAAAGTACCTTTTATAAAAAGTACCTTTTATAAAAAGTACTTTTTATAAAAAGTACCTTTTATAACAAGTATCACTTACTTTTTATAAAATGTACTTTTTATAAAAGGTACTTTTTATAAAAGGTAAAAAAGTACCTTTTTTAAAAAAATACTTTTAATTAAATGTAGCGTAAGTACACTTTTTTGTACTTTTTTATTTCCTGAAATTATATTTACAGAATTTTTTTTTATTTCCTAGAATCTAAAAATTTGTAATGTAGGAGAATTCGGTAAAAAAAACATTCTGGGAAAAATACGTTTTTAAAATTCCGCTTCTTAGTGGGGTAAAATGGCTAAAAAAGTGTCTTTTCGGTACCTTTGATGTTTTTTGACGTATTGGTTCTAGAAACGTAATATTAGGAATGTAAAATCCTTTTTGTACTTTTAATATTTGCTAAAACAATGATCCTAGAAAATTGAAATATGCAAAAGAAGATCCTTCGGTGAAGAAAAAAAAATCTAAAAGACGTTCTTTTTGGATATTCCGTTTCTAACGGGGGTAAGAAAGTGTACTTTTGGTACTTTTTTTTGTTCCTATAATAATAAAAAAGTGTAAATTTTGGTTATTCTTATATTTCTTGAACTAATGGTTCAGAAACTTGATATTTTAAATAGTTAATCACTTACAATTAGCACAAAATAACAGTTTTTGAAAAATTTAATTTTTAATTGAAAAGGAGGCAAATGGTTATTTTTACCTATCTAACTATTAAACCAAAAGCCCCAAAATTACACCCAAGAGAAGGACATATTTTAAAATTTTAAATTTTAGAACGGGGAACGAAGTGGAATAGAGCAGGGTACAATATGGAATGATACCTTTTAATCAAATTTTTCGTATTTAACTTTTTTACTCCTATATTTTCTCTCTATATCGTGAACCTATATTCAAAATATGCCAACTCAAATTTGACGGAAATGAGTTTCCGATGGCAAATAGCTCCCCTATGTAATACCTATCTGCCATAAAAATTTCAGAGCAAAAAAATAATTTGTTGTCGTTTTACATCCATTTTTGTTATTCTGCTAACTCAAAGTACATATTTTCTTGGTGGAAATAAATGCCAACTCCCATTGTAAATTTCCAAAAATTTTTCAAAAATTTTTTTAAAAAAAATTAGACCACATATCTTATTGCATTTGCCATACTAAACACGAATCTTGTAAAGATTTTGATATCTAATGACTGGTTCTCGAGATATTGCCATTTTAAAAATATCGGTAAATACTGTTTGCAAAAAAAAAATTGCTTATATTTATGTAACTTTCAAACTATTTATCAGATTGAAACATTGTGAATGGGGCAAATAAAGTTAATGATATAAGCTTTCAAAATAGCTGGTTTGGAGTGACCCTATTGCAATACAGCGTGAGTTACAGAGTGCCAAAGTTGACCACCCTGAGATTAAAAGGCTTTCGGAGCTAGTAACTTTTAAAAATATGCAAAGATTTTTAATTTTTTGTTCAGTTTTTGCAATTTCCGTACTAAGGAAAACAAAAACCAAAAAAAAAAATTTTTAAAAATTTTTCCAAAAAAAAATGTTTTTTTATTTTCCGACAAAATATGCCAACTCTAAAAAAATATTTGTTTTTTGATATAGTAATAAATGCCATCTCTGAAAAATACGCAAACAAGTGCAAAATATGAAAATTTTTGCATAGGTAAAAATTATTTAGAATATTTAAACCATCTTATGGAAGGTACATTGTTTATTTTTGCAATAATACGCGAAATAACTAGTTTTTTAGCTCTCCTGAACAGTAAGCTTTTTCGAGTTGGCATTTATTGAATATAGTTCGACGATATGCTTTTTCACTCAAACTTGTTTTTATTCCAATTTCTTTATTCACTAAAATATTTATTCACTCAAAATCCAAAGTCCCGATAGTATGTCATATATTCATAGGCCGGTTAAGTTAAAAAATGGGCTAAATCAGATTATTGGGAAAAAATTTTGTACTTTTCTATGGAACCAGGTTCCATGCAAACAGTTTGAGTATTCAGGACTCCCGATTCATATATTTCATGGACTCAAAACCCTGTTTATCCTTATTAGATTCAGCAATCCTTGATGGGTTGTGACTCTCTGATTAAAATTCTTTATATTTAGATTATGTATCTGAATATATATAAGAAACTTATAAAAACAAAAGAAGTTTCTATTACATTAATATAATTCAATATTATTTTTAGAAGTATATCGAGCATTCCGTAATAGTTCGTCTAATAAATTTTAATATTTTTTTTATTAAAATGAATATAACTGAGGGCTAATTATCTTAATCGAAAGCGATAGAAATTTTACTCGAACATGTGATTATACATTGCTTATTATGCCTAAAATTATGCTTTGATAAATTCAAGCTTTTTTATTTTTTTCTTTTACTACAATCAAGAAAAAGATATAAAAAGCTAACATTTATTAAAGCATAACTTTAGGCATAAAAATAAATTGATTCGAGTATAATTTCGATCGCTCTCGACTCCGCAACTAGCTCCCTGAACTGTTCCCGTTGTTAACATAAACAAATTTAGTCCAGCTCTGTTGAAAAACCGTCATATATGTAGAATCTTTACTATTTTACTATCTTTTTTTTATTAAATGTTTAGAAAGTGTGTTTCATTTTTGTAAAATCATGAAAATATACCTAATTAAACAGTTGCTTTAATTATATTTACAAAAACTTAAGCTAAAGAGCTAAAATACTATTGAATCCTTAAAGTATGCTACAAATTTCTGAAAGATTTCAAAGTTAATTAACCTAATATTAATTATGTGTATGTCTATAATGAAAAACAATAATATTGGATAACGTTTTTACAAATGTCATGGTGATTGGCAGTTAATTCTATAGCTTTTTATAATTATTAAAGCTTTTGTTATTTAATAAGTCAGTCTGGTTATATAAAACCATATTGTTAGTAAACAGTAGGTGTTTTCAATAAAAATCATTAATGATGTAACATTTAATAAGGTTGGTAAAACAAAAAAATGAAAATCATCTTTAAATATCGTATAACACTTCGGTGTTATATAAAGAAATATGAAATGTCTAAGGGATGACTTCAGATATTATATTTAATTTAAGCCTAAGAGTAGGCTAAGATTTTTTTTACAAATTACAACAAATATTACTTTTTTATAAAAATGTGCTTTGGAAAAATATTATTTTGCAACTTTTTATAAAAAAAATATAATTTTAGTAGGTACATTTATTAAATAAAAATATTTAAACTTATTATAAAACATCCATATATTCTGACGGAACTTTGTTACCGGTTATATTAAATACCGGATTAGTGTCCTGATTTCAAAAACTTTTCCATTCGGAGAATTTATTTTATTCAGTTGTGGACGTTTTAATGTTTCATAAAAACTGTTAAGAATAATTTAAATAATATTATTAAAATAACATGCTGACATGTTACCATGTTCGTTCCGGTAAAAAATGTTCTTCACCATTTTCGAGGCCTTATAACAGGATTACCCTATGAAATTGAGTGGAAAATATTTTGAGTGAAAAAAAAAATCAGTAAAAAATAAATTTTAATAATAAATTTGAACTATACTAAACATTGTGACATCTGTTGAGATTTCCTACACATAAAAAATTATGTCATTAACTGTTTGTAGTATATTTTAAAAATTTTACGTTTAGTCTTTTTTAAAAGAAAAAACATTTGTTTGATGTTCAGTTTTTGTTAATGACTACTTCTGTTCTTTGTTTCAAAAATAACACACTAAAAAATAAAGACTTTCATTAACATTTAATTTATGAAGTCATTTATTTTTGTTGTGTAAGTAAAAACTACTGATTATTCTTTAAATTTTTAATGATTTATGTAAGTAACTTTTTTTTTAAATTGTTGGTATTTTTTAATGAGATATCATTAGTTTTTACCTACACAAGTAGGTTATTTTTTTGTAGAAAAAAAGTTCAAAAAATTATTTATAGAAATATAAAAACATATTTGTATCAAGTGACTTTGGCATGATGGGTAGAGTGTCTGGCCAGAATGTAGTTGATTGCGGGAACGATTCCCCAAAATTTTATTAAAAATTTTTAAAAAAATATTTCAATAGAAAATTGTAAAAAATAACCTACGAAATCATTAATTTTTAATGTTGTCGTAGAATGAAAAAAATGAAAAAAAAAACGTAATTTTTTAATGTTTAATGTTATTTATTTTGGAAGATTTTTTCAACAGTAAAAAATAAATGTTTGTTAAAACAAAAGAATAATTACTGGGATGGTTTTCAATTGTTTATTCACTGGTTTTAAGTGTGTTTTCTATTTTTTTTGCCTACAAAATATTTTGAGTGTACCGAAAAAAGTAACCGAGCGACAAAGGACAAATTGGCAAACAAGGCCGAGGGCGGAACTATAATAAAATCAAAATGCAATGTAAAACATCTGTTGTCTTAGTACCAGCAACGCGAACCGGGTTTGGCTAGTAAAAATATTAGGTAAAAAAAAAATTGTAAAAAAATTTTTGAGTACTAAAAATTTAAAAATTATCATTCCACATCGTTCTTGCTCTATTCCAATTCGTTCCCAGTTTTATCACATTTCGCTTTATGTGAATTTCAACAAAATTCTAAAGTTTTTATATTATAGATATAAAAAGTACCAATTGAGGTACTTTTTGCTTTTACCAATTTAGGTACCCCTTTTTACCCTAAATTTTAAATTTCAAAATATATCCTTCTCTTGGATGTTGTTTCTGCTGAAGGATCATTCCAGAATGTTTTTTTTTATCGAAGGATCATAAAGAAACGAAATTTCCAAAAAGTATTTTTTTTTTCAGAATTGTTTTTTACCGAAGGATCCTAAATTTCAAATTTCAAAAGTTTAGGATATCAAGAAAGAAAGAAAAGCGCTTTCTTTTCCAAAAATACTTTTTTCAAAATGTTTTTTTACCGAGAAAAAAAAATGTTTTTTTATCAGAAAATAAAAAAAATACCAAAAGTACACTTTTTACCCCGTTTACCTACCTTAGAAACGTAATTTTTCCAGAATGTTTTTTCTCCATTATTTCAGGAAATAAAAAAAAGTACCAACAGAACACTTTTTTACCCCTAATACCCAGAATCAACATTGCAAAAAACCCAGCCTTAATGACTGAAATATTTCTTTTTATTTAAATAGTACTTTTTATTAAAAAGTGCTAAAAGTTTGCTTTTTTTAAAGTACCAAAATAATACCTTGGTACTTTTTTTTTTTTTTTTTAAAAAAGATGGTACATTTTTTAAAATAATAAAATTGTTCTTTCTTATAAAAAGTATTAATATTGTAAATTTTTATAAAGTGAAAAAAAAAAAAAAATAATTTTTTTATAAATTTTTTTAAAAAAAGTACTTTTTTTAGATTATAACAATGTTTTTTTATAAAAAGTATTAAAATGATACTTATTATAAAAAAAAACTAAAATATTACGTATTATATAAACATTACTAATTCAGTACTAAAAAATACTACTTATAAAAAATAGTTTTTAAAAAGTACTATAATAGTACTTTTTATAAAAAGTAGTTAAATACTACTATTATTAAAAAAAACAAGTGAGAGTGTTAAATTCGGCTGTGCCGAATCTTTTATACCCTCCAACACGTTAAAAAAAAACAGGGCGTCTTTTTTTTTTTTTTTTTTTTGGGGGGGGGGGGGGGGGTTACGTCGGTGTGAGACAACCTTCCTGGATCCAACTGCAAGACTTTTAACTTCTTTTGACATAAAAATGTTTCGTTTGCTAAGCAAAAGTACAAAAAACTTATAAAAAATGGCTTTTTTTTAGAGGTTTGTTTAGTTCTTAAGAGGGGAACTTTTTTCCCCCTTATCCGATTTTGCCCATGTTCGAACTTAACCAGCCCAATACCATAAGACATATTCGTGCCAAATTTCAGGAGTCTAGCTCTTTTACTTTGGGCTGTATCGTGTCTTCCACAGACGGACGGACGGACGGACGGACGGACAGACGGACATCGCTAGAATGTCTTAGAATGGATCACTGATCAATAATATATATACTTTATGGGGTCCGCGACCGATATTTCAATGCGTTACACACGGAATGACAAAGTGAGTATACCCCCATACTGTGGTTGGAGGGTATAAAAAACATGAAGATGGTACATTTTTGTTTTAACAAGAAATAAAGTTGTACTTTTTTATAAAAAGTAATAATATTGTAAATTTTAATAAAGTAAAAAAATAATACTTTTTTTATAAATCTTTAAAAAAAAAAAAAACTTTTTTTTTTATAGATTATAAAAAAGTGTTTTATGAAAAGTATTAAAATGATATTTTTATAAACATTACTAATTTAGTACTAAAATATTTCTTTTTATAAAAAACAAATTGTTTTGAACAAGTATTAAAAAAGTACTTTTTATAAAAAGTATTCAAATACTACTAGCAATGTTTTTAAAAAACCGTGCTTTTTAATAGTATGAAAAAAAACCTTAGTACTATTTTATAAAAAATGACCAAGATGGTACATATTTTTTTCAACGTAGTGAAATTTTAATTTCTTTTAAAAAGTACTAAGATTGTCAATTTTTATAAAGTTAAAAATTGTACTTTTTTTATAAATTTCTTCAAAACAATACTTCATTTTAGAATATAAATTTTTATACCCTCCACTCTAGTGATAGAGGGTATATGGGGCAAAACGCGTCAAAGGTCCACACCAAAAAACAAATGTTGTCCAATTTAAGTATAATTTTTGTAAAATAGTAGGTTAATGATAGGTATTCTAAATTACAAATATAAAATTTTTTGATGAAATATTGGCAGAGTTACAGGGTTGGAAAGTTTTGATGTTTTTGAAAAGAACATATTTTGGTGAATTTTAATTAACATTTTGATGAAACAAAATTTATAATTTTAAAAACGACTTTTAAAGTATTTTTGACGGCCTTTAAAATGGCATTTGTGTTTTTTTCGAAAAAAATAAATTTGACCTTAAAATTCAAGGTCAAAATATTAAATTGTAATTATCTTATAAGGGTCGCACTTTTAGATTTTTTTCACTAAGCCCACTAGAAAGGTTGAAACTTTTTTTAATTTCGGTTTTTTTAAAAAAAATGGTATGTATGATACTTTATGAGAAATCAATTTTTTTACGAGTACATAACACCCAAACTGTACTGATTTCTTTATTTTTTATGCGTGCAACGTTTGTTGTGTGTGTTTACAACGCACACTTTATCTAAGCATTGATTTTTGTTGTTGTTATTATATGCAGATTAAAGCGATTTCAGTACAATTTGAGTGTAATATACTCCTAAAAAATTGATTTCTCATAAAGTATCATACATACCATTTTTTTTAAAAAAACCGAAATTAAAAAAAATGTCAAGCTTTCTAATGGGCTTAGTGAAACAAATTTAAAAGTGCGACCCTTATAAGATAATTACAATTTAATATTTTGACCTTGAATTTTAAGGTCAAATTTATATTTTTCAAAAAAACCACAAATGCCATTTTAAAGGCCATCAAAAATACTTTAAAATTAGTTTTTTAAATTATAATTTTTGTTTCATCAAAGTGTTAATTAAAATTCACCAAAATATATTCTTTTCAAAAACATCAAAATTTCCCAACCCTGTAACTCTGCGAATATTTCATCAAAAAATTTTATATTTGTAATTTATACTACCTATCATTAACCTAATATTTTGCCAAAATTATACTTGAATTGGACAACATTTGTTTTTGGGTGTGGACCGTTGACGCGTTTTGCCCCATATATAAGTTTGTCATTCCGTTTGTAACACATCAAAATATTGGTCTAGGACCCCATAAAGTATATATATTCATGATCCTTGATCGATTTTAAGTCGATCTAGCGATGTCCGTCCGTCCGTCCGTCCGTCTGTCTGTCTGTCCGTTGAAAACACGCTAACTTTTGAAAGACTTTACGGAGGCTCCTGAAGTTTGACATATATATTCTTCATTTACCGGGTCAGGTTGGTATTGCAATCCAGCGAAATCGGTCCAGTGGTTCAAAAGTTATGAGCAAAATAGTAAATTTCGGGAAGGGTATTTTTCGAATTTACAAGATTACAACCACTATAACTTTCGAAAGACAATTCTGAGGGGACTGAAGCTTAGCATATATATTTGTGGTTCCCCAAGGCTGTTTGGTTTTGAATTTCAGCAAAATCGGTTCAGTGGTTCAAAAGTTATAAGCAATGCACTGAATTTCAGATTTGTTTCACCTTAAACTGTTGAAAACTCATTAAACAAGTTTTAATAGCATGGTGAAATACCAGTTTTGTAAAACTTGTTGTTGTTTGTTTTCTTGTCGTGGGGTGCAGTTTAGTTGTTAGACAAGTAAATATTTGGTATGTAACGGGAAAAAATCAAATAAAGTACGTATGTGTATGATTGAATGTTAATTTGTTTTTGGTTTTTAAAGAAAAGGATGGTAATATAAAAAGAGGAAAATATGTGAAATACTACTAGTTTTTTTTTTTGTATTACAAATATGTAGGTATAAAACAACAAAAATATTTTACAAAGTAACTTGTTACTCAAAGAATTTGTACACTAAAAAAAATTTACACTCAAAAAAAAATTTACACTCAAAAAAAAAAAAATGTTACACTCAAAAAAAAAAAATTTACACATTATTATTTTTTTGAATGAAATGGCAGACTCAAAAAAATGTTGACCGTCAAAAAAATTGTACACTCAAAAAAATTTGATTGATTAAAAGAAAGTTTGACTCAAAATAATATACATATTTCTAATAAAAAATTTGTAATGCAATTTTTTTAAATTTTTTTTAGAAATTTACTATCAGATAACATTGTGGAGGGTATTCATAGATTCGACCAAGTCGAATTAAATTTTTCTACTTGTTTTTGTTATAAAAGTATTAAAATGATACTTTTTACAAAAAATGTACTAAAATACTATTTATCATAAAAACATTACTTATTTAGTACTTATATAATAATTTTTATAAAAAAGTACAAAAATATACTATTTAAAAAAAATTGTTAAAGTTATTTATAAAGAACAATTTTGTCACTTTTTAAAAAAAAAATATTACTTCACATTTTGAAAAAAAATACTGTTTTAAAAATACTGTTTCGGTACTTTATTTAAATGTACAATTTTCATAAAAAAGTACCATTTTAACACTTTTTATAAAAAAGTACTATTTTGGTACTTTTTATAAAAAAAGTACTTTTTGGTTCTATTTATAAAAAAAATCTCTTTTTATTACTTTTAACAAACTAGTACTATTTTTGAACTTTATTTTTAAAGAAGAGCTTTTTATAAAACGGTCCGAAAAATTTTAACTTTTGGCTGCATCAAATTTTCCTTTTTTCAATATCGTCGGTGCCGGAGTAAATAGTTGATTATTTTATTGTTTTTTTTCTCTTCTTTCACAAGTTTATGCTAAACTTCGTTTTAGAGTTAGACATGACATTATAAATCCCACTCTCTTTATTCAGGATCGTCGACTCATTAACAGAGATAGATTTCAAGGGTTGTTAAATTTTAATTAAGGCTTTTCGATTGCCTTTGAATTAACTTTCAAAATAACTCCGAAAATCCGTTCTTGAAATCTTGGTTTACCAAACACTCTCATAAATCATAATTTTATACAGAAATCCTTTTTTATATCAACACTAAATTTTATTGCTCTGGTAGCCATCCAATTTTTTTTAATTTGATAAGGGTCCAAATAAGATTTTTTTTAACCGCAGGACTATATTAAATTACAAATTAGTTTAAAAAAAATGTCAAAAATTAAAAACATTTTATTTTATTTATTTTCGTTTTTTTTTTTCAAGTGGCCAAGCAATAAATCATAAAAAAAACTTTATTTGTACCTACCACTTGTTCTCATAATCATAACTAATTTTAATTTCAAGCATCAAAAAGAGAACTCAAACTGTCTACCTAATTATGTTAGTAACAAAAATTTTTAATAATTTTTACTTTAAATATCACGACTACCATGAATAAAATACAAATATAATGAAAACTTGTAAGAGACATTTAAACATTTTGACAACTTTTGGCCTTTTATTTTTTTCTGTTGAATAGTTTGAGTATTTTTATATTTTTTTTTTTTGCTGTAGACAAGACTGTACCACAAACAGGACATCACACAGGACAGAAGGACATTAAACAAAAAAAAATACTTTTTGAGAAAAAAAAAAAATTATATGACAACAAATAACCAGCAGACTATTAGCAACCAGTTGGCACTTATCATTTATGAGGAGCCAAAAAGAAAAAAAGAAAATACTATTCAAACAAAATGTCAAAAGCAGTCATTATAGTTAACCCATAACTGTGTGAAAAATCTGCACTCAAAAAATTATGTCATTAACTGTTTGTAGTTTATTTAAAACATTTTACGTTTAGTCGTTTTTAAAAGAAAAATATTTTATTTGATGTTCAGTCTTTATTAATGACTACATCTGTCCTTTGTTTCAAAAATAACACACTAAAATATAAAGACTTTCATTAACATTTAATTTTTAATGTGATTTATTTTTGTTCTGTAAGTAAAAACTACTGATTATTCTTTAAATTTTTAATGATTTTTGTAAGTAATTTTTTTTTTAATTGTTGGTATTTTTTAATGAGATGTCATTAGTTTTTACCTACACAAGTAGGTTATTTTTTTTGAAGAAAAAAAAAATCAAAAAATTATTTATAGAAATATAAAAACATGTTTGTATCAAGTGACTTTGGCACGATGGGTAGAGTGTCTGGCCAGAATGTAGTTGATTGCGGGATCGATTCCTCAAAATTTTATAAAAAATTTGAAAAAAAAAATATTTCAGTAGAAAATTGTAAAAAATAACCTACGAAATTATTAATTTTTAATGTTTTAAAACAAATGAATAATTAATGGGATGGTTTTTAATTGTTTATTCACTGGTTTTAAATGTCTTTTTAATTTGTTTTTGCCTACAAAATATTTTAAGTTCAGATTTTTATACTGGAAAAAGTTTTAGAATTACAGAAAAATTTCCACTGATTAAATTGTCATAAATACTGCAAACATTTCAGACGCTGATCATAATTCTAAAATTTTTTCTAAACAAAAAATGTTTTAGAATATCAGACACTCAAAATATTTTGTAGGCAAAAACAAATGAAAAACACACTTAAAACAAGTGAATAAACAATTGAAAACCATCCCAGTAATTATTCATTTATTTTAACAAACATCAACATTTTTTTTTTTACTGTTGACAAAATTTTCTAAAATAAATAACATAAAACATTAAAAAAATACGGGGTTTTCACTCTTTTTTACTAACATATTCGAAAAAAATAACCTACGAAAACATTCAAAATTAATGATAGTTCTGTTATTTTTACCAACAAATTCCAAAAAAATAACCTACCAAAACATTAAAAATTATTGATTTCGTAGGTTATTTTTTACAATTTTCTATTGAAATATTTATTTAAAAATTTTTAATAAAATTTTGGGGAATCGATCCCGCAATCAACTACATTCTGGCCAGACGCTCTACCCATCGTGCCAAAGTCACTTGATACAAACATGTTTTTATATTTCTATAAATAATTTTTGATTTTTTTTTTTCTACAAAAAAATAACCTACTTGTGTAGGTAAAAACTAATGATATTTCATTAAAAAATACCAACAATTAAAAAAAAAATGACTTACACAAATCATTAAAAATTTAAAAAATAATCAGTAGTTTTTACTTACAGAACAAAAATAAATGACTTTAAAGATTAAATGTTAATGAAAGTCTTTATTTTTTAGTGTGTTATTTTTAAAACAAAGGACAGAAGGAGTCATTAATAAAAACTAAACATCAAACAAATGTATTTTCTTTTAAAAACGACTAAACTGAAAACTTTTTAAATAAACTACAAACAGTTAATGACATAATTTTTTGAGTGGACTTTTATATAGGAAGGAGATCCTGAATTTGATACTTTTTCCACATAAAAAAATTTCTTAAAAATGTCTACAAAAAAATTATAAAATCCTGGAAGACAGACATTAAAATACTATCAAAGTATGGTTCATTTAAAGGTTAATATTAATTCTCGAACAAATACAAAGGCATAAAAAGTAAGAAATATATAAAACATAAAAGTTAATGCTGCTAAAGTTAACATTTTGTTACATAAAAATGTTTGAAACAAAAACTTTAACAGAAACCAAAAATATTTTTTTTAGTCCCTTAAAGCAAAAATAATAAAGTTTATAATTTTTATTTACTTTTTCTTTTTTTTTGCTCATAAATAATTTGGTTTTTGTTTATGCTGGGGAACATTTAATATTATTTAATAATTTTATTATTATATAAACCTAAAATAATTATTTTTATAACCATCGTTAAAAAGTTTTTTTAATAGATTTAAGTCTGAATCAAATAAAAATCCCATTTAAGAAATAAAATAACCCAGCCAGAAATTGCCAACCGTACCAAAACAAAAGTACTGGCAAAATAATTTATTTTTTGTATAGCAAGCTCTTTTTAGTAAAGTACTTGGTTTTACCGAATTTAGTACTTTTCCAGTACTTTTTTATCAAACTAAAGACGGTTTCTTTATTTGAAATATTTTTTTAATAATTTAATTAAATTTTAACTTAATTATGTTGTAAAGTTATTGTAATAGTGTCATTATCAAATTTAGTAAGAATACACTTTGATTCTACTTTGTGGGTTCTGATTTCAATGTTATTGGCTACATTCAATTAAAATATTGACGTTCAAAAAAATATTAGGTCTATTCGATTACCTTTCTACAATCTACTATTTTTGTAGTTTTTTTTTTAAGATAACTTTTGCAAATGAAAACTTTTTTGGACAAATTTTTGGTCAGTTAATTGCTTAAGGTTCCCCCATTATATACTTTAAAATGGACCATTAAATCCTCATCATTAAAATGATTCTGCTATATTAAAAAAAAAAAATGCGATTTTTAACATGATGGTCCATATCATATAGATGTTTTTTTGTTCACTATTCTTAGTGTTAGGGATGCCTTTATGATTCACTAAAAGCAAGTTTTTTTATCAAAGACCAATTTAGAGGTTAATTTCGCGATAACCTTGAAAAATAAAGAAATTCGCGAATTTAAGTTCCTAAGATGAAAAGCTTTAAACCAAATTTTACAATTTTTTGTTATAAAACAGGCTGGAAATAAGATAATCTTTAATGACATATTGCAAGAAAACTGTACCATACATAAAAAAACGGAGTACGCCATTGGACTCAGCATGTCTCAAATAAATGGAAATGTTGGTCATACATCTTATTTTCTAAAGTAGTGGTCACTTCTGTCATGCTGTGTTAATATATAATTTATTTAAAATTAAAAAAAGACTTCTAGGCCGCTGTTCCCAAAAAAGTAATTCACATAAAAAATGTGAAAATGAAAATTTACGAATTTTTTTTGGTGTTCTAGATTTCACATCCGAAATTCTTTTTCGTTTTGTTTCGCATAAATAAAATTTGGTGAAAGTAAAACGAATGCACTTTTTTAAATTTTAATTATTCGATTTCAACTTCAAATGAAAACGTGATCAACAAAACACTAAACTTGATTTCATGTGGTTCGGAAATTTTCATGTGAATATAAAAGTTGTGAAAAACAGAACAGAGGCCCTAATGTACAAATTATTAAATAAAAAAATAATTTTCTTCATACATTTTTAATTTTGTAATGGATTATTTAAGTTAAAAAGCTATTTAAAAAAATCTCGGATAATACTTTTCAAAGTACAGGGAAAGCGCTTTTAAAAGTACTTTGCCACTACTAAATGGTGTTATCATTTAGCATCTTAGCAAGTACTAAAAACCCAAAAAAAGGTACTTTGCCAGCATTAATACCACCTTATTAGGTACTTTGCCAGATCTGGCCCGTATGTATTTTTCTGCCTGGGAAATTTTATTATTTTTTTATTCGTTTTTTTTTTTTGTTATGATTTTTATGCTACAAAAAAAAAGAAGAATTACATGCCATAAATTTAAGATAGATTTTAAAATAAGAAATATAAAAAAAATGTTTTTTAAACATTTAATTTAATGTTCTTAAACAAATAATTATTTAATAAATAAATTTCAATTGCAATTATTATCCTTAAAGTATGCTAAAATAATGCTGCAAGATATTAACGAAAAGAATAAAATTAAGCGCCCATATGCAAAATTGCCCAGCAGACATTTTGCTGAACTGGCAGCAGCTTTTGGAAAGGAAACTCGAGTCATGGAGCGCAGCCAAACCTGCTGAATTCATGCATGATTCTCTAAGGCGATATCACACTTTAGAGCGCTAGTTGGATACACCGAAAAAGCGCTCTTAAGATGCTCTGAATCAGTGTCAAAATCGTCAAAAATTTTAAAAAAAGTCGTCAAAAAATCGTTACTTTAAAAAATTTTAAAAAACACATTCTTTTATATATTAAAATTTTTAAACGCACAGTAAAATTTTTTCTATCCACTTTTGTTTAATGATTTTTTTTTTAATTTACGTACACAAAATATTTTTAAGCTAAATAAAAAGGAATTTTCTTTTAAAAAAAGTGACAAAATAGTTTAAACTTTCAACTATTTTTTCAACTTGAAAGCCATTCGATTTTTTATTTCATTTCATTAAATAAATATTAAATCTTAAACAAATAAAATTTCTTACATTTATTTTTACTATAGAAAACAAACTATAGAACTTAAGACACCGTTAAGACCCACGGTCACTTTTTTCAGATTTCAAAGGATATACATTTAAAAAAAATTTTTAGTATCAAAAATTTTTTGTCAAAAAACTCACCTTTTTAGAGCTAAGAATGAGCCTTCGAAAACACTCTAAAAAATTGAGTCAAAAGAGCTATAAATGAACGTATCAAGTATTTTGTTTAAAAAATTATTCGATAAAGACTCCAATTATTCTCAGAGATTTAGTTTTTGAGTCTAAAAAGGGGGTTCCTTTGGATGAATCGTTTTCATACAAAAATTTTAAATATTTCCGTTATTTTTGGAGTCATGTTCACTGGGAATTTAAATATTAAAAAAAAAGATTTTTTATCTAAAAATAGCAACAATTAAAATTTAATTAAAAGAATAATCATATATTTTTTCATACAGAGCAAAAATTAATGACTTTAAAAAAGTTGTAAATTTTGATTTTTGTGAATAAAAGTTGAGTTACAAAAAATCGTCAAAATGAATGGGAATCAAATCAGAAAATCGTCAGGCGTCATTTTGCAAAATTTCATGAAAAAGTCGTCAAAATGACGAAAAATCGTCACTTCTGGCAGCACTGCTCTGAATTCACATCTCTTTAGAGCGCTGAAAAAATCGCTATAAAGATGCAGTGAATTCATGTATATTTTTAGAGCTGATTTAAGCAGAATAGCGATGAAGCACATTTGACTATTTCTGAATACAATTGAAAAATCTTAAATACAATTGACTAATTCTGAAAATCAGTTGACTCCTTGCAAGAATTTTGAAGAAATATCGCCTAAGAGATACAATTACATTTAAAAAATTTCCAATTATATTTTGAAAATTTCAAATTATATTTTAGAAACTTCTATTTATATTTCCGATATTACCATATATAACCAAAAAAATTTTAATTACATTTCAAAAATTTTCAATTATATTGGAAATTTTTGAAATAAAATTGGATATTTTTAAATATAATTGGAGATTCTAAAATATGATTGGACATTTTTTGTAATATAATTTGTATTTTCTGAAACTAAAGTGGAAATGGTGTACTCAATTTTTTTTCATTTAAAATTTGAGGTGTTATGATTGAAGCACTCTTTGCAGCGCTGATTAATGCGCAGTAATGATGCAGTGAAATCATGTGTCATTGTTCAAAACTCATGGTGTTTTATTCAAAAAGTGTGAAATATATTCAAAAGGAAAGCATGTATGAAATTTTATCAAAATATAATTTTATATTTTGAGTTTTATATAAAAAATCTTAACAAAAAATTTTGATTTTTTCACCTTACTTTTACTGCATCCTCAAGAGCGCTCTTTGGATGCGCTTCGGTATGCTATGAAAAGATGCTGTGTCGCCAAAACTTCGATTGATTTTTGCTGGGTGCCCAAAAAATATGAAAAATTATAGAAAAATACGAAACTTCGTCCAAAATTAACGAAAAACGCCCAAGAACAAAATATAACCTAACAATAAAATAAAATCTGATTTTTGCCACAACACGTTTTCCCCAAAACATATATTACGCAAAACATTCTTATTTTGCGGAAAGGATGGGTTTAAGTCTTGGAGTTTATAACCCCTTAGCAGAAAAACTTTTAGGAACACTCAGAAAATAATGTATGTTACAACATGTTAGTTGTTTTCAAATACAAAGTCAGTTGTTTTTGTATGAAAAATATCAAACAACTATTTTTGTTAGTTATTTTGAGTCGTTTTTTTTTTGAACAACTAACAAAAAGTACTGATATGTAAGTAGTAACAGTTATTTAAAGTAGTTAATTTTATTTTTTTTTTATCTCTGAAAAACTTTCAAAGTATTTTTTTTTTTCAAAAAATAAAAATAAAACATCATGATAATGTTTTGCGGAAGATTTGGGTGTACTTGGCAACGCAAAGTTTTTTAGAAAAAATAATGTTATATTTCTTTACAATTCCATTCAAAACGAATTGAAATAACAGTCGAGGACCCCATTAAAAAATCAAACGAGCTGTACATTTGGTAAATGAGTGCAAAAATAAGTGCAAAAAATTGTTTTTACATTTTGGAGAGTATAAAAGATTCGGCACTTAAGAACTAAACAAATGGAAAATTTTTATGTGAAAAGCTCAGATTTGGTAAAAAAATTTAAAACAAGTAGAAAAGTTAAATTCGACTTGGCCGAATCTATGAATACCCTCCACAATGTCCTTTAAAAATTATAGTTAATTTTCTAACGTGAAAAAATAACATTTTTGATTAGAAATATTTTATTTTGTGTAAAAACCTTTTTTTACTAATTTTTAAAAAAATTACTAAATTTTTTTTTGAGTGTAAATTTTTTTTCGAGTGAAACTTTTTTTTAGTAATTTTTGAAAAAAAAAAAAAATAATTTACTAATTTTTTTTTTGAGTGTAAATTTTTTTTTTGAGTGTAAAATTTTTTTTGAGTGTATTTTTTTTTTTTTAGTGTAAAAATATTTTTGAGTGACAAAAATACGTTGTAAAATATTTTTGTGACTTACAAATGTTTTTAAAACCTGTTTAACGGGTTTTCAGCACGTGAATTTAAGGTGAAACTAATCTGAAATTTACGGGTTTGCTAATAACTTTTGAACCACTAGACCGATTTGGCTGAAATTTAAAATAAACCGGACCCGAGGAACGCCAAATATATATGCCACACTTCAGCACCCTCAGAATTTCCGTTCGAAAGTTACCGTGTGTTTTATCTCGTAAATTCCAAAAAAACCCTTGCCGAAATTCACTCATTTGCTTATAACTTTTGAACCACTTGACCGATTTCGCTGGATTGCAATACCAACCTGACCAGGTAAATGCCAAACATATATGCCAAACTTCAGGAGCCTCCGTAAAGTCTTTCAAAAGTTAGCGTGTTTTCAACAGACAGACAGACAGACAGGCAGACGGACAGACGGACGGACGGACGGACGGACGGACATCGCTAGATGGTCTTAAAATCGATCGAGGATCATGAATATATATACTTTATGGGGTCCTAGACCAATATTTCGAGATGTTACAAACGGAATGACAAACTTATATATACCCTCTATCACTAGAGTGGAGGGTATAAAAATGACTTTTTTCACGAAAAACGAAATAATGAGAAAAAAAGTTTAATGAGAAAAAAAATTTGAAAAAAAAAATTATGAAAAATAAAATTTATAAAAAAAAAAAAAATTTGATAAAAAAAAAATTTATGAAAAAAAAAATTTGATGAAAAAAAATTTGATGAAAAAAAAAATTGATGAAAAAAAATATATATCGAGGGCCTATATTCAAAACCCTCTATCTTCCATTTTCACGAAAATGACTTTTTGATTCCAAAATATTCAGTAAAACGGCGCTCATCTATGGTGTAAAATTTAGAACAAAAATATTTTTTTTGCTATTTTATTTGCATTTTTGGTTTTCTCTATCTCTTAAACAAATAATTTTTCTGAATGCAAAACCCTCTATCTTTTCAAATAATTAATTTATAAAAATATGGCTCAAAATTTGGATGTCTTGTGTACATTATGAAACAAAAATATTAATCTTAAAAATCCCGATGCTGATCAGCATCTGTGGATCAAAATCGCGTTTTTAATTTTTTTTACTATTTTTTACATAACATACTCAACAGTTTGTCAACTTTTGAGACGAAATCCGCACCTGTGGACCAAAACCGCGATTTCTGAATTTTTTATAAGCCGTTATCATTAATAAATTACGTTAAAAATTTACCGATGTCGTAAATGAAATCATAATAATTCATTTTTATTAAAATGCAAAACCGTCTATCTGATCATTTTCATTCATGTACTTAATATTTTTGAGAAACAAAACCCTCTATCTATCCTATAAAACCCCCAATAGTGCAAAATTTTAAAAACGGATCATATGTGAGATTTAGTAGTTGATTTAAAAAAATATTGTAGAATATCGAATTTTAATTATTCTAACATAACGCGAAATAAACAGTTTTTTTGGCTCTCCTGAAAAGTTGTGTTTTTTTAGATAGAGGGTTTTGAATATAGGCCCTCGATATATAAAAAAAATTTGGATGAAAAAAAAAAACTTGATGAAAAAAAAAATTTTATGAAAAAAAAAAATTGATAAAAAAAAATTGCTAAAAAAAAATTGATAAAAAAAAAAAATTTATGAAAAAAAAATTTATGAAAAAAAATTATGGAAAAAAAATTGATGAAAAATTTGATGAAAAAAAAAAAAATTGATGAAAAAAAAAATATGAAAAAAAATTTGATAAAAAAAAAAAAAAATTGATGAAAACCATTTTTTTTTTGTTGAAAAATAATTATGTAACCTTTTATTCACCAGCTGGTGAAAAACGGTTTTTTTCACCACGAGGTGAATTATTATCCAAGTTGCAAACCCAAGTTACTAAAATTTTGGGTTTTAGGAAAATGAAAATTGTAATTCTCATTTTTTTTTCGTTAATTGTTAGCTTGTATAGTCAAACTGAGGTGGCGTCATGCAACTTTTTTAAAATTAGACACCAGCCTAAATACTTATCATGTTAAAAAAAAAAATTGTAAAAAATTTGGTCTTCAATTTTTTTTCTTAAAAATTAAAAAAAAAAAGGATTATATATTGATTATTTTATTTTTACTAATATGTAAGTTGTTTTTACTACAAATTCAAATCGGTCGATTTTTTGTTAAAATTTGTTGTGAAAATTTTTCGACTGCTCCGCTTTAATAGCACCTCCATGCAGTTTTTAATTCATTACGTTTGATTTTCTGTGATAATCTGGAAGTAAGTGCAGGGGTTGTTGGTTCGATTCCCACCGGAACCTTTGTATGTTATTCTAAACGGGAAGGTTGTTCATCAGTTTTTTCTTGGTTAGTTAAGTATATAATACAAACAAAAAATACCATTTGCTGTATTGTTTCTAAAAAAATTATGAAGTATTTTTTTACGTTGTTTCACTATTTTGGGTACTTAATTTGTCTGTTGACTGTTTTATTGCGACTTATTTCTGTTTTGAAATTTTAAGATTTAAAAAAAATAAAAATGGACATTTAAAAAAATAACAAGTAGAAAAGTTAAATTCGACTTTGCCGAATCTATGAATACCCTCCACAATGCATTTTTTTTAAAGTGTAGTACATTTTTTAACGTGAAAAAATCAACAATTTTGATTAGAAATATTTAATTTTGAGTAAAAAACTCTTTTTTTTGACATTTTTTTTAAAAAAAAAAGAAAAATTACTAATTTTTTTTTTGAGTGTAACATTTTTTTCCAGTGTAATGTTTTTTTACTGTAAAAATTTTTCTGAGTGAATGCACGTACGTATGTACACAAAATATTGTCATTTTTGTAAAAAAAAAATAATTTTTTTTTGTGTAATTTTTTTTTTTTGAGTGTTAAATTTTTTTTTGAGTGTAAATTTTTTTTTTGAATGTCAATTTTTTTTCGAGTGTAATTTTTAAGTTACCAATGCTTTTAAAACTAAACAAGTTTAAAAAGCATTGCTTTAAAATTAAACAAGTTTGAAAAGCATTGTTTAGTTACCACCAATGCTTTTAAAACTTGTTAAAACACGTGGCATTTTAAATGAAACTAATCTGAAATTCAGGGTTTTGCTTATAACTTTTGAACCACTGGACCGATTGAGCTGAAATTTAATACCAAACAGACCCGGGGAACGGCAAAGATACATGCCAAGCTTCAGTAGTTTCATTATTGTCTTTCGAAAGTTATCGTGTTTTTTATCTCGTAAATTCGCGAAACACCCTTGCCGAAATTTACTCTTTTGCTCATAACTTTTGAACCACTGGACCGATTTGGCTGGATTGCAATACCAACCTGATCAGGTAAATGACAAACATATATGCCAAACTTCAGTAGCCTCTGCAAAGTCTTTCAAAAGTTAGCGTGTTTTCTACGGACAGACAGACAGACGGACGGACGGACGGACGGACATCGCTAGATCGACTTAAAATCGATCGAGGATCATAAATATATATACTTTATGGGGTCCTAGACCAATATTTCGAGGTGTTACAAACGGAATGACAAACTTATATATACCCTCTATCACTAGAGTGGAGGGTATAATAATCAAAAATAAACTTAAAGGTTGCTGATGCTTGACATATTTATTTACTTGCTCAGGTTGGCGTTGATTTTTTTTTTTTCAAAATCGGAATGAGCGATAGGAAATTATAAGGAAAACCATAAGTAAAACCTTGATATGAAATTGGGGTTTTCTCGAATTTATATGTTAAAAAATCGCGGTATCGAATTTAAGACATTGTAGGAGCGTTCGTCCGTTTTTCTTTCTGTGGAAAGTATACTGCAGTACAAACCAAAAGAGCTGGACTACCTTAATTTAGCACGAATATGTCTTGTGTTCATAGGCTGATATTGTTTATAAATAGACAAAATCGGAATAGGGCGAAAAAGTTTGCTTTGAAGAAAAAGCTTCCTTTGAAGTATTTTACCAACCTCTGAAAAACACGAACTTAAACCGATATTACTTAAATATATAACTTTTTCAGTCCGCCCTTCTGAGGGCGTTGATATAAAAATTAATCACATTTAAGAGGGTATAAAGGATTCGGCGCAGACTCAGTCGCACTTGTTTTTTGTACATTTAATTAACAAATTCTAAATTTTTATTTGTTGATTTTTCTGTTAGTACAGATCGATCTATTTGTTATGAGGGTTTAAGTTGAAAAATGTAGAAGAAAAATTTAATTTTTATGTCAAAAGAATTCTAGAGTTGGTGAATAAAATTTTTTGACGAAAAACACAATTTTTCATGAAACAAAAAATGTTGATGAAAAAAAAAATTATGAAAAAAAAAAATAATGAAAAAAAAAATTTTTGATAAAAATAATATTGTTGATAAAAAAAGTTTTTTTGATTTAAAAAAAAAATTAATAAAAAAAACAAAAAAAAATTATGAAAAAAAAAAATTATGGAAATAAAATATTTTTAAAAAAAATTATGAAAAAACAATACTAGATGAAAAAAATGTTGATAAAAAATTTAAGAGAAAACAAGTAGAAAAGTTAAATTCGACTTGGCCGAATCTACCCTCCACAATGCCCTTTATAAGTGATAGTACATTTTCTAAATTGAAAAATAAATAACAGTTTTGATTAGAAATATTTTATTTTGTGTAAAAAAACTTTTTTAGTAATTTTTGAAAAAAAAAAATATTTTTTTTTGAGTGTAAAAATTTTTTTGAGTGTAAAATTTTTTTCGAGCGTTGTAAAATATTCTGGCCAGGCACTCTACCCATCGTGCCAAAGTCACTTGATACAAACAGGTTTTTATATTTCTATAAAAAAAATGTTTGAATTTTTTGTCTACAAAAAAAAAATAACCAACACAAGTAGGTAAAAACTAATGACTCTTCTTTAAAAATTGCCAACAAATTAAAAAAAAAACAAGTAAGAAAGTTATAGTCGGTCAAGACCGACCATATGATACCCTAACCATATGATACCCTACACCAGTGTTTTCCGGAAAATGGGTCTCAAGTCCAAACATGGACCGATTGGATCTATCTTTTGTTAGATCTTTATTTGGTGTAGAAAACACACACAGATCAAATTTTAGTGGAATTGGTTTATTTTTTTGCCAATAGACCGATTTAACTGAATAAGACTTGGCAAAAAAGTTATTTTGGAGAAAAAACAAGTAGAAAAGTTAAATTCGACTTGGCAGAATCTATGAATACCCTCCACAATGCCCTTTTTAAGTGATAGTAAATTTTCTAACTTGAAAAAATTACATTTTTGGTTAGAAATATTTTATTTTCTGTAAAAAAACTTTTTTTATTAATTTTTGAAAAAATTACTAATTTTTTTTTTTTTTGTTTTAATGTAAAAAAACTTTTTTTTATTAATTTTTGAAAAAAAAGAAAATAATTTACCAATTTTTTTTTTTGAGTGTATAATTTTTTTTGAGTGTAAACTTTTTTTGAGAGTATTTTTTTTTTTTTAGTGTAAAAATATTTTTGTGTGACAAAAATACCTTTTAAAATATTTTTCTGACTTACAAATGTTTTTAAAACATGTTTAACGGGTTTTCAACACTTGAATTTAAGGTGAAACTAATCTGAAATTCACGGTTTTGCTAATAACTTTTGAACCACTGGACCGATTTGGCTGAAATTTAAAACGAATCGGACCAGAGGAACGGTAAATATATATGCCACACTTCAGCATCCTCAGAATTGCCGTTCGAAAGTTACCGTGTGTTTTATCTCGTAAATTCCAGAAAACCCTTGCCGAAATTCACTCATTTGCTTATAACTTTTGAACCACTGGACCGATTTCGCTGGATTGCAATATCAACCTGACCAGGTAAATGTCCAACATATATGCCAAACTTCAGGAGCCTCCGTAAAGTCTTTCAAAAGTTAGCGTGTTTTCAGAAGACAGACAGACAGACAGACAGACAGACAGACAGACAGACAGACAGACAGACAGACAGACAGACAGACAGACAGACAGACAGACAGACAGACAGACAGACAGACAGACAGACAGACAGACAGACAGACAGACAGACAGACAGACAGACAGACAGACAGACAGACAGACAGACAGACAGACAGACAGACAGACAGACAGACAGACAGACAGACAGACAGACAGACAGACAGACAGACAGACAGACAGACAGACAGACAGACAGACAGACAGACAGACAGACAGACAGACAGACAGACAGACAGACAGACAGACAGACAGACAGACAGACAGACAGACAGACAGACAGACAGACAGACAGACAGACAGACAGACAGACAGACAGACAGACAGACAGACAGACAGACAGACAGACAGACAGACAGACAGACAGACAGACAGACAGACAGACAGACAGACAGACAGACAGACAGACAGACAGACAGACAGACAGACAGACAGACAGACAGACAGACAGACAGACAGACAGACAGACAGACAGACAGACAGACAGACAGACAGACAGACAGACAGACAGACAGACAGACAGACAGACAGACAGACAGACAGACAGACAGACAGACAGACAGACAGACAGACAGACAGACAGACAGACAGACAGACAGACAGACAGACAGACAGACAGACAGACAGACAGACAGACAGACAGACAGACAGACAGACAGACAGACAGACAGACAGACAGACAGACAGACAGACAGACAGACAGACAGACAGACAGACAGACAGACAGACAGACAGACAGACAGACAGACAGACAGACAGACAGACAGACAGACAGACAGACAGACAGACAGACAGACAGACAGACAGACAGACAGACAGACAGACAGACAGACAGACAGACAGACAGACAGACAGACAGACAGACAGACAGACAGACAGACAGACAGACAGACAGACAGACAGACAGACAGACAGACAGACAGACAGACAGACAGACAGACAGACAGACAGACAGACAGACAGACAGACAGACAGACAGACAGACAGACAGACAGACAGACAGACAGACAGACAGACAGACAGACAGACAGACAGACAGACAGACAGACAGACAGACAGACAGACAGACAGACAGACAGACAGACAGACAGACAGACAGACAGACAGACAGACAGACAGACAGACAGACAGACAGACAGACAGACAGACAGACAGACAGACAGACAGACAGACAGACAGACAGACAGACAGACAGACAGACAGACAGACAGACAGACAGACAGACAGACAGACAGACAGACAGACAGACAGACAGACAGACAGACAGACAGACAGACAGACAGACAGACAGACAGACAGACAGACAGACAGACAGACAGACAGACAGACAGACAGACAGACAGACAGACAGACAGACAGACAGACAGACAGACAGACAGACAGACAGACAGACAGACAGACAGACAGACAGACAGACAGACAGACAGACAGACAGACAGACAGACAGACAGACAGACAGACAGACAGACAGACAGACAGACAGACAGACAGACAGACAGACAGACAGACAGACAGACAGACAGACAGACAGACAGACAGACAGACAGACAGACAGACAGACAGACAGACAGACAGACAGACAGACAGACAGACAGACAGACAGACAGACAGACAGACAGACAGACAGACAGACAGACAGACAGACAGACAGACAGACAGACAGACAGACAGACAGACAGACAGACAGACAGACAGACAGACAGACAGACAGACAGACAGACAGACAGACAGACAGACAGACAGACAGACAGACAGACAGACAGACAGACAGACAGACAGACAGACAGACAGACAGACAGACAGACGGACGGACGGACGGACATCGCTAGATCGTCTTAAAATCGATCGAGAATCATGAATATATATACTTTATGGGGTCCTAGACCAATATTTCGAGGTGTTACAAACGGAATGACAAACTTATATATACCCTCTATCACTAGAGTGGAGGGTATAAAAATAAGAAAAAACTTTTTAGGGGAAAAAAATTTGGGCGAAAATAAAAAATTTTGATGAAAAAAAAATTTTTTTGATTAAAAAAATTAAATAAATATATTAAACAAAAAAGATTTTTGACGAAAAACTAATTTTTATAAAAAAAAAAAAAAATTTTTTTGATAAAAAATGTTTTTGAAAAAAATAAAGTTTTTCATGAAAAAAAAAAAAATCATAAAGAATGATGACAAAAAAAAAGAAAATAATTGAAAGGGACGGTTTTCGGTAACAGAACCCTTTTTTTAATCTACTAACAATTAGTCCTTTTCCATTTTCAAGCACTAATAATTCCATAAATAACAGATAATAGTAAAATAAAATTGTTGTTCATTTATTTTTTCTTATGTATGTTATGTATAAAAAATTCTGTATAACTTATTTCTGTTAATTTTTCTTGACATTGTTTTTAAATATATTTTATTATTATTTAACTTTATTATAAATATGACAGAAAATATAGTGACTGCATCTGTTTACTTGTACTTAAGGGTGTGCCGATTTTTTTAAAGTTTCAAATTGCATTAATAAATATCATCCATAAGAAATAATTATGCATTAAAAAAAAAACCTTGTCAAATTACTAAAAAAAGTCCGTAATCCCATTTTAGCAATATTTGACAATCTTTCTTGTTTTTTAACATAAAATTTTCCATTGAAATTTAAATTTTTCTTTGTAATTTTACATTTTTTTTTCGTGAATTTTTTAATTTCCAATGTAAACTTACAAAAAAAAAATGTCACGATAATTCCTTGTAAGTATCATCGCATCAAAAAAGTTGTAAATTTAAAATTTTATTGGTAAAAATCTTGTAAAATAACAAAAAAGCTCGTAATTCTTACTAGAAATTCTCGTACTTAAAATAGGAGGTAGAACAAAATCTAATAAAGACACGAGAGTAATTTTTATCGCGTCAAAAAGGTTGTAAATTTACAATTTTATTGGTAAAAAGCTTACAATTTTTTGTAATTTTACCAGTAATTTTACCAATAGAATTTTAATTTTTACTAAGAACTCTCTTAAAATAGAAGGTTTGCTACAATTACTTTACGAGGCTTTTTTTTTTGGTTAATTAACAAGATTTTTATTTTGAGTGTGGGAAGTTTATAAAACAAATTTTAAGGTTACTTTCCGTTGGCTAACAGCGCTTAAATTCATGTTCGATGTTTTTGAAAAATTCGGCTTTACAAATAGAAAATTTTGAGGACGTCATAGCAAAGACATGTTCCCTATTTTGGTCCAAATATGGTAATTTATGTCTAAAAATTAAAAATCAATTTCATGAAAATAAAAAGATGAAAAGATTCGGCATGCCCTATTGTACATGCTTTCATAACATAATTCTCTCATAATATATATTTCTTTATGATAATGTCACATACATGTCATATTTACATTTAAGTGTACGTAAACAATAAGGTTGCACATAATATAAAATTTTAAATAAATAAACAGTAATGGAAAGTGAAATCATTAGTGCGCTGAAATCACACACGATATGGTTTAACAATTTATCTGGAAAAAAAATCAAAAAAACTATTTAAAACAATTAAAAAATTATAAAAGAACGAACCACTGGGTCTTATTAATGAAAATTTTATTATTAAAAATTGTATTCTCTTTATTTGGGATTCTGTCCCATAGTTACTTGACAAGAAAAATAGCATCATCAATAAAAGACTAAAAAAAATTTCCGATGTGTGGTACTTAAATTAAGTACATAGAATAAATATACTTATGATTACATGCTGTCATATCATGCATTCTATGCCAAATCGGACATTTAGAATTTTTTCTATAATTTTCCCAATTTTATTAAAATTTTTAGTACCATTCGAAAGCTCCTACGTAGTACATTTTCAGATGTTTATTGGCAACCCGTTCAAAAGATGTCGAATTTTCAAAAATTCGGAGCTAGTTCCCTTGTTCAAACTTCTTTTACCCATAAAGAAATGATCCAAATTCCAAAATTTCTTATGTTTTTTTTTTTTTTTTATGAACTTTGAATTATCTCGACAATACTTGTTATCACTGCCTAACACAGAAAGTATATCATTAGACAAAAACCATTTCGGGCAAACCAATTTTTTTTTTTTGGCCACATTGAGTATTTAAACCTCTTACTTTTCCCACTGTATGTTAAACACATACAATTGCACTTTTGTATAAATACAAATAAATAATTATAAATGCAACAAGGATAATGTTTTTATTATTATTCCTTTTCTTCATCTCCATTCAGTGTCATCATATTCAACGTTGTCTGTCTCATTTGTCAATCCCATTTTATTTATATTTCTGTATTTTAACAAAAAAAAACAAAAAAAAAAAAGACAATAAAGAAAACAGAAAAAACAACAATTTGTATGACTACTACATAAGAATAAGTGAATCACACAAATGCAAATTTAAACATGCATAACTACAACCCAGTTGGTAAAATTTTAAAGACATTATTAATGTAGGAAACCAAAAAATCTATGAATATATCTAAATTGTATAGTAATTTGAATAAAACAATTAACAAAACTTAATTCGGCCTTGTGGAATGTATGGAAATAAAAAATATTTTTTTCGACTTGGAAAATTCAAAAATTCAAAAAATTTTTAAAATTTGAGAATTTTTTTTTTTAAACATTTTGAATGAAATTCTTAACTCCAAAACGCAACAAATTCTGTCAGGAACAAAAAGTTTTTGAAATTTTAAAATCTTGACGTGTGATATTGTTGCAAAATTACGGTTTTATTTTCTAAAATTTGTATAAAGGAGTAAAATTTTTGCTCTACTAGATTTAAAAAAATATATGGCAAAAATTTGAGCCAATAGGAATGAATTTACCCGTGTAGTTCAGCGATCAAAGTTTTGAATTTTTGAAATAAAAAAATAAAATAAGTGAACAAAATATGTCTTGAGATACATCCTACATCATATATATTTATTTTGATGCACTGAACAAGGATATCAACAAAAAAATCAAAACCAGTCGAATGGTTTTCAAGATATTGCAAAATGAAATTTGCAAAAAAAATTAGGTTTGTACCTAAGATCAAGAAATTAAAACAAAATCTCAAAATCGGGTTTCCTTAAGGTTGAGAGGTGAGACAAACTTTATTTTAATATTAATTTGAATCAAATCCGATAATTTTAACCCGTGGTGCCCTTCAACCAAAGTTTTGGTTTTTTAAACTCCAAACTTTGATCGAAAGGTGCCATGAATTAAAACGGTCTGATGTGGTTCAAATTAAGTTTATGTGAAAGTTTGCTTCAAGCTCTATGAAATAGTCCATAGAAAAAAATTTTGAAATTTTTTTAAAAAATTTTCAGTAAGATTACACTGTGGAACAAATTTAGGTTAGCAAAAGTTAGGTTGATTCGATCGACCTAAGCAAAATGAAGCAAAATGTTGAAAAAAAGCATGAAAAAAAAAAATAATTTTTCCAAAATTTTGCTTCATAAGCACCACAAAAATTTTCTAGATCAATTTTTTAAAAAATTTTAATTATTTGACAGGTCTCTATAAATAATTTGGCTTTTACAGATTGAAAAAATATCAATTAGTCGACGAGCTATAGCCAAAGAAACCATAAAAACAATATGCTGAAAATCGGCATTTGACTGCAAAGTTCGAAGGTCGATTACACTCAAAATAATCAATCTGTTAAATTACAGAGATACTCTGCTGAGCCAGCAGAAAATACCATAGATTTCCAACCAGCAAGATTTTTTTGTTATTTTACGAAGAAAACTCTGTAAAATGATTTCGATAAAAAAAAAACTGTAAATTTACAGAATTATCTGTAAAATATTGTTAAACGCGACCAGAATTTGACTATTTTATTTACTATTTGATTTCTGATCAATTTATCTTTCCTTAATGTGCAAGTAGTGTTGACAATTGGAAAATGCCATCGAGTAAATTTGCCCGCATTAATGCTTCCAAATTGTAAATTTACTTTTTTTTTTTGTGAAAGTTTTTTACGAGTACCTCCAATTTTACACGAGATCCTCGTAAAAGGTTTTATTATTACAGAGCAATAAGTAAAATTACAGTTGAAATTTTGTATTTTGGTTACGAAAAAAAAAACACAAAAACAAAAAAACACAAGTAAAAAAGTTTTTATACACTCAAAATAATTACTCTGTTAAAAACTCTGTAAAATGACTGTAATCTCAATTCGGCAGATATTTGACAAAGTTATCTGTCGAAATACAGATTTTAAGAATATACTTTGTATTTTCTTGTAACCGAAAAACAAAATTTTATCTGTAATTTAACTTTTTACTTGGTATTTCTATTTTACAGATAATAAACAGAGTTTTTGGTTAAAATACAGATTTTATAAAAAACTTGTGTTTTTTTTCTCGTAAACAAAATACAAAATTTCAACTGTAATTTTACTTATTGCTTTGTAATAATAAAACCTGGTAAATTTTACAAGGATGTCATGTCGTGTAAAATTGGAGGTACTCGTAAAAACTTTCACAAAAATAAAAAAAAAGTAAATTAAGATTATGGAAGCATTAAAGCGGGCAAATTTACTCGATGGCAGTTTCCAATTGTCAACACTACTTGCACATTAAGGAAAGATAAATTAATCAGAAATCAAATATTCAAATTCTGGTCGCTTTTATCAATATTTTACAGATAATTCTGTAAATTTACAGTTTATTTTATCGAAATCATTTTACAGAGTTTTCTTCGTAAAATAACAAAAAATCTTGCTGGTTGGAAATCTATGGTATTTTCTGCTGGCTCAGCAGAGTATCTCTGTAATTTAACAGAGTGATTATTTTGAGTGCACTCAAAATAATTACTCTGTTAAAAACTCTGTAAAATGACTGTAATCTCAATTCGGCAGATATTTGACAAAGTTATCTGTCGAAATACAGATTTTAAGAATATACTTTGTATTTTCTTGTAACCGAAAAACAAAATTTTATCTGTAATTTAACTTTTTACTTGGTATTTCTATTTTACAGATAATAAACAGAGTTTTTGGTTAAAATACAGATTTTATAAAAAACTTGTGTTTTTTTTCTCGTAAACAAAATACAAAATTTCAACTGTAATTTTACTTATTGCTTTGTAATAATAAAACCTGGTAAATTTTACAAGGATGTCATGTCGTGTAAAATTGGAGGTACTCGTAAAAACTTTCACAAAAATAAAAAAAAAGTAAATTAAGATTATGGAAGCATTAAAGCGGGCAAATTTACTCGATGGCAGTTTCCAATTGTCAACACTACTTGCACATTAAGGAAAGATAAATTAATCAGAAATCAAATATTCAAATTCTGGTCGCTTTTATCAATATTTTACAGATAATTCTGTAAATTTACAGTTTATTTTATCGAAATCATTTTACAGAGTTTTCTTCGTAAAATAACAAAAAATCTTGCTGGTTGGAAATCTATGGTATTTTCTGCTGGCTCAGCAGAGTATCTCTGTAATTTAACAGAGTGATTATTTTGAGTGTATAGTTGTATATAATTTTATAAACATCATATATGATTATATAGAATTATATAGAATTTGATGCGAAAAATGAGTCGATAAAACCATATAAAATTTTATCAATGTTACTTATGTTTTGATAAATTTTTTATATAATTTTATGCGAAATTTGGACCCCTATTTTTATATAACAAAAGCAAATTTATATAATCAGATATAATTATATACAACTATATCAAATTATATAAAACAATATATAATTTTATAAAATTATATAAAATTATATCAAGTTTTATATAAATCATAAAATTTTGTTTTAATTATATAAAATTATATATAATTTTATGTAACTTTATATAGTTTTATACAGTTTTATACAATTTTATATATTTTTATATTATTACATCTGATTATATAATTTTGCTATTATTATATAAAAATAGGGGTCCAAATTTCGCATAAAATTATATAAAAAATTTATCAAAATATAAGAAACATTGATCAAATTTTATATAGTTTTATCGACTCATTTTTCGCATCAAATTCTATATAATTCTATTTAATCATATATGATGTTTATAAAATTATATACAACTATATAGGAACTTCTATACTCGGGATCTGTATTTAAAAAAAAAACTCTGTTTATTATCTGTAAAATAGAGATTACAAAGTAAAAAGTAAAATTACAGATAAAATTTTGTTTTTCGGTTACAAGAAAATACAAAGTATATTCTTAAAATCTGCATTTCGACAGATAACTTTGTCAAATATCTGTCGAATTGAGATTACAGTCATTTAACAGAGTTTTTAACAGAGTAATTATTTTGAGTGTAGAAAAAAATTTGAACTAACATAAACTAACCCCGCGATACGGGTCTTCTAATTTAGCCTCTATTTTCACCCCTCACTCTTAGAATCGACCTAACTTTTTCTAACCTGAAATTGTTCCACAGTGTTATTCTAGCTCAAGGTCATATTTCTCTTACTAATCATTACGATGACATTGTCAAAGTATCCATTTTCAAGAAACTATTTATAAAGTTGTTTGTTTTAAACTGATTGGTTTGGCCATTTGGCAAGACTTACTCGTCACGTGTTTCGGTTTGGTTAAACATTTCGTTTGAAATTAAGAGCTGTATGTTGTATATTTAGTACATAAATTCTCATTATGTCTACTTACTTACAAATATAATACTTTATGTTTTGCCACTTAAGATGGTTAATTGGCTTAATACTATTGACAATGAAATTTTCTTTAACGTAGGAAAATTTTTAACTAATTTCAAATGGCGATATCTCTAAAAAAAGCTTGAACGACTTCAGAAATTTTTTGATATTTGTATTGAGCAATCCAAAATTAAGCAAATTTTTATTTTTTTTTTTATTTTTCAACAATCCAAATTTTTGGTAAAAATTTCCTCAAAAATCTAAAAAATTGACGGTCGCAGAGGGTTAAAATGATCGAATTTGGATAAGATAAGGATTAGTTGAAAGATTTCCTTAAGTTCCATGAAAGGGCCATGGGGAAAAAATTACGATTTTTTTTAATTATTTCTTGAACGTAGGAAGAACCTGCTACTTTTTGCAAACTTTAAATTGCGATATCTCATAAACCTGACTGAATTTTTTTCTGATACTGGTGCTTAGTTCACCAAAATAATTAAATATGACGTGTCGCATTTTCAGCAACCCACTTTTCAACCAAAAATCTTAAACTTTAATTGACGGACGGGCTAAAATTATCGGATTTGGACTTCAAAAAAGGTTTAATTGAAAGTTTGTCGCAAACTCTATAAAAGAGTCAGGGCAAAGAAATTTTTAGATATTTTTAAAAAAATTTCTTGAGTGTAGGAACAACCTGTAATTTTTTGTAAATCTCAAAAAGCGTTATCTCGAAAGCCGTTTAACCGTTTTTATTTTAAAATTCATGTTCAATCCACCAAAATTTATAAATCTGATGTGCCGAAAACAATATTTTTTTTTTAATTTCTGATCAATTTTTAATAAAAAATAAAAATTGTTTTATTCGACCTTTAAAAAATTATACTTTGAGTAGGTTTATTCTAGCTCGAGGTCATTTTTTCCTTTACTAACTAAAACTATGATATTCTCATAGAATAATTTTTAAGAACGTTATTTTTCTATTTTAAATAGAACACGTGTTTCGGAATTTGTCAGATTCCATTGTCAAGATTATTTAGCAAAAATAAACACCCTATACTACATCAAGTAGCAAAGGGTTTTTAATGGCAAATCGTTAATGATCAAACTAAAATATTAATACATATTCGACTCTACTCCCATTGGGAATTAGAAGACGAAAATTGTTTCATCGTAGTAAGATGACGATCATCAACTAGCCAACAAATAAATATTAACAAGTGAGAGTGTTAAATTCAGCTGTGCCGAATCTTTGATACCCACCAACATGTTAAAGTACATATTAAAAAATTTCAGAAACGTTTTTGGGGAGGGGCTCTGTGGGGGTGCTGGGGAATACCATTATTATTTATTAGGCTTTTTGAACTTTAGTAATACCATTTTCTCATAATTTTTATGTTTTTTTTAATTCACGCCCACAAATGGGGGCGGGGCAAAAAACAACAACATTTTTTAGCCCCCCGGAGTCTAAGTGTAGGATTTTTAACTCCTTCTAACATAAAAAGGTTTCATTTGTTTAACAGAAATGCAAAAAAGCTGTAAAAATGGCGTTTTTATAGAGGTTTTTTTAGTTCTTTAAGGCGGAACTTTTTTGCCCCTTATACGATTTTACCCATTTCCGAACTTAACTGGCCTATGACTATGAGACACATTCGTGCTAATTTTTAGGAGTCTGTCTCTTTTATTTTGGACTGAATCGTGCTTTATAAAGACGGACGGACGGACATTCATAGAATGACTTATAATCGATCATAGATCGATAATATATATACTTTATGGGGTCCTCGACCGATATTTCTATGCGTTACAAACGGAATGACAAAGTGAGTATACCCCCATACTGTGGTTGGATGGTATAAAAGCAGACTGATACTGATTACTAGGGATGAGATTCATATGCTCTAAAAAAATCTGAAATATGCGCTAAAAAACCTTAAACTATGCACTAAAAAATAAATTGTGTACAACAAAAACTTTGTTTTCATACAAAAAACTTCTTGAGAAGCAAAAAATAATGCTGGGCTTAAATATTAAGATATAAAATTTTATACAAGCAAATTTTTTTAGAAATTTTGTCAATCTATAAAAAAATAATATTTCTGATTTACAATACAAATTTTTAGAATTTAAAAAAGTTTTTGAAAAAATAAATTACAATTTGTGTTTTTGCTAATTTATACCAAATATGCAAAAATATGCACTTAAAAGTTGGAAATATGCTCTTAAAACTAAAATATCCAAAAATATGCATTTTCACCAAAATATGTAAAAACAAATCGATGCCATTTTAACGTAAATTTCTTGATTCTGAAAGATAACTGGTCGATATCATTCTTAGACTATCGACAAAAAACATGCATTCGCATGGAAATCACATTCCTACTGATTGATTGCAAATATTTCTATTTACGTGTATAATACCATATAAGGGGTATTCACCATAGCGTGCTGACCATTTTGTTCAAATACTGATTAATTATTATTAAAAAAATTAAAATAATTTTTTTCGACCTTTAAAATATTATATTTTGAGTAGGTTTATTCTAGCTCAAGGTCATTATTTTCTTTACTTAATTTTTTGCAAGACTTAATAGACACGTGTTTCGGAATTTGTCAGATTATTTAAAAAAAACACAAAAACATAAATAAATTTGAAACAGATAAATAATTTTCTTGAAAATTATTCTATGAGAATATCATAGTTTTCATTAGTAAAGAAAATAATGACCTCGAGCTAGAATAAACCTACTCAAAATATAATAATTGAAAATTATTTATAAACGCCGCCAATGTTTTCTGTGGATTTTTGCCGATATGTTTCCAACGATTTACCAATTATTTCAGATATTCTTTTAATTTCACTCACTCAACAAATGAAGTTGTAACAACCTAATGAGCGGTTGGAACAACCTCAATAATGATGATGTAATACTTACGGTTGTGGCAACTGTAGTTGTTATGTGATTGTTGACCAACTGGGTTACTCAAACACATATGTATGGATGTTTGTTTCTGTCATTTGCTCTGTGTGAGTTAAGTGAAGTAGTAAATATTTTATTTAATGCTAAAATGTCAAGGATTTATTTTGTCACTACTCTCGTCCTCCGTTTGAATATTTTTTTTTTTTTAATACACACCCTCCCTCATTCGTTTTTGTATTTCTTTTGCGCTGTCATCAACATCATCATTAACCTCCTCCTCTATTAGTATTTTTTAGTTTCAATGTTATCAAGTACATTATTATTACAATAAATACATTAATTCTACTAACTCAACTTTTTCGTTTTTGTTTGTTCAACTTGGTTTTGTATTTTATAAAACAAAAAAAAAACAATACAAACAAAAATAAAAGAACACATGTTGTCAACTAATTATAACATTATGATAAATTAGTTTCGATGTTTTTACAAAAAACAGAAATGAACAACAGGAAAAACAGATTTACAAGGACATTTTTAAGTACATACTGTTTTAGTTGTCAACCAACTAATTAAACCCTTCATGCATATTTAAATGTTAGCCATACAATTTATTGCAGGTTAATTAATTTGTTAAAGAAAAATGGAATTTGAAAAATCCTACAGATTTTTCTACCTGCAGTGTTATTTGTGGCCTCTTGCTTAATTGTTTATTATCTCTTAATTTTAACCCATTTTTATATTACAAAAAAGAAAATCTCTTAAAACGCGTCTCAAGGTAATTTAACACATTTACAACCTTGGTAATGTATTAACAAGGCTTTTATATCAATTAAATGAAATTAAACGTTATTAAAAATTAATGTACCGTAGCCCTGCGAGATAAGTGATTTATGTATTTAATTTTTTTTATTATTATTTTTTAATAATTAATTTGATAGCTGCAATGAATTGTCTGCATGGCTGCAGTTTTTGTTAATCCTTTGTATACAAAATAAAATGTCAGTCAAATCAGCAGATAAATTTGTTAACAAGAAAGGTATCCACAGTAAAAATTCTCCAAAAAAAAAAGTTTCAAAAATCAGTTTCAGTGACATTTTTTGTTTGTGTTTTAAAATTATGAATTCATTACAAATGAACAAGAATTTTGAAACAAAAAAAAATGGGAGTTCAAAATAATGCTTTAATGCAAATTTTTTTGCGTTTTGGGTTAAAAAATAAGTAGAAAAGTTAAATCCGACTTGGCCGAATATTTTGTATGAAAAAACATTTTTTTGTAATAATAATCCCGGCGCGACGGGATTCGAACCTGAGCTGCCAGCACTATAAGCGAAAAATTTGCGTACAAAACAGCATTTTTTGTGTTCAATGGATTTGTTTGATGGATTTTCGCTTATAGTGCTGGCAGCTCAGGTTCGAATATCGTCGCGCCGGGATTTGTGTTCGAAAAATTCTACATCGTTTTTGGGCCTTGCAACATTTTAAAAGTACACATTGTACCAATGCACATTTTTTTGTTCAGAAAAGAAAACATCATTAGTTTTTTAAGATTTGGATGGTATAGAAGATTCCGCACATCACTTTTACTTGTTGTGTTAAATACGGTCAATTTCCATATTTTTGGTATTTTATTGTTTTTGTTGATGCATTTTGTTTTGTGAGAGATGTGTGCGTGAGTGATTTCGATGAAAAGACACTATATATTACGAACTCCAACAGTGATTTTATAAAATCTGACCGAGGGTCTTCAGATTTGTCTAATTTTTTGTACACATTGGTACTATGGAACCAACAAAACTTATCCATTTTCAGTTTTTTTAAATTTAAAAATATCGCGTTTTTTACGAATTTTATTTTTTTTTTTAAAAATTTAAAAAAAATAAAAAAATTATGGTACTTTGAGGAACCATGTCTTTAAAACTATTTATAAGAATTCTACCATTCGATTCTAACAATTGTCCTTTTTTATACCAATGCACTCAAAAAAGAACGTTTTTGATGCAAATGCAATTTTTAGATGCATTTATAAAAACTTTGTCCCCCTTCGACTTTTCTGAAACCTGTAAAAATTTAAAGAATACAATTTTTTACATATAACTAAGTGCAGCTTTTTTTGGACCTTCGGGGTTTTCCACCTTTCGTAGTTTTTTTAAAAACTACTTATGAGATTTTTCCATACAAAAAATAAATTTGATGTTTAGTCTGTAATTTTATCAAAAAACAATTAAGAAAATTATAGTCGGTGAAGACCGACCATATAATACCCTACACCAGAGTTTCCCGGAAAATGGGTCCCAAGTTCAAATATGGGCCGATTAGATCTATATTTTGTCAAATATCCCAAGTAAAAATGTGAAGGATCAGTACTGATCCGAAAAATGGATCGCTAAGATTAGACCAGTTTTAATCGGACGGATACAATTTCATCCGAAAAATGGGTTTATCTAATTATATAAACCCATTTTTCGGATGACATTGTATCCGTCCGTTTAAAACTGATCTAATCTTAGCGATCCATTTTTCGGATCAGTACTGATCTTTCAAATTTCGGATCAGTACTGATCCGAGTAAGATCTTTTAAATCTCGGATAAGACGTGATATATAAAAATATATCTAAACATTTTTACTCGGGATTTTATAAGTGTAAAAAACACTCACAAATCAAATTTGAGTGAAATTGGCTTCGATTTGTTGCCAATAAACAGCTTTAAGTGAAAATCGGGCGAAATTTTCACATGGGGCCTAAGTACAAAAATAGGCCGATGGTAATCAGATTCGATAAGGTTGTTTAAGTACGCGTTTAACATACACAAACAAAATTTGAATTTAATTTTTTTTTTTCATGTAATTTGAGAGATTTATGTGAATATCGGGAAGGTGGATTGTATTGGGGCTACAAGAAGAACTGATCCGACTCCTTCAAAATTTGGAATTGTGATTTGTGCGGACAATACAAAACATACCTGCCAAATTTCGAAAAGATGCCAATAAAAGTACGGTTATTGGAGTCATTTGATCCAAAACTAAAGAGGACCTTTGTATTGGGGCTAGGTCTAAATATGGACTGATGCAATTTCAATAGGCTTCCTCCTTGGGCCTAGAGAGGCTTAAGTTTAAAATTTCAAGTGAATTGGTTAAAAATTACGACCTATATCGTGTTTACACCGTTTACATGGACAGACAGACAGACAGACGGACATTGCTAAATCGACTCAAAAAGTGATTCTGAGTCGATACTTAAATATGGGTCTAGGACCAATATTTCGGGTAGTTACAAACATCAGCACAAACTTATTATACCCTGTACCACAGTGTGGTGTAGGGTATATGTAAATATGTTTTTGAAGAGCCATATCTTTGAAAGTATTTATTGGATTTTTACGATTCAAAAAGCATTTGACTCTAACAATTGTACTTTTGTATATGAATGCGCTCAAACAAATATTTTTTTAAAAAGTTGAATTTTTGATGCAATTTTTTAATGCATTTTTTAAAAATTTATCCAACATATTTTTTTGAAACCTGCATAAATCAAAAATATAGCATTTTTTACACAAAATTGAGTACCGTTTTTTTTTTGGGCCGATGTTTGATAAAATATTTGCAATCCCTAGTAAAAATATTATGCTAATTTTACTGAATAGATCTAATTTGATCCGTAAAATGGTTGTATCAAATAATATCTAATTGTATTACTTTAGATCAAAAAATATAAAAATTGATACAATTTGATCCTGAATTTGGTCAAATCTAATTAGATCAAATTGATCTTATAATATCAATTTTTATATAATTTGATGAGCAAAATCAAAATACGAATCTAATCATATATGGAGCAATATCTAACCATATAAAGTGGATCAACCGTATCAAAGTGATAGATACAATTTTATATAAATTTATACGGAAGCATATTAACTCATATAAGATAGTATCAAATTATATATGATTAGACCAGAAAATTTTTACTCGGGATTTAAAAATATTTGTATGAAAAAACTACATAAGTTTTTTTTTCAAAATAATCACAAAAATTAAAAAAAAACTTGTCCCAAAAAAAATCGGTACTTAATTTTATGTAAAAAATGCTATATTTTCGATTTAAGCAGGTTTCAAAAAAACTTAATGGGGATACAGTTTAAAAAAATCAATTAAAAAATTGCATTTGCATCAAAAATGCATTTAAAAAAAAAATGTTTTTGAGTACATTGATTTACAAAAATCAATTTTTAGAGACTAGTGCCTACGGTCAGTACCGTCCCAGTTGGCAACGTCCTCGAGCCATCTTCAGTGACGGAGCGGTGACATGTCAGAGTCGCTGCTGACATACACAAGACATCTCTATGTACTGGGTTGAGGACAGTTTCATACAAATTTTCAAAATGTCCTCACTCAAAGTCAGCAGTGGTCAGGGCTGACCTTCTGGGGACATGTCACCTAAGACTTCTTTGGGGAAATGTCTGACGTAGGTCATTCGAAAATACAAAAAATTTTCGTATTTCCTTTAGTTTTTACTTTTATCCATTTTCCTTTATAAATTATCTTTCTCATATTTAGAAAAAACTTTTCGCCTTTTTTAGTCCCAACTGGATTTGAACCTGGAACCTCCAGTTTATTAGTCCCACATCTTACTACTTGTTCCAAACTTTATTTTGAAAATTGTTTGTCTATTTATTACTTTTATTCTACTTGTTAGATTTTGAATTTATTTTAAATAAATTGATAATATTGCCATCTTTTTCTTGAAGAGTTGCCCAGATTTTAAATTTTAATTTAATATACTGCTATTCTGAAGACATTTCCTTTTAGATGTCTTAGAGGAATTGTCCACACTATTAAAGCAAACATTCAGTGCTGACAATGTAAGGACATGTCATCAAGGATTATTTATGATTTGTCAGAACCTGAAGACATTTCCTCAAGGAATCACTGTGAAAATTTCCTCAGTGACACATTTTCCAACTGGGGTAGTACCGGGAATACCGATATTTCCGGTTCTCGCACTAAGTAAATTCCACTGAAAAAACGTTTAAAAGAATCGTTTTTCCTTTTAAAAAACGGATTACTTATATTTCATTTGAAACAACATAATTTTTCAGTTATTTTTAAACTTTAATAAATGACTAGAAATTCCATAAAAACAAACGATATTTCAGTTATTTTAACTGTTTACATTTTTTTTATTTTGTGAAGTAAAAATAAAGTTTTTTGAATAACAAACTACAAAAACCGTCACAAATAATTTAACTGATAAAAATATTTTTTCGTAACTTTTGTAATTTATTGTTTTTACAACTGTATAAATCATTCAATATTTTATTTTCCTTGAAAAACAAACGATAAAACGTTTAAAACAACTTTAACTAAAAACTTTTTGAATAACCGTAAATAGTTACTGTAAAACTTTTTTGGGTGCGGTATTACAGGGAAATGGTACCGGTTTCCCGGTTCTTAATATATTCCCGGTATTCCCGGGAACACCGGTATTTCCGGATCCGGTTCTGGCAGTATTCCCAGGACTACCGGTATGTATATTTTGTACAATTGAAATTTTTTCTTTCCTTAAAAAAAAAAATACTAAACATGCAAAAAATACCATTTACATATTATTTTTTGAATTTAATATAAAATTTTTATATCATTTTCAAATAATTTTACAAACACAACTTATTTCTGAAATCCTGATTAAAAATTGTGATTTAAATATTTTATGGTATAGTATTTTTTTGGTTTTTGAGAACCGGTCCCAGGATTAGAACTGGGAATACTGATATTCCCAGGAATATATCTAGAACCGGGAAACCGATACCAGAACTGGGAATACCGGTATTCCCGGGAATACCGAGAACCGGAAAATGCCTTTTGAATCGTAAAAATCAAATAAATATGTTGAAGATATGGCTCTTCAAAGGTACATACTTTTTTGATAAAATTACAGAATAAACATGTGACGGTGACGTTTTTTTCATACAAATTTGGCATGTAAAACGCTTGAATAAAATCAATTTTATTTTTGGGTCGGTGTCTCTCTCTCTTTTAATTTTTGATATAAAAATGTTGAGACATTTTCATAAATATTTCGATTATTTTCGATAAAGTTAACAAAAAAATGTGGTCTCTAAAAAAAAAAAACAATGTATAAAATTCTAAAAAAAACACAAAAAAACGAATCAATATAAAAAAAAACATATTGAAATAACAAAAAATAATAAAATTAAATAAAAATGTGTAGAAAAAGTGAAAAAATAATGTAAGTATAAACGTTTGACTCAATTTTCAGGTGCCGCCTTTGTTTTGCGGCCAAAACCGTCAACCGCTCCGACATTGTTGTGCGGGGACTCTATAATTGATTTTTAAAAAAATCCCAAAAGATGAAAAAAACGAAGGTCCAAAAAAAGCTGCATTTAGTTTTATGTAAAAAATGTTATTCTTTTGTTTTGAAGTTTTGAAGAATGCATCTAAAAATTGCATTTGCATCAAAAACGTACTTTTTTTTGAAAAAATATTTTTTTGAAATAAATAAATATGGACGATTGTTACAGTTGAATGCTTTTTGAATGGCAAAATTCGGATAAATACTTTCGAAGACATGGCTCTTCAAAGTGTCATACTTTCTTGATTTTTTTTTCAATTTTTGAAGAAAATAAAATTCGCGATTTTTTTAAACTTACAATGGATAAGTTTAGTTGGCTTTAAAGAGAATGCATGCTGTTAATTTAAAGATAATTAAAAGACCAAAGGTCAGAAAATAACATTTTTTCTGTGTTTTTTGATGGAATTCGTGATATACATATATAAGGATAAGGATAGCTTTTCTGTCCAAAGTTACAGCAAAAATTGTAAAATATGATCTTATTTCCGAAAAACAATAAAGCGCCTAACAGGATGAAAAAAAAACTTCCAATGTTTTTTCGAATTCTAGGTAGCACCTAGAACACCACTCTGTGACGTTTTCGAAATTTTAAAAAATATTAATTTTCTCCACCCTATTGTTCGTTATTATCCTAAAGACGTATGAGTACTATTTATCATTATTCATTTTTAAAATTACTCATACGTATCGTTAAACTTTATATATGAAGAGTTAAAAACTTAAAAGAACTTTATAATTATAACTTTAACTTTACACTTTTTTCTTCCCACATGCACTTATAAATTTGCTACTAAAGTTTTATATCCTTTAAAATTTCTACTTACCTATAATGCTTTATTCGCTTCTGTCCTTGTCCTTAAATATCCTTTACAAACTAAAATCGATGTAATAAGAAGAACAGCGCGCAATAAATTGTATTTTCATTGAAATGTATTTATCTTAACGATTTTTCAATATTTTCTACACTTTCAATATGGATATTTTACACGGTTGTTTTATTTTTTTTTTATTTCATCAAGACAACTTTTTCTTGTTACAACAATACCTTGAAATAATGTATTTTTAATTTCATTTAACTAAAAAACTCTTAGATAAAATCCATACAAATACAGAGTATATATAAACACAGATCCTGTAGACAAAATAACACCAACACGCGTAAATATTTAGAAACACATTAATAATATAGATTTTTTGCCACTGCCACTTCCCCTTTTGCTTTTCTTTGTTGTTGTGGTAGTTAAGTTTATTAACTTTTAACCAAGTTTATATATTATTAATGGTTAGAGGACTAACAACAAACTTTAAATGATGATTATTATTAATAATAATGATGATGATGACGTTGATTATTAGGTTAATCTTAATGAATATTGGTTAAATTTTTGTTATTTGTTTTTATTTTTTTTTTAGTTAATAGACAAACTTTTATTAAATAAATAAATTATTTCAGAACTTTTTTTTCTTCTTTATTATATTTATTTATATTTTCTGTAACATGACGTGTTCAATTATTTCTTTACAATTTTTTTTTTTTTCAATTTAAATTGAAGTACAAATTCACGTTGTAGCAGTGCAGTATTTTATAAAATTGTAATTATTTTTATTGATTTGTTTTTTGTTGTAACAGTTTATACTGCCTGTGGTTCATGCACTCCACTCCTCTTGGTAGTTGTAATTTTTTTCATTTATTTAAATTAGTATTAAGTTGTTTTTTTTTTGTAATTTTTTGTTAGTATTAGTATTACAACCACAATTTAGCTGGTATTCGTGTTTTAATACACACACTTATTTACTTAGTTTTTCGAATAAACACTATTATAGAAAAACCTTGTTATTTTGTTGTCAAACTGCGGCTACAACACCATTTTCAATTGTATTTCAAAAATTTGGATATTAATCAAAAATTTAAAATATCAGAATTTTGGTTTAAAAAAAATATGGAAATATTTAATTCATAAATGGGGTATTTCAAAATGGGGCATTCCATGTCAAATCGGACACTTTGAAAAAAATTTTTTTTTAGATTTTCCCAATTTGTTAACAGTTTTTAGTACCCTTCAAAAACTCCTTCGTGGTAAATTTTCAGATTTTTTGATGACCCGTTTAAAAGATATCGAATTTTTAATAATTGGTAGTTTGTTCCTTTACTCCAACTTCTTTTAATCATAACTTCTTCAATAATGGTCCAAATTTCAATTTTTTTTTTTTTCAAAATTTTTGTTTTTTTACGTACTTTTTAAAAAAAATCCTTAAAAATTCTTAAAACCGCTCTAGTAAGCGATTTTTTAAGTTGTTAAATTTAAATCTCATTTTTGAAAATGTTTGTACTCTTCGATTTTTTTGAATTTTTTTTGTGTAAAACATCTATCGATTCTACAAATTTTTTGGACAGGCGGATCGTGGGATAGCGATTATTACTATTTTTTAAAATTTTTTGAAAAAATTCAATTGTAATTTTCCTATCTTAAAATCATTTCTACTGCTCGAATGGTGCGTCATAGAGGGGTCCTGTATAAGACCGACCCCCATTAATTTTTATACCCTCCACTCTAGTGTTAGAGGGTATATATAAGTTTGTCATTCCGTTTGTAACACCTCGAAATATTGGTCTAGGACCCCATAAAGTATATATATTTATGATCCTCGATCGATTTTAAGTCGATCTAGCGATGTCCGTCCGACCGTCCGTCTGTGTGTCCGTAGAAAACACGCTAACTTTTGAAAGACTTTACAGAGGCTGCTGAAGTTTGGCATATATATTTGTCATATACCTGGTCAGGTTGGTATTGCAATCCAGCCAAATCGGTCCAGTGGTTCAAAAGTTATGAGCAAAAGAGTAAATTTCGGCAAGGGTGCTTCGCGAATTTACGAGATAAAATACACGATAACTTTCGAAAGACAATAATGAGACTACTGAAGCTTGGCATGTATCTTTGTCGGGTCTGCTTGGTATTAAATTTCAGCTCAATCGGTCCAGTGGTTCAAAAGTTATAAGCAAAAGCCTGAATTTCAGATTAGTTTCATCTAAAATGCCACGTGTTTTAACAAGTTTTAAAAGCATTGGTGGTAACTAAACAATGCTTTTCAAACTTGTTTAATTTTAAAGCAATGCTTTTCAAACTTGTTTAGTTTTAAAAGCATTGGTAACTTAAAAATTACACTCGAAAAAAATTTTACACTCAAAAAAATTTTACACTCAAAAAAAAATTTACACTAAAAATTTACAAATTTACAAAACAACATTTTTTAAAATTTGCTCCAACCGCTCTAACTGCCCTAATAGTGCCCTAAGAGCAACAAAATGTATGACCGACCCACAATATTTTTTTAGTCCAAACATTTTCCCTGAACACACCTACCTCTATCTCTAATTGTTAAGGCGGTCCCCATACAATTTTTTTTTATTTTTTGTAAATTTGTTTTATTTAATCAGCTTCTACCGGTCCAATGGTGCGTCCGAGAGGGGTCATTAGTGAGACCGATCCCCATTTATTTTTACCCTACAACATTTTTTTAAAACATACCTACGCCCTATCTCCGCTCCCTAAGTTGGCTCCCATACAAATAACAGTTGGAGCAAATTTTATAAAAATGTAATTTTGTATGGGAGCCTACTTAGGGAGTGGAGATAGGGCGTAGGTATATTTAAAAAAAAATGTTGTAGGGTTAATATATGGGGGTCGGTCTCACTAATTACCCCTCTCGGACGCACCATTGGACCGGTAGAAGCTGATTAAATAAAACAAATTTACAAAAAATAAAAAAAATTGTATGGGGACCGCCTTAACAGTTAAGGATAGAGGGTAGGTGTGTTCAGAAAAAATGTTTGGACTAAAAAAAATATTGTGTGTCGGTCATACATTTTGCTGCTCTAAGGGCACTATTTGGGCAGTTAGAGCGGTTGGAGCAAATTTTAAAAAATGTCGTTTTGTGTGGGAGCCCCCTTAGAAATTGGAGATAGGGTATTAGTTTGTTCCAAAGAAACGTTAAGACGTAAAAATTAATGGGGGTCGGTCTTATAAAGGATCCCTCTATGACGCACCATTCGAGCAGTAGAAATGATTTTAAGATTGGAAAATTACAACAAAATTTTTTCAAAAAATTTAAAAAAATAGTAATTATCGTTATCCCACGATCCGCCTGGGCAAAAAATTTGTAGAATCGATAGATGTTTTACACAAAAAAATTTCAAAAAAATCAAAGAGTACAAACATTTTCAAAAATGAGATTTAAATTTTAAAACTTAAAAATCGCTTACTAAAGCGCTTTTAAGAATTTTTTGGGATTTTTTTTAAAAAGTATGTAAAAAAACATAAATTTAAAAAAAAACAAGTAGAAAAGTTAAATTCGACTTGGCCGAATCTATGAATACCCTCCACAATGCCCATTTTAAGTGATAGTAAATTTTCTAACGTAAAAAAAATAGTTATGATTAGAAATAATTTATTTTGTGTAAAAAATTTTTTTTTTAGTAATTTTTAAAAAAAAAAATATTTTTTTTTAGTGTAAAATTTTTTTTTAGTGTAAATTTTTTTCGAATTTTACATTCAAAAAAAAATTACTAATTTTCTTTTAGTAATTTTTGAACAAAAAAAAAATTTTTTTTTTGAGTGTAAAATTTTTTTCGAATTTTACATTAAAAAAAAAAATTTACTAATTTTTTTTAGAGTGTAAAATTTTTTTTGAGCGTAAAATTTTTTTCGAGTGTATTTTTTTTTTGTTTTGGTATAAAAATATTTTTGAGTGACAAAAATACGTTTTAAAATATTTTTGTGACTTACAAATGGTTTTAAAACAGGTTTAACGGGTTTTCACCACGTGAATTTAAGGTGAAGCTAATCTGATATTCACGGTTTTGCTAATAACTTTTGAACCACTGGACCGATTTGGCTGAAATTCAATACGAACGAGGCTGGAGGAATGCAAAATATATATGCCAAGCTTCAGCACCCTCAGAATTGCCGTTCGAAAGTTACCGTGTGTTTTATCTCGTAAATTCCAGAAAAACCCTTGCCGAAATTCACTCATGTGCTTATAACTTTTGAACCATTGGACCGATTTCGCTGGATTGCAATACCAACCTGACCAGGTAAATGTCCAACATATATGCCAAACTTCAGGAGCCTCCGTAAAGTATTTCAAAAGTTAGCGTGTTTTCAACAGACAGACAGACGGACAGACGGACAGACGGACGGACGGACGGACGGACGGACGGACGGACATCGCTAGATCGTCTTAAAATCGATCGAGGATCATGAATATATATACTTTATGGGGTTCTAGACCAATATTTCGAGGTGTTACAAACGGAATGACAAACTTATATATACCCTCTATCACTAGAGTGGAGGGTATAAAAAGTGAAATTTGGACCATTATTGAAGAAGTTATGAGTAAAAGAAGTTTGAGTAAAGGAACAAACTACCAATTGTTAAAAATTCGATATCTTATGAACGGATCATCAAAAAAATCTGAAAATTTACCACGAAGGAGTTTTCGAAGGGCACTAAAAACTGTTAACAAATTGGGAAAATCTAAAAAAAATTTTTTTTCAAAGTGTCCGATTTGACATGGAATGCCCCAAATACAAATTAAAAATAAATATATATTCAAATAATTGATTTTTTTTTGTCAAATACAATTGAAAATGGTGTTACGTTTTTGCTGTCTGGTTTTTAATATGTTTTCATACTGTAATATTTAATATGAGAATTGTCACATGGGAAAACAGACCTCGTTCGTTTGGTCAATAGCAAAATATAAATAGTCAACTTTGTTAAAATACAATTACAATTGTCATGACTCACTAGTTTTGAAAACTAAATTAAAATGTTTCAATTATTTCTTAAAAATATTAAGAATCAAAAATAAAAAATTTTATACGAAAAGCAAATCTCAGAATCTAAGAATTTTTCTATACGAAAAATGTTTCAGAATTTTAAAATTGTTCTGTATTAAAAAACTCTATGAATCTGAAAATTTTTTTATAACTTTTTAAAATTCTTGCGTCTTAAACTAGCGGCTTTTTAAATTTATACTTCCGTACACATTTCATACAAGAAATTTTACTTAAAGTTGAAAGTTTTCATTTATTAGAAAAATCCTTGAGAAATTCCCTAAAGATAACGTTGTTTCTTATCACAAATATTTTCGATTCACTGAATTGCCTTTATTCAACAAACATACATTAACAATCATATAATGAACATTGTAAAACAATCAATTTGCTATGATACGTATACGTAATATTTAAAAGAATTTTGTAATAATCATACGTCATGGTGTACAACACAAATTGCAAAACAAGCAATTGGTTATGATACGTATAGTATACTTCTTAAGCTTTTGCATATGAACTCGTAGAGAAAATCTTGACTTCAAGCACGTTTTCCTCTGTAACTTTGGAACCATATGAGTGTCCACCCTGAAATTTTGATACAAATGTAGGGAAAGACTTGATTGTTATCATATATTTTTTTGAGAATTTTAAAAATATCGGATTTTGAGATATAGGTCTTTGAACATTAGACCTTGAAATATGACCTGTGACCTTTCGTTACAAGAAAAAATTGTGCATGTCACTTTTAAGGTAATCCTTTCAGCTTTCAAATGGTACCTATTTGGTAATTGTGGGTTTTATAGTTTTAAAGTTATGGGTGACTTTGTATGTGCACCTTATTGAAAATTTGACGTTTTTGCCAATTTTCAAGACGCCATATTTCGAAAACTAAAAATTTTTGGAGCCAGAAAGGTAATGATTTTAGGAACACTATCCATTTGCAATATATTTGGCAAATTTTATTTAAATCGAAGGTGACAAATCCGAATGGTGTGTGGTTTGAGCTGGATTTGCCCTATTGTTTCTTAGAAGCAATGGCTGAAAAATCCAAAAAATTATTTTTTTTTGCCATTTTTTGAACCTTTAAATCCCTAATATGGGCGATAAGCCGAGTAACATAAACCTTAGACTTGTTTCTTTTATATATATTTTAAGTTTCATGCAAATCGGTTCATAAGGGATTGAGATTCTTCTCTTTTAGTTCCATATAGGCCTATCCACACTACCTGTTAAAAAATTTATGGGATACATGTTTTTTTCGCTGGCCATTTCCTGACGGCCTTTCGCTGGAATGCCTCATGTATGTAAATTTTTGTTTTTTACCTAACACAAAAAGGATCTCCGATTTTGGAAAATCGAAATTATACAAAATAAGGTCCACCTTAGTGAACAACAGAGATTTTAACTATCAATATTTCGTACAAAAAAGAAAATTTTATTTTCTATTTGGAACACAATTTTTTTTCAATCCCAGATTGAAACAAAAATTTCCATATTTATATCGCAGATAACATCCTTTCAGCTCGTTAGGAAATTAAAGGTTTTGTTGAGAATAATAAATGAACTAAAACTTTAATGTTGCTACTACATTATTTCCGTCTTTTGTCTATTCATATAGAAAATATGCAATTTCCTTCTTGACTAACTTTCACTAACTGCTTAATGCTACAATGAATGAAACACAGTTTGTATATAATCCTTAAGGGATCAAACATAAATGGATAGTAAAGAGCTTTACAAAGAAAGTTTTTAAATTTATATTTAATTTTAGCTCTGAATTTTGAATTTTTATTTTTTGAATTTTTAATTTTTTTTTACTTTAAAATAACTCGATTTTCGTTTGCTATTATTTGTAACCGGCTTTTTGTTACTGCTAAAACAATTTAGCAGTTTTTTTTTTTTTTATTATTTTAAAATTTTTAGTATTTTCTTTATTATTTATTTAAGAACCGCTTTTAAACACTACCAAATGTAAACTGAAGTTAAAAACTCTTGAACATTAAATTATATTTGTAACCAAAACAAAATATGTTAAATTTCACAGCGCAGGTCACACTTTCATTGCCAAACAAATAAATGAATGAAAAGCTTAACAAGGAAAATTATAAAAAAAACTAAAAAAACTCCGAAAATTTCGGAGTAATACTCTTCTTCTCTTTTATTTCCTACTACTCATTAGAAAATTCTCTTAACATCCTGTTGATATTTTGTATTTTATATTTTTTTTTGTTTTATTGTCAATTCCTTAATACTGTTATCTTTTATTTTCAAAGGATTGTGTTTGTGTGAGTGTGTGTGTGCGTGTCTCTTTAACTTTATTGTCCTTATATACATATTTGTTATAATCTTGGTTGGCTGTTATTGTCTGATCCTTTAATTCGACGCATTTAGCGTGTATTTAAGTCAATTTTATGTCACAGCGTATTTCCTTGTTTATATTTTGTTGTTCCTTTAACTAAATTTTGTTCAGCTTTGTCGCCTCAATGTGGGGTTTCTTTGTCAAACCCAATTGATTGTAATCAATTGTCAATTAACGTTAACATGGTCAGACAGTTTTATTTCGATTTTTTTTTTGTTTCGTTTTATCATTTGTAAGTGTAGGGGTTTTATTTTATTACTACAACCATTTTTGTTTTTTCAAACCATAAATTTCCGTATGTTTTGTTTTTTTATATGCTGGCAAATGTTTTGTCGATAAATATCTTAATGCGCATTTGTTGCTTTCTATCGAAGCTTAGTCAACAAGCAAAATCAAAAGGATTATGTGTTTAAAAATGATTATATGACAATAGAAATTAAAGTGCCTATAAATGATAAATAAATTGGCAATACAAAAAAAAAAGAAGTGATGTATTATTAATATGCCAAAATAGAAAAACATTTATGGAGCTTACCCGGACACTTGGAAAAATCAAAAGTTGAAGCTAAAATGCAACTCTAATGTATATGAGCAAATCCATGGGAAATTTAACTGGCTGATCACCGATTTTATATATTAGTGCGGTTCGATTTTACGCGAATCCTTTGAAAAATCTTGCCCCTTAAGGTATAGTCGCAAGAAACCCCAACCTCCGTGGTGGTCTAGAGAACTATCAAACGCTCGTAGTTTAGTGCAGGACTTATTTAAGCACGCTAGACGGGGCAACACAGATGACAGATGGGCGCAATATAGAAGTGAACTAAAAAGCTTCAAAAAGCTAATACGGAAATCGAAAAAAATTAGCTGGGAAAACCTGTGTAGCAATATTGAACATACCACTGAGGCTGCAAGGCTAAGAAAAATTTTATCGAAGAAGAACATTCCACCAATCCTACTGAAAAAAAGTGATGATACATGGACAGAAAGTGCAGATGAAACACTTGATGTTCTACTTACGACACACTTTCCGGGATGTAGGATAAATCCAATTGCAGTGAATGTAATCCGCGATAATCCCTCAATTATTCCAGAAAATTGTTTAACCGCGGACCGAATAAAATGGGCTCTAGCTTCATTCAAACCATACAAATCACCTGGACCTGACGGCATTATTCCGGCAATGCTTCAGAACGTCTCCAGTATTTTAATTCCGCATCTATTATCGATTTTTACTGCATGCCTGAAATTTTGCTATATACCAAAAGGATGGAGGAAAGCAAGTATTATATACTTGCCCAAAAGCGGTAAACTTAACCACGCGACGGCAAAAGATTACAGACCAATCAGTTTGACATCTTTTCTTTTAAAAACACTGGAAAGGATAATTGATCTATATATACGAGAGCATTTAGGTACGAATTTTCTATCGGATGCACAGCATGCTTACCAGCAGGGTAAATCCATAGAGACTGCGCTTCATTCACTTGTACAGAAGGTAGAAGCATCCCTGGAGTATAAGGAATTTGCTCTTGCAGCATTTCTGGATATAGAAGGGGCTTTTAACAATGTAAATACGGAAACGATCGTTGATGCTTTGAACAAGGCTTCAACTAACAGCTGTTTGAGTAAATGGATAGAGCAAATGCTTTCATGTCGGGAAATAACAGCCGAATGGGGTCATGCAAAAACATCCCGTTACGCTACTAGAGGAACACCACAAGGTGGGGTTCTGTCACCACTGCTCTGGCTTCTGGTGTTGGACCCCATTTTAAAGGAACTAAAGACTTTAGGAACCACAACAATAGCATACGCTGATGATGTGGTTATTCTATCATGTGGCAAATATCTGGATACTATATCCGAGATTTTAGAGGGCTCACTTAAGGCTATGTGGAAGTGGGCTTCAGGAAATGGACTTAATGTCAACCCGCAGAAAACGGAAATGGTCCTTTTTACTAGAAAATACAAAATCCCAGAATTTAGAAGGGTTCGAGTGGGAGGAGTTGAAATTCCAATATCACCGCATGCCAAATTTCTTGGAGTGTTCTTGGACAGTAAGCTGTTCTGGAACAAGAACTCTGAAGAAAGGGTAAAAAAGGCAAACAACGCGTATTACGCGTGTAAGAAAATGTTCGGCAGTACCTGGGGTCTAGAACCTAAAGTCACTTACTGGATTTATACTTCAATCGTAAGACCAATCTTACTCTATGGAGTTTTAGTCTGGCATAAGGCACTCGAAAAGGATGTGACGCTTAAAATGTTTCAGAAGCTTCAACGGCAAATGGGACGGAGTATCACTGGCGCTTTGAGAACAACATCAGCCGACTCTATCGACACTTTATTGCACTTATTACCAATTGATCTCTTTGCTAAGGGCGAGGCTTACAAGGCTTGCCTCAGACTCAAAGAGTCAAATTGGTTCAAGTATCGCAACTTTGGACACAGTAATATTGCTAATATGGACCGTATTGACTCTGATTACACAGTGCCCAAACTAGTTTTCGACCGGAAATATGAAGTCAGATTTCCGGATCGAGAATTCTGGTCGATCTGGCAGGGCCCTCCTGCGAACTCAATAAATATCTTTACTGATGGATCGAAGCAATCGCATGGTGTGGGAGCTGGTTTCACAATATTGGAACTAGACCAACACTTATCTTTTAAATTACCCGCAGACTCGAGTATCTTTCAGGCTGAGATAGCTGCTATATCAAAAGCTGTGGAATTTATGGCAAAGGAAAAAGGTGCAACCCTTAATTTCTACGTGGATAGTCAAGCTGCTCTAAAAGCACTCTTGAGCTACCAAATTAAATCGAAAACGGTTTTAAAGTGTTACGAGAATTTAAAACAACTTTGCTTGAATAATGAAGTTACCTTATTATGGGTACCAGGGCACGAAGGAATAGAAGGAAACGAGAAAGCAGATGAACTCGCGAAACTTGGAGCAGATGGCATAGGTACCACCATAATGCTTTCACCGCCACTCCAGCATTACAAACTAAAACGAAATACCCTTACTGTCGCCAAGGCAAATCGAAGATGGAAGGAACTTAGGACAAGTCGTATAAGCAGAATTTTATGGCCACGCTATGATTTAGGAAGAACAAAATTCTTACTAACACTTACGAGAATAGAATGTCGTATGTTGACAGGTCTAATAACGGGACACTGTCTTGTCGGAAAACATGCCAAGAACATGAATCTTATTACGGACGCAAGCTGTAAAAGGTGCGAGACACCAGACGTCGAGGAGACCATTGAACACATCCTGTGTCACTGCCCGGCTTTGGCACGAACTCGACTATCAATTATGGGAAGTTCACAGTTCGAGACTTTGGAGGAAATTACGAGGATAGACCTGAAGAGTTTGAAACAGTTCGCGATGAAGGTCAATGTATTTAGTTTACATCGATAAGCGGAAAGAGTTTTGTGGTATCGCTATGGACCAACTGGTCTATGCGGAGTGCCCATCTGGCACCGCCACCCTAACCTAACCTAACCTATCACCGATTTTGTTAATTTTCGGTTTTTTGATAGAGCTACATAAATAACGGAAAAAATTGTGTTTGTGGCTCAAAAGATAATATGATCATTTAAAAAACACGCTTTTTTGAAAATATTGAATTTTAGACCGATTTTTACCATTTTTGTACTCAAAAACCGTAAGTTGTACGAAAAATCATATAAAACTATATTGTATATTAGTGCGGGTCGATTTGTATGGATCGAAAAAAAAATGAAAAATCGTGTAGCAAAAACAAAATCTACAAGAAAGTCTAAGAAACTTTTCCAAAGAAACCATTGGTCTAAAATTAAACCCTAAAATTAAAGCCTAACGACATGAAAATCCGTCCGTCCGTCTGTCTTCTGTCTGTGTGAAGCACGCTAACTTTCAAATGTTAGCGGAAGAATGAAAAATATATACGGCAAGCGAAACGGTCAGATTAATACTAAATTTCAGCAAAATCTGTCTAGTGGTTCATAAGTTATAAGCAAAATGGGGAATTTCAGATGGGTTTTAACCCGAACTCCCGTGTTAAAAAAAAAACGCTAAACACGCTTTGAAAAGAAATGGTAAGCAAAAAAAAATATTTTAGAAACTATTTTTGTTACTCAAAAAACATAAACAAAAAAAAAAAAGTACACTCAAAAAAAAATTAAATTGAAAAAAATTTACACTCGAAATTTTTTTTTTACAATAATTAAAAAAAAAAATTTACTAAAAATAAATCAAATACTGATGAAAAAAAAATATTCAGTTATCAAAAATTTTTATCGAGCACAGTTTTTTTCCTCTCCGATATGCAACTCTCCAATTTTGGAAATTAACAGGGGGCTTCAAAACTACATTTTTTAAAATTTGCTCTAACCGCTTTAACTGCCCTTAGAGTGCCCCTAGAGCAGTCAAATGTATGACTGACCCACAATATTGTTTTTAGTGCAAACATTTTCTCTGAAGACACCTACCCTCTCTCTTTAACTGTTGAGTCGGTCCCCATATAATTTTTGTTATTTTTAATAAATCTGTTTTATTAAATCACCTGCTACCGGTCTAATGGTGCGTCCTAGAGGGGTCATAAGTGAGTCCGATCCCCATTTATTTTCACCCCCAATATTTTTTCAAAACAATTTCCCAAGTGGGCTTCTATTCAAAATTAAATTTTAATAAAATTTGCTCCAACTGTAATTTGTATTGGAGCCTACTTAATAAGTAGAGAGAAAGGGCGGCGGTATGTTTAAAAAAAAATATTGGCGGTTAAAAATAAATAAATCTAGGACGCACTATCAGACCAGTAGCAGCTGATTAAAGAAAACGAATTTATAAAAAATAAAAAAAATTGTATGGGGACACTATTAGGGCAGTTAGAGCGGTTGGAGCAAATTTTAAAAATGTCGTTTTGTGTGGGATTCCCCTTAGAAATTAGAGATAGGGTATTTGTTTGTTCCAAAGAAATGTTTTAACGTAAAAATTAATGGGGGTCTTGGAAATGACCCCTCTATGACGCAACATTAGAGCAGAGGAAATGATTTTAAGATTGTAAAATTACAATAAAATTTTTTTAAAAAATTTTAATTTTAAAAACTAAGAAAATATTGTGGGTTGGAGCAAATTTTAAAAAATGTCGTTTTGTTTGGGAGCCCCCTTAGAAATTGAAGAAAGGGTATTAGTTTGTTCCAAAGAAATATTTAGAAGTAAAAATTAATTGGGGTCGGTCCAGTAAATGACTCGTCTATGACGCACTATTGGAGCAGTAGAAATTATTTTAAGATTGGAAAATTTCAATAAAATTTTTTCAAAAAATTTAAAAAATAGTAATAATCGTTATCCCATGATCCTCCTGGGCAAAAAATTTGTAGAATTGATACACACAAAATTTTTTTTTCCATGAACGATTTTCATAGTATTTATGAACAAATTCATACAATTTATTACTTTTTCATAATATATATAAACTTTTTCATAGTATTTATGAATAAATCATAATATGTGAAATTTAAGAATTTTTAACATTTTTCATAAATACTATGAAAAAGTTTATAAATATTATAAAAAAGTAATAAATTGTATGAATTTGTTCATAAATACTATGAAAATCGTTCATGGAAAAAAAAAATTTTTGTGTGTAGAAGTTTTACACAAAAAAGTTTCACAAAAATCGAAGAGTACAAACATTTTCAAAAAAGAGATTTAAATTTTTAAACTTAAAAATTAATAGCGAGCCTTTAAGAATTTTTTGGGATTTTTTTTTAAAGTACGTAAAAAAAATAAAAATTTGGAAAAAAAAAATTAAATTTGGACTATTATTGTAGAAGTTATGAGTAAAAAAAGTTTGAGTAAAGAAAAAACTTCCAATTTGTAAAAATTCGATATCTTTTGATCGGGTCACCAAAAAATCTGAAAATTTACCATGAAGGAGTTTTCGAAGGGTACAAAAAATTGTAAGTAAACAAATTAGGAAAATCTAAAAAAAAAAAAATTCAAAGTGTCCGATTTGACATGGAATGCCCCATATATGAGGCATTCCACACCAAAAGTCCAGCGAAAAAACACGTGTTCCATTAACTTCTGAATAAGTTGTATGGATAGCCCTATACTGAACTTAGAAAATTGCGTTTCTGAAAAAAGAAAATACAGGCAAAATTCAAAAATGTTATGAAATTTAAAATTCAAATGCGATTTTCTCGAAAAAAACGAAAAGCGTGTTTTTGTTTTTTTTTTTAAAAAAAAGTTTAAAACAAAAAAAACGTGTCCGGATTTTTGATAAGTTGACTTTTTTAAAAAAGGGAAAATTTCAGAACGGGTTCTGAAAATTTTCCAAACAAAAAAAAATTAATCGATAGCCCATACAAAACTATATAAAAATGTGAATTTTTGGGATTACTGTTTTCTTTTTTTTAATCAATGTTTTTTTCAATCAATATTTTTTTTAAATCAATCAGATTTGCCACAAGAAAATAAAATAAATTTAAAACGAGCTTTTAATTATATTTCTATACAAATTGTTTTTGTTTTTAAAATCGACTTTCAAAAAATGTATTGAAAATTTAAAGTTTAAAATAAAACTTTTGTTAAAATAGACTTTTTGTTTTCTTGTGGTAAGGGCCAATATTTGTATCATATTCATAGGCTGGTTAAGTTCGTGAATGGGCAAAATCGGCACAGGGGAAAAGTTCCCCATTGAAGAACTGAACCAACCACTGAAAAAATACACTTTTTTTACATGTTTTTTTTTTGTATTTTTGGAAAAATAATGAAACATTTGGTATATTTAACGTCGCCAACTGACCCCAGTTGGGGACGTTAAATATAAAATTTCGGCACAACCGAATTTTATATTGTTTTGCATTAATATTTTTTTTAACCAATTTTATCCATCAATATTTTTTTCGTCAATGTTTTTTTTCATCAATTTTTCTTTTTTTTTTCATTAATATTTTTTTTTTTTTCTATATTTTTTTTCATCAACTTTTATTTTAATCTATAATTTTTTTTAATAAATATTTTTTATTCATAAATTTTTTTTCTCAAAATTTTTTTTTCATTGATATTTTTTTTCATCAATATTTTCTTCATCAAAAATTTTTTTTTTAATTTTTTTTCGTCAATTTTATTTTTCATCAACTATTTTTTTTAATTAATATTTTTTCATCAAATATTTTTTTTAATTAATTTTTTTTCATCAATTTTTTTTCTCATTTACATTTTTTCCATTAATTTTTTTCCATCAATATATTTTTCATAAATTTTTTTCATAATTTTTTTTCATCAATATTTTTTTCATCAACTTTTATTTTAATCAATATTTTTTTCATTATTTTTTTTTTAATCAATAATTTTTGTCATCAATATTGTTTTTTTTACTTTTTTTCCATTAATATTTTTTTTCATCAAATTTTTTTTTTCCTCAATTTATTTTTTTTTTTTGTTCATCAAATTTTTTTTTTCATTAAAAAATTTTTTTCATCAAAAATTTTTTTTATCTTTATTTGTTTTCAAATTCTGATTAATTTTTATTAAAAAATAAAAATTGTTTTATTCGACCTTTAAAATATTATATTTTGAGGATGTTTATTCTGGCTCGAGGTCATTATTTTCTTTACTAATTAAAACCATGATATTCTCATAGCATAATATTCAAGAAAATTATTTTTTTGTTTTAAATTTATTTATGTTGGTAATTTTTGCAAAAATGAAAATAATGACCTCGAGCCAGAATAAACACCTTCAAAATTTATTTTTTTTCATCAAAAAATTTTTTTTTCATCAAAAATTTTTTTTTCATCAATACTTTTTTAATATTTTTTTTATTCACGCGTTGTTTTTTCTAGGAAAATTTTTCTTTCGAGAAAACACCTATTTATATAGCAAAACGTTCACATGATTCACTGGTTTGGGCAAGAGTACAAAATTCGCAGATATTTTTTTTGTATATTTGTTCAACAAATGAAAAATGTTCATGCTATATGAAGTTCATTGACCTGCATTTGGGCCGAAATGATTAGGAAATATTACATTTATGGCCCCTTTTAAGGGCGTGGTTATAGAAATTATACAAAATAATAATAAAACTGTGTTTTTAGGCGTAAATATCGTAATAAATAGGGTGTGCTACAACATCCCCCTCACCCTAAAATGATCACAGTTATTAAATTATTTAGTTTTTATTAGGGATGTCGCGAATAGTGTATTCGGCATTTTACCGAATATTTACTATTCGGTATTCGGTTTGAACCGAATACGAATATTTGCCGAATAATTTAATTATTCATACGCCTGTAATTTACATCTAAAATATTTAAAAAAAATATCAGGCTAAAAGATAACAACGCTGTTGTTGACACTATTTTTTCTGGAACCTTAACAATTCGAATTTTAATCAAGTGCTCAAGTTTTTTTTGTATAAAAAACAAAGTAAAATGACTACAAAAAAGAGTCAAACGCTAATAAAAGGTGTTTTTTTAACTAATTTAAATTTGGCCGAATATTCGTCAAACTATTACCGAATATTTATTTAACCGAATATTAAAAAAACATGCCGAATATGCCGAATACCGAATAGTGACGAATATTCGCGACATCCCTAGTTTTTATATATATTTTTCAAGGTTGGCAATCGAAACGAATAACGGTATCGATATCGGTATTGGTACCGTTTTTTTATTTATTTCGGTATCGGTATCGGTTACGGTATTTGAGTTAAATCGGTTACGGTATTACCGATACCGAAACGTCAATACCGGTACGTACCGGTATTATCGAAAAAATGCTAAAAAATAAAAAAAACGTATAAAAACTTTAAAAAAATTTGTAAAAACAAGTAGTAAAGTTAAATTCGACTTGGACGAATCCATCAATACCCTCCACAATGCCCTTCTAAATTGATATTTAATTTTCTAACATTAATCAAATTAACAGTTTTGATTAGAAATATTTTATTTTGAGTAAAAAACTTTTTTTAGTCATTTTTGAAAAAAAAAATAAAAAATTGGCAAAAAATTTTTTTTTGAGTGTAAATTTTTTTTCGATTGTAAGTTTTTTTTGTTTTAGTATAAAAATTTTTGTTAGTGACAAGAATACTTTGTAAAATATTTTCCTGATTCATCAATTTTATTAAAGCTGGTTTAACGGTTTTTTCAACGAGTGAATTTAAGGTGAAACCAATCTGAAATTCACGGTTTTCTCAATAACTTTTGAACCACTAGACCGATTTGGCTGAAATTCAATACGAACCAGGCCAGGGGAACAAATATATATGCCAAGCTTCAGCATCCTCAGGAATGCATTTCGAAAGTTAGTGTGTTTTTTTATCTCGAAAATTCACGAAAAACCGTTGCCGACATTCAGTCTTTTGCTCTAAATTTTTGAAGCACTGGACCGCTTTTGCTGGACATTTTCCTATGTCATAAGTACATTAATATAAGGCCGTATAGTAGAGATGGCCGCTCACTCATGACCATATTTTTTCTACACACACTCACTCACAACCACGTGAGTAAATTTAATACAACTCACACTCACGTGCACTCACGCAAGCTTCACTCACACTCACGTTAACTCACACTCACGAAACTGTTATTAATACAAAAAAAAAAATCAAAAACAAAAATTTCAAAAATTTTCGGCAAAATTTAAAGTTCAGCGAAATTTCAAATGTTTTTTTGATGAAATCTTAAATTAAGCCAAATTTTCCAATTTTTTTTTGCTTTTTTTGGTACAAAAGGAAGTATGAAAGTAAATAAATCACGCAAACTCACGCAAAAAAATCGACTCACGCACACTCACTCACGCAAAAATCTTGCTCACGCACACTCACTCACGCAATTTTTTTCTCCACTCACACATCACGCGTGAATCACGCTTTAATCTGCTCATGTGCCCATCTCTACCTTATAGGTTTTTACGTTTCTTTTTTGTTTGAGCTGAAAATGGTCCAATAAGTTTCTATTGGGTGTCAAAATGACTCCATAAAATATAGTTCCCTCCCGCATCGCGGTTAAAGGAAGAACCCCAACAAATCACATATTTCATCTTATTTCTAGGCAACCAAGTTTTTTTGTTGGTGTTATCTATTTGGAAAAATAGGTATTCCCCGTCTAGACAAGATCACATTCAAAAATATTGCAAACAATTTTTTTCGCGAATTATGGGATCTTTATAGACGATTTCTACGAGTTAAGCCACTTCAAAAAATTATGCTATGGTGGAAAACCTCCTGCTAGTATTCCAAATGTATTCCCCGAAGTCCTGTAAATATCAAAAAAATCCTTGGACACCCACATCACGGATTAAATAAAAATCCCCAAAAAACTATACTATACAAAAGGGGTCCAGAAAGTTTCTATTGGGAGTCCAAATGAATCCATAAAAATTTCGTGAAATCAATAATTTTCTTTTGCTCACGCATCGCGGTTGAAGTATGGATTTTTTTAAATTTTTATTTAATTCAGGATGTGGGTGCCAAAAGATTTTTTTGATTTTTATGAGACTTCGGTGATGCATTTGCAGTACGATTTTTTATTTACAAAAACCAAAAAATTTACAAACTTTCTATTAATTTTTTCTTTTTGTAAACATGATTTTTAAGAAAAACCGTTTCAATAACGGTACGTACCGATACCGAAGGAAAAGGTTTTTGGATACCGGTATCCGATACCAAAACTGAGTTTCGGTATTGGTATTGGTACCGGTATTCAATTTAAAGGGTTTTGAAACGGATAACGGTATTAAAAAGGTATCGATTGCCAACATTGATTTTTTTACATTAAAAGTGATCTCAGTTATTAAAATTTTAAAGTTTTTTGTATGAACTTTTAGTTTTTTTTTTTTTTGTAATAAAAATATTTTTTATACCCACTTTTTTTATTCGTTATTCTCATCCATTAATCGAACAAATTCTGATATTTAATCGAACGAACAAAAACAATTATTTGAATTATTCGAACAAAGTTGACAGACGAATAATTGACATCTCTAAAAAAATGCCTACTTTTAATCTGAGAAACTCAACCCATTATTTATTCTTTATAATTCACAACCAAATATGTTCGTGACACATTAGAAATATATAGTATATTTAAATACATAATTTTATTATCGCTATTTTATTTCATAGATAATCAGTCGAAAATATCGTTTTAACATTACAATTTAATTGACACTTTCGAAAGGATATCAAAAAAAGAAAACGGAAAAAGGTTAAATATCTATCACATTCCGTGTCAATTTGTGACACTTTACGGTTAGCAAAATTATTTATAGCAAAACCAGAAATTCAAATTTTAAGTTTTAGCTAAATTTAGGTTAAAACAAAAATTTCAACTGCACATACACATATTAATTTTCCAACACAAAGAGAGAGAAAAAGTTTAGCTAGCAATCAGGATGGAAGTGTTTTTGGTGTTAAACCAAAGAAAATACCACAGAAAATTAAACAAGAATAAAGTTGAAATGTTTGCAAATATGTTTGCAGTTTATAATTCATAAATAAATTAAATTAAATAAATTTTAAATAATGTAAATTTTATTTTTTTTGTTCTCTATTTTATTTTTATTAATAAACATTTAATTAAACTATTTAAATATGTTTTATTTAAATTAAATACATTTATTAAATAGTTTAAGGCATGAGTAAATATTATGCACAAAAAAAAAACAATATTTAACCCCAAAATAAAAAGTTAAAGTGTAAAATAAAGCGATAATTGAATTCTTATTTATAAAATAAAAACAAAACACAACAATTCACAAACCCATACAAAAACAACTCACATAGCCATGTATACAATTCCCCATAAAACAACTCATTTATAAACATCAACATTTACAGTGTAAATTTAACACACACACCCAAAATATATATGAGACATTCCACACTCACTGTTTCACTACAGAAAAACAATATTTGTTTTAAGGGGATATTTATGGAAAAGTGATCGCTCTTATGGCACTTATAAACAACAAATATAAAATTTAGGTTTTGTGAAAAAGTGGGCCTTATAATGGTCAAATATTTAAAATTCCAGAATTTTTTGAATTTTTTTTAAATGAAACACAGTGATGTCTTTAAAATAAAAGATTTCTATAGAAAACTTTTGTTTTATCGATACCCCATACGGGTATCGATTAAAAGAATAAAATTTGAAAAATTGTCAGCAGAAGTTCTGAATTTTTCAAATTTAAACTTAAACTTTGTTTATCAAAAACATGCCGGAATTTTTTTTTTTTTAATTTTTTTATTTTTTAAAAAAAAGTTAAAATGCTTTTCAAGCTCTTCAGAAATTTTCAGAGATGGGATCGTGATTTTAATTTTTAACATGATGATGTTTTTAGGCGGTGTCTCATTTTAAAAAAGTTTCAGGACACCACCTCAGTTTGACTATATAAGCTAACGATTAACAAAAATTAAAATAATAATTACTGTCTTCATTTTCTTAAAACCAAAAATTTTTATACTTGGTTTGTGACTTTGATAATAATTCACCTCGTGGGAAATAAAAAAAAAACTATTCCCGAGCTGGTGAATAAAACGTAACATAATCAGGGATGATAAATTCCATTTTTAAGATTGTACTGACTTGACTAAAAAAGTGTACTTTTTTGACCCTCATTGTACTTAAAAATTTAAATTTTTTTTAATTTTTATTAAACAAGAATGTAATATTCTACACGAGTGTTTCCCGGAAAATGGGTCCTAAGTCCATACATGGACCGATTCGATCTATCTTTAGTTAGTCCTTAAATAAGTGAAGAAAACACACAAACCAAATTTGAGCAAAATGGGTTTCTATTTGTTGGCAACAGACCGATTTACCTGAATATCGTGCAAAATTTGTATATGGGGCCAATTAAAATCGGACTTGATAAGGTTGCCAAAGAAAGCGTTTTACACCTTCAAACAAACTTTTAATTAAATATTTACTATTTTTATGAAGTTTTAGAGATTTATATGAAAATCGAGAAGGTGGTTGTATGTGGACTACAAGTGAAACTAATCAGATTTCTTTAAAATTTATAATGGTGATTTGTGAATACAAAATATGCTCACCTGCCAAGTTTCGAAAGGATATCTATTGTAATTCAGTTATAATCATTTTAATACAATTTAAAAGCGAATTTTGAATGGGGGATATGTCTAAACATGGACAGATGTTTTCCAATTTCTATGGGTTTCATTCTTGGGCCAAAAGAAGCATAAGTCTCAAATGTCACCGTTTACATGGACAGACGGACGGACATAGCTAAATCGACTCAAAAACTGATTCTGAGTCGATCGGTATACTAAAAAGTGAATCTAGGAACAATATTTTGAGTAGCTACAAACATCAGCACAAACTCAATGTAGTAGATTCACAAAAAAGCAATGAAAAAAATTATTTTGTTGATTTTTGAAAATATGGTTGATTATGACGATTTTTCTACAAATTTCGTAGTTTTTTTTTGGCGATTTATAGCCAAAATTGCGTCAACCCTGGTTGACACATTAAAGGAGTCGAAATAAAATTTGTGATTGGGAAAATTTTTAAATTGTACTAAATCAGTCAGTTGAGTACTGCCGTACTTTTGATCTCCGAATTGTACTGAAAAAAGTACAATTGTACTGACTTTATCATCCCTGAACTTAATTGTTGTTCATCAATTTTTTTTTCATAAATTTTTTGTTTTATCAATACTTTTTTTTTAATCAATATTTTTTTCATCAATTTTCTTTTTTCATTAATATTTTTTTCAGCAACATTTTTTCATCAATATTTTATTTGTTATCATTGCTTTTTTTTTCATCAATATTTTTTTTCATCAATTTTTTCCATCAACATTTTTTTTTTTCATCAATAATTTTTGTTCATCAATATTTTATTTTTCAATAATTTTTTTTCATCAATGTTTCGTTGCAATATTATTTTTTTCATCAATTTTTTTTTTTCAATATTTTTTTATTAATATTTTGTTTTATCAATATCTTTTTCAACAATATTTTTTTTTTCATCAATATCCTTGTTTTCATTAAATTTTTTTTCATCACTATTTTTTTTTCATCAATATTTTTTTCATCAATATTTTTTTCATCAATATTTTTTTTTTTTTTTCACCAATTTTGTTTTTCATCAATATTTTTTGTAATCAACATTTTTTTTCATCAATATTTTTGTTTTTGCATCAATATTTTATTTTTCATCATGTTTTATTGCATCAATATTTTTTTCATCAATATTTTTTTTAATCATAATTTTTCTTATCAATATTTTTTTTTCATCAACATTTTTTTTTTCATCAATATTTTTTTTGACGTCAAATATTTTTTTTATCAATAATCTTTTTTCATTAAAAACTGCGTTATTTTTTCTAGAAAAATTTTGCTTTAGAAAGAACACCTTTTTGTACAGCAAAAAATCATGATTCAATGGTTTTGGCAAGATTGCAAACTTCGCAGACATTTTTTTAATTTTTAAAAAAAATTAAAGTGCTTTTTTTTAATTAAAAAAAAAACAAGTAAGAAAGTTATAGTCGGTCAAGACCGACCATATGATACCCTACACCAGTGTTTTCCGGATAATGCGTCCCAAGTTCAAACATGGACCGATTGGATCTATCTTTTTTTAGATCTTTATTTACAAGGGAAGTATCTCAACCCTTATGAACCGATTTGCTTGAAACTTAAAATATATATCAAAGAGACAATTCTAAGGTTGGGGTGTCTCGGCTTATCGGCCATATCGGGGATTTAGGGGTTCAAAACATGTGTCAAAAAATGGCGAAAAAATCGTTTTTTGGATTTTTCAGCCATTTCTTTTTAAGAAACTATATGATGTTTCCATATGAGAAGAAAGGTTTTTTTAATGCCTATCCAATGGTGGCATAACCTTGTAAAAATTCGGCTTCTTTAAATATTTTTTTTCAGGAAAATGTGTAAATTTAGGGGGGTACTTATGTGAAGACATAGACCTACGATATCCATATGGATAAGAAATAATCTTTATTAAATTTAAGTCGACCCGTATTTTTGCCCTAGATGATATTCCTGTTAGTTCGGAAGTTATCAAAATTTTCCCGAAGGTCCACATGGTTTCATAAGGGGACAACGAAATATTTAAACACCGATATGGCCGATAAGCCGAGACACCCCAACCTTAAAATCGTCTATTTAATATATGTATATTTTAAGTTTGAGGCAAATCGGTTCATAAGGGTTGAGATACTTCCCTTGTTAGTGTAGAAAACACACATAAATCAAACTTAAGTGGAATTGGTTTATTTTTTTGGCCAATAGATTTAACTGAATATCAGTCAAACTTTTTATATGGCGGACTAAGTCCAAAAATAGTTAAATTATATTCAGATTTGATTAGGTTACCGAAGTACACGTTTAATTCCTTTCTCCATTTTTATGAATTTGGAGGGAATTATGTAAATATCGGGAGGTTGGTTTGTATAGGGACTACAAGAAGTACTGACCCGATTCCTGTGAAATTTGAACAATTTACAAAATTTGATTACCTGTTAAATTTCAAAACGATATCTATTGTATTACGCTTATTAGAGTCATTTAAGGCAAATTTAAAGGGGGCGTTTGTATGAGGACTAGGTCCTAACATGGACCGATTTTTTCCAATTTCAATAGGGTTTTTGATTGGGCCAAAATATACTTAAGTTACAAATTTCATGTCAATTGATTAAAATTTGCTACCAGACGTACGGACGGACATCGCTAATCGACTCAAAAAGTAATTCTGAGTTGATCGGTATACTTAAAGGTAGGTCTTTAAAAAATTGTGGTCTTTCGGGAAAATCCGAATAAAAGCCGAATAAGCAAGAATTTCGCCAAAAGGCAAAATACTGGTCAGCTTAATTTTAATAGAGATTATTATAAATGATTTTGGCGGTCGTACGTATAAAACCTCTCCACACAAACTATCCCAATATCCCCTTATTCCCCTCCCCTTTGACCCCGAAAATGTGAGATTGGGCAACTTAGCAAAAATATGTAACTCTTATTTTGCTTCTCTCTTTCCCGTATGCAAGTTTCAGGGCAATCGCTGGGTGCCCTGTGAAAAACCTTCCTTGATTTCTGTAACGCCTTATTGTGAAATGCCTTAGATACAATGAACGTATTTTGTTGTAATACATGAACAAACACGTGCATGTTAATGGTTATTTACGCCATTGTAATCTATAAATAAACAACAACTTGGACAATTGTACTAACATCAGCAGCATCCCGAGCCACGCCACTATCAACAATATTGTACGTACCTACACATTTCAAACAAAAACAAAAAGAAACCAACAAAAACAACAACGTTTAAACAAGTTTTACATACACCTCTCTTGCACATAAAAAACAAAACTTGCATACAAAAAACTACAGCATGCACTGAGATTTAAAGGAATTTAATCTTTCTTTCGTTTAAAAAATAAAATAGGATCAGAAAAATGTTTTTACGAATATTTCTTAGAGTTTGATAGTTTTCTAACATTTTTTTTCTGTTGTAAAATTTATATTCAATTAAAAAAATATTTTTCTGTTGAAAAAGTGTCAAAATATAAAAAAATTTCTAAATGAAATTAAACTCAAAATCTAAAAAAATTTCAAATTAAACAAGTAAGAAAGTTATAGTCGGTCAAGTCTAACCATATGATACCCTATACCAGTGTTTTCCGGAAAATCGGTCACAAGTCCAAACATGGACCGATTATATATAGATATATTTAGTTTGATCTTTAATTAGTATAGAAAACATACACAAACAAAATTTTAGTGAAATTTGCTTATTTTTGTTGCCAATAGACCGATTTTACTGAATATCGGGCGAAATTTTTATATGGGTCTAAGTCCAAAAATGGTCTAATTATAACAGAATTGATTAGACCACCAAACCACACGTTTAACACCTACAAACAAAGTTTTGATGAAATATTCCAATTTTCATGATTTTTGAGAGATTTATTGGTCTAGGGTAAAAAAATGATTTCACAAACAGGAACAGGCTGTATAATTTTAAAAATGCCAGTACACTCAAAAAATTATGTCATTAACTGTTTGTAGTTTATTTAAAAAGTTTTCCGTTTAGTCGTTTTTAAGAGAAAAACATTTGTTTGATGTTAAGTTTTTATTAATGACTACTTCTGTCCTTTGTTTCAAAAATAACACACTAAAAAATAAAGACTTTCATTAACATTTAATTTTGTTTTTGTTCTGTAAGTAAAAACTACTGATTATTCTTTAAATTTTTAATGATTTGTGTAAGTAATTTTTTTAAAATTGTTGGTATTTTTTAATGAAATATCATTAGTTTTTACCTACATAATTTTTAATGTTTTCGTAGGTTATTTTTTCGAATATGTTAGTAAAAAAGAGTGAAAAACCCGTAATTTTTTAATGTTTAATGTTATTTATTTTAGAAAATTTTGTCAACAGTAAAAAATAAATGTTGATGTTTGTTAAAATAAATGAATAATTACTGGGATGGTTTTCAATTGTTTATTCACTTGTTTTAAGTGTGTTTTTCATTTGCTTTTGCCTACAAAATATTTTGAGTGTATTTAAAAAAATATATTTAATTCCTTTAAATTCTACCCATACACCTGAATTGAATGTATGTACTTGAAACAGCTCACACCATTTAATCCAAAGTTCGTACAAAATGTTTAAATAAAAACAGGGAGATTTTTTTGTTTTGTTGTTTTCATTTCTTTTATGTTTTAGTTTATACTATATTGATTATTTGTTGTTTTATTTTCTTTTAGTCTTGTTTAAACAATAAACATACAGATTAAAAACTATTTTATTAATGGGTAGGAAAATATAAAAAAATCCTTCAGTTTAATTTTCCTTTTTCTGCTAAAAGTAGGAAGTAGTCTGTTATTAAAAAAAATCTTTGAATACCCTACTCGATGACAGGAGATCAGTAAAAAAAAAAAGAAATATTGGCGGTTAAATGCCTTTGAGGGTGTAAGTTTTATAGCAGCTGATAAAAGAAAAAAATAATAATCAAAATAGTCTGGAGCAAACAAATTAATATTTAGAACTAAAATGTACGTCCGGTACATTATAACCGGTAATAAGTATTTAATACCGGATAGTAGAAGGATCAGAATTATAGTCCCCATTCCTAAAATTCTTCTTAAAGGAAACTTTATTTTACTAAATTGAGGAATTTCGGAAAATCGACCGAACGGATTTTGAAATATTGCTATTTGAAATTGACCCTTTCACATAGCTTGAGACAAACTTTCATTTACACTTAATTTCAGGCATATCCGATCATTTAAAGCCGTGGCGATTGATTCTTTAGACAATTTTCCTCAAAAACACTAAACTTTGTTCGAAAGAAGAAAGAGTTAAAATTAAGTTTAAATAAAAGTTTGTTTTAAGCTGTATGAAAAAATCAATGGAAAAAAATTTGGAGTTATTTTTAAAAACAATTTTTGAACGTAGAATTTTTTTTTTCATTTTTTAAAAAATATAAATATAAATGACGTTATTACGAAAACCGCTAGACCGATCTTACAAATTTTCTTGATATTTGTATTTAACATCCAAAATACTGTATCACACGATATTTTTAATTTTAAAAAAATCCAAAATTTTTGTGAACATTTTTTAAAAATCCGAAACTTTGATCAAAGGTCGCCATGGGCTTAAATGTTTGTATTTAGATCAAATTAAATTTAAATGAACGACTGTCTGAACATCTATACATGGGGCAAGGTAACTTGACTCAGCAAATAAAAATTAATTTATATGATGTGTTGCAAGATATATCGAGGACCTATATTCAAAATCCTATATCCTCCATTTTCACTGAAATTACTTTTTGGTGGCAAAATATTCAGTAAAACGGCTTTTATCTATGGTGTAAAATTCAGATCAAAAATATATATATAATTTTTTTTGCTATTTTATTTGCATTTTTGGTTTTCTCTATCTCTTACACAATTAGTTTTTCTGAATGAAAAATCCTCTATCTTTTCAAATAATTAATTTATAAATACTTTTTTTTGAATAATTTGATCATGCAATACATGTTTTCATACTGAACATGAATTTGTCAACAAAATTCCAGAATCACGATTTTGGTCCGCTGATGGTAATTTTTTCTCAAAATTATTTTTTGACTTTTTTGATGTCTTGTGTACATTATGAAATAAAAATTTTAATCTTAAAAATCGCGATGTTGATCAGCATCTGTGGCCCTAAATCGCGTTTTTAATTTTTTTTTTACTATTTTTTGCATGACATACTCAACAGTTTGTCAACTTTTGAGATGAATTTGGTAAAAAAATAATTTTTGTCTTAAAAATCAGCCCCTGTGGACCAAAACCGCGATTTCGGAATTTTTTATAAGCCGTTATCATTAATAAATCACGTTAAAAATTTACCGATGTCGTAAATGAAATAATAATAAATCAATTTTATTAAAATGCAAAACCCTCTATCTGATCGTTTTCATTCATGAACTTAATATTTTTGAGAAACAAAACCTTCTACCTATCATAAAATCCCCAATAGTGCAAAATTTCAAAATAGAGTTATATGTGAGATTCAGTAGTAACCGGCGGCGCGCCGCCGCCGGACAATTTTTAACTTTTTTTCGTGCCGCCTGCTAAGCAACTAGGCCATACACAACTTCAAATTTGTTTGTACTAATATATATTTTGAAATAAAAATATTTTCAAATTGTGAGAAGTATGTCAAAACAAAATAAAATGAATATAAAAACAGGGTAATTCAAATAATAATAAAATTTATAAATTAAGGGCAATTCAAATAATAATAAAAAATTCAAATTTTAGTAAAAGTAATTTAAAAAAACTACTTTTATTATCAAACTTTGGCTGAAGGAGTAAGGTGTTCAACCAGTAAACTGGGAGTTCTGAGTTCAAATCTCAAGTGAGGCAGATAAAAATAGTAATTAGTAAATATTAAATTTAAAGAATAAATAAATTAAATTAGTAAAAATTAGTTAATTGTAAGTAAGTAGTAAGTAATAAAATATTTTTTTTAATTCTTACCGTTTTTAAAACAATTAACTAAATTATTAAAAAAACAAATGTATCGAAATTCATGAAATTTTTCGATTAAAAATCGAATCCTGTACCAAAACTCGATTCTATATCACCTTGCATGCCACATAGGAAAACACGCTTTATATCGACATTATATCGAACTAGATATCGATGAAATTCTTAGAGAAAACGATTCTTTTTCGAAGAGATATCGACTCATTTTGCATACTGGGAAGAATTTCTGTTTTCATTTTCTTAAAACCAAACTTGGATAATAACTCACCTCCTGGTGAATAAAAACGTTTTTTCACCTGCTGATAAATAAAACGTAGCATTATAATTTCATCAACATTTTTTTTATCAACATTTTTTTTATCAATTTTTTTTTCATCAACTTTTTTTTTTCATCATACTTTTTTTTCATCAAAATTTTTTTCATCAAATTTTTTTTTTTTGTTCATCAAATTTTTTTTTCATCAAAAATTCATTAAACTTTTTTTCGTCAATTTTTATTCATCAAATTTTTTTTTATCAATTTTTTTTATCAATTTTTTTATCAATTTTTTTTCCATAAAATTTTTTCCAAATTTTGCATCAAACTCTTTTTTTTCATAACTTTTTATACCCCCCAACCACAGTATGGGGGTATACTCACTTTGTCATTCCGTTTGTAACGCATCGAAATATCGGTCAGGGACCCCATAAAGTATATATATTATTGATCCATGATCGATTCTAAGACATTCTGTGAATGTCCGTCCGTCTGTCTGTAGATGGTACGATACAGTCCAAAATAAAGGAGCTAGCCTCCTGCAATTTGGCATGAATATGTCTTATGGTCCTAGGCAGGTTAAGTTCGTAAATGGGCAAAATCGGCTCAGGGGGAAAAAAGTTCCCCTTTGAAGAACCTCTGAAAAAATACACTTTTTTTACATGTTTTTTGTATTTTTGTTAAATAAATGAAACATTTGTTATATTTATCGGGATGGGAAGGTGCTCTCAACGTCCCCCACTGACCCCCATCACCCCCCAAAAAAAAAAAAACGCCCCTGACAATTTTTTTTTATTTTTTTTTTTACATTTTGGAGGGTATAAAAGATTCGGCACAGCCGAATTAAACACTCTCACTTGTTTTCATTAATTTTTATACCCTCACTCTGGTGATAGAGGATTTGTCATTCCGTATGTAACACATTGAAATATTGGTTTAGGATCCCATAAAGTATATATGTTCATGATCCTTGATCGATTTTAAGTCGATCTAGCGATGTCCGTCTGTCTGTCAGTCCGTCCGTCTGTCTGTCCGTCAGTCTGTCTGTTGAAGTCATGTTTTTGGCAAAAATCCGCAACCGATTTAAACGCTGTAAAGGTACCTCTAAAATTATGGTGAATTTTACACAAAAAAATGCTATAACTTGACACCTGTTGAACAAATGTGAACGGAGCTTGGAATTTAATTTAATTTTATCATTTCTAACACTCACAAAAAGGCACCAGAAATTTAACCTAAAATTTTAAAGTGATTTATCTTGGCTCATGGTTGACATATTCAAATAAAATTTTAAATAGGTTCATATTTTATTGCTCCGAACGTTTTTCTGGTTATTTTGGTACCAATTATGGCAAAATCGGTCAAAGGGTTAAGAAGCTATGAGCAATTGAGATGAGTTTCAATATAAACCTACATGATATGGCGTGGCAGCGCGCCATTTTGTAGTTATTGTTGTTTTTTTGCTTGTTGGCTTGTTAGTTGTTATTTGTATCAATAGAAGAAAAAAATACGTAGTGCGTGGTAGCTTTTATATAATTTTCATTATTTTTATATAATTTTCATACACACTTATAAAATATGTTTTTATACCCTCCACTTTAGTGATAGAGGGTATATATAAGTTTGTCATTCCGTGTGTAACACCTCGAAACATTGGTCTAAGACCCCATAAAGTATATATATTCTTTATCCTCGTTTGATTCTAAGACGATCTAGCGATGTCCGTCCGTCCGCCTGTCCGTCTGTCTGTCTGTATGTTAAAAACACGCTAACTTTTGAAAGACTTTACGGAGGCTCCTGAAGTTTGGCATATATGTTAGGCATTTACCTGGTCAGGTTGGTATTGCAATCCAGCGAATCGGTCCAGTGGTTCAAGAGTTATGAGTAAAAGAGTGAATTTCGGCAAGGGTTTTTCACGAATTTACGAGATAAAAAACACGATAACTTTCTAAAGGCAATTATAATGATGCTGAAGCTTGGCATATATAATTGTCGTTCCTTTTGGCTGTTTCTTATTGAATTATAGTCAAATCGGTCCAGTGGTTCAAAAGGTATTAGCAAAAACGTAAATTTCAGATTCGCCTCACCTTAAATTCACGTGTTAAAAACCCGTTAAACATGTTTTAAAAACATTGACAAAAATATTTTACAACGCATTTTTGTCACTCAAAAATATTTTACACTAAAAGAAAAAAAAAAATACACTCGAAAAAAATGTTACACTCAAAAAAAATTTAGTAAATTATTTTTTTTTTCAAAAATTAGTTAAAAAAAAGCTTTTTTACACAAAATAAAATATTTTTAATCAAAAATGTTATTTTTTCACTCCAGAAAATGTACTATAACTTAAAAAGGGCATTGTGGAGGGTATTCATAAATTCGGCCAAGTCGAATTTAACTATTCTACTTGTTTTTTTCATTTTTGAAAATTATATTTTTGTAATTGTGGAAGATATCAATACATTCGACAAGGCCGAATTTAACTTTTTATTTTCAAAAAAAAAACGTTCTTTTAGTTTTATTTTGTATGCATTTGTCTTTTCCATAAATTCATCCAAAAGCAAGATTTTTAAACTTGTAGTGTTCATATTTTGTCAACCTTTCCACATCCTTATTTATCCTTTACAAACCGTGATTTTAATTGTTAAAAGAAAACCATTCTTTGTATTTGCTATTTAATATTGTAAGAAAAACCAACATACAAAACCAATATTTGGTTGGTTGACCCATGTTTGCAAAAAAAAAAAAAAAAAAAACCAACGAGAAAAATTTACACAAAACAAAACTATTTCATTCTCTACCGAACACAAACACACACACCACAAACTTGATACCCCATTTATATACATCCCCATGGTATAACAGTTTTCCAATTGTAATTACGTCTGTTGGTTTTGTTGGTGTCCGCATTGGTTGACCACTTGACCATACGTGTTGTATAAGTGACCAGGAAATATATATAAATATTTTTACTATTTCCTCCACATTTTTTGTATAGAGAAAAAAAATAAAAAAAAATAAATACAACAAACCAACAATTTTAAGTGGCTTTATTATAAAACCAGTGGAATTTAAAATGTACTTCATACACTCGGTCGTAACTACAATAAGGTAAAGAAATATTTAAAAAAAAAATTTAAAAAGAAACAACCAAGTATAAATTTCATACTTCGGCCTAGTCAAATGTATGGATACCCTTTACAATGTAGAAACCTTTTACTTATTAAAAAAAAATGTTGGGAAATTCATTAAAAAAAAATTTTTTGGCGGAAAAAAAATTATTGGTGAAAAAAATCAGCTGAAAATTTTTTCGGGTAAAAATATACAATTCTGTTTCCATATATTAGCCAGCAGCCGAATAAAAGCACTTTGTATTTTTAGGTTATGTGGAATGTACAAACATTTCTTAGGTGTTCTTACAATTTTGTTCATAACTTTTAAACCACTCAACCGATATCGCTCAAATGCAATACCAAACTTTTCGAAGCAATGACAAATAAAAATAATAAGTAACAGTTATATCTGTATAGTATTTGGGCCGTGATAGACATTTCAACAGACAAACGGACCTACAGACATCGTTCGAATGTCTTAAAATCTACAACATATATTTTTTATGAGGTCCCATACCGATTTTTCTATGAATTACAAATAGAATGACAAACTTATGTATACCATCTATCACTAGAGTGTAGGGTATAAAAATACGTTAATGAAAAAGTATGTCTGATTAAAAAGTACAATGCCGATTTACTATTTGTTAAAAACAAGATTAAATTTGAAATTATAGCTGCAATATGTTACCACCCAGGTAGAATATATGCATGAAAGAAAAACCGTCGGATATTGGAATGAAAAATATAGCATGAATGTTATATTAAGCTCTGCATTAAGATCAAATCAGAAATATCACGAAAAAAATTCTAAAAATATTAGGAAAATTCTGAAAAAATTTTAAAAAATTGTGAGCGTTAAATTTGTCTTTGCAGAATCTTTGTAATTCTTAAAAAAGTTTACTTTGGTACTTTTTTTAATCTCCTGAAATAATGGAACGTAGGATCGAAACAAAAAATTCTAAAACAATACGTCTAGGAATCAAAGCTGTATTATTGAATACTTTTATTTGAATTTTTTGAAAAAAATAAAATACTTTAATATTTTAGTTGGCTATCAAAAAATAAAATGCTCTGTTATTTTATTTATTTTGATCTGAATAAAATAAAATTTTATTTTATTCAATTTCATACAAATAAAATAATATTTGTTTCCAAAAAATTCAAATAATTTTTTCTGATTGATTATTCAAACAGGAAAAAAATAAATTTTCTTATTATTTAACAAAAATTTTTGAATAATTTTGGTTATTCACAAAAAATTGAATAAATAACGTATTATTCAAACAAAAAAATACAAATATTTTTGAAAATTTTGTGTTTGAAAAAGAAATGTATTTTATTTATTTTGTCATTTATTATACAGTGAAACATAAAATTATTTTTACAAACTAATATTGTTTAATAGTAAACTTCTTAACAAAGCGTTTTTTTACTAAAACATTAATTAGAATATTCTTTGTAAATTTTCCCGAACTGAAATCTTTAGATTTTTACTATTTTAAAATGTTGTTAAAACATTTTCCTATGGAAAATACTGAAGTTTTTAAAATACTTTCAGATATTTTTCAAATACAACAGAACGTCCTGTGAGGATGTATATTTACTCAGATTTTCAAGGTTTTTGGCTTTGGTGACATTTTTAAGAAAATATTCTTTAGTATTAACTCTAAAATCTTTCTACTACACAAAATTTATTTAAATAAAAAAAAAATGCATATGTATACAATTAAAAATTTTTCCTATAAAAAAAAAAATATTTTTGAATGTATTATTCTATTTTTAAATGCACCCGTAACCGTACCCTAACGTAGCGTAGAGAGGTTTTTGTTAGATGGGAAGAAGTGAGAGCAATTATTCTTCTTTGCAGAAGGTTACGGGATTTTGTATATGATTTTGACCGCTACGCTGCGTTAGGTGACGGTAACGGGTAGCTAACCTAGTCTTTATTATTTTTCTTACTTCTATGTCAAGTAAAAACGTAAAGAAGTTTTGTTGGGAATAAAATTTCTCTTACTTAAAAAAAAAAAAACGAAACATTAATAAGAATGTTTTGTACTATTTTGCTTAATGAACATTGCATAGAGTTAAGTTGACGTTTTTAGGCTAACTAAACCTTAATGGTGAAAATGTACGCTGAATATTTTAAATACTTTTAGGCATTTCTTATGAAAATGAAGTGTTGATTTCTTCAAAGAATTCTAATACCTGAAAAGGGGAATGAAGTGTTGATTTCTTCTTCGAATCCTAACACCTATTGCTTACACGTTTAAGCTCTTAATTTTCTTTAGTTTTTCTCTTTCGTACTTTCTGCAGAAATAGGGTCAGACAGACGGAGATACAGGCGGATATTACTAGGAAGTCTTTAAATCGATCAAGGATAAAAACAAAAACATATCGTTTACAGTAGAGATGGGCGCGTGAGTGGATTTTGACTCACACTCACTCACGCTCACGCAAAAAAAAACTTATCACTCACTAATCACTAACGCAATTTTTTTCACTCACTCACAATCACGTGATTGAAATTAAAATTTCTCACGCTCACGCGTAACTCACGCCAGATTCAAACACGCTCACGCATGAGTCTCGCAAGCTCCACTCACGCAAACAAATTTTCTTACAAAAAAAAACAGCTAAATTTTTTTTTTTGCAAGAAATGAAAAAATTCTAATTAAATAAGTAAAATCACGCAAACTCATGCCCAAATAAAGGTATTAGTTTTTCTTCGGTATTGGTTTTCAATTAAAATTGTTATTTAAGGGTATTGGTATTGAAAAGGTATTGGTATCCATCCTTGCTTTATTGCAAAAATTATAATAAATGAATTTGCTAACATTTATCACGAGTGGGAAGGTGTCCCTCAATGTCCCCCGGCTCCCTCCCCTGGTGCTCCATCATAGACTTGGCGAAGGAGTATTAATAATGAATTGGGGGCCTCAAATTAAAGCTACAATAATATCACCAGTGAAGCTTAAAATAGAGTGGGAGAGAAGGATAACAGAAAAGAAGGATTTCAATTGGAATTTCCTGAATTACAACATAACTTTTCTGTATTTCAATTGACTTTTTATAAATTACAACTTAGCTTTTCTGAAATTCAATTGGTCTTTTTATAGTTTTAATAGCATTCTCTATACATTCTCTCCTAAAAATTCAAAAATAAAACTTTTTAAAAGAAGCTAATTTTAAACAAAACTATTTTGTATGAATAATTTTATGTTTCACTGTATAATAAATGACAAAATAAAAAAATACATTTCTTTTTCAAACACAAAATTTTCAAGAATATTTATTTTTTTTTGTTTGAATAATACGTTATTTATTTGATATTTTTGTGAATAACCAAAATTATTCAAAAATTTTTGTTGAATAATAAGAAAAATTTATTTTTTTTTGTTTGAATAATCAATCAGAAAAAATTATTTAAATTTTTCGTTATTTAAATAATAGCAAATAAATATTATTCATTTTCAAAATATTTGAATAATCGCTTATTTGAATATTTTTTTAAAAATATTGTTATTTATTTGTTTCGTTATTTCAATCATAGCATACAGCACTGCTAGGAATTATGGTACTAAAAGGGTAAAAAGTAGCATTTTTTTTGTTTTAATTTTCTTTTTCGATTTCGTAATATAATGGTCTTATTAACTTGAAATTTAGAGTCCAGGATCCTTAAAAATTTTGAATAAAAACAGTTTTTGAAAATTTTGATACTAACAAGGGAAGTATCTCAATCCTTATGAACCGATTTGCCTGAAACTTAAAATATATATAAAAGAGACAATTCTAAGGTAGGGGGTGTCTCGGCTTATCGGCCATATTGGGGATTTAGGGGTTCAAATCATGGGTTAAAAAATGGCGACAAAATCGTTTTTTGAATTTTTCAGCCATTTGTTTTTAAGAAACTATATGATGTTTTCATATGTGAAAAAATAGACCTATGATATCCATATGAATGCGAAATAATCTTTGTTAAATTTAAGTCGACCCGTATTTTTGCCCTAGACGATATTCCTATTAGTTCGGAAGTTATCAAAATTTTCCCGAAGGTCTATATGGTTTCATAAGGGGACAACGAAATTTTTAAACATTGATATGGCCGATTAGCCGAGACACCCCAACCTTAAAATCGTCTCTAAAATATTTTTTTTAAGTTTCAGACAAATCTGTTCATAAGGGTTGAGATACTTCCCTTGTAAGAGTTAAAACGAAGGCACAAATGGATCATTTTTACAACTATTGAACTAAAGACCCCAAAATCCTAAAATTTGATATGTAGGTTCCTCCTTCTCATCCGAGAGAATTGATAAAAGTAGAGCAAAGTTGTAATGAAATAATGTTTATTTTAGTTCGAGGCCAATTTCCCCATTATGAATTAACATAAAAAGTATTTATTTTAACTCTACTTTCTTTATTAGGATATTCTCCCATTAAATACTCGATAGAGTTTCTTGCTTTCAAAAAATTTGGCAATTTTCAGGAAGTTGTAATCTTTGTATCATTGGAACATTTTGTAACGCACGTTATACGAAATTAATCATACATGAAAAGATATTAATAGGGGAAGAAATGGAATAGAACTGGGAACGAAATGAAATGGAACAAGGAACGATATGGAATATTTTTTATTACTAAAAATATTTTAATTATATTTTTTTTTCTTTTGTTATCAATATTTTTTTCACTCAATTATTTTTTTAATTTAAAATTTTTTTCACTAAAATTTTTTTACTCAAACTTTATTCCTTCGGACTTCTGTTTGTGAATGTATTTTTTCAACAAAATATTTTTCACTTAAATTTATTTTTATGCCCTCCACTTAGTGATAGAGGGAATATATAAGTTTGTCATTCCGTTTGTAACTCATCGAAATATCGTTCTGGGACCCCATAAAGTATATATATTCATGATTCCCGATCGATTTTAAGACATTCTAGCGATGTCCGTCTGTCTGTCTGTCTGCGGAAAATGCTATCACGGACAAAATATTGCACAGACATGACTGAATCTTAACATAATTATTGGAAGTTCTCCCGAGAAGTTTGGTATTGCATTTGAGCGATATCGGTTCAGCGGTTCAAAAGTTATGAACGAAAATGTAAGCACACCTAAAAAATTTCAGTACATTCAACATAACCTAAAATAACAAAATGCTTTAATTCGGCTTCTGGTTGACATATGTGAACATAATTGAACACCAAATGGTATTTAAATAAGTACGAACATATTTAAAAAAAAAAAAAGAAAAAATTCGCGGATTTTTTTTGACCAAAATTTTTTTTCGCGAAATTTTTTTTTTTAAATTTTTTTTTGTTTTCAAAAGTAATTTCCTTTTAAACAAAGTTTTTTGCAATAATCTTTTTGAAATTGTGGAGGGTATCACTACATTCGGCAAGGCCGAATTTAACTTTTTTACTTGTTTAACATGATAATGTTTTTAGGCTGGTGTCTAATTTTAAAAAAGTTGCAGGACGCCACCTCAGTTTGACTATAAAACTAACAATTAATGAAAGAGAACAACGAATTACAATTTTCATTTTCTTAAAACCAAAAATTTTAATAACTTCGGTTTGCAACTTGGATAATAATTCACCTAGTGGTGAATAAAACTGTTTTTCACCAGCTGGTGAATAAAAAGTAACAAAATTATTTTTCAAAAAAAAAAAAAATTTTTTCATCAAAATTTTTTTTTTATAAAATTTTTTTCTTTTTCATAAAATTTTTTTCTTTTTCATAAATATTTTTTTCATCAATTTTTGTTTCCATCAAATTTTTTTTTTTTTTTCATCAAACTTTTTTTTCATCAAATTTTTTTTTCACAATTTTTTTTTTTCATCAAACTTTTTTATACCCTCCACTTAGTGATAGAGGGTATATATAAGTTTGTCATTCCGTTTGTAACTCATCGAAATATCGATCTGGGACCCCATAAAGTATATATATTCATGATGCCCGATCGATTTTAAGACATTCTAGCGAATTCCGTCTGTCCGTCTGTCCGTCTGTCCGTCTGTCTGTCTGTCTGTGGAAAATGCTGTCGAGGACAAAATGTTGCACAGAAATGACTGAAACTTATCATATTTATTGGAAGTTCTCCCGAGAAGTTTGGAATTGCATTTGAGCAATATCGGTTCAGCGGTTCAAAAGTTATGAGCGAAAATGTAAGCACACCTCAAAAATTTCAGTACATTCAACATAACCTAAAAATACAAAATGCTTTAATTCGGCTTCTGGTTGACATATGTGAACATAATTGAACACCAAATTGACAAAAAAAGAAAAAAAATTGCGGATTTTTTTTTTTTTACCAAAATTTTTTTTTGCGGAAATTTTTTTGCAAATTTTTTTTTTTTTTTCAAAAGTAATTTCCTTTTAAATAAAGTTTTTTGCAATAATCTTTTTGAAATTGTGGAGGGTATCACTACACTTGGCAAAGGCCGAATTTAACTTTTTTACTTGTTTTTTTTTATCAATTTTTTTTTTTTGATGCTCTGAATACGAATATCTAACAATTTTTAAAATTGGTCTAACGGTTTTTGAGATATCGCTATTTGAAATTTGAAAAAAGGGGGTATTTTCCTACATTCTAGAAATTTAAAAAAAAAAAATTTCAAAATTTCTTACCCCTTACCCTTTTATAGAACTTCAAACAATCTTTAATCTGAACTTAATTTGAGTTTAGCATTTTATCGACAATTTCCACCAAAATTTTGGGTTTTTTAATAATAAAAAATAAAAAAAATATATTTCGCGATACATTATTTTTATTAGTTTTGGCATGCTGAATACAAATATTAAAAAATTTATAAAATCGGACGAGCGGTTTTCGAGATATCGCCTTTTAAAGTTTGTCAAATTTTTTAGGAATATTTTAGACAAGTTCTGACATTTAAGAAAAAAATAAAAAAAAAAGTTTAAAGAGTATTTTGGATTTGGTACTTCCGAAATCTAACTTGGTTTCTTTTAAATTTTGTTTGTTTGTACACATTTTTTTTTGTTTCCACACAACAATCAATATAAACCCCATCCTGTATATTTTCTTTCTTCACATAATTCAATTGTTTTCAAACAATTCTTCTTTTAATAAATCCCTTCAAAATAAACATATTAAATAAGTTCATTAGCAGTTCAAAAAGTTAATTGTTGATTTGAAATTCTAAAAATTTACAAATCACTTCAACTGAAATGTTACACAACTTTTAACGCTCAAGTTTACACACAATCTCTCACACTCGTACACATATTCCCATATACACACACATGAGTTTTTAAGAAAACATCCTCATTGCGACACTTGACATTTAGCAACTGGAAAAAGTAGAACGTACAAATGGAACTTAATATTTACCTTAACATTAACTAACAGAAGTTTCCGTTACAATATGAAATGACACTCATACTTACATACATAACAACATATTAACTTTGAATCCATTCATATGTACACGAGTTTTCTCTTAAACACACGCACACAAACACACACTCACATGTGTTTAGTAAGCAAAAATTAGTAATTCCTAGAAAAAAATAGTAAACAGTTTTCCTCACTACTAAACAACATCCATAACTGTTGTGTGTTTACTTACACTTTAAGAAATTGAAGTTAAATTTTCTAATGACTACCGACTTCAAGATTTTCAATGGAAAAAGTTTTAGATTTTGAGATATTTATTTAATAAAAAAGTCCAGATTCTGCGATATTTTTTCTTAAGAAAGGGTTTCAAATTCTGAGAAAAAAATCTAAGATTCTGGGAAATTTTTCGTTTTTAAAATAATTTAGCAACAGAATAGTTTTAGATTACGTTACAATTTTCATATAGGGATCAGATTCGAGGAAAACTTTGCTTTAAATAGCTCCCAGATTCTGTTTTATTGTATTAAAAATGAAGATCTTCAATAAACTTTTCCAAACTTGTGTTTCGAGTGTATCATAAAACTGAACTTCTCTTCTATATACTCTAACAAGGAAAGCCTTCTCTGGAGTTCTCCCCAATTATTCATAAAACATAACTAAACATTCATATTACACGGTGAGCCTCAGCGATGTTTAGGTTGAACTTTAGTGTCGTCGAAAAGTGTATGCGCAGTTCGATTTCTACAAGGCTAAATGTCACGAAACTGGTAACAGCGAAATCGTAGCTGATCGCATTCGCGAGATAACGCGAAATTAGTGTATTTGTATTTTTTAAAATTTTGACATTGAAGTTTTTTAAATATTTTCAAAAACTGAGTATATATAAATGAGTTTTAATTGTATTTATATAAAGGTCACAAAACAGTAAACATCAAAATCATATCTTCTTTAGTTCGCGAGAAATCGCGAAATTAATATTTTGCTGTTTTTGTTTTCGTTTTTATCTTTATATAGGTTTCTTTAAAATTTCTTGATCAATGGTCACACTGCTGTTGACATTGAAATTGTAGGTGTTGAATTTCGCGATATATCTCGTAATTATATAATTTGTTTTTATTATTTATTTATATTTTAAAACCGATTCTTTAGAAATACATAATAAAAAAAAAGTGGTTTGCAGTTTTATTTGAGCATGTTGGAAGAAATTAAAACTGCCCACAAAAAAATTATAGCTGCTCACTTTCGCGAGAAATAGCGAAAAACAGCCTTTTCTTGTGTTGATTAATTAAATAAGTTTCTTTAACATTGTTGAAAAATACGAAATTCAGTTTGATTAGCTATTGATTAAAGGTGATAAGGCTGTTAACATTTAAATTCTTGCTGCTCAATCATGCGAGATATCGCTAAAAAACTCGCTAAACTACTATTTATTCATTACTTAGTGTTATTTTTGGTCTGCAAAAACATTTACTTCAACTAACTACACAAATGTGGTATGCAGTTTGAATTCGAGTTTATTAAAGTTGACAAAACTGCAAGCATAAAAATTATAGGTGATCAATTTCCCGAGAAATTGCAAAATTACTGTTTAAGCTTTAATATTAATTGATTAGTTTTTTCTTTAGTGTCGAAAATAAAGGAAAAATTCAAGTAACGACAAATATATTGTATGCAGTTTAAATTTTATGTGGTTAAAGGTGGTAAAACTGATCAAATCAATATCTTGTCTGCTAATTTACGCGAAAAATACATTTTTTTCCTGTTAACAGTTTTGCTGTTAACAGTTTTGCGACATTTCATCAAGTAGAAATCGACTTCGTTTACACTTTTCGTCGACACTAAAGTTGAACCTAAACATCGCTAAGGCTCACCATGATTAAACGAAATTCGTAACGAAACGAAATTCGTAACCAAATGATCAGGAATAAAATGATCAGGAATTGAGATTCAAAGGAATCTTCATTTTATTTAATTATAAATTTTGAAGATACACAAAATCTGTATTCAATGATTTTAACAGTAAAATTTAAATAAAAACAAGTAAGAAAACTATAGTCGGTCAAGACCGACCATACAATGTCCTTCACCACTGTTTACCGAAAAATGGGTCCCAAGTTCAAACATGGACCCATTGGATATATCTTTTGTCAAATCTTTAATGCGTGTAGAAAACACTCACAAACCAAATTTGAGTGAAATTGGCTTTTGTTTGTTGCCAATAAACCACTTTTCAAAAAAAAAACTGTAAATTTACAATTTTATTGGTAAAAAGCTTGTAAAATTACAAAATTATTGGTAAAAAGCTTGTAAAATTACTAGGAATTCTCGTAAAAAGGAGGTAGCAAAATATTTAGTAAAATTACGAAACCTCTTTGTAAATTTTATCGTGTCAAAAAATTTGTAAATTTAAAATTTTATTGGTAAAAACCTTGTAAAATTACAAAATTACACGGTCCCAAACACGATAGAAAGCCTTAGAAATATCCAAAGCAACAACCTTACTTTCACCAAGACGGTTTTTAGATTTACTCCACCGCACAGAGGGCCAGACAGATCGATTTCCGGCCAAAAGTTCTTATTTGTAAATTCTCAAAAAAATGTTTACCAGTTTGTTGGGCATATATAGAAGCAGGTTTTCTGAACTTATCCTTATGATCCAATTACACCCTTTCCTTTGACAGGGCTTTTAAAGTTAAAAAAGTAAGTAAAAAATTTTTAAAAGTTGAGATACTTTTTTAATTTTTTTTCCAAACTTCTATTGCTAATGTTTAACTTTTTGTTTGCGTGGTTCAACCTTATATATAAGCCTTTGTAACGAAAATAACACGGACAAATATAACTCATTTGCCGGGCAGCATTTCGCGTTTTTTGTGAAAAAAGTTATAATTTTTTAGATATTTACCTCGCGCCGAAAAAATCCTCAGCGATCCTCAGTTCGATACAATCGGTCTATATTTTTTTTGATATAGAATGGATCCATATCTTTCGAAAAAAGTTGCCCAAACTTGCTCGAAATGATAAATGGCGAAATTACAGCTATATATGCAGTGGTCCGAGATTTGTTTTTAAAAAAATAATTTAACCCAAAATAATGTTTTACGGCTTGAATAGTTTTTTTATCGTCAGAGAGTGCCTGAAGTGTAGGAAAAAAAAGAATCTACATTTCTAGTTTTTTTGTAGAATTATGGAAAATATCACTTACACCATTTCCAATTAAATTCAAAGATTTTTTATTGAATTTCCAAAATAAAGAAAAAAAGTGAATAATTTGTCGTCACCATTTCCAAAAGCTTTTCTGAGACTAAATAAGTCATTTACACCATTTCCATATTTATATCAAAAATAAAAAAAAAAATATATGTAAAAATTATGTGCGTAGATTTAACTTCAGACACTCTTAATACTCTTAAAACTAATTTTTAGTTAGATCAGAAAAAGTTAACAAATCTAGTCTCCATATTGTTTCCGCCATATTGAATTTTATCAGTTCGATTTTAAGATAACAGACCCGGAAATTTACTGGTCACACTTTCAGCTAGCTTCAACAAAGAAAAGGAATATAACTATTTTTTAATTACTTGTAACAAACTTTACTAAGCATATTTAGTCCGCCATTTTGTTTTTCAAAATTCACGCCAGTAATTCTGATTCAGTAATTCCAATATCCCCTTAAAACAAAATTTGAGTTAAATCGGACAATTAATAAAAAAATTTGTCCACCATATTGGGTGCGCCATTTTGATTTTTTAGTTAAATTTTGAGATCAGTGACCCCGAAATACTTTAGAAGCACATTTTCAGCCGGATCCAATAACGATAAAGACTTTTGGCCGGAATTGGATCATTCTTTAAACTTTAAGAAGCAAGTTTAGTCCGCCATTTTGTTTTTCAAAATTCGGAGTAACAATTCTTATTCAGTAACTCCAAGACCCGCATAAAACAAAATTTGAGTTCAATCGGACAATTTTTAAAAAAAAATTGTCCGCCATATTGGATCCGCCATTTTGATTTTTTTGGTTTTTAGCTTAATTTTGAAATCAGCTACCTCGAATTCCTAAAGAAGCACATTTTCAGACGGATCCAACAACGATAAAGACTTTTGGCCGGAATTGGATCATGCTGGCCCTCTGTGCACCGTTTCGAAAAACCTATTAAGTCCCCAGTTGAACGACCATTGAACTTCAAATAATTGACAAGATGGAAGTTTACCATACTCTCCATAACCTTAGAGAGCGCATAGCAAATGTTGGGGTTCGAGACGTCACCTTTTTTCAGGATTGGCTTCTTTCCAGCATGAAGGAAAAATACCTGCAAGGTATGGTATGCTGAAAAGTTTTTGCAGCGGAAGAGCGAGCGTCGAAGAGCACTTTTTTAACGGAGTGTGTAATTATATATGATTTATTATGTTATTATAAAGTTTTATAGCTTAATATATGTTTATTTTTATTCGGGTATTGAAATAGGTTGAATTTAAATACAAAATTTTATTTTAAAGTTGTTAGCCTTTTAATTCAAATCGAATACTTTAAAATTTATTTTGCTTTCGTAAAAGTTCGTCACAAATTTCATTTATTTTAAATTTACGTTTCAAAAACAATATTGTTTCGTTTTCAATTTGATGTTAAAAACTTTCAATTTAGTTGTAAATTGACATTCCGAAAGCAAATGTCAAGTTTTAAGATTAAAACATTTTTGAATTAAACATGTTCATTAAAAAAAAAATATTTAGTCATTGAGTTATTTTTAAGAAAGATTGCTTTAGCTCGAGGTCATATTTTTCGCAGGAAACCTATGTAAAATTTTACTATTACGTGGATGCCACAGATCCAATTTTTTTCATATAATCTTAATTCAATCGGAAAGATCACCATAGGAAATCTACCTTGTTTTGAAATATTTAAGGCAATAATATAAAACTGCTTAAAACGACATAAGTGCAGAAGACTTGTTCACATATAATTATAGACATTTCTAAAAAAATATGTATATTTCAGTGTTGCCCACTTTGACTGGAAATATCTTTTATTTATAAAGGTTTAATACTATTCTTATTACTACTTTGGATTTAGGCTTTTTTATTATGCTGTCACAGATATTATCATATGCCACAAAACGTAGCTAGTAACGTATTTTTGTACTTACAATAAATGTAAGTAAAACGATACAAAATGTCTTCTTACAACAATTTCCTCTTAAAGTGTTTACGTTTTACATACTCTTACGAAACTATTACTACAATAAGTAAATGACTAGTAATCTGCTATTTATTTAAACCTTAATAAGCGAGGGGTGCTTAAAAGTTTTTGAGATCATATACAAATATTTTTAAGGTAAAAATGTCTGCGAATTTTTTATTCTTGCCCAAAACATTAAATCATGAACATGCTTTTTGCGGAAGATTTGGGTGTACTTGCAAAAGCAAAGTTTTTTTAGGAAAAATAATGTTATATTACTTTGCTATTCCATGCAAAACGAATTGAAATATCAGTCGAGAACCCAATTAAAAAAAACAAAAGAGCTGTACATTTCGTAAGTGAGTGCAAAAATAAGTGCAAAAAAGTGTTTGTACATTTTGGAGAGTATAAAAGATTCGGCACCAAAGAATATAACACTCTCACTTGTTTTATGTACATTTGGTTAACAAATGGAAAATTTTTATGTGAAAAGCTTACCCTTGTTGAAAAAGTAGTTTTGGTAAAAAAATGATTTTTTTTCACGAAAAACAAAATTATGTTAAAAAAATTTATTGAACCCAAAATTTTTGGTGAATAAAAATTTTGATGAAAAAAAGTTTTTAATGAATTTTTTTGATGAAAAGAAAAATTTTTTGATGTAAAAAAATATTGATGAAAAAAAAAAATTGGTGAGAAAAAAATTGATAATAAAAAATTTTATAAAAAAATTTGATGAAAAAAAATTATGAAAAAAATATGATAAAAAAAATTTATGAAAAAAAATTTTTATTGATAAAAAAAATTATAAAAAAATGATGAAAAAAAAAGTTTGATGAAAAAAAAAAAATATGAAAAAAAAATTTGATGAAAAAAAAAAAAAATTATAAAAAAATTGATGGAAAAAATTTTGATAAAAAAAAAATTTGATAAAAAAAAAATTTGATGAAAAAAAAATAAAGTTTTTGAAAAAAAAAAAAATAACTGAATTTTTATTTAGTTCTGTTTGAGTCCATATTAATTATTTCTGAGAAAATCTGAAAAAAATCAAATGACAACACAGGCTAAGTGGAGATGTCGACAGCTTTCGGAAGATGCCACCATCAGCACTTCTTCGATTGCCACACACTTAATGCGTGTCAGATTAAAATTAGCCATTTAAATGAAACTTTTGAAGAAATTAAGAATTGGAATTATTCCTCTTTGTGTTGAATAATCCCTATTCACCATCAATTCGTGTTGTATTCATTTGGCAGAAACTTAATCCATCTTAACTTTTAACAGAGTTGTATTTTTCCCATTGTTAACCCTTAGTAGGACTTTTCAAGTCTTGAAAAAAAAAATTTTATGGAAAAAAAATTTGATGGAAAAATAATTGATGAAAAAAAAAAAATTTATGAAAAAAAATTTTTTTTTTGTTGAAAAATAATTATGTTACTTTTTATTCACCAGCTGGTGAAAAGGGTTTATTCACTACGAGGTGAATTGTTATCCAATTAACACACCCAAGTTATTAAAATTTTTGGTTTTAAGAAAATTAAAATAGTAATTCTTGTTTTCTTTTTCATTAACTGTTAGCTTATTAGCCAAACTGAGGTGGCGTCCTGCAACTTTTTTAAAATTAGACACCAGCTTTTTAACATTATAATGTTAAAAAATAATAAAATCTAAAAAAATTTTTAATGCAAATAATGTCATAATATCTTGAAACTTTTTTGCACGAAAAATATCTCAGAATCTTAGAATTTTTCTTAAAGAAAAATTTATAAAAATCAGAGAAATTTTTTATACGAAAAATGTTTTCTGTACAAAAATTGCCCTACAAATGTAAAAAAAATCTTAAAGAAAACTGTTTCAGAAACTGATATTTATCCATACGAAAAATGGCTGAGAATATACAAGGTTTTCCTAAAGCAAAAAGGCATCCGAAAAAAGACCTTAAACAAAAGAATTTGTACCCATATGTGAAAAATTTCTTAAAATCTTAGACTTATTAAACAACCCACTTCTATTCATTTGTACTTTACGTGTTAGTATCATTTTTAGCTTTTACGCTTTTCTTGTTGCTATTTTCTTATACACTCAAAAAAAAACCTTGTAAAATTACAAGAAAAGTTTGAAATTTTTTTTTTTGCTACCTCCTATTTGACAAGAATTCCTTGTTATTTTACAAGCTTTTTACTAATAATTTTGTAAATTTACAGTTTTTTGGCGCAATTGAAATTACAAGGATTTTCGTAAATTTACTAGATTTTTTTTTTGTAAAAAATCTTGGAAATTTATAAAATTACAAGAAAAACTGTAAAATTACAAAAAAAAAAATGTAAATTTCGATCGAAAAATATTTGTTAAAACTGTTTAATATTGGTGAAATGGGTTTATGAGACTTTTTCTAGTAATTTGACAAGGTTTGTTTTTGAGTGTAATTCCTGTTGTTCAGGGTTTGTCTGAATGTTTGTTTTTTTTTTGGACCAAAATGATACACGAAGATTGTTATTATTTACCTTAAATAGAAATTATAGTAAAACTACAACAGCAATTTTACCAGTATCATTACTATTGTAGGTATAGTTGAGTGTGTAGTCTAGGATTCTATTTACAAACTACAACCCCATAGATAGTAATGATTCTAGCAATGATAGTGCCTTACAAATGTATCGCGAGGAATTTTTATGTACATAGCAAGTTTTACATAAAACTAGAGAATTTTGATGGCAAGACATCAAAAACGACTGCGGAAACAATAATAGTTAATAGTAGTAAAACGTAACAGCAACTGGAAAATGGCAATTCATGATTAAGGCAATAAACGCTTAATAAGCGTGTTATATCCTAATAATATGCGTATTCCAAAATGGAATTAACGATTGTGAGGATGAGGATGATGATAATGATGGTGATGTTAGTGTTTGACGATTATGAGGATATAGCACCCGGTGTTAATCATGATGACTGTAATGATGTAAATATTGTAAACTAATTTTAATTTATAACTGATTATGTTGAATGATAGCAAAATAAATTAAAATGAATGAAATTGTAATATGGTTTGGGAGTCTCAGAGTTAGTTGGGTGTAAATTATAGTTTGGAAAATGTAATGAAATATTATAATTCAGCTTAAATTAAAATGTATCATATTTTGTTTAAAAAAAACTAGTTAAAAAATATTCAACATTCTAATTATAACTTTATCAAAAAATAACTTGTGAAATTTTTTAACTATATATGTATGTATAATTGAATCAGTTGTTGTAAAATTAAGTGCAAATTTAAAAACAGATTGAAAAATGTATTATTTCATTTATTCACAATCAGTATGGTTTAGGATCTCAAAAAACTAAAAATACTCTATAAGAAAAGGCTTTAAAGAGCTCCATAGCACTCACTTTATCGAGAAAAAGAAGCACTCATTAATGGAGCTTATCATTTAAACGTAAAAAAAAAAATTGTTGGATTAATGTCGAACTTACACACACTCTAAAAACGCATGTAAACTTACTATTATAAATTGTTGTAAGTTTACATGCGTTTTTTGACATACATACACACATGTTAAATAACTAAAAGTGTACTTTCAAATCGGAAGGTGTCGAGTTCGATGCTGGCTGTCGCCGAATGTTTTTTTTTTATATTTATTCACCTCTTTTTTATTTAAATTAACCACTAATGTTCAATTTATTCAATTTACACATTCAGAGTAAAATTACCCAATTTATAGTACGAGTCCAGTTTCCTACTATAAATTGGGTAAATTTCAACAAATTTTGATTAGAGTGCAGCTTATTACATCTAAGAAAAAGTTTTAATTTTTCGGAAAAAATTAAAGAAAAAAGACTTTCGATGCAAAGTATCGCTTGACATCGCATTATGTTTAACTTTTTCCAAAATCAAATAATTTTAATCATTAGCCTTTACAAAACTCAAATAAAAAACACCTTAAATCATGCCAATGTTTTGAGGAAGATTTGGGTGTACTTGCCAAAGCAAAGTTTTTTTAGAAAAAATAATGTTATATTACTTTGCTATTCCACGCAAAACGAATTGAAATATCAGTCGTGGACCCCATTAAAAAACCAAAAGAGCTGTACATTTGGTAAGTGAGTGCAAAAAAGTGTTTTTACATTTTGGAGAGTTTAAAAGATTCGGCACCAAAGAATATACCACTTTCACTTGTTTTATGTGCATTTGATAAACAAATGGAAAATTTTTATGCAAAAAGCTTAGACTTGGTGAAAAGCAGTTTTGGTAAAAAAACGAAAACCAAAATTATGTTAAAAAAAATTTAATGAACCCAAAATTTTTGGTGAAAAAAAGTTTTTGATGAAAAAAAAAATTTTTTTGATGTAAAACAAAATTTTTTGTGAGAAAAAAATTGATAATAAAAAGTTTGATAAAAAAATTTGTTAAAAAAAAATATAATAAAAAAAAAAATTATGAAAAAAAATGTTGATGAAAAAAAAAATTGATAAAAAAAGTTGATGAAAAAAAAATTTTTTTTGAAGAAAAAAAAAAAAAAAAATATGAAAAAAAAAAATTTATGAAAATAAAAATATGAAATTTATGAAAAAAAAAAAAAAATTTTAGTGAGAAAAAAATTGAAAATAAAAAGTTTGATAAACAAATTTGATGAATAAAAAATATGATAAAAACAAAAAAAATATGAAAAAAATGTTGATGAAAAAAAAAATTTATGAAAAAAAAAAATTGATGAAAAAAAAATTTTTCAAGAAAAAAAAATTTTGATGAAAAAAAAAAAATTATGAAAAAAAAAAAAAAAATTATGAAAATAAAAATTTTGATGGAAAAAAAATTCTTTTGATAAAAATAAATACTAAAAAATGCCGCAGAGTTTTGTACTCTTGCCCAAAAAATTAAATCATGATAATGTTTTATTTAATAAATTTTTTTTACGAATAAGTATTTGCAAAAAAATATGTAAGGGTAAAAAAAAAATATTCAGAAAAAAAGAACTCCAAGAAACTTCTCAAATTTATCAATATTTACAAAAAAATTGGAAAACTACACTCAAAATAATAACTTTAGTAAATTACAGAAAAACTCTGCTAATTTAACAGAGTTCACCGTACTTTTCCAGCTAGCAACATTACTTGGTAATTTTACTAAAAAACTCTGTAAAATTATTTTTACAAAAAAAAACTGTTAATTTACAGACTTTATAGTAAAATATTGGTTAAATATTAGAGTCTTGTGACAGAAAAAACTCTGTTTTTTTACTATAAAACTCTGTAAAATGTTTTGGACAAAAAACCTGTTAATTTACAGTGTCTCTAGTAAAATATTGGTTAAATAAAGCACCATTTAGCAAAGAAAAACTCTGTTAATTTACATATATTTGTAAAATGTATTTAATGCAACCAAAATTTTATAGAAAAAACTCTGTAGTTAAATGCAGTTTATTTTGGAAATTTCTTTTTTAAGTTTTCTGTGAAATTAATGTTTGAAATACAGACAAAACTTAGTTTTTGGTTACAAAAAATAAAAAGTATTTTGCTAAAATCTGTATTTTTACAGAAATATCTGTTAACTATCTGTAAAATAAAGATTACAAGGTTAAAAGTAATAAAACAGATAAAACTTTGTTTTTTGTCACAAAAAATTCAAAGCATTTTCTTTAAATCTGTATTTTGACAGAAAACTCTGTCAAACATCTGTTGAATTGAGATGAAATCTTACAATGTATTTTACAGAGTTATTATTTTGAGTGTAAGAACAAATCAGAAAATACAAAAAATAAGTCAGAAAAATGCAGATATATTCAGAAAAAATCACAAAATTCAGAAAGAAAAACAACTAGAAAATTTAGAAAAATCTGAATATATAAATTATCTTTTATTTATAATTAAATAAAAAAGTATAAAGAAGTAATGCAAACAAATTTTTCCCTAACAAAAAGAAATGTACAAGCTAAAAAAAACTAAATAAAAAAAAAAATAAGTTGACAGATCACGGATTCGATCAGCGAACCTTCTGTTTTCCAGTCTGGCTCACTTCAGCAATTCCACCGTAGCTTGTTTAAATAATGATTTAAATTTTGATATGTTTCTCTTGCTTGTAGATATGTACATACACAGAACAAATTTTGTTCATAAATAGTATGAACAGCTTTCCTTGATTTTAGTTCATACTATGTATGAATTTATTTATACCATTTATAAATGCGTTCATTGAGTTTTAATTTAAACAAAAAAAAAAAAAATTATTTGAAATAGTAGGAAAAAAATGTCAAAAAATTTTCTTTATTTCTGTAATTTGGATGAAAAATGCGTTAAAAATTGGATTACCATGGAAGAATTGCTTAAAAGAAGACAAATGAAGGTATGTTTGCAGAATATGTTTTTGTTAAAATATTCTTTATTAAAATATGTGTTTTTTATAATCTCTTTTAAGAAATTCAACACGGATCACGGATATATTTTCTACCAGCAATTGTTCAAGATGTTATCTCATTTGGATTATTAAATAAGTGCTAAAAAAGCTGAACCACAAAAACGTGAACGCCGATGACGCAGATTTTAGATGTATTTTTTTTTTTTATTAATTTTTACACTTTTATTGTACATGAAGATTTCTTAAATATGAATAAAAACGCATCTTTTCCGATGCAAATATACATATTTTTTATAAATTAGTATGAAATTATTTTTATTACTGATCACAGAATTTATTTCGCGAAGAAAATTTAGCAAAAATTTAAAAATATCCACCATGAATTTGTTTATAATATGTATGTACAAATTCATACACTGAATGAATATGGTTTGGGAAAAAAAAGTCATGTTCAATTCATACAGTTTATGAATAAATTAATTCCATGAATGAATTTTTTTTTTCTGTGTATTCGATTTTCAAATATACTGGTTAGTATTGCCATGTGGTAATATTTTATTGGAAAAAATTTGCGATGATAGTAACAAATCTAATTGGAAATGCGATGTTTGGTATGGCAATACTGCGTTAATCGAGTGACACCTAGCGCCGCTACCACTACCAGAACTATGTGTTTTTATTTTATTTATTAATTTTAAATTATTGTCGAAGTTTACGATTGTAATAAAATGAAAACTATAATTCTTATTTTCTTTTTTGTTTAATCGTTACCCAGTCTGCACAGTTTCGAGGCGACAATTTTTTCGAAGTTTTTTCGAGGCTTTTCCGCAATAACGATTCGAAGTCGATATTATATACAGTCGATATTTTAACGTTTCTCGAACTCATATTTTTATTGAAAAACTAATCGATTTCGAAATGATTTCCAATCTACATTTTAGGAATTCTCGTATTTGTTGTTCCATAAAAAAATATTTATTTTCAATATAACATCGAGTTTTAGTTTTATTAAATTTTACAAAAATTCCACAAATTTTACTTTTATTATTAAAAAAATAATATCTAACACTAGAACAATAAAAAAAAAAATAAAAAAAAAATCCGCGACCGGGGTTTGAACCAAGGCCAAAAATCTACAAATCATAAGCTGCCGAACCTGCTAACCAACTAGGCCATCATGTTAAAAAAAAAATTTATAAAAAAAAAATATTTGATGAAAAAAAAATTTATGAAAAAAAAATTTGATAAAAAAAAAATTGATAAAAAAATGATGAAAAAAAAAAATTTGATGAAAAAAAAGTTGGACGAAAAAAAAAAAACTGATGAAAAAAAAATTTATGGAAAAAAAAATTTTAATGGAAAAAATATTGATGAAAAAAAAAAATTATTAAAAAAAAAATTTGACGAAAAATAATTTTTTTTGTTGAAAAGTAATTATATTACTTTTTATTCACCAGCTGGTGAAAAACGGTTTAATTCACCACGAGGTGAATTATTATCCAAGTTACAAACCCAAGTTATTAAAATTTTTGGTTTTAAAATGAAAATAGTAATTCTTACAATTGATCTTTTGAGAATTACAAATGATCTTTTTTGAACTACAATTGACCTTCTTCGAATTACAATTGATCTTTTACGAATTACAATTGATCTTTTTCGAATTACAATTCATCTGATGAAAAAAATATTGATAAAAAATATTGATGAACAAAAAAATTGATAAAAAAAAATAGTAGTATTGATGAAAAAACATATTGATGAAAAAATATATTGATGAAAAGGAAATATCGATGAAAAAAATATTGATCAAAAATATATTGATAAAAAAAATAGTAGTATGTATGATGAAAAACAATATTGATGAAAAAAAATATTGATGAAAAAAATATTGATGAAAAAAATAAAATTAATGAAAAAAACTAAAATTGATGCAAAAATATATTGATACAAAAAAATATTGATAAAAAATATTGATGAACAAAAATATTGATAAAATAAAAAATATTGATAAAAAGCAATTGATGAAAAAAAATATTGATGAAAAAACATATTGATGAAAAAATATATTGATGAAAAAGAAATATTGATGAAAAAAATATTGATTTAAAATATATTGATGAAAAAATTATTGATGAAAAAATGTTGATAAAAAAATATTCATGAAAAAAAATATTGATAAAAAAAATATATATTGACGAAAAAAAATATATATTGATGAAAAAATAATATTGATAAAAAATATATTGATGAAAAATATATTGATGGAAAAAAAAATATTGATGAAAAAAATAAAATTGATGAAAAAAAATATTGATGAAAAAAAAATATTGATGAAAAAAATATTAAGGAAATAAAATATTGATGAAAAAAATTGCAATTGTTATTGCAAACATGACTCGTGAGGCTATGAAAGCCATTATAAATTCCTTTAAGTTAAGCCAATAATCATTTTGATCCTAAAGCTTATCAGCGTTTTACAGCCAAATTACTAAAAAAAAAACAATTTTGTTTTACTTTCGCAATCAAATTAAAACAGATTAAAAAATTAAATTGAAAATTCGGGCTACATAAGTCGATGCGAAATTTATTAAGCTACAAGCAGCAAAAAATATTTCAAATCGGTTAAGAATGGAAGTCTGAAGAGTAATTCTGACAAAAAAAGTGTACGCACCCCACTGTGTGCCGTCCTGAGATATGTTTTAAAAAATTACTTACACTCGATCATGAACATAGTTTTTTTGCACAAACATGTTTTTTTTTAATTTTGTACTATCTTCAATTAAAATTTACGAGATTTTTTGTAATTTTACAAGTTTTTTACTAATAAAATTGTAAATTTAAACTTTTTTGATGCGATAATACTTACAAGGAATTCTCGTGACTTAACTAGATTTTTTTTTTGTAAAATTTGCTTAGACATTTGTACATTTACGAAAAAAAATTGTGAAATTACAAAGAAAAATTTAAATTTAGGTCGAAAATTTTTTGTTAAAAAACAAGGAAAACTGTCAAATATTGGGATTACGGGACTTTTTCGAGTAATTTGACAAGGTTTTTTTTAGTGTGGGATTTCCCAAGTGTTGATTCGGTTTGGACAAATCTAAGCCTTCACAAATTTTAACACCCCAGCAAAAAATAGGTAATGAGTACCCATTCCCAATTGGATTACCTGGTAATGAGTACTAATTACTCGATGCGTTACTTTATACCCCAAAAAAAGGCATTACTTTTAACTTACGATGTAAATGATTTGCAATCTAAATTTTAAAAACCAGTTAAGTTTCATAAAAACCCAACAAAAACTTCGCTTACCAAGTAATTAACTTAGGGGGTTAGCAAAAATATGAGTAACTAGTAACCTCCCAATTTCAATGTTAATTACTTTAATACGGTGATGTCATTGGAGGTAACCACATTTTGCCTTTTTTGGCGCAATGTAATGCTAATGGTAATTAGTAGTATTCAAAGCCAATACCACGTAAGCGAGGCAGGAAGGGGCACCCATTACCAAGTTTTTGCTGGGAATATATAAAAAACAATTTTACTCTTGATTTATTTTCTCTCATTTAATAAGAGCAACTAAACAAACAATGCAGTTACTTTTTCAACTTTTTGTAAGCGAGCTAGGAATGGGCTATTATTTGTTAGCTTTTTCGTAAGCGAACAAAGAAGGCCTTGCCTCCAATGACATCGCCTTGTTAAAGTAATTAACAATGAAATTGGGACGTAACTAGTTATTTATTTTCGTTTTAAATCCCAAAGTTAATTACTTGGTAATGGAAGTTTTTGCTGGGACATTTTGAGTTGAAATCTATTTGAGGAACCAGTAGCCCACCACTTGGACAGTACACCCAAGTCCATACGACACACTGGGCTCCCTTTACCAAAAAAAAAGATATAATTTTGTAAAAAAAACTGAGAACCAATCTTTAACAACATTTTTTTATCATTTTATGCAACAGTTGCGGTATTGTTATTTATCCTAAATGTTCAAAAAAAAAAATATTTATGTAAAACTAAATTGTTTACGACCATAATAAATTCTTAATCGCACATCTTTAATCTTTAATAATCCAATACTTACAATTTTTATTACACAAACTTAAACTTAATATCCAATAAAGAAATCTTTATTTCTTTTTAAAATTTCCCACAATATTTTATTTTTTTTAATAGGAATCTTATCGTATAAGACAATTATAATACTTTTTCTATTTTTGTGTTTAACAATAAATATAAACATGTAAAAGCCTTAAAGGAACAAATACAAAATAAAATGTTTAACTCGTTCCTTTAGGAAAAATTAACATAAAAATTAGGGAGAATTTTATATAAAACAAGTAAAAAAATTCCAAACAACATTATTTGAAAATAATAGTCCAAAAAAAATGTGTAAAAATATTATGTCTGTTCGTTAACCTTACTACAATCCACTAATTTTTACTACTTTTACTACAGCTGGACAATTTCAATACAAAAAGTAAACAAAACTTTCCAGTTGTAGTAAAAATAGTAAGAAATTTGGGTAAACAAACAGACCTATTTTCTTAAAAAAATATTAAAGAAATTAATTTTGAAAAAAAATTTAAAAAAAAAAATTTGCAAACTAATTTTTTTACTGTTTGTGTTTTTCTGATTGAAGAAAAAAATTGTGTCTTCTAAAGATTAAATTAAATGTTTTTTTACGTTTTTTCATCAAAAAATGTAAGAAAAAAATGTTGTACTTGTTTAAATAAATTTAGATATTCATTACGCAGCCGAATTAAGGTATTTTAAATTTTCAGGTTATGTTGAATGTTTTGGTGTCCTTACATTTTCGTTCATAACTTTTGAAACGATATATCAATGAGTTACAAACGGAATGAAAACTTTCTACCACAAACAATAATTGCAGGGTATAAATTTTGTTTTTTTATTTTTTGTGTTTAAAAGATTGTTAAAGGGTTGCGATTAGGAGTCCGTGGAAATTTTCTTTATTTTTTCAAATAAATTTTTTGCACCGTTACTTGTGCCTTTTAAAAATCCATTATTAAAATATGTACCTCCCTTTGAAACATGCTGAATAAGTCTTTTTTTAACTACATATTTATGCGACTTGAGATAATTGTTACCAAACACACATATTTTTTTATTTTTTTGGGGAAAGTATTTAAAGAATCTAAATGTATGTTTTTCTTTATTTTTTATGAAGATATACAAATAAACCAATAAAACAAGTATGGAAATTACAGTCGGTATAGACCGACCATACCACACCCCGTGTTTTTCGGAAAATGGGTAAAAAATCGAAAATTGTAGAAAATGTGTGGGTACTAGAAGTAGTAATGCACTCAAAGAAAAAACCTTGTAAAATGACACGAAAAGCTTGTAAGTTTCACTTTTTGCTATTTTACTAGAATTTCTAGTAAAAATTACGAGCTTTTGTGTAATTTTACAAGCTTTTTACCACTACAATTGTAGATTTACAACTTTTTTGACTTTATTAAACCTACAAGAAGTAAAAGCTACGAATTTTTTTTTAACATGATGTTTTTTGGCTGGTTAAAAATGTTGCAGGACGCCATCTCAGTTTGACTAAATAAGCCACCGATTAAAACAAAAGAAAATAAGAATTCCTGTTTTCATTTTCTTAAATCCAAAAAGTTTTGTAACTTGGATAAAAATTCACCTAACGTTTTTTCACCAGCTGGTGAATAAAACGTAACATAATTATTTTCATCAACTTTTTTTTCATCAAACCTTTTTTTTTCATCAAAATTTTTTTTCATATTTTTTTATAATTTTTTTTTTCTTCAAATTTTTTTCATCAAATTTTTTTTTTTTTCAAATTTTTTTTTTCATCAAATTTTTTTTTCATCAAATTTTTTACATAAAATTTATTTTTATCCATTTTTTTTTCATCAATTTTTTTTCCATTAACATTTTTTTATCAACTTTTTTTATCAAATTCTTTTTTTCTTAATTTTTTTTTTTTCATCAAACTTTTTTTTTTGTTGTTCATTAAATTTTTTTCATATCTTTTTTTTTCATACATTTTTTTATAAAATTTTTTTTTCATCAATTTATTTTTTCATGAAATTTTCTTTTTATCAATTTTTTTTTTATTTCATTATTTTTTTTATCAATTTTTTTCATCAAATTTTTTACATCATATTGTTTTTTTTTTATATTGTTTTTCATAAAATTTTTTTTGTCATCAAAATTTTTTTTTTTTTTTTTTAAATTTTTTTTTACATCAGTAGTTTTTTCGTTAATGTTTTTTTATCAAATTTTATGTTACATCAATTTTTTTTCAACAAAATTTTTTCATAAAATTTTTTTTTTAACTTTTTTTTCATCAATTTTTTTTTTAATTTTTTTTTCATCAAAAATTTTTTTTCTTTATCAAAAATTAATTTATTTTTTCATCCATTTTTTTTTTAAAAAATTATTTTTTTCATCAATTTTTTCATGAACTGTTTTTTTATTTCATCAATTTTTTTTTTGTATCAATTTTTTTTTTCATCAAGTATTTTTTGATCAAGTTTTTTTTTATCAAATTTTTTTTTTCATCAAATTTTTTTTTTATCAAATTTTTTTCATCAAAATTTTTTTCACAATTTTTTTTTTTTTTTTTTTTCATTAAAATTTTTTTTTTTATCAATTTTTTTTGAAACATTTTTTTTTTCATAAATTTTTTTTATCAAAGTTTTTATTGCATCGCAAAAAAAGGTTGTTTTTCTTTTTTTATCAAAAAAATTTTCCATTTGTTTAACAAATGTACAAAAACAAGTGAGAGTCTTAAATTTTTCGGTGCCGAATCTTTTATGCTCTCCAAAATGTTAAAACAATTTTTTGTACTTATTTTTGCACTCACTTACGAAATGTACAGCTCTTTTGGTTTTTTAATGGGATCCCCGACTGATATTTTAATTCGTTGTGCATGGAATAACATTATTTTTTCTAAAAAAAACTTTGCTTTGGCAAGTACACCCAAATCTTCCGCAAAACATTATCATGATTTAATATTTTGGACAAGAGTACAAAATTGAATGTATTATTTTTTTTTCATAAAAAAGTAGTTTTTCATCAAAAAATTTTTTTTTCTCATAAAAAACTTTTTTTATGAAAATTTTTATTTTTTTCATAATTTTTTTTTTTTTTCAAAAATTTTTTTTTCATCAATTTTTTTTATCAAAGAAAAATTTTTTTATCAAAATTTATTTTTTACCAATGCTACTTTTTCACCAAGTCTAAGTTTTTGACATAAAAATTTCCCATTTGTTTAATCTATATATATAAAAGAGTGTGGTGACTGACTGACTGATTGACTGACTGACTGACTGATTGGCAATAATCATCGCCCAGCCCAAACCGCTGAAGCTAGAGACTTGAAATTTGGAATGTAGGTTCGGCTCCCGACAAAACCACCCACTAAGAAGGGATTTTTGGAAATTCCGATTCTAAGGGGGGCAAAAGGGGGAAAATAGGGCCCTTTGGGGGATTTTGTATCTTTTGAACTAATAGTCCTAGAAACTTCAAATTTGAACTCTAGGATCCTCTCGCGGAAATAAAATTTCGGATTTTTTTTTTTTTTTTAAATTCCGCCTCCAAGGGGAGAAAAAGGGGAAAATAGGGCAAATTGGTACATTTTTTATATTCTAAACAAATGGTCCCAGAAACTTGAAATTTGAAATTTGAAGTGTAGCACCCTCTTGCGGAAATAACATTTTGGAAAAAGTAATATTTTGAAAATTCCGTTTCTAAGGTGGGGGGGAGGGGGAAAATAGGGCAAGTTGATACATTTTGTATCTTCTGAACTAATGGTCCTACAATCTTGAAATTTTGAATATAGGATACTCTCGCGGAAATAACATTTTGAAAAAAATACTTTTTTGAAAATTCCGGTTTTAAGGGGGACAAAAAAGGGGAAAATAGGGCAATTTGGTGAATTTTGAACTAATGGTCCTAGAAACTAGATATTTGAACTATAGTATCCTCTCGGGGAAAAAAAAATTTTTTGACTAAAATTTTTTCACTCAAAATTTTTTTTCACTCAAAATTTTTTTTTCACTCAAAATTTTTTTTCACTCGAAATTTTTTTTCACCCAAAATTTTTTTTTACTCAAAATTTTTTTTCACTCAAAATTTTTTTTTCACTCAAAATTTTTTTTTCACTCTAAATTTTTTTTTTTACAATTTTTTTTCACTCAAAATTTTTTTTTCACTCAAAAATTTTTTTTTACAATTTTTTTTTTACTCAACATTTTTTTTTACTCAAAATTTTTTTTACTCATTTTTTTTTAATAAAAATTTTTTTCACTCAATTGTATTTTATTCTTCAGTTTTTTTACTCATTTTTTTCAATAAAATTTTTCACTTAAAAGGTGTTTTCACCCAAATTTTTTTTACTCAATTTTTTTTACTCAAAATATTTTTTGCTTAATTTTTTGACTCAAATTTTTTACTCATTTTTTTTTATCTCATTTATTTTTTAATTTTTTAATTTTAGCGAATTTATTGATTTAATCACTTAAATTTAGGGGGAAATAGGATAATTTTAAACATTTCGATCTTCTGAACTAACGGCCTCAGTAACCTAAAATTTGGACTATAGGATGCTCACGCGGAAATAATACTCTAAAGAAAGTATTTAAAAAAGAATAAGAAGGGGAAATGGGGGAAAAAGGGCAATTTGGTACATGTTCTATCTTCTGACCTAATGGTCCTAGAAACTTAAAGTTTGGACTATAAGATCCACTAACGGAAAAAACATTCCGAAACAAAGTTTTTTTAATTCTGATTCTAGGGGGTTGAAAGGGGGAAAGTAGGATAATGTGGTACATTTTGTATCTTCTGAACTAATGTTCCTAGAAACTTAAAAATTTGGACTATATGATCCTCTCGCGGAAATTATGTTCTGAAGAAAGTATTTTTTGAAAATTTTTCATTCAAATTTGGGGGGGAAATAGGACGATTTTGAACATTTTCTATATTGTGAACTAATGGTCCCAGAAACCTGAAATTTGGACTATAGGATCCTCTCGCGGAAATAATATTCTGAATAAAGTACTTTTTTAAAAAGGCACTTCTAAGAAGGCGAAAAGGGGGAAAATTGGGCAATTTGGTACATTTTCTTTTCTCTGACCTAATGGTCCTAGAAACTTAAAGTTTGGACTATAAGAACCTCTCGCGGAAAAAACATTCTGAAACAAAGTTTTTTTTCAATTCCGCATCTAGGGTGGTAAAAAGGGGGATAATAGGACAATTTGGTACACTTTGTATGTTCTGAACTAATTTTCCCAGAAACTTAAAAATTTTGACTATGGGATCCTTCGCGGAAATAACATTGTGAAGAAAGTTCTATTTTGAAAATTTCGCTTCTAAGGGGGAAAAGGAGAAAGTGGGGTAATTTTGTGTCTGCTGAGCTAATGGTCGTAGATCCTTGAAATTTGGACTGTACGATCCTCTCGCGGAAATAACTTTCTGAAAGAAGTACTTTTTGAAAATTCCGGTTTGCATCTGCTGAACAAATAGGACTGCACGATCCTCTCGCCTGGACTGCACGATCCTCTCCGGAAATAACATTCTAAAAAAGTACTTTTTTGAAAATTCCGCTTTAAAGGGGGAAAAAGAGGAAGGTAGAGCAATTTTGTATCTGCTGAAAATATAATCCTAGATACTTGAAGTTTGGAGTGAACGAACCTCTCGCGGAAATAACATTCTAAAGGAAGTACTTTTTCAAAATTCTGGGGGGAAATCGGGAAAGCAGGGCAACTTTGAATCTGCTGAACTAATGGTCCTTAATACTTGAAATTTAAACTGTACGATTCTTTCGCGAAAATAACATTCTTAAAGAAGAACTTTTCAAAAAATCCGCTTCTACGGGGAAAAAGGGGGAAAGTAGGGCAATTTTGTATCTGCAGAACTAATGGTCCTAGATACTTGAAATTTGAACTGTACAATCCTCTCGCAGAAATAATATTCCAAAGAAAGTACTTTTTGAAAATTCCGGGGGAAAAAGGGGGTGCGTGGGGTAATTTTGAATCTGCTGAACTCATGGTCCTAGATACTTGGAATTTCAACTGTACGATCCTCTCGCGGAAATAACATTGTTAAAGAAAAACGTTTTTAAAAATTATGCTTCTACGGGGAAAAAGGGGGAAAGTAGGGCAATTTTGTATCTGCTGAACTAATGGTCCTAGATACTAAAAATTTGAACTGTACAATCCTATCCCGAAAATAACATTCTAAAAGAAGTACATTTTTGAAAATTCGTTTTTAAAGGGGGAAAAATGGGGAAAGAAGGGCAATTTCGTATCTGCTAAACGAATGGTCCCAAAAACTTGAAATTTTAAGTCTACTCTCGCGGAAAAAACATTTTGTAAAAAGTAATATTTTGAAAAATCCTTTTATAAGAGCAGGGGTGGTGGGTAGAAGGGGTTTAATAGGGCCATTTTGTATCTTCTGAACAAACTTGAAATTTTGAATCTGGATGCTCTCGCGGAAATTATTTTTTGAAAAATATATTTCTTTGAGAATTTTGGTTTTAAGAAGGCCGGCCCAAAAGGGGGAAATTATGGCAATTTGCTAAGCTTTAAATTAATGGTCTTAGAAACATGACATTTGGAATATGGGATCATATCGCGGCAATAACATTCTAAAAGAAGTACTTTTTTGAAAATTTCGCTTTTAAGGGGGAGAAAGGGGGAAAGTAGTGCAATTTTGTATATGCTAAAGTAATGGTCCTAGATACTTGAAAATTGGACTGTACGATCCTCCCGCGGAAATAACATTCGGAAAGGAATACTTTTTTAAAAGTTCCTCTCTTAAGCTAAGTACTCTGTTCGGTTTCACGGGAAAAAATCTGTCAAACTCCATATAAAAAAAAAAAAATTGGCAACGCGAGGAATTAAGGGGAAATTGTTAAAAAAGTTTTCACTCATTTTTATTATACAAGACAATTTAAATTGCCGTGAAAAAGTGACATTTCAGTTTTGTTATGATCGTTTCTTTCTTATCATTGTCAAAAGTTCTTGATTTTTAAATGTTTTATTGCAATTTGAGGCGTTTAAAGTTTAAGTGAAATTTTCACCGTAAGAAACAGAGTACTTAGCTTTAAGGGGAAAAAGAGGGGAAAATAGAGCAATTTTGAATCTGCTGAACTAATGGTCCTAAATACATGGAAATTGGACTGTACGATCCTCCCGCGGAAATAACATTCGGAAAGAAATACTTTTTTAAAAATTCTTCTTTAAGCTAAGTACTCTGTTTCTTACGGTGAAAATTTCACTTAAACTTTAAACGCCTCAAATTGCAATAAAATATTTAAAAATCAAGAACTTTTGACAATGATAAGAAAGAAACGATCATAACAAAACTGAAATGTCACTTTTTCATGGCAATTTAAATTGTCTTGTATAATAAAAATGAGTGAAAACTTTTTTAACAATTTCCCCTTAATTCCTCGCGTAGCCAATTTTTTTTTTTTTATATGGAGTTTGACAGATTTTTTCCCGTGAATCCGAACAGAGTACTTAGCTTTAAGGGGGAAAAAGGGGGAAAGTAGGCCAATTTTGTATCTGCTGAACAAATAGTCCTAGATACTTGAAAATTGGACTGCACAATCCACTCGCGGAAATAAAATTCGAATGAAGGACTTTTCGGAAAATTCCGCCTCTAAGAGGGAAAAGGGGGCAATTTTGTATCTGCTGAACTAATGGTCCGGGAGACTTGAAATTTGGACTGTACGATCATTTCGCGAAAATAACATTCTGAAAGAAGTACTTTTTTAAATATTCCGATTTTGAGTGGGGAAAAGGGGAAAAGTAGGGCAATTTTGTATCTGCTGAAATAATGGTCCTATATACTTGAAATTTCGACTGTACGATCCTCTCGCGGAAATAACATTCTCAAGGAAGTACTTTTTTGAAAACTCTACTTTTAAGCGGGAAAAGGGAAAGGTAGGGCAATTTTGTATCTGCTGAACTAATGGTCCTCGATACTTAAAATTTAACTGTACGATCCTCTCGCGGGTATAACATTCTAAAATAAGTACTTTTTTTAAATTCTGCTTCCACGGGGGGAAAAGGGAGAAAGTGGGCAATTTTGAATCTGCTTAACTAATAGTCCTACATACTTGAAGTTTGGACTGTACGATCCTCTCGCGGAAAAAACATTCTAGAAGAAGTACTTTTTTGAAAGTTCTCCTTCTAAAGGGGGAACAGGTGGAAAGTAGGACAATTCTGTATCTGCTGAACTAATGATCCTAGATACTTAAAATTTGAACTGTACGATCCTCTTGCGGAAAAAGTTCCGTTTCTAAGGGGGAAAAGGCGAAAAGTAGGGCAATTTTGTATCTGCTGAACTAATGGTCCTAGATACTTGAAATTTAGACTGCACGATCCTCTCTCTTGGAATTAACATTCTGAAAGAAGTACTTTTTTTTTAAATTCCGATTTCAAGGGGGGAAAACGGGGAAGGTAGGGCAATTTTGTATCTGCTGAACTAATGGTCCTAGATACTTGAAATTTTGACTGCACGATCCTCTCTCTTGGAATTAACATTCTGAAAGAAGTACTTTTTTTTTAAATTCCGATTTCAAGGGGGCAAAACGGGGAAGGTAGGGCAATTTTGTATCTGCTGAACTAATGGTTCTAGATACTTGAAATTTGGCTGAACGATTCTCTCGCGGAAATAACATTTTTAAGAAAGTACTTTTTAAAATTCTGTGGGAAAAAGGGGGAAAGAAGGGCAATTTTGAATCTGCTGAACTAATGGTCCTAGATTCTTGAAATTTGAACTGAACGATCCTTTCGCAAAAATAACATACTTAAAGAACTTTTTTAAAAATTTCACTTCTAAGGGGGAAAGTAGGGCCCTTTGGGGGATTTTGTATCTTTTGAACTAATAGTTTTAGAAACTTGAAATTTGGACTCTATAATCCTGTGGAAAATAGGACAATTTTGTATCTTCTGAACTAAAACTTTAAGTTTTGATCCTCTCGCGGAAATAATTTTTTGAAAAATAGACTTTTTGAAAATTTTGGTTTTAAGGAGGGCCAAGAGGGGCAAAATAGGGCAATTTGGTAAATTGACATTTGTAATATAGGATCATCTCGCGGAATGACATATTGAAAGAAGTACTTTTTTGAAAATTACTTTTTAAAGGGGGAAAGAAGGGCAATTTTGTATCTGCTGAAGTAATGGTCCTAGATATTGAAGTTTGGACTGTACGATCCTCTCGCGGGATCGTACAGTCTGGAAGAAGTACTTTTCTGGAAGAAGTACTTTTTTGGAAAAATCTGCTTCTATAGGGGGAAAAAGAGGGAAAGTAGGGTAAACTTGAAATTTGAATCCTCTTGCGGACACAACATTCTAATGGAAGTACTTTTTTGAAAATTTCGCTTCTACGGGGAAAAAGGGGGAAATTAGGGCAATTTTGTATCTGCTGAACTAACGCTCCTAGATACTTGAAATTTGGAGTGTACGATCCTCTCGCGAAAAAAACATTCTGAAAGAAGTACTTTTTTAAAAATTTTGTTTTATAGGTGGAAATAGGGGAAAAGTTGGCCAATTTTGTATCTGCTGAACTAATGGTTCTAGATACTTGAAGTTTGGACTGTACGATCCTCTAGCGGAAATAACATTCTGGAAGAAGCACTTTTTAGTAGCTTCTAAGGGGAAAATGGGGAAAGTAGGGCAATTTTGTATCTGCTGCATTAATGGTCCTAAATACTTGAGATTTGGACTGTACGATCCTTTCGCAGAAATAACATTCTAAAATAAGTACTTTTATGAAAATTCTGCTTCTAATGGGAAAAAGGGAGAAAGTAGAGATACTTAAAATTGGTACTTTACTATCCACTCGCGGAAATTACATTCTGGGAAAATAAATTTTTGAATTTTCGCTTCAATTTGGTACATATTGTTCCTTATGCACTAATGTTCCTTGAAACTTAAAGTTTGAACTATGGGATCGTTTCGCCAGAATAATTTTTTTTTCAACTTTAAATCTACTCAAAATATAATATTTTAAAGGTCGAAACTAACAATTTTTATGTTTAAAGAAAAATTATTATGAATTTGAAGTAATATTTTTTTTTTTTACAGCTAACCGGTAACGAAGTACCGGGCGAGTTAGCTAGTAAATGTATAAAAAACAAGTGAGAGTGTTAAACTCTTCGGTGCCGAATCTTTTTTACTCTCCAAAACGGTAAAACACTTTTTTGCCCTTAAGTGATACATTCATTTACCAAATTTAGAGATATTTTGGTTTGGTCTGCATCTTACTTTCCACAGCCTGATGGACGGATGTATATATCTAGAGTGTCTTGGAAATGGATAAATAATATAGAAACTTAATGGGTTCCTCGACCGATATTTCAATGCGTTCTGCATGGAATGGCAAATGAATATAAGAATATTTTTTCGAAAAAAAAACTTTGCTCTGGCAAGTACACCTAAGTCCTCAGCACAACATTATCATGATTTAATGTTTTGGGCATAAGTAAAAAATTCGCAGATATTTTTTGTAATTTAACATGCTTTTTATCAGTAGAATTGTAACGTTGCAATTTTTTTTTGTCGCTATAAAACTTACAAGGATTTCTAGTGACTTTAGAGTTTTTTTTTTGTTTTTGTAAAATTACCTTGGAAATTTGTACATTTACAAAAAAAAAAAGGTAAAATTCCAAAAAAAAAATATAAAATTACAAAAAAAAATAATAATTTTCGATCGAAAATTTTTTGTTAAAAAAACAAGAAAAACTGTCAAATATTGGTGAAATGGGATTACTAGACTTTTTGTAGTAATTTGGCAAGGTTTTTTTCTTGAGTGTGGCACGACTCCCTTAAAATTTGTAACCGTCATATATAAATATGAAATATATTTATCAGATGGACGGACATTTTAGAGAGATTTAAAAGAATCGCATATAAAAAAAATTTTCTATAAACAAAAAAACGACATTTTAAATCCTTCACAAAAAAACATTGTCAAATTACTAAAAAAAGACTCGTAATCCCATTTAACCAAATTTTGATAGTTTTCCTTGTTTTTTTACAAAAAATTTTAATCAAAATTTAATTTTTTTTTTGTAGTTTTACAATTTTTTTTTTTTGTAATTTACAAACTTCAATATTTTTTTACAAAAAAAAATCTAGCAAATTTATGAGAATTCCTTGAAAGATTTATTGCGCCAAAAAAGTTGTAAATTTACAATTTTATTAGTAAAAAACTTGTAAAATTACAAAAAGGGTCGCAATTTTTACTAGGAATTCTCGTAAAATAGGAGGTAGCAAAAAATATAGTTAAGTTACGAAACCTACTTGTGAGTTTAATCTCATCAAAAAAATTGTAATTTTAAAATTTTTTTTGTAAAAAGCTTGTAAAAAGCTTGTATTAAAAAATTTTTGGTAAAAAGTTTGTAAAATTACAAGTTCTTGTCAAATAGGACTGAACTCATGATAACACTATAACTGGAGTGTTTAAAACCTCTATGAGAATTTAAAAAATGTCTATATTTTTTTAAAATTTTTTTTTTCAGATTCTTTTAACTAAAACCGTATAATCTAAGTTGATTTAGCATGTTTGCGAAGAGTTGTGTGGATGGGTAATGGAATTTATGGGCATAGCCCATTAGGTTGTAATTTACAAACTTAATGAAAAACTTAAATTTTCCCTATATCACATAGTGGAAAGCATAAAAAAAGACAGTAAAAACATTTAAATAAACTTTAATAGAGGTATTTTTATTTTTTCTGTTATGGATAAGATAAATCTGTACAATAAGAAAATTTAATTTCAAATAGCTTTCGGGCATAGACACGTATAATTTACAATTACACATAAAAACTTAAATGTATTTTTACTTTAAAGAAAGTTTTTTTTTTTGGAAAATAAAATAAGAACAATGTTTTTTAGGAACATATTAGGAGCACAAAAAGTAAGAAAAAAAAAACAAATTGTAATAGTTCTAAAAGAAAACTTTTGTTATTATTTTAAGGATTTAATAATTATACAGTCCCACAAAAAATGCAGAGCAGACCCAAAAACTAAACCCACTAATCGATTCCGCTTTCAGAATTGAAATTTATTGTTGGGTATTCTTGCAATCTTACAAGTCCGCAAAGTAAACCTACCGATATCTTTGGAATCTATAAACAAGATTTTTAGGCAAATGGGATTAAATTAACCCGAAGTGCCCGGCGTTCAAAGTTTTGCATTTTTGAAAATTAAAAACATCAAAATAAAAATAAAACGTGTCTTGCTATACAAAATATTTATTACATTAAAATCGGTGGAACGGTGAGATATAGCTATTTGAAATTTGCAAAAAAAAAGACTTACACAATTTTTATATATAAGCAAATCCATCGGAAATTTAACTGACGGATTCCCGATTTTGTTTATTTTTGGTTATTTGATAGAGCTTCGTAAATGATCAAAAACCGTATTTTGTTTTTTTTTTGGATCAATACTTTGGAAGAAATGACCGTTAAAAAAAGCTCTTTTTTGACAATATTGGCTTTTAGATAGTTTTTTGACCTTTTTGTGCTCGAAAACCGCAAGTCGTACGAAAAAACTTATAAAAACAATATTGTTTATAAAATTATGAAGATTTAAAATTTAAAAAGATTTTTTTTTTTTTAAATTTCAACCAAAAATTTTGTAAACCATATTGGAATGTCCGTTTTTCCTGGGAAGGAAAGGATACCATGGATTTCCAAGACCAAAATTTTGTATTAAAGTTTAGAGTGTAATTTTAACGCTATTAAAATTTCAGAGAGGAGTTTTTTCGTATTGTTGAGCAATAAATTTTCAAAGTTCGTTAAATCGCCAAATATTTGATTTTTTTCAAAATTTTGGCAAAAAATCAAATTGTTGGCTTTAGACAGTTTTTTTGTATTTTTTTACTCGGAAATCATAAGTTGTACGAAAAAACTTTTTGTGACAATATTGTTGATAAAATTATGGAGATTTAAAATTTAGAAACAAAATAATTTTGAGAAAAAATTCCAAAAAAATTGTTTAAAACAATATTGGGATGTCCTTTTCTCCTGTCTAGGGCACCACGGAATTCCAAAACCAAAATATTTTATTAAAGTCTAATATGTCCTTTTTACGCTGTTTACATTTCAGGAAGGTGTTTTTTCGTGTTGTCGAGCAATCAATTTTCAAAGTATTTGATATAGCTAAATATTTGATTTTTTGCCAAAATTAAAAAAAAAGATAAAATATTTGGCTATCTTACAAACTTTGAAAATTTATTGCTCAACAATACGAAAAATCTCCTCTCTGAAATTTTAATAGCAGTAAAAGTACATTCCAAACTTTAATACAAAATTTTGTTTTGGAAATCCATGGTGCCCTTCCCAGGAAAAAAGGATATTCAAATATGGTTTTCAAAATTTTTTCTTGAAATTTAAAAAAAAAAATAGTTTTTTTCTAAATTTTAAAATTTCGTAATTTTATAAACAATATTGTTATTGCTATTTTTTCGTAAAACTTACGGTTTCCGAGCACACAAATGTTAAAAAACTGTTAAATATCAATATTGTCAAAAAGCGCTTTTTTAAACGCCCATATCTTCCAAAGTGTTGATCAAAAACAAAAGTATGATTTTTAATCATTTACGAAGCTTTATCAAATAACCAAAAATAAACAAAATCGGTGATCCGGTGATCCTATTATCTCCAGTGACGGGATACGTCCACTTTTCATCAGTCAAGTGATATGTCCCGTTTTCACCTGTCACTGTATAGGTGATTTCGGATCAAGAAACACACATTTCCAGCAGGGAGCTCAAAATAATTTTTATTCAAAATATTTTGTTTATTCTGCAGGGTATTCATAACTACGTCCAAAACAATCTTCACTTGTTCTCGTTTTTTTTATATCTTGCATTAAAGTAAAAATGTTTTTTATAAATGTTCTTTTTATGATCATTGTAAAATTTAACTTAATGTTGCAGAAATAATGGTTTTCTTAACGTATAATTGAGTTTTAAAGATGTAAGAAACATTTTACATGGTGATAATTAATTTTCATTTGTAACTGATTACGCTAAATGATAGAGAAATTAAGATGGCAGCCACTTAATATACAAATAAATTATTAATTCAATTGTTTAACATCGTTAGGTATGCGTATTGACAGGTAATTAATAATTGAATTATTAGAATTTATATTATTTCTATTTTGAAATTAATTTAATTATTAGGAAATATTTTGATAAATGAGGCATTTAACAACAAATGTCCAGCAAAAAAAAAAAAAAACATGTGTCCCATGAATGTCTGAGTAGGTGGTATGGATAGCCCTATATGAAACTAAGAAAATTAAGATTTTGGTTTTTAAATTTTTTCAAAAGCTGGGCTAAGGAGGCGAGGTTTAATATTGGAAAAATTGTCAAATTTGTTTCGAATTCCCTTGATTAAATATTTATCAAATTAAATTGAAAAATTAAAGTTGTTTTTATTCGACCTTTCTATTTATAAATCAAAATGCCTTTATTTCGAGCTCGAGGCCAGTATTGAAAATAAATTTTAGTTATAACAAGTAGAAAAATTAAATTCGACTTGGCCGAATATATGAATACCCTCCACAATGCCCTTTTTAAGTGATAGTAAATTTTCTAACGTGAAAAAAAATAACATTTTTGGTTAGAAATATTTTATTTAGTGTAAAAAAACTTTTTTTTAGTAATTTTTGAACAAAAAAAAAAAATAATTTACTAATTTTTTTTGAGTGTATTTTTTTTTTTTGTTTTAGTGTAAAAATATTTTTGAGTGACAAAAATACCTTGTAAAATATTTTTGTTATTTACAAATGTTTTTAAAACATTTTTAACGGGTTTTCAACACGTAAATTTAAGGTGAAACTCATCTGAAATTTACGGTTTTGCTAATAACTTTTGAACCACTGGACCGATTTGGCCGAAATTTAAAACGAACCGGACCAGAGGAACGGTAAATATATATGTTATACTTCAGCACCCTCAGAAATGCCGTTCGAAAGTTACCGTACGTTTTATCTCGTAAATTCCAGAAAAACCTTTGCCGAAATTCACTCATTTGCTTATAACTTTTGAACCACTAGACCGATTTATGTTGGTTGCAATACCAACCTGAACAGGTAAATGCCCAACATATACGCCAAGCCTCAGGAGCCTCCGTAAAGTCTTTCAAAAGTTAACGTGTTTTCAACAGACAGACAGACTGACAGACGGATGGACGGACGGACATCGCTAGATCATCTTAAAATCGATCGAGGATCATGAATATATAAACTTTATGGGGTCCTAGACCAATATTTCGAGGTGTTACAAACGAAATGACAAACTTATATATACCCTCTATCACTAGAGTGGAGGGTATAAAAAAAAAATGTAGCCGGATTTTTGATAAATTGACTTTTTAAAAAATGAAAAAATTCAGAACGGGTTCTAAAATTTGTTAAAATAAATAAAAATACTTTTTTTCGAGCTCGAGTCCAGTATTGAAAATAATTTTTATTTATATTTCGATACTCTTTGAGTATCATCATCTGGGCTTGTAAGAAATAATTTATAAATAACACCGGCTTTGAAATAATTGTTCTTTCTTTTACATCGTCTTTTATTAAACTCAATTTAGTTAAACTCAGTTTAATAATAGACAATGTAAAGGAAAGAACAATAATTTCATAGTCGGTGTTAAATATAAATTATTTTTTACAAGCGCAGATGATGATAATGTCCTCCTAATTTTTTGTGTGAATCGACAAACATTTAAACTTGAAAAAAAAGTTTAAAAAAATGTGGCCAGATTTTTGATAAATTGACTTTTTTAAAAAATTAAAAATTTCAAAACAGGTTCTAAAAAAAATTTTCCAAAATGAAAAATTTCTAATCGATATCTCATAAAAAATATCCAAAAACGTATATTTTTGAAATTATAGTGAATTCCGTTATAATTTGATAAATATTTAATCAAGGGAACGCGACAAAAAATTTACCATTTTTCCAATATTTTACCAAGCCTCCTCTGTCCAGTTTTTCAAAAATTAAAAAACCAAAAACTCGATTTTCTTAATACCATTTAGAGCTATCCAAACCACCTCTTCAGACTATTCATTTTTTTGTAACGGTACATTTGGTGTGGAATGCCTCATATGTATATTATATATATTTTTGAGGCGCTTGTAAAGCATCTTTTAATATTACATTTTTTCTAATAAATTTTTATAGACAATTTTTGATTTGCTCTTCAAATAAAAATTTAAAACTATTTTGCGTCTGTGAGGGCACAACTACTTTTATAAAAAAAAAATAAATAAAAATAAGATTCCATGTAAACACATGATGTATAACTTCTTTAAGTCACGACACCATTTACAGATCTCAAGAAATTCTATTTGTAATTTGAAGATTCCGTTTGTAATTAGAAAATTTGATCTTTTTTGAATTCAAATTGACCTTTTTATACCCCCAACAACAGTTTGGGGGTATACTCACTTTGTCATTTCGTGTGTAACGCATCGAGACATCGGTTGAGGACCCCACAAAGTATATGGAGCATTCCATGTCAAATCGGACACTTTGAATATTTTTTTTCAGATTTTCCCAATTTTTTGGCAGTTTTTAGTACTCTTCGAGAACTCCTTAGTTTTAAATTTTCAGATTTTTTTGATGACCCGTTCAAAAGATATCAAATTTTAAAAATTTGGTAGTTTGTTCCTTTACTCAAACTTCTTTTACTCATAACTTCTTCAATTATGGTCTAAATTGCTATTTTTTTATACCCTCCAACCACAGTATGGGGGTATACTCACCTTGTCATTCCGTGTGTAACGCATCGAAATATCGGTCTAGGGCCACATAAAGTATATATATTATTGATCAGTGATCGATTCTAAGACATTCTACCGATGTCCGTCCGTCCGTCTGTCCGTCTGTAGAGGACACGATACAGTCCAAAATAAGAGCTAGACTTTCGAAGGTTGGCACGAATATGTCTTATAGGGTTTTAGTTTAGTTCGGAAATAGGTTTAGTTCGGCAAAAAGTTCCCCCTTGAAGAACTAAACCAACCTCTGAAAAACGGTATTTTTTGCAGATTTTTTGTACCTTTTTTAATCAAATGCAACATTTTTATGTCAGAGGAAGCTCAAAACCCTGCATGTGGACCCAGCGGGTAAAGAAAAATAAAAAAAAAATTTGCCCGCCCCTTTTGTGGGAGTGGATATAAAAAAAATATTTAAATAATGATTAATTGGATTAAATAATTGGAAGAATTATAATAAATTCATTTGATAACATCTATCGCAAGGGAAAGATGTCCCCCCAATGTCTCCCACCAAACCCCCAAACCAACCCCTCCCCACCAAAAAAAAGACGCACCTTAAATTTTTTTTTATGTTTTTTTTTACATTTTGGAGGGTATAAAAGATTCGGCACTGCCAAATTTAACACTCTTACTTGTTTTTTTTTTTATTATTATTTTTTAAAATTTTTTAAAAAAATTCTATTCTAAATTTTCAATCTTAAAATCATTTCTACGGCTCCAATGGTTCGTCATAGAGGGGTAATTACCAAGACCGACCTCCATTAATTTTTATATCTAAGCATTACTTCAGAACAAACTAATACCTTATCCCAATTTTAAAGGGGGCTCCCACACAAAATGACATTTTTTAAAATTTGCTTCAACCGCTCTAACTGCCCTAAGAGTGCCCTTAGAGCAATCAAATGTATGACCGACCCACAATATTTTTTTAGTTCTCTGATCACACCTACCCTCTATATTTAACTATTAAGGCGGTCCCTATACAATTTCTTTTTTTGTAAATTTGTTTTATTTAATCATCTTCTACCGGTAAAATGGTGCTCAAGCACATTTCTCATTTGAAAAAATAACTAAAATAATGATAAAACTGATCTAAAAAATACCTACAAATTTTGCACTCTTTTGAGTAGGTTTATTCTAGCTCAAGGTCAATATTTTCTTCAATAAAATCCCTTTGCTACTTTTTATATTTCCTAAATAATTTTGACAATGGAATATGATAAATTCCGAAACACGTATCGATTAAGTCCTGCAAAAATCACCAACACAAATAAATTTGAAACAGAAAAATAACTTTCTTGAAAATTATTCAATGAGAATATCATAGTTCTAATTAGTAAAGAAAATAATGACCTCGAGCTACAATAGACCTTTTCAAAATTATAATATTTTAAAGGTCGAATAATAACAATTTTTATTTTTTTAATAAAAATTAATCAGAGTTTGAAAAAAATAAAAAAAAAAGTTTTATGAAAAAATATTTTTGAAAAAAAAAGTTTTCGATGCAATTCCCAGCATAAATTTTGCTGAACTGGCAGCAGCATTTGGAAAGAAAACCTGAATCAAGGAGCGCATCCAAACCTGTTGAATTCATGCATGATTCTCTAAGACGATGTCACACTTTATAGCGCTTTTAAGATGCACTGAAATCACATGTCTTAAGAGCGCTTAATCAGCGCTGTAAAAGATGCAGTGAATTCATGTATCTTTTTAGAGTCGATTGAATAATATAATAAACATTTTTGTGTCAAAAAGTTCAAGGACCTGACTGCACCATTTCCAATTTTATTTCAGAAAATACAAATTATATTTCAAAAATGTCCATTTTTATTTCCAAAATATCTATTTTAATATCACAAATTTCCGTTTATATTTCAGAAGTGCTTTTTATGTTACAAGTTAAATGCTAAGAAGAAATGGAATTGATCTTTTTCAAATAACACCTGAAAATGGTGAAGCTGAAGTATGCGGTATGTATTTATATGTATTGGTTGTACGTGTATTTGCATTACACTAAACTTTATTAAAGCCCAGCAAACATTTTGGAATTAGTTATCATTACAACATGAATTTTAAATTAACCCCTCATAAAGTTTTGCTATTTTTATAAAATTTATTTATTTTTTAGAAAATTCACTCATTTTTTTTTTTTTATGAAAATATTTGCTGGGATTTATATTAGATTAACAAACAACAAATACGTCTTCTTTTGCTTAATGTTTTGTGGTTGTATTGTGTACTTGTACTTATTTGCTAAAAAGTGTATTCATATGTTTAAACTTTTAAGTATGCATAAGGTGAATTTCCTGTAGTGTATCACAAACGTATGAATGTATAAAGTGCGTGTATGGGTTTTTGTAACGCAAAGAGAAAAAGATCCTACTAGAGTGTTTACAATGCGTAAAGTGGTTTATTTGTTGTAAATAAATTATGTATGTATGAATATAAAAAAGAAAATTGTATAAGTATATGTTAGCAAATATAAATATCAGTATGATTTTATCTTCATCTTTAAAATTTTTGAATAAAAATCAGATTTGTGCTACGATACTGCCAAGTATATACTAGAGTAAAAAGACAAATATCTACACAAAAAGGGAATCGTTGTAAAAAATATTTTTTTTTTTAACTTTTTGTTTTATTTTGTTATGACAAATGATATTATTTTAAATTTAACAATATAAATTATAAATTCTAGTAAATTTTTATAATAATCTATCGCCATTATTCTTAGAACCTGTTACTGAACCAGTACTCTCAATTAATGTTCACAATTGAGTGAAATTCTCTCACGATAATGTAAAAGAAGACTGCTCTCAGTCGAAAGAGTTTTAAAATAATTATAAATAAACTCTATGCGAACATCCTGCTAAGAGGCAGTTTACACACTACGTTTTTTCTTACACGCCTTTTTCATCCTAATTATTTTTTATGGCAATCGGGATGAGAAGCAACCCAACCAAATTCAAATTTGAACCAAATTCAAATGTCTGGATGTTTAAATCTCAAATTTTGGCTGTGCACATAAACCGGACACAAAAATTCCGACATTAGGGTCGAAAATAAAATACCCTGGTCTTCCAGTTTTTCTAGATCAAATCGCGTTTTTACGAAAAACGGTAAAAAAAAATTTCCAATAAACAAAAACTTCACTCTAGTCAGAAAGTGAAGATAAAAACAACATTCTCAAATCTCTCAGGTCTATTTAATCAATTCGTATTTTTTGTGAAAAAATTAATAAAAAACATATTTTTCAAATGTGTTTTAAAAAAGCACTGTGAATTAACTTGAAAAAATTTATTTAAATTCTTTTGAAAAAATAATGTTAATAGATGCCTTCATGCCAAATTTGATGGCAAATCTTTTCCTAGAACATATTAACCCTCTTTTTCCAATTTTTTGAGGTCATATTTGACTTTTTTTTAAATTGTTTTATAGAAAACCTTTCTACAAAAATGTTCTGCATTAAATTTCACTGGATGTTGTCAAAGGTCAATAGTTCGTGCGATGTTAGCAAAATACTCAAAAAAGTAAAATTGTAAAGTACTATGTAGTAGGGGGCCCCGTAGGCTAGTTGGTAGCGTGCTAGCCTTTGAACATCGGGGTCGTGGGTTCGATTCCCACCAGAACCCTTGGTTTTTTCGCTACAACGAGACGACGGTCATTGTTACCAGTTCTCGGTTAGGTTGAAGTTATTAAAAATGAATTGTAAATAAAAAGAAAGAATAAATAAAAATAATTGATCATGTGATCAAAAACTATTATTATATATATTATTAAGTACTATGTATTATTAAATTGTGTTTCATTAAAGATACTTAGAGATACTTAATAATTTTACTTTTTTATGCATTTTGCTTATGCCGCACGAACTTTTGACGTTTTACAACAAATATTAAAATTTAATGAAAAATATTTTTGATGAACTTTTTAACACTTTAAACGCACGCTTTAGTGATGTTTAATGACAATTTTTAATAAAAGGACTAAAATTACCAATAAAAATGTGAGACAGAGGGTTAATATGTTCTATGAAAAGAACCGCCATCAAATTTCACTATAGTCATGAGTAAACATTATTTGACTTAGTAATGGATTAAATACATTTTTCGACTTATTTCACACTACTTTGGAGAAATTCAACTTTTTTATTGGCGTTTTTCGCGAAAACCCGAATTGATCTGGAAAAACTAGCAGGCATGTGTATTTTATTTTCGGCCCCACTCTTAATATTTATAGGTCTGGTACAAGTGTACAAAAGTCTGTCTGACGGTGCTATCAATTTTTCTAGAATGTAGTTAATTTTCCAATTTTTTCCAGTGTTGAAGACATGATACAGTCCAAAGTAAAAGAGATAGACTTCTGAGGTTTAGCAAGAATATGTTTTATTGTCTTGGGCTGGTTAAGTTCGGAAATGGCAAAATCTGATGAGGGGGAAAAAAGTTCTCCCATAAGGAACTAAACCAGCCTTGATAAAAACGAAATTTTTCACAGTTTTTTATGAAACTTTGCTATTAGTATTACAGATGATGGGTTCAATCCTTGTCGGCTTCGATCTGTTAATAATTTTCACATCTAGAGTTCTATTGACAATTAACTGAATAAATTTGACATTAAGGTTTTTCTGAAGATTATTATAACTGGATAATATGAAACTAGTAAGAAACAAACCAGATTGTCTTACATTTTTAGAAAAATTTACATTTTTCTTTCACACTTTTTTCAATTCAAAACCATACATATATACCACATCAAAAAATTATAATACATAATTAAAATTAGAGCCTGAGCTCGACTGTCTCTACAGAAACAAGAATATAGAAACATTTTTATGTTAGAACCTGGATCTAACCAGGAGAGAAAAAAATTTAATTTAGTCCGCTCATTTTTTGGGCGAGGAAAAACAAAATAATTTAAATAATAACAAAATACTATAGAAATTGAACTGACGGATCGCCGATTTTGTTAATTTTTGGTTATTTGATAGAGCTTCGTCAATAATTAAAAACCATATTTATTTTTTTTGTTTTGGATCAATACTTTTAAAGATATGGGCGTTTAAAAAAACGCTTTTTTGACAGTTTTTTAACATTTTTTTGCTCGGAAACCATAAGTCGTACGAAAAGACTTATAAAAACAATATTGTTTACAAAACTATGAAGATTTAAAATTTATAATTTTTTTTTTAATTTCAACAAAAAATTTTGAAAACTATATTTTAATGTCCTTTATTCCTGGGAAGGACACCATGGATTTTCTAAAACAAAATTTTGTTTTAAAGTTTAAAAAGGCCTTATAACGCTATTAAAACTTCATAGAGGAGTTTTTTCGTATTGTTGAGCCATCAATTTTCAAAGTTTGTTAGAGAACCAAATATTTGATTTTTATTCAAAATTTTGACAAAAAATCAAGTAGTTGGTTTAAGGCAGTTCTTTTGTATTTTTTTACTCGCAAACCGTAAGTTGTACGAAAAAACTTTCAGTGACAATATTTTTGATAAAATTATGGAGATTTAAAATTTCGAACCAAAAAAATTTTCAAACAAAAATTAAAAAAAAAAAAAAAAAAACAATATTGTAATATACTTTTCTCCTGTCAATGACACTATGGATTTCCAAAACAAAAATCTTTTATTAAAGTTTAGAATGTCCTTTTAACGCTGTTAAAATTTCGGGGAGGTGTTTTTTCGTGTTGTCGAGCAATAAGTTTTCAAAGTTAGGGATATAGCTAAATTTTTGATTTTTTGCCAAAATTTTGAAAAAAAAAAATCAAATATTTAACTATCTAACAAACTTTGAAAATTTATTGCTCAACAATTCGAAAAAAAAACAGCTATCTGAAATTCTAATAGCGTTAAAATAACATTCTAAGCTTTAATACAAAATTTTGTTTTTGGAAATCCATTCAAAATTTTTTGTTGAAATTTAAAAAAAAGTTTTTTTGTACGCCTTACGGTTTCCGAGCACAAAAATGTTAATGTTGCGTCCTTTAAACTTCACCCCCCCCCCCCCGGCCACCACTCCAAAAAACGCGACGTGCCTGATTTTTTTTAACGTGTTGGAGGGTATAAAAGATCCGGCACAACCGAATTTACCACTTTTACTTGTTTTAATTTGTTTCACATCAAACTACTTATTCTTTTATGTATAAGATTTTTTGGAATGAACACCACTGCAAATTATTTTTGTATTCCTTATTTTATATAATTACCTTGAAAAATATGAACTTCCCCCATCATTTTTACATATTTCATCATAAACATTATAAGTTACAAAATTAATTAACATAATTACCTATTTTTATTTTTAAACCTTCCATTTAGAAGGGGGAATATTTAAGTTTGTCAATCCATTTGCAACATCATGCTGGGAGACTATTGGAAACCTTTGCATTTGCGATTAATGCTGACAGATGTATTTGTTTTTTTAATCCACGCCCACAAATGAGGCGGCACAAAGAAAATATTTTTTTCTTAACTTCTTCTGACACAAACATGTTGTATTTGTTTAACAAAGCTGTAAGGGACAAGCGAGAGTCTTAAATTTAACTATTTTTAATATCAATAAGTAAACTGATAAACAAGCTCGAGGCCTTTCTTTTTAATATTTTTTTTTAATTTTTGTTTTAATATTCTATATTTCGTCATCCCACGGATGAAATCTTCAGAATAAAAAAAAAAAATATTACAAAGAATAACAATAGACGACATTAAACGAGTGGACTTTATTGCATCGGAGTTGCAGTCGTTTAATGTGCGTCCATTGTTACTCTTTTTAATTTTTAACAAAAAAAAATTATATTCTTATCCTGAAGATGTCATCCGTGGGATGATAAAATATCGAATATTAAAATAAATAATTAAATAAATAAATAAAATTTATTAAAAACTAAGGCCTCGAGCTAGATTAACATTTTTCTTATTGAAGTGAAAACATAAAGGTTGAAAAACATAACCAACAATTTTTAATATAATTTCAAGCAATCTTAGTTTTACATTGTGGACGGTATTCATAAATTCGTCAAGGCCGATTTTAACTTTTTTACATGTTTTTTCATAATTTTGCAACCGACAGCTTTAAATATTAAAACATTTTAAAATCTGCCAACATCACTAAAAACAACATAAAATAGCAGCCGCAGCTAGTAAATAAAGATAAATTATTGCTTACAAATGAGAAAAGCACAGAAAACTTGTATGAAAAGCATAAAATTTAAAATATTTATAATTACATATTTAATGGCAAACAATTTTTTTTTGTGCGGCTTTAATAAGAGTAGATAGAAATTAAAAAAAAAAACTGAAACAAAGATAGGTAAAGGCCAAAGAAGTTCGCCTTAAGGAAGTAATCTAAAAACAGGTCAAGATATTTTTAAAAATTTGCTCTGTTTACATTTAATTTTTTATCATGAATTTAATATGCGAAATATTTTAAAATTTTGGACTACTCTACTATATAAGTATGTGTGAATGAGATTTAAAACAGGACTGAAAAAAAACATACTAAATACTGTGGTATTTGGCACCCTCTGAAAAAATAAGACATTTTTTGGCAGTGATAAATGTACTACACTAGTCAAGAAGTTAAAAAGGAAAACCATAACAAGTAAGAGTGTTTTTCAGCTGAGACATAGTACTATTGACGGCATCTTCCACTTGCAGAAAATTTATAAAACATGTAGATGTGCTTTTTGGTGGGCAAGCTCAATGATTGCATAAAAAATTTAAATCGGCAAGAAAAAATATTTTAAATTTAAAATTAAATTTAAATTTGCTCTAAAACAATTCTTTCTTTTCAAATGTTTTTCTATAAAAAATTAGTCAGAATCTGTGAAATATTTTTAGGCAAAATGATTCAGAATTTTTATAAAAATCTCCTATAATTTTTATGAGAATTTTTCTATTGGAAAATATTTCACAATCTGAAATTTTTTTTATACGAAAAATGTCTCAGATTCTGAGAATTTTCTTGTACGCAAACTGTCTCAAAATCTAAGAATTTTTCTATACAAAAAATGCCTCAGAATCCAAAAAATTTTCTATACGAAAAATGTCTCAAAATCTGATAATTTTTCTATACGAAAAATGTCTCATAATCTGAAAATTTTTGTGTACAAAAAATGTCTCAGAATCTGAGAATTTTTTATACGAATAATATCTCGGAATATGAGAAATCTTTTTAGGAAAAATGATTCAGAATCCGAAGACATTTTCATAAAAATGTCTTAGAATTTTTCTATACGAAAAATGTTTCATAATCTGAAAATTTTTTTATACGAAAAATGTCTCAGACTTTGAGAATTTTCTCATACGAAAATTGTCTCAAAATCTGAAATTTTTCTATAAAAAAAATTGCTCAGAATCTGAGAATTTTTCTTTACAAAAATGTCTCAGATTATGAGAATTTTTCTGTACGAAAAATGTCTCAGAATCTGAGAATTTTTTTGTTACAAAAAATGTTTTAGAATTTTTCTATACCTACCAAAAAATGTTTGCATAGGAAAAATGTCTCAGAAAATGAGAATTTTCCAATACGAAAAATGTGTCAAAATTTGAGATTTTTTTTTATAAAAATGTCTCATAATCTAAGAATTTTTCTATATGCAAAATGTCTCAGAATCTAAAAATTTCTCAGAATCTGAGAATTTTTTTAATATGAAAAATGCTTTAGAATCTGAGAAAAATTTCTCAGAATCTGAGAATTTTTTATACAAAAATCTACGAATTTTTCTCTACGAAAAATGTCTTAAACATTTTTAGATTCTGTGACATTTTGCGTATAGAAAAGTTCTCAGATTCTGAGATATTTTTCGTATAGAAAAATTCTCTGATTCTGAGATATTTTTCATATAGAAAAATTCTCTGATTCTGAGATATTTTTCGTGTAGAAAAATTCTCTGACTCTGAGAATTTTTTCGTCTTGAAAAATTCTCTGATTTTTAGAAATTTTTCGTCTAGAAAAATTCTCTGATTTTGAGAAATTTTTCGTCTAGAAAAATTCTCTGATTTGAGACATTTTTCGTGTTGAAAATTTCTCAGCTTCTAGGATATTTTTCGTATAGAAAAATTCTCAGATTCTGAGATATTTTTCGTATAGAAAAATTATCAGATTCTAAGATATTTATTTATATTTCGTATAGAAAAAATTCTCAGATTCTGAAATATTTTTCGTATAGAAAAATTTTCATATTCTGAGACATTATTCGTACAAAAAAATTCTCAGATTCTGAGACATTATTCGTACAAAAAAATTCTCAGATTCTGAGAAATTTTTTATATATAAAAATTCTCAGATTCTAAGACATTTCTCCTAAAGAAAAGTTCTCAGATTCTAAAACATTTTTCGTATAGAAAAATTCTCAGAATGTGAGACATTTTTTGTAACGAAATATTCTCAGATTCTGAGACGATTTTGAATGGAAAATTTCTCAGATTCAGAGACATTTTTCGTATAGAAAAGTTCTCAGATTCTGAGACATTTTTCATAAAGAAAAATTCTCAGATTCTGAGACATTTTTCGTATAGAAAAATTCTTGGATTTTGATTTTTTCTTAGACATCTAAGAATTTTGTGTACGCAAAAATTTCTCTGAATTTTAAATTACATAATAAAAATGTTCGTTCTTAAAAAAAGTGAAAATATTTCAATTGAAATTTTTCAAAAAACATGCACATAAACATATAAAAACTTACACAAACAAAAAGTAAATTTAAACCCCAACATATACACACACTCAGACACTAAAACTAACACCTTTGGTTTCACATGTCAGACATGCATAATTTATAACTTAAAACCAGAAAAAAATCTGCATAAATATTACACAAACTACGAGTATAACAAGAAAACTTAAAAACTAAACATAAAATAACTACAATATAACAATAAAATGAAATATATGCAATTCGTACATATGTATTATAAAATGTTAAATATAAATAATAAAAAAATAATAAAAAAAAATACAAGCAAACATTTTAAATCTATAAATATGTATTTCAGAATTTATCAATTGCATTTCAGAAATTTTAATTTTAGGAAATATCAATTGTATTTCAGAAGTTTTCAGTTGTATTTCAGAAATAATCAATTGTATTTTAGAAATAATCAATTGTATTTCAGAAATTTTTAATTTGTATTTTAGTAAATATCAATTGTATTTCAGAAGTTATCAATTGTATTTCAGAAATAATCAACTGTATTTCAGAAATAATCAATTGTATTTCAGAAATTATCAATTGTATTTCAGAAATTATCAATTTATATCAGATATTTTCAATTGTTTTACAAATTTTAGTTTCTGAAATACAATTGATAATTTCTGAAATATAATTGATAATTTCTAAAATACAATAGATTATATCTATATATATAAAAATGGATGTATGTATGTGGGTATGTATGTATGTTCCGATCTTGATGAAATTTTCGGGGAATATTCAAAATAGCCTAGAATAAAATGAATAAAACATCCGTGCGTGAATGGTTATTAAATTATATTTTTTATTATTTATTATTTATTTATTAATTAATTCATTTTTACGTGTGATCTTATCTTTTCAAATAACAACTTAAGACTGACCTCAATATATTTAATTAAGGCATTTTATATAGATTTAAAATAACGGTAAGCTTTTAAATAAGAAGAATATTAATAATAACGATAGTATGAAATGGAAATATAATAAACAAGTTAAATGTATAGTAAGTGATAAAATGTATCATAAAGAATTAAATGATAATTGAGAGATTTAATGTAGAGTTGAATAAAAGAATTTATTAAGAAAAGCTTTAAACAAATAGAAAGGGAAGATAAAGGGAGAAAGCAGTAGGGAGACTAGTTAATGATATAACTCTAGGGGTAACACTGTGCGATCAGATTTTTAATTTTTTGCGTGTGGGCGGAGGGGCGTGGCAAAATCGTATTTTAACATTGCACCACTAATGACACCTGTATAAAAAAAACGGATGTACCGATTTTTATGAAATGTAAACCAAAGATAGTATTATCCGAGTACTAACTATATGCCAAATTAGAGCGTGATCGGACAAATGGGCATAAAATGCCATGCTTTTTTGTCAGTGGGCGGAGGGGTTGGCAAAATCGAAATTTAACATTGCACCACTAATCTATATATCTATATATAAAAAACGGCTGGACCGATTTTGATGAAATGTAAACCAAGTACTAACTGTGTGCCAAATTAGAGCGTAATCAGACAAATGGGCATAAAATACCATCCCCCTTTGTAATGAATTGAATTATATTTCTAACGCAAAAACTGTTGATTTGATTTTAATTAAAGTGTCAGCACTGATAGTGTTAACCGAGTGCGGAACTATAGGCCATGTTATACTACGATTGGAAAAAGCGGTGTAAAATGCCACGCCCCTTTGTACTATACTGGACATTGTCTGCCTGTTTCGCAATCACACAAAAACAGCTGAACCGATTCTCTTGATATTTTCACTACATACAGTGCTAACCAAGTGCATGTGTAGGCCATATAAGATCGTTATTGGACAAAGGGATCAAAATTGCAACGCCCTTAGTACTATACTGACCACGATTGAACAAAGAGGCGTAAATTTGTTTATACCGAAGGTTATATCTGCCTGTTTTGAAATCACGCAAAAACGGATAAGCCGAATCTGTCACTACTGACAGAACTAACCGAGCGGGAACTGTAGGTCATATGTATAGCACGATTCGGCAAAAGGGTATAAAATTTCACTCCCGTTTTTCATAAATAAAAAGTTATTTCCTCCTCTTTCGCAATCACACAAAAACGACAAAACTGATGTCAATGAAATTTGCAGCACAGATAGTACTAATCGAGGATGCAGCATGGAACTTTAGACTATCCCAATTCGATAAAAATGCATTAAATGACACGCTCCATTGTACTATACTTAACGTTATGTCTGTCTGTTTCGAAATCATGCAAAAACGGCTGAACCGATTTTGTTGAGATTTCTCTATAGATAGTGCTAACTGAGGATGGAACCAAAAGTTACTAGCAGGCCCGGGCACAATATTTAAATTAAGATGCAATATAAAACAGTTTTTTTCTTAGGGCCAGCAACGCGGACCGGGTATAGCTAGTCTGAAATACAATAGATAACTTCTAAAATAAAATTGATATTTCCTAAAATACAAATTAAAAATTTCTGAAATACAATTGATAATTTCTGAAATACAATTGACAATTTCTGAAATACAATTTATAAATTCTGGAATAAATACAATTGATAATTTCTGAAATACAATAGATAATTCTGAAATAAATTGATGATTTCTGAAATACATTTGAAAAGTTCTGAAATACAATTGATAATTCTGTTTTATATATTGTTGGACTTTATATTTTATAACTGAGGTTTTTATTTATTTCGGTTTGAGTCCATATTAATTATTTCTGAGAAATAATTATTTTTGTTGTACAATGAGAAAATCTGAAAAAATTAATTGACAACACAGGCTAAGTGGAGATGTCGACAGCTTTTGGAAGAAGCCACCCTTCCTTCGTCAGCACTCTTCGATTGTCACTGTAGGTGTGTAAGATTAAGATCAGCTATTTAAACGTACATTAAGGTGAAAAAGCGAACGGGAATTATATCACATTTCATTACCCATATGTTACGTTTAGCACGAACTTAATGAATCTATTTTTAACTTTTTCCAACACAGTTGTAATTTCTTACACTGTAGTAGATTTTCTCAGAGTTGCAACCCTTAGTAGGACTTTTCAAGTCTTGAAAAATGTCCGTTAGGTTTGAATTTATATTTCGTATTTCTAATTCTTAGAAATATTACTAAATTAATAATTTCTGAAATACAATTGATAAATTCTAAAATTTAATTGATAACTTCTGAAATTCAATTGATAACTACTGCAAAACAATTGATAATTTCTGAAATACAATTGGAAATGGTGTATAAATTTTTTGAGTTTTAAAATTTGACTAACACAGTGACCAGTTAAAAAATTAGTTAAGCATTTGGACCTGCACACGAATTGGCAAAAAAATCGCCTTAATCCTCCGTGCGAAAGTCATTAAACTACTGTAAACAAATAATTTTATTCGAAATTAATATTTCCTTTAACTTAAGCACAGTGTAATTTACTTTAACAAACAATTTTCTTAGAAAAGACCTTTATGTATACAATTTTACTATTTACTGCATACGCTTTGTGTAGCAAAATAAAGTGTTTGAGGTTAAGGTCGAATTTTTAATTCATAAGTTTTTTTTTTATTAACTTATATCTCGAGGGCAATTGTGTTTTTTTGGTTTAATGAAAAGACGTTTGTATAACTAAATTATTTAAGTAACACTGTACAACAATTTCAAAATTATTGGGTTCCGATGATAGAGACTGGTAGAAGAGACCAAAAAAATACACATGTGTCGGCGTTTTAAGCGGTTAAAATTATCCAGCCTGCTCTTTCAGCATTTTTCAGAAAAATGCTAGAAAAATTGTTTATTTGGAAATTTTTTAGCGATGATCCCTAATTTTTGCTATTATTGCTCTTACAACCCTAGTTACCTCATAAATTGCAATTATTTTTTTAAGAAAAATGCATGAAGAAACATTTTTGGAAATGTTTGTGATGATTCACATTTTTTGCTATTTTTGCTTAAGCCCCCCTCTAGTCAATTAATAAACTGCAATTAAATCTTACGTGTAAAAATGGATTTTTGGAATTTTTTGGATAGGATCTCCAATTTTTGCTCTAAGGCCTTTCCTTAACCCTTAATTGCAATTAATATTTTTGATAGAAAAATTCATATAAAAATAGATTTTTAGAATGTTTTATGTAAAAATTTTACCAGACATGCTTCCACTTAAACACAAATTTACTCAATCTTTTTTTTTTTTTTTTTTTTATGGTGGAGGATATTCCTGGATTCGGCTAAGTCTAATACAAATTTGTCCACAATTTTTTTTTTTAAATCTGTTTCTAAAAAAACACTCCAAAACTTGTCATAAAGTTGTGTTATGACCGCCTTACATTAGTGAGTCTATTTAAAACATCCCTTTTACTTCAAACGTGTTTACAAACTACAAAGCAACAATATGTGACATTCATTGTAGCTTAACATTGCACTTACTTATTTTCAAATAGAAAAAAATGTCATATTGTATAGATAGAAAACTTTCCTTTTAGAAATTTCCTTTTCTAAAATTTCCTTTTTTAACAAAACTGAAAGGCTTTTAGTTTAGTTTAGCTTTTGGTTTCTGTTTTTTTTTTTCAAAAAAGGAAAAGGATATGAAATATTGACATTGTATGCTTTTAAAGAAAATAACAAAAATAATACACAGGACATTTATGACATTGTTGTATGTACATTGCGAGGGTATTGAATGCCATAAAGTCATACAAACATGTGGTTTAAATAAATTGCAGTTTTTGAATATTACAAAAAAGAAAATTAAATTAGGAAAAAAATAGAAATTCTAAGAAGTTTAATTTGACTTCTTTAAATCTATGAATACAAAATCTACAATGACCAACACATTTTAAACACAAATAAATTTGAGTGCAAAAACACCTTTAGTAATTGTAGTTTTTTTTTTTTACGTAAAAAAATATAAAAATTTAAACTGCAAAAATTTGTATATTGATTGATTGATTGATTAATTCAAAAATTGATTATATAATTCAAACTACATTTTTTTTTGAGTGTAACATTATTTTTAGTGTTAACATTTTTTTGTATTAACAAAAACCTCTTTTGAAAGCAAGGGTGTTTTCAACAGACGCATAACATTTTATCAAAAACAAATTTTTTATCAAAAAATATTTTTTTTTTCATAATTTTTTTTTTTCAAAACTATTTTTTTAATTAATTTTTTAGTTTTTAAGTATATTTTTTGTCATCAAAGTTTTTTATTTTATAAAAAAAAAAATGTTCATCCCTTTTTTTCCTTCAATTATTTTATTTAATCAATCTTTAGTTTTTACCAAAAATTTTTTTCATCAAAAATTTTTTTTTTTATGAAAATCTGTTTTTTCATCACAATTTGTTTTTTTTATCAAATTTGTTATTTTTTCGTCAATTTTTTTTTTTTAATTATTTCATTCCAAATGTTTGCTTTTTATAAAAATTTTTCTTTTGAAATCCTGTTTTAATTTTTAAATTAACAGGCCTACACTCAAAAAAAAAACTGTAATGTTAGCCAAAAAAAAGCTTGTAAACCACCAAGAAAATTTGCTGATTTTGAACCCACAATTTTTTTGCTAAAGTTAGCTAAAATGTTTTGCCAATAATTAGTTAACTAAAGTTTTTTTTTTTGAACTTAGTTCATACACATCTGAGGACCCCATTGGGTTCGGACCCAAAAGCTCCAGACCCCGATGGGCTTATACCTAGTTGGGTTCCTTAAAAATCGTCATAGTTTTTGATCCAAAATTTGTGTCCGTTTCGCTATACCTTGCTTAGTTTTTGAGATACATGATTATAGGGGACCACTGGGGTCTTGAGATTTAAAAAAACTCCATAACTTCAAAAATATTACTCGGAGAGCTTTTGATTATTCTGCGGTCTTATTTTACGTATTGAGAGCTACAAAATGCTTTTGGACTTTTTGTTGTGTCGGCAATATTTACCGAGATATGAGCATTTTAAAATTTTTGGGAATGCTAACTTTTTTGGATCCAAAGTTTGGGCCCCTTAGGGTCCACACCGAGAGCCCGAGAACCAAAAATGGCCTCTATTTTGCTCTATCTGGCATAGTTTCCGAGATAGCGCCATTTTAAGTTTTCTGAAAATAAAACAAAATTTACCATTTATTTTGCTAATATTAGCAAAAAAGCTTGTAAAAATTTGGTCAACTCAATTTTAAATCTAGCAAAAAAAAAATAGTTCAAATTTTGTTTAAAACCGCTAATGCGCTAAATGAAGTTCACAAGATATTTTTGCAAACATGCTTATCTCAACTAAAAATTTGCTAAAAGTTAGCTAACCAGCATTAGCAAAAAAAAAATTAGTAAATCTACTAATGTATTATTTTGAGTGTATTCACAGTTATGACTGGTTATGATTAATTTTATTATTTTAAAACTTCATATTCCCTGTGTTTTTTGTAAACACAATCATAAAAAATCTCACAATTTAAAATTATTTGTCAATTTTGAGACGATCTGGGTAGCAGGCATAGAGAAACATAGAGGCGAAGGTGAAAGAAAAAATAATATCACTATCTTTTTCTAATTTCTCACACGTACGTTGTCGATGTGAATTCACCACACAATACATGTTTACAAGTCGTACTTTGACAACAAATACATGTATACAAGTTGTACTTTGACAACTCAATTTTTGACGCCTTCGCCTCTATGTTTCTCTATGGTAGCAGGTCTTAATTTTTTTGAAATTTTCAAACAAAATTTGAATTTTTTTATGATTATATACAACAACCACATGGAAAAAATTGAGTTATGATTGAGTTATGACTTTTTTTGTGAATAGGCCCCTAAAAAATTATTTATTATTCGACTTTTAAAATTCTATTTTAAGAAAGATTATTCTAGCTCAAGGTCATATTTCTTTTACTAATCATTACGATGATATTGTCAAAGTAACAATTTTAAAGAAACTTTTTATAAAGTTGTTTGTTTTAAATTGATTGGCTTGATCATTTTGCACTCGACAAATTGACAATCGTTTGTGGCGAAACATAAATTCTTATATTCGTATGTAAGTAGACATAAAGAGAATTTATGTACTAAATACACAATTGTCAATTTGCCCAAGGACGAAGCCTATTGAAATTGGAAAAAATCGGTCCATATTTAGTCCTAGCCCCCATACAAAGGTCCTCTATGGTTTTTGCTCAAATGACTCTAATATCCGCATTATAATAAGTATCTTTTCGAAATTTCACAGGTAATCATGTTTTATCTACAAAAATCACCAATCCGAATTATAAAAAAATCGGACCAGTAGACTAGTATGCAAACACTGGTGCTAATTGCGTACTTTCCAATATGGTGGTATGGTTTTTAGTACAGAATGATCATCTCTGCCTAGTATATGTGTGCCTGTACGTGTGAGCTTTTGTGCATGTATTTATGATGTTTGTTTACGTTTTGTATGAAACGTCAAAAGTTACACCGTGTGCTGTCACTAATACTTACACCCATCAGATGCAACTCTGTGATACTACTACTCATGTACTGTGCCCCATACAAACCACCTTCCCGATTTGCACATTAATATTTCAAATTCATGAAAATAGAAAATATTTAATTAAAATTCTGTTTGTGTATGTTAAACGCTTACTTTAATAACCTTATCAAATCTGATTATCATCGGACCATTTTTGGACTTAGGCCCCCCATGTGAAAATTTCGCCCGATATTCAGTTAAAGCGGGTATTGTCAATAAAAAGAAGCCTATTTCACTCAAATTTAATTTGTGAGTGTTTTTACACTTGATTTGACATAATATAGATCTAATCAGTCCATGTTTGAACTTGGAACCCATTTTCCCGGAAACTCTGGTGTAGGGTATTATATTGTCGGTATTGACCGACTATAATTTTCTTACTTGTTTTTTTATCAATTCTTTTGTTTTCATCAAATTTTTTTTTCCATAAAAAATATTTTTTTTTCCATCAATATTTTTTTTTCATAATTTTTTTTTATTCATCAAAAACTTTTTTTCCTAATTTTTTTTTTCATCAAAAACTTTATTTTCATATTTTTTTTTATCAATATATCTTTTCATCAATTTTTTTTCAAAAAAAAATTTTTTTTTCATCAAAATTTTTTGTTCTTCATGAAAAACTTTTTTTTCACCAAAAAATTTTTTTTTCAAAAAAAATTTTGTTTTTCATCAAAAAATTTTTCTTTTTAATTTTTTTATTATTTTTTCAAAAAATTTACTTTTTCACCAAGTCTAAAATTCTGACATAAAAATGTTCCATTTGTTTAACAAATGTACCAAAAACAAGTGAGAGTGTTTATTTCCTCTGTGCCGAATCATTTATACTCTCCAAAGTAATGCACTCATTTACCAAATTTACAGCTCTTTTGGTTTAGACTGCATCTTGCTTTCCACAGACAGATGAATGGATGTATATAGCTAGATTGTCTTAGAAATCGATTAATAGCACAGTGCAACACCCAAAATCGGAATGGGATGAAACCAAAAGCTAATGAAAGTTGACATATTCCATAACAAACCCCTCAAGGCTTTTTTCTAGTTCAGAGCTAGATTTTGTTTTACACGCATTTGAAGTTAGTGCACTTTTATTATAATTACAATAATAAATGCTTGAAAACTGTATTAGTGGCGAATGATTAATATTGTAATTGCCTTCAAATAACAATCATACGCAACGGTGTCCAGTGATTTATATAAATAATTGCCTTTAAATAACAATCATACGCAACGGTGTACATGGTTTATTTTAATAATTTGGCTATTCAGAAAATAGGTACTGGACCGATTGCAGCAAAATTCATACCAGTCATAGCTGAAGTAATTTTGGGCTTAAGTTTGGAAACTGGACCCTACATGTCCAATAAGGGCACCACCAGGGGTCTTTAAAGTTGGACACGTTTAGTACACAAAAACTTTAAATGCTTTCAAATCACCAACTTTAAATGCGTGTAAAATAAAATCTAGCTCTGACCTAAAAAAAATGCCTTGAGGGTTTTGTTATGGAAAACGTCAGCTTTCATTTGCTTTTGGTTTCATCCCATTCCGATTCCGAAAGTTCGATTTTGTATCACTGTGTAGTGTATAAACTTATTCTTAGTGGGGTCCTCGAACGATATTTCAAATCGTTTTGCATGGAATGGCAAATAACATAACCGCTGTAAAAGTAATCAAACATAATATTAAATGGTAATTACAACACTTAAGTCTTCATATTTTACATATTACAACCAGTATTTATTTAATATGAAAATCGCTTAAAAAAGTTAAAAAAACGACAATAAATATTTAATTTTTTTTTTCTCCCCGTTCAACGATAGCAGACTATTAACAAAACCATTAAAATTGATAATGTTTCAGCGAAAAATATCAAATGACACTTAATATTGTATAGCTTGAATTAGGGAGGCTATTATTGAAAAACTTGAGAAAGTTTTTAATAAAAATAAAATAATTTATGTTAAAATTAAAATAATTTGTTTAATTAAAAAAAAAAATTAAGACTTTTAAGTTCTGCTGTGCCGAATCTTTGATGCCCAACATGTAAAAAAAATCATGGGTGTTTTTTTTTTTGGTGGAGGGAAAGGGTCGGTTGAGGTCATTGGAGGTCACTTTCCCCCTCATGGTTAATGTTTACAAATTCATTTATTCAATAAAACCTGTACAAAACGGCTTTTTTGTAATATTAATACTTTTTGGGGTAATAGACCGATTTTTCGATACATTACACACGGAATGACAAAGTGATTATATCCCCATACTATGGTTGGAGGGTATAAACAAATGTTGATACCATTTATAATAGGTATGTATTAAATATCGCTGAAATTTTCCAAAGGCAACTGCGTTGAGTTTTAGAATCTAAGGAGGTATTCACCTGTACAAAGTTTTAAAAAAAGTCATAAACAACACTTATTGTTAGTGGTGACATATGAGCTCTTTTCTTGCTCACACACGCACGTAAATATTTTTAAAACATCTCTATATGAAAAATGTGTTAGTAATACCTTTGCACATCGAATCATGTTTATAAGACAGTGGTTTAAAAATTGTTTTTTTTTACAGAAAAAACCAAAAATTTTAATTATTTTTTTGGGAAAAATATAAAACTTTTTGGTGTAAAAGAAAAATTGAGTAAAAAAAATTCAAATTTTTTTGCTAGCAAATTTTATTTTTATTTTTATACCCTCCACTCTAGTGATAGAGGGTATATATGAGGCATTCCAAACCAAATGTCCAGCGAAAAAAAACACGTGTTCCGGAAACTTCTGAATAGCTTGTATGGATAGCCCTATATGAAACTTAGAAAATTGCGTTTTTGGTTTTTCAATTTTTCAAAAACTGGGCTTAGGAGGCGTGGTCAAATATTGGAAAAATGGTCAAATTTGTGGCGAGTTGCCCTAATTAAATATTTATCACATTAAAACGGAATGCACCACAATCTTAAAAATTTACGTTCTTATATAGTTTTGTATGGGCTATCAATTAAAATTTGTTTTTTTTTTTTTTTGAACATTTTCAGAACCCGTTCTGAAATTTTCCATTTTTTAAAAAAGTCAATTTATCAAAAATCCGGCCACTTTTTTTAAATTTTTTTTTTAAGTTTAGATGTTTGTCCATCCACGCAAATAAATTCAGCCACGCGTTTTTCGTTTTTTTAGAAAGTCGCATTTTTTTTTTTTTTTTGGAAAATTTTCAGAACCCGTTCTTAAATTTTTCATTTTTTAAAAAAGTCAATTTATCAAAAATCCAGGCACTTTTTTTAATTTTTTTGTTTAAAGTTTAGATGTTTGTCCATCCACACAAAAAAAATTTAGACACGCGTAATTCGTTTTTTCGAGCAAAGCGCATTTAAATTTTAAATTTCATAACAATTTTGTAATTTGCTTGTATTTTCTTGTTTCAACAGAGCGTATGAGTAATATTTATGCAATTAATAATAATCATTCGCACTGTTTAAACAAGTTTAAACAAGAAAATACAAGCAAATTACAATATTGTTATAAAATTGAAAATTCAAATGCGATTTTCTCGAAAAAAAAAACGAATAACGCGTGTCTGAATTGTTTTGTGTGGATGGACAAACATCTTAAATTTAAGAACGGGTTCTGAAAATTTTCCAAAAAAAATTATTCGATAGCCCCATACAAAACTATATAAAGATGTACATTTTTGAGATTGTGGTGCATTCGTTTTAATGTGATAAATATTTAATCAAGGCAACTCACCACAAATTTGACAATTTTTCCAATATTTTAGCCCAGTTTTTGAAAATTAGAAAAACCAAAAACGCAATTTTCTTAGTTCCATATAGGGCTATCCAAACAACCTATTCAGAAATTTACGGGACACCTGTTTTTCTGTAGCGGGACATTTGGTGTGGAATGCCTCATATTCATGATCTCGATCCCGAAATTGATTTTGGTAGAGGAGACGAAAAAAAGTAATATACGTGTGTCGGTGTTTTGAGAGATCACATCGGAACTGAATTTTTCAAATCGTTAAATGTACCCCGAAAGAGGGGCGAGGTTGAATGTTATACAAAAATGTTGGCCATACAATTTTACTATATAGGTCAGAACACAACAAAGCCCAAAACATAACACAAACACCAAAAACCAGTCAAATTCAAGGTGGGAAAACTTTAACCACCTTTAAGCTAAGTTAGTTGTTCACCGGTGAAAAAAAATGTTTCGAAACATCAATTTATTTGTAGCGAAAATTTGACAGTCTTATGTTTGGTTATGTTTCGCGCATCAGCATACATAAAACATCTTTAATTATCATTTTTTTGGTAATTTATGTGATGAAAATAATATTTACAGTCCCAAACACTTATAATTACTTCATTTTATATCTGAGTGTTAAATTTCACCGCTTTTTAAATGGTCTGTACAATTTAAAAAAATGTTGCTTATAGTGTTGATGCGTATTGATGCAACATATACCGGGTTATTTTGCCGGTTTTTCACCAGTGAACAGAATACCTCTTCAGCGAAATTTTTACGCTTTTGTAAAGCCAGTGTGAATTTTAGGTTTTTTTTCTATGGAGTTTGACAGATTTTCACGTGAAAACCGAGCAACTTACCCACCTTTAAAACGAAATTCCGATGTGATCTCCACTACCAGAATCGATCGTCGGAGCACCGTAATTTTCTTACAAAACATGATTTCGGGCTTTAAGGGGCTATATTAGTTGTATTGTTTAGATTTTTCTGTTTTTGTGAAAGATTTAAAATTGGGGTCTTTAATCCCGAAGTCAGACATTTCAAGCATCCAGAGCTAAATCGTCTGAAAGTCTGTGGGAGATCAGGAATACAATGACTACAACTTACTACACCGATTTTTCATGTGTTCGACACGAAATGATAATAATAATACATCTCAATTTCTTATGAAGGATACAAAAAGCTCTATTTTAATCCAAAAAATTCCACTGTGCACCTTACAATCGCAATTGAATAGAAAATGTCAACGTTAACGACATTTAAATGAGCACCAACATTACCCAGGCATGTAAGTTGAAAAATATGTAATAACTTCAGACATACTGCATACGAGTATGTTTAGCACATTTGATTAAATGATAAATATTATTTACGCTACAATTTTCTCTTTTTTAAATAAACAAGAAAATAAAATTTTAAATGTGTACAAATGTGAATGAATAAATATGAACAGCAATTAAAATGTTATCGGTTTGAAAAAAATCTTGAAAAATGTTTTATTGAAAGGCAAATAAGAATGGGTTAGAAATGCAATGAGTTTTTTTTAAATAAAGTCATGATGAAATACATAAATATCATTGAAACACAAAACTGAAAATAATATTTTCTGCAAAATTTCTAAGAAAAAACACTTGAAAAACTGAGTTGGTTTCTAAAACAATATTAAGTAAAATATTGTTGATTCAATACTTGTTTCTTGTGAAATTTTATTTAAATTTAGTTTTCAAAAATGTTTTCAATAAAACATGATTTTCTCATTTGTTTATTGAGAATATACAATATTGCAAATTTAGTTTGCAGAAAAACAAAAATGTTGTCTTAATATGGAAAACATTTCTATTCCATTAATGTAATTAAACAACTGATTTTGATTGATTGACCACATTTTATTTTGTTGCAAATCAATGACCTGTTTTTAAAATAACAAATACCACAAAATTTTAAACTAGGATATTTAATGTGATTAAATTTAGTTTATTTGGTTAGATACGTATACATAACTGGTTACTTACCGTTAGGGTTTCCATCCGTCCTATTTTCCCTGGACACCGTCCTCCTTTTTAGGGCATCCGGGGCAGTCCTACTTCTTTTTTAGAAATTGTACGGGGTTGTCCTTCTTTTTGCACATTTCCCCATAACTTTTTATACCCTACACCACTCTGTGGTACAGGGTATAATGAGTTTGTGCTGATGTTTGTAACTACCCGAAATATTGGGCCTAGACCTACCTTCAAGTATACCGATCGACTCAGAATTACTTTTTGAGTCGATTTAGCGATGTCCGTTCGTCCTTCCGTCTGTCCCTCTATCGGTTTAAGCATGATACAGGTCGCGATTTTCAATCAATTGATTTGAAACTTAAGTATCTTTTGGCCCCAGGACGAAGCCTTTTGAAATTGGAGAAAATCGGTCCATGTTAAGACCTAGCCCCCATACAAACGCCCCCTTTGGACTCGGCTAAATGACTATAATAACCGTATGATAATAGATATCGCTTTGAAATTTAGCAGATAATCAAATTTTGTATGCACGAATCATCGTTCCAAATTTCAAAGGAATCGGGTCAGTCCTTCTAGTAGTCCCCATACAAACTACCCTCCCGATATTCACATAATTCCCTCTAAATTCATAAAAATGGAAATATTTGATAAAAATTGTATTTTTAGGTGTTAAATGTGTACCTTAGTAACCTAATCAAATCGGAATATAATTGGACCATTTTTGGACTTAGTCCCTCACATCAAAATTTCCACCGATATTCAGTTAAACCGGCCTATTGGCAAACAAATAAACCAATTCCACTAAAATTGGATCTGTGTGTGATTTCTACACTAAATAAAGATCTGGCAAAAGACAGATCCGATCGGTCCATGTTTGGACTTGGGACCCATTTTCCGGAAAACACTGGTGTAGGGTATCCTATGGTCGGTCTTGACCGACTATAACTTTATTACTAGTTTTTATTGCTTCTAAACTGTTAAATTATTGGCATCGCTGTATTGCTTCCAAATTTTTAAAATTATTGGCATCCCACGTTGGCATTACTACTTACAATTAGTAGCTGTTGTGTGTGTTAAAGTTTGCTCTCCGAAAAAAGATTTGTAATTTAAAAATTTCCGTTTGCATTTCAAAATTTTCTAAAAATTCCTTTTTCAAAAGTTTCTAATTGTATTTTAAAATTTGCTAAACATTTTTCAGAATATTCCAGTTCAGAAATTTCAAATTGTATTTCAAAAATTTCCTTTTAAGCTGAATTCACAATGATACTCTGTGCCAGAGAGTGGATTTTGTTCCTTTCTCTTTTGCTCTTACACATTTTAACATGATAAAGTTTTTAGGCTGGTGTGTAATTTTAAAAGAGTTGCAGGACGCCACCTCAGTTTGACCATATAAGCTAACAATTAACGAAAAAGAAAACAAGAATTACTATTTTCATTTTCTTAAAACCAAAAATTTTAATAACTTGGGTTTGTAACCAGCGCTGTCAGACTTGGGGATTTATCCCCAAAGTTGGGGATTTCGTGCGAGCAAAAAGGACAGGAAATCTCATTTGGGGATTGGGGATTTTTGTGGGGATTTCGAAAATTATTTTGGGGATTTTTTGGGTATATTCAAAATTTTATCAATCAACGATTTTTAAACAAAGTTTCAGTGATAAGCAATCTTTGGTACGATTTAAATTAGTGTATTCTCTAATATGTACATTTTTCAGCTGTAAAATGTATATTAACAGTTGCGAAAGCTGTTTATTTACTCGTTTGGGAATTATTGGGAATTTTTTAATTGCTAAATCTTCGAAATAAAATTATGAAATTACAATTTATAATTATTTTCGTAAAAAATTAAGAAAATATAATTTTTTGCGATTAAAAAACCTCTTTTTCACGGTTTGGGGATTTTTGGGGATATTTTGTGATATTTTTGGGGACAACGAAGAAAAGTAGCTGGCAGCGCTGTTTGTAACTTGGATAATAATTCTCCTCGTGGTGAATAAAACCGTTTTTCACCATCTGGTGAATAAAAAGTAACATAATTATTTTTCAACAAAAAAAATTTTTTTTATCAATTTTTTTTTTACGTCAAATTCTTTTTTTTTTTTTTCATCAATTTTTTTTTTTCAAAAAAATTTTTTTTTTTTCATAAATTTTTTTTTTTTCATTAATTTTATATTTTTTTCATCATTTTTTTTTTTTTTTTTTTCATAAAATTTTTTATCATACTTACTTTTTATACCCTCCACTTAGTGATAGAGGGTATATATAAGTTTGTCATTCCGTTTGTAACTCATAGAAATATCGGTCTGGGACCCCATAAAGTACATATATTCATGATCACCGATCGATTTTAAGACATTTTAGCGATGTCCGTCTGTCTGTCTGTGGAAATGGTGATCAAGGCCAAAATATTACACGGAGGTGACTGAAACTTTACATGTTTATTGGAAGTTCTCCCGAGAAGTTTGGTATTGCATTTGAGCAATATCGGTTCAGCGGTTCAAAAGTTATGAACGAAAATGTAAGGACACCTCCAAAATTTGAGTACATTCAACATAACCTAAAAATACAAAATGCTTTAATTCGGCTGCTGGTTGACATATGTGAACGTAATTGAACACCAAATGGTATTTAAACAAGTATGAACATATTTTTTGACAAAAAAAGAAAAAAATCGCGGATTTTTTTATACCCTCCAACCACAGTATGGGGGTATACTCAATTTGTCATTCCGTGTGTAACACATCGAAATATCGGTCGGGGACCCCCCTAAGTATATATAATATTGATCCATGATAGAATCTAAGACATTCTAGCGATGTCCGTCCGTCCGTCCGTCCGTCCGTTCGTCCGTCCGTCTGTAGAAATAACGATGCAGTCCAAACCAAAAGAGCTAGACCCCTGAGATTGGGCAAGAATATCTCTTATTTTACTGGTAAGGTTAAGTTCGAAGATGGGCCAAATCGGACCAGGGGGAAAAAAGTTCCCCCTTGAAGAACTAAAACGACCCCTGAAAAATACGATATTTTTACGAACTTTTTTTAATTTTTGCTCAACAAATGTAACATTTATAAGCCATATTATATTCATGGACCTGCGCTTGGTCCAAGGAGGTTAGAAAATTCAGCTTTTTTCAGGCCGCCCCCTTGGAAGGCGTGGTAATAAAAATTAATTAAAAATAACGATAAAAATTTATTATTTAAGCGTAAATATCTTCTATATATATAAAAGAGTTGGGTGAGTGAGTGACTGACTGACTGACTGACTGACTGATTCATCATCGCCCAGCCCAAACCGCTGAAGCTAGAGACTTGAAATTTGGACTGTAGGTTCACCTCCCGAAATATAGATCCACTAAGGCTGGATTTTTGCCAGTGTTGATTCTAAGGGGGTAAAAAGGGTAAAAACTGTACTTTTGGTACTTTTTATATCTCCCGAAATAATGGTCATAGAGACTTGAAATTTGGACTGTATGTTCACCTCCCGGAACACAGATCCACTAAAACTGGATTTTTGCCAATGTTGATTCTAAGGGGGTAAAAAGGGTAAAAAGCTGTACTTTTGGTACCTTTTATATTTCCTTAAATAATAGTACTAGAAACCTAAAATTTGGAATGTATGTTCACCTCCCGGAATATAGATATACTAAGGCTGAAGTTTTGCCAATGTTGATTCTAAGGGGGTAAAAAGGGTAAAAAACTGTACTTTTGGTACTTTTTATATTTCCTTAAATAATGGTCCTAGAAACTTAAAATTTGGAATGTAGATTCACCTCCCGGAAAATATGTTCACTCGGGCTGGGTTTTTGCCAATGTTGATTATAAAGGGGTAAAATGGGTAAAAAACTGTACTTTTGGTACCTTTTATATTTCCTTAAATAATAGTCCTAGAAACTTGAAATTTGCAATGTAGGTTCACCTCCCGAGAAGAAGATCCACTAAGGCTGGGTTTTTGGCCAACGCTGATTCTACGGGTGTAAAATGGGTAAAAAAGTGTTCTTTTGGTACTTTTTTTTATATTGGAATGTAGTATCCTTTTCTAAAAAAAAAAACAATATGGAAATGGTACTTTTTGAAAATGTTGATTCTAAGGGGGATAAAAGCGGTAAAAAGTGTAGGTACTTTTTGTATTTTTTTTTTATTTCTTAAAATTATGGTCATAGAAACTTGAAATTTGGAATGTAGGATCCTTCGGTGAAAAAAAAACATTTTGGAAAAAGTGCTTTTTGGAAAATGCTTTTCTTAGGGGGAACCTTTTATAAAAAGTACCTTTTATAAAAAGTACCTTTTATAAAAAGTACCTTTTATAAAAAGTACCTTTTATAAAAAGTACCTTTTATAAAAAGTACCTTTTATAAAAAGTACCTTTTATAAAAAGTACCTTTTATAAAAAGTACCTTTTATAAAAAGTACCTTTTATAAAAAGTACCTTTTATAAAAAGTACCTTTTGTAAAAAGTACCTTTTGTAAAATGTACCTTTTATAAAAAGTACCTTTTGTAAAAAGTACCTTTTGTAAAAGTACCTTTTATAAAAACTACCTTGTATAAAAAGTACCTTTTATAAAAAGTACCTTTTATAAAAAGTACCTTTTATAAAAAGTACCTTTTATAAAAAGTACCTTGTATAAAAAGTACCTTTTATAAAAAGTACCTTTTATAAAAAGTACCTTTTATAAAAAGTACCTTTTATAAAAAGTACCTTTTATAAAAAGTACCTTTTATAAAAAGTACCTTTTATAAAAAGTACCTTTTATAAAAAGTACCTTTTATAAAAAGTACCTTTTATAAAAAGTACCTTTTATAAAAAGTACCTTTTATAAAAAGTACCTTTTATAAAAAGTACCTTTTATAAAAAGTACCTTTTATAAAAAGTACCTTTTATAAAAAGTACCTTTTATAAAAGTACCTTTTATAAAAAGTACCTTTTATAAAAAGTACCTTTTATAAAAAGTACCTTTTATAAAAGTACCTTTTATAAAAAGTACCTTTTATAAAAAGTACCTTTTATAAAAAGTACCTTTTATAAAAAGTACCTTTTATAAAAAGTACATTTTATAAAAAGTACCTTTTATAAAAAGTACCTTTAATAAAAAGTACCTTTTATAAAAAGTACCTTTTATAAAAAGTACCTTTTATAAAAAGTACCTTTTATAAAAAGTACCTTTTATAAAAAGTACCTTTTATAAAAAGTACCTTTTATAAAAAGTACCTTTTATAAAAAGTACCTTTTATAAAAAGTACCTTTTATAAAAAGTACCTTTTATAAAAAGTAGCTTTTATAAAAAGTACCTTTTATAAAAAGTACCTTTTATAAAAAGTACCTTTTATAAAAAGTACCTTTTATAAAAAGTACCTTTTATAAAAAGTACCTTTTATAAAAAGTACCTTTTATAGAAAGTACCTTTTATAAAAAGTACCTTTTATAAAAAGTACCTTTTAAAAAAAGCATTCTAGGAAAAGTACTTTTTGAAAATTCCTTCTCTTAAGGGGTAAAAATAGTACTTATGGCACTTTTTATATATCCTGAAATAATGATCATAGAAACTTGATATTTGGAATGTAACTTAAGGATCAAGTGATAACAAATTCTGGAAAAGGTAATTTTTGAAATTTCCTTTTCTTAGGGGTTGGAATGGGTAAATATTTAAACTTTGATACGTTCTTATTTCCTGAAGTAACGGCCCTAGAATCTTGAAATTTGTAATGTAGGATCATTCGGGAAAAAAACATTCTGGAAAAAATACTTTTTGGAAATTCCGCCTCTTAGGTTGTAAGTGGCTGCTGACGTTTTACGTCAACACACGTAGACTCTGAGGTCCATTGTGATTCCGCCTCTTAGTAGGGTAAAATAAATTAGTGTACTTCCGGTAATTTTGATATTTTCTGACGTAATGGGTTCATAAACTTAAAATTTTGGATGTAAAATCCTTCGATGAAAACCAAAATTTTGGGAAAAGTACTTTTTGGAAATTATGTTTCTTAACGGGATTAAAAAGTATACTTTTTGTACTTTAAATATTTGCTGAAATAATATTCCTAGACAATTGCTATTTGTAATGTCGGATCCTTCGGTAAAAAAAACATACTGGAAAAAGTACTTTTTGGAAATTTCGTTTCTAACGGGGGTAATAAAATGTAATTTTGGTACTAATTTTTTTTTGTTCCTATAATAATTGTCTTAGAAGCTTGAATTTTGGAATGTGGGGTCCTTTGGTAAAAAAAAAAACAATCTGCTATGCTAAGGTATTTTTAAAAGATTCCGTTTCTAGAGGTATAGAAAAATGTTTTTTATACTTTTTATACTTCTTGAAATAATGATCCTAGGCAGTGGATACTTGAATGTTGTATTCTTTATTGAAAAAATATTTTGAAAAAAGTACTTTTTGGAAATTCTGTTTCTTAGAGTCGTAAAGGGCATAAAAAGTGTAAGTTTGGTACTTCTTATATTTCTTGAAATAACGGCTCAGAAAAAAAGGTTTTTAGAAAATTTAATTTTAAGTGGAAAGGGTGGCAAATGGTTATTTGTACCTATCTAACTATTAAAGCCTAAAAACTCAAAATTTGAAGTGCAGTGTCCCCCCACCAACTTTGCCGCCCCACCCCCCACCAAAAAAAAATACGCCCCTGGGATTTTTTTTTTTTCAATTTTAAACGTGTTGGAGGGTATAAAAGATTCGGCACAGCCGAATCTTACTTGTTTTTTACCAAATTTTTTTTTTGCGGAAATTTTTTTCAAAATTTTTTTTTTTCAAAAGTAATTTCCTTTTAAATAACGTTTTTTTTCAATAATCTTTTTAACTTTTTTACTTGTTTTTTCATCATTTTTTTTTATCAATTTTTTTTTTTTTTTTCATCAAATTTTTTTTTTTTTTATCAAACTTTTTTTTTTTTTTCTTAATCAATTTTTTTTCCATCAATTTTTTTTTTATCAAATTTTTTTTTTAATCAATTTTTTTCATAAATTTTTTTTTTTTTTTAGTTTTTTCTTCATCAAATTTTTTTTTTTCAAAAATTTTTGTTTTATCATATTTTTTTCATTCTTTTTTTCATTAAATTTTTTTATCAAATTTTTTTATTATCAATTTTTTTCTCACCCAAAAAAAAAATTTTTTTCATATTTTTTTCATCAATTTTTTTTTTTATCAAAAAATTTTTCTTTTCATCAAAAAAATTCATTAAAAACTTTTTTTCATCAAAATTTTTTTTCACCAAATATTTTGGGTTCATTAATTTTTTTTTAACATAATTTTGTTTTTCGTGAAAAAAATCATATTTTTTACCAAAACTACTTTTTCCCTAAGTCTAAGCTTTTCGCATAAAAATTTTCCATTTGTTTATCAAATGAACATAAAACAAGTGAGAGTGTTATATTCTTTGGTGCCGAATCTTTTATACTCTCCAAAATGTAAAAACACTTTTTTGCACTTATTTTTGCACTCACTTACAAAATGTGCAGCTCTTTTGGTTTTTTAATGGGATCCTCGACTGATATTTCAATTCGTTTTGCATGGAATAGCAAAGTAATATAACATTATTTTTTCTAAAAAAACTTTGCTTTGGCAAGTACACCCAAATCTTCCGCAAAAAATTTTCATGATTTAATGTTTTGGTACAAAATTCGCAGAGATGGATAGAGATGGTGCTCAAATTCGTTTCAATTAATTTTGATATACAAATGGAATTTATTGAAAAGCCATTAGAAAATTTTAAAATACAAATAGAACTTTTGAAATTCAATTGGAAATTTGTAAAATAAAAATGGAATTTTTGGAAATTCAAAAGAAATTTTCTTATAGTACATTCACACTTAGCTCGAAACCTCGTTGAAAGTGCGTACTTTCATTTTGAAAACATAACCGTTCACACCCGAAATTTTTGACGGTTATCACGTTTTTGAAAATTACCGAATAAAATTTGCGAACATACCGACATTAATCGCACACAATTAATTAATTTTCGCACTAATTAACAATAATTTATTTAAATCTTTTGATTTAATGCTATTTTTTATGAAAATATTTAAATATTTTTATTTTTTATTTTTGACACTTTCTTTAATTTATTTTCTTTATGAAATTTAAGAGCTTTCGAACGTACTTTCGTTGAAAACTCATAACAAAAAGTTTTCAATTTGTATGGGAAAATACGTACTTTCAAATGAGGTTTGAGGCGAAACCTCGTTAAACGGGCTTTCGATGCCAATGTGAATGCACTATTAAAAACATTTAGAAAATTTGTCTGTCTATCTGTCTGTTGAAAACATGCTAAATTTTTAAAGACTTTACGGAGGCTCCTGAAGTTTGGCATATAGGTTGGGCATTTACCGAGATCGCAGATGCCATTAAATCGTTAAAAAGCAACAAAAGCCCTGGAAGTGACAACATCTCCCCAGAGCTCCTTAAGGCAAATCCTTTAACTAGTGCTGAACTTATTTTACCAATTATTGAAGAAATCTGGCAATCAGAAATAATACCGGAAGAGCTTAAGGAAGGTATTATAATTAAAATACCAAAAAAAGGGGATTTAACGAATAGGAACAACTGGCGAGGGATCACATTACTCAGCATGGTCAACAAAGTGTTAGCTCACATTATAACTAAGAGAATTTCAGAAAATTTAATGCCAACACTAAGAAAACAACAAGCTGGCTTTCGTCCGAATATGTCATGTATTGACCACATAAATGCACTAAGGATAATCGTGGAACAATCTGTTGAATTTAGGTCTCCTCTGTATCTAGTGTTCATTGACTTTGAGAAGGCATTCGACACTCTTGCTCATAACGATATATGGAAGGCACTTGAATGTAAAGGAGTACCAGGGAAATTGATTCAGCTAATAAAGAGTCTATACGCGGGGTCAAGCTGCCGCATTTTACATGATGGTACACTCTCCCGAAAAATCGAGATTGGTACAGGAGTCCGCCAAGGGTGCGTTATGTCACCATTACTCTTTAATATCATGCTAGATATTGTCATGAGTCACGCCATGGTGGAAAATCGCGGAATTTTATGGGGACTCCAAGAACGATTGGAGGACCTCGAGTATGCAGATGACATATGCCTTCTATCCCACAGTTACACCGATATGTCTATTAAGTTACAAAAGTTATCAGAAATATCAGCGAAAGCCGGACTAAAAATTAACATCAATAAAACAAAGGTTATGAGAATTCGTTCTGAAAACACAAATCCCTTTCTGATAAATAATGAAGTTCTGGAGGAGGTAGATTCATTCTGCTATCTTGGCGCCTACTTAACCAATACCGGCGGCTCCAGTGCAGACATCTCCAGCCGAATAAAAAAAGCTACCCAATCATATGGACAGCTCAGCAGAGTATGGAAATCGTCTGCGATTTCCCGCCGTGTTAAAATAAATATTTTCAATTCCAACGTTAAATCTACACTGCTGTATGGCTGTGAGTCCTGGAATGCAAGTGTTAAGGACATCCAATCACTTCAAGTGTTCGTAAATAGGTGTCTTCGCAGAATTCTAAGAATTTTTTGGCCACAGACCATTTCAAATCAAAACCTGTGGAACGAAACACACCAAACACCAATATCTACAGAAATTCGGAGAAGAAAGTGGAATTGGATTGGACACACCATCCGCAAAGAACCATCAAATATCGCTAGAAATGCTATTGAATGGAACCCGCAGGGAAGCCGCAGACAGGGTCGACCAGCTCACACATGGCGGAGGCAAATCCAAAACGAAGCCAGAAAAATGCAAAGAACGTGGAATGAAGTAAAAACTATTGCGATGGATAGATCCGAATGGAGAACATTTGTTGAGGCCCTATGCTCCTTATAGGAACGACGGGAATATATATATATATATATTTACCTGGTCAGGTTGGTATTGCAATCCAGCGAAATCGGTTCAGTGGTTCAAAAGGTATGAGCAAAAGATTGAATTTCGGCAAGTGTTTTTTCACGAATTTACGAGATAAAAAACACGATAACTTTCAAAAGGCAATTCTGAGGTTGCTGAAGCTTGGCATATATATTTTTCGTTCTTTTTGGCTGTTTCGTATTAATTTTCAGTCAAATCGGTCCAGTGGTTCAAAAGTTATTAGCAAAACCGTAAATTTCAGATTCGCCTCACCTTAAATTCACGTGTTGAAAACCCGTTAAACATTTTTAAAAACATTGGTAAGTCACAAAAATATTTTACAACGCATTTTTGTCACTCAAAAATATTTTTACACTAAAAGAAAAAAAATACACTCGAAAAAATTTTACACTCAAAAAAAATTTTACACTCAAAAAAAAATTTATTAAATTATTTTTTTATTTTCAAAAATTAGTTAAAAAAAAAGTTTTTTCACACAAAATAAAATATTTCTAATCAAAAATGTTATTTTTTCACTCTAGAAAATTTACTATAACTTAAAGAGGGCATGCATTGTGGAGGGTATTCATAGATTCGGCCAAGTCGAATATAACTTTTCTACTTGTTTTTACTCCGATACAAAAAAATATGTGTCAACAATTTTTTGTGTCCGGGTTTTAGGAAACTTTAAAAAAATTTAGGGACTTGGAAAATTTTTCAAATTTTGTCAAAATTTGTTTTTCTAAAATCACTTTTAATAAAAAATATTATGAATTCGTCAAAAAAAAAAAATTTATCAAAATATTCATTTTCATAAAGTTTTTTTAGCTACAATCGCTTGCAGGCAAAACATATCTTTAAAATTATTTTTTTAAATCATGTCCTTTTTTTTACAATCTGTTGTCATACTTCACAAAACATACGACAACAAATGCTTTTAGATAAAATATTAAAAAAAACAAATCTTATGTTAATCTATTTTTGTTAAGATTTTTGTGTCATTATTTTATGATTAATGTTCATTTAATGATAGACCTACTAAAAGCTTAATGGGCCATTATTAGACTATAAACATTAAATATTGTAAAAAAAAAATAAACAAGGAAATAAGATAACAATATGTTAATACTTACATGTGTTTACAACTAAGGATACAAAAGATGTAAAAACATTTTGTTTATAAAATGACACATTTTAAAAGAAAATAAATTTCTATTTATTAAATAAGAACATCTATTAGCAAGATATTTATTTAAAACAATTTTTCAAATGAATTAATTTGGATGTGCCGAATTTAAAATACTATACGCTACAAAGAAAATCAACATTTTTATGAATTTTTCTAAGTTTTATACCCTCCAACCAAACTACAAAAAAAAACCTTGTAAAATTACAAGAAAAACTTTTAACTTTTTTTGGTTGCTACCTCCTATTTGACAAAAAATTCTAGTAATTTTACCAGCTTTTTACCAATAATTTTTTAATTTTACAAGGTTTTTACCAATAAAATTGTAAATTTACAAGTTTTTTGACACGATAAAATTTACAAGGAGGTTTCGTAATTTTACTAGATTTATTGCTACCTCCTATTTTACGAGAATTCCTAGTAATTTTACCAATAATTTTGTAATTTTACAAGCTTTTTACCAATAAAATTGTAAATTTACAGTTTTTTGGCTCAATTGAAATTACAAGGAACTCTCGTGAATTTATTTTTTTGTAAAATTTATTTTTTTTTTTGTGAAATTTGTAAAATTAAAAAAAAAATGTAAAATTACAAAAAAAGTTTTAAATTTCGATCCAAATTTGTTTGTTAAAAAACAAGGAAAACTGTCAAATATTGGTAAAATGGGATTACGAGACTTTTCCCAATAATTTGACAAAGTTTTTTTAATTGTGTTCACAAGTACACTAAAAAAATTTTGTCATTAACTGTTTGTAGTTTATTTAAAAAGTTTTCCGTTTAGTCGTTTTTAAAAGAAACAAGTGAGAGTGTTACATTCGGCTGTGCCGAATCTTTTATACCCTCCAAAATGTAAAAAAAAAATATTTAAAAAAATCCAGGGGCGTCTTTTTTTGGGGGGGTTGGTGGGAGACGTTAGGGGCACCTTCCCCTTGTGATTTTTAAGAATGTTGCATTTGCTTATCAAAAGTACAAAAAACTCTGCAAAAAATGCAGTTTTTCTTGGGTTGGTTTAGTTCTTCAAGGGGGAACTTTTTTCCCCTTGGTCCGATTTTTCCCATTTCCGAACTTAACCTGCCTAGGAATATTAGACATATTCGTGCCAAACTTCGGAAGCCTAGCTCTTTTATTTTGGACTGTATCGTGTCCTCTACAGACGGACAGACGGACAGACGGACGGACGGACGGACGGACGGACGGACGGACATCGCTAGGATGTCTTAGAATCGATCACTGATCAATAAAATATATACTTTATGGGGTCCTAGACCGATATTTCGATGCGTTACACACGGAATGACAAAGTGAGTATACCCCCATACTGTGGTTGGAGGGTATAAAAACCTTTGTTTGATGTTCAGTTTTTATTAATGACTACTTCAGTCCTTTGTTTCAAAAATAACACACTAAAAAATAAAGACTTTCATTAACATTTAATTGATAAAGTCATTTATTTTTGTTCTGTAAGTAAAAACTACTGATTATTCTTTAAATTTTTAATGATTTGTGTAAGTAATTTTTTTTTTAAATTGTTGGTATTTTTTAATGATATATCATTAGTTTTTACCTACACAAGTAGGTTATTTGTTTGTACAAAAAAAAAATCCAAAAAATTATTTATAGAAATATAAAAACGTATTTGTATCAAGTGGCTTTGGCACGATGGGTAGAGTATCTGGCCAGAATGTAATTGATTGCGGGATCGATTCCCCAAAATTTTATTAAAAAATTTTAAAAAAATATTTCAATAGAAAATTGTATAAAATAACGTACGAAATCATTAATTTTTAATGTTTTCGTAGGTTATTTTTTTGTAATTTGTTGGTAAAAATAACAGAACTATCGTTAATTTTTAATGTTTTCGAAGGTTTTTTTTTTGAATTTGTTGGTAAAAAAGAATGGAAAAACCATAATTTTTTAATGTTTAGTATTATTTATTTTAGAAAATTTTTTCAACAGTAAAAAATAAATGTTGATATTGGTTAAAACAAATGAATAATTACTGGGATGGTTTTCAATTGTTTATTCACTGGTTTTAAATGTGTTTTTCTTTTGTTTTTGCCTACAAAATATTTTGAGTGTATGGAATAATCAATTTGTCATTCCGTGTGTATCGCATCAAATTATCAGTTTAGAACCTCATAAAACATAAATTCAAGTAAATAGGAAAATCGGACCAGGAAGAAAAAGTTTTCCTTGTCTCAGAATCTAAAACTTCTCTGTAGAAAAAAATATTTTATTTGATATAAGATTATCACATAAAATCGTATCTATTACTTATCATCAAAATATTGGTAATTTTTATACCCTACACCACTTTGTGGTAATGAGTTTGTGCTGATGTTTGTAACAACCCAAAATATTGGTCCTAGACCTACCTTCAAGTATACCGATCGACTCAGAACTACTTTTTGAGTCGATTTAGCGATGTCCGTCCGTCTGTCCGTACGTCCGTCTGTCCATCTATTGGTTTAAGCACGATACAGGTCGCAATTTTCAATCAATTGACTTGAAATTTTAAACTCAAGCTTCTTTTGGCCCAAGGACGAAGCCTATTGAAATTGGAAAAAATCGGTTCATGTTAAGACCTAGCCCACATACAAACGCCCTCTTTGAACTTTATATGGCCAAACCACCAAATTTCAAATGAATCCGTTCAGTCCTTCTGGTAGTCCCCATACAAACTACCCTCCCGATATTCACATAATTTCCTCAAAATTTATAAAAATTAAAAAATTTTATAAAAATTTTATTTTTAGGTGTTAAACGTATGCTTTGGTAACCTTATCAAATCGGAATACATTTGGACCATTTTTGGACTTGTCCCCTATATAAAAATTTCAACCGATATTCAGTTAAATCGGTCTATTGGAAAAAAAAAATAAAGTAATTCCATTAAAATGTGATCAGTGTGTGTTTTCTACACTAAATAAAGATCTGACAAAAGATAGGTCCAATCGGTCCATGTTTGGACTTGGGACCCATTTTCCGGAAAACACTGGTGTAGGGTATCATATGGTCGGTCTTGACCAACTATAACTTTCTTACTTGTTTTAACATGATAATGTTTTTAGGCTGGTGTCAAATTTTAAAAAAGTTGCAATAAAAAAGAAAATAGGAATTACTGTTTTCATTTTCTTAAAACCAAAAAATTTAGTAACATGGGTTTGTAACTTGGATAATAATTCACCTCATGATGAATAAAACAAATATTCCACAGCTGGTGAACAAAACGTAACATGATTATTTTGTATCAATATTTTTTTTTCATCAATATTTTTTTTCATCCATATTTTTTTTTCATCAATATTTTTTTTCATCAATATTTTTATTTTTATCAATATTTTTTTTCATCAATATTTTTTGTCATCAATATTTTTATTTTTATCAATATTTTTTTTTTTTCACCAATATTCTTTTTTATCAATATTTTTTTTTTTTCATCAATATTTTTTTATCAATATTTTTTTATCAATATTTTTTTTTCTTCAATATTTTTTTTTTTCATCAATATTTTTTATCAATATTTTTTATCAATATTTTTTCATCAATATTTTTTTTTTTTTTTGTAATTATTTTCATCAGTATTTTTTTTTCATCAATATTTTTTTTCAGCAATATTTTTTTTTTCATCAATATTTTTTTTCCATCAATATTTCTTTTTTCATCAATTTTTTTTTTCATCAATATATTCTTTATCAAAATTTTTTTCTATCAATATTTTTTTGTCATAATTTTTTTTTTTTTGTTTTTCATCAATATTTTTATTTTTATCAATATTTTTTTTCATCAAATTTTTTTTTTTCAATCAATACTTTTTTTCATCAATATTTTTTTTTCACCAATATTCTTTTTTATCAATATTTTTTTTCATCAATATTTTATTATCAATATTATTTCATCAATATTTTTTTTTCATCGGTATTTTTTTTTTTCAGCAATATTTTTTTTTCATCAATATTTTTCTTTTCATCAATATTTTTTTTTTTTTCATCAATATATTTTTTATCAAAATTTTTTTCTATCAATATTTTTTTTGTCATCAATTTTTTTTTTCATCAATATTTTGTTTTTTCATCAATCTTTTTTTTTCTAAAAAATTTTTTTTTTTTCATCAATATATTTTTTTATCAAATTTTTTTTTTTCTATCAATATTTTTTTTTATCAATATTTTTATACCCTCCAATTACAGTATGGAGGTATACTCACTTTGTCATTCCGTGTGTAACGCACCGAAATATCGGTCGGGGACCCCATAAAGTATATGGGGCATTCCATGTGAAATCGGGCACTTTCAAAATTTTTTTTTAGATTTTCCCAATTTGTTTACAGTTTTTAGTAGCCTTCAAAAACTCCTTCGTGGTAAATTTTCAGATTTTTTTGATGGCCCGTTCAAAAGATATCGAATTTTAAGAAATTGGTAGTTTGTTCCCTTACTCAAACTTCTTTTACTCATAACTTCTTCAATAATGGTCCAAATTTAAATTTTTTTTTTTTTGCGTACTTTTAAAAAAAAAATCAAAAAAAAAATTCTTAAAAGCGCTCTAGTATGCGATTTTTAAGTTTTAAAATTTAAATCTCATTTTTGAAAATGTTTGTACTCTTCGATTTTTTTGAAATTTTTTTGTGTAAAACTTCTACCGATTCTACAAATTTTTTGCCCAGGAGGATCGTGGGATAAGGATTATTACTATTTTTTAAAATTTTATGAAAAAAATTTATTGTAATTTTCCAATCTTTAAATCATTTCTACTGCTCCAATGGTGCGTCATAGAGGGGTCATTTATAAGACCGACCCCCATTAATTTTTTCGTCTTAACATTTCTTTGGAACAAACTAATACCTTATCTCCAATTTCTAAGGGGGCTCCCACACAAAACGACATTCTTTTAAATTTGCTCCACCGCTCTAACTGTCCTAATAGTGCCCTTAGTGCAACAAAATGTATGACCGATGAACACACCTACCCTCTATCTCTAATTGTTAAGGCGGTCCCCATACAATTTTTTTTATTTTTTGTAAATTTGCTTTATTTAATCAGCTTCTACCGGTCTAATGTTGCGTCCGAGTGGGGTCATTAGTGAGACCGACCCCCATTTATTTTTACCCTTCAACATTTTTGTAAAACATACCTAAGCCCTATCTCCACTCCCTAAGTATTTCAAAAAATTTCAAAAAAATTGAAGAGAAGAGTTTTCAAAAATGAGATTTAAATTTTAAAACTTAAAAATCCCATACTAGAACGCTTTTAAGAATTTTTGGGGATTTTTTTATTTAAAAAGTACGTAAAAAAACAAAAATTTTGAAAAAAAAAATTGAAATTTGGACCATTTTCGACATCTTTTGAACGGGTCATCAAAAAAATCTGAAAATTTACCACGAAGGAGTTTTCGAAGGGTTTTTATTGGGAAAATAAAAAAAAAAAAATTTCAAAGTATCCGATTTCACATGGAATTCCCCATATGTATATATTATTGATCAGTGATCGATTCTAAGACATTCTAGCGATGTCCGTCCGTCCGTCTGTCTGTCCTTCCGTCTGTAGTTAACACGATGCAGTCCAAAATAAAAGAGCTAGACCCCTCAAGTTTGGCATAAATATGTCTTATGGTCCTAGGCAAGTTAAGTTCGTAAATTGGCCAAATCGGACCATGGGGAAAAAAGTTCCCCCTTTAGGAACTAAACCAAACTCTTAAAAATGCTAATTTTTTTGAGGTTTTTTTGTATTTTTTTTAACCAAATGAGACATTTTTATGTTCGTAGAAGATTATAGTCTTGCGTTTGGACCCAGGGGATTTAAAAATATCGCCTTTTTTGCCCCGCCCCTCTTTTAAGGGCGTGGATAAAAAAATAATTTAAATAATTATAAAACTATAATACTTAAGTGCACAAATCAGAAAAAAATTAACTTGTAAACATATTCCGTGAGGGCCAAGGAGTCACCCCAGCTCACCGACCCCTCCCCCTACCTTGCCAGCCCCCCTCCCTTAAAACAACGCCCCTGTCAACATTTTTTTTTTTTTTTTAATTTTTTTACATGTTGGAGGGTATAATAGATTCGGCACAGCCGAATTTAACACTCTCACTTGTTTTTCATAATTTTTTTTTTCATAAATATTTGTTTTTTCATTAATATTTTTTTTTTTCTCAAATATTTTTTCATCAATATTTTTTTTTTCATCAATATTTTTTTTTTCATAAATTTTTTGGCAAAAGTGAACTTTACGGCGCACAAATAAAAACCGCCCACCCACCTTTAGGGGGTACTTAAATTAAGGGTAATTAAAAAAGAAAAATAAAAATAAATGGATCTAGGTCAAAGGGTCTTCTAAGTGTATTAAACCGTCCTGATGAGATTTTTTCAAAAAAAAATTAAAAAATTTTCTAAGTTATTAAAAAGACCAGCCGTCCTTCCTTCAGCCGGGCTTAGGAATTACAAAGTCTAAAAATTATTTAGGGGCTTCGCTAAATAATTTTTTTTTGTATATCAAGCCTTTTACCCGGTTAATTTCTAAATGGCGAAATAATTGAACCATAATGGGGAACAATATTTCGATGCGTTTTGCATGGAATGACAAATTAATATAGCGTTATTTTTTCTAGAAAATTTTTTGCTTTGGAAAGAAAACCTATTTATACAGCAAAACATTATCATGATTTAATGATTTGGGCAAGAGTACAAACTTTGCAGACATTTTTCTTTTAATTTCTTTCTTGTCCTTTAAATCACTTAAAGGTCACATCAATTTAATGTCATTTCTAGGATTAATTTTTTTTCTCCCCCCAAAAAAAAAATATTTATGTTTTCATCTCTTTTGTATTAAAATGATACATGTTCAAACATTTATTACTTATTATTTATATGAATTTGTTCTTAGAAAAAATAAAAATATATAATTTGATTGTCTACGTTAATGCAACAATCTACTCTGTGGCATAGACAACACAACCATCACCTGGATACCACAATATACAATTTATCTTGTTTATTGTCCATTAAATTCAAAGAAGAAGAGAAAAAGAAAAAAATAAAGAAATAAGTAAAGAAATCATATATTTCAGCAAACGACTACAATACAGAGATGAGCTGAGATTTGGACAAGAAAAAAAATTGTTTTATATCTTTTAAGCAAAAAAAAAAATAATAATACAAATAAAAGAATACAATAAATTAAATAAAATAAAAATGAAACACCTAAAAAACAAGTGTTAAGCTGCAATTGTTCGGTAGTATGATGATGATGTCACGTACTTGGATAAAGACTTTGAAAATATCCAAGAAAATATGTTTACTTTAAAATGTTTTAATAATATCGCACTCGAAGAAAAATGTTCTTCATATTGATGAATTGTTTCATCATAAAGAAATGTTACATATTTTTCGTTATCACCAATATGATGGTATAGTGACATCAAAAACAATATTAATGCGATATCGTCATCAATATGATGAAATATTTCATCATTATTAAAAACTTGTCATCAAAATAGATCAAAATATTGATGACAATATTATATCATCGTGATGATTCATTACATTGGACGAAATTTTATGAAACATTTCATCATATCTTTGTAACTTTTCATCAATATAATGAAGAATATTCATCAATATATTATTATTTATAATAATTTATTAATAATCTCCATTTTTTGGAACTTAAAAAACTTTTAAAATTTTTTTTTTTCAATATGATTTGTAATGAATTTTATACTTCAATCCGCGAATTTGCACAAACACTTTTATAAAACTATACACTGATAGAAAAACGCTTCATATCACTAATGAATGGAATTCATTAACGTTGTTTCATTGCAACAATGAAATTTTTCATATGCTGAATGAAATTTCATACATATTGTGCAAGATATTCATTAATTTTGATTCATTAGATTTCGTAGTTTCATTAAAAAATTTCATTGAGTTTTGTTTACAAAATTTTCTGTTTTTTGACACTTGTCGTGTCGCGTCTGTTTAGTCTGTTAGTTTACGCGCGCAAAAAACAGCTGATCAGAGCGTGATTTTTTCTAAGAATTTTTTTACGAAATTTAAAATGAAATGTTGTTGATTAATTATGAGTATTTATTAAACTCAAGTTGTTTTTAATTATTTCGGGGTTTTACTTATGTATTAAAAGTAAACGTTATAGTAAAATTTTGTGTGAGAAAACTGAGTGAAATCTATAGATAAAATAAAAAATATGTGAAAGTATTTTTTTAACTTGGTTATTTTGTGATTTTTTCAGATTTTTTTACGAAATTTTAAATAAAAACTAAATTATTAACTAATTTTTGTGATGTTTTATATCAGTTCGTGTTTTAATTATGTATTACAATTTAAGGTTGGAGTTAAATTTTGTGCGAGAAAACTAAGTGAAAACAACTTTTTATTATTTTTAATTCTATAAAAAGATCTTTACAATTTCATACATATATTTCATTTTAAAAATAAAAGTAACATTTATTCAATAAAAGTATTTCATTTTAAAAATAAAAAGTAGGATTTATTCAATGAAAGTATTTCATAAGAATTAAATACTTTTTTCATTAAGGTAATGAAACATTTTCATAAAATACAATTTATATTTTGTATGAACAATTTTCATTAATTTAATGAAACCTGTTCTTGCAATTACATTTTATGATACCCATTTCATTAATTCAATGAAACCCTTCATAGGTTCCTTTTTAACGTAATTTTTCATAACATTAATGTAGATTTTCATTATTGTCATGTACAAATTTCTACCAGTGTACAAACTTTTTCGGAACTAAGAAATAGGTTCAAGCACTTCAAAACATTTTTAATTCTCTACAAATTGTCAACAATTTTTTTGAGTTTGGGGGAAAATTCTCAAACTTTTTTTAAAAAAAAATTTTTTTTTTTTTTAATTTGTAATGACATTTTATTCTAAAACGCAAATATTTAAAAAAAATTTTTAACTATTTTCATTAATTTTTTTTCTCCAAAAATGGAAAAAAGTTCCGTGTTTTATGAATTTTTTAAATTTTTTTATATATTTCTGACTTTTTCGCCATTTTCCAGACTTGTTTCAAATTTTCCTGAGTTCTTTTAATTGTTTTTTTACCCTCCACTCTAGTGATAGAGGGTATATGTATATAAGTTTGTCATTCCGTTTGTAACACATCGAAATATTGGTCTAGGACCCCATAAAGTATATATATTCATGATCCCCGATCGATTTTAAGTCGATCTAGCGATGTCCGTCCGTCAGTCCGTCAGTCCGTCTGTCCGTTGAAAACACGCTAACTTTTACGGAGGCTCCTGAAATTTGACACATATGTTGACCATTTACCGGGTCAGGTTGGTATTGCAATCCAGCGAAATCCATCAAGTGGTTCAAAAGTTATGAGCAAAAGAGTAAATTTCGGCAAGGGTATTTTACGAATTTACGAGATTAAAACCACTCGAACTTTCGAAAGACAATTCTGAGGGTGCTGAAGCTTAGCATATATATTTGCCGTTCCCCAAGCCTGTTTGGTTTTGAGTTTCAGCAAAATTGGTTTAGTGGTTCAAAAGTTATAAGCAAAGCCCTGAATTTCAGATTGGTTTCACCTTAAACTGTTGAAAACTCGTTAAACAAGTTTTAACAGCATGAAATACCAGTTTTTTTAAAACTTGTTGTTGTTAGTTTTCTTGCCGTGGCGTGCAGTTTAGTTGTTAGACAAGTAAATATTTGTTATTGTGTTGTTATTGTTTTTGTAACTGTATGTAACGGTGTATAGTAAGTATTTTAAGAAAAAAATCAAAAAAAGTGGGACTTATACATTGTATGATTGAATGTTAGGTTGTTTTTGGTTTTTAAGGAAGAGGTTGGTAAAATAAAAACAGGGAAAATGTGAAATAGTTTTTTTGCATTACATATATGTAGGTATAAAACAACAAAAATATTTTACAAAGTAATCTTGTTACTCAAAGAAATTGTACACTGCAAAAAATTTTTACACTCAAAAAAAATGTTACACTCAAAAAAAAATGTACGCATAATTTTTTTTTTTAATGAAATGTCACACTCAAAAAATGTTGACAGTCAAAAAATTTTACACTCAAAAAAATTTGATTGATTAAAAAAAAGTTTTATTCAAATTAATATATTTCTAATAAAAAATTTTGAATGCAATTTTTTGAAATTTTTTTTAGAAAATTACTATCAGATAACATTGTGGAGGGTATTCATAGATTCGACCAAGTCGAATTTAATTTTTCTACTTGTTTTTTTTTTAATTTTTCTCATCGTTTCTGAGCTTTCTTTAAGGAATCCCTAGTCATGAAGCGCATCGAAACCACTTGATTCACACATTATTCCCAAAGGCGATGTCACCGTTTAGAGCGATAGTTGGTATCACTGTAAAATCGCTCTTAAGATGCAGTAAAATAATGTGTCTTTTCGGCGCTAAAAAATCTTACCAAAAATTAAAATTTGTTCCTCTTTCTTTAACTGCATCCTAAAGAGCCCATTTTGGATGTGCTACGGTATGCTATAAAAAGTAGTTTTGCTGCAAAAATCTCCATTTATTTAAGCTGAGAATATTCTAAAATTTTCTGAGCTTTTTAGAATTTTTTCAACCTGCTGTTAAATTTTTCAGAATTCTCTTAAATTTTTTAAATCTTTTCTAATTTTTTTTTGACTAGATCATAAACTTTATCGATTTAATCGATTTTTTATTTTACATTTTAGAATTTTCCAGAATTTGGCAAAATATTTTTATACCCCCCAACCTATGTATGGGGGGTACTCTCTTTGCCATTCCGTGTGTAACACATCGAAATATCGGTCGGGAACCCCAAGTATATATATTTTTGACCCATGATAGAATCTAAGACATTCTAGCGATGTCCGTCCTTCAGTCTATAGAAACCACGATGCTGTCCAAACCAAAAGAGCTAAACCCCTGAAATTTGGCAACAATATTTCTTATAATACTGGAAGGTTAAGTTCGAATATGGGAAAAATCGGACCAGGGGGAAAAAGTTCCCCCTTGAAGAACTTAAGCAACCCCTGAAAAGTACAATTTTTTATGTATTTTTTTTTAATTTTTGCTCAACAAATGAAACATTTTTATGCCATGTTATGTTCATAGACCTGCACTTGGACCAAGGGAATTCGAAAACTCGATTTTTTTTAGGCCCCCCTCCCCTTTTGTGGGCGTGGTTATAGAAAATAATTAAAAATAACGATGAAAATCTATTATTATAGCATAAATATCATAAATAAACATTTATAGCGGGAGGAAAGGTGCCCCCACCGACTCTGCCGACCACCCCGCCAATCCAAAAATGACGCCCCTACCATTTGTTTTTTGTAATTTTAACGTGTTGAAGGATATAAAAGATTCGGCACAGCCGAATTTATTACTCTTACTTGTTTTTTTTTTTTTTCAATTTTCCAGAATTTCTTTAAATTTAACTGATATTTTGTGAATTCTTTTTAAATAATTTTTCAAAAAATTTCAGAAAATTTCGTGATTTTTCCGATTTTTGCTGAATGTTTTAAAATTTGGCTTACTTTCTAGAATTTTTGCAGAATTATTCTGAAGCTTTTTGCATTTTTCCGAATTTTTTAAATTTTTTAAGGACTTATAAATAAAATTTTTACTCAAAACGCAAAAACTTAGAAAAATTTTTAAGCAAATTTTCTAAAATTTTAAGAAAAAATAAAATTTTTCGTTTATTCTTATCGTAAGTTTTTAATTTTTTTTTTTCATTATTTGTAACTTGGATAATAACTCACCTTGTTGCAGATACTGGATGCTATAAAATTCCACTATTTTATTTACTCATAACTTAAATTTATAAAAAAAAAAAAAAAACATTTGAACTTTGAGAAATTATTCTGTGTAAAAAATGTATTTGCGAAAAATATCTGATTGTGAAAACTATTTATTTTGAAGTTCAATAAATAAATTTCCATTTTTATAAAAAAATATTAACTCTCAAAAAATAGTTTTTTTTTCCATCACACCTCCTGGTGAATAAAAAAGTTGTTCACCAGCTGGTGAAAAAAGGTAACATAATTATTTTTCATTCAATTTTTTTTTCATCAACTGTTTTTTCATATATTTTTTTTCATCACAATTTTTTTTTGGATCAAAATTTTGTTTTTCATTAAAAAAAGATTTTTTTTCATCAAAAAACCTTTTTTTCATAAAAAAATTTTGTTTTTTGTCAAAAAAGATTTTTTTTCATGAAAAATTTGTTTTACCCTACAACCACAGTATGGGGACTTACTTTGTCATTCCGTGTGTAACGCATCGAAATATATATGTAATAATATAATTGATCAGTGGTCGATTCTAAGACATTCTAGCGATGTCTGTCCGTCCGTCCGTCTGTCCGTCTGTAGAGGACACGATACAGTCCAAAATAATAGAGCTAGACTTCCGAAGTTTGGCACTAATAAGTCTTATGGTCATAGGCTAGTTAAGTTCAGAAATGGGCAAAATGAGATTAAGGGGAAAAAGTTCCCCCCTGGAGAACTAAACCAACCTCCGAAAACCCGCCTTTTTTTGCAGTGTTATTTGTACTTTTGTTAAGCAAATGCAACATTTTTGTGTCAAAAGAAGTTCAAAATTCTAGATGTGGGCCCAGCGGATAAAAAAAAATTTACCAACCCCCCCCCCCCCGCCCTTTTGTGGGCGTGGATATAAAATATGTATTTTAATAATGATTAATTGAATTAAGTAATTTCACGAACCATAATAAATCCATTTTATAAAACCTACGGCAAGGGGGGAAGGTGTCTTCCAACGTCTCCCAACAAACCCCACCACCCAAAAAAAACGCCCATGGATTGTTTTTTAATTTTTTTACGTTTTGGAGGGTATAAAAGATTCGGCACAACCGAATTTAACACTCTCACTTGTTTTTTTTTTTTTTTTTTTCATCAACATTTTCTTTTCATAAACATTTTTTTTTTATTAAATTTTTGTTATCAAAATTTTTTTGTTTTTTATTAAATTTTTGATTTAATGATTTATTAGGTCCCGTCGCTTAGGGAAGGCGTGGTCGAAGGGGCGTAAAATGACTCATGAGTTATTTCAAGTTAAATAGAAAAAAAAAATATCGGGTACCGTCTCAACATTTCCAACTTTTTCAAAATAAGGCACAATCTAATATACATATGAGACATTCCATGTCAAATCGAACACTTTGAATAATTTTTTTTTTTTTTAGATTATCCCAGTAAATTTTGAGATTTTTTTCATGACCCATTCAAAAGATATAGAATTTATAAAAATTGGTAGTTTTTTCCTTTATTCAAATTTCTGTTACTCATAACTTATTCATTAATGGTCAATATTGCAATTTTTTTTTCAACATGTTTGTTTTTTTACGAACTTTTAAAAAAAAGTCCAAAAAAATTCTTAAAAGTGCTCTAGTATGCGATTTTTAAGTTTTAAAATTTAAATCTAATTTTTGAAAATGTATATATGTACTCTCTGATTTTTTTGAAATTTTTTTTGTGTAAAAATTCTATCGATTCTACAAATTTTTTGCCCAGTGGGATCGTGGATAACGATTATTACTATTATTTAAAATTTTTTGAAAAAATTTGAATGTAATTTTCCAATCTTAAAATCATTTCTACTGCTCCAATGGTGAGTCATAGGGGGGTCATTTCTAAAACCGACCCCCATTAATTTTTACGTCTAAACATTTCTTTGGAACAAACTAATACCCTATCTTCAATTTCTAAGGGGGCTCCCACACAAAATGACATTTTTTAAAATTTGCTCCAACCGCTCTAACTTGCCTAAGAGTGCCCTTAGAGCAATCAAACGAATGACCAACCCACAATATTTTTTTAGTCTAAACATTTTCTCTGAACACACCTACACTCTATCTTTAACTCTTAAGGCGGTCCCCACACAATTTTTTTTATTTTTAGTAAATTTGTTTTATATATTTAAAGTATACTTTAGTGCTTAAAATTAAATATTATCTAAAATATGAGCACTCAAACTAAAGAACAAAGAGAAAGAGAATCAAAACCTTAATAGGAAACATTTCTTTTAATAACAATGAGTAATCAAAAAATATAAAAGGTTTCAATTACTTTTTTTAATTAAGACAATTATTTTTGTGCTCAAAATTAAAACTCTTGTTGATTATGTGCATTTAAAAGTTTTCTTCACTTACACTAGAGAATAATGAGGAGAATGAGAATAATATAACCAAAATTTGTCTGTTTCCTCCTCCCCAATGTATAAGTGTCGTCTGCATTCAGTATGTTACAAATGAAGATGTATTACTAAAATCACTTACCTACACACTTAACCATAACTTGACTTAAAAGGCAATCATTTTACCAACATTAAGACACGCACATACACAGACAATTACATGTACATATTTCTGTATACTGCAACTGAAATTGAAAAATATAAAAGAACAACATAATATACAAGTGTATGCCTTGTGGTAATAAACTTAGCTTCAAGGTAACTATTTTTTATATATTTTTTTTTTCTTTAAACAAATACACATACCTACATTTATATTATGTTATATATATATGTATTTGTATGTATGTGCACTTTATGTATAGTTTGGTATATAAAACTGTGAGTGTGTGTATGTCTACCGTTTTTACCCTTTAAGCAAAATATAAAGTTTTCTTTCTACCACTCACTGTTTTAATTAATGTTGTCATCAACTTGTAGCAGGTTTTCTCAAACTATAAATGTTTGTTCATTTTCATTTCATATGTTTACGCACACAAGCACATTTACACTCATACACTTGTAGGAACACATACTACACATGTAGTTATAATATAAAGTAGTTTCGTATAAGTATGAGTGAGTGTTAGAGTTTCTATTTGGAATTAAATCACGAGAATTCCTGGTATTAAAATCAGTCAGTTTTTCAAGACAAAATGGTTTTCATATAAGTTTTAAAGAAAAATAAATAAATTGAAGAGAATTCTGAAAAATTTTGAGCGTAAAATATTTTGAGTAAAACAAAGTTCAGTCAGAAAAAAAGTTCAAATAAAACTTTTATGAAATACAATTTTATAATTATTTAAAGAAATTTATAATATCCACGCCCACAAAAGGGGGCGGGCTTAACAAAGTGGTATTTGCTCTGGGTCTAAGCGCAGTATTTTGAAATTCTGCTGGCATAAAATTATTTTATTAGTTTAACAAAAATACGAAAAAATAAAGTTTTCAGAGGTTGGTTTAGTTTTCTAAGTGGAAACTTTTTCCCCGTAGGCCAATTTTCCCAATTACGAACCTAATCTGTTAACGATTGTAAGACATATTCGTGCCAAACTTCAAAATTCTCTCTTTTTTATTTTGTACTTCATCGTGTTATATACAGAAGAATGTAATGACATTCATAGAATGTCTTACAAGGGAAGTATCGGAACCCTTATGAACCGATTTGCCTGAAACTTAAAATATATATAAAAGAGACAATTCTAAGTTTGGGGTGTCTCGGCTTATCGGCCATATCGGGAATTAAGGGGTTAAAAAAATGGGTCAAAAAATGGAAAAATTTTTTTTTTTTGGTTTTTCAGCCATTTCTTTCTAAGAATCTATGTGATTGTTTCCATATGAGAAGAAAGATTTTTTCAATGCCTATACAACAGTGGAATAACCTTGTAAAAAATCGGCTTCGTTAAATATTTTTCTCATGAAAATGTGTAAGTTTTGGGGGGTATTTATGTGAAGACATACACCTTCGATATCCATATGAAATAATCTTTATTAAATTAATGCCACACTTATTTTTGCTCTAGACCAATGGTTCCCAACCTTTGATTCTCGCCCCACTGGGGGGCAAATTTGCATGCTTCAGGGGGGCAACGAGCAAATTTTAAAGTTTTTTTTTTTGTTTAAAACCTAAAAAACAATATTATTTTAGTTAATTATTTAGTTGGTTGTTGAAAACTTTTGCTAAAAACTTTGTTTAAAAGATGATTTTAACAAAAAGTTTGCTTAACTACAACTAAATTTTGAATTTTAAAACAAATTTGAAAAATTTACACATTTTTCTTGAGTGTAGGGGGACATTTTGGTTTTTTTAAACTTAAAAGTGGGGCATGGCCAAAAAAACGTTGGGAACCATTGCTCTAGACGATACTCCTGTTAGTTCGAGAGTTATCGAAATTTTCGCGAAGGTTCATATTGTTTCATAAGGGGACAAAGAAATTTTTAAACACTGATATGGTCAAGACACTCCAACCCAAGACACCCCAAACCTAAAATCGTTTCTTTTATAAATATTTTAAGTTTCAGGCAAATCGGTTCATTAGAAGTTAGAGATGCGCGCGTGACACGATTTATTCGTGACTCACATAATTCACGCATGAATCACTCGTGATCGTCAGTGAAATTTATTTTTACACACGTGATCGTGAATGCGCATGATTAGAGAAAATAGTTTCGTGCGTGAGCGTGCGTAATTAAGTTTTGTTTCGTGAGTTTGTGTTATTGTTTTGTGCTGTCTGAAGCAGAAAACAAGTAAGAAAATTGTCGTCATATTGAATTTAGAGCGTAAAGAATACAAAATTGTGATTTTAGGAAATTTTGCAAGATCGTTTTTTGGAAATTATATACTTTTTTTGCAAGAAATCGAAAAAAACAAAAATAAAAATTTGTTTATTTTAATTTCGTGAGCCTTTGTGAGCGTGATTATTTGTGAGCGTGAGAAAAATTTAAGTTACTCACGTGAGCATGTGTAAACATTAGCAGAACAAAAAAAATTAGTGCGTGAGCAATATTTTTATTTCGTAAGCGTGAGCGTGCGTGATCAAAATTCACTCACACGCACATCTCTAGCTGAGATACTTTCCTTGTTAGAATCGTTCATGGATCATACTGTAGTTAGTGGGTATAAAAACGTAACGAAATATATTTTTAAATTTTGTAATTTTTCAAAAATCACAAATTTTGGTGAAAATTTTCCAAAAATCCAACATTTTTACCGAAGGGCGCCACAGGTTAAAATGATTGGATTTGGCTCAAATTAAGTTTAAGTAAAAAAACATTTCCGATTTAAAAAAAAAAAAAAAAATTTAACGTTTTTTTTTTTTAAATTTGAAATAGCGATATCTCGAAAACCGTTCCATCGATTTTTTATTTTTTATTTTTTTTAAAAATTGCGATATTGCAAGACTTTTTCTTTTTATGCACTCCACTCTAGTAATAGAGGGTATATATAAGTTTCCTTTTGTAACACCTCGAAATATTGGTCTAGTACCCTATAATGTAAATATATTCATGATCCTCGATTGTTTTTAATACGATCTAGCGATGTCCGTCCGCCCGTCTGTTTGTTTAAAAATAGGCTAACTTTTAAAAGACTTTACAGGGCTCCTGATGTTTGGCATATAGTATGTTGGACGTTTACGTGGTCAGCTTGCTACTGCAATTCAGCGAAATCGGTTTAGTGGTTCTAAAGTTATATGCAAAATAGTGAATTTCGGCAAGGATTTTTCGCGAATTTACGAGATAAAAAACACGCTAACTTTCGAAAGAATATTTTATGGGTGCTGAAGCGTGTTGATTCGTTTTGAATTTCAGCCAAATCGGTCCAGTGGTTCAAAAGTTATTAGCAAAACCGTGAATTTTAGATTGGTTTCACCAAAAACTCACGTGTTGAAAAACACGAGCCTTAAAAAAAACAAGCCTTAAAATCATTGGCACGCCACAAAATTCTTTACAAAAGTATTTTTGTCACTCAAAAATATTTTTACACTAAAAAGAAATTTACACTCGAAAAAATTTTTACCCTCCAAAAAAAATTTGTAATTTTTTCTTTTTTTCTACAAAAATGACAAAACAAAAGTTTTTTTATTCAAAATTGGAGGGTTTTCATAAATTCGGCCAAGTCTAATTTAACTTTTCTACTTGTGGAAATGGAACCTCCACAACACAGGGTATTCATGGATTCGTCCAAGTCGAATTTAAGTTTTCTACTTGCTTGCTTGAAATTTACAATAATTTTAAAATTTTTCTTTTCAGATTTTCCTATAAAAAAAAATTACTGCGGGAAACTAGAAACCCTTGTGTATTTATAGTATACTCGTGTATATATGCAAGTGTATAATAAAGTCTTTAAACCTATTATATTAGTTTTGTATTTATCGCTTTTTGATGTATTTTTAAAGCTTTTAAGGCTATAAAAGTCATTAAATTGCATTTTCATTTGCATTAAGGTGTTTTATGTTATAAATTATATTTGCAAAATGCTGCGTTGAAAACTTGACATTAAAAACAAAAATTTTAATACTTAATTATTTCATTAAAAGTAGTTTAACTTTTACTCACAAGGGAGGTTTACCGAATGGTTGAATACGATTTTTTTCAAACTCTTACTTACAAGAGAGGTACACCAAATTTTAGAAAAACTTGGTACTTGAGTAAATAAACAATATTAATTATAATATTAAAACAAAGTAAAATTTAAGTTTTCTGCTAATTTGTTTAAGAAAATAAAAAAAGAAATACTCTGAACACACCTACCCTCTATCATTAACTATTAAGGCGGTCCCCATACAATTTTTTTTTTTTTTGTAAATTTGTTTTATTTAATTAGCTTCTACCGGTCCAAAATTGAAATTTGGACCATTATTGAAGAAAAAAAAATTGAAATTTGGACCATTATTGAAGAAGTTATGAGTAAAAAAAGTTTGAGTAAAGGAATTTTTAAAAATTTGATATCTTTTGAACGGGTCATCAAAAAAATCTGAAAATTTACCACGAAGGAGTTTTCGAAGGGTACTAAAAACTGTAAACAAATTGGGAAAATCTAAAAAAAAAAATTTTCAAAGTGTCTGATATAACATGGAATGCCCCATATATAATTGATCAGTATGGCGGAGTAAATATAGATTTTTTCGAATTTCGAAAACGTCGGGGTAGGGAATGTTGCCTTTTGGGGTCGATATTAACCCCCAAAAAAATTGGAATTAAAATATTAGTATATACTTGGACATTACTGAAAAAGTGTTTTTATAAAAAAAAAAATATTTTTTGTCTGTAATTTTTTTTTTATTTTTATTTTGTTTCTTGTTTTGCAAAAAAAAAATATTTTTAAATAGTTTTTAACTGAAAATATAACGTAATATATGGTGTTTTTTTTAGAGGTTCACAACTTTGAACTGGTATTACTGCTTTATTTGACAACCGATCTAACTGCTGATAGTTGTGTTTTGTTAAGTATGGTTTGACATTTTATCATGCAAAGACTTACATAAGAGCAACGCTTCCAAATTGTAGAAATTTTTTATTAAAAAAATGGTTCTTTTCGTCGAACTTAAATTTTATTCAAAGATCCTATTAATTGGTTACCAGTATCGTTTGATTTAACCCCATTGGATTATTTTCTGTGGGGCTATATAATAATAAAAAAATAAACCTTCGACGAGTTATTGGTAAAATTCTAAAAACGGCTTCAAATTCTGTGAAAATTGTGTGAAAATGGAGGTTCAGATTACTCCATGTACGAGACATTTTTGTTATCGATATGGCTCCAAATCATTTTTAAACATTAATGTCATAAAATTATCTATCCAATAAATTCAGTTTGATTGATATTACAAATATTTCTCCTTACTTTAATTTATTTTAAATTTCGGAAACAGTAAAAAAACACCCTATATTAACTCAGTATTTCAAATATGTATATTTGTAATTTTTGTATTATATTGTTAGCCTCTTTACCGCAATTTGAAATTAATAAAAAAAATTTATGTATTTTTAAGAAAATTAAAAAAAAAAAAATTTTTGACCCAAAAAAAATTTTTTACCATAAAAACACTTTTAACATGATAATGTTTTTAGGTTGGTGTCTAATTTTAAAAAAGTTGCAGGACACCTCAGTTTGGCTCTATAAGCTAACAATTAACGAAAAAGAAAACAAGAATTACTATTTTCATTTTCTTAAAACCAAAAATTTTTATAACTTGGGTCTGTAACATGGATAATAATTCACCTCGTGGTGAATAAAACCGTTTTCTACCAGCTGGTGAATAAAAAGTAATATTATTTTTCAACAAAAAACAATTTTTTTTTTTCATCAATTTTTTTTTTATTTCATCAAATTTTTTTTTTTTTTCATAAATTTTTTTTTTTTTTTTTCATCATACTTTTTTTATCAAATTTTTTTTTCATCAATTTTTTTCATCAAATGTTTTTTTCTCATCAATTTATTTTTTTTTTTTTGTTCATCAATTTTTTTTTCCATAAAATTTTTTTTTTCCATAAAATTTTTTTTTTTTCGTGAAAAAAAAATAATTTTTTTTTACCAAAACTACTTTTTCACCACGTCTAAGCTTTTCTTATAAAAATTTTCCATTTGTTTATCAAATGTACATAAAACAAGTGAGAGTGTTATATTCTGAGGTGCCGAATCTTTTATACTCTCCAAAATGTAAAAACACTTTTTTGCACTTATTTTTGCACTCACTTACGAAATGTACAGCTCTTTTGGTTTTTTAATGGGGTCCTCGACTGATATTTCAATTCGTTTTGTATGGAATAGCAAAGTAATATAACATTATTTTTTCTAAAAAAACTTTGCTTTGGCAAGTACACCCAAATCTGCCGCAAAACATTATTATGATTTAATGTTTTGGGCAAGAGTACAAAATTCGCAGGCATTTTTTTTCAGTAATGTCCAAATACAAACTAATATTTTAAGCAAAAAAAAAAATGAAATTGGCCAAATTAATTTTAAAATTCGGACAATTTGAAAATTTTTTGGCCAAATGTATGTTAAAATTGTCCAAATATATTTTAGAATTGGCCAAATTAATTTTAAAATTTGGAATATTTTAAATTGTCCAAATATATTTTAAAATTGTCCAATTGTATTTTAAAATTGTCCAAATATAGTTAAAATTTTCCAAATGTATTTGAAAATTGTCCAAATATATTTTAAAATTGTTCGAGTATGTTTTAAATTGTCCAAATGTAGTTTAAAATTTTCCAAAAGTTTTTTTAAAAATTTTCAAATATATTTTAAAATTGTTTAATTGTATTTTAAAATTTTTCAAATGTATTTTATTTTCTAAATTGTCCAAATTTAAAATTTAATTTTAAAATTTATTTTTAAAATTTTATTTTAAATTTCAGCCAAATCGGTCAAGTGGTTTGAAAACTATTAGCAGAAACCGTGATTTTCAGATTGGTTTTTAAAATTCGAAAAAAATAATGGTTACCTCCCTTATTTTAAGGTCGTGGCAAAAACTTTTAGGCATAGAGCTTGAATTTTTTGATATCAACAAAATATATATTTTTTTTTGAATTGGTCATTTTTGACCCCCTACCAAGAAGGGTTAATGATTTTTTTAAAGATAATATAATAATACGAAATGATAGTTGGGGTAAAAAACACAAAAGCCGTTTTATACTTGTTTATAGCACAAAATTTAAGCTCCAAACTTCAAATTTTAATCGGGGGTCATTTTTGACCCCTGCCCAATGTGGGTTAAAGATATCTTAAATATGTGAGATTTAAGGGCTGATTTAAAGTTATCTAATAGATTGCCACAAATTAATTTTATATGAAAAAATATATACTTTTTATTGAATGGGTCATTTTTGACCCCCTACTAAGAAGGGTTAACGATTTTTTTAAAGATAATATATTAATACGAAATAATAGTTGGGGTAAAAAACATAAAAGCCGTTTTATACTTGTTTTTAACACAAAATTTAAGCTCTAAACTTCAAATTTTCCGCGGGGGTCATTTTTGACCCCCAGCCAATGTAGGTTTAAGACGTCCTAGATCTGTAAGATTTCATGACAGACTTAAAGTTATCTAACAGAATGCCACGACATCAAAAAACTGTTAATTTGCACAAAAATTAAATTTATAACATTTTATTAATCCAAATTGTTGATAAAACCAACATTTCCTTGAAATACGCTAACTTCCCCCCGCGATTCCAAAAAAGTGGCTCGACGGATATCCGACATATTTCACATTTTTCTTCTCCAAGGTGTTCTTAATGAATTGAGAAAGGAAAAATTGTATATTTAAAATTTTTTTTTAATAAAATTATGAAATTTTGAAAAAAGGTGTTTTGAGAACGCCCCCAAAATCATGCAATTTTTTTGGTATCAAGTTTGAACGGGTTAATGACACCGTAAAATCTTTAAATTTCATATTTAAGTATTTACGATCAACTATTATACAAAAAGAATTTTTTAATTATTTAAATAAAAAAAATTTTTTTTTTTTTTTTTTTTAAAAGCCCTTTTTTGCGAAAACCCCAATTTTGAGGCTCAAAGTGGAGACAGAAGATAAACTCTGATCGGAGTGATATTTTGCATGTGAGTTACCCTTAGGGGACCGACACTTTTGGCGAGTATTAGAATTTGATCAGAGAGAAAAGCCCAAAAACGAGCCATCCTAGTGTACACCCAAAGAAAAACGTGGGTATTTAATACTAAAAATTTAACTAAATTTAAGTCCTAAAGGACCTAGTGCAGAAATTGGTAACCAATACTAAACTTTTTTACTAAAATTATTGAAAACCAGTAAAAATTACCAATTTTAGTACTTTGAAGATACTAAAATTAGTAAATTATTAGTAGATTTTGGTACAAAATCACTTACTAAACCTTTTACTGTAGAATTATTTTGAGTGTACCTGTGTACAAAATTCCAAATAAATTAAAGAACATTTGATTAGATGCTGGGAGACATCTCATGGAATGAGCCATATTAAATTTTTAATTTATTTTTTTGCCTGAAAATATAAATATTTTATCATATTAAACATATTTAACAATTTAAAATAATAAAAAACACAAAAAATAAGTCGTTATAAAACGCGAGTTCGCGACCTCTAGATAATATTTAAAAAATCAAAAAAAAACGATATTTTTTTGCACAAAAAGGAACAAAATTCGGAGGTATGCCCTAAGAAAATAAAAACTTCGCATTTTTTCTGGGCAGTCTAGTGTACATATTTTATTTTTTTAAATTCAAAAATCCAAATCTTACAAGCGAAGTTTCTCAACCCTTATATACCGATTTGCCTGAAATTTGAAATATATATAAAAGAGACGATTTAAAGATTGGGGTGTCTCGGCTTATCGACCATATCAATGTTTCAAAATTTCGTTGTCCCTTTATGAAACAATGTGGACCTCTGGGAAAATTTCGATAACTCCCGAACCAACCGGAATATCCTCTAGAGCAATAGTTCCCAACCTTTTTTACGCCACGCCCCACTTTTAAGTTAAAAAAATTGCCTTGTTCCCCTACACTCAAAAAAAATTGTTAATTTTTCTAATTTTTGTTTTTAATGAAAAATTACTACTGGTTTAGCAAAGTTTTTGTAATATAAGAATTTAAACTAAATTTTTAGTAAAAATTTTACCAATTAACAAATTTTTGTAGTTAATTTTGGTAAAAAAAATAGTTTTTGTAGTTAATTTGACAAAACAAATCTTGCTCGTTGCCCCCCTGGAACCTTCAAATTGCCCCCCAGTGGGGCGAGAATCAAAGGTTGGGAACCATTGCTCTAGAGCAAAAAAAAGTATCGACTTAAATTTAAAGATTATTTCGTATTCATATGAAAAAAATACCCGAAATAATGCACCAAACCTAGAACTTTAAATGAAAAAATTACGATATATATAAGGTCGAGTATTTTTGATTTAATTTTTCATTTGTTTTTTTATTATTTTTCCAATTTTTTTTTTTTTTCATTACGAATTTAAGATAAAATGTAGTAATGAATTTTCTGCATTTCCGTTTCACAATTCCATGCTGGTGTCTTACTGCATAAATATAATTTTTTTCTGAAATAGTACTTTATGTCAAGTAAAGTAAATTATTTTTAACCATATAATTATTTCAAATTATTTTGGCCTCTCTTTTTGTGGCCATTGTGGTAGCGGCGGAGGTATATTAAATTGTCTCTTACGTGCCAAATAACGTAAAGTATTACATTGATTAACAAAATGTAAACACCTACATTCAACTGGCGGAGTTAGATTTAAATTCAGATGTTGGCATTCTGAAAAACTAGGATAAGGACAACACTCTTTTAAACATTTTGCCTATTCCCGATTACGATGACATTTTGTAACCTTAGCCACTTTTCTGCAACAGGGCATAATAATTTTTTGGCAATTCTGCTTTTTCGATTTTATATGTGGATTTGCTGTGGATTCCATACAATTTCGTAAAATATTATAATTTTCTTTTAACGTTTCGCTATCTTTTTCTCTAGCTGATGCGGGGTATTCCGATTTTTTGCGTTTTTGTAATGGCAATAAACAGCAGACATCTTTGAAACAGCAAACTTTTTTCATTCTTATAATAGGGCCACAAGTCTTCCAGGTTAGTGTATACTGACGTGTTTCTTTGTCAGTTGGTTTATAATGATCATCATCCAGACGTGGTATTAAATCGGGACAATGCTTAACTGCACCACCAACTTCCCACATGGATTTAAAGGGTATTTTTTCCGTGTGATTGTGTGGTTTGGTTGGTGATGTTTCGCATGTTTCTTTGGTTAAACGTTTATCGCAGCAACATGATAAATTTTTTGGAACAATTGCTTCAGCTTCAGCACATTTAGGTTCTTCAACGTTTTTACAATCACCGATACTTATACCACTAACTACTTTAGGATGACATATATCTTTAGCTATTGCTAACTTACTTCCTTTAACTTCCATTGCAAAATTTCGATATGGCCAGAGTCTTACGTTCTTATGCAATGTTAAGGCTACTGAGGACAAAGCTTTTGACATTGTGTTTTGCAATTTTTTTTTTGACAAATTTTATTTTTGAAGATTTAACAAATTTAATTTTTGAATTTTTTGCGAAATATTTAAGAATTTAAAAGACACGAAAAATTTAACTTTTTTTTTGCCAAAATAATTTTTTTATTTATTTTTTATTTTATTTTTTTGAAGAGGAAATAAAATTAAAATGAAATAAATTTTGATTGAAATAAAACAATTTTGGAGAGCTTTCAATCAATTCAACAAGAACATTAGGGATACAATTTTTTTTTGAAAATAAAATCATAAAATAGTGCACTGAAAAAAGCTTCGGCGAAAGCTGAACGAAAAATTACTCTCGTTTTTAACCGAAGACAGGTTTTATTTAATCAATGAAACTGGTGTTATTAAAGGTCCTCTCAATGAAAACTTACATAGAAATAATTAAAATATTCATAGAACTTGTTTCAAACGTTTTATGAAGTTTTTTAATGTGCGTTTACACGGGAGAGAAAACTGCTAGACAAAGACCAAAAAACCACTCTGTGTATTTTACAAGGCTTTTAATAATAATATTGTAAATTTACACTTTTTTGACGCGATAAAATTTACAAGGCACTCTCGTAACTTTACTAGATTTTTTGCCACCTCCTATTTTACGAGAATTCCTAGTAAAAATTACGAGCTTTTTTGTAATTTTACAAGAGTTTTACCAATAAAATTGTAAATTTACAACTTTTTTGACAAAATAAAACTTACAAGGAATTCTGGTAATTTTATTAATTTTTTTTTGTAAAATTATCTTGAAAATTTGTAAAATTACAAAAAAAAAAAAATTTCGATCCAAATTTTTTGTTGAAAGACAAGAAAAACTGTCAAATATTGGTAAAATGGGATTAGGAGACTTTTTCTAAGTTTTTTTGTGTGTAATGTCAATTAAAAGTTACACTAAATCCACAAGGTCACCAAAAAGCGGTCTTACGCATTAGAGCTTTAAGAAAAGCATAAATTTGTTTTTGGGTTTCTTAAAAAATTTGCCATTTTTAAATATTTTAAACACACCAAAAAAATGCAATTATTCCTACCTACTTAACTACCCGTCAGCAATTTATAAAACAATGTTCTATAAATATATTTTTTTTATTAAAAAAAATTCTATTAGTATTTTAATCAAAAGCTCTTCAGTAGAAAAAAATAATCTAATCACAAAAACTTGACCAACTAAAATCACATAAAAAAATCCACAAAATCATAACTGTAATTTAATAAATTTTGTTCTCAATCTAATGAATTTGTAATAAATAAACCAATGTCAATCTGGATATCAACAAAAATTTTTACACCATATTTTTTATATGCGTGTGCAAAATCATTTTTTCCTATTGCATATTTTTTATGTTCATCTAAAATACATGTTTTTCTTTTTTTTAGTTTGATGGACACAAATGAATACTTCAGACCATTAATAAAAAAAAAATGTGCATATGTATGGATTTCAATACCCAATAAACACATGAGAAAAAATAGTATCGTATTTTAGGAAAATTTTAAAAAAGTGTGCTGTGCGGATAATTTTTTTTTTTTTACGGTCAATTAAAAAAGTGTTTCAATTATCTTTTTACTGAAATCTTTTTTAAATACTCAACAAAACATTAAAAAATCTCCCTAATACTACAAACTCTTCCAATTTTATTGTTATATTTTTTTTATAAGTTCGATACTATATATTTTAACATTAAAAACTTTTAAATCATGGTAATTTATTTAATTTTTTATAATCAATTATTATAATATTCTAAAAAAAATTAAAATCTAACGGACAATTTTCAAAACTTGAAAAATTCTACAAGGGGTTTTCATTATAAGTTCGTTTAAAAACTTGGAGCAGATTCCAAACTTGGAGCAGATGTCATAGGTACCACCATAATGCTTTCACTGCCACTCCAGCATTACAAACTAAAACGAAATTCCCTTACTGTCGCTAAGGCAAATAGTAGATGGAGGGAACTTGGGACAAGTCGTATAAGCATAATTTTGTGTCCACGCTATGATTTAGGAAGAACTAAATTCTTACTTACAATTACGAGATTAGAATGTTGTATGTTGACAGGTTTAATAACGGGGTACTGCCTTGTCGGAAAACGCAAGCTGCAAAAGATGCGAGACACCAGGCGTCGAGGAGACCATTGAACACATCCTGTGTCACTGCCCGGCTTTGGCACGAACTCGACTATCAATTATAGGAAGTTCGTTTAAATAGCTGTTTTTAATCTGACATACTTTGAGTGTGACAAACCGTAGAGTGCTGACAAAGGAAGGGTGGCTTCTTCTGAATTCTATCGACATCTTCACTTATCCTGTAGTGTAATCAGAAAGGGAAGTTTTTGTTTATTGGGTAGTTTAAAAATAATTCTAACATATCTACCCATATATTGAAGAGTGGATTTTAAAAATATTTTCCAACTAACGGTTGAATAGTTTGTATAGATTTTTCAAGTGGAAAAAATTTTACCAATTAAATAAAAGAACATGTAAAAATATGTTCAATATGCATGATGAATCTAAAAGCAACATCTCGCATATAAAAAAAACAAGTAGAAAAGTTAAATTCGACTTGGCCGAATCTATGAATACCCTCCACAAAGCCCTTTTTAAGTGATAGTAAATTTTCTAACGTGAAAAAATAACATTTTTGGTTAGAAATATTTTACTTTCTGTAAAAAAACTTTTTTTATTAATTTTTGAAAAAAAAAAAAAAAAAATTACTAATTTTTTTTTTTGAGTGTGTTTTTTTTTTTGTTTTAGTGTAAAAAAACTTTTTTTGTTAATTTTTGAAAAATAAAAATAAAATAATTTACCAATTTTTTTTTTGAGTGTAAAATTTTTTTTTAAGTGTAAACTTTTTTTTGGTTAGAAATATTTTATTTTCTGTAAAAAAACTTTTTTTATTAATTTTTGAAAAAAAAAAATACTAATTTTTTTTTTGAGTGTAAAATTTTTTTTGAGTGTATTTTTTTTTGTTTTAGTGTAAAAAAACTTTTTTTGTTAATTTTTGAAAAAAAAAAAAAAATAATTTACCAATTTTTTTTTTTAGTGTAAAATTTTTTTTTGAGTGTAAACTTTTTTTTTAAGTGTATTTTTTTTTTGTTTAGTGGTAAAATATTTTTGTGTAACAAAAATACCTTTTAAAATATTTTTCTGACTTACAAATGTTTTTAAAACATGTTTAACGGGTTTTCAACACGTGAATTTAAGGTGAACTAATCTGAAATTTACGGTTTTGCTAATAACTTTTGAACCGCCAGACCGATTTGGCTGAAATTTAAAACGAAGCGGACCAGAGGAACGGTTAATATATATGCCATACTTGAGCACCCTCAGAATTGCCGTTCGAAAGTTACAGTGTGTTTTATCTCGTAAATTCCAGAAAATCCCTTGCCGAAATTCACTCACTTGCTTATAACTTTTGAACCACTGGACCGATTTTGCTGGATTGCAATACCAACCTGACCAGGTAAATGTCCAACATATGTGCCAAACTTCAGGAGCCTCCGTAAAGTCTTTCAAAAGTTAGCGTGTTTTCAACAGACAGACAGACAGACAGACAGACGGACAGACGGACGGACGGACGGACGGACGGACGGACGGACGGACGGACGGACGGACATCGCTAGATCGTCTTAAAATCGATCGAGGATCATGAATATATATACTTTATGGGGTCCTAGACCAATATTTCGAGGTGTTACAAACGGAATGACAAACTTATATATACCCTCTATCACTAGAGTGGAGGGTATAAAAACATGAGTAGGAAAATTTTAGGCAATCAATACCGACAATAAAAACCCCTACACTACACGGATTTGGATTTGACTTTTGGAATATTCTTAAGAGGGGAAGTGAACCTTACAGTTTTTCAAAACAAAAGTTAAATACGCCGAATCTATGAATACCCTCCACAATGCCCTTTTTAAGTGATAGTAAATTTTCTACCGCGAAAAAAAAAACCTTTTATACGTTGTTAAATATTTTTGTGACTTACCAATGTTTTTAAAACATGTTCAACGGGTTTTCAACACGTAAATTAAAGGTGAAACTTATCTGAAATTCGCGGTTTTGCTTATAACTTTTGAACCACTTGACCGATTTGGCTGAAATTCAATAGTAACTAGGTCAGAGAAACGACAAATACATGTGCCAAACTTCATCAAGCTTAGAATTTTTTTTCGAAAGTTATCGTGTTTTTTATCTCATAAATTCACGAAAACCCCTTGCCGAAATACAGTCTTTTGCTCATAACTTTTGCACCACTAGGCCGATTTCGCTGGATTGCAACACCAACCTGAACCGGCAAATTCCCAATATATATGCAAAATTTCAGGAAACTTCGTAAAGTCTTTCAAAAGTTTGCGTGTGTTTAACAGACAGACAGATAGACAGTCGAACGGACGGACATCGCTAGATCGTCTTAAAATCGATCGAGGGTTATATATGGGGCATTCCATGTGAAATCGGACACTTTGAAAAACTTTTTTTTAGATTTTCCCAATTTGTTTACAGTTTTTAGTACCCTTCGAAAACTCCTTCGTGGTAAATTTTCAGATTTTTTTGATGACCCGTTCAAAAGATATCGAATTTGTAAAAATTGGTAGCTTGTTACTTTACTCAAACTTCTTTTAATCATAACTTCTTCAATAATGGTCCAAATTTCAATTTTTTTTTTTCAAAATTTTTGTTTTTTTACATACTTTCTAAAAAAAAATCCCAAAAAATTCTTAAAAGCGCTCTAGTATGCGATTTTGAAGTTTTTAAATTTAAATCTCATTTTTGAAAATGTTTGTACTCTTCGATTTTTTTTAAATTTTTTTGTGTAAAACTTCTATCAATTCTACAAATTTTTTGCCTAGGAAGATCGTGGGATAACGATTATTACTATTTTTTAAAATTTTTTGAAAAAATGTTATTGTAATTTTTCTATCTTAAAATCATTTCTACTGCTCCAATGGTGCGTCATAGAGGGGTCCTTTATAAGACCGACCCCCATTAATTTTTACGTCTTAACATTTCTTTGGAACAAACTAATACCCTATCTCCAATTTCTAAAGGGGCTCCCACACAAAACGACATTTTTTAAAATTTGTTCCAACCGCTCTAACTGCCCTAATTGTGCCCTTAGAGCAACAAAATGTATGACCGACCCACAATATTTTTTTAGTCCAAACATTTTCTCTGAACACACCTACCCTCTATCTTTAACTGTTAAGGCGGTCCCCATACAATTTTTTTTATTTTTTGTAAATTTGTTTTATTTAATCAGCTTCTACCGGTCCAATGGTGCGTCCGAGAGGGGTCATTAGTGAGACCGACCCCCATTTATTTTTACCCTACAACATTTTTTTAAAACAAACCTACGCCCTATCACCACTCCCTAAGTAGGCTCCCATACAAAATTAATTTTTATAAAATTTGCTCCAACTGTTATTTGTATGGGAGCCTACTTAGGGAGTGGAGATGTTTTGTAGGTATGGTATGTTTTGAAAAAATGTTGTAGGGTAAAAATAAATGGGGGTCAGTCTCACTAATGACCCCTTTCTGAAGCACCATTGGACCGGTAGAAGCTGATTAAATAAAACAAATTTACAAAAAATAAAAAAATTGTATGGGGACCGCCTTAACAGTTAAAGATAGAGGGTAGGTGTGTTCAGAGAAAATGTTTGGACTAAAAAAATATTGTGAGTCGGTCATACATTTTGTTGCTCTAAGGGCTCAATAAGGGCAGTTAGAGCGGTTGGAACAAATTTTAAAAAATGTCGTTTTGTGTGGGAGCCCCTTTAGAAATTGGAGATAGGGTATTAGTTTGTTCCAAAGAAATGTTAAGACGGAAAAATTAATGGGGGTCGGTCTTATAAAGGACCCCTCTATGACGCACTATTGGAGCAGTAGATATGATTTTAAGATTGAAAAATTACAATAAAATTTTTTCAAAAAATTTTAAAAAATAGTAATAATCGTTATCCCACGATCTTCCTGGGCAAAAAATTTGTAGAATTGATTGAAGTTTTACACAAAAAAATTTCAAAAAAATCGAAGAGTACAAACATTTTCAAAAATGAGATTTAAATTTTAAAACTTAAAAATCGCATACTAGAGCGCTCTTAAGAATTTTTTGGGATTTTTTTTTAGAAAGTAAGTAAAAAAACAAAAATTTTGAAAAAAAAAAAATTGAAATTTGGACCATTATTGAAGAAGTTATGATAAAAAGAAGTTTGAGTAAAGGAACAAACTACCAATTTTTAAAAATTCGATATCTTTTGAACAGGTCATCAAAAAAATTTGAAAATTTTACCACGAAGGAGTTTTCGAAGGGTACTAAAAACTGTAAACAAATTGGGATAACCAAAAAAAAAAGTTTTTCAAAGTGTCCGATTTCACATGGAATGCCCCATATATACTTTATGGAGTCCTAGACCAATATTTCAAGGCGTTACAAACGGAATGACAAAGAGCGTATTAACTCTATCACTAGAGTGGAGGGTATAAAAATTTGATAAAAACAACATTTTTGGAAAAAAAAAATTTTGATGAAAAAAAAAATTTTGATGAAGAAAAAAAAATTTTGATGTACATAAAAAAAATTGTGAAAAAAAATTGATTAAAAAAAATGTTTGATGAAAAAAAATATTGATAAAAAAAAAATTATGAAAAAAAAACAATTCGATGTAATAACAAGTAGAAAAGTTAAATTCGACTTGGCCGAATCTATGAATACCCTCCACAAAGCCCTTTTTAAGTGATAGTAAATTTTCTAACGTGAAAAAATAACATTTTTGGTTAGAAATATTTTACTTTCTGTAAAAAAACTTTTTTTATTAATTTTTGAAAAAAAAAAAAAAAAAAATACTAATTTTTTTTTTTGAGTGTGTTTTTTTTTTTGTTTTAGTGTAAAAAAACTTTTTTTGTTAATTTTTGAAAAATAAAAATAAAATAATTTACCAATTTTTTTTTTGAGTGTAAAATTTTTTTTTAAGTGTAAACTTTTTTTTGGTTAGAAATATTTTATTTTCTGTAAAAAAACTTTTTTTATTAATTTTTGAAAAAAAAAAATACTAATTTTTTTTTTGAGTGTAAAATTTTTTTTGAGTGTATTTTTTTTTGTTTTAGTGTAAAAAAACTTTTTTTGTTAATTTTTGAAAAAAAAAAAAAAATAATTTACCAATTTTTTTTTTTAGTGTAAAATTTTTTTTTGAGTGTAAACTTTTTTTTTAAGTGTATTTTTTTTTTGTTTAGTGGTAAAATATTTTTGTGTAAAGCTGCCCATTCACTTGCAATATTATTGTTCAACTTTTCAAATTGTACAATAATATCGCTTGTGTGTATGTAATATTTACGGTTGTGCAATATATTGGAGAATATCAAAACACTTTTGATATTTATTGTACAAACAAGAATACTGCAATATATTTTATCAGTGTGTTGTCTATATTGTACAACTTTTATTATGTTATGTTTATATCTTGTACAATATATTGGGATTAAGTATTGAGCAATTTTATTTGCTGTGTAGGGTAAAACGACAATAATATTGTAAAATAATTTTTTTTTAAGTTGAGCAATTTTATTGCAAGTGAATGGGCAGCTTAACAAAAATACCTTTTAAAATATTTTTCTGACTTACAAATGTTTTTAAAACATGTTTAACGGGTTTTCAACACGTGAATTTAAGGTGAACTAATCTGAAATTTACGGTTTTGCTAATAACTTTTGAACCGCCAGACCGATTTGGCTGAAATTTAAAACGAAGCGGACCAGAGGAACGGTTAATATATATGCCATACTTGAGCACCCTCAGAATTGCCGTTCGAAAGTTACAGTGTGTTTTATCTCGTAAATTCCAGAAAATCCCTTGCCGAAATTCACTCACTTGCTTATAACTTTTGAACCACTGGACCGATTTTGCTGGATTGCAATACCAACCTGACCAGGTAAATGTCCAACATATGTGCCAAACTTCAGGAGCCTCCGTAAAGTCTTTCAAAAGTTAGCGTGTTTTCAACAGACAGACAGACAGACAGACAGACAGACGGACAGACGGACGGACGGACGGACGGACGGACGGACGGACGGACGGACGGACATCGCTAGATCGTCTTAAAATCGATCGAGGATCATGAATATATATACTTTATGGGGTCCTAGACCAATATTTCGAGGTGTTACAAACGGAATGACAAACTTATATATACCCTCTATCACTAGAGTGGAGGGTATAAAAAATATGACCAAAAAAAAGTTATTTGAAGTTTTGATATATGAGCAAATCCATGGGAAATTTAACTGACTTATCACCGATTTTGGTTATTTGATAGAGCTTTGTAAATGATTAAACACCGTATTTTTTTTTTTTTTAATCAATATTTTGAAAGACATGGGCGTTTAAAAAAGCGTTTTTTGGACAATATTGACTTTTAGACAGTTTTTTAACCTTTTTGTGCTTGAAAACCTTAAGGGCGGATTACTTAATGTCCAGTTAGCTGCTAACTATCGATTTAACTGAGCCTTATGTCAAAATTTGTATGGAAAAGTTAAATTTAACTAAGAGTTATATTATAACGGAGCATTGAGTAATCCAGCCTAAGTCGTACTAAAAAACTTTTAAAAACAATCAGCTTTACCATAGAAAAATAAAATATATTTAAAATCAGCTTTTAATTTTATTTCCATACAAAATTTTTTTTTAAATCGACTTTCAAAAAATGTATTGAAAATTTAAAATTAAAAATAAAATTTTTGTTAAAATAGACTTTTTGTTTTCTTGTGGTAAGGGCCAATATTGTTTATAAAATTATGAAGATTTAAAATTTATAACAAAAAATTTTGAAAACCATATTTGAATGTCCTTGAATTTCCAAAAAGAAAATTTTGTTTTAAAGTTAAGAATGTCCTTTTCACGCTATTAAAATTTCAGAAAGGTGTTTCTTCGTATTGCTGAGCAATACATTTTCAAAGTTTGTTAGATATATTTGATTTTTTTCAAAATTTTTTCAAAAAATCAAAAAATTTAGCTATATCACCAACTTTGAAAATATATTGCTCGACAATGCGAAAAAACACCTCCCTGAAATTTTAACATAGTTAAAAGGGCATTCTAAGCCTTAATATAAAATTTTGGTTTTGGAAATCCATGGTGTCCTTAACAGGAGAAAAGGACATTCCAATATTGTTTTGAAAATTTTTTTTTGAATTTTTTTGTTTCTAAATTTTAAATCTCCATAATTTTATCAACAATATTGTCACAGAAGTTTTTTCGTACAACTTACGGTTTCTTAGTGAAAAAACGCAAAAAACTGTCTAAAGCCAACTATTTGATTTTTTGCGAAAATTAAAAAAAAAAAATCCAATACTTGGTTCTCTAACAAACTTTGAAAATTTATTGCACAGCAATACAAATTTCCTATCTGAAATTTTAACAGCGTAAAAAGGAAATTTTTAGCTTTAAGACAAAATTTTGTTTTTGGAAATTCATGGTGTCCTTCCCAGGAAAAAAGGACATTCAAATTTGATTTTCAAAATTTTTTGTTGAAATTTAAAAAAAAAAAAATATTAATTTTAAATCTCTGTAATTTTATAAGAAATATTGTTTTTATATGTTTTTTCGGACGACTTACGGTTTCGAAGCACAAAAATTTTAAAAACTTGTCTAAAAGTCAATATTGTAATAACAGCGCTTTTTTAAACCCCCATATCTTCCAAAGTATTGATAAAAAAATAAAAAAACTACGGGGTTTAATCCTTACGAAGCTCTATCAAATAACCAAAAATTAACAAAATCGGTGATCCGTCAGTTAAATTTCCCATGGATTTGCTCATATATATGTTTTTTAAAAATTCTTGACCTTTAGAAAAAACATATTTTTTTGCAAATTTTAACAATATCTCGAAAACCGTTCGACCGGTTTTTTTGATATTCGTGTTCAGCGTAGTGCCCTCTTTTTCCCGGTTCTCGGTATTCCCGGGAATACCGGTATTCCCGGTTTTGGAACTGGTTTCCCGGTTCTAGATATATTCCCGGGAATACCGGTATTCCCGGTTCTGATCCTGGTACCGGTTCTTAAAAAACAAAAAATACTATACCATAAAATATTTAAATTACACCATTTAATCAGTATTTCAGAAATATTTAGTTGTGTTTGTAAAAATTTTTAAAAATCACATGATTTAAGTTCATAAAAATAATGGAAATGGTGTTTTTCACATGTTTTGTATTTTTTTTTTTTTTGTAAAACGAAGAAAAAATTTTAATTATTAAAAATTTTACAAAATATGCATACCGGTAGTCCCGGGAATACCGTCAGAACCGGAACCGGGAATACCGGGAATAATTCAAGAACCGGGAAACCGGTACCATTTCCCGGTAATACCGAGAACAGGGAATACCGGGACTACGGTACTGACCGCAGGCACTAGTTCAGCGTATCAAAATTAATAAATATGATGTAGAGCAAGACAAACAATTTTTTTTTATTTTTCCCTAGTTTTTTTCTCAATATTTAACCGATCGAGCTCATATTTTTTTGATTTTTTTTTATCCTAACCTCACACAAAACCGATTTTTAAAAATAAAAAATAAAAAAATTAAGGTCAAGTGAAAATTTACATATATTTTTAATTATTCAAATTCCCAACAAAATTACCTAACTTTTGCGAAAATCTCGATAAGATCGGGGGCAATAATTCAAACATTTAAATTTTTGTTTACCCAAGTAAAAATATTTAGATATAATCTTATATATCACATCTTATTCGAGAATTGAATGATCAGTACTGATCCAAGTAAGATCAGTTCTGATTCGAGATTTGAGAGATCAATACTGATCCGAAAAATGCATCGCTTAGATTAGATCAGTTTTAATCGGACGGATACAATGGCATTCGAAAAATGTGTTTATATAATTAGATAAACCTATTTTTCGAATGAATTTGTATCCGTCCGATTAAAACTGATCTAATCTTAGCGATCCATTTTTCGGATCAGTACTGATCCTTTACATTTTTACTTGGGTACTCACTTTTTTAACATCCAATTTGTGTAGTGTATAATCTACTGTTTTTATTTTATTAAGTCTGGTTCAATAGAATTTTTAATATCCACACACCATACAGTGGTGGGCAAAATAATATGTAACTTCAGGTACATACAAATTTTTAAATATTGAAATTTAAATTTTATAATCTCAATATATATTTATTTGAAGTTAATATAACCTTTGCTTGATACATTTGAAAATCAAATAATTTTTGAATAATTTACATTATTTGTTAATTTTTTAGCCCATTTTGGAGTCTAAAGAGAGTGAGTGCGTTTGTTCACTAGGATCCTAAGAGAGATAGTAGAGTTAACATACCTATAGGTATGTTAATATGTTATATATGAAATACATATATGTATTTCATATATAAATTCATAATCGTAAACAAAAATGACCTCGAACTAGCATAAACTCTTTTTCGTTTTTTTCTTTTTCGTTTAATTGCATAAGTTATGTATAGGTAACTCTCCATTTTCTCCAACACTGCTGCCAGATTTTTATTTTTTAAATTTGAATAAGGATTTTTTTTTGTTGTCATTTGAAAAATACACCAGCTCTCCTACTTACATTTTTTTTTTATTCTATTTTTTGTTTTAGTTGTTGTTAGTTAGGGGGGTAAAGGAAGCACAATCAATGAAGTGGAAAATATGAATTTAAGGAATTTCCTCAATATAGTTTTTCTTTTTTGGTTTTTTATGTGGAAAATTGAAAAACAAGGAATAAGATTATTATCTTTTAAGCCTTTGTATGTAATGAAATTTGTGTTGGATGTGTCGTAAAATTTTATTAAATTCTCTTTTTTTTTGAAGGGGTAAAATGTTTAATATAAATTTTTATGGCTAAATAAAAATTTAAGATATTATTTTGTGTAGTTTAAAAATACTTTGAAGGATTGTGCAAGATAAATTTAAAATAACTTATTAAATTAAGTGGAAAATATATTATGTTTTATGTGCTGAAAACTATTTAAAAAGAGGGATTTATGTTTGAATTTAATGATAATTTTTTAAAGAAGTCTTAGGATACTTAAAAATGTATTAAAAAAATAAAAATATTCGTATTTATTAAACCCATTTAAATAAAGAAAGAATTTTTGGTCGTAAAGTATTGCTAAAGACTCATTTTCTTGAACACGAAAAAAAATTCTCTTGTTGGCTCATTTTCAATTAAAACGTTGTTGCATTAACAAACAATTTAATTGTATTGACAAAAAAATTAATTGATTTTTATGCAACAACCCAATTTGTCATTACAATTACATTTTTTGTTAATTCAATAACAATTTATTTAAAAATGAACTAACAATAATAAAAAACTTCTGTAATCTCTTCAGAAATTTCTGTTTGGGTTATATTCAATATCTTTAGCTGTTGTAACGGAAATCATTTAACATTTTATTTTACAATTTTTTGTATTGCCATTTTAACCAGAAATTTCTGTTTCAGTCACTATTTTTTATTTTTTTAGATTTCTTTAAATAAATGCCATGGTTAGTGGTTGTGTTTTGGTTTTATTTACCTCTTTAAATTTAGATTTACAAATTGCTTCAAATTAACAGAAAAGACAATTGTAAAGTATTTGAACCACAAATGAATGAACTAAATGCGAAACAAGTATTAAGTTTAATTAATTTAGAAATTTTTAATTAACAAACTTTCTTAAGATGTTAATGAAGAGGATGATGATGATTTTGTTACTGTTACACGTGTTTCTAAAAAAAAATAAAACAAGTTTAAACGTAAAGTATGACCTTGTAGAATATTTTGATACCCTTCACCATGAAATCAAATGACAGTTATTTAGGTTAGGTTGGAAGGGCGTCCTCCAATTTTGCGAATTCACTCGGAGGTCACAAGGCCCTTTGTGATTCCCTTAAAGTTGTTTCCCTACTCCCCTCTGATATATAAAATTCTACTTCTCAAACCACCCCGATTCTAATGACAGTTATAATAGAGAAAAGTCTGAAATCCTCAGATATTTCTCTAATATTTTTACTAAAAAAATGTTTTTTAATGATAAAAAAATATTTAATAAAAAAATAAAATTATGAAAAAAAAATTATAAAAAAAAGATTAATGAAGAAAAAAAATATCGATAAAAAAAATTATGAATTATTGATGGAAAAAAATGTTGATAAAAAAAAATAATCTTTTCTACACTCCAAAATGTAAAAAACAAAATAAAAAAATTTCCAGGTGCGTTTATAATTGGCGTGGGGGGGGGGGTGTTTGGAGGCAGATGTTGGGGGACACCTTCTCCTTGCGGTAGATGTTATCAAATGAATTTATTATGACTCTTTTCAATTAATTAATCCAATAAATCATTATAAAAAAATTAATTTATTATATCCACGCCCAAAAAAGGGAGAGGGTCGAACCTTTTTTTACTTTTTGTCCGCTTGATCCACATGCAGGATTTAAAACTTCGTTTTACATAAAAGTGTTGCATTTGCTTAACAAAAGCATAAAAACTTCTGCAAAAATATACTGTTTTTTATATCCCACACCACTCTGTGGTACAGGCAGGCGCGGATCCAGGAATTTCATTTGGGGGGGGGAGATTTTTTTACCAAAAAAATTTTATGCAATCGGAAGGCAAAAAAGTTTGGTTGGTAGAGGGCGGGGGGGGGGGATGTTGTATGAATTTTCGTTAATTTTTTTAATATTGAATAAGAAATGAAAAAAAAAAATCAACTTAAAGCTATAGTTTTAAATCAGGCGCGAATTAAACATTTTGAATTTGGGGGAACTTTTATTACTCAATATTTTTCACGAGGGCATCGTGACGGACCAATTTTCTTCCTAAGCAAGACCGTTTATAGTCAAATAAACGGATCCATACTAAGTCATAGCCATAAACTTCTATATAAAAAACTAAAATATTTCGAAAACAAAAAAAAATTAACAGGTTATTAGTTTTTTTAAATGTTTCTTTTACAAAATTTCTCAGATGTTGAGACATTTTTACTACAGAAAAACTTTTAGATTCTAAAAAAGTTTTCATATGGAAAAATAACCCTTTTCTAAAATATTTGCCTTTAAAAAAATGTTCAGATTCTAAAACTTTGATAATCACTGAAATAACGCTCATATTTTAAAGTAATTCTCAGATTTTACGAACTTTTTCGTTTTAAAATATTCTTAGATCATATTTCGTAAAAGAAAATTATCAGATAGCCAAAAATCACCAGTTCTAAAACATTTTATGAAGAAATTTTGATACACTTTTCTAAAACTTAAATCCTAAATTTTTGTAGCATTTTTCGAAAGAAAAATTTTACGGTTTTAATGCCATCTACTGTTGTAAATTTTTTAGATTTTGAAATATTTTTCATATAGAAAAATTATTATAAGACACTTTTTCAAAAGAAATATTTACATATTCAGAGACACATTTCCTATAGACAAATTCTTAGAATCTTCCAACAGAAAAAATTTTCTAATTCTGAATGATTTTTCATACAATACAAAATCTCAGTTTCTGATATAGTTTTCTATAAAAAATTAATAGATCTTGACAAACTTTTCCTATAGAAAAATTCGCATATTTAAAAGATTTCTCAAATAGAGAACTTCTCATTCTTAAATTCTGAAACGTTTTTCTTGTAGAAATGTTATCTGATTCTGAGATTTTTTTTGCAGAAAAATTGTTGGCTGATTCTGAAAATTTTTTTCTAAGAAAAAAATCTCAGGTGCTGAGGGATCTTTTTTTTGAAATGTAATACGAAATTTTTTATAAAATTTGAGATCAATTTTTAATTAAAAAAATCTTAGGGTCAGTTTAAAGAAGGCGAACGATACACACGAACGAAAATTTTACATGTATTTTGTTTTTGTTACAATAACAAAACACATGCAAAATTTTCGTTCGTGTGCATCGTTCGCCTTCTGTAAACTGGCACTTACATTCGAAGTCAAATAAATATAAAAATATTTTCTAAAGGTAAAGTCTGAAATTTTTAAAAATTTTTCTGTAAAAAATAATACTTTTACCATCGGAAATAATAAGGAAAGTTATTCGGTTAGAAAATGTCTACGACTCTATTACCATCTAAGTTTTTCATATGCAATTTCTTTAATTCTGAAACATTTTATCCTAAGGCTACGTGTGCTTTCTTTTTTTCCTTTTCTTTTTTTTCTTTTTTTTTATCCTTTCTTTTTCTTTATTTTTTTTCTTTCGAAATCATTTTGGGGGGGGGGAGAAATCCCATTCTCCCCCCCCCCCCCCTGGATCCGCGCCTGGGTACAGGGTATAATGAGTTTGTGCTGATGTTTGTAACTTCCCGAAGTATTGGTCCAAGACCCACTTTCAAGTATACCGATCGACTCAAAATCACTTTTGAGTCGATATAGCGATGTCCGTCCATCCGTCCGTCTGACCGTCCGTCCATGTAAACGTTGTGCGCGCGATACAGGTCACAATTTTTAACCGATTTGTCTGAAACTTAAGCTTCTTTTGACCCAGGGACGGACTCTATTGAAATTGGAAAAAATCGGTCCATGTGGTGACCTAGCCCCCATACAAGCGTTCCCTTTATATTTTGGTCAAATGCCCATACCAACCGTATTTTAATAGATATCCTTTCAAAATTTGGCAGATGAACGTTTTGTATTCACAAATTGCCGTTCCAAATTTCAAAGGAATCGGACCAGTTCTTCTTGTAGCCCCCATACAAACCACCCTCCCTATATTCACATAAATCTATAAAATTTGATAAAAATAGAAAACATTTGATTAAAATTTTGTTTGTGTGTGTTTAACGCATACTTTAATAACCCAAAAATCTGATTACAATCGGACCATTTTTGGACTTAGGCCCCATATGAAAATTCTCCCGATATTACTAAAAGCGGTTTATTTGCAATAAATATAAGCCAATTTCACTCAAATTTGGTATGTGGGTGTTTTCTAAACTTATTTAAGATTTGACAAATGATAGACTTGTTTGGACTTGGTACCCATTTTCCGGAAAACACCGGTGTAAGTTATTACATGGACGGTCTTGACCGACTATAATTTTCTTACTTGTTTTAAGTTGGTTTAGTTTTCCAAGGGGGAACATTTTTCCCCTTGGTCCGATTTTGCCCATTTCCGAACTTAACCTGCCTAAGACCATAAGACATATTCGTGCCAAACTAAGGAAATCTAGCACTTTTATTTTGGACTGTATCGTGACGGACAGACGGAAGGACGGACATCGCTAGAATGTCTTAGAATCGATCGCTAATCTTCTATCTTCTATATAAATAAAAATCAATTGTAGTTCGTTGGTAATCGCATCAGTTTAGAACGGCTGGACCGATTTGGACAATTTTTTTTTTAAATGTTCGTCATAGTCCAACTTATGTTTTTATGTAAAGAAAAATTGACCACGCCCATTCTTACGACTACTTTTTCCGATTTATCTAAAATCGGACAACGGCTGTACCGATTTGGGTAATTTTTTATTTAAATGTTCGTAGTAATCCAAATTAAGTTTTTACTGAAATAAAATCGACCACCCCCACTTTTACGCCTATTTTTTCAATTTATCTAAAATCTGAAAATGGCTGGACCGATTTGACAAAATTTTTTTTTAAATAAATTTTCATCATATTCCAAATTTTGTTTTTACGAAAAAAGAACTAGACCACGCCCACTTTGCCTAATTTGTGTTAAATATTTTCGTCATAATTTAACTAAGGTTTTTACGGTTAGTAAAATTTCCCACGCACACTTTTTTCTATGTATCGAAATAACTACAATGGCTAGACCAATTTGGTTATAGTCCGAAGAAGATTTTTAAGGAAAGAAAAATTGTCCACGCCTACTATTACGCTCACTTTTCCGGTATACATATTAATAATCGTGGAATAGCTGGATCAGTTTGTCTAATTTTGTTTTTAATGTTCCTCATAGTCGAACTAAGGTTTTTCGGAAAGAACAATTTTCCATTTCTACGCCTACTTTTGAATTGGTGGACCGAGTTGGTTAAATTCAAATAAGGTTTTCACGGTAAGAAAAGTTGTCCACCCACTTTTTTTCCATATATATAAAATTTGCTCTAGAAAAATAAAATATTGAATAATAAAATATAAATAAAAAACAAATGTAGCTGGTTGGTAATCGCATCACTTGAGAACGGACCGATTTGGATAATATTTTTTTCAAAGGTTCGTCTTATTTTTTTTTTTTAAATGTTCGTCTTAGATTTTTTACGAAAATAAAAAAAATTTACACCCACTTTTATTTCGATATATCTAAAGTAGAAGAGCAGCAGGCCGATTTGGCTATTAGCAGTATTTGTTGACGTTCGTGATACAACAACTAAGGTTTTTATCCACTCCCACTTTTTTCAACACATCTAAAATCGGAGAACGACTGGCCTAATTTGGTAAATTTTTTCTTTAATGATCATTATAGTCCAAGTAAGGATTTTACGGAAATAATTATTGTCCTCCCCCACTTCAAAGCCAACATTTTCCAACATTCTTAAAATTAGCATCATTTGAGAACGCCTGGATCGATTTGGCTAATGTTTTGCTTAAATTTTCGTAATAGTCCATATAATTATTTCGATACATCTAAAATTAATTTTTACTCTAATTCGATCTATTAAAAATATTTTTTAATAGATTCCGCTTAAACTTGGTAAAAAATGATTTTAAATCCTTAAGTATTGTTAACATATCGCTCATTTACTTGTACAGTGTCATAACTAAAAATATGTCGTTTTTTGGGTAAACAATGCAGAATAATTTGTTATATCATGCTTTATATTGTGTCAAAAATTCGTATTAATATCTTTTAAACTCACCGTTTGAGAAGAGAACACGCCATTATAACATTTTCTATGTACGGGCCTTTGCAATGTAAACCAAGTTTCAATTGTAAACTTTAAACAGGTTTTCTGCAAAATCAAATATTTTGAGTTATGACACTATACAAGTAAATGAGCGATATGTACATGTTTAACTTACTACACAAATTTCAACGCCCACTTCTACGAAAATATGTTGAATACTAATGACCTACCTGACCATTTTTTGATGTTAATTATAGACCTATAATAATAATTAGGTTTTTAAGGAAATATAAATGAGAAAAATGTCCCGAAAAAATTAAAAATTCGGGAAAACTATAAAGGTTTGTTTGAACTCAAGGCAATAGCTCAATATTAACGAAGGATATGCGTAATTTATTTTTGTGTTGTTCCTAATGATATTAAAGAAGTAAATTGTACAGTTCGCAAAGTCAAAGATATGGTAATTTTTTTTTAGTTCCTAAAATAAAATTTGAAGATGATTATCTGCCTAATCGGGTCTTTAAAACCACGCCCACAAATTTTTCTAAGCCAAGAAATTTATTACATTTTTTGTCGGGCTATATATTTGAAGCGAGACGAAATATAACACTGATCTTATATTTTGGCCAGCAACGCGGACCGGGCCAGCTAGTCAATAATATATTCTTTATGGGGTCCTAGACCGATATTTCGATGCGTTACACACGAAATTAGTATACCCCCATACTGTGGTTAGAGGGTATACAAATATTTAAAAAAAAACAAGTTTTTGATGAACACAAAAAAAATATTGAATAAATATGTATACGAAAATATAAATGTTGGAAAAAATTATGAAAAAAAATATTGATGAAAAAATGTTGATGAAAAAAATATTAACGAAAAAAATATTCGGTAAAAAATATTAATTAAAATTGATGAAAAATAACATTGATGAAAAATAATTATGTTACGTCTTATTCACAAGCTGGTGAATATTTTTTTTTATTTACCACGAGGTTAATTATTATCCAAGTTACAAACCCAAGTATTAAAATTTTTGGTTTTAAGAAAATGAAAACAGTAACAGTATATAGTCATAATGGCGTCATGCAATTTTTTTTTTTAATTAGACACTAGCCTCAAAATATTGTCTTGCTAAAAAATATTTGTTTATTTTTATGAATTTAAAAAATAAAATATTAAAAAAGTTCTAGTATGTGATTTTTAAGTTTTCAAATTTAAAAAAATTTTTTATTAAAAATTTTTATACAATATTTTTTTCTTTTGAGTTTAAAACAAAATCGCTAAAAATAAGTTTAAAATCATTTGTAATAAAATATTTTGGACATTGTTGAGGGTATGTATGGATTCGACAAAGTCGATCTTAACTGTAATACATGTAAATAATACTTTTTTTCTCAGAATTTTATTAAACTTAGTTTCACTAAAACATAGCATTCTTACTTTCTCCATTATGTTTTTACTTATTTGCCGCTTTAAGTAATTAATCTTAATTTTTTATATTTTGTTTACAGCCTCAATATAATAAATTAACTAAAAATGTATTCCCAAAGGTAAAATGAAAATATATTTTTTCGTTTTATATAAATTACAATTTCTACATGTGTGAACTCATGTATAATTTATTAATTTCCAAGTAATTAAGTTAAGTTGACAAGTTTTTTTTTTTTTTTTGGCAATATATGCATATTCCTTTGCTGTAACGTAAACATAACATTTAAATGTATGGTTGGTTGGTAAGTTGTAAATTTATGGTAAATAAAATTTTTTTGGTGTAATAAAAACTAAAAAAAACACAAAATAAATTAGAATGCTAAATTCCGCAGAGCAAAATTTAAAAATGTTGCTAAATTTTAAGGATAAACTTTTTTCTAATTTTTCCAAACTTTTTTAAAATTTTTCTTTTACTTTTTGTAAGTTTTAAGGAGTTTTCTAGAATTATTTTATTCTTGCTAAATTTTCAAACATTTGCACGAATTTTCTGGAATTTTAAAATATTTTGATATTTTTTGTCTGAATTTTAAAATAATATTATTTAATTTTTCCTGAGATTTTAGGATTTTTTTCTGAATTTTAGGATTTTTTCTGAAATTTTTTCATATTTTTCTAAATTTTTTTAAGTAGGTTTATTCCAGCTCGAGGTAAGTTTTCTTTATTGATAACATCATGCACTCAAAATATTTTGTAGGCAAAAACAAATGAAAAAGACATTTAAAACCAGTGAATAAACAATTAAAAACCATCCCAGTAATTATTCATTTGTTTTAACATACATCAACATTTATTTTTTACTGTTGACACAATTTTCTAAAATAAATAACATTAAACATTAAAAAATTAGGTTATTTTCACTATTTTTTACCAACAAATTTGAAAAAAAATAACCTACGAAATCATTAAAAATTAATGATAGTTCTGTTATTTTTACCAACAAATTTCAAAAAAAAAACCTACGAAAACAATAAAAATTAATGATTTTGTAGGTTATTTTTTACAATTTTCTATTGAAATATTTTTTTAAACATTTTTAATAAAATTTTGGGAAATCGATCCCGCAATCAGCTACATTCCGGCAAACACTCTACCCATCGTGCCAAAGTCACTTGATACAAAAGTCATTATCACTTATTTTTTGACATTTAAAAATAAAAATCGAGTTTTTAAAAAAGTCCGAAACCTTAGATTTTTTTTTTAAACGTCTAAAAGCTCTACTCTAAATTACGCAACTTTTAAGCCATAATTCGAGATGTGATCGCAATTTGTTCTATTTTTTTTAAATTTTGAAAATTGCACTTTTTATTTTTTTATTCTGATTTATTTTATGTGGTGCTCCAAAAAAATTAAATTGGTAGATACTGACCCTTACTTACCCTAGATATATTCATTTCGAGGTAAAAATACGCCTCACAAAAATTAAGAACGATCGGACATGGGTAAGGCGTTCCGCAGGGGCCTTGAAGTTTAGAAAACGAATTGCAAGGCAAAATATGATTTTTTCTGTTTTCTCAATTTTTTGGGTATTTTAAGTTAAGTTTAAATTCAAGTGGTTATAGAATTATAATACGGAGTAAAATGCCTCTCTAATAAGGTACCAACAACTAAAATCGGTTGAAAATCAGGCAAGTTATTAGAACTTCCCCAGGCATCTGACGTATGGCAGACCACTTGATAAAGCAATATAATCCGATTTTTGAAATTCATTGAAATTTGCTACTGTAATAACATTTTATTATTCTTCAAGTACAAATGTAATTAGATGACAAGTATTTTTCATATTGTGTTTTGCTAACATGTTTTAAATAAATGATAAAAATTCCTGCATTTTCAACACCCTTTTGAAAACTCTATTTTAAATTTTTTTTTTTTTTTTTATTTTAAAATTTGGAATAACCAAAAAAATATTACACTGAAACATGAATAATGAAAAAAATGTTATAACAGTAGAAAATTTCAATAAATTTCAAAAAAGGGACTCGTATTATTTAATCTAGTGGTATGACACACGCTAGATGCCTGGGGAAGTTGTAATAACTTGGCTGATTTTCAACCGATTGTAGTTCTTAGTACCTTATTAAAAAGCTATTTTACTCCACATCATAATTCTGTAATCACTTGAATTAAAATTTAACTTAAAATACCAAAAAAAATACCGAAAACAGAAAAAAAATCATATTTTTCCTTGTAATCCGTTTTTTAAACTTCAAGGACCATGCTAAACGCCTTACCCATTTCCTATCGTCCTAAATTTTTGTGAAACGTATTTTTACCTCGAAATGAATATATCTAGGGTAAGTTAGGGTCAATATCTACCAATTTATTTTTTTTGAATCACCATATAAAATAAATCAGAACCAAAAAATTAAAGGTGCGATTTTAAAAATTTAAAAAAAAAATAGAAAGAATTGTGATCACATTTCGAATTATGGCTTAAAAGTTGCTTAATTTAGAGTAGAATTATTATAGGTTTTTAAAAAAAATCTAAGGTTTCGGCCTTTTTCAAAAAGTCGATTTTAATTTTTAAACGTCAAAAAATAAGTGATAATTACTTCGAATAATTTTTTCATATTTTTTTTCTAAAACTACATTTAAATACCAACAAAACGTTGTCCAACTTTTTTTAAAATATCTATATTTTTTAATGGTCAAAATTAATTAAAATTTTAATTTTTTAATTTTTTTGAGAAAATCGCCATTTTGAAAAATTGATTACTCAACACCATCTTAAAATAAAAGGATGAAAATTGGTGTCCAAGTTGCATTTAATAAGTACTAAAACATATCCAAAAATAAAATAAATCGAAAGGGGTCGGGTCTAAAAGTGAGTGATTTGGCTTGGAATGCCCCATGTATATAAATAATTTTTTGAATTATTTTTCTACAAAAAAATAATGTGTAGGTAAAAACTAACGATATATCATTAAAAAATACTAACAATTAAAAAAAAAATTACTTACATAAATCATTAAAAATTTAAAGAATAATCAGTAGTTTTTACTTACAGATAAAAAAAATTACTTTAAAAATTAAATGTTAATGAAAGTCTTTTTTTAGTGTGTTTTTTTTTTTAACAAAGATCAGAAGTAGTCATTAATAAAAACTGAACATCAAACAAATGTTTTTTCTTTTAAAAATGACTAAACGTAAAACTTTTTAAATAAACTACAAACAAGTAATGACATAATTTTTTAAGTGTGATATTATCATTGAATAATTTCCAAGAAAGTTATTTTTCTATTTTAAATTTATTTCTATTGGTCATCTTTTGCATGAGTTGTGTTTCGATCTCGTGACACTTGTTTCGATCTCGTCAAGACCTTGAGAGAATTGCATGGTGTAATAAGTAAAGAAAAATAACCTCGAGCTAGCGTTTTTTTTTTTCACTTTTTCTTAATTTTTCTTTTTGGAAAAATGCAATCCCTACGATAGTAGGGATTGCACAGAATTGCAAACGCCTTAAAATAAAATACTTTATTTTTATACTTAAAACAACAATTTTTATTTTAATTTAGAAAATTGTTTGCTATATATTAAAATTATTAAAAAATAATCCCCTTTAAGTATAAATTTCTATATAAAAATTATGTGTTAATACCTTAAACAATGTATTAAACAAAAAAAATAACAAATTTTCAATGATAAACTTTTCTTAATAAACCTTATTTATATATTTACCTTACTTAATGTGTACCAAAAATGTTAGATGCGGAAAAATGTAGGTTTCCTAGTGAAAAGAATAATACTGTAAGTGACTCTACTGGGCCTGGCGAGGCCCTTACAATTGTTTCCCCTTTTAAGCTTTTAATTGATTGCTGAGATTGTGTAGCGTGTAGAAGACTTGTACAACACTAATTGTTAATGCGTGGCTCAGACTTGGGCGTGGACGTGGGGTGTTGGTGGGTGTTAATGGCGACTACTCAAAATCAACATGGGCCTCGAAGAGCCCAGTTGAACATCCTAGGGTTAAAAACAAGCGGGGTGCCAGGCAGTTAATTAGAAATCTTCAAAAAAATAATAAAACAAGTAAAAAAATTAAAGTCAAAGGTGAAGGCGGATAATATAAAACCATAAACCAGAGCTTGTTAGAAAATCAGACCTCAGTCCAAAAATGGACAGATTGGATCTACAACAGAAGCTTATAGACATTTTGATCAACGCACTCAAAAAAAAAACCTTGTAAAATTACAAGAAAAACTAGTAACTTTTTTTTTGCTACCCCCTATTTGACAAAAATTCTTAGTAATTTTACAAGCTTTTTAAAATGCTTTTGTAATTTTACAAGGGTTTTATCAATGAAGTTGTAAATTTAAACATTTTTTGACACGATAAAATTTACAAGGAGGTTTCGTAACTTTACTAGATTTTTTGCTACCTCCTATTTTACGAGAATTCCTAGTAATTTTACAAGCTTTTTACCAATAATTTTGTAATTTTACAAGCTTTTTACCAATGAAATTGTAAATTAATAGTTTTTTTTGCGCAATAAAATTAAAAGAAATTCTCGTGAATTTACTAGACTTTTTTTGTAAAATTATATTGGAAATTTGTAAAATTACAAAAAAAATTTTAAAATTACAAAAAAATTGTAAAATTACAAAAAAAAATTAAATTTCGATCCAAATTTGTTTGTTAAAAAACAAGGAAAACTGTCAAATATTTGTAAAATGGGATTACGAGACTTTTCCTAGTAATTTGACAAAGCATTTTTTTTTGTGTGCGATTTTTTGATTTTATTCCATGTAAAATCTCAATTTACAAAAATTTTACAAAATTAAAAAATTGCAAAGATCCGCTATCATTTAGTGAAATAGCGCAGTGAACAAAAGTTGCGAAATGAAATATTGAAATTCAAATATCGAGGGAGTTTTCTCGTTCTGTTTTATAAAAGAAAATTTGAAATCGGGATCTAAAAATTATTATTCCTTTTTATCAAGCTCAAGAATTCGCTTATTTGTTTAGAATTACTTAGAATAAAAAAAAGATATAGAAAAAAGCACACATTTTCCGCCTTCCCTAATATACAGTAACTCATACCATAAGTCGGATAGCAATTCGTTAAAACAAAGTTTACAGAGCCAAACCTTATTATCTATTAAAAGTTTTTTTAAATTTAAAATTGTGTAGCCAATGTATCAAACTTAAATTTAAGCTTAATAGCGTGCAGATCTAAAACATATGAATGTGCTACTAGGGTTAAACTGGGAGATGTCATGAGAAATTCCGTGAATTTGAGATATGTTTCATGGCCAATTTATGTGCACAAAAACACGCAAAACAAGCTTAAAGAGACAAAAATATGAGACATAATTCAGCAAATTTTATTTACAAAAAAAAAAAAATTACGAATTTTTTTTTTTCATCGAAATTTTTTTTTTTTTCATCCAAAAATTTTTTTCATAAAAAAATATATTTTTTTCATCAATTTTTTTTTTTTTTTTGTCAAAATTGTTTTTTTTTTTTCATCAAGATATTTTTTTTCATGAAAATTTTTGTTCTTCAAGTTTTTATTTTCATCGAAAAATTTTTTGCCATCAAAAAAATGTTTTTTTCATTAAAATTTTTTTTTAGCAAAAATATATTTTCCATCAAATTTTTTTTACCAATTCTGAATTTCTTCTGACAAGAAAATGTTCCATTTTTTTAACAAAAGTACAAAAAAAAACAAGTAAGAAAGTTATAGTCTGTCAAGACCGACCATATGATACCCTACACCAGTGTTTCATGGAAAATGGGTCCCAAGTCCAAACATGGACCGATTGTACCTATCGTTTGTTAGATCTTTATTTAGTAGAGAAAACGCATACAGATCAAATTTTAGTGGAATTTGCTTATTTTGTTTTGCCAATAGACCGATTCAACTGAATACGGTCGATTTTTTTATATGGGGGACTAAGTCTAAAAATGGTCCAAATGTATTCCGATTTGATAAGGTTACCAAAGTACACGTTTTACACGTACAAATAAAATTTGAATCAAATATTTTAATTTTTATGAATTTTGAGGAAATTATGTGAATATCGGGAGGGTGGTTTGTACGGGGACTACCAGAAGAACTGACCCGATCCCTTTGAAATTTTGTATAATGGTTTGTGCATAGAAAATTTTATTACCTGTAAAATTTCAATACAATATCTATTATAATACGGTAATTGTAGGCATTTAAGCGAAATTAAAAGGGGGCGTTTGTATGGGGGCTAGGTCTTAACATGAACCGATTTTTTCCAATTTCAATAGGCTCGGTCCTTGGGCCAAACGAAGCTTAAGTTTCAAATTTCAAGTCAATTGATTGAAAATTACGACCGGCGTCGTGCTTAAACCGATAGATGGACAGACGGACGGACATCGCTAAATCGGTATACTTGAAGGTAGGTCTAGGACAAATATTTCGAGTAGTTACAAACATCAGCACAAACTCGTTATACCCTGTACCATAGAGTGGTATAGGGTATAATTAAGAGTGTTAAATGCGTCTGTGTCGAATCTTTTATACCCTACAAAATGTAAAACAATATTTTTTGCACTTAAGGGTCGAACCAGAATCAAATTGAGCAAGGCGTAAAAAAACAAAAACAAACACATCAAATTTGAAATTTTTACATATTTTTAAGTATTAGAAACGACAAAATTATTGGGCGTTACGTCTACGCGATGTAATATGATATAGAAAGCTTACAAAAGGGGCAGACCGAGTTAAATTTTTAAGTCTCTTGGGTCTAAATTTGAGTTTTTGAGATGTGGGTTTAGTTTTTCAAGTGGAAGCTTCATCGCGCTTGTTCGATTTCGTCCATTTGAGTACTCCACCAGCCTATAAAAACAAGGGCAAATTTTGGGAGTCTAGCTCTATTTGTGTCCGTGTGATTTCCACGGACGGATCCGATTTTGCTCATTTTCAAATTCGCCGTTCTTTAAGTATAGACTGCATCTTGCTTTTCACAGACAGACGGATGGATGAATATCGCTAAAATGTCTTAGAAATTATCATGGATCAATAATATATACACCTAATGGAGTCCTCAAACTATATTTCATTAATTCGTTTGGGGTACCTACACAGAAAGAATTGAAAACGAAAGTCAATCAACAAAAACGCGGATTCAATTAATTTTTTAATTGAAACACCTCCGATAAAGAAAATTGTTATATCAATCGTCAAATTGTAGGTGATTAATTGATTTTATTTTCAATTAATCCCTTTTTCGATTTTGATCAAAAATTTTATCAATTTTTTATTTAAAATCAATTAAAATAATGATTGATTAAGCACATGAATTTTTAGCTTATGGAAAAATTATGAAAAAATTCATATTTTTTGCTTTCCAATATGTTGCCGACAATAAAAAAAAGTAAAACCCTAGTATAAAGTATATTTTTGAATTAATGTATTCAAATAAATTGAAGCGAAAAAAATCTGGTATGTTGAAAATTTGTAATTTGATATTTAAAGAAAATAACGAAAATGTTAATCAAAACAATAATCGACTCATTTAAATTTTATTGATCAATATAATTAATTGAAATTTTTTAGCCAATAATTTTTTGTGTGTAAAAATAAGTATACTAAATTTATAGCAAGTTGACCATAATTTAAGAAAAGTCGTGCTAAGAATGCCAAAAAATAGTAAAGCCTTTACTTAAATGGATCTTAACTTATAGATCTAACTTAAATAAATTCAACTTAAGATTATATTTATCCAAAATTATGGTCAGATTACCTTAACCTTGCTTAGTTTTCTAGACATGGGAGTGGGGTCTTGAGAAATTTCACCATGAAACAAATAACAAACTATAATTAGGAGGGTTCCTCGGCGGTTATATTTCACGAGTTAAGGACTACAAAAATGTGTTTTTTTTTTTTTTTGTATCTGCAATATTTGCTGAGTTATAGGCATTTGAAAATTCCACGAATTCCGAAATTGAGATTAAAAATTAGAGTCTGATTGGGTGACCAGATGGGGTTCCCATCCCAATTGGGTCACCAATCGTGGAGGGTATCAATGGACTCTGTCAAGTCAAATTTAAATTTTTACGTTTTTCATGTCTTATAGCATTTTCTTTGTCATTCTGTTTCTAACTAATCGAAATATCGGTCTTGGAGCCCATAAAGAATATATATTATTGAACAATGATCGATTTAAAGACATTATAGCCATGTCCACCTGTCAGTTGAAATGGCTATCACAGCCAAAAGTTTACACAGATTTGAGTAAATATTAACATATTTACATGTTGTTGTCCGGAGCAGTTTGCTATTGCATTTGAGCGAAGTCGGTTAAGCAGTTCAAAAGTTACGAATGAAAATGTAAGCACACCACGAAAGTTTTTGTACATTTGACTTAACCTAAAAATACAAAATGCTTTAATTCGGGTGTTGGTTGACATATGTGAACAGAATTCGAAGCCGAGAGGTGTTTAAACAAGAACAAACATATTTTTTATAAAAAAAAATTCGCGGATTTTTTTTTTGCATGAAAAATTTGTTTGGAAAATAATTTTGCTTACATTACGAATTTAACTTTCTCACTTGTTAAATATTTGTTTGATAATAATGTGGGTTTGTATACTGCCCGACTTACGTTGCCACCCACTGTATACCAAAATATAAACAATTGTTTCATTTTTGCCAATTGTCACACGCTTAAGTTAATGCTTTTTTATACCCTCCAACTACAGTATGGGGGTATACTCACTTTGTCATTCCGTGTGTAACGCATCGAAATATCGGTCGGGGACCCCATAAAGTATATATTATTGATCAGTGATCGATTCTAAGACATTTTAGCGATGTCCGTCCGTCCGTCCGTCCGTCCGTCTGTCCGTCCGTCCGTCCGTCTGTAGTTAACACGATGCAGTCCAAAATAAAATAGCTAGACCCTTCAAGTTTGGCACAAATATGTCTTATGTTCCTAGGCAGGTTAAGTTCGGAAATTGGCTAAATCGGACCAGGGGGAAAAAAGTTCCCCCTTGAAGAACTAAACCAACCTCTAAAAAAATTCACATTTTTACATGTTTTTTTTTGTATTTTTGTTAATTAAATGAAACATTTGGTATATTTATCGCGATGGGAAGGTGCTCTCAACGTCCCCCACTGACCCTATCAACCCCCCCCCAAAAAAAAAAAGAAACGCCCCTGACAAATTTTTGTTTTTAATTTTTTTTTTACATTTTGGAGGGTATAATAGATTCGGCACAGCCGAATTTAACACTCTCACTTGTTTTTATTCTTATTTTCCTGTTCTCATCCTCTTAATCATCTTCATCTTTTTGATTTTGTTTATAAGTTGTTTTGTAGATGGATACTTATAAATTATCTACAATTTAGTAACGCTACTTTATTTGCGTTAAGTTTCCTTTGTTATATTGCCTGCCTGCTGGATTTGTTCGTTGCTCGAATAGAAAACTACACACAATTCTATTGTTTCCTTCTAAGAACCTTATTGTTGTTAATAAGTTGCTAAGAAATTTTTCTTCTTTGTTATTATCTAATTTAGTTGATCGTCATTAACATCAACATTATTCTGGCCATAGTAAGAGTAGTTATGATAGAGTGTTTTCTTTATTCATTGGATTATGAAACAAAAAAAAAAAAGATTTAACAAAGATTATTAGGATAAACAAAAAAAATAATAAACGTTTTACTACATTTGGGAACCCCCCAAATGATGTTGAATTAAAGTTAAACTATAATCATAATTAAGTGAAGGAAATCAATAAATATTAATCTTTATTAAAGTAAGCTGAAATGGGAATCACAATGGGCCTTATGGCCTACGAGTGAACTCGCCAAATGACGAGCGCCCATCCAACCTAACCTAAGCTGAAATACGTTAGGATAATATATTCGGCTGCACAGAAAAAAATAAAAAAAATTTGTAAATTTTCAATAGTATTGAGTAAAAAATTACTCAATTTTGCTCCTGTAAACAAAATTATAGTATCGAGAAACATTTTATAAAAATTTATTAAATGTTAGTCAAAAAAAAAATTGAGTAAATTTTTAATTGACTCAATTAAAACTTTACTTGAAATTTTTATTTTTTTTAAATATCTTTTTAATTGTCAATTAAAAATTTACTCAAAATTTATTATTTTTTTTTTAATGAAAACTCTATATTCTGCTTAGGTTTATTCTAGCTCGAGGTCATGTTTACTTTACTAATTAAAACTATGATATTCTCATAGAATAATTTTCAAGAAAATAATTTTTCTGTTTTAAATTTTCTGTAAAAAATGTTCTTAAGTTTTTAACATGATAATGTTTTTAGGCTGGTGTCTAATTTTAAAAAAGTTGCAGGACGCCACCTCAGTTTGACGATTAAAAAAAAAAAATAAAAGAATCACAGTTTTCATTTTATTACAACCTTAAACTTCGACAATAATTTCAAATTAATAAAAAAAATAAAAGAAACGCATAGTTCTGGTAGTGACACCTATCGGCGCTAGGTGTCACTCGATTAACGCAGTATTGCCATACCAAATATCGCATTTCCAATTAGATTAGTTACCATCATCGCAAATTTTTTCAATAAAATATTACCACATGCCAACATTAACCAGTATATTTGAAAATCAAAATCTACAAAAAAGAGAAACATAACAAAATGTAGAAAGTCTGGCGAACGAATCCGTGATCTGTCAACTTATTTTTTTAGCTTGTACATTTCTTTTTGTTAGGGCAAAATTTGTTTGCATTAATTCTTTATACTTTTTTATTTAATTTTAAATAAAAAAAATTTATGTATTCAGATTTTTCTAAATTTTCCTTCTGAATTTTGCAATTTTTTTCTGAATATATCTGCATTTTTTTTACTTATTTTCTATTTTCTTGATTCGTTCTTAGTTTTCCAAATTTTTTGTGAATATTGAATAAATTTGAGAAATTTCTTGGAGTTTTTTTTTCTCCCACATAACAAAATTTGGAACGCTCTAAATGTTTGACTCCTTAAAGGCTACATAAAGGGATTGTTTTTGGATCCCACATATTTTGGAGACCAAAATGATTCAAATTTGAATACTTTTTGAGGGCTTAAAACAATTTTTTTCATAAAACACTCTTTTTTTCGATTCAAAAAAGAGCCATATAAAAAGGGACAAAAAAGACTCTTAAATGTCAGGGAATTTGTATACTCATTAAATTGAGTCTGAATTGACTTCAAAAATTTGGGAAATTTAAGTTTTTTTTTATCCATCCAAAAAAGCACGAAAAAAATATTGTTTTTGGAGCCAATCACATTTTATTTATTTATTTTCAAATGCTTTTTTTGCCAAAATTTTCTTGATAATTAAATTTTTTCCTACAAAACAAATTATTAAAATTGTTTTTTAAAAGCAAATAAATATTTCGCTTGCTAAATAAAACGAAACATTGCAAAATAGTTTCACAAACTTTATGTACCTCGTCCGGAATTACCGAAGAAAATGGATATTCTGCTGCATTTTAAAAATTATAAAAACAGAAGGGAAGGACTACATTAAAAGAATTAATGTATGCTCATGATGGAATGAAGAATCTTGCTAAACTTGAAGGATCTAATATTTACTCCAAAGTCAAATGTGTATTTGTTCATACGCTTTTGTAATGTTACGCTTTGGAATGAAGGGAAGGACTACATTAAAAGAATTATGCTCATGATGGAAGAAAGAATCTTGCTAAACTAAAGGATCCAATATTTACTCAAAAGTTACACGTGTTTTTGTTCTTTCGCTTTTGTAATGCTATGTAATTAATGATGTTATTATTGTTTATATGAAAATATTGTATTTATGTATTATACACTCGGCAGCATAAGTCTGCGTACACAGGCTTTGCCTTACAAAAGCCACTAAAAAAATAGGTTAACCGATAGACTTTTTTAACCAAAGCTAATGACATATTATTTTGTATACTTCAGCCTATTAAAATAACAAAAAGCCAATTTTTAATAGTCCGCGGTTATCACCAACCAAGCAAAAAAACAAAATCATTTATTAAAAACCAGAAGCAAAAGTCTGCGTACAGTATCGTTTGAGGTTAGTTTTCTAGCTAAGTTTTTCATTTTTAGCAACTAGTGGGATATTTTTTGTGCTTTAGAACCTCTGTTAGTATTTTCTGCATTGATTAGAACACTTTTGTAGTTTCAGCGGATTTTATATTCCACCAAGTCTGCTCCATAACCTCTTTTAGCATCGCTTTTGATGTTATTTGATGTGTACCAATTTTTTTACGAAAATATACAAAAAATGATCTATAGGGTTGAGGTCTGGTAATTGGGAAGCAGTTTTTTATTGTTTGGATGTTTTATAAAGCAGCCAAATCTTCACAATATCAGCGGAATATTTGGAGTAATTTTTTTGTTAGAGGAGAAAATCACCCTGGAGACCAAATCTGATCGCCATTTTCTTTAAATTACCTTTAAGTATCTCTTCGTAACCTCGATTATCCATCATTGACTCAATTAATTGCATTTGTTCAACTCCACTTGCTACTATTCACCTACAAACTGTTATACCACCACCCTTATATTTTACATTACCATAGAATTTCCTTTTTAGACCTCTTTCATTCTGGGAAATGGTCAAATTTTTTAGATGAAAGTTAGTTTTGTATATTTGGAATCATGGAAAGACAAATTGTGTGGAGAAAAACAGGTACAGCTCTTAAAAACTAAAACTTGTGTGGTACTGTAAAATATAGGAGTGGAGTTATAATGGTTTGATGGTGCATGGCGGCAAGTGGAGTTGGACAAATGCAACTAATTGAGTCAATGATGGATAAGAAAGGTTACCTAGATATATCTTAAGGTAATTTAAAGAAAAGTGCGATCAGATTGGGTTTCCAAGGTGATTATCTCCTCAAACAAAAAAATTACTCCAAATATAACGCTGATATTGCGAAGATTTGGCTGCTTAATAATACATCCAAACACTAAAAAAACTACTTCCCAATCACCAGACCTCAACTCTATTGATCATTTGTTAAATATTCTCAGAAAAAATTGGTACACATCAAATAACATCAAAAACGATGCTGAAAGAGGTTATGGAGCAGTCTTGGTGGAATATAAAATCCGCAGAAACTACAAAATTGGTACAATCAATGCAGAAAAGACTAACAGAGGTTCTAAAGCACAAAGACTATCCCACTAGTTGTTAAAAACTAAAAACTTAGTAAGAAAACTAACCTCAAACGATACTGTACGCAGACTTTTGCTTCTGGTTTTTAATGAATGATTTTGTTTTTTTGCTTGGTTCCTGTTAACCGAGGACTATTAAAAATTGGATTTTTGTTATTTTAATAGTCTAAAGTATACAAAATAATATGTCATTAGCTTTGGTTAAAAAAATCTATCGATTAACGTATTTTTTTAGTGCTTTTTGTAAGGCAAAGCCTTTGTACGCAGACTTATGCTGTTGAGTGTATGTATTTTGTAAAATTTAAATAAACTAAGATAAAATGCCAAAATATCATGCTTTTATTGATCGATTATTTTTATATTGGCTCCAAAAATCATCAAAAAAGAGCACAAATTGAACGTTCCCTTATTGTGCTCAATAAAGACTCCGAAAGAGCTCCAAATTATGTGGGAAATTTCCCCTTTTACGCTCTTTTTACGGAGTCTAATCAGAGTCTTAAAAGAAGGCTCTTTTGGATGAACCACTTTCATACAAAAATTTGAAATTCTTGTTACGTTTTTGGAGCCCATTTTTGAGTCTTAATTGAGTCAGCTGAATATTTTTTTAACCCTTACATATTTTTTTGCAAATATGTGAGGGTTATTCGTAAAAAGTTTTTATTAAATAAAACATTATCATGATTTAATATGTTGGGCAGATTTTTCTGCTGTCTCAACTGATTTCTCTGCTGATTTTGCCTAGATAATCAAGACATTTAGCAAACCGCGTCTGCTAAAATCAGCAGATCTCTTATATGGCGCAAAATGGGTGTATTTTCTGCAAATTTTTCTGCTTAATTAATAGAGGACTTAAAAAGTCCGCCCCTTTTGTGGGCGTGGATATAAGAGGTAATAAAATTGTATTACTTAAGTGAAAAAGTGTTTTTACATTTTTGAGGGTATAAAAGATTCGGCACAGATGAATTTAACACTCTCACTTGTTGTTTTGTGTTTTTTTTTTACACACTTGGTATAAAGTAATTTTGTTAAAAAAATTAAAAAAAATGTCTGCGAATTTTGTACTCTTGCCCAAGACATTAAATCATGATAATGTTTTGCTGAAGATTTGGGTGTACTTGTCAAAGCAAAGTTTTTAAAAAAAAAAATAATGTTTTATTACTTTGCTTTTCCATGCAAAACGAATTGAAATATCAGTCGAGGACCCCATTAAAAAAACCAAAAGGGCTGTACATTTCGTAAGTGAGTGCAAAAATAAGTGCAAAAAAGTGTTTTTACATTTTGGAGAGTATAAAAGATTCGGCACCAAAGAATATTACACTCTCACTTGTTTTATGTAAGTACATTTGATAAACAAATGGAAAATTTTTATGCGAAAAGTTTAGGCTTGGTAAAAAATAGTTTTGGTAAAAAAAAATAATTTTTTTTCACGAAAAACAAAATTATGTCAAAAAAAATTTAATGAACCCAAAATTTTTGGTGAAAAAAAATTTTGATGAAAAAAAGTTTTTGATGAATTTTTTTGATGAAAAGAAAAATTTTTTGATGCAAAAAAAAATTTATGAAAAAAATATGAACAAAAAAATTATTTTGGTGAGAAAAAAATTGATAATAAAAAATTTGATAAAAAAATTTGATGAAAAAAAATTTATGAAAAAAAAAAAAATTTATGAAAATAAAATTTGATGAAAAAAAAAAAAAAATATGAAAAAACAAAAAAATTTATGAAAAAAAAATTTTTATGAAAAAAAAAATTTGATGAAAAAGAAAATTAATGAAAAAAAAAAATTGATAAAAAAAATAATATGAAAATAAAAAATTTGATGAAAAAAAAAAATTTGATGAAAAAAAAATTTGATAAAAAAAAAAATTGATTAAAAAAAATTAATAAAAAAGAAATGATGAAAAAAAAGTTTGACGGAAAAACCAAATTTTATTAAAAAAAAAATTTGATGAAAAAAAAGTTTGATGAAAAAAAAAATTGATGAAAAAAAATTTGATGAAAAAAAAATTTGATGAAAAAAAAACAAAATTTGATGAAAAAAAAAATTTGATGAAAAGAAAATTTTTTTTTGTTAAAAAATAATTATATTACTTTTTATTCACCAGCTGGTGAAAAAGGTTTTATTCACCACAATGTGAATTATTATCCAAGTTACAAACCCAAGTTATTAAAATTTTTGGTTTTAAGAAAATGAAAATAGTAATTCTTGTTTTCTTTTTCGTAAATTGTTAGCTTATATAGTCAAACTGAGGTGGCGTCCTGCAACTTTTTTAAAATTAGACACCAGCATAAAAGCATTATCATGTTAAAAACCAAAAGGGCTGTACATTTCGTAAGTGAGTGCAACAATAAGTGCAAAAAAGTGTTTTTACATTTTGGAGAGTATAAAAGATTCGGCACCAAAGAATATAACACTCTCACTTGTTTTATGTACATTTGATAAACAAATGAAACATTTTTATGCGAAAAGCTTAGACTTTATGAAAAAGTAGTTATGATAAAAAAATGATTTTTTTTCACGCAAAACAAAATAATGTCAAAAAAAATTTAATGAACCCAAAATTTTTGGTGAAAAAAAATTTTGATGAAAAAAAGTTTTTGATGAAAAGAAAAATTTTTTGATGTAAAAAAAAATTGATGAAAAAAATATGAAAAAAAAAAATTATTTTGGTGAGAAAAAAATTAATAATAAAAAATTTGATAAAAAAATTTGATGAAAAAAAAAAATTATGAAAAAAATATGATAAAAAAAAAATTTAGGAAAAAAAAATTTTGATGAAAAAAAATTGATGAAAAAAAAAATTTGATGAAAAATGAAAAAAAATTATGAAAAAAAAAAAAATTATAAAAAAAAATGATGAAAAAACAAATTTTATGAAAAAAAAAATGATAAAAAAAAAAATAATTATATTACTTATTATTCACCAGCTGGTGAAAAACAGTTTTATTCACCACGAGGTGAATTATTATCCAAATTACAAACCCAAGTTATTAAAATTTTTGGTTTTAAGAAAATGAAAATAGTAATTCTTGTTTTCTTTTTCGTTAATTGTTAGCTTATATAGTCAAACTGAGGTGGCGTCCTGCAACTTTTTTTAAAATTAGACACCAGCCTAAAAGCATTATCATGTTAAAAACCAAAAGGGCTGTACATTTTATTTTGCTGTACAAAATATTTTTATCAATTAAATGATTTGTGACTGATTATACCGTATATTTTTACAAAAGTACGGTTTTTATAGTTTTTTATTTAAAAATGCCTGCGAATTTTGTACTCTTGCCTAAAACATTAAATCATGATAATGTTTTGAGGAAGATTTGGGTGTACTTGCCAAAGGAAGGTTTTTTTAGAAAAAATAATGTTATATTACTTTTCTATTCCATGCAAAACGAATTGAAATATCAGTCGAGGACCTCATTAAAAAACCAAAAGGGCTGTCCATTTCGTAAGTGAGTGCAAAAATAAGTGCAAAAAAGTGTTTTTACATTTTGGAGAGTATAAAAGATTCGGCACCAAAGAATATAACACTCTCACTTGTTTTATGTACATTTGATAAACAAATGGAACATTTTTATGCGAAGAGCTTAGACTTGATGCGAAAGTAGTTATGGTAAAAAAAATTATTTTTTTTCACGAAAAACAAAATTATGTAAAAAAAAATTTAATGAACCCAAAATTTTTGGTGAAAAAAAATTTTAATGAAAAAAGTTTTTAATGAATTTTTTTGATGAAAAGAAGAATTTTTTGATGCAAAAAAAAAAATGATGAAAAAAATATGAAATTTTTTTTTTTTTTTGGTGAGAAAAAATTTATAATAAAAAATTTTATGAAAAAAATTTTATGAAAAAAATTGATGAAAAAAATATGATAAAAAAAAATTTATGAAAAAAAAAATTTTGATGAAAAAAAAATTGATGAAAAAAAATTAATGAAAAAAAATTAATGAAAAAAAAAATATGAAAAAAAAAATTTGATGAAAAAACTAAAAAATTGAAGAAAAAAAAATGTTGATGAAAAAACAAAAAAAAAATGGTGAAAAAAATTTGATGAACAAATATTAATGAAAAAAAAAATTGATAAAAAAAAAAGGTTATATGAAAAAAAAAATTTTGATGAAAAAAATTTGATGAAAAAAAAATTTGACGAAAAAAATAATTGATGAAAAAAAAAATTGATGAAAAAAAAAATTGATAAAAAAAAATTGATAACAAAAAAAATTATGAAAAAAAAGTTTGACGAAAAAAACAAATTTTATGAAAAATAAAAAATTTGATGAAAAAAAAAATTGATGAAAAAAAAATTTGATGAAAAAAAAAAATTTGATGGAAAAAAAATTGATAAAAAAAAAATTTGATGAAAAAAAAAATTTTATGAAAAAAAAAAAAAATTTTTGGAAAAATATTTATGTTACTTTTTAATCACCAGTTGTTTTATTCACTACGAGGTGAATTATTATCCAAGTTACACACCCAAGTTATTAAAATTTTTGGTTTTAAGAAAATGAAAATAGTAATTCCTGTTTTCTTTTTCGTAAATTGTTAGCTTATATAGTCAAACTGAGGTGGCGTCCTGCAACTTTTTTAAAATTAGACACCAGCATAAAAGCATTATCATGTTAAAAACCAAAAGGGCTGTACATTTCGTAAGTGAGTGCAACAATAAGTGCAAAAAAGTGTTTTTACATTTTGGAGAGTATAAAAGATTCGGCACCAAAGAATATAACACTCTCACTTGTTTTATGTACATTTGATAAACAAATGAAACATTTTTATGCGAAAAGCTTAGACTTTATGAAAAAGTAGTTATGATAAAAAAAAATGTTTTTATTTTCACGAAAAACAAAATTATGTCAAAAAAAAATTAATGAACCCAAAATTATTGGTGAAAAAAAATTTTGATGAAAAAAGTTTTTAATGAATTTTTTTGATGAAAAGAAGAATTTTTTGATGCAAAAAAAAAAAAAAATTATGAAAAAAATATGAAAAATTTTTTTTTTTGGTGAGAAAAAATTTATAATAAAAAATTTTATGAAAAAAATTGATGAAAAAAATATGATAAAAAAAAAAATTATGAAAAAAAAAAAATTTGATGAAAAAAAAATTGATGAAAAAAAATTAATGAAAAAAAAATTATGAAAAAAAAAATTTGATGAAAAAACTAAAAAATTGAAGAAAAAAAAATGTTGATGAAAAAACAAAAAAAAAATGGTGAAAAAAAATTGATGAAAAAATATTAATGAAAAAAAAAAAAAAAATTTATAAAAAAAAAAGTTATATGAAAAAAAAAAATTTGATGAAAAAAATTTGATGAAAAAAAAAATTGACGAAAAAAAATTGATGAAAAAAAATTTGATGAAAAAAAAAAATTGATAAAAAAATTTGATAACAAAAAAAATTATGAAAAAAAAGTTTGACGAAAAAAACAAATTTTATGAAAAATAAAAATTTGATGAAAAAAAAAATTTATGAAAAAAAAAATTGATGAAAAAAAAAATTTGATGGAAAAAAAATTGATAAAAAAAATTTGATGAAAAAAAAAAAATTTTTTGGAAAAATATTTATGTTACTTTTTAATCACCAGTTGTTTTATTCACCACGAGGTGAATTATTATCCAAGTTACAAACCCAAGTTATTAAAATTTTTGGTTGTAAGAAAATGAAAATTGTAATTCTTGTTTTCTTTTTCGTAAATTGTTAGCTTATATAGTCAAACTGAGGTGGCGTCCTGCAACTTTTTTAAAATTAGACACCAGCATAAAAGCATTATCATGTTAAAAACCAAAAGGGCTGTACATTTCGTAAGTGAGTGCAACAATAAGTGCAAAAAAGTGTTTTTACATTTTGGAGAGTATAAAAGATTCGGCACCAAAGAATATAACACTCTCACTTGTTTTATGTACATTTGATAAATAAATGGAACATTTTTATGAGAAAAGCTTAGACTTGATGAAAAAAAAATTATGGTAAAAAAATAATTTTTTTTTCACGAAAAACAAAATTATGTCAAAAAAAATTTAATGAACCCCAAATTTTTGGTGAAAAAAAAAATTAATGAAAAAAGTTTTTGATGAATTTTTTTGATGAAAAGAAAAATTGTTTGATGTAAAAAAAATTAATGAAAAAAATATAAAAAAAAAATTGATAATAAAAAATTTGATAAAAAAATTAGATGAAAAAAAATTGATGAAAAAAATATGATAAAAAAAAATTATGAAAAAAAAAAATTTTGATGAAAAAAAAAATTTCATGAAAAAAAAATTAATGAAAAAAAATTGCTGAAAAAAAGATTTCATGAAAAAAAAAGTTGATAAAAAAATTTTTGATAAAAAAAAATGATGAAAAAAAATTTTGACGAAAAAACAAATTTTATAAAAAAAAAAAAATTGATGATAAAAAAAAGTTTGATGAAAAAAAAAATTAATGAAAAAAAAAAATTAATGGAAAAAAAATTTATGAAAAAAAAACAAAATTTGATGAAAAAAAAAATTTTTTTGTAGACACCAGCATAAAAGCATTATCATGTTAAAAACCAAAAGGGCTGTACATTTCGTAAGTGAGTGCAACAATAAGTGCAAAAAAGTGTTTTTACATTTTGGAGAGTATAAAAGATTCGGCACCAAAGAATATAACACTCTCACTTGTTTTATGTACATTTGATAAACAAATGAAACATTTTTATGCGAAAAGCTTAGACTTTATGAAAAAGTAGTTATGATAAAAAAAAATGTTTTTATTTTCACGAAAAACAAAATTATGTCAAAAAAAAATTAATGAACCCAAAATTATTGGTGAAAAAAAATTTTGATGAAAAAAGTTTTTAATGAATTTTTTTGATGAAAAGAAGAATTTTTTGATGCAAAAAAAAAAAAAATTATGAAAAAAATATGAAAAATTTTTTTTTTTGGTGAGAAAAAATTTATAATAAAAAATTTTATGAAAAAAATTGATGAAAAAAATATGATAAAAAAAAAAATTATGAAAAAAAAAAAATTTGATGAAAAAAAAATTGATGAAAAAAAATTAATGAAAAAAAAATTATGAAAAAAAAAATTTGATGAAAAAACTAAAAAATTGAAGAAAAAAAAATGTTGATGAAAAAACAAAAAAAAAATGGTGAAAAAAAATTGATGAAAAAATATTAATGAAAAAAAAAAAAAAAATTTATAAAAAAAAAAGTTATATGAAAAAAAAAAATTTGATGAAAAAAATTTGATGAAAAAAAAAATTGACGAAAAAAAATTGATGAAAAAAAATTTGATGAAAAAAAAAAATTGATAAAAAAATTTGATAACAAAAAAAATTATGAAAAAAAAGTTTGACGAAAAAAACAAATTTTATGAAAAATAAAAATTTGATGAAAAAAAAAATTTATGAAAAAAAAAATTGATGAAAAAAAAAATTTGATGGAAAAAAAATTGATAAAAAAAATTTGATGAAAAAAAAAAAATTTTTTGGAAAAATATTTATGTTACTTTTTAATCACCAGTTGTTTTATTCACCACGAGGTGAATTATTATCCAAGTTACAAACCCAAGTTATTAAAATTTTTGGTTGTAAGAAAATGAAAATTGTAATTCTTGTTTTCTTTTTCGTAAATTGTTAGCTTATATAGTCAAACTGAGGTGGCGTCCTGCAACTTTTTTAAAATTAGACACCAGCATAAAAGCATTATCATGTTAAAAACCAAAAGGGCTGTACATTTCGTAAGTGAGTGCAACAATAAGTGCAAAAAAGTGTTTTTACATTTTGGAGAGTATAAAAGATTCGGCACCAAAGAATATAACACTCTCACTTGTTTTATGTACATTTGATAAATAAATGGAACATTTTTATGAGAAAAGCTTAGACTTGATGAAAAAAAAATTATGGTAAAAAAATAATTTTTTTTTCACGAAAAACAAAATTATGTCAAAAAAAATTTAATGAACCCCAAATTTTTGGTGAAAAAAAAAATTAATGAAAAAAGTTTTTGATGAATTTTTTTGATGAAAAGAAAAATTGTTTGATGTAAAAAAAATTAATGAAAAAAATATAAAAAAAAAATTGATAATAAAAAATTTGATAAAAAAATTAGATGAAAAAAAATTGATGAAAAAAATATGATAAAAAAAAATTATGAAAAAAAAAAATTTTGATGAAAAAAAAAATTTCATGAAAAAAAAATTAATGAAAAAAAATTGCTGAAAAAAAGATTTCATGAAAAAAAAAGTTGATAAAAAAATTTTTGATAAAAAAAAATGATGAAAAAAAATTTTGACGAAAAAACAAATTTTATAAAAAAAAAAAAATTGATGATAAAAAAAAGTTTGATGAAAAAAAAAATTAATGAAAAAAAAAAATTAATGGAAAAAAAATTTATGAAAAAAAAACAAAATTTGATGAAAAAAAAAATTTTTTTGTTGAAAAATATTTATGTTACTTTTACTCACCAGCTGGTGAAAAACGGCTTTATTCACCACGAGGTGAATTATTATCCAAGTTACAAACCCAAGTTATTAAAATTTTTGGTTTGAAGAAAATGAAAATAGTAATTCTTGTTTTCTTTTTCGTTAGTTGTTAGCTGAGGTGGCGTCCTGCAACTTTTTTAAAATTAGACACCATTATTAACATTATCATGTTAAAAAATTGGCAAAAAAATATTTAATGGAAAATAAAAATTGTGAAAAAAAAAATTTGATGAAAAAAAAAGAAAATTTTATTAAAAAAAAAATTATTAAAAACAAGTAGAAAGTTTAAATTCGACTTGGTCGAATTTAAACTTTTTAAGGGATAGTTAATTTTTTAACGTCAAAAAATAAACAATTTTGATTATAAATATTTTATTTTGAGTAAAAGACTTTTTTTTTGTCATTTTTATAAAAAAAAAGAATAATAACTAAATTTTTTTTTGAGAGTAAAATTTTTTTCGAGTGTAATTTTTTTTTAGTGTAAAAATATGTCTGCACACAGAAAACAAATTTACTAATTGCCAACAGAAATTCAGTTGTTGCAACAAAACTTTAGTTGATGCATTTGTATTAAGGTTGTAACAACTAAATATCGGTAGTTTCAACTAAATTTTGTTAATATAACTGTATTTTATTTGAAACAACTAAAAAATTCATCTGCCATAGCGAAACTTAGTAGCAGCAACCGAATTTTGAGTTGATACAACTGAAAAATTCAGTTGGAAATTTATTTTTCTCTGTGTGACAAGAAGAGTCTCCCTGGTGTCACCATGCGATCTTCATGAAATTAGGATGTGTTGTTCAGAACGAAAATTAATTTGACAAGTGTTTTTTTAGCGGCCCAAACTCATTTTTTTGGGGGGATCGATTTGTATGGATGAACCTGGACCTTTTTCAGTTTATTACGATTTACGCATATTTACTTAAAATTAGTATGGACTATTTGGTATCAGATTAAAGGTATTTCAAATACCCATCTTGTTTGTGATGCTAATAACGAGCCAAAAAAGTAAATATTTTTGACTTATTAACAAAAATTTCCAAAACTGTTGGCATTTAACTCAATATGACGAAAACTTGTGCATGTTTGGACTCGTCTTTGCACACGAAGATTGATTTTCCAAAGACATTTAAAAAAAATACGTGTCCCTTTATTTTTCCTGCTCTACAAAATAAAACCAATTTCATAAAGACCGGCGGGTGATACCAGGGAGACTTTCTTTGTAAGTTTTTCAGTTGCTTTAACTCGAATGTTATGGTTGTTTCAACTAAAAAACCAGTTATATTCACCTAATTCAGTTGTGACTAAAGATATTCAATTATGACAACTTATATGTTAGTGTTTCAAACAAATTTTTGTTGCATCAACTGAATTTCAGTTAAAAACTAGCAAATTTACTTTCTGTGTTTAATGGGTTACTTTTTAAAGAAAGAACTAATAAATATGCTTTAATTGAAATGTTTATATTTAATTAATTTAATAAAAAATCATTTGATTTAAAAACTGTTAATATTTATATCAGTTTTCCGAAAATCTTTTTGATCAGCCTACATGCCATCCAAGTCGAGGAGTATTCCGAGAAGGCTTAAGAGTAGTTTTTTTAGTAGGAATAGTTGGCATATTATTTTTATTTTGATTATGTCCTTGATTTAATGAATTATGTCCTTGATTTGATTGATGTCCATGTCCATGACTTCTTTGTTGTCCATGATGGTCTTTATGTCCATGCTCACGACGTTTAACTTGAGGAGATTTTTTAGCAGCTACCAAAACAATTAAACAAAATAAAAGAGCTAAACTGATAGCAAACTTCATTTTGATTGGAATACAGTTAGACTTGTGAAAACTTCTTCCAGTGATGTAAAACTGATGAAAATTATTTATTGAAATCTCTTATTTATATGAAAGAAGACAAAAACACAAATTACGAAATTCAAATGGAAAATTTTTATTTTTTAATTGAAGTTAATTTTAATTGTTTTGAAATTATGCAACACATGTCTAGTTTTTTCTGGCTCGTGCGGAAGAATAATTAAGTTTTTAAAATTTTTTTAAATAACACAAAAGCAAAAAAATATAAATTTTATTGTTGAATCCACTATTGTATGAAATTGGGTTTAAAAAAGTTTTAATTGCAAGCTAAAGAAATGCAAGCTCAAAAATAGCAAAAATTTTTCATCACCGTTAAAATATTTCGAAAAATCCATTTTTGTATGCAAATTTTCGAAAAACTTAAATTAACTTATTAATGCCTAAGCAGGTTTTACAAATAAATTTGTAAGACCTTTCTAAACTTCTGAATATTGTTAAACATTTTTTAAATATTACATTTATTTCAATTCTCCAAATTCAAATTTTGTTTGTATAAATAATAACTGCAACCATTTAACTTTATCAGTACTTCAGAAAGTCTACTAATTTTGACATCTTTCTAATTGAGACTTTATCTTATTAAACATGAAGTTTGTCACCAAGGCTTTTATTGTATTTTGTTTGGTTGCTTTTGCGGTCAGTGGCTCAGTTGAGGCTAGAAGGAAGAAAATTCCAAGACGTACAAAATCCGGTTAACAGACAAACAGCCTTACCATAGAAAAATAAAATATATTTAAAATCAGCTTTTTATTTTATTTACATACAAATTGTTTTTGTTTTTAAAATCGACTTTCAAAAAATGTATTGAAGATTTGAAATTTAAAATAAAACTTTTGTTAAAATAGACTTTTTGTTTTCTTGTGGTAGGGGCCAAAATTTAATAATTTCTTAAAAAGAAAATTAAACTGGAGAAATTGGCAGAGAAATGTTGGTAACAAAACATATCCTTTTTAATGTATTAATTTTATTATAATAAAAACAAATAATGGATAAAAAAAACAATCAAATGTTATACTTTTAAATTACACAGTAGGGCGCACATTGGTTGGTGGGGGACACCTGTACCCCGCTATATATGTTTATAAATTATGTGTTTATGATATTTACGCTTAAATAATAAATGTTTATCCCCAAAAAGAGGCGGCCTGAAAAAACTCGAATTTTCTAACCCCCTTGGTCCAAGCGCAGGTCTATGAACATAATATGGCATACAGATGTTACATTTGTTGGGTAAAAATTAAAAAAAAAACTCGTTAAAATATCGTATTTTTCAGAGGTCGTTTTAATTCTTCAAGGGGGAACTTTTTCCCCCTGATCCGATTTTGCCCATCTTCAAACTTAACCTTACCAGTAACATAAGAGATATTCTTGCCCAATTTCAGGGATCTAGCTCTTTTTGTTTGGACTGCATCGTTATTTCTACAGACTTTGTGGGGTCTCCGACCGATATTTCGATGTGTTACACACGGAATGACAAAGTGAGAATATCCCCATACTGTGGTTGGGGGGTATAAAAATCAGAGTTTCTGAAGCATGAACGAAAATTCATGTTTTGTTACTTTATTATTTTATAGTTTTTACTGTTTTTTTTTTTTTGAAAGGAGCAGGTAGGAGCAGCTGTTTTTTTTTTTAACTTGTAGCTGAGACTTCAAGCTGTAATTTGACATCTTTCGTTTAACAGCGCACCACAGCGCTAAAAAGATGCAGTCCGCTGAAGTTGTTGAACATTAACATTGTTTATATTTTTTTCTACGAAATTTTTTATATGGCGCTTTTTACAACTTTTTTTAATACAAATCTCATCCATGACAATTGTCATTTACAAAAATATACAACAAAGTCAAATGATAAGTTTACTATGATTGTAACAAAAGATTGAATATACAGTAAATTTGCATGCCTTTTTAAACAAGCGAACATATGTGAACTTTAATCGTGTCTGTCCAATCAAATAATAAATATATCAGCCTAATATTACAGAATCAAAATATTCAGATATCTGACAACAAAATAACAAAAAATTATCCAAATCGGCGAACACGAAAAAAATTATTTTTCGGACACTATTCAACCAATGTGGGGCGTCCCGTCAAATTTAAATTTTCGAATTTCAAGTCGTAATACCTGCCAAACGATGGCTACGTTAGAGCTGATTGTTGGAAAATTTATAAAAAAAATTTACAAGGTTATCTTCAGTCAGCACCCAGCGGTCAAAGTTGGAAAAAAATTATATATTTCGACCAAAATTCATGTCCGAATTTTTTGACCAAATCTGGCTCAAAAATTCGGAAATTTGAGGCATATTATTATTTTAAATGTAAAAATTTTTTTTTTATTCAAATTGGTCTCAACAGTTAGAATGTTGATTAAAATACAAAAACACGATTTTGGTCCGAAAATGCAGATTAGCATCTGTGGACCAAAATCGCAGATCAGCATTTTTGGACCAAATTCGCGTTTTTATATTTTTTTAATATTTTTTAGATAACACACTTAACATTTTCCAACTTTTGAGACCAATTTAGACAAAAAATAATGTTTACGATTAAAATAATAAAGTGCGCCAAATTTCCGAGTTTTTTCCCCAGATTTGGTCAAAAAATTCGGACATAATTTTGTTCAAAATATGTAATTTTTTCCAACTTTGACCGCTGGTTGCCAACTGAAGATGACCTTGTAAAATTGTTTCATAAACGACTTTAAATTCGAAAATTTAAATTTGACGGGACGCCCTACTGTGTACCAAAATCGCAGAACAGCATTTTTGTACCAAAATCGTGTTTTTATATTTTTTTAATATTTTTTAAATAACACACTTAAAATTTTCCAACTTTTGTGACCGATTTGGATAAAAAACTGTTTTTATGTTTAATAATCAGCATCTTTGGACAAAAATCGTGGTTTTGAATTTCTTTTAAATATTTTTCCAATAAAGTACGCAAAATTTCCGGATTTTTGAGCCGGATTTGGTCAAAAAATTCTGACATGAATTTTGTTCGAAACATGTAATTTTTTCCAACTTTGACCGCTGGTTGCCGACTGAAGATGACCTAGCAAAATTTTTTCATAAATTTTCCCACAATCAGCCTTAACGTGGAGTGGCCATCGTTTGGTAAATTTATGAGTTGAAATTCGAAAATTTAAATTTGACGGGACGGCCTATTGTAAAGTGGAGCAGAATCAACTAGAAACTAGAAAGAAAACATGTTAGAAAATTACAGTCGGTCAAGGCCCTACACCAGTGTTTTCCGGAAAAATTATCTCACACGCAGAGAACAGATATGATTGTGGCAACCATAATTTAAGAGCGTCTTATTATGATAAAAAATTGTATTATAATATGTTTATAGGAATCATGACATATTAGTAGCCATCATGTTATGGTTATAATTTATAATTTAAAATCATAATATGATTCCTGTAAAGGAGTTTTGGTTGCCACAGTTATGATAAAACTTTCAATCTGATATGATGCCCTTAAATCACGGTTGCCACTATCATATCTCCTTTCTGGTGCAAGTCTTTCATTAATGTAAAAATCACACGCAAACCAAATGTCTGCGAATTTTGTACTCTTGTCCAAAATATTAAATCATGATAATGTTTTACTGAAGTTTTGGGTGTTATGTTTATTTGCCATTCCATGCAAAACGAATTGATATATCGAAAAAAAAATATTTTACAATTTGGAGAGTATAAAAGATTCGTCACAAGTGTTTCGGAATTTGAATATATTTATGGGGTCAGTGGGGGCGTTAAAAGCACCTACCCATCGCGATAAATATACCAAATGTTTCATTTATTTAACAAAAAACATGTAAAAAAAGTGTATTTTTTCAGAGGTTGGTTCAGTTCTTCAAGGGTAACTTTTTTCCCCCCTGCCCGATTTTGCCCATTCACGAACTTAACCTGCCTATGAACATGAGATATATTTGTGCCAACGTCTAGCTATTTTATTTTGGACTGCATTGTGTTATCTACAGACAGACGGACGGACGGACAGACGGACATTCATAGAATGTCTTAGAATCGATCATGGATCAATAATATATATACTTTATGGGATCCCCGATCGATATTTCGATGCGTTACAAACGGAATGACAAAGTGAGTATACCCCCATACTGTGGTTGGAGGGTATAATAATATTTTAATTTAAAGGTCGAAGAAAACAGTTTTTGGTTTTTAATAAAAATTAATCAGAATTTAAAAATAAAACTAATAAAATAACAAATTTTGCCGAAAACAAAAATTTGATGAAAAAAAATTCTTACGAAACAAAAAAAAAATTTGTTTGATGAAAAAAAAAATTTTTGATAAAAAAAACCTTGATGAAAAAAAATAACAGATTTTGAAAAAAAAAATTAAGTGATAAAAAAGATGACAAAAAAAAATGTTGATCAAAAAAAATTATTGATGAAAAAAAAAATTTTTTGATAAAAAAAAAAATATTGATAAAAAAAAAATTATGGAAAAATTATGAAAAAAAATTATGAAAAAAAATTGATAAAATAAAAAAAAGTTGATGGAATAAAATTTTTTGTTGAAAAATCATTATATTTTGTTTTATTCACCAGCTGGTGAAATATTTTTTATTCCATGCTACAAATCGAATTCACAACCCTTTTTGGTTTTAAGAAAATGAAAACAGTAATTCCTATTTTCTTCTTTTTTTTTAGTCGGTAGCTTATGTGGTCCAACTGATGTGATATCCTGCGTCATTTTAATAATTAGACACCAGCCTATAAATATTATCATGTTAAAAGTCAAAGTACCCTAGTAGTAGACTAAAACTTGCCAAGATTCTGGTCACGTACTTACAGTTTTTTTTTTTGTGACCCACTGAAATTTTTGCAATAAGTGAAATAGAAATGTGAAATAAGTGAAATAGATTAAAAATGGTCACGTGATATGCGCGACTCACGTGAATCATGCGTGAATCTTGCGTGAGTGATTTTCGGTTTAACTACGTGATTCTGGGTGAGCGTGAGTTGAAAAAAAATCTGTGTGAGCTAAATAAAAATCTGCGTGAATGATTAGCGACTGAGCCGAATCTTTGCGTGAGTGATTCAATTTTTGCGTGAGCTTACGTGATTTGAGTTTTTTAATTTTACTAACTTTTTTCGTTTTTTTTTTAATTTCTTGCCAAAAAAATATTGTTTTGCATTTTTTTTAGTAAGAAAAACAAATTACGCGTAAGCGTGATTGAATATGGCGTGAGTCACGCGTGAGCAATTTATTTTTTACTCCCGTGATTTGTGAGTGAGCGTAAGCAAACAAAAAATAGCGTGAGTGATAAGTGATTCAATTATATTTTGAGTGAGTTAGAGTGAGTCAAAATCATCAAAAATTAATATAAATCATTATTTTTTTTAAATGATTTATTAAATTTGACGCAGAAAATATTCGTAGAAAATTTAACCTTTTCAAGGCACGTTTTTATGGACTTCTGTGGCATTTTTTTAAAAAAGGACTAAAAGTATCCCTTAAAATGAGCGATAGAGGGTTAATATGTTCTACGAAAATAACCACATTATTTGGCTCAGAAGTGTAATTACTAGGGTGTTCAATTAATCGGGTTATTTTATTGTTCGATTAAACGATTAATCGAAATTTGGCATTTTTGATTTATTCGATTAAACGAATAAATTTTTAAAATTGTTCGATTAATCGAATAATTCAGAAATTTTCTAAATTAAAAGATTTTTTCCTGCCAATTTTAGAAAAAGTGTTACTTGTGCAAATAAAGAATATAAATAACAAGTATTTTAACATCTTATTAACAAAACAAGTGAGAGTGTTACTTTTGAGATAAGAATGTTGCATTTGCTTAGCAAAAGTACAAAAAACCCTTAAAAAAATGCGGTTTTTCTTAGGTTGGTTTAGTTCTCCAAGGGGAACTTTTTTCCCCTTTGTCCGATTTTGCCCATTTCCGAACTTAACCTGCCTAGGAATATAAGACATATTCGTGCCAAACTTCGGAAGTCTAGCTCTTTTATTTTGGACTGTATCGTGTCTTCTACAGACGGACAGACGGACGGACGGACGGACATCGCTAGAATGTCTTAGAATCGATCACTGATCAATAAAATATATACTTTATGGGGTCTAGACCGATATTTTGATGCGTTACACACGGAATGACAAAGTGAGTATACCCACATACTGTGGTTGGAGGGTATAAAAACGTAAAAGCATTACAAAATGTACCAAAATTTAAGTTTGTTTGAGAAAAGTTTAAAAAAATAAGTTTTGAGATTTCAAAAATGTGTAGAGTTCAAAAATTATTTTTGTTGCCAAATTTATATAGATTATAAAAATTTTATATTTATTATCTGACTACACTTGGAAAAATGTTAAACAAAAAATATTTTGTTTTGAGAATATTCATAAAATTTATTATTTAAATTTTTTATAATTCAGTGGGGTTTTGCTCAAAACTCCAAAATTTGACCGATTTTAGCGCAGTCGTCGAGTAAACCGATTTGGTCCAATTTTTATTAGAAACTTATTTTTATCCGTTTAACAAATCCAAGATTCAGGAGCAGCAAATATCCGAAAAAAAAATAAAATAAGGACCACACTAGTTAACATGACTGAATTATTTTAAATTTTAATGTTCACATACATTTAGTTTGTTTATTTGACTTAAAACTTTTAAAAAATTATACATGTTTCCAGAAAAATCATATACTATTTTTATTCGATTAATCGGCATAAATTCTTCGATTAATCCTTTAATCGAAATTATCAATTTTAAATTAATCGAACAATTATTCGTCTAAAATTGTTCGATTAATCGAACAAGAATTAATCGGCTGAACACCCTAGTAATTACATTATTTATTTCACTTATTCCAAACGCCTTTCAAAAAAACTTCAGTGGGCCATAAAAAAACTCAAAAAAAATGGCCAATCTAGCACGACAAAAATCAAAAAAAAAAAGTTCCCCGATTTTCATGATATGTTTGTATGTATTATAGAACATTTCTAGTAGCACGGAAATAATCATATAAGATCGATAATTCTGTTCGTTACTAACAGGTGGGTGCATAAAGTTGCTTCTTGTAAAATCCTGTAACTAGTGTACATTATTTCGCATAAATTAAGTCGAGTTTAAACTGTTGTAACTTTTGAACAAAAAGAGATATTTATCCACTCTTTTTTGGTAATTTTAAAGGATATTTAATGCTTTAAGTCATATCTTTTTTTTTTTAAACAATTTTTTCTATTTTTTATTAAATTTTTAACAAAATACAAATTTTTGAAAATAAAATTATATATTTATTTTTTTTGATGGAATAGAACTATTGTGTTTGATCCGTTTTGGTCGCCGGACTTTTTCAGATATATTGACCAATATCCATAGTACTTGTTTCAACGGCTAACTTTTGCGACAGTCTGCGACGCCGACTACAGTGGGGCGATATGTAAACCTTGTTTTTACACATTTTTTAAACATATTTTAAAAAAGTGGGCGTGGCAGTTGTTTGACCGCCCCCTTTTTTGTGATATTATTTCTACAGTCATTGAGAGTATATATACTTAATTAAAGAAATTATAACCAAAATTTTTAAAACAAGTGGGCGTGGCCCTTAACCGGCCTCCCACATTTTTCATAATGTTAGTTTTGAAGTCAAAATGAACATTTATACCGAATTTCAAGTTAATATAATTAAAATTGGATTTTTGTCGTCCTAGATTGGCCAAATGTGGCACTGTGCCACGGTCAAGAAATTTTTAAAAAAAATCTATAAATTTTTTTGTTTGACATTTTAATAGAGCTGGATAAAACTTGCATTTAAAATCAATTTGAGCCAAAACTGTCATTATGACCCTTACCGCCCTTTGATCATAGTTTTGGTTTTTTGAAAATTTTCACCAAAAACTTTTAACTTTAATAGAAATGGGCTGAAATGGTCTAATTTGGCTCAAATTAAGTTTAAATTAAATTTTGTACCACGCTTTATGTAATAGTCAATGGAAAAAAGTTTTGAAACTTTTTAAAAAAAAATAAATGGCGAAGTTAGAAAAATCCGACAAAATTCGGAAATTTTGAAAATAACTCAGCAGATATGAAAATCAGAAATATTTTGAAAAATAAAAAATATATCAGAAAAAATTAAACAGTTAACAACAAAGCTTACAAAAATTCTAAAAAGTATATCGTTGACCCATATTCAATTTAAGCTATCTGCTATGTTATAAAACTGCAGATAGCGCAAATTGAACATAGTTCAACGATATAAAAGTTGCGGAATATTAAAAAAAAAATCATACAAAACCAGGGTTTGAAAAAAACTCTAACGTACGGTTCGTTAGTGTTCTGTACGGAACTATGAAGCGACGGACGGTCGCCGACCGTACGTTATCGAAACGTACCGTTCCAAGAACACATTTACTAAAAAGTTTTTCAGTGGTTGTGAAGGTGTTCGCAAACAGAATTCCGAACGTTATGCCTGCGAGTTGAAGAACAGAAACTTTACGATTACGTACCAAACTAGGTTAGAAACAAAATAAAGTTCTTTTAGTGTTCTGTTTGCGAATTTTGAGACATTTTTTAAATTTAAAATGGCGATATCTTGAAAACTAAGCAAGATAGAGCAAAACGGTGCACATTTTTGGTTCTTGGGATCTCCATAGTATCGCTAGGCCTCTACACATTGGTAGACCCCATTTTAAAATGCACATATCTTGCTAAATACTGCCGACACGATGAAAAGTCCAAAAGCATTTTTGTGGATCTTGTCTCGTTGTACATGACCGCTTTTAGACAGTATTTAGCGTGATATGTGCATTTTTAAATTTCCCGGAATGCTAACTTTTTTAGATTCAAAATAACAACCCAATGGGGTCCACCCATGTGTAGAGGCCTAGCGATACTATGGAGATCCCAAGAATCTTGCTTAGTTTTCGAGATATCGCCATTTTAAATTTAAAACAAGTAAGAGTGTTAAATTCGGCTGTGCCGAATCTTTTATACCCTCCAACACGTTTAAAATTAAAAAAATCGCAAGGGCGTCTTTTTTTGTGGGGGGGTCGGCGGAGTTGGTGGGGGACACCTGTACCCCCGCTATACATGTTTACAAATTATTTATGTATGATATTTGCACTTAAATAATACATTTGTATCGTTATTTTTAATTAATTTCTATAACCACGCCCCCAAGGGGGGCGGCCTGAACAAAATCGAATTTTCTAACCCCCTTGGTCCAAGCGCAGGTCTGTGAACATAATATGGCATACAAATGTTACATTTGTTGAGCGAAAATTCAAAAAAACTTGTAAAAATATCGTATTTTTTAGGGGTCGTTTTAGTTGTTCAAGGGGGAACTTTTTTCCCCCTGGTCCGATTTTGCCCATTTTCGAACTTAACCTTACCAGTAAGAGATAACTAAGAGATATTCTTGCCCAATTTCAGGGGTCTAGCTTTTTTGGTTTGTACTGCATCGTTATTTCTACAGACGGACGGACGGACGGACGGACGGACGGACGGACATCGCTAGAATGTCTTAGATTCTATCATGGATCAATATTATATATACTCTGTGGGGTCCCCGACCGATATTTCGATGTGTTACACACGGAATGACAAAGTGAGTATACCCCCATACTGTGGTTGGAGGGTATAAAAAAATGTCTCAAAAATTCGCAAACAGAACACTAAAAGAACTTTATTTTGTTTCTAACCTAGTTCGGTACGTTATCGTAAAGTTTCTGTTCTTCAACTCGCAGCCTGCGAGTCGCAGGCATAACGTTCGGAATTCTGTTTGCGAACACCTTCACAACCACTAAAAAACTTTTAAGTGAATGTGTTCTTGGAACGGAACGTTAAATAACGTACTGTTTTTTTTTCGAACACTGTACAAAACATATCGTTGCTGCGCCTAAAAATGGAGTCATGTGTTTTGGGGCAAGTGTTCAGGAGAGCAAAAAAACTGTTTATTTTTTGTTCTATGAAAAATTCTTGAACCGATATGCTATCCACATACTACAAAAAAAGTATGAAATATTTAACGGTTTTCCAGTTATGCAGAAATTTTCGAAAAACATACACATAACTCCTTTTTTAAGTACTTTTTGGAACAATTTTGGAAATTTTGGAAATATTTTTTACACATAACTCCTTTTGTTTATGAAACCATTCTTGTTGTTTATTTCTTTTCGAGAGGGACAAAGACTAAATAAAAATTGTTGGTGGTTTAATGCAACATAAGTTAGACAAGGTCTCTGAAATGTTGATATTATAGAGCTCTTCATTAAACAGCGAACAACAGATTTTTCGCAAAACTGGTGATATTTTTTGTTTTTTCTTCTAACTATTTAAGAACTTCAACATTAATTGGCATCAGTGAAAGATTCTGTACTTTAGATACCAAAATTTTCCGCCGTCAAATGATTTAATTGCTTTCACAAGGCTTGATTACCTGCTATTTAGGATAAAAATAACAGCATGAAATATGCAAGTATTTTCCAAAAATCTTGACAAATTCATTTAAAATACTTAGATGCTATGTGTGAACCTCATATTACTAAAATAGTGGTCCATTTTGTCACGTTCTGTTACTTTTTTATCAAAAAAAGTTATGTGTAGCTTAACACATAACTCCTTTTCAGACCTTTTTTTAGTAAGGCGAACACATAGCTCCTTTTACTAACTTTTGAACCATTCAAGATATCAAAAAACGGTTTGGTGAGTAAACGTATGACCAATATAGGATCATAAAGATGTAATAAAAAAAAATTTAAAAACTACACATGACTCCATTTTTAGGCGCAGCGACGATATGTAAGTGCGAAAGAGAAAGAAAGAAAATGCGAATCTATCTTGAAATTGATTACTTGCACATCATAATCGAGCATTCGGGATCCATAGCCCGAATTATATAACTTTATAACATACGCTTTTAGAATAAAATAAAACGCCAAAGGATTAAAAACCCTTAAAGAAAACTAAGGTAAACCAAGTTATAAAAATTTATTTAACATCAATAAGCAATATACTAAATAAATATAAAAATAAAATTTCTTTATCTATTCAGATTTTTTAACCAGTTTGTTTAACCAACCATAAGTCGTTGGCTTTTTTTCTAGTTGGAACTACTGACCCCTGTGTTAACATTGCAATTAAAGACAACAAAATAAGACACTCGGTAAAAAATTTCATGTTGATATTTAAATGTTTGTTAAAGGAATGACTATTATACTTGTAAGACTTCGAGATTACTAATAAAGTTTTATGAATTCAGTCATCATATATAGACTTATTGTTCAGTTAACCCTTAAATGCCCTAAGGGACTTAAAAAAGTTCCTACTTATGGAGCTTAAAAAAGTTCCCACTTATGGAGCTTAAATAAACTCTGAAAAAAAAAAATTTGGGGTTTTTTTGTACTTTTCTTAGTCATATGAAACATTTTTATGTAAAAACAAGTTTGTGGTGCTGCATTTGGACCAATGGAATAATATAATGCAATGTTTTTTCAGCGTGGATCTAAAAAAAATATATTAGTTAAATTTAATATTCATATTAAATAAATTTGTAAGCATTTGTTGCACTAGGAAAGGTGTTTTTTCAAAAATTATATATTTTTAAATAAATTATTTTAATGATTTCTTTAAATGCCAAAGCACGCACTTCGATATAATTTTCATTATTATACGTTCGGCTTATTTGCAAAATTATGGTTAAGAACACGTTCAAAAAAAAATCTATAAATCCATGATTTTTATTTAAATATGATCTTAAACCATTTAATTTCAGCAGATAAAAAAAAAAATAATTTTGTTACAATTGAATTGCAAATATTTGAATTTTAATATGAAGTTTTTAACCAAGGATTGTCTTTTAATTTGTTTCCTTGTGTTTGCGCTCAGTGGTTTAGTTGAGGCAAAAATTAAAATAAAAGTACCATTTCCACCACCATATGTACAACTTGGAAGGATTGGAAAATAGAGAACAAAAACATTTACACGAACGAGAATACAGATGGGAATGGTTTAACATAGCTTTTTATTGAATAGTGAAATTTAGCTATAAAATTGCTTAATATTTTTAAATTAATTAAGAAATAAAAAAATAAATTTTTAAAGAAAAAGGATATCTTATATATTTGATCCGTACCATTTTTATCGATAACACAAAATTTTCAATAGAAAATTTGAGTTGTTATGGCTTTAAAATATATCGATAACTTAAAATATTCACCAGAAAATTTCTGTAGCTGTCGATCTTCTGAAAACAAAAAAATTTATAGACAATTAGCGATTAAATCGATAACACATACAAATAAAAAAAATTGTAATGTTATCAATGCAACGTTCAAACAACATTTCCTATAAAGAAAACGTTCTATTGTAAGGGGCATGTCACAGACTCAATTCCGTTAGGATTTGAAAAAAGTGTTTTACTCGTAAAACGCAAAACGAATGGAATTAAATTGCATAAAGTGGTTTCATTCCGAAAAAAGTATTTGCTTTGCGTTTTACGAGTAAACCACTTATTCCATTTTCGAACGGAATTGAGTCAGTGTCATGCCCCTAAATTTTTATAGTTTTCTATAACTATTCTGTTATCGATAGTAAGTAGTTTTCGCTACATCGATAACAGCAAATTTTCTATAGAAAATTTTTGTAGTTATCGATATTTCGAAAACAGAAAATTTTCTAAAAAAAAAATTTATAACTACCGCTAGTTATCAAAATAAGGATAACAGAAAATTTTCTACAGAAACTTTTAATAGATATCGATACATCGATAACAAAAAAATTTCTATGGAAAATTTGTTTTGTTATCGATATATCCATAACATTTTCTATAGAAAATTTGTATAGTTATAGATATATCGATAACAGAAAATTTTCTTGAAAAAATTGGCATAGTTATCGATATTCGCATAGTTATCTATATAGAACAAAATTTGTTTAGTTATCGATACATCGAGGACACAAAATTTTATACAGAAAATTTGTTTAGTTATCGATATTTCGATAACACAAAAATGTGTTATCAATTTTGTATTATCAATAAAAAATTTTCTATAGAAAATTTTTATAGCTATCGATAAATCGATAACAGGAAATTTTTAATAGAAAATGGGTATAGTTATCGGCATATCGATAACAGAAAATTTTCTTGAAAAAATTGGCACAGTTATCGATATTTGCATAGTTATCTATATAGAAAATTTGTATAATCTAGTTATCAATGAATCGAAAAAACAAAATTTTCTTTACAAAATTTTTCTAGTTATCGATATAACGAAAACACAAAATTTTTTGTAGAAAATTTGTCTAGTTATTAATGTATCGATAACACAATTTTTTTTATAAAAAATTTATTGTGTTATCAATGTATAGATTACACAAATTTTTTTATAAAAAAATTGGTGTGTTATCGATAATTTCAGAGGTAAACAAAAAATTTTCTATAGCAAATTCGTATTGTTATCGATATATTAATAACAGAAAATTCTAAAGAGAAAATTTGTTTAGTTATCGATATATCGAGGACACAAAATTTTATATAAAAATTTTTCCAGTTATGGATATATCGAGAACACAAACTTTTCTTTAGAAAATATGTATAGTTATCGATATATCTATAACACAAAGTTTAATATAAAAAATTTTCTATAGAACATTTGTCTTGTTATCGATTAATCGAGAAAACAAAATGTTCGATAAAAAATTTATCTAGTTATTGACATATCGAAAAAAACTAAATTTTTTATAGATAATTTGACTAGTTATGATACCTAGAAAATTTGTCTGGTTATCGATATATCGATAACTCATAATTTGACATGTGTTATCGATATATCGATAACTGAACAAATGTTCTATGGACAATTTTGTGTTATCAATAAAAAAATTTGTATAGAAAATTTTTATAGCTATCGATATATCGATAACAGGAAATTTTCTGTAGAAAATTTGCATATTTATCGACATATCGATAACAGGAAATTTTCTTTAGAAAATTCGCATGGTTATCGATATTTGCAAAGATTTCTACAAAAAAAAATATAGATATCGATATATCGATAACAGGAAATTTTCTATAGAAAATTTGTTAAGTTATCGAAATATCGATAACAGGATTTTTTTCAATTTGCATAGCTATCGATATTCGCATGGTAATCTATATAGAAAATTTGTATAGTCTAGTTATCGATATATCCAGAAAAAGAAAAAATATCTAGTTATCGATATATCGAAAACACCAAATGGTCAATAGAAAATTTGTTTATTTATCGATGTATCGATAACATAAACTTTTCTTTAAAAAATTTGCCTGGATATCGATGTATCGTTAACACAAAATTTTAAATAAAAAAATTCTTCTAGTTACCGATATATCGAAAACATAACATTTTCAATAGAAAATTTGTAAAGTTATCGATATATAAATAAACGAAAATTTCGATATATCGATAACGGAATATTTTGTATATAAAATTTGTATTGTTATCTTTATATCGATAACAGAAAATTTTCTTTAACAAATTTTTATTGTTATCGATAACACAAAATTTTCAATAGAAAATTTGTATTAAGAAATTGTATCTAGTTATCGATATATCAAGAACAGAAAATTTTCTGTAGAACATTTATATAATTATCGATACATCGAGAACAGACAATTTTCTAGAGAACATTTGTATAGTTATCGATATATCGTTAACAGAAAAATAGTGATCAATATATCGATGAAAGGAAATGTACTATAGAAAATTTTTAAAGTTGTCGATACGCCAATAACAGAATATCCTCTTTACAGTTATCACTATATCGATAACAGAATATTTTCTATAGAAAATGTGTAAAGTTATCGATAACAGAAAGTTTTCAATAAGAAATTGTTTAATTACCGATAAACCGATAACAGAAAATTTTCTATAAAAAAGTTTTCTAGCAATCGATATATTCATAACACAAAATTTCCTTCGATAACAAAAAACTTTCTGTACAGTTATCGATAACACTAAATTTTCTATATTCAATTTGTCAAGTTGGCTATATACCGATAACACAAAATTTTATAAAAAAAAATTATCAAGTTATCGATACATTGATATACAAATATATGAAATGTTCAAAATAAAATTTGTCAAGTTATCGATACAACGATAACAAACAATTTTTTAAAGAAAATTTATCTAGTTATCTTTATATCGAAAACGAAAAATTTTCTATAGAAAATTAGTTATCGATGACCCAAAACTTTCTATAGACAATTTTTGTGCTATCGAAAACTATACAATTTTTCTATAAAAAATATTGTATTATAGTTATCGATGAATCGATAACACAAAACTTTTTATAAAATTTTTTTATATTTATCGATAACAAAAAATTTGATTATTCAAAAATATCTATCAAAAATTTGTATAGTTATCGATATATAAAAAACACAAATTTTTCTCCTTTTTAAAAATTATTTTTTATTATTTAATTTATTAGTAGTATTATTTTAATTATTGACATAAATGCATAAACATGGATTTAAAAACTCATATTCAAACTTTCTGTAAATTTTCAACACTATTTTTAGATTTTTTTCTTTTTCTCAAAATATAAGGCTAAGTAAATTTATTTCAGCAGTATTTTGAAAGATTTACTTATTGTATAGTATCACTTACTAACAAAAATTTTAATTAAAAATGAATTTAATCTCCAAAGGATGTATTTTATATTGTTTGCTTATTTTCCAAATGAATGCCTCAGTTAACGCAGTAACATTTAAGCGATCGACACCTCCACGAATCCGTGGATTCCCTCAGGGAATCCCAGAAGATTTTGATGACTGGAAAATCTTATCAAAAAAAAAATTTACTTTGTAATGTGACTGTAATTTTAAATAAAAAAAATAATAAAAAGATTTTATATAATATATAACGTGTCATCGATAAATCGATAATAACTATACACATTTGCTATAGTGTATTGAACTAAAATAATACTATAATCTTTAATCTAATAAAGAGCTTGGTTACCGAAATTGGGTGATTGACTGATTGACTAACAGATTCAACATTTCCTAATGTTTCTTTAGGAAAATTATCTCGAGATCTTAGAAAACTTTCTAAAAACCTTAATATTTTTTTAATAGGAGATAAAAAGTTCCTATAGAATTTTTCTATAGGAAAATTTGCAAAATTCCTTCAAAAAAAAAATTGAGACTCAAATTTAATTTTTTTTTAATATGAAAAATGTAAAATAATCTAATGCTATTTTCAGTACTTAGAAAAATGTCTCAGAATCTGAAGCTTTTTCTAAAGTAAAACTATTTTAGAATCTGAGACTTTTTTTATAGCAAAATATGTCAGAGTTTCTCAGTATCTGAGACATTTTAAGTAAGAAAAATGTTTATGAATCTAGATTTTTTTGTAAAGAAAACATATACAAAAAGTTTTTCTATAGGAAAATTATATCAGAGTCTGAGACATTTTCTACAGCAAACATTTCTCAGTAGCTAAGACTTTTAGGAAAATTGTCGCAGAATCTAAGACATTTTCTTTGTAAAAAATTTCTAAGAAACTGAACCTTTTTTTAATAGGAAACGTGTCTCAACAGAGGTTGAAACCTTTTCTTAAGGAAAAATATTAGAAAATTAGTGTAGCTGTAGATATATCGATAACACAACATTTTCTAAAGAAAATTTGTATAGTTATCGATACATCGATTACACAAAATGTTCTGTAGAAAAGTTATCGAAGTATCGTTAACACAAAATGTTCTTTAAAATATTTTTATAGTTCTCGATAACACAAAAATTTCTAAAGAAAAAAAAAATTTCTCAGAGTATAGACTTTTTCTGTACAAAAAATTTTTCCAAATCTAAAACATTTTCTAACGGAAACATGTCTCCGCAGCTAAGCCTTTTTCTAAAGAAAAAAATGTCCCAGAAGTTGTGACATTTTCTTAAGAAAAAATGTTTAATAAAATCTGAATAGTTATCGATACATACATAACACAAAGTTTTCTATAGAAACTTGGTATATCTATCGATTTATCGTAAACACAATTTTTTTATAGAAACTTTGAGTAGTTATTGATGTGTCGATAACACAACATTTTCTGCAATAAATTTTTATTATTATCGATAACAAAAAACGTCCTATAGAAAATTTGTATAGTTATTGATATATCGATAACACAAAATTTTCTTTATAAAATTGGTTTAGTTATCGATACATTGATAACACAAAATTTTCTACAGAAATTTTAATGGTTATCGATATATTCATAACACAAAATTTTCTTTGGAAAATTAGTGTAGTTATTGAGAACACAAAATTTTCTATAGAAAATTGGTGTATTTGTCGATATATAGATAACACAAAATTTTCTAAAGAAAATTAGTGCAGTTATCGATATTTTGATAATAAAAAATTTATATTGAAAAATATTGTTGTTATCGATGTATGGATAACACAAAATTTTCTACACAAAATTAGAGTAGCAATCGATATAACGATAACAAAAATTAGTTATCGATGTTATCGAACGTTAAAATTGTCCATAAAAATTTTGATAGATATATCGATAATTAAAAATTTGCTATAGAAAATTAGTGTATTTATCGATATATCGAAACACAATAATTTATATAGAAATTTCCAAAGAAAAGTTCAAATCTTCTATTGAAAATTTGTATATTTATCGATACATTGATAACGTAAAATTTTGTATAGTTATCGATATATCGATTACTTAAAATTTCTATAGAAAATTTGCATAGTTATCGATATATCAAAAACTTAAAATTTTCTATAGAAAATTTGTAAAGTTACCGATATATCGATAATTTAAAATTTTCTATAGAAAATTTGTTAAGTTATCGATCACTTAAAATTTACTATAGCAAACGTGTGTCATCGATTTATCGATAATTTTAAATGTTTTATAGAACAAACATATAGTAATCGATATATCGATAACTTTAAATTTCCTATAGAAAATTTGTATGGTTATTAATATATCGATATCTTAAAATTTTATATAGAAGATTTGTATAGTTATCGGTATATCGATAATTTCAAATTTTCTATAGATAATTTGTGTAGTAATCGATGTATCAATAACTTCAAATTTTCTGCAGAAATTTTTTATAGTTATCGAAACATCGATAACTTTAAATTTTCTATAGAAAACTTATCGATAACACGAAATTTTAAACAAAAAATTTGTATAGTTATCGATAACTTAAAATTTTCTAAAAAAATATTGTATATTTATGGATATAACAATAATACAAAACTTTCTACAGACAATTTGTATAGTTATCGACATATCGATAACACAAAATGTTCTATATAACAATTGTATAGAAATCAACAGGGCAAGGAAGTTCACGCACTAAAAGTCGCGTTTTAGCGACTTGATTGTTTGATATTTGCTAGAAAAATTCTTTATATGTTTTTTTATCAACAGACTAGCCTGCCATGAGATTAGAACCTGTGCTTCTGAAAATCACTCATGGTTTTGTATACCTGCGCCTTAACTACTTAGGCTATGATCGGTATACAAACATTGCTTAAAATGTTAGTTTATATTTGGAAATTACTGAAAAAGTAATTTTATGAAAAAATGTTTTTTTTTGTCCGTACACAGAACAAAAAAAAAAAAATATTTGAGTAAATTTTTAATACTATTAAGTAAAAAATTACTCAATTTTGCGCCAGTGAACGATTTAATGGTATTGAGTAAATTTTTAATAAAAATTTATTAAATGTTTGAAAAAAAAAATTTTAGTAAATTTTTAATTGACACAAGTAAAAATTTACTCAAAATTTATCTATTTATTTTTTTTTTTAAGTTTAAAAAAATTTTAAATTTTTTTACAAAAAAAGACAAAAACTTGTTTTTTCAAACTTTACCAAACATATTTATGTCTCAAAAACATAGGAAAATTTTACAAAGACGATTACAAACTTTCATATACATACACAAAAAATATAAACTAAACGAGAATTCAAAAAAATATGAGAGTTAAAAAAAATTAAAAAACTGTTAAATTTTTATTAAATTATTTACTTATTATTTTTTTTAAATGTTTAAGTAAATTTTTAAATGTGTCAATTAAAAAATTTGCTCAATTTTTGTTTTTAAATTTAAACAAGTGATTACTCAAATTTGTTTCCTCCATATTTTTTTCTGTGTAAAAATTTTTTTTTCGTCAAAATTTTATTTTTTAAATTAATTTCAAAATGCATTAAAGGCCAAATTAAATTATACGATATTTAAAAATATATATCTTCTCGACACTGACCTATTGTTATACCCTCCACTCTAGTGATAGAGGGTATACATAAGTTTGTCATTCCGTTTGTAACACCTTGAAATATTGGTCTAGGACCCCATAAGGTATATATATTCATGATCCTCGATCGATTTTAAGACGATCTAGCGATGTCCGTCCGTCCGTCCGTCTGTCCGTCTGTCTGTTGAAAACACGCTAACTTTTGAAAGTCTTTACGGAGGCTCCTGAAGTTTGGCATATATGTTGGCCATTTACCTGGTCAGGTTGGTATTGCAATCCAGCGATATCGGTCCAGTGGTTCAAAAGTTATAAGCAAATGAGTGAATTTCGGCAAGGGTTTTTCTGGAATTTACGAGATCAAACACACGCACAGTGGGAAAAATGGACTTTTTTTGTCCAATTTTGCCTACAGGTCGCAATTCTTAACCGATTTTGGCCTTTCTTTTTTTGTATTTTAGCTTATAAAATTTCAAATCGATCTGTCATGGCGGATTTTTGAAAAAAATTTTTTGATTACTTTTTATATTTTCCTAAAGTTCACAAAATTTTCATTTTTTCAGTGTTTTTGCAATAAAAAATGTATTAGGCATGGGACGAATATGCTTTATAGACTAAATTAAAGGTATTGTAAGCCTTTATCAACGACGTGATTAGTATTTGAAAATATATTATTATTTTGGTTTTTATAACCAGACAAAAATTCAAGAATTTTCACTTTTAAAAGTCTATATATTTAAAAGTAATGTACCAATTTCAATGAAATCTTTTTTAGATTAAATCTTATGTTTTGCTTAGTCATAATTGGTATACAAAATTTTTGTAAAAAAATATTTTATTTTTTTGCTTAAATTCTACCTTATGATTTTTGGAATTTTAAAATTATTTTTTAGTCTGTTTAAAAAAAAAAAGTTGTTACATTGTAAATTCGAAAAAGGGAGTTAAACAATTTTGCAAAAATAGTTTGTTTACCAATAATGATTAAGAAAATGATAAGCTTTCATCTAAAAAAAATTTCATTGAAATTGGTACATTATTTAAAATAATATTGGTACTTAAAAGTGAAAATTTTTAAGTTTTCATATGTTTATAAAAACCAAAATAATAATAAATTAACAAATTCTATTAATGTCGTTTATAAGGGGTTCAAATACCTTTAATTTTGTCCATACAGCTTATTCGTCCCCTAGCTATTATTTTTTTTAGAGCAAAAATTCTAAAAAAATTAATATTTTCTGAAATTTAAAAAATTATTCAAATAAAACAAAAACGATTTTTAGAAATCCACCATGACAGACCGATGAGGAATTTTATTAGCTAAAATTCAAATGAAGAAAAACTAAAATCGGTTAAGAATTGCGACCTGTAGGCAAAATCGGACAAAAAAAGTCCATTTTTCCCCACTGTGACACGGTAACTTTCGACCGGCAATTCTGAGGGTGCTGAAGTATGGCATATATATTTGCCGTTCCACTGGTCTGAGGGTGCTGAAGTATGGCATATATATTTGCCGTTCCACTGGTCCCATTCGTTGTAAATTTGAGCAAAATCGGTCCAGTGGTTCAAAAGTTATTAGCAAAACCGTAAGTTTCAGATTGGTTTCACCTTAAATTCACGTGTTGAAAACCCGTTAAACATGTTTTAAAAACATTTGTAAGTCAAAAAACATTTTACAAGGTATTTTTGTCACACAAAAATATTTTTACACTAAAACAAAAAAAAAATACACTCAAAAAAAATTTTACGATCAAAAAAAATTTTACACTCAAAAAAAATTTTACACTCAAAAAAAAATTAGTAAATTATTTTTTTTTGTCACACAAAAATATTTTTACACTAAAACAAAAAAAAAATACACTCAAAAAAATTTTACACTCAAAAAAAATTTTACACTCAAAAAAAAAAAAAATTAGTAAATTATTTTTTTTTTTTTTTCAAAAATTAATAAAAAAAAGTTTTTTTATACAAAATAAAATATTTCTAACCAAAAATGTTATTTTTTTCACGTTAGAAAATTTACCATCACTTAAAAGGGGCATTGTGGAGGGTATTCGTAGATTCGGCAAAGTCGAATTTAACTTTTCTACTTGTTACGTTATATTTTCAGCAAAAAACTTATTAAAAATATTTTTTGCAATTATTTTCTTTTTTACCATTATCCTTTCCGTCTTTTAGATGCAACCCTTGACCAAAATTACTCAATGCAAATTGTGTTAATATTTTTCATACTTAAATTTTTTGAGAAAATAAATATTTTTTATTAAAATGCACTAACAAGGAAAGTATCTCAACCCTTATAAAAAGATTTGCATATTACATGGAAAAATATCACAATATTCACAAAAATAGCAAAAATAAAAAATTTAATTTTCTTTATAAAAATATTCAAAAATATGCAAGAAAATATGTAGTTTAAACAAAATATGCAAAAACATGCATTTTCATCAAAATATGCTAAAAAATGCACTAACAAATCAATGCCGTTATTAAGCAAATTCTATGATTCGCTAAGATAAATGCTTTAAATTGTTCTCAGGCTAACGACAAAAAACATGTATTTACATGAACCCCCTTGCCCTGATAATCAAAATATCGATAACACAAAATTTTCTATAGAAAATTTTTATAGTTATCGATATATTGATAAAAAAAATCTTCTATAAGAAATTTTTATAAATATGTAAGATCGAAAATTTTTATAGTTATCGATATATCAATAACACAAAATTTTCTTATAGAAAATTAAAATTTAGAAAAAAACAAAAAATTCTGTATTATTGTACATTAAAATTAAAGTAATTTGTAATTTAAATATAAAATCGTTTTTGTTTCAAATTTTGTAATTATATTTTATTTAAGTTATTAGCACTAATTTTATTGTTGTTGCAAAGCCATTTACACCAGCATGTATGGTTATGTCCCGTTTGTATTTCCCATATCTAAAAACATCTTAAATACCTCGAGGGAATGGTCGACGTTGTGAATATAGCGATATTTGTTGTGGGCTTCCCTCAACTGAGACATTCATTAGGAAAGTAAGTAAACAACAGAAAATAAACCCCTTGGAGATTAAATTCATATTTTTAAGTCAAGTGTTTGTAGTATGAAACCAAAATAAGTAACTTTTTTAAAATACTATTGAAATAATTAGATGTCGACTTATATTTAAGAAAAAATCTCCATTTTCAAAATGAAAAAAATCTTAAAATTGTGTTTAAAATATGCAGACCGTGAAACAATGAGTTTTTTTCAAAATACGTCTTTATTAATATTCCATGTTTACGCATTTAAGTCCATAATTTAAATATAATAAAAATATTTTGAGATTATGAGAAAAATGTCCATGAATAAAAAATTATCTCTCTACCTGTGCATGCTGCAATAGTTATTATAGTACACTCAAAAAAATAAATAATTAACTCACATTAGCTAATTTGAAAAAAAATCATGAAAATTGCGATTTATCAACGTTTTTTTTTTGTAAAAGTCATTTAATGAATATGCTAATTTTAAAAAATTTATGTATTAGCAATTTTACTCAAATATTTTTTTAATGGTTTGTAAACTATTTTCCATATAAATAACACCAAAAGTAAAACATTTTAATAAGTATTCAAAAAGCTGTAAAAAGCTGTTATAATTCAAAAAAGAAAATTTTAACATGCAGTTCATCACAAAAAGTTTTCTTCTTGTTTGTTTGACAATTTCAGTAGAACAAAGTTTTTCTCAGGACACTGATGTATCCTATTCTGGATCTGGTTCAGTAGAAACACCTGTAAACCCACAGGCATACCCACCAAGCGGACCTGGAGTATCGTTTCAAGTTCCAATTGGTATATATGATAATCCAGTGAATTTAAATTTAAGGCTTCCGAGGGTGAAAAAAGTTCACAAACACCATCATTCACACCACCACCACCGCAGTAGCCACTCGAGTCATCGTTCGAAAAAGGATAAGAAAAACGATAAAAAGAAACGTCATTAGTTAAATTGCAATAAAAATTGTATTTTTAAATGTCCTTAATATGTGTTTACTAATTAATCAGTGGTAAAATTTTATTGGAAAAGGGGCAGAATTTGAAAATTTAATCTTGAAATATTTCTAAGAAAATTGCTTTTATTTTTAATAAATTTGAATCACTTAATCAGCTTTTACCGGTCCAATGGTTGGTTCTAGAGGGGTCATTAGTGAGACCGATTACAGTTTATTTTTACCCTCCAACATTTTTCCTATTAATACCTACGCCTATCTTCACTCCCTAAGTGGAAGTGAATTTGTAAAGGATCCGCCTTAAGGTTTAAAGATAGTCGGTAGGTGTGTTCAGAGAAAATGTTTGGATAAAAAAAATATTGTGGGTCAATCACACATTTGACTGCTTTATGGGCACTCTTTGGGCAGTTAGAGCGGTTGCAAAAAATTTTAAAAAATGTCATTTTGTATGGGATCCCCCCTTAGATATTGGAGATAGGGTATTAGTTGTTCTGAAAAAATATTAAGGCATCAAAAAAATTGGGGTCCATCTTGGTATTGATCTACGACGCACTTTTGAAGCAGTATGAGTGATTTTAAAATTGGAAAATTATAAGAATTTTTTTTTTTTTTAAATTTTAAAAAATAGTAATAATCGTTACCCCACAATCCTACTGGGCAAAAAATTTGTAGAATCAATAGAAGTTTTCCACATGGGCAGAAAAAAGTAGAAAAAGAAACGAAATGGAATGGAATAGAGTGGGGATCAAAATGGAATGTAAGGAGGAACGAAATGGTATTAATTTTTTAACCAAAATTTTTGTTAACTTAATTTATTTTTTTACACTTAATATTTTTTGTGACTCGAACATCCTTTTGGGACTGATATTTGATTTCAATCAAAATATTTACACGGACAGAAAAAAATGGAACAAGAAACGAAATGGAATAGTGAGGGATACAACATAGAATGTAAGGGGGAACGACATGGAATTAATTTTTTACTCAAATTTTTTGTTTACTTAAATTTGTTCACTCAATATTTTTTGTGACTCAAATATCCTTTTATGAATGATATTTGATTTTAATCAAAATATTTCCCACTCAAAGCTTTTTCAATTATTTTGCTTTACTTTAAATTAATAAAGTTTTACTTTTTGTAATTAAAAAAAAATTAATTGAAATTAGCTTTTTATTAACGTTTTTTGTAAAAGTTATTTGAGTTAACTAGTGTAAACTATTTTACTCAAATATTTTTTTAAGTGTTTTCTTAACAATTTTCCATATAAATAACAGCAAAGATAATATGTGATGTAAAAACTCGACTGTCATTCAATTAGGAAAAACTCATCATGCGGTTCATCACTAAAAGTTTTCTTTTCATTTGTTTAACGATTTTAGTACATCAAAGCTTTACTCAAGACACTGATGTTTCCTATTCTGAATCTGTCTCAGTAGAAACGCCACCGCACCCTCCAAGCGGTCCTGGCGGATTGTCGTTACAAGTACCAATTGGCATACATGATAATCCGGTGCATTTAAATTTTAGACTTCCAAGTGTGAAAAAAGTTCACAAACACCGTCATACACACCATCACCACCGCAGTCACTCAAGCCATCGTTCAAAAAAAGACAAGAAAAAAGATAAAAAGAAACGCCATTAGCAGTTTGGCAATATAAATTGTATTACAATTTTACGAACATGTCCTCAATGGGAGTTTAATAAAATAAATCAACAGTGGAAATGGTATTTAAATGATTTTTTTTAGTTTTCAGTATAAAAATTTTCTTTGAATTCTGGATTTTTAGAATTTAAAATTGATCACATGAAAATTTTTTGGAATTTAAAATTTTTTTGTAGCACTTTTTTGGAATTTTAATCTTCGAAAAAGTACTTTTTCAGAAAAAAGTACTTGATGGAAACTTTTAAATGTGAGATACTCCAGCAGATAAAATCACCATAAAAATGGTAAAAATGGTCTTTAGATGTTCTTAAACTCGAAATGTATAATGTAGAATCATCTAGCGAAAAAACATATTTTGAAAAAAGTACCTTTTGAAAACTTCAGAATTTTATGTGATCAAAATGGTAAACAATTTTACTTTAGTACTTTTTCTATGCCTAGAAATAGCGTCTCCAGAAACTTGAAATGTATATTGTTAACTTTCCTACAAAAGTACTTTTAAGAAAGTTTCGATGCTAAGAGGATAAAAAAGTGTAGCTGTTACTTTTTCAATCTCCTGAAATGAATGAAGGATCCTCCATCGAAACAAAACATAATCAAAAAAGGCTCAGGAGTTTTTGATTCAAAAAGATCAAATTGGGTAGATTTTCTTAAATAATGGTCTTATTAATCTGAAATTTTGAATCTGGGATCATCGAAACAAAACATTCTGAAAAAACTATTTCTTGGAAATTTTGATTCTAAGGGAACAAAAAGGGGGGAAATTGGTACTTTTTTATAACTATTGAACTAAAGACCTCAGAATATTAATTATAATCTAAGAAAAGACATATCTAGAAATAATTATATTTTAATGTAAAGGGAGGTAAATAATGAAAAAAAGTGAGGTAAAATGATACTTTTTATATCTGTTGAGATATTTATTACCCATGAACTATTTTAACGAAAGGGCTTTAACAAAAAAATTGGAAACAGTGCGAAGTCTTCCAAACCATTTTGGAATTTCGATCTACTGATAGACCAGACCTGTAAAAAGTTTTACTTAAGTATTTTTAAGTAAATAATCAAATATTTATACTTAAGGTTTTCAAGTTCAAATATTTTATTTACTTACTTAACATTTATTTAAGTAAGTAAAAAAATATTTGTACTTGAACATTTCAAATACAAGTAAATTCAAATATGTTTATACTTGCTATAAGTAAAATACTTACTATAAGTAAAATACCTCCCAGTCGGCAAAAAAAATCACACCTGACATACTGCTGACTCTCCCTTTATGAAATCGCTGACATCTTCATACAATTTTTCAAAATGTCATCAATGACATGTCAGCAGTTGGTCAGCGGTTGTTTAAACGAATTGTTAGTGGCCACCGATACTGGTGGACACTGCTGACAAACTGCTGACATGTCATTGATGACATTTTGAAAAATTATATGAAGATGTCAGCGATTTCATAAAGGGAGAGTCAGCAGTATGTCAGGTGTGATTTTATTTTGCCAACTGGGTTATTATAAGTAAAATATTTGAAGAACATGTTTACAAATAAAATATTTAAACTCAAATAAAATATTTGGCAACTTTTTTTCAAATAAATTTATTTGTCATAAATATTTTTATTAAAAAAATTTCGAAGAATTTCTTTTTAAATTTGGTAATTTTTCTGCCACACATAAAATTTTAGTTCAGCGAAGACGTTATGGCTGAATTTTGTGGAGTTTGTAATCGTTAAGTCCGGCCGAAGTTTATTAGTCAGGAAAACTATATTTAGCGAAGCCGCTTGGCTTAAACCCTCATATTAAGAACTATGGATGTATTTTGAATTCCTTAAAAAATATGTAGTGGCACCAAAAGGGCTGAATCTGAGCAGTTAGTAATTCCAAATCCCTGCGAAAGTCAACCAAATATAAAAAATTAAGCAAAAATTATAGTTCCAGAATTAATTTGACAAACATCCCATAACGTTCATTATGACTAACAACCATATAGGACATAAACCATATTATGACTCCAATGGCTGTTTGACAGCATGTCTCCATAAATCTGGGAATTATGTCCGTCTTTATAAGTTTATTAACCCAATTTTTTTGATCCTTATCGGTATTTTGACCTAAGTAATTCATATCAATGAAAATCCCCTTTCCGGAAGTTAGGATAATATTCGTAAAGATTTTGGCATATCAAGAAAATATAAAATGAGAAAAAATGATTTTGCTAGTAAATTATTTTAAATCTAAAGTGGAGTTTCCAAAAAATCAGATTATACCACTTAACCCAAAAATCTTCGGAAAGAATTACTATACAAAACATATTTCAGAATTTAATTTTAAAACAATAAAAACTAATCAAGGTCCATATTTCCCCTACAAGTCGGCTGACCCTACACTGAAAAAAATAACCTTCCTGATATTAATGAAACGGATTCATTATTTTGTTTTCATTACTTAAATGAAGGAATTCATAAGCTGATTGAAATTTCAAGCATGTTATGAACAAATTTTATGAAACTTGTTTCATTAGATTTCATAATTTCATTAAAAAATGTCATAAGATTTTTAGAACTAAATACAACTCTGCGTTGCGAATAAGAGAAAGAAAACAAAACAAAAACATACGAGGTTTTATTACACCACGCGTGTTTAGTCTAATTGTAATTTTTACATGTGTGTTCTCTTTTTTCTAATAAAATAAAATAATTTTATATTTTTTTGCTTTGTTATTGAAACCTGTGTGTGTGTTATGCTGGTTATATCTAATTGAAATTACAAGTGAAAAGTTCCGTATATGTGTTTCTTTTGACTGTTTCTTATAAAATATAATATAATTTGCAACAGAAAAATAGTTTTCTAAGTCATTAAAATTTTGTGATGAAATGTAGAGTAATTTGTGTTGTTCCATTGCTACGTTGTTGCTACGTTTTGGCAGCACGTGTTTTTAAAGTCATCGCGTTTTTGTCTTTTATAGTTTACATTATATGGCAATTCAGACCAATTTAAGTTTGGAGTAAAATTTTGTTGTGTGTAAAAACTTGGTGAAAACCATAAAAAGTGTGCAATTATGTGTCATGTCACAGACTCAATTCCGTTCGGAAGTGGAATAAGTGGTTCACTCGTAAAACGCAAAGCAAATACTTTTTTTCGGAATGAAACCACTTTTAGCAATTCAATTCCACTTTGATTTTTGAAAGTGATTTCATTCCGAAAAAAAAAAATTGTTTTGCGTTTTACGAGTAACAACTTTTTTTCAAATCCGATCGGAATTGAGTCTGTGACATGCCCCTAAATAAAATTTCAGTGACGGTTACAGTGATGGTTACATGTGACTTACCAAAATTGTTATTAATGCAAATTTTCACTTATGGGTGTATGATACGTGCTGTTTTTAGGTAACTTGTTCCTAACTTGATTAGGGGCTTTCTATGGAAATTTTGATAACTTTAACCAACATGAATTTATCCTAATTCCCATATCAAAACCTTAATAAAGTTAGCAACTAGTTACTTGTAAAAAGCAATTATCATACGCTCATTACCAACTACTATTTCACATTTAATCAATGGATATTTTCATACATTTTATGAAAAACTTCATAAAACGTTTCAAACAAGTTCTACGAATATTTTCATTATTTATATGCAAGTTTTCATTGAAAGGAACTTTAATGACACCAGTTTCATTAATCGAATGAAACCTGTCTTCGGTTGAAAACGTGAGTCATTTTTCATTAAGGTTAAGTCAATTTTCATTAATTTCACGAAGCTATTTTTTTCAGTGTAATAATTAGTTTTGGCCTCAAAAAAATTGATTTTATATGTTTATCGTAAACAATATACCAAAATTTCATGAGGATCGGCAGGTGGCTAAGGGATCTTATTTGTTGGTCAAAGAAGTAAATTTTGCCATACATAGACTTCTATATTCCATGTCTCAAAATCATTGCGAGAAAGGCTTAAAAAATTATTTCTTGTAGGAAAATCTGAAAATTTTACCAATATTTTTACAGAAAGTGTATTGGAAAAATGCATTTGTGCAAAAAAATTGTTTTGAAAAAATTTGTCTTTATGCCCTTATTTGCGCCAACAATTAGAATGTTGAATATTTGAAAATTTTGGGCAAGTATAAAAATATTTGAAAAAATGTTCTCAAGTATTTTATTTGTAAACATTGTTGACAAATATTTTATTTGTAAACATTTTTTCAAATATTTTATTTATTTGAAAATATTTGAACTTGCACTCAATAAGTAAGTATTTTTTCTTACTTACTTGTAAAAATGTCAAGTCATGGACTAATTATAAAGGACTGCTATCAACGACGTAAATCAGAACAATAACAATCATGACATTTAAATAAATATTTTCTTTTTTATTCAAATTTTTACTTTTTCTTTATTCCCCTTTTCATAAACAATTTTAGTTTGTTTACATTTTTGAAAATTTCCAATGTTTTTAAAAAAGGGTATTTTGAAATTATTAATGCATTTGTAACAATCTTCGCATTGGGTATATTAACTTGATCATTCCATACGTAACACAAATCAAATATCGGTCTAATAAAACACAATAAATAGTTATTTAAAATTTATTGAATTAAAAATTATCAAAATAAATATGAGACAAACAATAAATTATACATTAATATAAAAAAATATATGTAAGAGAGTTAAAATCGGTCAAAATTCTCTGAGTCAATTTATAAAACAATGTTTTTTGCTACAAAGTCCATAAAAGTCCATTATTCTCCCACAAAGTCCCTTATTCTGAAATAATTTCCCTATGGTAAAAGTTTCTTTCTTTCTTAACAGAAAAAATGTTTCAAAATATGGGAATTTTTCTATGGGAAAAATTTCGCATATTCTGAGAACTTAGAAAAATGTATCAAAATGTAAAAAATTTTACATTTACAGTTATAGAAAAAAGTTTTAAAATCTTCGAATTTTTCTAAAGAAAAAATGTGTCAGAATCGGAGACTTTTTTTATACGAAAAATGTCTCAGAATCTACGGCCTTTTTCTTTACGAAAAATGTCTCTGAATCTAAGGCTTTTTCTATACGAAAAACGTATCAGAATTGAAAACTTTTCGTATAAAAAAGTCTCAGATTCTGTTACATTTTTTCTAGAGTAAAATTCTCTTTTCTACAGAAAAATTTTCACATTCTGAGACTTTTCTATGCGAAAAATGTCTCAAAATGTATCAGAATCTGAGACTTTTTCTATACGAAAATGTCTCAGAATCTAAGACTTTTTCTGTACGAAAACTCTGAGAAGTCTTAGAATCTGAGACTTTTTCTATACGAAAAATGTATCAAAATTGAGAACTTTTCGTATAAAAAAGTCTCAGATTCTGATACATTTTTTCTATAAAAAAATATCAGATTCTGAGACCTTTTTTAATAGAAAAATTTTCAGATTCTGAGACTTTTTTCTATAGAAAAGCTCTCAAATTCTAAGACTTTTTCTATGCGAAAAATGTGTCAAAATCTGAGATTTTTTCTTTACGAAAATGTCGTAGAATCTGAGTATAACACCTATACGAAAATTCTGAGACTTTTTCTATACGAAAAATGTTTCAGAATCTGAGACTTTTTCTATACGAAAAATGTTTCAGAATCTGAGACTTTTTCTATACGAAAAATGTCTCAGAATCTGAGATTTTTTCTATACGCAAAATGTATCTGAATTGAGATCTTTTCGTATGAAAAAGTCTCAGATTCTTAGATATTTTTTCTATAGAAAAATTCTCAGATTCTGAGACTTTTCTGTACGAAAACTCCGAGACTTTTTCTATGCGAAAACTCTGAGACTTTTTCTATACGAAAAATGTTTCAGAATTTCATTTGTAAGCCTCTTCAAAAAATTTAAAAAAAAAACATACCAGTTCTGGTCGGCGCACCGACGATATGTTCCAGAATCCAAGAATTTTTTCATTGGAAAAATGTCATATTGTTGGAGTTTTACAATTTTTCATTATGAAATGTTTCAGTAGCTGTTTCTGGTATTGACTTTGCTGCAATTTCTGCTGTTGTTAGATAATAAAAGCTTCCAATTGGGGTAGTGGCGTTTAAATGGAAACTGAAATCCCGATAGTCAGCTTTCTGACTGGAATCGGTATGCCATAGTCTCGGCCCATGGGGTTTTTATTAAAATGAGTGGCATTTGCGTGCAATCATTCATAGAACAATTCATGTCTTTTTTTTGTTAAAGCTTGGCAAAAATTATATATTTTATTTATTTTCATTTTTTTTTTTTAATATTTAGGGCGTGTGTGAAACGGTAGCAAAGTGCTGTGGTAAATAATATTTTTTCTATGGTGAGAAATTTTCATATTTCTGCTGTGTGAAATGATATCTTTTTTGACAACATTAATTTTTGACAGTTGTTAATGAAAAATAAAAAAAAAAAAAAAATTTAATACGGAATGCTTTTAGGAAACATTTTTGTCTTTGCAAATAATAAATGAATTTGTTTTTTTCTTTACAAAAAATAGCAATGTTTTATATTCTATCCCATTTTTCTGTAGGAGAAATTTCTCAGTATTAAAAATAATCTTTGCTGGAAAAGTGCCTTAGAATGTGAAAAAAGAAAGATTTTCTGTAGACAGAATAGGAGATTTGCTACAGAAATAATGCATTCAAATCGGTGTTTTTTATTATGGGAGGATTTACTCCAATTCTAACAATTTTATTCAATAGCACGTCGCAGGGTCTAATAAATTTCCCAATCTCCATTTTTTATAAAAAAAAAACATTAAATCTTAATTAAAAAATTGTTTATTCTGAACACATAAAAATTAAACATTCATAGATATATTAACCAGAATCCAAATTTTGACCAGAAGACAGCAGAAGCCTGAAGCGGCAATCTAGTTGTACCACCTGACCTTGTCTGCATGCAAATTCCACATCGTTTCAGTTTATAAAGAATGGCGAATGATAATTATCATTTTTATCAGAATATTTTTCTTAAAAAACTCTCATCCTTTTCGCCATCTCCTTTTCTGTGTTTCTATCATCAAAACTATGTTCAGAAATCTTATTTTTTTAGCAGAAATGTTTAAATTGTTTTTTCTTGATTTAAATTCTTTTTGTATTTTGGTTTTCATATTTATTTTTTCAAACTTCAAATATTTCTTATCTTTTGTCAAAATTTATACTAGCCCAATGGGCTAGTGAAATTTTATTCACCTCAATAGTGTCAAAAATTTACTATGAAGCATACTTTGCTACCGTTTCACACAGGCCCTTAATGAGAAATTTATTTTGTTTTTGATTTATGTATATTAATTACAAATTTGAAATATTTTGAAAAGTTTTTTTTTGTTTTGTTTAAAAATTTCGTAAATATTATTGTTCTGATATTAATCAAAAAAATAACTATGGCGACCAACTACTTGTTTGGAAGCATTCCTTTATACATCTTCCTTGTGTCAAGTAAGTAAAAAAATATTTGTATTTGAAATTTTCAAGTACAAATACAAAAAATATTTGAAAAATTGTAAAATGAGTAAATAAATTTTCAAGTATTTACAGGTCTGTGATAGACTACTTCTATTGTTTTTGTTGCAGAGTGCTGTCAATCCGTCCTACCGACCGGTCAGATCATGTTTGCGCTAGGCACCCATTTTGTATTATGCACTTGTGTAGGGTATAATACCGGGGATGATGACTGACAATATATTTCTTTCTCGTTTCTTTCTTTTTTGGAACATTGAACAATTCAACAAAAAGTGTCAAAAGCTTTAAAGAAACACAAACAAATTTAAAAACTTTTCTGAGTAGACAATATTATACAACTTCATTATTTGTCATTTTTTAGTCTTCTTTAAATATATAAACTTAATTTCACATGATTTTTTTTAAACTAATTTGAAGCCAAGTAATACTAGCAAATGAACAAAAATTATAATGAAATGTCCTTTGAAATGAATTTGTCCATTAACATTGTACAATAGGGTGATGCGTATTCCAACAAAATGCTCAAAACAACTATTTATAGTGCGAAAAAGTTATAACAAGATAATACAATCATTTTAAAACCAAAACTATAAAAATCGGTCTATATATCTGTTCGCGCATCGCGGGTCAAAAGTGGAGTGTCATAATTTAAAAAAAAAAAATATTTAAAAACAAACAAACATTTTTTTATCACATTAATTCATAAATATTCAGACACAAATTTTGATGTTTGTCGAATATCGATAGCCCTCCCAAACGCAAGATCTAAAAAAACTCACATTTTTAGCATGGAGCTCAAAACTACATTTTTAAAATTTTAAAAATTTTATGAAACTTGATTTCATTAAATACATGACAGTAATTACACAAACAAAAATTTGGGTAAATTCTTTCATCCAGTGGGCCTGTTAAACAATTTGAATTTACCGGATTAAAAGAAAATGTGTCTAAAATTTGTCTAATTTATAGTTGTAAGGAACATTTTACTCAAAATTATCAACATTCTGTGTCAAATGGTTACTGAGTAATGAAATAACAGATTTTTTGGACAAAGTTAACCCTTGCCGGCAATAGGGTAAAAATATCCCCCAATGAAATTTTAGAGATTAGTTCTAAAATTTTTAAAAATTTCTAACTCTAAAATCATTTTTGTGCTCTGTTATTAAAAAATTATACATTTATGCAATTTTTTCTTAACAGACATCGTTTATTCTTGTTAAACGAAGTCCCTCCCTACAAGTCCCAAACAGATGTTTTGTGCTTATAGTCAAAATGGGCTTTGTTTTAACAATTAAATAATTAGGAGGAATATTTTATTTAAAACATCGTATAATCGCTTTGATTAACTTCACATCTGATTTAATTCAAGAATATACATATTTTTTTGCAAAATACATTTAAGCGATATCACTAAAATGAACGCACTTAATCGAAAATGCCTTTATGCGGGAGAGTTTAAGCGTGAAAACGGCATTATTGTTTTAGAAATATATCCAGTGATAAAACTATATTATAATTAGTTTGGAAATTTCATCAAGTACTAAAAACCGATTAGAGAAAAAGAACTTATTTTGACTGTGAGCAAAAAACAGCTTTTTGGAATTTGTTGGGCCTTCGTTCGACTAGAGTAAACGTTGTAGTTCAATATAAATTTGTTCACTGAAAGAATTTTGTTCATTACGGCTATGAAAACGTACATTGATTCTATGAAAAAAATCATTAGAAGTGAGCCAATGATGCCCTTCATAGAATCTGTGAATCAAATTCATAGAAACCAGAAACCTATGAAAAAGTTCATAGGCTATGGAAAAAAAAAATTATTATTCAATTCTATTTTTTTTTATTTTATTATTTCAATTTTATTTTTTTATATTTTATATTTATTTATTTTTATTATTTTATTTACTTACAATTTTCTATTTTTAAAAATTTATATGTTTTTTTAACTTATCCCCACCGAGATTCGAACAAAGAACCTGTTGTTCGTGAAGCTTAGTCTCTAGCCACTTAGCTAAATTATATACTTAGCTAAAACAAATATTTTGTGTATTTACAAAAATGAAGCGTTATAAAACCAAGCGTTAGTTGGCGAGATTTTTCTTCTTTGGTGGCGCTGATAGCTAAGGCGTCGACAATTACCACTTCAACCGGTAGGTCTTGGGTTCGAGCCCCGGTCAGGGCAGCAATGATATTTTTTTTTTTTATGTTTTTTTTTATTTTTTTTTATTTTTTTAATAAATTTATTCAACTATTTTAATTATTGTAACATTATTTTAATTATTAAAAAAATTAAAAGGCATATTGATGGCATTTTCTTCTATGAATGACATTCATTAATTCTATGAATTTTTTCTATGAATTTAATAAAATCTATGAATAAAATTCTATGAAATATTTCAGAATACTAATGAATATTCATTCAGCCAATGAATTATTTCATAGATTCTATGAATTCGGTTTTATGAAATTTTTTCATAGATATAATGAACAATAATTCTTTCAGTGTACTAATGGATAATTGTTGATTAATTAAACATATTAACGATTTTACACTGAGAAATATTCGATAATGTCAGTAATAATCTCTAAAATATCATTGGGGGATATTTTAAACTGCGTTCCGGCAAGAAAAAACATATTATTTCATGAGTAATTATGGTCCAAGACAACCATTTAAAAAATAATGTGAGTTTTTTGGTTCTAACGGGCGGGTTATCGATATCACTAGTTTACAAAATGAAAAAACTTTTCTGTGCACGCAATGTGACTGCATTTTTTGTATGCATTATAGACCACTAAACTCAAAAATATTATCAAGAAATGTTAACAAAATCGGTTTCATGAAAATCTATGGGTTATCACCGAAGTTATAACTAATTATATGAAAAAACACTAAAAAAAACACTTAGGTATTTAATGAAGTTATTTTTTGTTGTATTTAAACTAAAAAAAAAATTAAACAAGTAGAAAAGCTAAATTCGACTTGGACGAATTTATGAATACTCTCCACAATGCCCTTTTAAGTGATACTAAATTTTCTAAATATTTTTTTGAGTGTAATTTTTTTTTTTTTTTGAGTGTAAAATTTTTTTCGTGTGTATTTTTTTTTTAGTATAAAAATATTTTTGAGTGACAAAAATACGTTGTAAAATATTTTTCTGATTTACAAATGTTATTAAAGCTTGTTTAACGGTTTTTCAACACGTGGTTTAAGGTGGAGCCAATCTGAAATTCACGGTTTTCTTAATAACTTTTGAACCACTAAACCGATTTTGCTGAAATTTAATACCAATCACACCAGGGAAACGGTAAATATATTCGGCAAATTTCAGCAGCATCAGAGTTGTCTTTCGAAAGTTATCGTGTTTTTATACCCTACACCACTCTGTGGTACAGGGTATAATGAGTTTGTGCTGATGTTTGTAAATACCCGAAATATTGGTCCTAGACCTACCTTCAAGCATACCGATCGACTCAGAATTACTTTTTGAGTCGATTTAGCGATGTCCGTCTGTCCATCTACCGGTTTAAGCACGATACAGGTCGCAATTTTCAATCAATTGACTTGAAATTTGAAACTTAAGCATCTTTTGGCCAAGGACGAAGCCTATTGAAATTGGAGAAAATCGGTCCATGTTAACCCCTAGCCCCCATACAAACGCCCCCTTTGGATTCGGCTTTAATGACTCTAATAACCGTATTATAATAGATATCGCTTTAAAATTTAGTAGGTAATCAAATTTTGTATGCACGAATCACCATTCCAAATTTCAAGAAATCGGGTCAGTCCTTCTGGTAGTCCCCACACAAACCACCTTCCCGATATTCACACAATTCCCTCAAAATTCATAAAAATGGAAATATTTGATATAAATTTTATTTTTCTGTGTTAAACGTGAACTTTAGTAACCTAATCAAATCGCAATATAATTGGACCATTTTTGGACTTAGTCCCCCCGTAAAAAAATTTCGACCGATATTCAGTTAAATCGGCCTATTGGCAAAAAAATAAATCAATTCCACTTAAATTTGATCCGTGTGTGTTTTCTACACTTAATAAAGATCAAACAAAAGACAGATCCAATCGGTCCATGTTTGGACTTGGGACCCATTTTCCGGAAAACACTGGTGTAGGTTATTATATGGTCGGTCTTGACCGACTATAACTTTCTTACTTGTTTATCTCGTAAATTCGCAAAAACCCTTGCCGAAATTTAATCTTTTGCTCATAACTTTTGAACCACTGTTCCAATTTTGCTGCATTACAATACCAACCTGACCAGGTAAATAATAAACATATATGCCAAACTTCGGAGGTCTCTGTAAAGTCTTTCAAAATTAAGCGTGTTTTCAGACGGACGGACATCATTAACTCGACTTAGAATCGATCGAGGATCATGAATATATATACTTTATGGGATCCTTGACCAATATTTCGAGGTGCTACACACGGAATGACAAACTTATATATACCATCTATCACTAGAGTGGAGGGTATAAAAAATACATGGGAACTTTTATGCGCAGCTTCATAAAATTCTTAATAACTTTGGTGTTTGCCCATAGATTTTTATGAAACCCACTTTGTTATCTTTGTAAAACTTCAGGCTTTTAAGATAAGTTAGTTAGTTGTAAAACATTTGTTGCAAATTTAATTAGCTTTAATTTGGTATTTATAGCGAGTAGATTGGAGGTATATAACTTAAGATACAAGAAAAATAGTAAAAATACCTCAATTTTATTTAAAAACAACGTATCCGTGAAAATTTTTTTCGATGATATTTTTGAGTTAAGCGGTCTATATTACATTGAAAATAAATAGTCCTTATTTTTAATTTTGATATTATTGATATACTTTCAAATTTTAAGATTTTAATTTTTTTTTTCTTATAACAATTTAAAAATCTTAAAATTCGAAAGAATATCAAATTTTTAAAAATTAGGTTAATGGTGAACAAGTACTCCCGAATCGAACACATTATCTTGTGCCAACTCTTTCGCACTATTAATATTTGATCTGAGCATTTTGTTGGAATTCTCACCACCCTATTGTACAAACATCTAATTTCATAGCAGATATTTTGGTTTTTTTGGCTCCATTCTCTTTTGAAATGACAATGGTTATTTGCTTGTTAACATTTTGTAAATATATATTGAACGTGTATGATGGGTGGGGGCGTGTAAAAATGTATTCTGAGAAACATTTTCAAAATTTTACAATTTACAAAATTTAAAGATTTGTTTTTTTGTTTAGCATAAAATCAATTTCAATTTTAATTTTAAATTATTTTCATATAACAACAATGTTTAAAGATGGATGGATGAATGAATTGTTGGATGAATGGCTGAATAGACGTTTAGCATATCAAACAAGTATTTACCAACATAATTGACTTAAAGTTTTTGAACAACATGGATTTTTCTTTTTTAACTTTTTTTTCGCTAAGTTTGTAAAGTAACTTTTTGTTCATAAAGTGGTATAACAAAATGCACGTTTATATCTTAAATTATATTTAAATATAAAAAAAAAAACTTTTTAAATTTAGAAAATTTAATAAAAATTTAAACTTTTTGATTCTGCGAATTATTTTGTTTAATAAACTATGGATTATGCCGGCTTTGTTGTGTTGATTAGATTTTGGTTTTATTAAATTGTGTGGTAAATTTGATTATAAAGGAAATTGTGTGGCTGAAGAGTTAAGGGAACGGTCTAATTTGTTTAAAATTACACGAAGAGAAAATAGGATTTAACAGCGTCATATTGTTAATCATAACAACCATTTATCATATTATTCCAAATGTTATTATTATGATGTTTGAGAATCATATTATGATAATTTGGGATGTGATTTCAATGCAAATGCATGTTTTTTGTTGATAGTCTAAAAACGATATCGACTAATTATTTTTCTGAATCAAGAAATTTGTGTTAAAATGGTATCGATTTGTTTTTGCATAAATTGGTTAAAAATTCATATTTTTGTTTTAAATGCATATTTTGTGCATATTTCCAACATTGAAATGCACATTTTTGCATATTTTGGCATAAATAAGCAAAAACACAAATTAAAATTTATTTGTGTGAAAAACTATTTTAAATTTTAAAAATTTATTTTGTAAATAAGAAAAAAAATTTTTTTCTTTTTAATTTTTTTTACGGATTAAAAAAAAAATTGTTTATATAAAGTTTTAAATGTTACTATTTAAACCCGGCGTTATTTCTTGTTTTTTATAAGTTTTTCCTATGAAACCAAGATTTTTATTGCACACATTTGATTTTTTAGTGCATATTTTGTTTTTATTTTAACGCATACAGTGCCAGTAAAAAGTATTCGTCGATTTTTTTTTTTTTTATAAATGCTATATTTTTGCCATGAAACTGCATTTTATTTTTTTTTTTTTACATACATAATGTTTATTACGTCTTCTATCCAAATTCCAACAAAAATAACAAAGATAATTTTACCAAATTTTTCTTTTAATGCATTTCTTAAGTTTTTCTTATCAGAAATGTGTTTTTTTTTTCAATGACTTGGTCGAGATCCTCCCATATAACCTCGATTTGGTTAATATCGACTTCGGAAAGCGTCTTATTCATTTTGAAACATTTTATAATAACTATAACTCCGTATAAAGAGCCACATGCTTTGGGTTGTTATCTTTAGTAAATATATAACTGCTTGGTAAGCGCTTTGTTTTTAAACTATCCTGGAGGTAAGCATTGATGATGTAAATGTAGACCTTTTAGCCCATAATACATTCAACAATTTTTTTTTGCCACACCCCGTTCGTCTTTATACACCCCCTAACTAGTTGGGAACTTCAGCATGTTTAACAGAGTATGTTAGGGTATTCTCTTGCATTTCCGTTTACGACTTACGCCAAACTTTAACCTTTCCATCAGACTTGAATAGGTTAAATATACTGTCATTGGTAAAAATTATTCGGTTCCAGTGCTTAAGGTCATGATTAAGGTAAGTTTTGGCGTGTTTCAAACGCTTCGGCATGTTTTTTCTTGATATAAAGGGTTTTCTACGGGAAGTACGTGGCTTTATGCAGTATATTGCGAATAGTTTCAACCGAAGCTTGTTTACCATAGTCGTAAAATACTTGCGCAGCTATACAGACGCAGTTTTTCATGGACCCTTTGTGATATTTTTGACGGCTATTGCTCTTTTTTTAATCAGTCAACGAGTTGAAGATCCGATTTTTTATTACCCGACTAAAAAAGTTTAGATATAGTAACATATTATTTAATATATTTATATATGGTCATACACAGTACTTTACATAATTATATGTAAATGTATTTTGTATTAAGTTTTACACCAAAAATTTAATATGGTGTCATATAAAAGGATATCGAATCATGTGTTGCTCCACATGCAATATATAAAGCTTTGTGAAATTAGATATTGCATATAATATTTTATATGACTCCATGAATTACCTCATACAAGATTAGATGAATAAATATATGATATACAACTCCATGTCTGACCTAATATATATAGTGTCCCGAATCGGGGGAAAAAAGTTTTCTAAGTCCCGAGAAAATTTTTTAAAATTTCCAGACACAAATAATTTTTGCGTTTTGGAGTTACGAATTTCATTAAAAATGATTTAAACAAAAAAAAATTTAGCCAAATTTTAAAAATTTATTAACAAAGTTTTAAGATTTTTTTTTTTAAATTTCGATTTTTTTTTAAATTTCTAAGTCCCGGATACATTTTTTTTAATTTTTTTTTTTTTTTCCCCCGAAAAAAAATTGGGATAAATTTGAAAATTATGAGATAAAAAAAAATATTTTTTGTAAAATTCTACGTATTTTATCTTAGGATATAAAATTATATACAATTATATCAAATTAGATAAACCCAATATTCGGATCAAAAACGATCATATTCAATCTAATATAACAAATTTTGAGCTATTTTGATCCACCAATTTCATCATCTTATTTTATCCAAATACGTGTTGGGCCATATTAAATTATATATGGCTCAATTTCAAATTATATATGGACCTGTATATTTATTTTTAGTCGGGTTTTTACATACCGCCCGGTTCTCGCGTACCTATAAAAAACGTTGTTGGTAGTGGTAATGAGTCTAATAACCGCTTCGGCTATATTTTTAAAATAATTTTCTTTTTTGACTCTATTGATGATGATTTCTCCTTCTTCTTTGGTACTTTTTTTTTTTAATTCCGCCCTATCCTTCCAATTTTCACGATTCCGATCGGGTTTTTAGAAACAATTCTTAACTTACCAAAATCCTTAGACGCTGTAAGTTTTTTAAATCAAATCGCTGTTTTATTAGTGGAGAATTTCACAAAACAGCAAAACGACGAATACTTTTTTGGAAAAAATATTTGATCTTTATTTATCTTTCGCTTTTTTAGCAAAGAAGATTAAAATTCAAATCACCAAAAACACCAATTTGCTTTATATTGAGAGCCAAAAAATATTTGTGGAAAAAAAAATTTGCAGTTTATGCAAAAAGGAATATTGATATTTAAGATTAAAAAAAAAAAACATTGAGCGACGAATACTTTTTACTGGCACTGCATTTTCGATTTTTTAGTGCATGAAAATCTCATCCCCAAAGATAACACTAGTTAACAAATTTAAAAATGGCTGCGAATTTTGTACTCTTGCCCAAAACCTTAAATCATAATAATGTTTTGCTAAAGATATAATGTTGTATTTTAAGTAGCTTTATTTTAGCTCGAGGTTATTATTTTCTTTACTACACTCTAATCAAAATTTGTTGAAATTTACCCAATTTATAGTAGGAAACTGGACTCCTACTATAAATTGGGTAACTTTACTCTGAATGTGTAAATTGAATAAATTGACCACTAGTGGTCAATTTAAATAAAAAAGAGGTGAATAAATATAACAAAAAAACAAAAAAAAAAAAAACATTCGGCACCAGCGAGCATCGAACTCGACACCTTCCGATTTGAAAGCACACATCTTAACCACTACGCTACGGAAGCTTATAGTTTTATCTGGCGTTTTAGTTATTTAACATGTGTGTGTGTATGTTGGTTGAAAATTTTATTTACACATTTGTGTGTAAAATATTTGAATTAACGGATAATATTTTTAATTTGCTGTGTTTAATTGGTTTGAATTTATTATACGCATTTAGTGTTTATATTAACACATAATGCGTGTTATTCAACAAAAATTTACCCAATTTATAATAGTAAGTTTCCATGCGTTTTTTAGAGTGTAATTAAAACTATTATATTCTCATAGAATAATTTTCATGAAAATTATTTTTCTGTTTTAAATTTATTTATGTTGGTAATTTTTGCAAGAACATAAATAAATTTAAAACAGAAAAATAATTTATGATAATATCATAGTTTTAATAAGTAAAAAAAATAATGACCTCGAGCTAGAATAAACCTACTCAAAATATAATATTTTAAAGGTCGAATCAAACAATTTTTAGGTAGTTATGTTCTGAGAAAATATATGGATTACGAAATATTGCGGGTTAGCCATACATTTGACTGATATAGGGGCAGTACTGTTTTGACGATTAGGGCACGTGCCTAGGGCCCCGACATAAGGGGCGCCGAAATGCCAAAAAATTCATTTATACGAAAATGGAGGAACATTTTTTTTTTTAAATTTATTTTATCAAAAGTGCAAAATTCATAAAAAATGTTCATACATGAAATATATTTTCTATTTCATAGAAGTTTTGCCAAAATAAAAAGTCTTAGATTTTGAGACACTTATCGCATGCAAAATCTCAGATTGTGAGACATTTTTCGTATAGAAAAATCTCACATTCTGAGACATTTTTTACATAGAAAAAGTCTTAAATTCTAGAATATCCTACTGAAAATATTTTTGTTTGTTTCTTTGTCTTAAAACAAATAATAACATGAGTTTAATTTATTCCAAAAATATGTTTTTTTTGTTTGTCATGCTTCTTGTGTGCCCAATGCCCCGCCATACCTTAAAGTGGCCCAGTCTAGGGACACTCTTAGAGCGCTTGGAAGTTATTTAAAATTATTTAAAATTTTATTTTGTGTGGGAGCCTCTAAGACATTGGAAATAGAGTGTTAGTTTTTTCGGAAAATGTTTAGAGTTATAAATTAATGGGGATGAGTCTTGTTATTGACCCCTCTAGGATGCACCATTCGACCAGTAGGCCTGATTTAAAAATCGGAAAACTGAAATAAAATTTTTTTAAAAAATCAACACAAAATAGTAATAATGGTAACCCAACGATCTAATTGGGCAAAAAATTTGTAGAATCGATAATAGTTTTCCACAAAAGATTTTCAAAAAAATCAAAGAGTACAAACATTTTCAAAAATGAGATTTAAATTCTAAAGCTTAAAAATAGTAAACAGAAGTTTTCAAAGGGTACTAAAGTCGCGACCTTGGGACAACAAGGTTCTAACTGACATTTTTTTCAAAAATGAGTTATATATCGCATCGCACTAAAGCGACTACGCTCTTTCGATTGGCGTTCTCAGTTTTTCTCTACCTCTTACAGCTTCTGAGATATTCAATTCAACAAGGTTCTATCTACGTGTTTTTGGTTTGAGATTCAGTTAACAAGGTTCTAACTGGCTGATAGAACCTTGTTTACCAAAAAAGCCCATATTGTTTTGCAGATAGAACCATGTGGACACTTTAATTGGAAACAGAACCATGTTGCACAGATTAAAAATTGCATATTGCACAAATACACTTAACAAAAAAACTTGTTAAATGATAAGAAAAGCTTGTAATTTTTTTTTCTACCTCCTATTTAACGACAATTCCTATTAACAATTACCAAAAAATTTTGTAATTTTCAAGCTTTTTACCAATAAAATTGTAAATTTACAGCTTTTTTGACGCGATAAAACTTAAAAGGATTTCTCGCGACTTAACTAGATTTTTTCTACATCCTTGTTTACGAGAATGCCTTGTAAAAATTACGAGATTTTTGTTTTTATTATTAAATTACTAGAATTCCTTGTGAACAATAATTTTTTCTTGTAAATTTAATTTTTTTTTTTGGCTGCGGATAACTAACGTTTGACTAACAAAAATGTAAATTTATAAAAAAATATAAATTTCGATCACACAAAACACAAATTAACACAGGATAACGAGACTTTTTCTAGTAATTTAACATGTTTTTTTTTTTAAATCTTGTAAAGTTACCAAAAAATTCTCGTAAAATGATAGTTTGCTACGAGTACCTCCAATTTTAAGAGAGTTTCTAGTAAAAATTACTATATTATTGGTAATTAGCTTGTAAAATTACAAACAATTTGCAAGGTTTTCACCAATAAAATTGTAAATTTAGAACTTTTTGACGCGATAAAATTTACAAGGACTTCTCGTAACTTAACTTAGTTTTTCCACCTCCTATTTTACGAGAATTGGTAGTAAAAATTACGAGCTTTTTTGTAATTTTACAAGTTTTTTACAAGGATGGGTACCAATTCGATAAAAGTATTGGTATTGGTATTGGTTTTTAAAATTATATTAGTATTGGTATAGGTATTGGTTTTCATTTTTTGTTGAATTGGTATAGGTTTCGGTATTGGTTTTGAATTATTTAGGTATTGGGTATTGGTATTGGTTTTAGCCTTGAATCGGTATCGGTTTTTAATAAGTATTGGTATTTATCTTATATCGGTTTTGGAATTTGTATGCAAAAGGTTTTGTCGTTAATATTAATTAATTTAACGTACGTAGTCCTTCTGTCCGCCCCACAGTGGAGAAAATTATACGTTTATGTGCAATTTTTAACCGAGTTTAGTTTTGATTTTAAGCCATCGATCGGACATGGTGGATTTTTGAATAATGATTTATTTTTTATTTTTCTTATATTGAGTAGAGATGGGCTCATGAGCAGATTAGAGCGTGATTCACGCGTGAGTTTGACTGAATTCAATTTTATTCACGTGATTGTGAGTAAGTGTGAGTGGAGAAAAAAATTGCGTGAGTGAGTGTGCGTGAGTAAGATTTTTGCGTGAGTGAGTGTGCGTGAGTCGATTTTTTTGCGTGAGTTTGCGTGATTTATTTTCTCTTCATATTTCCTTTCGTACAAAAAAAATGTACAAAAAAATTTTAAAATTTGGCTTAACTTTAGATTTCATCCCGAAAAAAGCAAAAAAAAAAATTTTTTAATTTCTCTGAACTTTAAATTTTGCTTAAAATTTTGAAAGATTTTTCAAAATTTTAGTTTTTGTTTTTTTTTTGTATAAATAAGAGTTTTGTGAGTGTGAGTCAACGTAGTGTGAGCGAAGCTTGCGTGAGTGTGAGTGTGAGTTGTGTTAAATTTACTCACTTAATTGTGAGTGAGTGAGTGTGAGTAGAAAAAATGTGCTCGTGAGTGAGTGTGCGTGATTCAAAAATTCCTGTCGTTAGCGTGAGTGAGTCAAAAATCACTCACGCGCCCATCTCTAATATTATACATTTTTCAGTATTTTTTCTTTAAAAAAATTAATAGGCAAGGGTATTTGAACCCCTTATTAATGATGTAAATAACATTTGTTATATAATTAATTTAGTTTTTATAACCAAATTAAAATTCAAACAGCCTCACCACAAGTCCTCAAAAAATCGATAAAATCGACTTCTAAAATATATTTTTAATAGTCGACTTTATATTTAAAATTTTAAGTCGCTGGAGGGAATTAAAATTAAAAGCCTAAAATAATAAAATGCAAAGTTTTCGTTTTTTCTTTAAACAATTTTTGTGCTGATGAACATTGCATTTAATGCACATATAAATTTCGGTGGCCAAGGAGAGATATTTTTTAATTGCAGAAAGTTGAGACTTAACATTCGTTACTAAATATACCTGAAATTCATCCTTTTCATTCATAAACATTTTTTGAAATGGTGATCGAAATAGGTTATCGTGGAGGCCTCTTTTTCGATTTTAGATCTTTTGGTAATTGCGATTACACGGGTAATTGTTTTCTTATATGGGGTTCAAACTTACGACCTTAAACAAGTTGTTTATCAAAACACCAGTAATACCATATTCGCATTCATTTAAACTACTTTAATTATGTGTCTTCCCCATACAATTTTAAGCACTTTATCTGTCAAAATAAAACGGTGGTTTATTTTGACGTTTAAATTGTATGGGGAAAACCAATAATTAAACTACCCAGGCAGAAAAATACGAACGGGAGAGCGCTGGCAAAGTACCTTTTATGGTCGCTTGTGTGCTGGGAAAGCATCACAGTTTATTACTCTCCCAGCGTCCAAAATGATAAACACGGTAAACGGTATGCCGTTGCTATTTTAAAGCGCCTTGTGGTACAGGGTATAACGCAGGGGTAACTCATGAATAGTAGTGTCAGTAATAACGAAGTCGTTATCTACAGATGGCAATCTTTTTTTGGAAAGTATTTGGGAACGATTTGGGAATAACGAAAAATAAACATAAAAAAATTTTAAAATTATGAATGAAAATTATTGTTGTGTCACTTGAAATTAAAAAAATACATAATAAAAAAAAGAAATGAATATAATAAAATCAAAACAACCAGCAAAATTAAACGAAAAATAAAAGGTAAACAAAATTTCTAGCTTTCCCAGACACCATTTGTAAAACTAACACCACCTTTAAACGTCAAAAAGAACTAACTCATTCATAGTCTTTATAAATATAAGTTTTTGGTATAACGAGTTTATGCTTATGTTTGAAACTACCCGAAATAATAGTCCTAGATTAACCTTTTAGCAAAAGTACCAAAAAAAGTGACGTATTGAACCGAAATGTGTTGTTTTCCAAAAGGATAGACCCAGTGGCATTTCACATGTGATGTATCCGGAATTTAAGACACTTCCTCACAAAAGTAACGTGTTTTTATATAAAAGGTGTCAAGTTTGTGATACACTCATAGAAATCCTACAGTATTCCTTACTAAAAAGTTGCCAGTGTTTACTAATTGTTAGTATTAAAGGGCCCTACAACGCGTTAGTCAATTTTTACTAACGCAGTTATAAAAAAACGGTAAACAAATTTTAAAGCGAAAACCTATCCAAAACCGATTTTGACAAATTTTTTAATAAAAAAATTGGATCAAAAAAATATAATTATTGAGCTTGAAATTAAATTGAGCTTAGAAATTAAAAAAAAATATATATACATTTATTTTTATACCCTCCAACTACACTATGGGGTATACTCACTTTGTCATTCCGTGTGTAACGCATCGAAATATCGTTCCGGGACCCCATAAAGTATATATATAATTGATCAGTGATCGATTCTAAGACATTGTAGCGATGTCCGTCCGTCCGTCCGTTTGTAGTTAACACGATACTAGGGTTCTATAGTCGAAAAGTCGAAAAGTCGATTAATCGACTTTTTGTATGAAAAAGTCGAAATCGACTTTTTTGTTCTTAAAAAGTCGAAAAGTCGACTTTTGCTTTCGACTTTTTTTCGACTTTTTTCGATTTTTTTTTTACTTTTGCCAGATGAAAATAATTTCTTTCTTCTGAAAAAAATTTCAAATGAGAGCCGAGTTTAATAACAACTGAAGCTATTGGTATTTCCATGTATTTTGTATGTAAAATGTAAAGCAAAAATGTCAATGCCAAATTCATGAGTTAGAAAGTGTTAAGTTCAATATTTACCAATATTATTGATTATTTTAAACACCTGTGATAGGGTTCTATAAATCGAAAGTCGACTCTTTTGCTTTCGATTTTTTCAACTTTTTCCACATTTTCGATTTCTTTGACTTTTTTTGATAAATAAAATACAACCAAAAAAAAATAGCACCTAAATGCTTACAACAAGTCAAAACTAAACTTTTATTTACAAAAAAAATCGACTTTTTAAAAGTTGGAAAAGGTCGAAAAAAGTTAAAAATTCGAAAAAAGTCAAAAAAAGTCGAAAAGTCGAAAAAAGTCGAAAGTCGAAAAAAGTCGAATAGTCGAAAAAAGTCGACTTTTTAAAAAGTCGAAAAGTCGACTTTTTAAAATTTGAAAAAAGTCGAAAAGTCGAAAAATCGACTTTTTAGAAATTAAAAAAAGTCGAAAAGTCGACTTTCTGTTGCGACTATATAACCCTACACGATACAGTCCAAAATAAAAGAGCTAGACTCCTCAAGTTTGGCACGAATATGTCTTGTGGTCCTAGGCAGGTTAAGTTCGGAAATGGGCAAAATCGGACCAGGGGGAAAAAGTTCCCCCTTGAAGAACTAAACCAACCTCAGAAAAAAAATCACTTTTTACATGATTTTTTGTCCTTTTGTTTAACAAATCCAATATTTTTATGCTACAAGAAGATCAAAGTCCTGCATTTGGACCCTGAGAATTAGAAAATGTCGTTTTTTTGGTCCGCCCCCCCCCCCTTTTTTGGGCGTAGAATAAAAAAAATTAAATTATGATAATCTTGCATTTCTTTAGTGCAAAAAACATAGGAATGAATTTTTAAACACATAATTTGTTACATAAAAATCAATTTGGATACGTAAAGGGCAGTGGTACTGATGAGGCTGTTGTGAATGTGGTAAATACTATATGTGAAGGTCTTGACAATGGTTTTATTGGAGTTGCTGGTATTTTTTATGATTTTAGCAAAGCGTTTGACTTGGTCGATCATAACATTTTATTAGAAAAACTTTCATGTTATGGCATAATAGGGTCTGAACTCAAAATTATAGAAAGCTTTTTAAATAATAGAAAACAATACGTCGAAATTGATGGAGAAAAAAGTTCAACTGTTTCTGTTAACTGTGGAGTTCCACAAGGCAGTGTTTTAGGGCCTCTCTTGTTTATGGTATACCTTAATGATGTGAATAATATTGGCCTTTTTGGAAAAATTATTATGTTTGCGGATGATATATCTATTTTTTATCCATATAAATATGATTTGGTTCTTAAAACTCAAATGGAGAGAGATTCCGCGTTATTATTTGAATTTGCAAGAATAAATCGTCTAGTGTTGAATGCAGACAAAACTAAAATGATACGTTTTCGCCCACATGCACAAGTTCTCAATAATAATTTTGGTATTTTTGTTGATGGAAAAATAATAAAGGAGGAACATAAAGTTAAGTACTTGGGAATTATGTTAAAAAGCAGTCTATCATGGGATGATCACATAAAGTATTTGAAGGCTAGCATAGCTTCAGCTTCTGGAATCTTGTTCAAACTTAAAAGAAAACTAAACACCAAAACGAAGATGTTGATATATCAGTCATTAATACATAGCCGTCTAGAGTATTTGGCGATAATATACGCATATAAAAAAAGCAATGAATTAAAATCGTTACAAGCAGCTCAAAATAAGGCACTAAAATGTGTGTTTAATTTAAATCTTAGACACAGTACTGTATCATTGTATAGAGATTATTGCAAAACGATTATGCCAATACATGGTTTGTATGAAAAACAGCTTTTGTATTATGTCTATAAATCTGTTAACAATATTGGACATCGAACAGTTATGATGAATAGAAATCAGAACCGATTTAATACAAGAAGTGGAGGTAATCTTGGAATTGCAAGATGCAGACTTGAGACAACTAAACAGAGAATTGGATATGCAGGAAGTTTGAAATTTAATGATTTGCCAGTTAACTTAAAATCAGTAACCCGGTTTTCACAATTTAAGAAAGATTTAAAGAAACATATATTACAGAACATCGAAATGCTTCTTGAATAAAAAAGAAAAGAAAAAAAAAATATTAATGAGTAATGCTTAAAGATAATTTTATTTATAAAGATAATTTTATTTTCAATACAATTAAAATACTATATTTTTGTATATGTCAACTCGTCTCACTAAGCCATTTTTAGGCGCGAGACAACTTATACTATGAATAATTTTGTACAGAATTTCAAAATAAATAAATAAATAAATAAATAAAAATAAAAAAAAATATTTGAGAGGAAATGTGTCCCCCCAATCACCACGACCCCCCTCCCCCCAAAAAAAATCAAACGCCCCTGCATTTTTTTTTATTTTTTTGCATGTTGGAGGGTATAAAAGATTTGGCACAGCCGAATTTAACACTCTTACTTGTTTTTTTTTTTTTAAATGGAAATTTGCTATGTGCGTTTAAAAAAAAATATTCAAAAATGTAAATTTTACCTTTTTAGGTATCAAAAATAAGTTTCCAAATTTTTAAAAATTACTAACAAAAATTATTAAAAAATCGGTAAAAAAATCAGTATTCAGTAAATTCCAAGCTCAAAAAATAACTAAATTTATACTGTAAAACTAAATTTATACTGTAAATTACTAAAAAAGTAGTAAAGTTAAAGTTATAACACTTTTACTGTATTTTTTACTGTAGGATTATTCTGGGTGTAGGAATTGTGTCTAAGTGACATATTACGAGAGCTTTTAAGGACCAATAACTAATACTGCAGGGAAATGAAAAATATTCCAATTGTTATGAAAATTAATAAATAAATTAACTAAAATAAAATAAATTATATAATATTATATAATATAACTGTGCCCGGCACAGTGTGCCTCTAATAAAACAAAAAAAAAATTTTTGGATTCTGGTGTTGTGACATAAAATTTTGTAACGACTGCTTGATTGGAATTTCCAAAAAAGGACATTAGTATTTTTTTTACAACCCAAAGAACAGTGCAGTGACACTTAATGTATATCAAATATAAACAATGTTTGCAAAAGAAAAAATTTCATCACAGAAAAGGTCTAAATTTTTTAAGATCTACTTTTATTAGGGGTCATAAAAATCAAATGTGGTTAAAAAGAAGTAAAAAAAAATATATTTTTTTATGTTTTTATGGCTTTTTAAATTCAAGTAGCTAACTCCTTTTTGTTATATGACATTGCATGCAAACGATTACTGATTGATGTAACATCTTTTGTGAACATCTTTAGCAATTCGTTAGTCAGGTAAAACCTAATATCAATTATCAATATAAAAAATTTATCACAGAAAAGGTATACATTTTTTTAGATCTACTTTTATTAGGGGTCATAACAATCAAATTGGGTTAAAAATAAGGATATGGTACATGACAAAAAAAATGTTTTATGTTTTTATGGCTTTTAAAATTCAAATAGCTAACTCCTTTTTGTTATGTGACATTGCATGCAAACTATTACTGATCGATGTAACATCTTTTGTGAACATCTTTAGTCAGGTAAAACCCAATAATGTGATGGAAAGAAAATGTTTGAGTTCATAATTAAAACAAACGAAAATAAGAATACAAAAAACCGAAACAAAACCGATACGAAAGTAGAAAAAAATGAATTGGTATTGGTTTTTTATTGGTATTGGTTTTGAAGAATAAAAGTATTGGTTTTTAATTGGTATTGGTAGTGGGGAATCGGTATTGGTTTTTTATCGGTATTGGTATCGCACAAATAAAGGTATTGGTTTTTAATTGGTATTGGTTTTCAATTTGAATTGGTATTAACGGGTATTGGTATCGAAAAGGTATTGGTACCCATCATTGGTTTTTTACCAATAAAATTGAAACTTTACAACTTTTTTGATGCGATAATGCTTACAAGGAATTCTCGTGCCTTAACTATTTGTTTTTTATAAAATTAACTTGGAAATTTGTACATTTACGAAAAAAATTGTAAAATTACAAAAAAATATTTATATACACCCAAAAAAAACGTGGGTATTCAATACTAAAAATTTAACTAAATTTTAGTCCAAAAGGACCTAGTGCAGAAATTGGTAACCAATACTAAATTTTTTTACTAAACTTACTGTAAACCAGTAAAAATTACTAATTTTAGTACTTTGAAGATACTAAAATTAGTAAATTATTAGTAGATTTTGGTACAAAATCACTTACTAAACCTTTACTGTAGAATTATTTTGAGTGTATAGATAAAAAATTTTTTGTTAAAAAACAAGGAAAACTGTAAGTTATTTGTAAAATGGGATTACGGGACTTTTTCTAGTAATTTGACAAGGTTCTTTTTTGAGTTTAGAACCAACTGTAAGGAGAAATATGTGTTTAAAGTCTCATGCACAGAAAAAAATAAAAAAAAATTTTGAGTAAATTTTTAATACTATTGAGTAAAAAATTACTCAATTTTCCACCAGTAAACGATTTAATAGTATTGAGTAAACTTTTAATAAAAAATTATTAAATGCTTAATAAAAAATTTGAGTAAATTATTAATTCACACAATTAATTATTTACTTAAAATTTTTTAATATTTTTAAGTAACTTTTTAATTGTGTCAAGTAAAAATTTACTCAAAATGTATCAAATTATTTTTTTAAAAAGTTTAAAAAGTTTCTAATTTTTTTTTCCAAAAAAATTGCTTTTACAAACTTTACCAAATATACTTATGTCTTCAAGACAAAGTAAAATTTTATAAAGATGATTTCAAACTTTCATATACATATGGGGGTTTTCGTGTCAACTGACACAACTTTTGAAACCGATGTCTTCCGATCGGGATGAAATTTGCACCAAGGTTAGTCCTATTGGATAGTAGTTCAGACACAATTTTTCAGCGAGATCGGTCAAGGACTCTCTGAGTTAGAGGGGGTCGAAATTTGACATTTTGGCCAAAGAGGTGTTTATTCTGATCCATGTAACTTCTTACCTAATGTTTTTAGCAAAATGTGTCCCAAAGAGTTTAGATAGCTATTTCTTCAGTCTTTCGAAAAAAAATTATAAAAAAAATAAAAAAAAAAATTTTGATTTTTTTTCTTAAAAATCTAAAACTTTTTTGACTTTTTCCTCAAATTGGGCCCTTTTTTTTTTTTTTTTTTTTGATTCAAAAGAAAGCTTAGGTCTTTTCCTTAAAGAGCTATGGGGTCGCTTAGTGGGATGCGAGTGGGATATCTATGAAAAAATTATTTTTTTAACTTTGGAACACAAAAAACGGTTCTTCAATTTGCACTATTAGGCGTGGGATAGCTAACCAGTTTTCGATTTCGATCCGCGATACCCTCTAATTTTTATAGGTTCGAAAAAGAAAGCACGAGCCAAAAAATAAGGGCGGTGGGGTTGGGCCATATGGCTCCTCATTGGGGTCAAAATTGGGCGTAAAGAGGTTACAATCCTCAAAAAGCCCCACAACTGCCCTAGAACTTCCCACGGAGGGGTGCAATGTGAGACCGACCTCTATTAATTTTCTGCCCCCAACATTTTTCTTGAATATACCTAACCTCTATTTCCACTTCCTAAGGGGGAACCCATACAAAATTACATTTTTATAAAATTTGCTCATCCCGCTCTAACTGTCCATAGGGTGCCCCTGGAGAAGTAAAATATATGACCGACCCCCAATATTTTTTCATGTCCAACATTTTCTCAGAATATACCTACCCTTTATTTTCAACTCTTAAGGGGGTCCCCATACATTTTTTTTTATTTTTTTATTAGTTTTTAAAAATACATTTTTTTATAACGTATGGGAGCCACTTAAGGAGTGGAGATAGGGTGTTATTATGTTCGGACAAAATGTTGGTAACTAAAAAATAATGGAGGTTGGTCATAATTTATGCCTCTCTAGGAGGCACGGTAGGGGCGGTAGGAGCTGGTTTAATAAAACAAATTTATAAAAAATAAAAGAAATGTATGGGGACCACCTTAAGGGTTAAAGATACATTGTAGGTGTGTTCGCAAAAAATGTTGGAATTAATAAAATAATGGGGGTCGGTCATACATTTGGCTCCACTTGGGGCACTTTAGGGTAAGTTAGAATGGCAGGATCAAATTTTTGAAAAATGTTTTGTATGGAAGCCCCCATAGGAAGTGGAAATAGGGGTAAGGTATGTTCAAGAAAAATGTTGGGGGCAGAAAATTATTGGAGGTTCGTCTCACATTGCACCCCTCCAGGGGCGTTTCTAGGGCAGTTTTGGGGCTTTTTGAGGATTTTACCTCTTTACGCCCAACTTTGACCCCCATGAGGGGCCATATGGCCCCACCCCACCGCCCTTATTTTTTGGCTCGTGCTTTCTTTTTCGAACCTTTAAAAATTAGAGGGTATCGCGGATCGAAATCGAAAACTGGTTAGCTATCCCACGCCTAATAGTGCAAATTGAAGAACCGTTTTTTGTGTTCCAAAGTTAAAAAAATAATTTTTTCATAGATATCCCACTCGCATCCCACTAAGCGACCCCATAGCTATTAAAGGAAAAGACCTAAGCTTTCTTTTGAATCAAAAAAAAAAAAAAAAAAAAGGGCCCAATTTGAGGAAAAAGTCAAAAAAGTTTTAGATTTTTAGTAAAAAAAATCTAAAATTTTTTTTTTATTTTTTTTATAATTTTTTTTCGAAAGACTGACGAAATAGCTATCTAAACTCTTTGGGACACATTTTGCTAAAAACATTAGGTAAGAAGTTACATGGATGAGAATAAACACCTCTTTGGCCAAAATGTCAAATTTCGACCCCCTCTAACTCAGAGAGTCCTTGACCGATCTCGCTGAAAAATTGTGTCTGAACTACTATCCAATAGGACTAACCTTGGTGCAAATTTCATCCCGATCGGAAGACATCGGTTTCAAAAGTTGTGTCAGTTGACACGAAAACCCCCATATACAAAAAACAATAAACTAAATGAGAATTCAAAACACCAAGAGAAAAAAAAAATAAATAAAAAAAAATATTAAATTTGTATTAAATTATTTACACAAATTTTATTTTCAATTTTTGAGTAAATTTTTAATTGCGTCAATTAAAAAATTACTCAATTTTTTTTTTTAAAAATTAAACAAGTGATTACTCAAATTTGTTTCCTCCATATTTTTTTCTGTGTGAGCACAGTATTGTCTTGAAACTTATTGAAAATAAAGAGTTTCCTCCCTAGTAGCTTAGCTTGGAGCTTTTGCGACTCCTAAAAATAGTTTTAACACACTCGAGAAGAAAAATAATGTAACTGGGGTAGCTAAAAGATGCGATTTGGAATCGCAAAACGAATTCCTGAAGCAAGGTTTTCAAAGTAAAAACACATGAAATAAAAGGCTTTTGATAAAACTTCAGTTACTCAAACAGCAGCACTGGAGGAAGAAATGTGAATGATATAGCATCAGCCTTCCAAAAAAACTGCCGAAAAAGTATTCGAAGACAAGAATATCACAAAATTGTTAACATGGAGCGATTCTGGTGGTACTAAAATGCAAAAATTCTATTATGGTCCTAGCAATGGAGTATTTTATTAAAACTCATGCCGATGATGAAAGCATTGCAATGAAATACTCATTACCAGGATTAAAAACTGACCGTTCTCATCCCCTTATGTACCCCCCCCCCCCCCCTAATAACATGTGACATTATTTTTCCTGCTCTACAAAATAAAAAAAATATTAAGAAGATTTCAGGTGGACACTAGGGAGGCTTACCTTGTAAGTCGGTTTATTTTTGACTTACAAATGTTGTTATATTATATTGAAATCCATATAACACAAGGTTCTATCTGCAAAAAATAATTTCTTACAGAAACACAAGGTTCTATTTGGCAGTTAGAACCATGTTGTCCAAATTCATGTGCCTTATCGTTGAGCAACAGAGTTCTATCTGCTTTTTGAGACTCAAATTGTGCAAAAACTAATATAGTAGCGCGAATATTTTCAAATACATAATAAAATTTAAGGACTAATTTAAAATTATTCAAAAACCGTTTTTAAATTTAGTCAAAACTGACTTAGTAAAGCGATTTACAATATTCAACCTTAGTTTTCTCAATAGTAGTGTTGGTGCAAATAGAACCTTGTTGTTCCAAGGTCGCGAAGTGTAAAAAAATTGGGAAAATCGAAAAAAAATGTTTTAAAGTATACAATTTGGCATAGAATGCCTCATATAGTATTGATTCATGAAACATTCTAAGACATTCTATGAATGCCTGACAGTCTGTATAACAACGATGCATTCCTAACCAAAAGAGCTAGGCCGCCGAAGTTAAGCACGAATGCATTTAAAAAATGAAGTTTTTATGACCATAATTTCAGAGATCAAAAAAAGCACCAAATTTTACTTTTTACCATTTTAGCATCGAAATTTTTTATTAATTACGTTTGTTGGAATGATTTTTTTGCTGGTCAAAATTCGTAATTTCTACTTTCTAGAACCGTTATATCAGGAGATAGAAAAAGTACCAAAGTAAAGTTTCCCCATTAAAAACGGAATTTCCAAAAGGTATTTTTTTCAGAATGTTTCCTTTTGAAAGAAAGATCTTCAAACTTCAAGGTTCTAAGTAGAACCATTTTTTCAAAATATATAAAAGTTACCAAAGTATAATTATTCAATCCTTTTTAGCTATTTTAAAAGGAATTTCCAAAAAAATCTTTTTTCAGAATGATTTTTTCTGCAAGATGATTTTAAGTACATTCCGAATTCCAAGTTTCTTGGACCATTATTTTAGGATATACTAAAAGTACCAAAGTACATTTTTTTACCGTATTAGCAAATTTAACGGCAATAACCAAAAAATACTTTTTTCAAAATTTTTTTTTCGCCGGAGATTCTAAATTTTAAGTTTCTATAGAAAATATTCACCAACAGTCTTATAAGACTGTTGGTGAATATTTTCTCGTAACGTGAACCCCATACTGTGGTTGGAGGGTATTAAAAATAAAAAAAAAAAACGCTTTTACTATTTTTTTTTAATTTATCATTTAGTCTTTATTCAAATTCATTTCTCTGATCTATTTCTTCAACAAAAGAGGGGCGGCAAAAGGTGTGGCAACTGGTGCAGCAAAAGCAGGAGCAGCAGCAACAACTGGTGTTGCAGCATAAGCAGCTGGGAAAGCAGCAGAGTGTGCTACAGTATGAGCATTATAACTGGAAGCATAAGGAGCAACATATGAAGCACTACCAACAACAGCTGGAGCGGTATAGGTCAAAGGTGCACTATAAGCTAAGGGGGAACTGTAAGCCAAAGGAGCCGAAACAGCGGAATAGGCCAAGGGAGAAGTATAAGCCAAAGGAGCTACAACACCGGGTTTAGCAGCGGCAACAGCCAAAACAGCGAAGAAACAGACAGCGATCTAAGGATATTAAAAAATTTAATTAAATGTTTGATATAGATTTGAATTCGTTTTTTTTTTTCAATACTTACGAATTTGAACATTTTGTTTAATTTTAGTTAGTTGACAAATTGTATTTGATAATTTTTGTTTAGCCAGCAGCAAGTTTTATAGTCCCCCACAAAAATCAAAAATATACAATATAGAGTACAAAATTGATTAAGTTTTATTATTTTTGAAAATATATAGCAAGGTCATGGTTAAAGTTACCACTCGCATACATATTTTAGTACATTTTTAGTACGCACAAATAATTTAACAATTGTTTAAATGTTTTTAAAATTCTTCAATTTAACATCGTACACTCAAAAAATGTTCATGTTTAGAATTTATAATTAGCTATTCATTGTATAGTATGACATTAAACAAATTTCCAAGAAGTTGTTTTTAAACCTTAACAATTTCAATAAAAACAACAACAATTTACCATTGAATAAAAACTGTAAAAAGAATCTTCAAAAATTTTATAAAGAGCTCTGTCGTGGAATCTAATTGAACTAAAATCATATTCTCACGATCTTTATGTACGGACAGCCAATGAAATTTTTCATTGGATCAATGTTTTTTTTTAAACGGCCTTGATTTTTTCATAAAATTTATGAAAAATTTCATTGCATTTCTGAAAAAAATCATTTATTTTAAGAGTTTTTCTTGTTATGAAACGTTTTTATTAAATCAATGAGCAATTTGGTTATTGCAATGAAATTTTTTATAAATTTTCTTTTGCCTCCAATAATGACTATTCATAGTCATTGTTGACTTATTAGGTATTTTTTTTTTTTCGGAAATCCCCTAAAAATCTGTCATCACCATTTTTGACTTTAATTGCTTGAAACTCAAAATATAAATTTAACGTTTGACTTTATTAAAAATTGCAACTATAGAAACCATTTTCATTGTTAAAATTTTCATTAAAATTGTGAATGAACAATGAACAACAGCACATCTGGTTATTTGAAGGTATATTTTTTTATTAACTGGTCTCTAACATATTGTTAAAAAGATTTCCTTTTATATTTTTAATTTTATACTCATGTCTAATTTTCTGTTTACGGTGCAGAAGTAACAAATACCATGTCAGACATTTGGTATTTTTAACATTGTTTAACAAATTCTTTAAAAAATTTTTGATTAAATTTTTTATAAACCTTACACTAGGTATATTAAGGAGCATAACAGTTTTGGGATGCAGTTTAAAATACAATTTAAAAGTTTGCAATAAAGTCAAACCTTTTTAAATCGAAGATGTTCTCCATCAAACCCTACTCATTCCGTATGTTACGCATTGAAATACAGTTCTAGGACTCCACTTAGTATTTTGTTAATTAATTTTGTTTCTAGTCAGAACAAGTCCGCAGTTCTGTACTTGGAACCAGGAAATTAGAAAATGTATTTTTTTTCCGAAACTCCCCTTTGGAGGGCGGTCAAAAATCAAATGGGCAAAAATGCAATCCCCTGCATGTGTCTGAAAAATCCAGACCATGTGGCAACACGATTGCAAAAAACTATAAATAGAGACAAGAGTTGAATAAATGGATGTGGTGAAGTTTAAATTGCTAGCGGCTGAACTGTTGTTGTTATAATTGTCAATCTCTCTGTAGAAAAAACTATTAATATGCAATGCAAGCAGTAATTATTAGAAAACGAATATTTATCCAACACATATCTAATCAATGCTTTGGCGGTAATGTCTAGAGTGCCATCCCACCAGTATTGTTAATGGTATGAAAATATTCATGGTTCAATTCTGGACAGGGCATTGATATTAATAAAATTCACATATTAGAAAAACAATTACCATTAACAAAAATAAAATGGCATTTAAGTCCTACTGATGAAGACAGTTAACTGCAACTGTCCGAAATGTCTATAGCTTTTAGAAATTAAATTTTTCTTCTACATTTTTTAACTCAAACCCTTATATCAAAATAGGTTTAGTTCGTAAATGGGTAAAATCGGGCCAGGGGGACAAAGACATGCCTTAAAAGAACTAAATCAACCTATGAAAACGCCATTTTTTAGGTTTTGATTTTGTTAAAAAAAATCAAACACTTAAATTTAAGAAGAAGTTCAGACGGACCCATGGGACTTAAAAATTTAATTTTTTCGCCCGCATACATTTGAGGGCGTGGATATAACAAATAATTCAAATAACACTGTACAACAAAATCAAATTTTTTCTAAAATTACAAGGTCAGACCAAAAAATTTTGATAGAATTAACAAAAAAAAAAATACACGTGTATCGGCGTTTTGAAAGTTTACATCTGGGTTTCATTTTAGGGGGAGGTAAAGTTTCCCCCAAATGCAAATGTTGTATTGTCAATCGTCATTGAATATTGAGTAAAGCTTGCGTTTAAAGTATATGGTGTGCTCAACAAATTTATGTAAAATGTTACGGAGAACATTTTTGTGGAATATATTAACCCTCTAACTCCTCAAGATAAGGGTATTTTTTTGTCCTTCTTTTTAAAAAGTGCAAAAAACACCATTAAAACAGGGATTTAAGTTGTTTAAATCTTCCGCAAAAAAAAAAATACCAAATGAAAGGTCTTTGGAAAACCTAAGACCGTGTCCAAACATGCACAACTTTTCGTCAAATTGAGTAAAATACCAAAATTTTAGGAAATTTTTGTTAATAAGTCGAAAAATATTAACTTCTTTGGCCCATTGTTATCACCACGAGATAGGTATTTTTAATACCTTTAATCTGATATCACATATGTCTATACTAGCTTACCATCCCGGTACTTCGTTACCGGTTGTATTAAATACCGAATAATAGAAGGATCAGGATTACTCCATCGATTTCAAAAAATTTCCCTAGGTAGTCTTTGTTTTATTTCCTTGTGGACGTTTACGTCTTTCATAAAATAATATTTCAATGAATAATTTAAACAATACAATTTGAATAACTTCGCTCGTACGTTATCATTTGCGTTCCGGTGAAAAAAAGATATTGACAATTTTCGAGCCATTATATCGGGTTTTTGGATTTTAAGTGAATAAATATTTCAGTGAAAAAAGAAATGGGAATAAAAATAAGTTTGAGTGAAAAAACATATAGGGAGAAAAAATATGGAATATAAAAAGTTAAATACATAAATTTTAGTAAAAAGTATCATTCCATATTGTTCCCTGCTCTATTCCATTTCGATCCCCGTTCTACTCCATTTCATTTCCAATTCCATCTCCTTTTGTTCCATGCAAGTTTCATTCCTCTCCGTATAATATAAGTACGTTAAAGAAATAAAAATTTATATTGTCATTAGTTTATAGATATGAAAAGTACCATTTTACACCACTTTTACCAGGTACCCCTTTTTATCCTAAAATTTTAAATTTTAAAATATGGCTGCTATTTCTAGGGCTATTAATTTTAATAGTTAGATAGGTAAAAATAACCATTTGCCTTCCCTTAAAATTAAATTTTCCAAAAAACCTTTTTTTGTGCTAGTTGATCCTATATTTAAAATATCAAGTTTCTGAACCATTATTTCAAGAAATATAAGAATAACCAAATTTACACTTCTTTATCCCCTTTACAATCAGTCGCGACCCTTAGAAACAGAATTTCCTAAAATAAAGCATTCAAAATTCCAGTGCCTAGGATCATTACTTCATGAAATATAAAAAGTATCAAAAAACCCTTTTTTATACCTCTAGAAACGGATTTTTTTAAAAAATACTTTAGCAGAATGTTTTTTCACCGAAGTACCCTACATTCCAAAATTCAAGCTTCTAAGGTCATTATTATAGGAACAAAAAAAGTACCAAAAGTTCCGTTAGAAACGGAATTTCCAAAAAGTATTTCTTCCAGAATGTTTTTTTCTTCATCGAAAAATCCTACATTCCATATTTCAATTTTCTAGGATCATTGTTTCAGCACTTTCGGTACTTTTAATAAAAGGTACTTTATATTAAAGGTAATTTTTTTAAAAGGTACTTTTTATAAAAAGTACTTTTTATAAAGGGTACTTTTTATAAAAGGTAATTTATATAAAAGGTACTTTTTATAAAAGGTACTTTTTATAAAAGGTACTTTTAATAAAAGGTACTTTTTATAAAAGGTACTTTTTATAAAAGGTACTTTTTATAAAAGGTACTTTTTATAAAAGGTACTTTTTATAAAAGGTACTTTTTATAAAAGGTACTTTTTATAAAAGGTACTTTTTATAAAAGGTACTTTTTATAAAGGTACTTTTTATAAAAGGTACTTTTTATAAAAGGTACTTTTTATAAAAGGTACTTTTTATAAAAGGTACTTTTTATAAAAGGTACTTTTTATAAAAGGTACTTTTTATAAAAGGTACTTTTTATAAAAGGTACTTTTTATAAAAGGTACTTTTTATAAAAGGTACTTTTTATGAAAGGTACTTTTTATAAAAGGTACTTTTTATAAAAGGTACTTTTTATAAAAGGTACTTTTTATAAAAGGTACTTTTTATAAAAGGTACTTTTTATAAAAGGTACTTTTTATAAAAGGTACTTTTTATAAAAGGTACTTTTTATAAAAGGTACTTTTTATAAAAGGTACTTTTTATAAAAGGTACTTTTTATAAAAGGTACTTTTTATGAAAGGTACTTTTTATAAAAGGTACTTTTTATAAAAGGTACTTTTTATAAAAGGTACTTTTTATAAAAAGTACTTTTTATAAAAGGTATTTTTTTTTTAAAAGGTGCTTTTTATAAAAGGTACTTTTTATAAAAGGTACTTTTAAAAGGCACTTTTTATAAAAAGTACTTTTTATAAAAGGTACTTTTTATAAAAGGTACTTTTAATAAAAGGTACTTTTTATAAAAGGTACTTTTTATAAAAGGTACTTTTTATAAAAGGTACTTTTTATAAAAGGTACTTTTTATAAAAGGTTCTTTTTATAAAAGGTACTTTTTATAAAAGGTACTTTTTAATAAAAGGTACTTTTTATAAAAGGTACTTTTTATAAAAGGTACTTTTTATAAAAGGTACTTTTTATAAAAGGTACTTTTTATAAAAGGTACTTTTTATAAAAGGTACTTTTTATAAAAGGTACTTTTTATAAAAGGTACTTTTTATAAAAGGTACTTTTTATAAAAGGTACTTTTTATAAAAGGTACTTTTTATAAAAGGTACTTTTTATAAAAGGTACTTTTTATAAAAGGTACTTTTTATAAAAGGTACTTTTTATAAAAGGTACTTTTTATAAAAGGTACTTTTTATAAAAGGTACTTTTTATAAAAGGTACTTTTTATAAAAGGTACTTTTTATAAAAGGTACTTTTTATAAAAGGTACTTTTTATAAAAGGTACTTTTTATAAAAGGTACTTTTTATAAAAGATACTTTTTATAAAAGGTACTTTTTATAAAAGGTACTTTTTATAAAAGGTACTTTTTATAAAAGGTACTTTTTATAAAAGGTACTTTTTATAAAAGGTACTTTTTATAAAAGGTACTTTTTATAAAAGGTACTTTTTAAAAAAAAATAATTTTAATAAACGGTACAGAATTTTCAGAAAGTACTTGTTTCAGAATTTTTTATTTCACTAAAGGATCCTACATTCTAAATTTCAAGTTTGAATGACCATTATTTTAGTAAATAAAAAAAAGTACCAAAAGTACACTTTTTTACCCATTTCACTCCCGTAGAATCTACATTGGCAAAAACCCAGCCGTAGTGAACCGAAATTGCAAATTTCAAGTTTCTAGTACCATTATGTCAGGAGATATAAAAAGTACCAAAAGTACAGTTGTTAACCCCCTCAGAATCAACACTGGCAAAAATCCAGCCTTAGTGGATCTATATTTCGGGAGGTGAACATACAGTCCAAATTTCAAGTCTCTATGACCATTATTTCAGGAGATATAAAAAGTGCCAAAAGTACAGATTTTTACCCTTTTTACCCCCTTAGAACCAACATTGGCAAAAACCCAGCCTAACTGGATCTAAATTCCATAATGTAAACATACAGTCCAAATTTCAAGTCTCTGTGACCATTATTTCAGGAGATATAAAAAGTACCAAAAGTACAGTTTTTTACCCTTTTTACCCCCTTAGAATCAACATTGGCAAAAATCCAGCCTTAGTGGATCTATATTCCGGGAGGTGAACCTACAGTCCAAATTTCAAGTCTTTAGCTTCAGCGGTTTGGGCTGGGCGATGATGAATCAGTCAATAAGTCAGTCAGTCAGTCAGTCAGTCAGTCACGTTACTCTTTTATATATCGTGAACCTATATTCAAAATATGCCAACTCAAATTTGACGGAAATGAGTTTCCGATGGCAAATAGCTCCCCTATGTAATACCTATCTGCCATAAAAATTTCAGAGCAAAAAATTAATTTGTTGTCGTTTTACATCCATTTTAGTTATTCTGCCAACTCAAAGTACATATTTTTTTGGTGGAAATAAATGCCAACTCCCATTGTAAATTTCCAAAAATTTTTCGAAAAATTAAAAAAAAAAAATTAGACCACATATCTTATTGCATTTGCCATGCTAAACACGAATCTTGTAAAGATTTTGATATCTAATGACTGGTTCTAGAGATATTGCCATTTTAAAAATATCGGTAAATAGTGTTTGCAAAAATAAAAATTGCTTATATTTATGTAACTTTCAAACTATTTATCAGATTGAAACATTATGAATGGGGCAAATAAAGTCAATGATATAAGCTTTCAAAATAGCTGGCTTGGAATGACCCTATTGCAATACAGCTTGAGTTACAGACTGCCAAAGTTGACCACCCTGAGATTAAAAGGCTTTCGGAGCTAGTAACTTTTAAAAATATGCAAAGTTTTTTAATTTTTTGTTCAGTTTTTGCAACTACCGTACTAAGGATAACAAAAACCAAAAAAAAAAAAATTTTAAAAATTTTTCCAAAAAAAATGTATTTTTATTTTCCGACAAAATATGCCAACTCTAAAAAAATATTTGTTTTTTGATATAGTAATAAATGCCATCTCTGAAAAATATGCAAACAAGTGTAAAATATGAAAATTTGTGCATAGGTAAAAATTGTTTAGAATATTTAAACCATCTTGTGGAAGGTACATTGTTTATTTTTGCAATAATACGCGAAATAACTAGTTTTTTAGCTCTCCTGAACAGTAAGCTTTTTCGAGTTGGCATTTATTGAATATAGTTCGACGATATATAGATTAATTTAGGCGTTAGGTATAAATAGGTGTAAATCGTAAAAAACTGAAAAAGGTCAATTTCCCCCGTACAAATCGACCCCCCCCTAAAAATGAGTTTGGGGCGCTAAAAAAAATATGTTTCGAATTAATTTTTGTTCTAAACAACATATCCAAATTTCATGAAGATCGAAGGATGACACCAGGGATGACACCAGTCCCACTTATTTTTTGGGTTCTTGTGAATTTTTTATGATTTTCGATTATTTTTTTTTTGAATTTCTTGAATAGTTGTAGATTTTAAAAATATTTTTTGAATTTTATTTTTGATTTAATATCAATTTCGCTCAACTTTTCCCGAGCTGTTCTTTCCTGTTCTATTCTTTTTGCCCTGCCATTTTTCTGAACTCTATAAAAAACATATATCGTGGAAAATACCTGAAGTGAACACACTTTTGAAACCGATGTCATCCGATCGGGCTCGAACTTGCACAAATGTGCGACCTATTGGTTAGTACACTCAAAATAATTACTCTGTTAAATATTCTGTAAAATGACTGTAATCTCAATTCGGCAGATATTTGACAAAGTTATCGAAGATAAACAATTTTCTACATAAACTGTATGAATTCTACATGACTTTTTTTTCCCCCAGAACTTGTTCATACAGTTTATGAATTTGTACATACTGAGAATTAACAAAGTTTTGATGATATTTTGGTACATTTTGATTTATTTCTTTACTGAAACATTAATACAGTATACAGTATACAGTAGTTCGATAAAATTTCGGGGTTTTTCACCGAAATTTGGAGGGTTTTCTAAATAAAACAACAGTTTTTTTTATTTTTCAACTTTTATATTTAATACGCACATAATTACATGAAATAGTATATTGCAAATAAATATCATGATTCAGCATACCTGCAACACACTTTCCATCAATATTTCGAGGCAGAAATTTTAAAATTTTAGCGAAATTTGTTGCGACTTTGTTGAACAAGATAACTCACATCATTTGTTGAAATATCAAAAAAGATGGAATTTCTGGAAAGAAATTTAAAAGATTTATAAATAAAAGTATACATGAATTAGTGTAACTAGGTTTACATACCATTTAACGGTGGAAAAACGGCGATTTTTCTTGATAAATAATTTCCACAACAAAAGATAATTTTTTGACTTTTATTTTTTTTTTTTCAAATAATTGTAGTTTGAATTATTTTTGAAAAAAAACAGTAGGTTCATAAATAGTATGATTTTTTTAATAAATAGTTTGAATTGATTTTAAAGATATGTGTTCATACTATTTATGAACAAAATTTGTTCTGTGTAATTTATTTTTACAATTTTTAAGTATTTTAAGTGAGTTAAACTAAAAGTGTTGTGCATTAAAAAATATAAAATTTTGTGCTCTTTCTTTTGAAAGTATTTCTCAGCCGGGAAAACGTGTAGTTATTGAAATATGTAATTTTTTTAATTTGTATACTTTTGTTGTTGTTTTTGCACAACTTACGAACAAAATTTCGATAAATTATGGAGTGTTTTTAAAATAATTTTTACATATATTTAGTCTTAACAAAATGTTGATTTTTTAATGAAAATAAAAAGAATATATATCAAATTATAAATTAAACATGGGTTTTTTATTTTTAAGTTAATATTTATAGGGGAAAAAGTCCATTCTAATTACTTTCAGTTAGCTTTTTGCACACGAAAGTAAAACGAAAAAAAAATTCGGAAGTGAAACCCAGGACACCAAAATATTCGGAAGTGTTTCACTTTCACGTGGATGTGAAAATCATGACAGACACGAAAATGAAACTTTGTATCAGAGGGGGAGTAGGGAAATAAAATTAAGGCCTCTGTTCTGTCTTTCACAACTTTTCAAATCACATGAAAATTTCCGAATCACATGAAATCAAGTTTAGTGTTTTGTTGTTCACGTTTTCATTCGAAGTTGAAATCGAATATTTAAAACTTAAAAAATTATAAGGAAAAAAAATGCATTCGTTTTACTTTCACCAAATTTTGTTTATGTGAAACAAAACGAAAAAGAAATTCGGATGTGAAATCTAGAACACCAAAAAAATTCGGAAATTTTCATTTTCACATATTTTATGTGAATTACTTTTTTTGAAACAGCAGCCTAACGGAGGCATAATAGGCCTCTGAGTGAATTTGCCAAATGGCGAACGCCCATCATTCCTAACCTAGCAAAAACTTGTTTAATGGTTTATATCTTTGCTGTTTCATTAAAAACGTGAAATTGGGTTCACTTATAAGCTTTAAATTAACACCGATAATTATGCAAGCTAAAAATAAGCGTGGATAATATATTTTGAGTAGGTTTATTCTAGCGCGAGGTCTTTATTTCCTTTACTAATTAAAACTATGATATTCTCATAGAATAATTTTCAAGAAAATTATTTTTCTGTTTTAAACGACGCGTGTTTTTAAAAAAAATATATTCTATACTATACTATTTTTTTTTTTTTTTTTTTTTGGTTTCAAGCTAAAAACATAAAGTCATCTCAAATTTGTTTAACAGAGTAATAGAAAAAACTGTGTTAGGGGGTGCATTGTCACGTCTTGACCGATATATGTCACTCATTTGAGTTTTTGGTCAAGGGTACTTAAAAATTCGTTACGACTAAATATATTTCACTTAGTTGTTTCTTTGCATCTTCCCCAATTGGTGTTTTCATTACAAAAGTTGTGTTAACAAACAAGTGTCGGTCAATTGCAATATGACGCAAGTTAGACATTAATACTGACTGGTACCACTTTTAGCATTGTCTTCTTCCAAAGACACACACCAACACACATAATAGGGATCTATGTTTGCATTCAACCAAAATTACATTCTTTTATTCGTTAGGAAAACTGAAAGCAAATACTGATACTCGACGATGACGGTAAGTTAACAAGAAGTTGAAAAATTTACACCAACATTTCAGAAGAAAAAGTAAATACTGAAAAACGGGGGAAAAATAAGAAAAAAAAAACAAACATGACTAATCTAACGCACTTACAACAAAAATATATAAGACATAAAGTGGTTTTAGTAAAATGAAACTTATGTTACTCAACACAGAATGAATGAAGGGCAGGCACTATGGGGTGAGTGGGTTAAAATGTATTCGGAAAAGTCTTCAAATCTCATAGGGGGGGTATAAGAGGGAGGACAGACTTCGATTAATTTGATTTTGGAATTTCAGATTCTCAGATAGTTTTCGTTCAGAAAAAATCTCAGATTCAAATATATTTTTCGTATAAAAAGTCTGTGACATGTTTTGTAAAGAAAAATCTTAGAATTTGAGAAATTTTTTCTAGTACAATTTGTTGTAATATCTAGAAAAATTTTCTGAAAATGTTTAAAATAATTTTCTGGCGAATTGTTCTAAGGGAATATCGTAGTCTTAATGAGTAAAGAAAAGTGACCTCGAGCTTTGATAAACCTACTCCAAATACAATATTTTAAAGGTTAAATACAACAATTTTTATTTTTTTTTTATAAAAATTAATCAGAATATTTTGAGTTGGTTTTTTGCTATTTATTTCCTTTACTAATTAAAACTATGATATTCTCATAGAATAATTTTCAAGAAAATTATTTTTCTGTTTTAAATTTATTTATGTTGGTAATTTTTTGAAAGACTTAATCGACACCTGTTTCGGAATTTTGAGATTTCGAATAAAGCAATTTTTATTTTTTAATAAAAATTAATCAGAATTTGAATTAATCAGAATTTTCTGAAGTTTTAAAATCTTTTTTTTTTTTGGAATTTCCTCAGTTTTTTTTTTTTTTTGTGTGCTACCCCATAGTGACCATACCAACATTTGAATGAAGGAAGTACAACAAGACCAACAACACAAAAAAAAAATTGAATCAACCAGAAATAAGTTAAAAAATCTTGTTAAAAATGTGAATGAATCGTCAGAATACAAAAAAATATGTATAAAAAAAATAGCAAGCCAGCAATTCAAGAAGAAAAATGCCTTTGTTACTAGATTGTTGGTTTTTTATATACAATTCTATATTTTTTTTTTCTTCCTATTCTGTGTGAATTGCGAATTTTCTTTTTTACATCATTTGAAAGATTTATGTTTTCTTAAGCTGTTTTTTTTTTATTATAAAATTTTGTTTAAGGAATTTTTTTACTTAACTTGTAATTTAAAACCTACTGGATTCGTTTTTTTGTTTGTTTGTTAACCACTGAAGTGGAATTTTTTTTTTAAAGTTAAAGAAATAATACAAGGACTTTCATGAATTTTTTATTAAAGAAAATGAAAAATTTTTGAAGGCCGGTTAAATTGACTTATATAAAGTTTTTATTTTTTCAAGGATTTCATAAAAAAACAACTGCGAAATTTGTTTTTTTAATTTTAAACGAAAACGCTGATTGTCTGTTGTCGGATGTCCCTCTTATGTCTTTTTCATTGAACTGTAGGACAAACCTGGTTTTCATCCAATTTAAAAATACCCAAGCAGAAACAGTCTGCTGTCGACCCACAGTGCTTTGTCCCATTGACAAAAATCAAAAAAAAAAAGTTCCCATCGTTTTTATTAAAATATATTTTTTTGTAAAGGTAATAAGGTAACTTAATATTTTAATAATAATCCCTTTCGATATAACTCTTTTTGTCGCCACAAGGGGTCGCTAAAGTTAGAGAATTTCCAAGCAAAAGGTATTAAAAAAAATAATATTATTTTGAGTTTTACAAAAATAGTTCCCAAAAATTCAGTTTTTAAGATAATGACTTGATTTTTTCTGAAAAAAATTAGAAAATATATTTGAAATACGGAAAATTTTTTGTTGGAGATAAAAAGTTAAAGTATGTGCCTTTTGTCAGACTTTGAATTACTACTTTTTTTTTGTGAGGATCTTTAAAATAACAAAAGTTTGATGGAGTATTAAAAAAATATATGTTAACCGATTTTTGATTTCATAATTTTTTTTTAAAGCCTTGACCTTTATCTTTCAAAGAAAAAAAACAACGCTTGCAACTTTTGAGTAGAACTTTAGATATATATTTTTTTTAAAGTGCCTAAAATCACATTTTTTAAAAATCCATTTTAGTGGCTGACGAAAATAGCCGTAACTTTTTTGCTTTTTAATGAAATGGCTTGATTTTTTTTTTAAAAACTTTAAAATATATATTCTTTTACCAGAAAAAATTACCTTAGTATTAAGCAATAAGTTGTTTTTCTAAACGCATTGAAAGTTACCTAAATTTTTAGTTTGAAGACCCAAAATTTGCAAATTTTGAAAAAATATTAAAAAAATATATGTTAACCGATTTTGGATTTTTTTCTTTTTTTGAGAAGTTTAAATCTTTATCTATTAAATAAAAAAGTAAACAGTTGCAACTTTTTTTTAGAACGGCAAAAAAAAATTTTTTTCGAAGTGTCTATTTTTTCGTTATTTTTTGGTAACAGCTGAGAGTTGACAATGTTTGAAAAAATATTATAGACAGTGGCGTATACAGGGGGGGGGCCCGGGGGCCCGGGCCCCCCCCGAAATGATTTCACAAATTTCAGGATTTCGTATCAAATAACAAGTACAATATTAAAAAACTTCTTAAAAAAATTCAAAAAACAAGAATCCAAAATTTTTGGAAGAAAAATGATTTGAAATTAAAATTTTTTTTCTGTTAAAATAATCTACAAATCTAAAAATTTTTTCTTAGAATTTGAAACTTTTCAATTTAAGCTTTATGTACACAAAAAATGGACATAATTGTAAGTAAATTGTAGTCAAATATTAAAATGCGTCTTTGTCTTTTAGAAAATGTGTCAGAACGAGCCTACTTCATAAAAAAAATAAACTTTCTATAAGAAAAATGTCTGAGAATCTAAGACTTTTTCTATAAGAATAATGTCTTAAGATATTAGGCTTTTTCTCAGAATCTAAGACTTTTAATCTAGGAAAAATGTCTCAGAAACTGAGACTTTTTCTATAAAAAATTCTTTTCTATATAAAAAATGTTTCAGAATCTGAGAACTTTCCATAGGAATAATGTCTCTAAATCTAAAAAATGTCTCAAAATCTGAGATTTTTTCTATAAAAATTTTTTTTACAGTCTTTGGCTTTTCTATATGAAAAATGTTTTAGAATCTGTGAACTTTCTATAGGAATAATGTCTCTGAATCTGACAATTTTTCTTACAATCTAGAAAAAATTTCACAGAATCTTATACTTTTTTTACGAAAAATGTCTCAGAATCAACGAATTTTTCTTAAGGAAAATTATCTAAGAGTTTGTGTATAGGAAAAATGTCTCAGAGACACAAGCTGCGACTTTTTGTATTGAAAAATGCTCCTAATCTGAGGCTTTTTCTATTGTAAAAATATTTTTTTCTATAAGAATAATGTTTCAGAATCTGAGTATATTTCTATGTGAAAAATATTTTAGAATCTGAGACTTTTTCTTTAGGAAAATGTCTCACAATCTGAGGCTTTTTTTTATTAAAAATGTTTCAGAATCTGCCAATTTCCTATAGGCAAAATGTCTCAGAATATGAGACTTGTTCTATAGGAAAATGTCTAATAATTTAAGACTTTTTCTATAGGAAAAATGTTTCAGCATCTGAGACTTTTTCGATAGGAAAAATGTCTCAGAATCTAAGAAATTTTCTGAATAAAAAATGTCTGAGAATCTGAGACATTTTCTATAGGAAAAGTGTCAAAGTATCTGAGACTTTTTCTATAGGAAAAATGTCGAAGAATCTGAGACGTTTTCTATAATAATCTGAGACTTTCTATAGGAAAAATGTCTCAGAATTAGAAAATTTTTCTATAGGAAAAATGTCTAAAAATCTTAGACTTTTCTATAGGAAAATTTTCTCAGAATCCGAGAGTTTTTCTTTAGGAAAAAGATTTTAGAATCTATGACTTTTTTAGATTGGTTTCTTTTTAAAAAGGTCTCAGAATGTGAATTATTTTTTTTCTATGTTTCAGAATCTCAGATTCTGGGAAAATGTCTTACAATCGGGGTCTTTTCTTTTGGAAAAGTATTTTATGAATATGTTTATAGAATAATTTTCTAAAGTGACTTTTTCCCGAGAAACATTTTCCTTTGGAAATATGATTTAGAGTCTTTGACTTTTTCTATAATAAAAACTGTCTTAACTGCACCTAGAAAAGTTTTACAGTAAGTATTTACAGTTATTCAAAAAGTTTTAAGTAAAGTTATTTTAAACGTTTTATCGTTTGTTTTTCAAAAAAAAATTAAATATTGAATGATTTATACAGTTGTTAAAACAATAAACTACAAAAATTTACGGAAAAACATTTTTATCAGTTACATTATTTTTCACTGATTATTCCGTATAATTTTACAGAAGTACGGTTTTTGTAGTTTGTTATTCAAAAAAAAATGTTTTTACTCCACAAAATAAAAAGTAAACAGTTAAAATAACTGAAATATCATTTGATTTTACGGAATGTCTAGTCATTTATTAACATTTAAAAATAACAGAAAAAGTATGTTGTTTCAAGTAAGTAGTCCGTTTTTTAAAAGGAAAAACGATTGTTTTAAATGTTTTTTCAGTTGAATTTACTTACAAAATATTTTGAGTGTGGAAATTGTCATAGAATCTTAGACTTTTCTTTGAAAAAATATTCAGATTCTGATAAAAAAGGCTTGGCTCTCAAAAAATTTTAAAATATAAAAAAATTTTAATTTTTTTTTCCGCCAACAGTTTTAAACTTACAAAAAAATGAAGAGTCTGATTGTGTTACATTCAGTTTAAGGAAAAGATCAAGAAAAATTCTAAAACATGTGCTGTTATGTAAATTTTTTGTAAAAAAAAAAATTTTAAAAAATGTTGGGCCCCCACCGAAATAAAATCCTGGATACGCCCCTGATTATAGAAATTATGTTAAACCTTTTTTCAACCCAATCAGCAGAAAAATAAGAAAAAAAAAGTAGAAAAGTTAAATTTGGCTTCACCAAATCCATGAAAACTGTCCACAATGGCAAACAAAATTTGAAAACAAATGAATTTGAGTAGGGCAGTATGCTTCTTCCCATGGATAAAAATAAAAAAAATAAAATTGTCTAAAATTGTTATTAAAGACAGATTTTTTGAAAGATAATTAAGTTTTTCAAATAAATGTGAAAAAAACATTTAGTGTAATTGCTTTTGATGCCACGAGAGGGCTCTAAACTCAGAGAATTTTATGCAAAAATAACTTAACATAATAATTGGGTTAATTGTTTCAAGACATTAATTCTCGAAAATTTATTTTTTTAAAAACTGATTTGAAGTTTAGGATTTTTTTACCCATTATGGATTATTTAATTTTTAACTGTAGCTAGAAATTATGTTTAATTTAATATGTCAAATTATAAGTTAGATTAAAGAAACTGTGAAAAAAAGGTAATTTGGTATTGCTCTTTAACCTTTAAATACCTGTTTTATAGGTTTTATGTTAGAATTTTTGTAAAAGCGAATAATGTGACCCTTTAAAATGGGAGATAAGGGTTAATATGTCCCAAGAAAAACTGCCATTAAATTTCACTAAAAATATGTAAAAACATAATTTAGCCCAGCAGTAAATTCAATAAATTTTTTAGTAAATATAATATTTTTCTTATTTCAATCTACTTCAGTAAAACACAATTTAACAATATGTGATACTTTACAATTTTTTTTTATGCATTTCCCGTGTAAAAAAATAATTGGATCAAAACATATCTCTTTTGATAAAAACATATATGGATCATATCTAAATGGATATAATCAGATCTACTCCATATATATTCATATCTGCTTCAGATATGTTTTGATCCGTAAATTGAGTCTACCCGAATAAAAAAAAGTTATATGACGCAATATTTAATTATATATGAACAGATATGCTTTTATGTAAATCCATATTAATTTTGATCCGAAAATTGGCGGATCGAATATTATACGATTGTATCAAATTCTATTATTTTTGATAAAATAATATCAAATTTGATTAAGTTTGATCCCAAAAATGGGTCTATCTAATTGTATTAAATCATATCTTATCTGTTAAAATTAGATAAATTTTTATATAATTAGATGAAATCTGGTGAATTTTTTTGGAATTTTAAACGTGAAATTAGAAATTATTTTATCAGATTGGATACATTATCAATTAGAAGAGTTTTTATTGCATTCTTCGGAATTTTTTCGGGACTTAGCAAATTATTAAAAATTTTTAATTTTTTTTCTAAAATCATTTTTAAGGGATTTAAAAATTCCAAAAAATGTTTGAGTCTTAGAAAATTTAAAAACATTTTTTCGGAACCTAAAAATTTTTCAAAAAAAAATAAAATTTCTCCTAAAAACATTTTCAATGATTTTTTTATTCCAAATGACTTTTTTACTCCGGGACTTTGGAAAATTTTCATAAAATTTTTTAGGACTTGAAAATTTTTAAATTTTTATTTAATTGTCCGGGACTTAGAAAATTTTTAAAAAAATTTTCGGGATATAATTATAAATAAAATCATATACCTTTTTATCTGCCATATCTAAAAATTCCCGACATTATATGTCATATCTAATTTCATATAGATCGGTATGTAAATAGATATGAATATGTATGTTATCATATTAAAAAATAAGGAAAAAATACAATGCTATATATAAACTTATATGTTCATATCAATGTTCATGCATAGCCATATATAAATATAAATAATTATATAATAGCATATATGATTATATCAGATCTTTTTTACTCGGGTATCTGACAATTTTACATATATGAACATATCTGAAAATGTCTGATCATATATGTCATATATGCCAGATAGACTCAATTTACGGATCAAAACATATCTGATGCAGATATAAGTATATATGAAGTAGATGTGATTATATCCATTTAGATATGATCCATATATGTTTTTATCAAAAGAGATATGTTTTGATCCAATTATTTTTTTACACGGGTTTCCTTATATCGTACGAACTTTTGACCTTTGAAAACCCCTAGTAAAATTCGATGCTTAAAAGTTTTGTAGAATACTTTAACCCTTTAAACCCACGTGTTAGTGGTTTTCTATGAGGGTTTTTGGAAAATGGACTAAAATGACCCCTAAAAATACGAGATAGAGGGTTAATGTATTCTAAGAAAATAACCGTCATAAAATTTCACTGCATACATCAATTAACTTTATTTAGCTCAGAACTTGCTTAAATACTTTTTTTTTTACTTTTTCCAACCGCTTTGGAAAAAAATTCCACCATTTTTCAATAAAGGATATTTTTGTATTTTCCACATTAATAATCCGGTTTTACCCAAATTTGGCAATAATATATTCCTTATAAATATTAATTTACGTACCAACTTTTGTTACGATCGGAATATTTTTGTTGTAGTTATAGCGTTTTTAGGAAAAAGGATATATGGCAGGACCTAGAGTCCTTACTTCGATTAAGCTGAAAATTTACATACATGTTGTTAGTTGTATATGCATCCGAATAACCACTTTTTGTTCTTTTGCGGACATTATTGTAGCTAAAATAACATTTTTAAGTTTCAGGACACATGGGAGGTAGGCGTGTCCTTGCACCGATTTTTCCAAAAATTAATATTTTTCTTAATTAAGGTATTTGCTGTTAGTGTACCAAATTTCAAAAACGCCTGACCACTCCATCTATTTTTGCCGATTTTAACATGGGAACAAAGCACTGTGCGACCGCACCCTTCACAAATTAAATTTCCAGATTAAAAACAAAAAAGCACAAAAAAAATACCTCGAGCTTAAATAACCCAATTCAAAATACACAATTTTTTTATTTAGTTTTTTTTTTATTGTCTTCATTATTTTGTAAACAAATATTAAAATTCGTCATTTGAAGTCTCTTTGTAATTAAATGCTATGAAACAACGTGTTTACCAGACATGTGCACGAATGCATTTAAAAGTCGTTTAAAGACATTCTAAAAATTTAGAATGAAAACACTAATTATTCTTTCAATTCGAAACGAATGAATAATGTATTCTATGCAATATTTTAGAATTAGAACTATTCTAAAATACTGTACTCTGAAGCGAAATCAAAAAAAAACAAATAATTTTTTCAAGAAAAAAGGATTTTTTTGACAAAATTTTCGGAAATTTCAAAATATAAAAATTTAATATGCTAATATCTTGAAAACTAATAGAGCCAAACGGAGCAAAATTTCGGTTAAAAGCGATGGCGCCCCTAAAGTTAACCCCTTCATATGTGTAGACCTTATTGAGTCCTATTCGTATTCCCAGAAATTTTAAAATCCTCATATCTTGGTAACTACCGCCGATACAGGAAAAAGTTGAAAAACAATTTTTAAGCTTTTGGATCTTAGGACAAGACTACCGAACACCTGAAAGCAATCCAAACAATAGTTTTCAAGTTATTTAAGTTTCATTTTAAGGACCCTATAGGTCCTAAAAATAAAGTCTTAAAACTAAAATTGCCATATATCGAAAACTAAGCAAGAAAGAGCAAAACCCTATTGGATCCTAACTTTGAATTATAAAATTTGAATTCCCGGAAATTTTAAAATGCTCATATCTCGGTAACTACCACTCACACGACAAAAAGTTGCAAACAAATTTTGTAACTCTTGAATCGTAGAATAAGACCACCGAACACCCATAAGCAATTCGAGCAATAGGTTTTGAGTTATTTCCAAAACCTATTGCTCTCGGGTTTTTGGTAGTCTTAATCTACGATGCAAGAGCAAAATTCCTTTACAACTTATTGTTGGGTAGGCGGTAGTTACATAGATATGAACATTTTAAAATTTCCGGGAGTACGAATTTTTTGATTGAAAGTTAGGATCAAATCGGGTCCACACATGTGAAGTGATTAACTTTCGCTGTAGGGTTGCCATTGATTTTAATCCGAAATTTCGCTCTGTTTTTCTTTATCTTACTTAGTTTTCGAGATATCAGCATTTTAGTTTTTGGACCTTATTTTTAGGACCCAATAGCTTTAACACATTTGAAACGTAAATAACTCAAAAGCTATTGCTCGAATTGCTTTCAAGTGTTCGGTAGTCTTGCTCTACGATCTAAGAGCTACAAAATTTCTTTTAAACTTTATGTCGTGTCGCCGGTAAATACAGAGATATTAGCATTTTAAGTTAGGACCCCACACATGTGTTGATGTCAACCATCGATTTTGATCCGAATTTTTGCTTCTTATTTTTGGACCTTATTTTTAGGACCCAATAGATTCAATACTTTTGAAACGTAAATAACCCAAAAAATATTGCTTCAATGTGTCGGGTGTTCGGTAGTCTTGCTCTACGACCCAAGAGCTACAAAATTCCTTCAAAACTTTTTGTCGTTATGTAACACAAGGTTAGGACTTAACGGAGTCCAAACATGTGTATATCTCAATTTTTTCTAAAGGGTCGCCATAGATTTTGATCCGAAATTTTGGTTAGTTTTCGAGATATCGGCATTCTAGTTTTGGGACCTTATTTTAGGACCCAATAGGTTCAACACATTTGAAACGTAAATAACTCAAAAACTATTGTTCAAATTGCTTTCGGGTGTTAGCTACAAAATTGCTTCAAAACTCAATAGAGTCCACACATACCAACGATTGTAATCCGAAATTTTGCTCCGTTTTGCTCTATCTTGCTTACTTTTAGAGATATTAGCATATTAAATTTTAATATTCTAAATTCGGTGAGTGAGTGAAAATATGAGATGCACATGAGCATTCTCATGAGAATTTTCATTCATTCAACCGCACACGAAATTTTTTATTTTTTTATTTCTCACACACAAGCAGTAAAGCAAGAAACAAATCTGCTTCTTTCATGGCACACAAATGAAACTGTTTCTGTTTATTTCATTTTCAATGCTTGGTGAGAAGGAATGAAAACAAGTGAAGTGTTAAATTCGGCTGTGCCGAATCTTTTATACCCTCCAAAATGTAAAAAAAATAAAAAAACATGTAGAAAAGTTAAATTCGACTTTGCCGAATCTATGAATACCATCCACAATGCATTTTTTAAAGGACAGTACATTTTTTAACGTGAACAAATTATCAATTTTGATTAGAAATATATTATTTTGAGTAAAAAACTTTATTTGTCATTTAAAAAAAAAAATTACTAATTTTATTTTTTGAGTGTAGATATTTTTCGAGTGTAATGTTTTTTTTTACTGTAAAAATATTTCTGAGTGACTGCACGTACGTAAAAAAAAAAATTTTTTTTGAGTGTAAAATTTTTTTGAGTGTAAAATTTTTTTTAAGTGTAAAATTTTTTTCGAGTTCAGTTTTTTTAAGTGTAAAATTTTTTTCGAGTTCAGTTTTTAAGTTACCAATGCTTTTAAAACTAAACAAGTTTAAAAATAATTGCTTTAAAACTAAACAAGTTTGAAATGCATTGTTAAGTTACCAACAATGCTTTTAAAACTTGTTTAAACACGTGGCATTTAACGTGAAACTAATCTGAAATTCAGGGTTTTGCTTATAACTTTTGAACCACTGGACCGATTGAGCTGAAATTTAATACCAAACAGACTTAGGGAACGGGAAAGATACATGTCAAGCTTCAGTAGTCTCAATATTGTCTTTCGATAGTTATCGTGTTTTTTATCTCGTAAATTCGCGAAACACCCTTGCCGAAATTTACTCTTTTGCTCATAACTTTTGAACCACTGCACAGTGCCACATTTAGCCAATCTAGCACGACAAAAATCAAAAAAAAAAAAAAAAGTTCCCCGATTTTTATGATTTGTTTGTATGTATTATAAAACATTCCTAATAACACGGAAATAATCATATAAGATGGATAATTATGTTCGTTACTAACAGGTGGGTGTATAAAGTTGCATCTTGTAAAATCCTGTAACTAGTGTACATAATTTCGCATAAATTAAGTCGAGTTTAAACGGTTGTAACTTTTGAACAAAAAGAGATATTTATCCACTCTTTTTTGGTAATTTTAAAGGATATTTAAATGCTTTAAGTCATATCTTTTCTTTTCTTTTTTCTAAACAAATTTTTCTATTTTTTATTAAATTTTTAACAAAATACAAATTTTTTAAAAGAAAATTATATATTTATTTTTTTTTGATGGAATAGAACTTTTGTTTTTGGTACGTATTGGTCGCCGGACTTTATCAGATATATTGACCAATATCCATAGTACTTATTACAACGGCTAACTTTTGCGACTGTCTGCGACGCCGACTAGAGTGGGGCGATATGTAAACCTTGTTTTTACATATTTTAAAAAAGTAGGCGTGGCAGTTGCCTGACCGCCCCTTTTTTTGTTATATTATTTCTACAGTCATTGAGAGTATATATACCAAATTTAAAGAAATTATAACCAAAATTACAAATTTTAAAAAAGTGGGCGTGGCCCTTAACCGGCCTCCCACTTTTTTCATAATGTTATTTTCGAAGTCAAAACGAACATTTATACCGAATTTCAAGTCAATATAATTAAAATTTGATTTTTGTCGTCCTAAATTGGCCAAATGTGGCACTGTGCAACGTGCCAAAAAATTAAAAGAAACATTTTTGCAGGGATGTCTTTTTGTTAGAGAAAAGGGGTTTGGCGAGGGGGAGGGGGGAGTGGTGGATACATTTCCCCCAGACTGCATCGTCAAAAATATAATTGAAATTTTGAGACTTTTTTTAAATATCTTGAATATAGGAAAAAACCACCATTTTTTGCAAAATTCAAATAGCGATATCTCTAAAACCGGTTAACCGAATTTAATTTTGTCTTTTGATATTCCAGTTCAGCTTATCAAAATTAACAAATATGATGTGTTGGAAGACATTTTTTTTTTAACTTTATTCACAAATTTGGTGAAAGCAAAGTGGTTGCTCTAGATTTATACATAGCGTTTGATCGTGTGAGGCACGATGCACTCGTTTCCAAACTTATTTCTTTTGGTGTCGATAGTAATTTCTCTCGATTTATATCGAGCTTTCTCAGAGACCGCTCTATACGTGTTATTATAGATGGGTTCTCATCAAACGAGTTTCATTCAAATTCATTATTTTTCTTAACGACCTCCTGGGTCTAACTTCCAATCCTATCTATTCTTTCAGTGGACAGCAATATTTGTCATTCATTTTCCTCTAATCATAGACCTTACTGAGGTTGAAGCTATCAGGCAGAACATGAACGACTCAATCATGACCTCACGAATAGGGTCGATTTTAATGCTCGTAAGACCCAATATTGCAAGTATGTTGACCCACAGATGGCTTGTGGAATCAGCGTCATCTGTATCCATGGGTGGTATAGCTATTGAGGAATCAGAAACTCTTATGTTCTAGGCATGAAAATCCAATGTGATGTTCGTAGGAACAAAGTGTCTTGGTTTCTTAAAAAAGGTGCAAGAATTACTTCACTCCGTCTGATATCCGCACTATTTATACCGCCTATCCGGCCGAAAATGGAATACTAGTCCCATATCTGGGAAAAAATCTGTATAAAAAACATATGGCTCGGAATTAAAAAGTGCAATTTTGCTAAATTTGAAGTTTTATTGCATTTTTTTTCGAGCAATAATTTTTGTCCTTAGATATTTTTATACCTCTCATCGTTTTCGAAATAAGCTTAAATGTAAATTTTGACGTTTGACCGCGATTTATTTAAAAACGGCCCAGGCGAAGATTTTGTGGTTAAAGTTGTTTCGAGCCGTGCATTACGATGATATTTTCAAAGTAACAATTTTAAAAAAAAAAAATTGTTTAATTGATTTGTATGGTAATTTTTGCGAGGCTTACTCGACACGTGTTTTAATCTTGTCGGAATCTTGTCAAAAGTGTTTAGCAAATTGGCAATCGTTACTGGCAAAACATAAAGTCTTATATTTGTATGCAACTAGACATAATGAGAATTATGTACTAAAAACACAACATAATACAATAAATGCCCTAACATACCACCACCATTTGAAAAAACCTGATTTATTTATTTTAAAAAATTTTTGTCTCATCAAAAAAAGTTTTTGTAAAACAAAAAAATTTTTATACCTTATAAAACCTTTATTAATTTTCTTAAGTGAAGTAGTTTAAGTCTTTTTAAACAATTTTATCCTTTCTTGTTATAGTTTTCAAAAAATAATCTTTTAACAAAAACATGTTGTCCTTAATTAATTTCACCTTCCAATTTGGTCACTACACAGTGTTTAATGAGCTGAAAAATAAAACAAAAAAATATAAACAACCAGGTCATTTATCTTTAGAAAAATAAAACTTAACAAAAACTAGCAAAAAAAGGTTAAAGGTAGACATGTAGTAATAGACGACCAGCAAGAAAAGATAATTAATTTTTGTAATAAGGAAAATTTAATATAAAAAAAAAAATTAAGTGTAGATAATTTAAATTGTGTCCTTTTTTTAATAAAATTTATTTTTGTCTGACAAATCATTTGTATTTAATGTCCAACTTCCTGCTTTTTTCGCCATTTATGTATATTTCTGCCTTTTTTTACAAATGTTTTCACTTTTTTTTAATATTACCCCTTAAGGTTTTTATTCATATTTCTTTGGAAAAATTTTGTATTATTTGAAATCCTTTGAAAGAATATGAACTAAATTCCCTTAATAGTACTTTTTCTTTTTTTTGGAATACATGTTATTAACATAATAGGGGTATTCACATTACGCTGTGAAATTATAGTTTTATTGCTATCAGCTGATTACTAATGATTTGACTTTACATTTATTGATATAAAATTTTCTTAGGTTACTGGCTGACTGACTCACAAAACGGCTGTGCGCTGAGTCTTGAAAATTCCAATGTGGATTCACCTCCCGAAAAATAGAACCACTCAGGCTGTGTTTTTAAAAATTCAGATTCTAAGAGGGTAAAGGGGATAAAAAGTGTACTTTGATACATTTTCTATTTCTTGAAATAATGGTCCTAGAAACTTAAAATTTTAAAAGTAGGATCCTCCGGCGAAACATGAATTCGGAAAAAATTACTTTTTGGAAATTTCATTTATCACCTGAAATAATGTATATAGAATCTTGAAATTTGAAATGGTGGATTCTCTTTCCCAAAAAAAAAGTAGGTGAGTTATTATTCAAGTTGCATACCTAAGTTACAAACCTTTTTGGTTTTTAGAAAATGAAAGCAGTAATTCTTATTTAATTTTTTTTTTTGCCACCTCAAATTGAGGTGGCGTCCTGCATCACTTTTTAAATTAGACACCCGCCTAAAAACATTATCATGTCAAAAAAACTTTCTTAAAAAGTACCTCTTAGAAATTCCAATATTAATTTGGTGCTTTTTCTGTCTTCTATCGTCCAGCGATAAAAACATTCTGACAAATGTTATATTTTGAGTAGGCTTATTCTAGCTCGAGGTCATTAACACTATGATATCCTCATAGAATAATTTCCAAGAAAATTGTTTTTTTGTTTTTAAATTTATTTATCTTGGTAATTTTTGCAAGACTTAATTGACACGTATCACAATGGACCTCAGAGTCTACGTGTGTTGAAGTAAAACGTCAGCAGCCCCTTACAACCTAATTGACACGTACTTTGAATTTGTCAGATTCCATTATCAAGATTATTTAGCAAATATAAAAACCTATACTACAAGTAGCAAAGGTACCCAGTCAGAAAAATACAATCGCAAAAGCGTTGTGAAAGCGTTGTGGACGGTTGTACGAGCGTTCTGTATACCAACTTCAAAGCGCCTTCAGATGATCCGAATGATAACATCGATCTACGCTAGGTTTAAAGCGTTTTAAAAGCGATGAAAAAAGTGCTTTGAGAACGTTTTTTCAAAGTCATCAAAGCGCTTTAAAAACCCAAAGTAAAGAATTTCTGATTTAGTTCGGTTATAATAATTTGTTTGATACAAAGTGAAATCCGGAAAAAAAAATTTTTGTACTCCAAGAAACTTAGAAAATTTTTCAAAAAAATTTTCGAAACCTAGAAATTTAAAAAAAAATCTAAAAACAAATTTTGATGATTTTTTTTACTTAAAAAACCAAAAAAAAATGACAAAAAATTTTTATTCAAAAATAGTTTCGGAACTTAAAATTTTTTTTTCAACAAAAAAAAATCTAAAGAACTCTTAAAACGCTTTTCGAATACGCTCGCAAAGCGTTCCAAAAAAACGTTTTGAGATTGCTTATTTTTTGTTATAGTGCTTTCAGAACGCTTTTTAAAAACGGTCGCAAAGCGTTTTTTTTTTGTTACAATGCTTTCAGAACGCTTTTTTTTTAGAACCGTCGTCAATTTCTGCTTGGGTAGTTAAAGGTCAATTAAAACAGTTTTTCAGATTCTGAGACATTTTTCGTTTAAAAAGTCTCAAATTCCGAAATATTTTGTCCACAAGTAAAGCAATTAGCCATAATAAATTTAAAACCAGAAAGAAAATGTTTTCTTGTCATGCGACTTTTAAGATTCCAGCGCGGTCCCAAATGGTGACCAGTTTTAAAAAAGTTGCAGGACGCCACCTCAGTTTGACTATATATGCTAACGAAAAACAAAAAAGAAAATAAGAATTACGGTTTTCATTTTCTTAAAACCAAAAATTTTATTAACTTAGGTTTGTAACTTGGATAATAATTCACCTCGTGGTGAATAAATAATATATTCACCAGCTGGTGAATACAACGTAACATAAAGGCTACGACACAATGTCGATGTACTAGCCACATCTCTAAAAATAGAGATATCACCATACAAAAAATGTGTAAAGAGAAAGGACAAAATCCACTCTCTGTCACAGTGTACTCCATCATTGTGAATTCAACTTAATTATTTTTTTAATAATATTTTTTTCATCAATATTTTTTCACCAATATTTTTTTTCATTAAATTTTTTCTCAATATTTTATTTTATCAATATTTGTTTTCATCAACTTTTTTTGTCATCAATATTTTTTTATCATTTTTTTTTCATCAATATTTTTTTTCATCAGTATTTTTTTCATAAATTTATTTTCCATCAATATTTTTCATCAATATTTTATATTCATAAATATTTTTTTCTATCAATTTTTTTTTGTCATCAATTTTTTCATCATTATTTTTTATATCAATATTTTTTTCATCAATTTTTTTTTTTCATCAATATTTTTGTCATCAGTATTTTTTTCATCAGTTTTTTTTTTGTCATCAATATTTTTTTTTATCCATTTTTTTATCAATATTTTTTTTCATCAGTAATTTTTTCATCAATATTTTCTTTTCCATCAATAATTTTTTTTTACCCGTGTAAAAAAATAATTATATCAAAACATATCTCCTTTGATAAAAACATATATGGATCATATCTAAATGGATATAATCAGATCTACTCCATATATATTCATATCTGATTCAGATATGTTTTGATCCGTAAATTGAGTCTATCTGGCATATATGGCATATGTGATCAGACATTTTCAGATATGTTCATATATGTAAAATTGTCAGATAGACTCAATTTACGGATCAAAACATATCTGAAGCAGATATGAATATATATGGAGTAGATCTGATTACATCTATTTATTTATAATCCATATATGTTTTTATCAAAGGAGATATGTTTTGATATAATTATTTTTTTACACGGTTATCAATATTTTTTTTCGTCAATTTTTTTTTTCATCAATATGTTTTTTTTTCATCATAAGTTTTTTTCATAATTTTTTTTTTCATACATATTTTGTTCAATAAAATTTGATTGTTTAACATGTTTTCGGCGTAAGCCAAGTGTATTTTTATTATTATCTGTTTTTGATAATAAAAATGCACTTGGTCTACGCCGAAAAATATACTAAATGGAAATACTTACTAATGTCGCTCGTGTAAGCATTCACTTTAACTATGCATTGCTGTGGTGTGATAAACAAGAAATTAATTACTATGGTAAATTTGTATAAAATAGGTAAATAAAAGATTAAGAAATTGTTGTTGGTCTTAAGATTGAATGCATTGCTTGAGTTAGAAAAAAAACTTTTCTGCCTATACGTCACACACAAAACCTTCTGTGAGTTCAATAAAACTTCGTTTCGAAACTGATTTTTGTACACCGACAATAGCCTAAGTAGTTAGGCGGCGGTTTACAAATCATGAGTGTTATCGATATGGGTTCGATTCTCGCAGTAGGTTAGTCCGTTGATAAAAAACATATACAATTTTTTCTAGCAAATATCAAAAAATCAATTTAATGTAATTACCTACTGATGACGTAGAAGTGGCTACAGAAATAATGGTCTAGGGTAAAACCAAATTTAATTTAATCTTTAGAAACCACAATTTTCGTCTTTAATCAAAAACATAAACATTTTTTTCTCTGTTTTAAGCAAAAATGTTCTTATCAAATTTTAGTTTTTCATCAAATATTTTTTTTAGCAATTATCGCTTTTTCATTAAAAACGTTTTTCATCAAAAATTTTTTTTGTCGACAAACACAGATAGATGGATATCACTTATCAATAATACATAAACATAATAGGGTCCTCGACCGATATTTCAATGCGTTTTGCATGTAATGACAAATAAATATAGCGTTACTTTTTCTAGAAAAATGTTTTTTTGAAAAGAACACCTATTTATACAGCAAAACATTATCATGATATTATTTATTGGCTTCTTACTTATTAAAGCCTAGAGGGAAAAAAAGCCACCTTGGTGGTCAAATGAGTTGCAGACGAGCAGAGATTCATGCAGAAAGCTCTTTAATAAGGCTAAATTTTCAAGAGTGGACGAGGACTGGTCTGCATACAGGCTGCAACTTAAGGGTTATAAGAAGATGATCAGAAATGCAAAATGTGATTCTTGGAAAAACTTCTGTGGAAACATAGAAGACGTTTCTGAGGCATCCAGGCTGCGCAAGGTTCTGGCTTCTTCTCCTTGATCTCTGGGATACCTGAAAGATCCAAATGGGGTGTGGTCTTCCTCCAGTGCAGAGTCGCTGGATCTCCTTTTAAACACGCATTTTCGGTGCAATTCCATGACGCCGTTTCAAGCTTTGGAACGTTCTGACGTCCAAGCATCTGAAATTGCTTCGGAAATAATAAATATGCCAACATTAATCTGGGCGATAAAAAGCTTCAGGCCCTATAAATCATCGGGACCTGATGGTATAATCCCGGATGAGTTGCAGCAAGTGTCGGACTATATAGCCCCGTTGCTGTATAATCTATACACAGCATGCATAAACTGGTCGTATATTCCTTTAAAATGGAGGGATACCAGAGTCGTCTTTATCCCAGCCTTATCATGAAGGATTTCAGACCAATTAGTCTGTCTTCTTTTTTGTTAAAGACAATGGAACGAATGATAGACTCATATTTGCGTAAAGTGATTGACCCGAGGTTGCTTTCGACAAAGCAACATGCATACAGCAAGGGTAGATCAACGGAAACAGCTCTGCATGAGTTCGTTGGTACCATCGAGAGATCGCTTTCGGTAAAGAAGTACACTATGGTGGCCTTTCTTGATATAGAGGGGGCTTTTAATAATGTCATCCCAGACTCGATAATTTTGGCATTGTCTGGTCTAGGAGTAAAGCGTGGGATCGTTTTGATGGTGGAAAACCTACTTGCCAATAGACGTATAACGTCTGAATTGGGAGCGTCTGTCATATCTCGATTTGTCAATAGGGGCACACCACAAGGAGGTGTTCTTTCGCCGCTTCTTTGGAACCTGGCACTGAATTCAATGCTGCTATCTCTAGAAGCACGTGGTTGTCATGTTGTCGCATATGCTGACGATGTCACGATAGCGGTAGAGGGGAAGCATCTGCCAACATTGAGGGACATTCTTCAGGGTTCTCTGAAAGATCTGTCTAAATGGGCAAGAGACTTTGGTCTAGGAGTTAATCCAAGTAAAACAGAGCTTGTTTTGTTTACAAGGAAAAATAAGATTCCTGCTTTTGATCCTATTTCTCTGGAGGGCACTGAAATCACCTTCTCAGATGGAGCCAAATATCTTGGAGTATTTCTAGATAGGAAGTTGAATTTCAGGCGTAATATTGAGGAACGGGTAAGAAAAGCAACGATTGCTTTTTATTCCTGTAAAAGGGCCATTGGAAAACGATGGGGTTTTAGCTCCCTCTTTGAGCCTTTTTGAGCGCCACTTTACCACTATGATACCATCCAGGGAGTCTTGGATGGGGGACATTCCGGGTAGTGGAGCCACCAAAAATTTTTACACAGATGGATCGAGGCTGCACGAACAAGTGGGCTTTGGAGTCTTGCAGTGTTTACTAGGCAGAGATGCTGGCAATAAAGGAAGTGGCTGACTGGTTGAGCAGCAATGTCTTGTCTACAACCGCAGTCAACATCTATACTGACAGTCAAGCCGCGGTAAAGTCCCTGTATTCAATGTTTCTGAAAACAAGATCTGCCCTTAACTGCCGCACGTCTTTAAATGAGATGGCCAAGCAGTTTAACATACGACTCATATGGGTCCCATGGCACAGAGACATTCCAGGGAATTGCAAAGCCGATGAGCTTGCAAGACTAGGAACTACCTTACAGGTTCCAACAGAATTGGAATGTGTTGGTATGCCTCTAGAAACTTGCAAGCAAAACCTACGGCTTTGTTCTGCGACGGAGACCAATCAAAGGTGGGCAAATGGATGGACGTGTGAGACAACACGACTGATTTGGCCTTCTCTTAATCATGGGGGCTCAAGTGAGCTGATATCGCTTCCAAGAGGAGAGATTTCGACGATGGTTTCTATAATTACCGGACACTGTCTTATAGGGAAGCACGCAGAGCGGTTAAATGTGCCGTCGAATGACTTTTGCCGAAGTTGCATGGATGAAGAGGAGTTGGAAACTATCGAACACTTTATTTGCCATTGCCCGGCACTTTCTGGTCAGAGACTTGCTTCACTGGGATCTAGGGAGCTGTACGATCTTTCTGATTTGTCGGATGTCAAAATTCAACATCTAAGGAGTTTCATAAGAAGCTCAAACTGGTTTAACGACAGGGACTAGTAGGGAAACCTATTACGGTCCCGTGGTATCACAATGGACCTCAGAGTCTACGTGTGTTGACGTAAAACGTCAGCAGCCACTTACAACCTAACCTAACCTACTTATTAAATGGTTGTTATCAATATAAAACAAATATAATACTAGTTAAACAAATTAAATAAAAAAACAAGTAAGAAAGCTATATTCGGCTGTGCCGAATCTTTAAATACCCTCCACCAATGTAATGATTTAAAAAACAAAAAAGTTTGTTTTATTTATACCTCAGGAAATAACAAAGTACCAAAAAGTGTACTTCCGGCACTTTTTATAAATGGTACTTTTTATAAAAGGTACTTTTTATAAAAGGTACTTTTTATAAAAGGTACTTTTTATAAAAGGTACTTTTTATAAAAGGTACTTTTTATTAAAGGTACTTTTTATAAAAGGTACTTTTTATAAAAGGTACTTTTTATAAAAGGTACTTTTTATAAAAGGCACTTTTTATAAAAGGTACTTTTTATAAAAGGTACTTTTTATAAAAGGTACTTTTTATAAAATGTACTTTTTATAAAAGGTACTTTTTATAAAAGGTACTTTTAAAAAAGGTACTTTTTATAAAAGGTACTTTTTATAAAAGGTACTTTTTATAAAGGTACCTTTTATAAAAGGTACTTTTATAAAAGGAACTTTTTATGAAAGGTACTTTTTATAAAAGGAACTTTTTATAAAAGAAACTTTTTATAAAAGGTACTTTTTATAAAAGGTACATTTTATAAAAGGTACTTTTTATAAAAGGTACTTTTTATAAAAGGTACTTTTTGAAAACGGTACAGAATTTTCGGAACGTACTTGTTCCAGAATGTTTTATTTCACTAAAGGATCCTACATTTCAATTTCAAGTTTGAATAACCATTCAGTAAATAAAAAAAAAGTACCAAAGGTACTTTTTTTACCCCCGTAGAATCAACATTGGCTAAAAACGCGCCTTAGTGAATCTTTTTTCCGGGAGGTGAACCGACATTGCAAATTTCAATTTTCTAGTACCATTATTTAAGAAATATAAAATGTAATAAAAGTACATATTTTTACCCTTTTTACCCTATAAGAATCATCATTGGCAAAAACCCAGCCTTGTGGGATCTAAATTCGGGAGGTGAACATACAGTCCAAATTGTATATGTGACAATTTTTTAAGGAAATATAAAAAGTACCAAAAGTACAGATTTTTACCCTTTTTACCCCCTTGGAATCAACATTGGCAACAATCCAGCCGTACTGGATCTATATTCCAGGATGTGAACATACTGTCCAAGTTTTAAGTTTCTATGACCATTATTTCAGGAGATATAAAAAGCACCAAAAGTACAGTTTTTTACCCTTTTTAACCCATTAGAATCAACACTGGCAAAAATCCAGCCTTAATGGATCTATATTCCGGGAGGTGAACATACAGTCCAAATTTCAAGTCTCTATGATCATTAATCACGATATTTAAAAAGTACCAAAAGTACAGTTTTTGTCCCCTTTATCGCCTTAGAATTAACCTTGGCAAAACTCCAGCCATAGTGGATCTATATTTGGACCTACAGTCCAAATTTCAAGTCTCTAGCTTCAGCGGTTTGGGCTGGGCGATGATGAATGAGTATGCCAGTCAGTCAGTCACATTGCTCTTTTATATACATAGATTTTCCGGATTTGGGCGATTTTTGCCAAAAAGTTTATTTCTGTTTTTTATTATTTAACAAAATTTATTTTTTTTAAATTAAAATATTTTTTTTTTAAGAAATCTAAAAAAAATTGAATTTTGGCGATATTTTACATCCGAGTTTGCGACAAAGCCAAAAAAAAGTCTGGCAACCCCGTCAATATGACGAAGCAAAAAAAAGGGACACACACACACATGCTTTGTACATACAAATGATTATCAATGAAAACTTTTTAAAATATTTTTTTTATTATTTCTTAAAGAACTTTTTTCTTAAAAAACATTTTTAAATTAAATTTAAATATTGTTTTACATATTTTTAAGCTTTTTTGTAAAGTTTTTTTTCTTTTTTCTCAGTTTTTTTTTTTTCATTTCCGTTTGTATTTACACAAAATATGAGTTAATTTAGGGTTATGTTAAAAAAAATAATGACTTTTTTTACGAATTCACTCATAACTTTTAAAATACTTAACCGATTTAAAAAAAAAATACAGTAGAGTCTGCCTGGATAAATTCCGCAACTTTTGGTACCCCAAGCGTTTAAATCGGTTCCGTATTATTGCCAAAAACGTGATTTCAACAGACAGACAGACAGACAGACGGACGGACAGACAGACGGACATCGCTAGATCGACTTAAAATCGATCAAGGATCATGAATATATATACTTTATGGGGTCCTAAACCAATATTTCAATGTGTTACATACGGAATGACAAACTTATATATACCCTCTATCACTAAGTGGAGGGTATAATTACTGAAATTGCCACTCAATTGTAGAATGCTTTTTTAAAGGACAACATGGGCTGCAGTTGTACAGTAAAAAAAAAGTACTGGACCGATTTTGATGTTTTTTTTTTTTTTTATTTGTATATTATCAAATTCTCTAGTACTTATCGTGGACATTTTTTGAAATTATATTTTGAAAATAGAAAAGTAAAATCTTCCATTTTTAAAATTTACATTAGCATAACTTCAACAAAAATCAATATTTTTAAAAAAATAAGTAAATTCTAGAGAATTTAATTACCTACAAATCAAAAAAAAATAAATCATTAAAATCGGTTCAGTAGTTTTTGCTGTACAACTGCAGCCGATTTTGTCCTTTAAAAAAAGCATTCTGCAGTTGACTGGTAACCCTGGAAATTCTAGTTGACCAAAAAAATTTTGGAATATTTAAATAGTTTATCATTGAATTAAAAAAAAAACAGAATTAAAATTCCCCCATTAAGTCATTTCTATGTAATATGTATATATATGAATACCCTTAATATTTACTTATTCCAAATAAATTGAGTATAGATTTTATTTATGATTGGGGGGATTAAACTTAAGAATACATACTGACATAGATTACCTTTATTTATATTTAGCATAATTTATGTTAATTTTTTATTTTATTTTATTTTTTTTTTTTTTGTTTTTTTGCTATTCCTTTTAAAGATGTTTTCTCCTCTTAAGCGGGACTGTTTCAAGTCTTTTATTTACAAAAATCAATAAATTTATTCTTTAAATTTAAAAAATTAACATAAAAACAAATATCTTTTATATGCTTTATCATTTTATTTTGCAATCGTAGTAGTTAGTATAATTTAATATTTACAAATTTAAAATATCAACATGATTGTGCTTGTTTTATGTTTCCTGTTAGTTCATGTTTATATTAAAATGGACAACAATATCCAGTTATATCTTTCGAACAGTAACAAACACCATCTGACGTACACAAAAGTTGAGATCTACTCCAAAGATGATTGTAAACATTTTCTTGTGTTAACTGAAATTTCTCCATTAGCCAGATAAGTAAGTCTGTTGAAAAATTTCCATAAATAGGCACGTTCTGTAAAATGTATATAAATAATACAAAATTAATTATCGAGCAAAAAGGTAAAATAGTAAACAAAGTAAAATAGATATTTCAAAAAAAGAAGAAAAAAATCTTTTAAATAGTTATGCATGTGAAAAAGGAATGCACAAGTAAAAAAGTTTTTATTTAATTATATATAATTTTGTAAACATCATATATGGATTTTAATGCGATTAGTCGATAAAACAATATAAAATTTGATCAATGTTGATATGTTTATAATTTTTTGCGAAATTTTGACCCCTATTTTAATATAATAACAGCAAAATCAGATATAATTATATACAACTATATCAAATTATATATAATAATATAAAACTACATAAAATTATATCAAGTTCTATATAATTATATTAAATTTTAATATAATTATATGCAATTATATATAACTTTATATACCCGAGTAAAAAAGTTTTTGATATAATTATATATAATTTGATAAAATTATATCAAATTATATATAATTATATAAAATTATATAAAGAGGTAAAATTTTCCAAAAAGTTGGATAAAGTTATATAAAATTATATATAATTTGATATAATTTTATATAATTATATCCACCAAATCCTGGATATAATTATATATAATTTTATCAAATTATATCTAATATTTATCTAATTTTTTTGGAAAATTTTACATTTTTATATAACTTTATATAATTTGATATAATTTTATCAAATTATATATAATTATATCAAAACTTTTTTACTCGGGTAATTTTATATATTTCTATATTGCTTTATATAATTTTATAAACTTTTACATAATTTTATATAATTATGTAATTTAGCTATTCTTCTATAAAAAAAGTCAAAATTTCGCATTAAATTACATAAAATTTTATAAAAAATTTATCAAAACATATCAACATTGATCAAATTTTATATTGTTTTATCGACTCATTTTTCGCATCATATTCTATATAATCATATATAATGTTTATAATAAAATTATATTAAAACTGTTTTTACTCGGTTATACACATATTTGTTTTCAAGATTGTTTTAAGATTAAATAATAGAGTAGATAGATGTGAAGTGATAGACACCCTTTTGTACCTAATAAAACACACGTTACGCATATGAATATTTATGATGTTATGGAAGAGAAAGGACAACCAAACAACACACAAAACCTTAAGAATAAAAAACTGTCAGGTATATAAGACAAATAATTTATTAACATTTTAATGTTAACCCTAAACTGGGGAAAGATTTAAATCGGAATCGGAAATTTATCGATAACTAATTTCTATGGAAAATTCTATAGTTATCGATAGCAAAAAATTTTCTATAGAAAATTCTATAGTTCAGTAACAACAAATTTTTATAGAAAATTCTAAAAGTTTCGATAACAAAAAATTTTATATAGAAAATTCTATAGTTGTCGATAACAAAAAATGTTCTATAGAAAATTGTTATTGTTATCGATAACACAAAAATTTCTGTAGAAAATTCTATAAATATCGAAACAGAAAAATTTTCTATAGAAAATTCTATAGTTATCGATAGCAACAAATTTCTACAGAATTTGTTATACATCGATAACAAAAAATTTTCTATAGAAAATTCTATAGTTATCGATAACAAAAAAATTTTTATAGAAAATTCTATAGCTATCGATAACAAAAAATGTTCTATAGATACACAGTGATACAAAATCGAACTTTCGGAATCGGAATGGGATGAAACCAAAAGCAAATGAAAGCTGACGTTTTCCATAACAAAACCCTCAAGGCCTTTTTTTTTAGGTCAGAGCTAGATTTTATTTTACACGCATTTAAAGTTGGTGATTTTAAAGCATTTAAAGTTTTTGTGTACTAAACGTGTCCTACTTTAAAGGCCCCTGGTGGTGCCCTTATTGGACATGCAGGGTCCAGTTTCCAAACTTAAGCTCAAAATTGCTTCAGCTATGACTGGTATGAATTTTGCTGCAATCGGTCCAGTACCTATTTACTGAATAGCCAAATTATTAAAATAAACCATTGTACACCGTTGCGTATGATTGTTATTTAAAGGCAATTATTAATATAAATCACTGGACACCGTTGCGTATGATTGTTATTTAAAGGCAATTACAATATTAATAATCATTCGCCACTAATACAGTTTTCAAGCATTTATTATTGTAATTATAATAAAAGTGCACTAACTTCAAATGCGTGTAAAACAAAATCTAGCTCTGAACTAGAAAAAAGCCTTGAGGGGTTTGTTATGGAATATGTCAACTTTCATTTGCTTTTGGTTTCATCCCATTCCGTTTTTGGGTGTTGCACTGTGATATCGATAATAAACAAATTTTCTATAAAAAATTCCATAGTTGTCGATAGAAAAATTTTTTATTGAAATCTCCATAATTATCGATAACAAACAATGTGTAATGGAAAATTCTGTAGTTATCGATAACAAAAAATGTTCAATAGAAAAGTTTAAAATTATCAATAACAAAAATTTTGTTTCAGAGAGTTCTATAGTTATCGGTGACAAAAAAAATCTATAGAAAATTCAATAGCAAAAAATTTTCTATACAATCTTTTTTAGTTATCGATAACAAACACATTTCTATAGAATTCTAAAGTTATTAATAGCAAAAAGTTTTCTTTAGAAAATTCTGTAGTTGTCGATGACAAAACAATTTCTAAAGAAAATTCTATTGTTATCGATAACAAAAAATTCTATACAAAATCTATAGTTATCGATAATAAAAAAATTTCTAAGAAAATTCTATAGATATCGATAACCAAAAAATTGTCCATAGGAAATTTTATAGTTATCTACAACAAAAAAATTTCTATAGAAAATTCAATAGTTATCGATAGCAAAAAATATTCTAAAGAAAATTCTATAGTTATCGATAACAAAAAATTTTCTATAGAAAATTCAATAGTTATCGATTTCAAAAAATGTTCAATAGAAAATTCTATAGTTATCGATAGCAAAAAATTTTCTATACAAAATTCTAGAGCAAAGATTTTCTATTGAAATTTCTGTAATTAACGATAAAAAAAAATTTTTATAGAAAGTTCTATAGTTATCGATAACAATAAATTTTCTATAGAAAATTCTATAGATATCGATAACAAAAAATGTTCTATAAAAAATTCTATAGTACAATTAAAAAAATTTCTATTGAAATTTCCATAATTATCGATAACAAACAATGTGTGATAGAAAATTCTATAGTTATCGATAACAAAAGATGTCCAATAGAAAAGTTTAAAGTTATCAATAACAAAAAATTTATTTTTAGAAAATTCTATAGTTATCGATAACAAAAAAAAATCTATAGAAAATTCGATAGCAAAATATTTTTTATGTGAAAATTCTAAAAGAAGAATTTTCTATTCAACATTTTTTAATTATCGATAACAAAAACATTTCTATAGAATTCTAAAGTTATTGATATCGAAAAAATTTTATAGTTATCGATATCATAAAATTTTCTATAAAAAATTTTATAGTTATCGATAACAAAAAATGTTCTATAAAAAATTCTATTGTTATCAATAACAAAAATGTTTGATATATAATTCTATTGTTATCGATAACAAGAAATTTTCTGTTGAAAATTCTATAGTTATCGATAACAAAAATTTTCTGTAGAAAATTCTATATTTGTCGGCACCAAAAAATTTTCTATCGAAAATTTTATAGTTATCGATAGCAAAAAATTTTCTTTAGAGCATTCAATAGTTATCGATAACAAAAAACAATATAGAAAATTCTAAAGTTATCAAAAACAAAAAAAAGTAGATAATTCTAAATCGATGCCAAAAAAAATCTACAAATTATTCAAATTATCGATAACAAAAAATTTTCTATTGAAAATTCTATAGTTATCGAAAGCAAAAAATTGTTTATAGAAATTTTAGAGAGTTCTATAGTTATCGATTACCAAAAAAACTTTTTATAGAAAATTCTATAGTTATCGATAACAAAAATTCTATAGTTATCGATAGCAAAAAAATTTCTATAGAAAATTCTATAATTATCGATAACAAAAAACTTTCTATAGAAAATTCTATAGTTATCGATAACAAAAAAGGCTCTATAGAAAATTCTATAGTTATCGATAACAAAAAATTTTATATAGAAAATTCTACAATAATCGATAACAAAAAAATTCTATTAAAAATTCACAACAAAATATTTATAGAAAATTTTATAGTTATCGATAGCAAAAAAATCTAAAGAAAATCTATGGTTATCAATAACAATTAATTTTCTATACAAAATTCTATAGTTATCGATAACAAAAAATGTTCTATAGAAAATTCTAAAGTTATCGATAACAAAAAATGTTCTATAGAAAATTCCATAGTTATCGATAGCAAGAAATTTTCTAAATAACATTCTATAGTTATCGATAACAAATAAATTTCTATAGAAAATTCTATAGTTGTCGATAACAAAAAATGTTTTAAAGAAAAAACGTAATGTTCTATAGAAAATTCTAAAGTTATCGATAACAAAAAATGTTGTATAGAAAAATCTAAAGTTATCGATAACAAATAATTTTCTATAGAAAATTCTATAAAAATCGATAAAAAAAACTTTCTATAGAAAATTCTATAGTTATCGATAAAAAAAATGTATAGAAAATTTTGTAGTTATCGATAACAATTTTTTTTTTTGTAAAAAGTTCTATCGTTATCGATAATAAAAAATGTTCTATAGAAAATTCTATAACAATCGATAACAAAAAATTTTCTATAAAAAATTCTATAGTTATCGATAAAAAAATGTATACAAAATTCTGTAGCTATCGATAACAAAAATTTTCTATAGAAAATTCTATAGTTATCGAAAGCAAAAAATTTCCTATAGAAAATTCTATAGTTATCGATAACAAAAAATTTTCTATAGAAAATTCTTTTGTTATCGATAACATGAAATTTTCTATAGAAAATTCTATAGTTATCGATAGCAAAAAATTTTCTATAGAAAATTCTATAGTTATCGATAACAAAAAATTTTCTATAGAAAATTTTCTAGTTATCGATAACAAAAAATTTTCTATAGAAAATTCTATAGTTATCGATACCAAAAAAGTTTCTATAAAAAATTCTATAGTTATCGATAACAAAAAATTTTCTATAAAAAATTCTATAGTTATCGATAACAAAAAATTTTCTATAGAAAATTCTATAACAAAATATTTTCTATAAAAAATTCTATGGCTATCGATAACAAAAAATTTCCTATAGAAAATTCTATAGATCTCGATAACAAAAAAATTTCAGTATACAATTCTATAGTCGATAAAAAAAAATTTTCTATAAAAAATTCTAAAGTTATCGATTACAAAAAATTGTCTGTAGAAAATTCTATAGTTATCGATAACAAAAAATGTCTATAGCAAATTCTATAGTTATCGATACCAAAAAAGTTTCTATAGAAAATTCTATAGTTATCGATAACAAAAAATTTTCTATAAAAAATTCTATAGTTATCGATAACAAAAAATTTTCTATAGAAAATTCTATAACAAAATATTTTCTATAAAAAATTCTATGGCTATCGATAACAAAAAATTTCCTATAGAAAATTTCTATAGATCTCGATAACAAAAATGTTTGTAGAGAAAATTCTATATTATCAATAACAAAATAATATGTATTGACAATTTTAAAGTTATCGATAACAAACAAAATTCTACAGAAATTTATATGGTTATCGATAACAAAAAAAATTCTACAGAAAATTCTATAGAATTTTCAATAGAACATCTTTTGTTATCAATAACTATTGAATTTTCTATAGAAAATTTTTTGTTATCGATAACTGTAGAATTTTTTTTTTTTTTAATTTTTTACCGATAACTAGAATTTTCTATACATTTTTTTTGTTGATATCTATAGAATTTTCTAAAGTATATTTTTTGTTATCGATAACAAAAGAATTTTAAAAATATCGATAGTTTTTTTCTATAGAAAATTCTACAGTTATCGATAACAAAAAATTTTCTATAAAAAATTCTAAAGTTATCGATTACAAAAAATTGTCTGTAGAAAATTCTATAGTTACCGAAAACAAAAAATTTCTATAGAAAATTCTATAGTTATCGATATTAAAAAAATGTTCTTTGAAAAATTCTATAGCTATCGATAACAAAAAAGTTTCAACGGAAAATTCTAAGTTATTAATAAAAAAAGTTCCATTACAAATTCTGCAGTTATTGATAAAAAAAAATTTCTATAGAAAATTCTATAGTTAGAAAATTCTAAAGTTATCGATAACAAAAAAATATCTATTGAAATTCTTATAGTTTGTGATAACAAAAAAATTTCTATAGAAATTTATATAGTTAACGATAACAAACAAATTCCTGTTGAAAATTCTATAGTTATCGATAACAAAAAATTGTCTGTAGAAAGTTCTATAGTTATCGACAACAAAAAATGTCTATAGAAAATTCTAAAGTTATCGATAACTAAAATGTTTGTAGAGAAAATTCTATATTCTCAATAACAAAATAATATGTATTGACAATTTTAAAGTTATTGATAACAAACAAAATTCTACAGAAATTTATATGGTTATCGATAACAAAAAAAAATCTACAAAAAATTCTAAAGTTATCGATAACAAAAAAATTCCTTTAAAAATATCGATAGTTTTTTTCTTTAGAAAATTCTACAGTTATCGATGGCAAAAAATTTTCTATAGAAAATTTTTTGCTACCGAATTTTCTATAGAAAATTTTTTGCTATCGATAACTGTAGAATTTTCTATAGAAAAAAACTATCGATATTTTTAAAATTCTATTGTTATCGATAACAAAAAATATACTTTAGAAAATTCTATAGATATCGACAAAAAAAATTGTATAGAAAATTCTAGTTATCGACAAAAAATTAAAAAAAAAAATTCTACAGTTATCGATAACAAAAAATATTCTATAGAAAATTCAATAGTTATTGATAACAAAAGATGTTCTATTGAAAATTCTATAGTTATCGATAACAAAATTAAAAAAAAAAAAAATCTATAGTTATCGATAACAAAAAATTTTCTATAGAAAATTCTATAATTATCAATAACAAAAAATTTTCTATAGAAAATTCTATAGTTATCGATAACAAAAAATTTGCTATAGAAAATTCTATACTTATCGATAGCAAAAAATTTTCTATAGAAAATTCTAAGGTCATCGATAACAAACAATGTTCTATAGAAAATTCTTTAGTTATCGATAACAAAAAATGATCTATAGATAATCTATAGTTATCGATTACAAAAAACTTTCTACTGAAAATTCTATAATTATCGAAAACAAAAAAATTTCCTATAGAAATTTAATAGTTATCAATAAAAAATATTTCTATAGCAAATTCTATAGTTATCGATAGCAAAAAATATGCATGTAAAATTGTGAAGATATCGATAACAAAAAATTTTCTATAGAAAAATCTATAGTTATCGATAACAAAAAATTTTCTATAGAAAATTCTATAGTTATCGATAACAAAAAATGTTCTATAAAAAATTCTGTAGTTATCGATAACAAAAAAACATTAACAGTTATCGATTACAAAAACTTTCTATAGAAGATTCTATAATTATCGATCACAACAAATTTTCTATTGAAAATTCTTTAATTTTCGATAACAAAAAAATTTCTATAGAAAATTCTTTTGTTATCGATAGCAAAAAAGTTTCTATAAAAAATTCTATAGTTATCGATAACAAAAAACTTTCTATAGAAAATTTTATAGTTATCGATAGCAAAAAATGTTCTATAGAAAACTCTTTAGTTATCGATAACAAAAAATTCTCTTTAACAAATTCTTTAGTTATCGAAAACAAAAAAATTCTATAGAAAATTTTAATTCTAGTTATCGATATCAAAAATTGTGTAGTTTTCGATAGCAAAAAACTTTCTATAGAAAATTTATAGTTATCCCTAACAAAAATTTTCTATAGAAAATTCTCTAGTTATCGATAACAAAAATTTCCTATCAAAAATTCTACAGTTATCAATAACAAAAAAAAATCTATAGAAAACTCTATAGTTATCGATAACAAAAAATTGTTTGTAGAAAATTTTAAAGTTATCGAAAACAACAAAAAAATTTCCATAAAAATTCTATAGTTATCGATAACAAAAAATTTTCCATAAAAAATTCTATATAGAAATTTTGTGTTATCGTTTTTTCTTTAATACGAAATCTTATTGTCCCATTTTAGGGTTAACTATGTGTGCAGCTCTTTCTTCCCAAATTTCTAAGCATGACCAAAAACCAAAATGACAATATGAAAATGGTTTTAGTAGTATTAATGAGTTTTCTGTTCTACATTTTGTATTATTACGAATATTTGTACATATTATGAACATATAGTAGTTTTGAAAATATAATAAATGAAGTTATTTAACATATCCTTAATTTTGTTGTTTCCAGCACGTTTATCATGTTCATTGTATAAGAAAATTAAGGAAATCTTATTTATTTAAATTCATTATATTTAAACAAAATGATTAAATGCTTTTTGAAGAATATTAAAGGAAGGACTAGAAAACATGTTTTACATATTAGCAAAACATTTTAATGCATGTATTAGTTATATAATTTAAAATCATAAGAGTTTGAATTTTAAAAGATTTTCTAAGAAAAAGAAAATTAAGGAGATCATTTATGTAAATAATTGTATAAAGTAAAAACCATTTAAACAAGACTACTATGGAGCTTTATAAAATAAATAATAGAATTTTCTTTAATTCTTAAAAAAAAAAATAAGCGGAAAATCTATCAAAACTTTTTCTTGTAAAAAAATTGGTGATAACAAATTTTTACTATTTTTACACTTTTTATGCGATTTTTACGGATTTTTAGATATTTTCTGATGACTTAACAAATTAAAAAAAATCAAAAAAACTCAAGAAATTTAAAAAAAAAAATTAAAAGTATTCAAACAACTAATAAAGTCGGGAAAATTCAGAAAAAATACCAATAAGATCAAAAAATCATAATATGTTGCCCCTCCGCACAGTGCCACATTTGGCCAATCTAGCACGACAACAATCAAAAAAAAAAAGTTCCCCGATTTTCATGATATGTTTGTATGTATTATAGAACATTCCTAATAGCATGGAAATAATCATATAAGATCGATAATTCTGTTCGTTACTAACAGGTGGGTGCATAAAGTTGCATCTTGTAAAATCCTGTAACTAGTGTACATTATTTCGCATAAATTAAGTCAAGTTTAAACTGTTGTAACTTTTGAACAAAAAGAGATATTTATCCACTCTTTTTTGGTCATTTTAAAGGATATTTTAATGCTTTAAGTCATATCTTTTCTTTTTTTTTCTAAACAAATTTTTCTATTTTTTATTAAATTTTTAACAAAATACAAATTTTTAAAAACAAAATTATATATTTATTTTTTTTTTTTGATGGAATAGAACTTTTGTGTTTGGTCCGTATTGGTCGCCGCACTTTTTCAGATATACTGACCAATATCCATAGTACTTATTTCAACGGCTAACTTTTGCGACCGTCTGCGACGCCGACTACAGTGGGGCGATATGTAAACCTTGTTTTTACATATTTTTTTAACATATTTTAAAAAAGCGGGCGTGGCAGTTATCTGACCGCCCCCTTTTTTTGTGATATTATTTCTACAGTCATTGAGAGTATATATACCAAATTTAAAGAAATTATAACCAAAAATACAAATTTTAAAAAAAGTGGGCGTGGCTCTTAACCGGCCTCCCACATTTTTCATAATGTTTTTTTCGAAGTCAAAACGAATATTTATACCGAAGTTCAAGTCAATATAATTAAAATTGGATTTTTGTCGTCCTAGATTGGCCAAATGTGGCACTGTGCTCCGTCTTGGTTGTTACAATCTTGTTTCTTTTTTTTTCAGATTCTGAAATATAATGTTTAATGTTTACTTCATTTGTTAATGTTAATAAACTAGAATAAAGTATAATTTTTCTTATTTAATATAACTAAATATTTACTTTTTCAATTAATTATGTTTCTTTTTTTCATCATAGTTAGTCAGTGTATATTTATGTTGCTTACTATCTGTGCAATGATGATGAGAATGATGAAGATGATGAGCTATAATAACTACAAGACATTTACAAATTATCTTCTTAATTAAAAATATTAAAGAAGAGATGACAAAGTACCTTTTAAAAATGAATAAAAAAAAGATGTAAAATGGTCAAGTTGAAAGGATGACATTGTAAAAAAAAAAACTAGTAAGAAACCTAAAGACGGCTTGCCCGAATCATTGGATGTCCTTGAAAATTTAAAGAAAAAAAAATCGAAGAAATTTTTATAACAGCTCAACCAATAAAATCTAAAGAAATTTTGTATAGTAATCGATAATTCAAAAAAAAAAAATGTTTTCTATGAAAATTTGTATAGTTATCGATACATCGATAACACCAAATTTTCTATAAAAAATATTGTTTAGTTATCGATAACACAAAACTTTCTCTAGAAAACTTGTTTAGTTATCGATGAAACGATCACACAAAATTTTCAAAAAAAAAAATTATAAGTAATCGATCGATAACACAAAATTTTTTATAGAAATTGTATAGTTATTCGATATATCGATAACACAAAAATTTTTATAAAAAATTTTTAAGTTATCTATGCATCGATAACACAAAATTTTGTAAAGAAAATTGCTTAGTTATCGATATATCGGTAACACAAAATTTTCTATAAAAAATTTGCTTAGTTATCGATGTATGGATAACACAACATTTTCTATAAAAAAATTTGTTTAGTCGATACCACAAAATTTTCCTTAGAAAATTTGTTTAGTTATCGATGTATCGATTACACAAAATTTTCTATAGAAAATTGCTTAGTTATCGATATATCGGTAACACAAAATTTTGTATACAAAATTTGTTAAGTTATCGATGTATCGATAACACAAAATTTTTCTATAAAAAATTTGTTTACTTATCGATGTTTCGATGGCACAACATTTTTTATAAAAAAATTGTTTAGTTATCAATAACACAAAATTTTCAATAAAAAAATTGTTTAGTTATCGATGCATCGATAACACAAAATTTTCTATTAAAATGTATCGATAACACGAATTTTTTACAGAAAATTTGTTTAGTTATCGATACATCGATAACACAAAATTTTCTATTAAAATTTGTTAAGTTATCGACAACATAAAATTTTCTATAGAAAATTTGTTAAGTTATCGATATATCGGTAACGCAAAATGTTCTAAAGAAAATCAGTTGAGTTATCTCTATATCGATAACGCAAAATTTTCTATAAAAAAATTTGTTTAGTTATCGATGTATCGATAACACAAAATTTTCTACAGAAAACTTAATTTTAATTAAAAAATTTCTTTAGTTATCAATGTATCGATAACACAAAATTTTCTATAAGAAGTTATCGATAACACTAATTTTTCTACAGCAAATTTATTTAGTTATCAATATATCTGTAACACAAAATTTTTTATAAAAATTTGTGTACTTCTTAAGCTATCGATATATCGGTAACACATATAGAAAATAAGTTTAGTTATCGATATATCGATAACACTAAATTTTCTTTAAAAAATTTGTTTGGTTATCGATGTATCGATAACACAAAATTTTTTAATAAGAAATTTGTTAAGTTATCGATATATCGATAGCAAAAAAGTTTTTTTTAGTTATCGATGTTTCGACAACACGAAATTTTTTATAAAAAAAATTTATTTAGCTATCGATAACACAAAATTTTCAATAAAAAATTTGTATAGTTACGATGTATCGATAACACAACATTTTTTATAAAAATTTATAGATAACAAATTATTGATAACATTAATTTCTACAGAAAATTTGTTTAGCTATCGATATATCGATAACGCAAAATTTTCTATAAAAATTTTGTTTAGTTATGGATAACATAAAATTTTCTATAGAAAATTTGTATATATCGGTAAACAAAATGTATATTTGTTTAGTTATCGATGGATCGATAGCACAAAATTTTGTACAAAAAATTTTCTTTAGTTATCGATAACCGAAAATTTTAAGTAAAAAATTTGTTAAGTTATCGATCTATCAATAACACAAAAATTTTATTTAAGAAATTATCGATAAAAAGGTTATCGATATCACGAAATATTCTATAGAAAATTTGTTTATATCGATAACACAAAATGTTTATAAAAAAAAATTTGTTTAGTTATCGATACCACAAAATTTTCTATAAAAAAATTGTTAAGTTATAGATGTATCGATAACAAAAAATTTTCTGTAGAAAATTGATTAGTTGTCAATATATCGGTTACGCAAAATGTTCTATAAAAAATTTGTTTATTTATCGATGTTTCGATAACACAAAATTTTCTATAAAAAAAATTCTTAAGTTATCGATAAAACAAAATTTTCAATAAAAAATTTGTTTAGTTATCGATGTATTGATAACACACAATTTTCTATTAAAAATTATCGATAAAAAGTTAATGATAACACGAATTTTTTACAGAAAATTTGTTTAGTTATCGATACATCGATAACACAAAAAATTCTATAAAAATATTGTTTAGTTATCGATAACATAAAATTTTCTATATAAAATTTGTTAAGTTATCGATATAACGGCAACACAAAACTTTCTAAAGAAAATCAGTTAAGTTATCTATATATCGATAACACAAAATTTTCTATAAAAAAATTTGTTTAGTTATCGGTGTATCGATAACACAAAATTTTCAACAGAAAACTTAATTTTAATTACAAAATTTGTTTAGTTATCGATATATCGATAACACAAAATTTTCTATAAAAAGTTATCGATAACACGAATTTGTCTACAGAAAATTTGTTTAGTTATTAATATATCTATAACACAAAATTTTTTATTAAAAAATTAGTGTACTTATCGATAACATTAAATTTTTTATAGAAAATTTCTTAAGCTATCGATATATCGGTAACACAAAATAGTCTATAGGAAATTAGTTTAGTTATCGATATATCGATAACACAAAATTTTCTATAAAAAATTTGTTTGGTTATCGATGTATCGATAACACAAAATTTTTTATAAGAAATTTGTTTAGTTATCGATAACACACAATTTTAAATAAATAAATTTATTTAGTTATCATTAAATTTTTAATAAAAAATTTGTCTAGTTATCGATGTATCGATAACACAAAATTTTTTATAAAAAGTTATCGATAACATGAATTTTCTACAGAAAATTTGTTTAGTTATCGATATATTGATAACTCAAAATTTTCTATAAAAAATTTGTTAAGTTATCGATAACATAAAATTTTCTATAGAAAATTCGTTTAGTTATCGACGTATTGATAACACAAAATTTTCCATAAAAAATTGCTTAGTTATCGATACATCGGTAACACAAAATGTTCTATAACAAATTTGTTTAGTTTTCGATGCATCGATAACACAAAATTTTGTATACAAAATTTTCTTTAGTTATCGATAACCCACAATTTTAAATAAAAAATTTGTTTTGTTATCGATGTATCAATGAAACAAAAATTTTCTTTAAAAAATTATCGATAAAAAGGTTATCGATATCACAAATTATTCTATAGAAAATTTGTTTAGTTATCGATATCTCGATAACATAAAATTTTCTATAAAAAAATTTGTTTAGTTATCGAAGTATCGATAACACAAAATTTTCTGTAGAAAATTGATTAGTTGTCAATATATCGGTAACACAAAATGTTCTATACAAAATTTGTTTAGTTATCGATGTTTCTATAACACAAAATTTTCTATAAAATATTTCTTAAGTTATCGATAAACATAATTTTCAATACAAAATTTGTTTAGTTATCGATGTATCGATAACACAAAATTTTCTATTAACAAATTCTTTTGTTATCGATAATACAAAATTTAAAAAAAAATTTGTTTAGTTATCAATGTATCGATAACACAAAATATTCTATAAAAAAATGTTAAGTCATCGATGTATCGATAACGCAAAATTTTCTATAGAAAATATCTTAGTTATCGATATATCGGTAACACAAAAATTTTCTATAAAAAATTTGTTAAGTTATCGATGCATCGATAACACAAAATTGTTCTATAAAAAATTTATTTAGCTATCGATGTTTCGATAGCACAAAATTTTTTATAAAAAAAATTTGTTTTGTTATCGATAACATATAATTTTTTATTGAAAATTTGTTAAGTTAAGGATACACAAATTATCTAAAGATAATTTGTTAAGTTATATAAATATCGATAACATAAAATTTTCTTTAAAAAATTTGTTAAGTTATCGATAATATAAAAAAAAAAAATTTATTTATTGATGTATCGATAACATAAAATTTTCTATAAATTTTTTTTTTATTTTTTGATGTATCGATAACATAAAATTTTCTATAACATAAAAATTTGTTTAGTTATCAACGTATCGATAACACAAAATATTCTATAAAAAATGTTAAGTTATCGATTTATCGATAACGCAAAATTTTCTATAAAAAATAGCTTAGTTATCGATATATCGGTAACACAACAATTTGTTAAGTTATCGATGTATCGACAACACAAAATTGTTCTATAAAAAATTTGTATAGCTATCGATGTTTCGATAGCACAACATTTTTTATAAAAATTTTCTTTAGTTATCGATGTTAATGATTACACAAAATTGTCTATAAAAAAAATTATTTAGTTATCGATAACACAATTTTTTTTTTTTTCGAAAATTTTGTGATATCGATAACTAAAAAATTTTTTTTGTAGAAAACTGTGTGTAATCGATAATTTTATATAGAAAATTTTGTGTTATTGATATATCGATAACAAAACAAATTCTTTTTATCGAAAATTTTGTGCTATCGATCACTAAAGAAAAAAACACAAAATTTTCTATATAAAATTTGAATGCATATCGATACAAAATTGAGTTGTCGATAACTTAAAATTTTTCTATGCCAAATTGAAGTTATCGACATTCACAGATTGATTTAAAATAGCTGGAGCATCATGAATTCATTATGGGCATCTAGAACCATATTTCTTTTAGTTACAAATTACTTGTATGTGCAAAATATAAAAATGTAGGGAAATTGTAGAAGAATAAACTTAAGTTAATAAATTTGTTGTTTGAATAAGAGCTAATAAAACAGAAAATATTATTCTGTTTAATAAACAAAGAAAAATTAATTATGAGTGAACACAAAAAAATTAACAGAAATTAAGATTTCAAACAAAAGATAGTAAAAAGTAAAAAATTAATGAAGAGATGTAATAATAAGATGGAACAAAATGAACTTAAAAATAAAATAAAGAAACTTAATCTTGAAAGAAAAAGTTTTATCACACTTATGATGAAATTTTTTTAACAAATTTTATTGTTAATATTACAATTAATTTAATTAAGAAAATTTGATAAATTTTGTTTAAGTAACAAACAGTTTTGATATTTCGAAAAATGTAATCCAGATTGAATTTTAATTAAATATTTAATTTATTAACAATGAAATTAATTGTTTTAACAAATTTTTCTTCAAGTGTGTTTTTAATTGTTGTAATCATTCAAATTTTTACCCCTTAAACTTTCTTACCTTTAACTCGGGTGTTCTATTTTCAAAATCTTGCACTAGCAATTCCAAACTATTTAGCCATCTAGGTTGTACTTTCGCCTGGTCTGTAGATATCAAGGCAACAGCCAATTGGTACATTATGAAATTGTAACGATCTGAAAATATTTTACAAAATACAAATAAAATTTAAAAAATGTAACTCAATCTCTTTCAGCTTGTACAACAAAACCATAAAAAAATATTGCATTAAAACAAAATTGATATTATGAAAATTAAATTATTTTTAAAACCTCCTTTTTTTGGTAAGTATTTTGCAACAAAATTATTTCGAATTGCGGAGAAGAAGTTCATCCACTTAAATTAAATGCAAAAGTTTTTCAAGACTTTTCTATATTTTTTTGGTTGTTGTGTTGTCATTTTTATCCAACCTACATAATATAAAAACAAGAAACAAAAACTTGACATGATAGATAGAAAAAAGTAAGAATGTTATAGTCGGCTGTGGCGAAGTTTTAAATACCCTAAACTATTTTACAGAATATTTGAAAAATTTCTATAGAAAATTTTTTGTAATCGATAGTATAGAATTTTCTATAGAAAATTTTTTGTTATCGATAACCATAGAGTTTTGTATCGAAAATTTTTTGTTATCGATAACTATAGAGCTTTGTATCGAAAATTTTTTTATCGATAACTATAGAATTTACTGTAGAACATTTTTTGTTGTCGATAACTATGGAGTTTTTTACAGAATTTTTTTGTTATCGATAACTACCGAGTTTTCTATAGAAAATTGTTTGTAATTGATAACTATAATTATTCTAAAGAAAATTTGTTGTTATCGATAACTTTAGAAGTTTATAGGGAAATTTTTTGGTATCGATAACTATAGAATTTCTATAGAATTTTTTTTATGTTATCGATAACTATAAAATATTCTATAGAAATTTTTTTATTAATAACTTCAGATTTTTTAATATTATTTTCTATTCTTTTTTTATCATAACTATAGATTTTTCTATAGAAATTGGTTTTGTTATCGATAACTATAGAATTTTCAATAAAATTTTTTGTAATCGCATTTAGCATTTGCTGTAGAAAATATTTTATTATCGATAACAACAAATTTTCTATAGAAAATTCAAGAAGAATCCGCATACGTATGAGTAATATTAAATGTTTAAACATGTATTAATATTAGTCATACGCATACGATGCAATTTAATCGTTATATAAAAAACATGCTATTTTGGAAGAATATTTTTAATAAAATCTTAAAAAAAAAAATTATTTAACATTATAATTATCGATAACTTTAGATTTTTCTATATTGTTTTCTATTCTTTTTTATCGATAACTATAGATTTTTCTATGAAATTTGTTTTGTTATCGATAACTATAGAATTTTCTACAGAAATTTTTTATATCGATAACTATAGCATTTTCTATTGAAATTTTTTTGCTTTCGGTAACCAGAATTTTGTTTGTTCTCAATAACTATAGAATATTTTAAAGAACATTTTTTTGTTATCGATAACTATAGAATTTTCTTTAGAAAATATTTTGTTATCGATAACTATAGAATTTTTGTTGGAAACATTTTATGTTATCGACAACATTTGGTAACTATAGAATTTTTTGCTATCGATAACTATAGAATTTTTTATAGAAATTTTTTTTATCGATGACTATAGAATTTTCTAAAAAAATATTTTGTTGTCGATAACTATAGAATTTTCTTTTAAAAATTGTTTGTTCTCAATAACTATAGAATGTTTTAAAGAACATTTTTTGTTATCGATAACTATAGAATTTTCTTTCAAAAATATTTTGTCATCGACAAATATAGAATTTTTTGTAATCTATAACTATAGAATATTCTATAGAAAATTTTTTGTAATCGATAACTATAGAATATTCTATAGAAACTTTTTTTTATCGATAACTATAGAATTGTTCAATAAATTTTTCTAAAGAAAATTTGTTATCGATAACTATTGAATCACCAAGAATTTAGTTATAGAATATAACTATAGAATATTCTATAGACAATTTTTTGTTATCGATAACTATAGAATTTTCTATAGAAAATTGTTTGTCATCGATAACTATAGAATTTTCTATAGAAAATTTTTTGTAATCGATAACTATAGAGTTTTCTATAGAAAATTTGTTGTTATCTATAATTTTAAAATAACTATAGACTTTTCTATAGAAAATTTGTTATTATTAATAACTATGGAATTTTCTATAGTAAATTTTTTGTTATCGATAACTATAGAATTTCTATAGAAATTTTTTGTTATTGATAACTATAAAAAAATTTTGTTAGCGTTTATTTATAAAATTGTTTGGTTATCGATAACTATAGAATTTTGAATTGAAATTTTTTTGATATCGATAACTATGGAATATTCTATCGACAACTTTTTGTTATCGATAACTATAGAATTTTCTATAGAAAATTGTTTGTCATCGATAACTATAGAATTTTCTATAGAAATTTTTTTGTAATCGATAACTATAGAATTTTTTATAGAACATTTTTTTATCGATAACTATGGAATTTTTTATAGAAAATTTGTTGTTATCGATAACTATAGAATTTCTATAGAACATATTTTGGTATCGATAACTATAGAATTCTCAATAGAAAATTTTTTGTTACCGATAACTATAGAATTTTTTAAAGAAATTTGTTATCGATAACTATAGAATTTTCTAAATAATTTTTTTATCGATAACTATAGAATTTCCTATACAATTTTTTTTACCGATAACTATAGAATTTTCTATAGAATATTTTTTGTTATGGATAACTATAGAATTTTCTATAGAAATTTTTTTGTTATCGATAACTATAGAATTTTATAAAGAAAATTTTTTGTTATCGATAACTATAGAATTTTTTAAAGAAATTTGTTTGTTATCGATAACTATAGAATTTTCTATAGAAAATTTTTTGTTATCGATAACTATAGAATTTTCTATAGAAAATTTTTTGGTATCGATAACTATAGAATTCTCTAAAGAAAATTTGTTGTTATCGATAACTATAGAATTTTTTAAAGAAATTTGTTTGTTATCGATAATTATAGAATATTTTTTGTTATCGATAACTATAGAATTTTTTGTTATCGATAATTACAGAATTTTTTATTGAAAATTTGTTGTTACCCAAGATAAAATTTTTTCGGGAAAATTTTTTGCTATTGTTAACTACAGATTTTCCTACAGAAATTCGTTTGTTACCGATAACCGATTTTTTGTTATTGATACCTATAAAATTTTCTATAGAAAATTTTTTGTTATCGATAGCTATAGAATTTTCTTAAGAACATTTTTTGTTATCGATAACTATTAAATTTTATATAGAAAAGAATTGTCTATAGAAAAATTAATTATATTGATCACTAAGATTTTTCCATTGGATTTTAGTTTAAAATTTTACGTTATTGACAACTATAGAATTCTCTAAGAAACCAATTTGTTATCGATAACAGAAAAAAAATTATAGATAACTATAGAATTTTCTATAGAATTTTTTTGTTATTGGTAACTATAGAATTTTCTATAGAAATTTTTTTGCTATCGATAACTATAGAATTTTCCATAGAATTTTTTTGTTATCGATAACTCATTATTTTTAATCGAAAATTTTTTATCGATAACTCTTTAATTTTTTATAGAAAATTTTTTTATTGATAACTATAGATTTTTCTTTATTTTTTTTTTTTTTGTGATAACCATAAATTTTTCTTTAGAAATATGTTTTTATCGATAATTATAGATTTTTTAAAGATTTTTTTGTTTCCGATAACCATAAAATTGTCAATAGAAAATTTTTTGTAATCGATAACTATAGGAATTTTTTGATATCGATTTGCTATAGAAAATTAAATTCTATAAAAATTTGCGAAGAGTCCGTATGAGAGACGTATGAATAATATTAAATCTTTTTATATATGTATTTTTATTACTCATACGCCTAAAAGCCAATTTACATATTTTGAAAAACCATGTTTCATTGAAAACATTTTTAAATACAATCTTTAATAGTTTTTTATTATATTTTTTTTTATTGAAAAATTCTTAGAATCTAAGACTTTTTCTCTCAGATTCTGAGACATTTTTATACCCTCCACTTACAAGGGAAGTATCTCAACCCACATGAACCGATTTGCCTGAAACTTAAAATATATATGGGCAATTCCATCATGTCGAACGTGACCGTTGCACACATTAAAGTTGAATAAAAAGTCGAAATAAAAAGATTTTTTTTCTTGACAAAAGGGGAAACTTAAAGCTCTTAACTAGCTCTATAATTGTTGCTCAGGTTGATTTTGAAAATTGTTTCAAGCTTTCGAGATAATCGCAAAAAAGACAACCATTCGCACGGGACAAAAAGCAGAAGTCGTTTTTGCGACTATCAATCAAAACTCTGATTTCAGCGAAACCTGAGGCAATATCACAATGCGACTAATTTTGAAATGTTGGCTTATAATGTCTCTTAAAAGTTGTAAAATTTTACCTCAAAATTATTTCTACTTTTTATTTAATTTAACTTTAATCACTGTCGCACGGGACATGTCGCACGGGACCGTTTTTTCCATCATCATATTTATGTTTGTTTTGTTGTTCTTTTTTAACAAATTATAAATAAATAAGCTTAGAAAACTTGGCATATATATTTTTCGTTCCCCTGGTCTGGTTCGTATTGAATTTCAGCCAAATTGGTTCAGTGGTTCAAAAGTTATTAGCAAAACCGAGAATTTCAGATTAGTTTCACATTAAATTTACGTGTTGAAAACCCGTTAAACATGTTTTTAAAACATTAGTAAGTCACAAAACTATTTTACAACGTATTTTTGGCACTCAAAAATTTTGTCACAAAAAAGTACACTCGAAAAAGTTTTACACTCAAAAAAAATTTTACACTCAAAAAAAATTTAGCAAATTATTTTTTTTTTTTTCAAAAATTACTTAAAAAAAAATTTTTTACATAACATTAAATATTTCTAATCCAAAATGTTATTTACTTTCACTTAAAAAGGGCATTGTGGAGGGTATTCATAGATTCGCCTAGTCGAATTTAACTTTTCAACTTGTTTAATTTATTGTCTTGTAATTTCATTCCATCTTCCTTCAACTTTTCTCTCCTCCGTTTGCATCTCTCTTTATTTTTTTCGCCGTTTATACTCATCTATATTTAAATAATTTAAAAGAATGTATTAAAATAAGTAAATCATTTATTTAAGAAAAAAATATTTTTTCAAAATTTTAAAATCCACGCTTACCATGTCGCACGTGACCAACTTTATATAAGAACCAAGACCACAGATTTTATTATTTTTTAATTTTTATTTTTTTATTTTAATTGTAATAAAAATCTGTGTTTGTTCTCAATTTTTGATGAACTTTCGTCATGTCCACTTGACGCACTAATTACAAATGTTGTTTTTCAATGTCGCACGGGACATCGAAATGTGTGATAAAGCATAGCAAAAACTAACCGTTATTTTTTGAATTGCATAGTTTGTTATGCATTTTTTTTAGCTCTTTGTATCTCCAGAAAGATTTTTTAAAATCAAAAGTCAATATTTAATGCTTCTCTTTAAGAACTTTTAACAAAACAAAAGGTGCAATAGAAATGTCCCAATTAGAAAAAATTGGCTTGCTCGACTTTACATTCGAATATCTCGAAATGGGTTATGAATAAATGTAAAATTTGTTCACTTTAGTTAAATTTGATTGTTTTCCTATCAAAATATGTTAAAACAAATCCGTTTCAAGAACTTTTGGTTTTTTGGTCTTGGTAGACCTTTCGGTGGAAGTGCCCATATATAAGAGACAATTTTAAGGTTGGGGTGTCTCGGCTTATCGGCCATATCAGTGTTTAAAAATTTCGTTGTCCCCTTATGAATCAATGTGGACCTTCGGGAAAATTTCGATAACTCCCGAACTAACAGGAATATCGTCTAGAGCAAAAATACGTGTCGAATTAAATTTAATAGAGATTATTTCATATTCATATGGATATCGTAGGTCTATGTCTTCATATAATTACCCCCTAAAATTTAAACATTTTCAGGAAAAAAATATTTATCGAAGCCGAATTTGTACAAGGTTATACCACCGTTAGATGGGCAGTAAAAAACCCTTTCTTCTCATATGTAAACATCATATAGTTTCTTCTAGTGAAATGGCTGAAAAATCCAAAAAACTATTTGTTCGCCATTTTTTGACCCATGTTTTGAACCCCTAAATCCCTGATATGGCCGATATGCCGAAACACCCCAACCTTAGAATTGTCTTCTTTATATATATTTCGAGTTTCATGCAAATCGGTTTATAAGGGTTGAGATACTTCCCTTGTTAGTGATAGAGGGAATATATAAGTTTGTCATTCCGTTTGTAACTCATCGAAATATCGGTCTGGGACCCCATAAAGTATATATATTCATGATGCCCGATCGATTTTAAGACATTCTAGCGATGTCCGTCTGTCCGTCTGTCTGTGGAAAATGTGATCACGTCCAAAATACAAAACAGAGGTGACTGTTATTAAACATATATATTGCAAGTTCTCCCGAGAAGTTTGGTGTTGCATTTGAGCGATATCGGTTCAGCGGTTCAAAAGTTATGAACGAAAATGTAAGGACACAGCAAAATTTTAGTACATTCAACATAACCTAAAAATACAAAATGCTTTAATTCGGCTGCTGGATGACTTATGTGAACAAAATTAAACACCAAATGGTATTTAAACAAGTACAAACATATTTTTGGGCAAAAAAGAAAAAAAACGCGGATTTTTTTTCCCCTAAATTTTTTTTTTGCGGAATTTTTTTTTATTCAAAAAAAAAAAAAAAATTCAAAAGTAATTTCCTTTTAAATAAAGTTTTTGCAATAATCTTTTAGAAATTGTGGAGGGTATCATTACATTCGGCAAGGCCGAATTTTACTTTTTTACTTGTTTTGTATTAAAAGTCTCATATTTTGAAACATTTTATGCATGGAAATGGTCTCAGGTTTTGAGACAGTTTTCGTATAGAAAATGTTTCATTTTTCGTGTCAAAAAAATATCAGATTCTGAAACATTTTTCGTATAAAAAAAGTCACAAATTCTGAGACAGTTTTCGCATTCCTAGATTCTGAGATAGTTTTCGTTTAAAAAAAGCCTCAGATTCTCAAACATTTTCGTATAGATAGAGATTCTGAGATATTTTTCGTATAGAAGAGTCTTAAATCCTGAGACATTTTTCGTATAGAAAAAATCTCAGATTCTAAAACATTTTTCATATCGAAAAATTCAAAGATACTAAATTAGTTTTCATACCGAAAAATGTTTAGACTCTGACACATTTTTCGTTAATAAAAATACTCAGATTCTAAGACATTTTTCGTACAAAACTTTTGTATTTAAAAAGTCTCTGATTCAAGCTTTACCTAGATCACATATTACCAAACTCTGTAACAGCGGTAATTTTCAAAAAAAATAAACATTTCAAATCCAACCAGTCAGCTGGCTAGCGGGATACACCCTATGAATACCACATTGTATATAAAGAGTAAAATTGCGAAAACAAAAACAGAACAAAAAACTAACTGCAACCTCTTAAGCACAATTTTTCAACACTTGACAATTTATGTGCTTTTTTTACGGTGCCAGTTTGTTTTTTTCTTGATGGATTTTAGTACTAAATGTATGTATACTTAGATGTTGTTGTTGTTGTTCATCCTCTCAAGTGTTCTACACGAAAATACTTTTTCCTGTTGTTGTGTTGGTACTTGAACATTTTTGCTATCAAAATGAAAGTGTCTTGCAGTTTTTTTTTTTATTTTTTTCTTCATTTCTATTTTTTTTCCACATTTTTGATGTCATTGTCATCAACGTTCATCATTTGTCATGGTGCAATATAATATGAATAAGTGTGAGTATGTCTATGTGTGTATGTCTATGTAAATGTGAATGTAAGTGTAAATGGTTGTAAGTTAACAAGTATATGTGTGTGTGTCTTGTAATAGTTGTTTAGATAGATGTGTTAGTGTCTGTCTCAGTGTGTGTGTTTATTTATGCATTTTGTGTTTATGTAGTTGTTTATATTTATGTAAAATTTTCATGCTGTGTTTTGTATTTTGTTGATGTTGTTGCTGTTGTTGTTGTAAGTAAACACTTAAAACCATACAATAACATGTAAGAGTTTGTTTGTATTTATGTTTAGTTTTTTATATATTTTTTTTTTTTATTTTTGTATTATTAAGGCATCATTAAACCTAAACAACTTAACTCTATGGAAATTGTATGTTAGGGCGTTCCGTCAAATTTAAAATGTTGGAAATTTCATGTGTAATACCTGCCAAACTATGGCCATTTTGAAGCTGATTGTGGGGAAATTTAAAAAAAGAATTTCCAAGGTTATCTTCAGTTAGCAGAGCGGTCAAAAATGGAAAATAAATTTTGCATTTCGGCCAAAATTAATGTTCGAATTTTTTTACCAAATCCGGCTCAAAAATTTGGAAATTTTGTGTACTTTATTGGAAAATTATTTAAAAATATTTCCCAAAACCGCGATTTTAGTCCACAGATGCTGATTTTTAAACATAAAAAAAAAATTTTTTTTGTCATTTTTTGTAAAAAAAAAAAAAAAAAAAATACAAATTTTTTTTGGGTGTAAAATTTTTTCGAGTGTAAATTTTTTTTTTTAGTGCAAAAATATTTTCGAGTGACAAGAATACTTTGTAAAGTAATTTTGTGGCTTACCAATGTTTTTAAAGCTTATTTTTTTTAAAGTTCGGTTTTTTCAACACGTGCATTTAAGGTGAAACCAATCTGAAATTCACGGTTTTGCTAATAACTTTTGAACAACTGGACCGATTTGGCAGAAATTCAATACGAACCAGGCCAGGGGAACGAAAAATATATATGCTAAGCTTCAGAATCCTCAGAATTGCCTTTTGAAAGTTATCGTGTTTTTATCTCGCAAATTCGCGAAAAACCCAAGCCAAAATTCGCTCTTTTGCTTATAACTTTTGAACCACTGGACCGCATTCGCTGGATTGCAATACCAACCTGATCAGGTACATGACCAACATATATGCCAGACTTCAGGAGCCTCCGTAAAGTCCTTCACAAGTTTGCGTGTTTTCAACAGACAGACATCGCTAGATCGTCTTAGAATCCAACGAGGATCATGAATATATATACTTTATGGGGCCGTAGACCAATATTTCGAGGTGTTACAAATGGAATGACAAACTTATATATACCCTCTATCATTAGAGTGTAGGGTATAAAAATTACAGTGGTGTTTTTTCTGTGGGGGTGGGGAGGTGTTAGAAGTGGGGTCGGCAGGGGGTAATTAGGGTCAATGTTTTACTCTCACGGTTTCATTATCAGGCGTTTTACACTTAAGTAATACAATTTTCACATAATTTAAATATTTTTTATAAATCCAAGCGCACAAAAGGGCGGGTTAAAAGAAAAACATTTTTTAATCCCCTAGGTTAAAATGTTTCATTTTCATAACAAAAATAGAATAAAACCTGTAAAAAAAATTGGGTTTTTTAGAGGTTGATTCAATTTCCCTCGAACCAGAGGGGAACTTTTTCCCTCTGGTCCGATAAGACACTTTTTTGTCAAACTTAAGGAGTCTAGCTCTTTTATTTTGGACTGTATCGTGTCTTTCAAACACAGACGGACAGACGGACGGACGGACGGACAGACGGAAGGATGGACGGACATCGCTAGAATATCTTAGAATAGATCACTGATTATAATATATATGCTTTATGGGGCCCTAGACCGATTAGAGATGGGCGCGTGAGTGGATTTTGGTTCACACTCACTCACGCTCACTCACTATTCACGTGAGTAATAACAAACTTACTCACGCTCACGCGTGACTCACGTCAGATTTAATCACGCAATAAAATTTTCTTACCAAAAAAAAAAAATTTAAAAAAAAAATTTACAAAAAATTAAAAAAAAATTGGGCTAATCAAAAAATCTGATCACGCAAACTGACGCAAAAAATAAATGACTCACTCACTAATAACTCACTCAGATTCTTTTTCAGCTCACGCTCACTCACAATCACGTGATTAGGGCTTCCAATCGGGATATCCCGATCCCGGAAATCCCGGGATTTTCGGGATTAGGCAAATCCCGAATCTCGGGATTTCTGATTTTCAATCCCGGGATTTTCGGGATCCCGATTTTTTTTATTTATTTCAATATTTTTTATTATTTTTAGATTTTTTTTTAAATAATTTGAATAAAATATGAATTTTGTGGAACAAAATAAAAAAATCTACAAAAGTTCCGTAAGGTACCATGTTTTTGTTATAGAAAAAGGTTAAACGTTTGCGAAATGTAAAGAAATTCAAAAACTAGTGGTGGTTCGACATAGGCTCTTTTATATTTATTCCTTTTACTCTTACAAGACACATCTTAACTCCTTAGGTTGTAAATTTTTTTAATTTTATATTTTACTAAAACATTTTTTTAAAGGCGTAAGTGGGTTTTGACTCACACTCAGTCACGCTCACGCAAACAATAATGGAAATACTCACTTATCATTTACGCTCACGCGTGAGTCATGCAAACTCTACTCTCGCACTCTCGCTAACACATTTTTTACAAAAAAAAAAAAATGCTAAAAAATATTTTTCTTTTCAAGAAAAAAAAAAACAAATAAATTTAAAAAAAAAATCAAATAAATTTAGGTTAGGTTAGGATGTCATTCCAAACAAATAAATTTAAAAAAAAAAAAATAAAAAAATTAGCAAAAAATTAATCACTTATGCACAAATTTGAAAATTCATTTATTTTTTTTTTTCAACTCCCGCTCACTAAAAGTTTACAACGATGAGCCACGACGAAAGATAGGAAAGATAACCGAATACGGTTATTCTTCACAGGAGGAATCCCAACCTTTTTTTGAAGTTCACAACATCAACAAAACTTTGCTAATTTTTACGAACGCGTAAATTTGTTAAAGTGACAAAAAATACTAAAAATTTTTAAAAATCTCGAAAAATGCCGAAAATTTTCAAAAAATCCCGTAAATCCCGGGATTTAAAATATCCCGAAAATCCCGGGATCCCGATATCGGGATCCCGAAAATTTTTCTTCAATCCCGAATCCCGGGATTCAGAAAAACCAATCCCGATTGGAAGCCCTACACGTGATTGAAATAAAAATCATTAACATTCTCGCGTAATTCACGTGAATCACGCAAACCACGTGACCAGCTCCCATCTCTAAGGCCGATATTTCGATGCGTTACACACGAAATGACAAAGTGAGTATACCCCCATACTGTGGCTGGAGGGTATAAAAATATAATAACGCGATTTCGGTCCGAAAATGCTAATCAGCGCATCTGTGAACCAAAATCGCAGATCAGCATTTTTGGACGAAAGTCGCGTTTTTATATACTTTAATTATTTTGTAATTTACACACTTAACATTTACCAACTTTTGAGACCAATTTTTATAAAAAAAAAAAAAAATATGATATTTTGAGTAGGTTTATTCTAGCTTAAGGTCATTATTTCCTTTGCTAATTAAAACTATGATATTCTTAAAGAATATTTTTTTTTGGAGTAGAGTCGAATATGTATTAATATTTTAGTTTGATTATTAACGATTTGTCATTAAAAACTCTCTGTTACTTGTAGTATAGGGTTTTTATTTTTGCTAAATAATCTTGACAATGGAATCTGACAAATTCCTTAACACGAGTCGATTAAGTTTTGCAAAAAATGACCAACATAAATAAATTTAAAACAGAAAAATAATGTTCTGGAAAATGATTTTATTAGAATATCATAGTTTTAATTAGTAAAGGAAATAATGACCTCGAGCTAGAATAAACCTATACTCAAAATATAATATTTTAAAGATCGAATAAAACAAGTTTTATATTTTAATAAAAATTAATAAGAATTTGAATAATTTGTATGTATAAAAATCAGCATCTGTGGACCAAAATTGCAGTTTTCGATTTTTTTTTTTTTCAAATATTTTTCCAATGAAGTACGCAAAATTTTCGAATTTTTCAGCCGAATTTGGTCAAAAAATTCGAACATGAATTTTAGTCGAAATACGTAATTTCTTCTTTCCAACTTTGACCGCTGGTTGCCGACTGAAGACGGCCTTCAAAAATTGTTTTCATAAATTTTCCCACAATCAGCTCCAACGTGGACATCGTTTGGCAGGTATTACGGCATGCAATTCGAACATTTAAATATGACGGGACGCCCTATTGTATGTGTTGGTGTGAATTTTGCACATTTACTTTTACTTTTATATTATACTTTTTAGACTTTTGTTACTTCCATTGTTATACCCCACTACTTACAATTAGTAATAGAGGGTATATAAAGATTTATCATTCCGTTTGTAACTTATCGAAATATTGGTATGAAACCACCCACATTAAGTATACGAGGTATTCTACACCAAATGTTGGTTTTAGACCATAACGATTGTCATTTAAATTCACTATGATACTTGTAATATAGAGTTTTTATTTTTGCTAAATAGTCTTGCCAATTAATAAGTAAAGAAAAAAGACCTCGAGCTAGAATAACCCTACACAAAAAACAAATAAAAATCTCTAACAAAAAGTGTTGCTATTTTTAAGTTCATGTTTTGGGCATTGTGAAGTGTATTAATGGATTCGACCAAGCTGAATATGGTAGTTTTTTCTTGTTATTTATACCTTTGTGGTCATTCATGTTATAATGACATATGAAGACGTTTTTTTGAAGTGAAAAACATATTTTTATATTTTCAGGTTACTAGGTTACTAACATCAAACATATACATAAATAACTGCATTTAAGTCTGCTACTTGATTTTTTAAGAAGTTTTTATAAGTTAAAGTAAACTAGAACTAGTTATCCTTGAAACATAATGTTAAGACCTGTATAGTCCTTATAACATATTGTAAAGAATTGTGAATAAACATGAATGTCAAAGCATTGTTAAAATTCGTTGTGGCAGTGATTTTAGTTTTTTTAATTGAATTTTAAAGTTTCATGAAGAATTTATTAATAAGCTGGCATTGAGCATATGTAGGGATAAGATTTTCAAGCACTAAAAATTCAAAAATGTACGCAAAAAAATTCAAAATATGCACTAAAAAACCTAAAAATATGCACTTAAAAATAAAATTTGTGCAATAAAAATCTTGTTTTCATGTGAAAAACTTCTAAAAAAGCAAAAAAATAACCTGGGGTTTGAATAGTAACATTTAAAACTTTATGTAAGCTAAATTTTTTAGAAACTAAAACAATCTATAAAAATAATTTAAAATAATTAAAAAATTGTTATTCTTATTTTCAAAATATTTTTTTCAAATTTGTAAGTTTTTGAAACAAAGAAATTTCAATTTGTGTTTTTTCTAATTTATGCCAAAATATGCAAAAATATGCTCCTTAAAGATGGAAATATGCACAAAATATGCATTTAAAACCAAAATATGCAAAAATATGCATTTTCACCAAATAATGCAAAAACAAATCGCCATTAGGCACGTCTCCGAATCAGAAAATGCAAATTCCTTCATTTGTGTCTGCAATTCCAGATCATGTTGGTAACCCTTGCGAAATAATGTAAGAGACAAAAAAGTTGAAAGAAAGTATGAAGTGAGGTTGAGATTGCTAGAAATAGAATTGTACTGTTGGAAACTGTCAAAATTTATTCTGTAGAAACTATAAATATTCACATATATAAAAAACAGTTTTCATTAACAAGACAAACCGACATTTAAAATTCTACTGATGATGACACTAACTGGGGTGTTTGAAACCGGTATGGAAAATACCAGAAATGTCTATAATTTTTAGAAATTCAATTTTTCTTCTGCATTTTTTCAACTTGAACCCTTAAAATCGATGCCATTTTAGTGCAAATTTCTTGATTCGGGAAGATAATTGGTCGATATCGCTTTTAGACCATCGATAAAAAAAACATGCATTTGCATGGAAATCACATTCCTAGTCATAAGGAAAAGAATGTCTCAGATTCAGAACTAAAAATTATGGCTCAGGTCCCAAATTCAATCAGAAGAAAATTTTTCTGAAAATAATCAAGAATCTTGTGATATATGCAGACATGGTTTTTAGATAGTTTAAAAATTATTAAACAGATATTTTCAAGGTTAAACTATCCTAAACCGGGTTATTACCAATAATAACTTATTGGATATTCAGATTTTAAGTCGGTAAAAGAGTGTATATGTCCGGAAATAATGGTCGTAGAACTTTGAAATTCGGAATTTAAATCCTCCAACGAAAAAAAAATTGAAAACAGTACTTTTTCGTAATTTCGATTGTAAGGAAGCAAAAAGACGTAAAATTTTGTGCCTTGGTCCTTTTTTATCTCCTGATATAATAGTCATAGAAACATTAAACTGGAGATGAAGGATCTTCCTGCCTAAAATTCTTGAACAATGGAAAGTGCAGCCATTTTGTAAAAATCTCACATAGCCATTTTGTAAAAATCTCACCATTTGAAGGAATCTAAAAATTTTTTGATATTCGTGTTCATGAAAATTAATAAATATAATATATTTAAAGTTATATAAAAAGTTCTGATTAATTTTTGTTAAAAAATAAAAATTGTTTTATTCTAATGCCAAAGGCGAAATAAACGGGCTCACGACATCTGAATACGATATCATTTTCTCGCAAACTGAGGGTAAGAAACGTGCAGCTATTTTAGCTAAAAAAACCTTAAACCTATTTCTCTTACAAAAATATAGCACTAACGACCTAACAACCGCAATCTGCAAAATGGGGAGAGTCCTAAATCTGCATCATCTTATATGGCGCACGACATGGAAGCTCCACCTCTCGATCTGCAGAATCTAATAAGAGAAAAAACCGGTGAGTACATAGTTATAGGTTGTGATGCTAATGCACATAATACAGTATGGGGCTCATCTGATACAAATGACAGGGGTGATCAACTTTTAACTTTTATAAACTCGACTAATTTGAATATAGCGAATAGTGGTAGCGAATCTACTTATATAGGACCAACGAGTCAAAATGTTTTAGATCTCACTCTATTTTCTAATATCGCGAATTTAGATGTTAGGAATTGGAGAATACCAGATAGGGCTTCTTGTTCTGACCATAAATATCTCGCTTTTAGTAACCGATATAAACTCCAATAATAAACCATTCAGAAATCCCGAGAAAACGAACTGGGAGAAATTTAGGAACGCAGCAGTTTCTAAATTAACTACCATAAATCACCAGTGCCTTAACAGTCACAGTGATATTGAAATGTTAAATATGAATCTAACATCTATTCTTGTAAAATCCTTCGAGAAATCTTGCCCGGTAAGATATCGGAGTAAGAGAATACAACCACCTTGGTGGTCTAGAGAACTAGGAGAACAAGGAAAAAGGTTCAAGACCTCTTTAAAGAAGCAAGAAAGGCTAACACTGACGCAAGTTGGTCCTTATATAGAGAGGAACTGAAAGTCTTTAAGAAATTAATTCGGAAATCGAAAAAGAGTAGCTGGGAGAAGCTCTGCAGTGACGTTGAACACACTGCCGAAGCCGCCAGACTCAGGAAAGTCTTATCTAAAAGGCCCATACCACCAATTTTACTGAAGGGAATTGATGACACATGGACCGAGAATGCAATGGAAACTTTGGATGTTCTTCTTAGGACACATTTTCCAGGATGCAGGGAACAACCTTTATCGGAGATACAATTTCACGAGCAATTGATAATTCCACACAATCTGATATCTGATGAGCGGATTAGATGGGCAGTCGAATCGTTCGAGCCTTATAAATCGCCAGGTCCAGATGGCATTATTCCAGCAATGCTGCAACATACATCATACGAAATAATTCCATTTTTGAAGGAAGTGTTCGTAGCGTGTCTGCAGCAATGTTATATACCGCAATCTTGGAGGAAGTCCAAAGTAGTGTTCATACCGAAAAGCGGTAAAATTAATCACGAACTGCAAAGGATTATCGGCCTATTAGTCTATCGTCCTTCCTTCTGAAAACCTTGGAGAGAATTCTGGACCTGTACATAAGAGAGAACCTGGGTGGAAACTTTTTGTCGGCAACGCAACATGCTTATCAGCAGGGCAAATTGATAGAAACGGCACTTCATTCACTCGTATATACAATAGAGATATCTCTGGAATTCAGAGAATTTACTTTGGCCGCTTTTTTAGACATAGAAAGTGCGTTCAACAATGTAAGTATGGATGCAATCATTAACGCTATGGACAAGGCTAGTATAAATCCAACCATCGGAAAATGGATTGGCTGCCTACTGTTTTGTAGGGAAGTCACAGCCGAATGGGGACTTGAAAGAGTCACAAGATATACGTCGAGGGGAACGCCACAGGGAGAATTTTATCACCATTACTTTGGCTCTTGGTTGTGGATCCTATTCTCAAAAAACTGGATACGCAAGGAGTATCAGTTGTTGCATATGCAGACGACGTGACAATTATGTCAACTGGTAAATTTTTGGACACGTTATCCGAGCTGCTGGAGCGATCGCTGAAACAGTTATGGAGTTGGGCAAAAGAAAATGATCTTAACGTTAATCCGCGGAAAACTGAAATGGTACTGTTTACACGAAAGTATAAGACCGAAAATTTTAGAAAAGTCAGGGTCAATGGCGTTGAAATCCCACTTTCAAATCATGCGAAATTTTTAGGAATCATCCTGGACAATAAGTTATCATGGAACCAAAATACAGAGGAACGATTAAAGAAGGCAAATAATGCATACTATGCATGCAAGAAAATGTTCGGAAAAACATGGGGACTTGAGCCAAGGATCACGTACTGGATATACACTTCTATAGTAAGACCTATCTTACTCTACGGGGTTATGGTCTGGCACAAAGCACTTGAAAGGGATGTGACTCTTAGGAAATTCCAAAAGGCCCAACGGCTTTTAGGCCTTAGTGTCACTGGAGCCCTAAGGACGACATCAGCTGCATCCATCGACATATTACTGCATCTGCTGCCAATTGACATCTTTGCTAAAGGTGAGGCTTATAAGGCATGCCTCAGACTCAAGGAGTCAAATTGGCTCAGACGCCGAAACTTTGGACACAGTAGCATGGACAATTTGGAAAATGTTTTTACTGACTACAAAGTGCCCAAATTACTTTTCGACCGGAAATTTAAAGTTGAATTTCCGACTCGAGAATTTTGGTCGGACTGGCGTTGCGCTCCAAATGACGCTATAAATATTTTCACAGACGGCTCCAAACAATCAACGGGAGTTGGAGCCGGTTTTACTTCAGACGTTTGTGATATAGAGAAGTCTTTCAAATTACCTTTACACTGTAGTATTTTCCAGGCTGAAATAGTTGCTATAGATAAGGCAGCCTCACAGTTTCTTGGGGAAACGGGTAAAATGATAAACTTTTACGTCGACAATCAAGCTGCACTAAAGGCTCTAATGAGCTTTTGTATTAAATCAAAAGTCGTTTTTAAATGTTACGAGAATCTTCAGAAACTATCCGGGAATAATTTCTTGTATGGGTACCTGGACATAGGGGAGTAGATGGGAACGAGAAAGCTGATGAGCTCGCTAAGCTTGGAGCAGATGGCGTAGGAACTTTTGTTCATATTGAGCCCCCGATTCAGTACTATAGGACGAGAAGTGACTGTCGTTGCATTTCTATTGCAAACAGAAAATTGAGAGAGCTAAGCACGAGCAGTGTCACCAGAAGAATCTGGCCGCATTACGACCTCGGGAAAACTCGCTACCTTCTCTCTCTTAACAGAGAGGATTGTCGTTTACTCACGGGAGTGGTCACAGGACACTGCCTAATTGCTTTTCACGCGAAAACTATGGGACTTATCTCGGATGCCAATTGTAGAAAATGTGATGAACCTACTACAGATAAAACAGTTGAACATATTCTGTGCAAATGCCCCGCATTGGCCAGACACCGCGAGCGAATACTAGATAAAGCAGAAATCGAGAATCTGGATGATATCGCCGCTACGGACCTTACGCAACTAAAACTGTTCGCAACATGGACTAACGCGTTTTATCCTCGTCGCTGAAGGAAATTGTGGTATCGCTATGGACCAGCCGGTCTATGCGAGGAGTCTGAACTTTAGGCTCCACCACCCCTAACCTAACCTATTCTAACTCAAGGTCATTATTTCCTTTACTAATCAAAACTATGATATTCTAATAGAATAATTTTCAAGAAAATTATTTTTCTCTTTTAAATTTATTTATGTTGGTAATTTTTTGCAAGACTTAATCGACACGTGTTTTTGAAAATTATTCTATGAGAATATCATAGTTTTAATTAGTAAAGGAAATAATGACCTCGAGCTAGAATAAACCGACTCAAAATGTTATATAAAAAGTTTCATTATATTTACGAAACTATAGATTCACTATATTTACGAAACTATAGTTTCTCATAAGCAGAAAATTTGTGCAGAATGCTGAAAAACTACACATATCAGCTAAAAAATGTTGTGATTTCAGTAGTCATGATTTTTGAGAAATTTTTCGAATTTATGCAATCTTCCTTTTTTTAATCTTTTGTAAACTAAAAAGTTCTAAGAGTTCTAAGTACTAACTAAAGTCCTTATGAGATTGTTTCTCGTTTTCATTAAACTAATTCTAAAGATTTTCTATTTTCATTAAAGATTTTTACAATTTTTACTGTTTTGATAAATTCTTTTAATTTCCTTGCATTAAAAAAAACATGCATGTATTTACCTTTAACTCATCACATCAAATAAATAATTTGACCTAAATACTTGTCTACATGTAGAATTTTTATTAAACACACATACAGTTTTATTAGACTGACATTTTTTTGTATGGAAAACAATTTTTTCTTCCGATTTTAAATGTCCGGAAAAATTTTTATTTTCCAAGGCCTAAAACTTATGTGGTACAAATTTAAGGCCAATCGGGTTAAATTAACCCGATCCGCCTGGGAATCAAAGTTTGGGATTTTTAAAAATTAAAAAAAAAAGAATGTGTCTTGCGATATTGTATATTATAAATTTCGATGCGCTGAACTAGAGACGGGCGCGTGAGTGGATTTTGAGTCACACTCACTCACGCAAAAAATAATCGAATCACTCACTAATCATTCAATTTTTTTTTTTACTCACGCTCACTCACATTCACGTGAGTAATAAAAAACTTACTCACGTGTGACTCACGCCAGATTCAATCACGCTCACGCGTGAGTCACGCAAAATCTACTCACGCAATAAAATTTTCTTCAAATCAAAAAATCTAATCACGCAAACTCACGCAAAAAATAAATGACTCACTCACTAATCACTCACTCAGATTTTTTTTCAACTCACACTCACTCAAAATCACGTGATTGAAATTAAAATCACTCACACTCACGCGTGATTTACGCGTGAATCACGCAAATCACGTGACCAGCACCCATCTCTACGCTGAACACGAATATGAAAATGAAACTAAAATCGGTTGAACGGTTTTCGAGATATCGCTATTTGAAATTTGCAAAAAGTAACGGATTTTTCCTACTTTCAAGATTTTTTTTTAAAAAATTGAATCTCAAAATATATTTCCCTTCACCCTTTCATGGAGCTTGAGACAGTCTTTCATTGAAACTTAATTAGAGCCAAATCCAATATTTTGAATTTTTGAAAAATGAAAAAAAAATCTTGCGATATTTTTTATACCCTCCACTCTAGTGATAGAGGGTATATATAAGTTTGTCATTCCGTGTGTAACACCTCGAAATATTGGTCTAAGACCCCATAAAGTACATATATTCATGATCCTCGTTCGATTCTAAGAAGATCTAGTGATGTCCGTCCGTCCGTCTGTCTGTCCGTCTGTCTGTCTGTCTGTCTGTTGAAAACACGCTAACTTTTGAAAGACTTTACGGAGGCTCCTGAAGTTTGGCACATATATTGGGCATTCACCTGGTCAGGTTGGTATTGCAATCCAGTGAAATCGGTTCATTGGTTCAAAAGTTATGAGCAAAAGAGTAAATTTTGGCAAGGGTTTTTCGCGAATTTACGAGATAAAAAACACGATAACTTTTTAAATTCTGAGGATGCTGATGCTTGGGATATATATTTGTCGTTCCCCTGATTTGGTTCATTTCAGCCAAATCGGTCCAGTGGTTCAAAAGTTATTAGCAAAACCGTAAATTTCAGATTCGCTTCACCTTAAATCCACGTGTTGAAACCCCGTTAAACATGTTTTAAAAACATTAATAAGTCACAAAAATATTTTACAACGTATTTTTGTCACTCAAAAAAATTTTTACACTAAAAAAAAAAAATACACTCGAAAAAAATTTTACACTCAAAAAAAATTTTACACTCAAAAAAAAATTTAGTAAACTATTTTTTTTTTTTTTCAAAAATTAGTTAAAAAAAGGATTTTTACACAAAATAAAATATTTCAAATCAAAAAATTTACTATAACTTAAAAAGGGCATTGTGGAGGGTATTCATAGATTCGGCCAAGTCGAATTTAACTTTTCTACTTGTTTTAATTAAAATTAAAAAAATAATTTTAAATAAAAAAAAAATCCAAATTTTTTTCCACTAACTTTTTCATAGAGCGTAAAACGGTGTTCGCATTCATTTTTTAACTAGGTTTTCCCCATACCACAGTGGGCCAGGATTTCCATTTTTTGGCCAATAAGGTCTGTAAGGCAACACATATTTAAAAATATTTTTTCAGAATGTCAACATATTGAATTTTGTGCACCTTTAATATCTTTTTATTGTAGCTTAAAGTTTTTTTATTGTATGAGGTTAAAGTTAGAGTTTGAGATTTTTTTTATATTTTGTATTAATGAAACAAATATATTTTTTTGTCTTCAGCACAATATTTTTTAAAATTTTCTGCGAAGTTCTCCTAAAGACATACCTGTTAGTCCAACACATGAGATAAACTGCCAAAAAGAAAGCTAAAAGTATATATTTTTTTTAATAAATTACGGAAATTCATACTTTTGTTGAAATCCGCCTTTTTTCAACACCAAAGTCCAAAAAAGTTCAAACGATATTGACTAAACTCGAATTACGATTTGTCTCTGACAATGTATTCTATTCACATTTTTGCGACCCTGTGCGACCGTTCATAAACTTTTGACATAGAGGCAATAAACCAAAATATGGCGTTTAGGAATCCTAAAATGAAACTTCAAAATGGTTTTGATATTTTTTTTTTATTGATTTCTAATAAAAAATTTCCCACTTCGACAACATTGGCGTGATAACTGGAGATGAGCGCTTGAGTGAATTTTAACTCACGTTCACTCACGCTCACGCAAAAAAAAACATAATTTACTCAATCGTTCTTATTTTCTCACACTTACTCACTATTTACGTGAGTAAACAACACACCACTCACATGTGGCTCACGCGTAACTTACGAAAAACATTTTAAACACAAAAAAAATTGTAAAAACTGAATTAATACACATATATAATTTTGACTCAATACGAATCACTCACACAAAAAATGTCTCACTCACTCGTCACTGGCGAACAAAAAATTTGAGACACGCTCACTTTCGATATATGGCCCTATGTTCCTCCTAGGAATAAAAGGAATAAATATATATATATCACTTTCGATCACGCGTGATTTACTTGACCAGCGTCCATATGTAGTGCTAAACATTAAAGCTGGGAATGCATTTAAGCGGGCATATATCAATAAAATTATATAATTTTGACTCATGCAAAAAAATGGCACTCACTACGAATCACTCACGCAAAAAATGTCTCACTCACTTATCACTCATGAACAAAAAATTTGAGTCACCTGACCAGCGTCCATCTCTAGTACTAAACATTAAAAATGGGAACGCATTTAAGCGGGCATATTTTGGTGATAGCATTTTTAATATTTTTTATGAAATTGTAAGCTAATAGCATTATTTGTACATTTAGGATGGCAAATGCTTGGAAATAAAAGAGTTATCTCTTAAATGTTCCACTGAATATATTAACTTTTTTACGCATTTGAAAGAGAAATATTTTATTAAAATTTTCTGATAAAAGCAAAAAGAGTGATTTATAAAAACTTAGGAATGTATACATTGAACATTTTTTCTTAAATACTATGTCCTACATTTTGGATCCGCCATTTTGATTTCAAAAAGTCTGTCCGTATTCGTGTTACGCAATCATTTCCTAGTGATATTAATCAATAATTTAAATATCTTGTATTTGATTCTAAAATCAAATTTGGCATCCGAAAAACCATTTAAATCAGACAACAGAAAAAATGTTATATTTTATTTTTCGCCATATTGGATCCTCCATTTTGAATTTAAAAAATTGGAGCTCATATTCGTAATTACCGACCCTTAATACGAAAATGATTAATTTTAGTACAATTAGCTAAGAATTACAAAAGCATATCCGCCATATTGGATCCGCCATTTTGAATTTCGAATCTTAAATTCCAAAATCGGTTTTTATATCCGAAAAACCATTAAAGTCGAAATTTTTGGCAAAAATAAACAACATATAAAAATCTTAAATTTAAATTTGTCGCCATATTGGATCCGCCATTTTGAGTTTTAAAAGTCTGAGTTCATATTCGTTATTAACGACCCCAAATACATCGACAATAATTATAGTAATTACAATAAGCGAAGAATTTAAAAATCAAGTCCGCCATTTTGGATCCGCCATTTTGAATTTTGAAATTTTTTTTCCAGAATCGTGATCAACGATTCTTTAACATCCATATGTAATACTTTTTTCACATATAGGTTAAGCGGCCTATTTATGGCCAAAACTCAGGGATGATGGCCCACAGTGCATACATTTAAACGTCAAAATTGAACTTCGTTTTATTTTGACAGATAAAGTGTTTAAAATTGTACGGGGAAAACACATAATTAAACTAGTTTAAATGAGTTTATAATATAAGACAATCCCAGCAAAACTTAGATTACCAAATAAGGTATAAAATAAGGTATATGATCTCTTATTTTATACATTGCAGCATTGATGATTTTAACAGGCGATGAGACTCAAAGTAATGCATCCACATTATCACATAGAATACCAGTAAGGTATAAAATAAGTCATAAATTTATAACAAAGAATACCAGTAAGGTGTAAAATATATGATATTTTATAGGTTACGAGTAAGGTATATAATATAGCATACCAGAACGCAATATATAAGGTGTTACGAGTAGTGAAAAAGTAATTTTGTATTAAGTTTACTCACGTGATTGTAAATGAGTGTAAATAGATAAAATATGCTCGTGAGTGTGTGTCGTTAGAAATTTCCTGTCGTGAGCCCATCTAGTTTAAACTTATGCATTTTTTATAAAATAATTATTTTTTATGTTATTGTAATACATTATGCCTCCAATTATAAATAATGCATTATTTCAAACTTTCAAATAATACATAATGTAACCAAATATAATTCATCCATGATTTAATGTTTAGAAATAATAAATATGAAATACATTTTATCTAATAATCATGCATTACGTAGCAAATTATTAGTAATGCATTATTTTTCACTTGAAATAATACGTTGTGGAACAAAAGTTCGGTAAGACATCATAAAATAATGCTACAAATAAGTCATATACATTACCTGGTAATGTGTTATATAATCACTACCCATTACCAAAGTTTTGCTGGGATCTTCCATTTAAACTTAATTTGAGGGCAAAATTACAACATTTTAGCGACTGGAACTTAGAGATTTTAGAAAAAAAGGGCGACACAAGCTAAAATGATGGGATTTGGCTCAAATTAATCTTATTGCATGTCTGTCTCAAGCTCTATGGAAGTCTCAAGGAAATATAAAATTTTTTATACGTAAAAAAAATCGTTTTTGCCAAATTTAAAATTGCGATATCTCTAAAACCGTTCGACCGATTTAAATTTTTTTTTTCACATTTGAATTCTGCACACTAAACTTAATAAATACGACGTGTCGCAAGATATTATCGACGGGCGCCAGGTTTAATTTCCGATTGCCCTCAAATTTGTAAAACACAGCTTTAAGATCTAATAAAATAAGAAAAAAATGTCCCCCTAGAGTTTCATATAAACAAATATATACCAGTTACTCGTATGTATTTATAGCCAAAGCAACACTTCAAGAAAATTTGTTAGACTACTAATATTTTTGCAAAAAAAAAAGTATTCATAAAAACAATTTCCTAGCTTTAGCTTTAGTATTTTCTGTTTTACTTCTTTTGCATCTTTATTTTTATAGCGCCTTTTATATGTTGTTTTGTTTTATAAGCTTCTTATAGATTGTTTTAATATGAAAATATAAATATATTTTTCTACTTTTTTTGTTCTTTTCATACCGTATCCCCTGGAGCCAATATTCAAGTATTCATGTTATATGTGTGCGATGTGATGTGAAGTGATGTGAATGTATGTTTATTGATTTTTAGCTCAATTTTCTTTAAGAAACGGTAGAAAAAAATTATTATAAACATTATGAAGGGGGGGAAAGACGGAAAAAAATCATCTCATCAAATGTATCATGTCTATTAAAGCAAATGACTTGACATGCTTACGACTATACTCATACATATGTATTTACAAACACAAAAGTCCAAGTTGAGTAGAGTTGAGTTTAAATCCCAAACCACTATTTATTCACTTATACTTATACTTACACATACTTAGGTACCACCACATTCACACAATCACAATCAGTTACACATAGTCATTGAATATTTGCTTTTGTTTATTTATATTAGCAACAAAAAAGAGTCTATCTCAATGACTGTCTATCATTTATTCAGAATATTTTTTTTTTGTTAAAATTTTTTGTTATAAATACCCTACACTTGAAGTAACAGGAAAACTTCTCAAACCCAAGCTGAGTCAATTTTCGTACAGGAAAAAATTTTAATGACTAAGACAATTTTTATATAAAAATAAGTCTCAGTGACTGAGCAAAATAGGCTATGTCAATGACTGTCTCAGTCACTGAAAACTTTTTTTGTATAGAAAAACACTTAGACGGTTTTTATCTTTTAAAATTGTTAGGAACTGAGACTGTTTTCTTATGGGAAAAGTCTCAGTGACTGAGAATGTTTTCGTATAAAAAAAGTCTCAATGACTGAGACTGTTTTCGTATAGAAAAAGTATCATTGACTGAGACTGTTTTCGTATAGAAAAAGTCTCAGTGACTGAGGCTGTTTTCGTATAGAAAAAGTCTCAGCGACTGAGACAATTTTCGTATTGAAAAAGTCTCAGTGACTGAGACAATTTTCGTATTGAAAAAGTCTTACTGAGTGAGACTGTTTTCGTATGGAAAAAGTCTCAGTGATTGAGACTCTTTTCGTATAGAAAAAGTATCAGTCACTGTGACTTTTTCTGTATGCAAATAGTCTCAATCACTGAGACTTTTTCTATACGAAAAGAGTCTCAGTCACTGAGACTTTTTCTATACAAAAACAGTCTCACTAAGTAAGACTTTTTCAGTCACTGTGACTTTTTCTGTATGAAAATAGTCTCAATCACTGAGACTTTTTCTATACGAAAAGAGAAAACAGTCTCACTCAGTAAGACTTTTTCAATACGAATAGAAATTTCGTATAGAAAAAGTCTCAGACTTTCAGTCCAGTCACTGAGACTCAGTGACTGAGACTGTTTTCTTATAGAAAAAATTTCAGACCTGAGAATGTTTTCGTATAGAAAAAGTCTCAGTGACTGAGACAGTTTTCGTATAGAAAAAGTCTCAGTGACTGAGACTGTTTTCGTATAAAAAAAATCTCAGTGACTGAGACTGTTTTCGTATAGTAAAACTCTAAGTGACTTACAAGGGAAGTCTGGTGTCACCCTCCGATCTTCATGAAATTTGGATATGTTGTTAAGAACGAAAATTAATTCGCCAAGTATTTTTTTTTAGCAGCCCAAACTCATTTTTAAGGGGGGTCGATTTGAATGGGGGGAAATTGACCTTTTTCAGTTTTTTACGATTTTTGCCTATTTAAACAAAATAAATATTGGCAAGTGTAGTATCCGATTAAAGGTATTAAAAATACCTATCTCGTGGTGCTAACAACGGGCCAAAGAAGTTAATATTTTTCGACTTATTAACAAAAACATGATTGGACACGTTCTTAGTACACGTAGATAGGTTTTCCAAAGACCTTTCATTTGGTATGCAACATGACTTGGTTTCTTTGCATAATATAGGAGATAAACGAAAAAAACTGAATAATGGCCTTGTCTTCCCCCCTCCTTTTAACCCCATAAATATGAATTTGGGCCGCTAAAAAAAATACGTGTCCCTTTATTTTTTCTGATCTACATAATGAAACCATTTATAAAAAAGTACCTTTCATAAAAAGTACCTTTTATAAAAAGTGCCTTTTATAAAAAGTACCTTTTATAAAAAGCACCTTTTTTATAAAGTAACTTTTATAAAAAGTACCTTTTATAAAAAGTACCTTTTATAAAAAGTACCTTTTATAAAAAGTACCTTTATAAAAAGTACCTTATATAAAAAGTACCTTTTATATAAAGTACCTTCTATAAAAAGTACTTTTTATAAAAAGTACTTTTTATAAAAAGTACCTTTTATAAAAAGTACCATTTATTAAAAAACGCCTTTTATAAAAAGTACCTTTTATAAAAAGTACCTTTTATAAAAAGTACCTTTTATAAAAAGTACCTTTTATAAAAAGTACCTTTTATAAAAAGTACCTTTTATAAAAAGTACCTTTTATAAAAAGTACCTTTTATAAAAAGTACCTTTTATAAAAAGTACCTTTTATAAAAAGTACCTTTTATAAAAAGTACCTTTTATAAAAAGTACCTTTTATAAAAAGTACCTTTTATAAAAAGTACCTTTTATAAAAAGTACCTTTTATAAAAAGTACCTTTTATAAAAAGTACCTTTTATAAAAAGTACCTTTTATAAAAAGTACCTTTTATAAAAAGTACCTTTTATAAAAAGTACCTTTTATAAAAAGTACCTTTTATAAAAAGTACCTTTTATAAAAAGTACCTTTTATAAAAAGTACCTTTTATAAAAAGTACCTTTTATAAAAAGTACCTTTTATAAAAAGTACCTTTTATAAAAAGTACCTTTTATAAAAGTACCTTTTATAAAAAGTACCTTTTATAAAAAGTACCTTTTATAAAAAGAACCTTTTATAAAAAGTACCTTTTATAAAAAGTACCTTTTATAAAAAGAACCTTTTATAAAAAGAACCTTTTATAAAAAATACCTTTTATAAAAAGTACCTTTTATAAAAAGTACCTTTTATAAAAATTACCTTTTATAAAAACTACCTTTTATAAAAAGTACATTTTATAAAAAGTACATTTTATAAAAAGTACCTTTTATAAGAAGTATCTTTTATAAAAAGTACATTTTATAAAAAGTACCTTTTATAAAAAGTACCTTTTTTAAAAAGTACATTTTTTAAAAAGTACCTTAATAAAAAGTACCTTTTATAAAAAGTACCGAAGGCACAATTTTTGGTACTTCTTTATTTCCTGAAATAATAACCATAGAAACTTTTTATATTTCCTGAAAAAATGGTTCTAGAACCTTAAAATTTGTAATGTAAGAGAATTCAGTAAAAAGAACATTCCGAGAAAAATAAGTTTTGAGTTAAAATGGCTAAAAAAGTGTATTTTCGGTAGTTCTAGAAACTTAAAATTAGGAATGTAAAATCCTTTTTGTACTTTAAATATTTGCTGAAACAATGATCCTAGAAAATTGAAATATGGAATATAGGATCTTTCGGTGAATAAAAAAACATTCTTGAGGTACTTTTTGGAAATTCCGTTTCTAAAGGTGTAAAATAGTGTTTTTTGTACTTTTTATATTTCATGAAGTAATGATCCCAGGCACTGCAATTTTGAATGCTGGATTGTTTTGGGAACAAATATTTTGGTTAATGTTTCTAAGGGTCGCGACCGATCGTAAAGGGGATAGAAAAGTGTAAATTTCGTTATTCTTATATTTCTTGAAATAATTAATGGAAACTTGATATTTTTAATATAGGATCACCTAGCACAAAAAAAAACAGTTTTTGGAAAATTTAATTTTAAGGGAAAATGGTGTCAAATGGTTATTTTTAACTATCTAACTATAAAACGAAATGCCCCAGAAATAACAAGGACATATTTTAAAATTTAAAATATTAGGGTAAAGAGGGGAACCTGGTAAAAGTGGTATCTTTTTAATTTTCAATAGAAATTTTTATTTGTTTAACGCATATTATACGGAGAGGAATGATACCTACATGGAACGATAGGAGATGGAATTGGAAATGAAATGGAGTAGAACGTGGAACGACATGGAATAGAGCTGGGAACAATATGGAATGATACTTTTTTACTCAAACTTTTCGTATTTTACTTTTTTTACTCCATATTTTTGTCTTTATGTATTTACACTCAAACTAACTTTTATTCCAATTACTATTTTTACTGAAATATTTATTTACTTAAAATACAAAAACCAGATATAAGGGCTCGATAATTGTCAATATCTTTTTTCACCGGAATGAATACGATAACGTACCAAGGAAGTTATTAAAATTTTATTGTTTAAATTATTTATTGAAATATTATTTTATGAAAGACTTTAACGTCCACAAGTAAATAAAACAAAGACTACGTAGGGGAGTTTTTTGAAATCGATAGAGCAATCCCGATCCTTCTTTCTCCGGTATTCAATACAACCGGTAACAAAGTACCGGGATGGTAAGCTAGTTATCAATGTACCTTTCCTTAAGATATGTACCTTTCCTTATGATATCGTTTTTCCATAAAAATACGATATCGTTTTCGCTATCGTTAATTCTAGTCATAACGATAGTAAAATCGACACTTTTTAGAATTTACCAAAAAATATCATTAATAAGGCGATAATGAACAAGAAGAAGCACTAATATAAGCGCAGATGCCAATTTTTCATATAAAAAAAAATCAACCTGGTTATGTTCCAAAATTAGTGTAGGGTTCTTAAAACTCTTGATACTCTTCTTTAAGACACTTCTTCATAAGTAGTGGATTTTTGTATCTGTATGTGTGTATGTGTGTGCACAAACACTTTATTAGAATGAAACGTATGTAATCATAAGAATTCATTTCCTTTGACCATTATATAAAACAATCAAAAATCATACCCCATGATAATGTTGTTGTTGATGATGATGATGTTTATCAAGTGGCTGATTTAGTAGGATTCTCAGTACAATGAAATAAAGAAAGAAATGGAATAAAAATAATAAGAAGGAAGAAATAAAATAATAAAGTGTATGAAAAAGAGATAAATTACCCAAAAATACCTTGTAATAGAAATAAATAAAGGAAATACAACAAAAAAAAATCTTTATACAATTTCAACAAATTTATGCGTGTTAGAGTGGGGTGAGAATAATTTAAGTAGGTTAGGGTTAGGTTAGGTTAGGTTGGATGGGCGCTCGCCATTTGGCGAGTTCACTCGGAGGCCATAAGGCCCATTGTGATTCCCCTAATTATATTCCCCCTCTCTCTCCCTAATATAAAATTCTACCTTTTAAACCACCCCGTTTCCCTGAGGTATTCCGCTAGAGACGTCAATGAGACACCGCTTAGGCAGTCTAGGTCATCGAAAAATCTTTGCCCTAAATGCTTAAGGCGGCTCCTCATCAGACCCGGACATTCGCATAGCAAGTGCTTCACTGACTCCTCTTCCTCCACTTCCCCACAGCTCCTACAATAGTCCCTATCAGAAATTCCCATACGCACGGCCATTTGGCCAATCATACAGTGTCCTGTAAGTACTCCAACTAATAGGCTAACCGTCCGTTTGCTAAAAGTAAGAAGACTTTTTGTCCTCTTAGGATTCGGCAATGGCCACAGGGTTCTATAATTTAAGTAACAAAATGGAAAAAAAGAACATTTTTAAAGGAAATCTGGATAAATTGGATATAAAAATGATTTTAAAATTTTTTCCAATACATAAAACGATACCGTTATGATATAGAAGCAATATCACCTAATTATCATATATTATATGAAAATTATAGTTTTTTCGTTCTTAATTTACCATAAAAATATAATATCGTTTTCGCTATCATTAATTCGAGTTATAACGATAGTAAAATCGCCATTTTTCGAAAAACTATCGTTGTTTCAGGCGATAACGATATAGTTTCGATATGAATATGTGATATCATTTTTGTTATTGAAATTTTTAGGAATGGCGATAACAAAATCGCAAAAATTTAAAAATGGTATCATAATATTATTTTAATGTGATGCCGTAATCGGTATCATACTGGTGATTCTATTATACTTATCGTTACACTCAGAAAATTATGTCATTAACTGTTAGTAGTTTATTAAAAAAGTTTTCCGTTTAGTCGTTTTTAGAAGAAAAAACATCTGTTTGATGTTCAGTTTTTATTAATGACTAGTTTTGTCCTTTGTTTCAAAAATAACACACTAAAAAATAAAGACTTTCATTAACATTTACTTTTTAAAGTCATTTATTTTTGTTCTATAAGTAAAAACTATTGATTATTCTTTAAATTTTTAATGATTTGTGTAAGTTTTTTTTTTTTTTAAATTGTTGGTATTTGTTAATGAGATATCATTAGTTTTTACCTACACAAGTAGGTTATTTTTTTGTAGGAAAAAAATCAAAAAATTACACTGCGTGATAAAACTAACCACTATTTTAGAAAACAAGAGGTACGACCAACATTTCTATATATTTCGAACATGCTGAATCGAATGGCGTACTCCGTTTTTCGATGTATGGTGCAGTTTTCTTGCAAAATGTCATTAAAGATTGACTGATTTTCAGCTGCTTTTTTAACAAAAAAATTTCCAAAGAAAACCAAGATATAACTTTTAGCAATATCTCTAATGTAAATTTGGTTTAAAACTTTTCATCTTTAGCCCTTAAATTCGCGTATTTCTTCATTTTTTTAAGTTTTCGCGAAATTAACCCCTAAATTGGTCTCTGATAAAAAAACTTGCATTTTGTGGATTATAAAGGCATCCATGACACTACGAATAGTGGACAAAAAACATCAATGTTATATGGACCATCGTGATGAAAATCGCGAAAAACCGTTTTTTTTTGTATATGGCAGCATCACTTTAGAAGATGATTTGAGGCTTCATCTTTTAGTATATAATGTGGGAACCTTAAACAATGAACTGACCCAAAATTCGTTCAAAAAAGTTTTCATGTTTTTCGGGATTCCTTTTAAATTCACTAAAAGCAAGATTTTTATCAATTGCCAAACCAATTTGGCTGTTAATTTCGCGAAAACCTTAAAAAATAAAGAAATTCGTGAATTTAAGTGCTTAAGATGAAAATCTTTTAACCAAATTTGCATAAGAAATATTGCTACAAGTCATATCTTTGTTTTCCATGCCATAAAATTTATAAATCATTTACTTTGCAAATTTTTTCGTTAAAAAACTGGCTCGAAATTAGCAAATCATACATCGAAAAACGGAGTACACCATTCGAATCAGCATGTCCGAAATATATAGAAATGATGGTCGTCAATCTGTTTATTTTTTAGTGTTCCGCAGTATTATTTATAGAAATATAAAAACATGTTTGTATCAAGTGACTTTGGCACGATGTCTGGCCAGAATGTAGTTAATTGCGGGATCGATTCCCCAAAATTTTATTAAAATATTTCAACAGAAAATTGTAAAAAAATAACCTACGAAATCATTAATTTTTAATGTTTTTGTAGGTTATTTTTTTGGAATTTGTTGGTAAAAAAAACAGAACTATCATTAATTTTTAATGTTTTTAAATTTGTTGGTAAAAAAGAATGAAAAACCGTAATTTTTTAATGTTTAATGTTATTTATTTTAGAAAGTTTTGTCAACAGTAAAAAATAAATGTTTATGTTTGTTAAAACAAATGAATAATTACTGGGATGGTTTTCAATTGTTTATTCACTGGTTTTAAATGTGTTTTTCATTTGTTTTTGCCTACAAAATATTTTGAGTGTATTTGGTTTATTGTGTTGTTATTTAAAGATCAATGTTTTTTCTAACATGTGTCATTTCCAAATCGTTTCTTTCAGTCCCCTCTAATATGTGTATGTTAACAAATACACTTAAGATTTTTTTGCATTTAATTTTAAGAATGGAGATCTAAAAATTTAAGGAAATTCATAGTTTAGATTTCCTCAATTTTTTGTTAGCTCATTTTAAATAATGACTAAAAATAAACTCTACCCCCTCTATCTCCCTTCTCTCAACTAAGAAAACATGTGTAAGAAAAAAAACGTCTCTCCATCTATATAAAATGTTGTAAATTTTAATGAATGTGTTAGAATTGTCTAAGATGAAAGTGTATCCTTAAGATTAACAGGAGTTTGAACAAAATCACCGACAAACATTATCATTTTTTAAAAGGACTTTTTTTTGATACACATGTCTTAATAAAATATTTGTATTAAGTCCAGTCATAAGAAAAGATTTTATTCACTGTTTTTTTTTATATTATTTAATTTTATATTTTTTTTTGGTATATTCTTTATCTGTCTATCTAGTTTCTTTCGTTAATCTTATATAATGTTTTTAAAACGGAAATTTAATGTGTTAAAAGTGTTAAGGATACAAGGATGGATACAAGGATATATGTATGTTAACAAACATCAAATAGGAATCTCAATTGTTTTCTTGTAAAGATTTTAAGTGATACGTACGGAAAACACTTAAAAATGTTTAAAGGAAAAAGGAAAATGAAACAAATGTAACAAATCAAGAGTTTTTTTTCCAAAAAAAATAAATACATTAAGAAAGCCATAATTTGGGTGTTAAGGAAATGAACTTAAGAATAAGTGTATTATCATACCTAATTTTTAATCAAGAGGCATAGTGGGCTAGAAATTAAATTTTCTATATAAAAAATATTTCAAATGAGACTTCAAATATAATAAGAAAATGTCTCGCAAGGAAAATGATATCATGCCATTTTGTTTGGGAGCCCCCTTATGAAGTGGAGACAGGGAGTAGGTTTGTTCAAAAAAATGTTTGGGTGTAAAAATTAATAGGGTCAGTCTTACGTAGCACCCCTCTAGGAGTACCTTTAAGGCAATTATTGGGAAATGGTTTCTCATCGAAGCAAAGGTTGGCAGTAAAAAACCACAAAATCTATCTCCACTCCTTAAGGAGACTCCCATATTAAATGGCATTTTTATGAAATAAGCTCCCAACGCTCTAATGTCCCAACGTTGCCCCTACAGGGGTCCAATGTATGACCGACCTCCAAAATTAGTTTGATCCCAACATTTTTTCAAAATATACCTATCCTCTATCTGCAATCCTCAAGGCGCACAATGGGAAAAGATGGACTTTTTTTGTCCGATTTTGCCTACAGGTCGCAATTCTTAACCGATTTTAGTTTTTCTTCTTTTGAAATTTAGCTAATAAAATTCCTCATCGGTCTGTTATGGTGGATTTCTAAAAATCGTTTTTGTTTTATTTGAATATTTTTTTTAAAGTTCAGAAAATATTATTTTTTTTAGAATTTTTGCATTTTTAAGTTTTTATATGTTTTAAGTTTTTATATGTTTGTAAAAACAAAAATAATAATTAATTAATAAATGCTATTAATCTCATTTATTAGGGGTTCAAATACCTTTAATTTTGTCCATACAGCTTATTCGTCCCATGCCTAATACATTTTTTATTGCAAAAATACTGAAAAAATGAAAATTTTCTGAACTTTAGGAAAATATAAAAAGTAATCCGAATTTTTTTTTTCAAAAATCCACCATGACAGATCGATGCGGAATTTTATTAGCTAAAATACAAAAAAAAAACAAAATCTGTTAAGAATTGCGACCTGTAGGCAAAATTGGACAAAAAAAGTCTATTTTTCCCCACTGTGAGGCGGTTCCCATACAATTTTTTTTAATTTTTTTAATGAGTGTTTTTCATATTTTTCTATTTTCAGAAAATAGAAAAAGTACCAAATTGCAATTTTTAGTGCATTTCAAAACCAAAATTTTTATAACAATTATTTCACGAAATGGAAAAAGTATCAAAGAACACCATGTTACATTTTACATCTCTAGAATCAGATTTTACAAACAGGGGGTCTACTGCGTAACTCAAATCGAAACGAAAATCGATTCGAACAGAATTTTTATTTCTAAAATAATGTAATAAAAAATATTTTTATTCAAGAAAAATTATTTGGAACTTGTAAGCGCTTCACCAGACAATGTAAAAAAAGAAAAATATAAAAATTTACATACACGGTTGTATTGCTTTTAAAGGGTTAAAAATTTCCGAATTCGAACGCTTTCTTTCGATTCGAATTACGCAGTAGACCCCCAGTACTTTTTCCGAATGTTTTTTTAGCTAGAGCATTTCTAATTCTATGTTTCTAGGGCAATTATTGCAGGAAATATAAAATGTACCATTGTAAGCTATTTTACTATTGAAATCAAATTTTAAAAAAAAATGTTTCTTCGGAATGTTTATTTAATGTTTCTCAACAATTATTCCAGGAAATAGAAAAATTACACTTTTTAAAATTTTATTTTTCTGGTGAAATGAATCCTACATTTCAGGAGATAGAAAAAGTACCACAATACCCAATTTTATCCTTTCAGAGTCATATTTTACAAAGTGTACTCTTTTAAAATATTTGTTTCAAGTTTCTAGGACCATTATTTCAGGAAATAGAAAAAGTACCAATTTTTTAATTTTTTATCGCTAGAGAATCCTATATTAAAAAATTCAGGTTTTTATGACCTTTATTTCAGGAAATAGAAAAAGTACCACTGTGACAACATTACCCCCATAGCACAGATTTTCCAAAAAGTACTTATTTCAGAATGTTTTTTTTTTTAGTTTCTTAAAATTTTACTTTTTTAGAAAAGTACTCTCTAAGACAAAAAATTTAAGACAAAAATGTACTTTTCCAGGAAAGAAGTAATTATTTAGAAAAAAACGGTATTTTTTCCTAAAAAGAAATATTTAAGAAAATATAGTACTTTTTTAAAAAACAAGTAATTTAAAATTACTAATTTTGAAAAAAAAAGTTTACTTTTTAGACAAAAAAGTACTTATTAAAAAAAACACATTTTTTACGACTTTTTTAGAAAAAAAAGGTATTTTGTTCTATAAAATGTACTTTTTTCTAACAAGAGTACTTTTTCAAAAAAAAGTACTTATTTTCCTAAAAACACTCTAAAAAAGTACATTTTCTAAAAAAAAGTACTTTTGTGCTACTTTTTTTAGAATAAAAGTACATATTTGAGAAAAAAGTAATACTACAGATCTGTTTTTTAGAAAAAGTGCTTTTATGAAAAAAGTACTCATTTTAGAAAAAAGTACGTTTTCCATTAAAAATATATTTCTTTCTAATATAAAGTACTTTTTTGTGTAAAAAGTAAATTTTTCTAAGAAAAATACTTTTGTTGTCTAAAAAGTATTTTTTTTCTAAAAAGTATTTTTCCAAAAAATGGTGGGAATCGAACCCAAGCCTATTGGTCGTGGGTTCGATTCCCATCAGAGGCCTTGGTCTGTTTCACTACAACGAGACACTGGTCATTGTCACCCATCTCGGTAAGGTATATTTAGTATATGATCTGTAATTATTTGTTAAAAACTCAGTAAATAAATACTTTTTTCTAAAAAAAAGTACTTTTTTGTCTAAAAAGTAAATTTTTTCTAAAAAGTACTTTTTTCAAAAAAAAAAAATAATTATGAAAAAAGTACTACATATTTTTAAATAATACTTTTATGAAAAAGATACCATTTTTTCGAAATAAGTACTATTTCCTGAAAAAGTATGTTTTTTTCTTAAAGGTGCTATAGTACATTTCTAAAAACTACTATTTTACCAAAAAAATGCTACTGTTTCTAAAAAATTATTTTTTTTTTAAAAAAAGTACTTTTACAATTACAATTTTCTAAAAAAGTACTATTTTTCTAAAAAAGTACCAACTACGTTTTCTTAAAAAAGTATTTTATTTCTTACAACAATTATAAAAAAGAAAAGATCTGTAATTTTTTGTTAAAAATTCAATAAATAAATACTTTTTTTTATAAAAAAAAGTACTTTTTTGTCTAAAAAGTAAATTTTTTTTGAAAAGTACTTTTTTCAAAAAAAAAAATATTTTTTTATAAAAAAAGTACTATATATTTTTAAATAATACTTTTAGGAAAAAGATACCATTTTTTCTAAATAAGAACTTTTTTCCTGAAAAAGTACGTTTTTTCCTAAAGGTGCTATAGTACATTTCTAAAAACTACTATTTTACCAAAAAAATGCTACTGTTTCTAAAAAATTATTTTTTTTTTAAAAAAAAGTCACGCTATGATTTAGGAAGAACTAAATTCTTATTTACACTTACGAGAATAGAATGTCGTATGTTGGCAGGTTTAATAACGGGACACTGTCTTGTCGGAAAACATGCCAAGAACATGAATCTTATTACGGACGCAAGCTGTAAAAGGTGCGAGACACCAGACGTCGAGGAGACCATTGAACACATCCTGTGTCACTGCCCGGCTTTGGCACGAACTCGACTATCAATTATAGGAAGTTCACAGTTCGAGACTTTGGAGGAAATTACGAGGATAGACCTGAAGAGCTTGAAACAATTCGCAATGAAGGTCAATGTATTTAGTTTAAGCGGAAAAAGTTTTGTGGTATCGCTATGGACCAATTGGTCTATGCGGAGTGCCCATCTGGCACCGCCACCCTAACCTAACCTACGTATACGTAATTTAAATGACAAACATTTATTAAACAATACTTAAAAGTATAAGTAATTTAAATTATGAATCTTTACTAAACAACACTTATACGACACGATAAACCACCAATTTATAAAATTAATAATGCGCAAAGTTATTAAAAAAATACACAAATAACAGCAACAACAATGTACTTAACTTTTCAATTAAAAACAGTATATTAAAAGCATTTTTGCATAATGCTAAAAAAAATTATAAAAACAATAACATTCTAATTGCATTATAACGTGATTAAAAATTTTGCACAACAAAAACGGAGAAAGAAGAGGATTATAAACCCTGGTAAACCAAGTGAAAAATAAACTATAAAAACAATATTAAAATATTGTTAAATATTAACCCTTTATAGAACAGCTTATTTTTTAAACTCGGTTAAATATGAGAAATTTTTATTTAGATTTAGTTATAATTTACAATAAGAGCAAGTTTTTAGGATGGCAGTTAAACTTCGTTTTGTTATTCTGAAAACAGAACTGACCAGGTGTTATCTAGATTGTAAATTTTGGTGGTAAAAATGTAGCAGGTAGCACAGGGGTGGAGGATATACAAATTTAAAAAAATAAAAATTTAGAAGAAAACAAGTATAAAAGTTTAATTCGACTTGGCCGAATCTATGAACACTAGGGATATAACTTTTAGAAATTTTTGCAAATATCAAAAATACCACCCCATAGCCGTGTAGAGCATATAAAAACATAAAAAAATATGGTGCCACTTTCCCTCTATCTTGAAAAAAGTTTCCGCACCGAAAGCGTTAAAGTTTTGTCTATATTCATTTATTTATTTGTTTTATCAAAACAGTTATTCTTGTCTTAAATAAGTTATTTGTTGTTAAGATTCTTATATAATCTTCAATACCGAACTATTTTTCAAAAGTCTAATGCAAAATTTTGATCAAATCGCGATATATAAAAAATCATAATTTTTAAAAAAATATAAATAAAAATTTAAAGCACTTTAGAAATCTCTTTCGGTGCGGAAACTTTTTTCACCGAATCAACCTAAAAAACAGTTTTTTATTATTAGAACAACATTCCCCAGATGGTACTGGAGTGGTATTTTGCACTCAAAAAAATGTTATATCCCTAATGAACACCCTCCCCTCCATTTTTAAAGGATAGTAAATTTTTTCATGTAATAAATATTAACAATTTTGATTATAAATTTTTTATTTTTAGTAAAAAACTTTTTTTTTTTGTCATTTTTGTAAAAAAAAAAAAAATAATTTACTAATTTTTTTTTTTGAGAGTAAAATTTTTTTCGAGTGTAAATTTTTTTTTAGTGTAAAAATATTTCTGAGTGACAAAAATACTCTGTAAAGTAATTTTGTGGCTTATAATTGTTTTTAAAGCTTGTTTTAAAACTCGTGTTTTTCAACATGTGAATTTTAGGTGAAACCAATCTGAAATTCGCGGTTTTGCTTATAACTTTTGAACCAGTGGACCAATTTGCTGGAGATTTAAAACGAACCGCGCCAGAGGAACGAAAAATATTTGTGCCACACTTCAGTACTCTCAAAATTGTCGTTCGAAAGTAACCGTGTGTTTTATATAGTAAGTCTTTTGCTCATAACTTTTGAACCACTGGACCGATTTTGCTGGATTTAAATACCAACCGGACCAGGTAAATCCCCAATATATAAACCAAACTTCAGGAGCCTCCGTAGAGTCTTTCAAAAGTTAGCGTGTTTTCAACAGACAGACGGACAGACGGACGGACATCGCTAGATCGTGTTAAAATCGATCGAGGATCATGAATATATATGGGGCATTCCATGTCAAATCGGATACTTTGAAATTTTTTTTTTTTAGATTTTCCCAATTTGTTTACAGTTTTTAGTACCCTTCGAAAACTCCTTCGTGGTAAATTTTCAGATATTTTTGATGACCCGTTCAAAAGATATCGAATTTTTAAAAATTGGTAGTTTGTTTTTTTACTCAAACTTCTTTTACTCATAACTTCTTCAATAATGGTCCAAATTTCAATTTTTTTTTCAAAATTTTTGTGTTTTTACGTACTTTTTAAAAAAAAATCTCAAAAAATTCTTAAAAGCGCTCTAGTATGCGATTTTTAAGTTTTAAAATTTAAATCTCATTTTTGAAAATATTTGTACTCTTCGATTTTTTTAAAATTTTTTTGTGCAAAACTTCTATCGATTCTACAAATTTTTTGCCCAGGAGGAACGTGGGATAACGATTATTACTATTTTTTAAAATTTTTTGAAAAAACTTTATTGTAATTTTCTAATCTTAAAATCATTTCTACTGCTCCAATGGTGCGTCATAGAGGGGTCATTTATAAGACCAACCCCCATTAATTTTTACGTCTTAACATTTCTTTGGAACAAACTAATACCCTGTCTCCAATTTCTAAGGGGGCTCCCACACTAAACGACATTTTTAAAAAATTTGCTCCAACCGCTCTAACTGCCCTAATAGTGCCCTTAGAGCCATCAAATGTATGACCGACCCACAATATTTTTTTAGTCCAAAGATTTTCTCTGAAAACTCCTACCCTCTATCTTTAACTGTTAAGGCGGTCCCCATACATTTTTTTTTTATTTTTTGTAAATTTGTTTTATTTAATCAGCTTCTACCCGTCCAATGGTGCGTCCGAGAGGGGTCATTAGTGAGACCGGCCAACATTTATTTTTACACTACAACATTTTTTTAAAACATACCTACGCCCTATCTCCACTCCCTAAGTAGGCTCCCCATATATACTTTACGGTGTCCCCGACCGATATTTTTATGCGTTACAAACGGAATGACAAAGTGAGTATACCCCCATTCAGTGGTTGAAGGGTATAAAAACATACTATTCTGAAAATTTGTTAGTGGGATTTGGCACAGCCAAACAATCCATTCAAATTTGCATTACAAATATTTATGCTCATTATTTTAGAGGATCAAAAATTTACCAAAGTACACTGTTTTAACCACTTAGAATCTAAATTTTCTAAAAAGTACCTTTGTTAGATAGATTAAACATATCAAGATTTTATTGCCATTGTCCTAGGAGATTGAAAAAGTACCAAATAAAAATTTTGTACCCCTTTTTTACTCTCTAAAAATCAGAACTTCATAATGTTTTATTCCGATTTATGAGCATTATTTCAAATAATCCGAAAAATACACTTTTTATTCTCTTAGAATAAAAACTTTTTAAAAAGTACTTCTTTCAGAAGGTTTTTTCGCAAGATGATCCTACATTTCAAATTTTATTATTTCAAGATACAGAAAAAGTATAAAAGTACAATTTTAACCCATTTACCCAATTAAAATATAAATTACCATAAGGTACTTCTTTAAAATGGGTTTTTTCGTTTGAGGAACACATTTCAAATCTCAAGTTACTTTAAACATTATTATAGGAGATCGAAAAAGTACCAAAGTACTCAATTTCATAAATCATTAAAATTTGTTTTAATTTTTCACAATTCTTATACACCTCTGCATTATAGGGTTAACTACCATCAAACTACTACTACAAAAAAACTATTAATAAAACTAAAATAGAAAATGAAAATTATATAGAGATTTACCTTCAGTTGGAACAGCATTAATAACTTGTTGGCCGGGTGTTAAAACATTCGTAGCAATAATTTCCGGTACAAACTGTGGTGATGCCATCTTCGAATTATTAACTTCTTGCGGGGAAATCATCAGCACTAATGATGATGGCTGCTCCGACGACGCTAGGGGTGGTGTTGGTATATATAAAGCAGCAGCAGCAACAGCTGGTTGTTGAGTTAATACAATTAAAATGTATAATAATGAAAATATTAATAAACCGGAACGATTACGGTAACTCATAATAGTTTTTTGTAAAACATTAAATGAAGGAGATGATGATGATGATGAAAAAGTTGCGTTAATAGATTTTTTATGAATCATTATAGATTGTGCAGAGTGTTAACTGGAAATAGAAAGAATTAATTATGAATTAATAGTCGCAAATAATTAAAAGAAATAATTTTAATAATATTAAAATAGCTTTTAGTTTGTGATAGATTAAGGGCGGATTACTCAATGAAGTTAGCTGCTAACTGCTGATTTAAAGGAGCCTTATGTCAAAATTTGTATGAAAAAGTTAAATATAATGGACAGTTATTTTTAACGGAGCATTGAGTAATCCAGCCTTAGTCTGAAATTAATTAAAAAGACTTAAAAAAAATCTTTCCAAAAATCGAGTTTTTATGACAATTATTTCAGAAGATCAAAAAAGTACCAAAAAACACTTTTTTACTCTCTTAAAATCAGAAAATTTCTAAAAAGTACTTTTATCAGATTTTTTTTTTTTTTTTGCAAGCACACCCCTCTTAGCAAGTTTAGGTTATGTTGAAATAGTGAAAAAATCGGCTTATGGCATTTCACTCCTCTTTATTTTAAACTTTAAAAACCGTTTACACAAAAATCCTACACTCAAAAAAAAAAGTTTGTAAATTTACAAACAAAAGGTCTTGTAATTCTATTTTACTAATATTTTTGTCTTTTTACAAAAATTGTTGTATATTTAATAAAACGAAAACTACAGTTTGCTTTGTAATTTTACTATTATATGTTGGTAAATTTATTTTACAAATTTTTAAGGTAAATTTACAAAAAAGTGAATTATTTTACAAATTAAAAAAATATTACAAGGTGTTTAGTTTTTTTACACAAGAAAACTGTAATTGTACAACATAATTTTACTTGATGTTATTTAGTCTTTTTACCAAAAAAATGTTTTATTACAAACATTTTTTTTTTTAAGATCGTTTACAAGGTTTTCAGTTTGAAATGTATGTATTGAAAAGTACAAAATCCAATATAATTTTACAAAACTTATTTTATTACTAGAATTAATGTTGTTTTACAAAAAAAAATAATTATTCAACAATAGGACACGCAAAAATTTTCTAAGTTCAGATTTTTTTTTTTTGCGTTTTGGAGTAAAAAATTTAGTTAAAAATAATTTTTTATAAATAATTTTTACACCGTTTTTTTGGTAATTTGCGTTAAGTAAAATACCACAATTTTTATGTGTTTCTACTATATAATTGTTCTAGTTTTTTTTTTGTATTTTTACCATTTTTTTTGGTGATTGTACCATATTTTTTTGGTAATTTTTTTTTAAATTTGGTACCTAAAATGTCAATAGAAAGCTGCCAATTATGAAAAATCAAATTTTTCTTATTTTAACTGGTACTTAAACATCCAATCTACAATATCCAAAATTTTTTTTTCCGATTTTTTAAAAATACTTGTGAAAATAATTAAAAATTCAAAAAAAAAATTTTATTTTTTGACAAATTTTTTATGAAAATGTAAGAAATTTCTTGTGTAGCCTCCTTCGCAATTCTCATATGTTCTACTTAAGAAAAACGAAATGTCAAACAAAAAATAAAAAAGTGCAGTGTTATACATTAAAAAGTTTGTTAAAAGTGCTCAAGTGAAAAAAAATCTTTTCAGGTTGTTGAAGTGCTACTCCAGCTGCCGAAGAAGGAAAAGTAAGATGCACCAATGGAAAAAACCTTTAAATTTACAAAACCAATATGTAAATAAACCATTTTTTTGTAAACTTACAAAACAAATATGAAAATTTAAAAAACAAAATTGTATACTTACGAAAATGTTGTAATTTTACAAAAATGAAATAGAAAACACAAAAACAATATTGTAAATTTACAAATTTTATGGTTAAACTACCGTTTTTACGGCAAAAAAATAAGGAAAAATGGTACATATACAATAAAAATTGTAAATTTACCACTTTTTATTGTAAATATACAAGTTTTTTGCATAAAAAACAGTAGTTTAACCAAATAATTTGTTAATCTACAATTTATTTTTTTCATTTTCTATTTTTCCTTGTAAAATAACAACCTTTTTCTGTAAGTTTACAATTTTGTTTTGTAAATTTACCAAATTTTTTGCAAATTTACAAAAAAAATGTTCACCTCGAAGATGATATTTTACAAAAAAATTTGTAAATTTACATTTTCTTTTGTTAAATCAATTTACAAATTATCCCCGTAACTTTACGGGGATTCTTGCTAGTACATATTTTACAAAACCTGCCCCGTAAAATCACGGGGATTTTATGTCATTTTACAAACTTTTTTTTTTGAGTGTAGCGGATCCTATTTTCGAGTTATTGCTAAATAATTGCACTGTTCGACAACAACAAATTCCCATTAGAATATCCAATTGATTCTTATAGATTTTGATCTCCTAATTCGAAATCTGCTATCCACTCTTTTCTAGCTCGTGACGTTTTTGAGATATTCGCTGCTAAAAAGTCAAAAAATCAATAACTTTGCACTATTAGTGGTCCACTGATACTAATTCTTCCTGAAATAGGACTTGATTTCATATAAAATGGACATCCTGATTCCAAAACTGCAATCCAAATTTTTCTAGCATGTTTCGTTTTTGAGATATTCGCGTTAGAAAATTTTTTCCCGCTAAAATCTCGAGCGTAAATATCTCGAAAACGGAACATGCTTCAAAAATTTGGATTGCTTTTTTGGAATCAGGAGGTCCAATTTATATGAAATCAAGGCCTATTTGTTGGAAACAACTTAACAGTGGACCTCCAAAAGTGCGAAATTATTGTTTTTTTTACTTTTTAATAATTTTAATTCAGGAGAGCAAAATCTTTAACAAATTCTAGGGGCCATGTAAGTTAGTTTGGGTTTTGGGTTCGCTTCCCACCAAATCTAAATTACAAATTTCAAGTTTCTAGGGAAATTTAGTGTGCTTTCCACAGACGGACGAAGTACAAACATCACTACTAGGTTTGTTCAAGAATTAATAATATTTTTTACTTTATTCGATGCGTTACATACGGAATGACAAAGTGAGTATACCCTTAAACTGTGGGTAAATACACTAAAAAAATGTAATGTTAGCAAAAAAAGCTTGTAAACCTACAAGAAAATTTGCTGATTTTGAACCCATAATTTTTTTGGTAAAGTTTGCAAAAATGTTTTGCCAAAAATTAGTTAACTGAAATTTTTTATTTCAACTTAGTTCATACACATTTGAGGACCCCATTGGGTTCGGACCCGATAGGTCCAGACCCCGATGGGCCTAGATCTAGTTGGGTTCCTTAAAAATCGTCATAGTTTTTCATCCAAAATTTGTGTCCGTTTCGCTCTTCCTTGCTTAGTTTTGGAGATACGTGATTTTTGGGGACACTGGGGTTTTGAGAATTAAGAAACTCGATAACTTCAAAAATATTACTCGGAGAGCTTTTGGTTATTTTGCTACGTGTTGAGAGCTACAAAAATGCTTTTGGACTTTTCGTTGTGTCGGCAATATTTACCGAGATATGAACATTTTAAAAGTAAGGACCCATTAGGGTTCACACATGTGAAGAGGACCGGCGATACTATAGTGAGCCCGAAAACCAAAAATAGCCTAAATTTTGCTCTATCTGGCTTAGTTTCCGCCATTTTAAGTTTTCTTAAAAAAAAAAAATTTACAATTTATTTTTGCTAATATTAGCAAAAAAATTTTGTCAACTCAATTTTCAATTTAGCAAAAAAAAATAGTTCAAATTTTGTTTAAAATTGCTAATGCGCTAAATAAAGTTTACAATGTATTTTTGCTAACGTGCTAATCTCAACTAAAAATTTGCTAAAGGTTAGCTTTCTAGCATTAGCAAAAAAAATTAGTAAATCTACTAATTTATTATTTTGAGTGTACTAGTGCTTCCAATCGGGATTGGTTTTTCCGAATTCCGGGATTCGGGTTAGATGAAAATTTTTTTGAATCCCAATTTCGGGACACCGGGATTTTCGGGATATTTAGAATTGCCCGGATTTTTTTGAAAGTTTTTGGAAATTTTTCGGAATTTAGAAAAATGTTCACCATTTTTGTCACTTTGGCAAATCCACGAAGTTGTGAAATTTAAAAAATGTGGAGATTCCTCCTGTGAAGAATATTCGTATTCGGTTATCTTTCGTAGCTTTCGTCGTGGCTCATTGCACTATAGGGAATTTTCTGGTATTTTCTGGCCAAAACTAGAAAATTGCCTCAAAATTTGCAAGTTTATTTGGCAGTAAGTTTTAAGGCTCTGTATAAAAAATTGGCATGATCTGGCCTAATAAATCGTGTTTTTAATGCAATTTTATAATATAATATAGTTTATTTGGAAAATTAAATATTTTCTTTCAAACTTTACTTTTTTAATATCGCCTGGTTTTTTTTATTGTTTTTCTTCCTTTATTTTCCAACTTTTTCTCTCTTTCTTCTATAATTTATTTTTTTTATTATTTTCTAACAGATTTTTTTTCACACACGCGATATTAACCAAGAAGTGAACTAAACTGATTTTTTTTTATACAAGTAGTAGCACTTGAATATAACAAATGTACTCGTATTTTTTAAAACTGTAACAAAACTAAACGGTTCAAGTGTTTTTCCAATAGATAACAATGTTAAAAAGGCGCTAATAATGACATTTAATGGTTTTGATAAAATAATAACAAAAAAATATATAAAAAAATATAAAAACTAAACAACAAATAAATAAATTTCGCACACAAGTCTGTCTGTCCATGGCAATAAAGAGCCAAAAATAAAAAAAAAAATAAAATAAAAAAAACAAATACTGTGATTAGAAAAATCGTCAATTTAATTAGAAAAGCTATAAATAAACACGTCTACTAATCATTTAAAGGGGCTTAACCTAGACAAAACAAATTTATTTTAAATGGGAAAAAGTGATCGATTAAAAATTTCAAGGTGGTGAAGAATCTATTATGAGAAATAAAAAATAATAATCTATTATGAGAATATTATAAATAGAAATATTTGTGGGCCTCGAGCTAGAATAATACTCTAATCGAAAAAATAAATTTTTTTCTATGTACCTTTTGGTACTAAAAATAAAAAAAAAAAACAATTTTCAAAATTAATAAATTTTTATATTTTTTTTTTTTGCAAAAATTCTAAATTTTGGAGAACATTTTTCAAAAATCCCAAATTTTGATACAAGGGCGCCACGGGTTAAAATGATCAGATTTGGTTTAAATTAAGTTCAAATGAAATGTTGTCTCAAGTTCTATGAAAGGATCAAAGAAAGAAATTTCGAGATTTCTTAAAAAAAAAAATCTTAATCGTAGGAAAACTCGCGAATTTTCGCAATTTCGACCGATTTTAAAATTTTTTGATATTAGTGTCAGCGCATCAAAATCAATAAAAATGATGTGTCGCAACACATATTTTATTTTTTATTATTTTTTTTTTAATTTTCAAAAATTAAAAACTTTAATCAACGGGCGCCACGGGTACAATTAATTCGATTGGCCTCATATTTGTACCACATAATTTTAGGTACAAATATAAATTTAGGTACAAACAAGTAGAAAAGTTAAATTCGAAAAGTTAAATTCGACTTTGCCGAATCTATGAATACCCTTCACAATGCATTTTTTTTAAAGGGTAGTCTTAGAAATATTTTATTTTGAGTAAAAAACTCTTTTTTTGTTATTTTTTTAAAAAATACTAATTTTTTTTGAGTGTAAAATTTTTTCGAGTGTAATGTTTTTTTTACTGTAAAAATATTTCTGAGTGAATGCACGTACGTATGTACACAAAATATTGTAATTTTTGTAAAAAAAAAAAACTAATTTTTTTTTTGTGTAAATTTTTTTTTTAGTGTAAAATTTTTTTTGAGTGTAAAATTTTTTTCGAGTGTAATTTTTAAGTTACCAATGCTTTTAAAACTAAACAAGTTTAAAAAGCATTGCTTTAAAATTAAACAAGTTTGAAAAGCATTGTTTAGTTACCACCAATGCTTTTAAAACTTGTTAAAACACGCGGCATTTTAGATGAAACTAATCTGAAATTCAGGGTTTTGCTTATAACTTTTGAACCACTGGACCGATTGAGCTGAAATTTAATACCAAACAGACCCGGGAAACGGCAAATATACATGCCAAGCTTCAGTAGTCTCAATACTGTCTTTCGAAAGTTATCGTGTTTTTTATCTTGTAAATTCACGAACACCCCTTGCCGAAATTCAGTCTTTCGCTCATAACTTTTGAACCACTGGACCGATTTGGCTGGATTGCAATACCAACCTGACCAGGTAAATGACAAGCATATATGCCAAACTTCAGTAGTCTCTGTAAAGTCTTTCAAAAGTTTGCGTGTTTTCTACGGACGGACAGACAGACGGACGGACATCGCTAGATCGACTTAAAATCGATCGAGGATCATAAATATATATACTTTATGGGGTACTAGACCAATATTTCGAGGTGTTACAAACGGAATGACAAACTTATATATGAGGCATTCCACACCAAATGTCCAGCGAAAAAAAACATGTGTACCGTAAACTTCTGAATAGGTGATATGGATAGCCCTATATGGAACTTAGAAAATTGCGTTTTCGGTTTTTCAATTTTTCAAAAACTGGGCTTAGGAGGCGTGGTCAAATATTGGAAAAATGGTCAAATTTGTGGAGAGTTGCCTTGATTAAATATTTATCACATTAAAACGGAATGCACCACAATGTCAAAAATTTACGTTCTTATATAGTTTTGTATGGGCTATCGATTAAATTTTTTTTTTGGAAAATTTTCAGAACCCGTTCTGAAATTTTCCATTTTTTAAAAAAGTCAATTTATCAAAAATCCGGCCACTTTTTTTTTCTTTTTTATTTTTTTTTTTTTTAAAGTTTAGATGTTTGTCCATCCACACAAAAAAAATCAGAAACACGTTCATCTTTTTTTTCGAGAAAATCGCATTTGAACTTTAAATTTCATAACAATTTAGTAATTTACTTGTATTTTCTTGTGTCAACGGAGCGTATGACGAATATTTATGCAATTAATATTACTCATTCGCAACTTTAAAACAAAGAAATACAAGCAAATAACAAAATTGTTATGAAATTTAAAGTTCAAATGCGATTTTCTCGAAAAAAAAGATGAACGTGTTTCTGATTTTTTTTGTGTGGATGGACAAACATCTAAACTTTTAAAAAAATAAATAAAAAAGAAAAAAAAAAGTGGCCGGATTTTTGATAAATTGACTTTTTTAAAAAATGGAAAATTTCAGAACGGGTTCTGAAAATTTTCCAAAAAAAAAATTTTAATCGATAGCCCATACAAAACTATATAAGAACGTAAATTTTTGACATTGTGGTGCATTCCGTTTTAATGTGATAAATATTTAATCAAGGCAACTTGCCACAAATTTTACCATTTTTCCAATATTTGACCACGCCTCCTAAGCCCAGTTTTCGAAAATTTGAAAAACCAAAAACGCAATTTTCTTAGTTACATATAGGGCTATCCAAACAACCTATTCAGAAATTTACGGGACACATGTTTTTCTGTAGCGGGACATTTGGTGTGGAATGCCTCATATACCCTCTATCACTAGAGTGGAGGGTATAATAAAATTAAATTTTCCTTGGTATGAGAAAATGAGTAATGAGAAAAAAGAGATTAGGGTTGTAATAACTTGTCTGATTTTCAACCAATGCTAGTTTTTTTTTGCCTTATAAGAGAGAGATAGCTTCCTGCAAATCACAACTTAATAATCATTTAAATTCACAAGTTACTCAAATCATCGGAGAAATTGAGAAAATTAATATAAAGTCAGCAATAGAAAAAAAGACACTTGAACCTCTTGTCATTAAAAAATAAAAATAAAAACATATCAAATGTTAAAAAATAATATTGAAAATCTTTGAAAATTTTTTAATTATAGAAATAATTAATTACAGTTAAATTAGATTATTTTGTGAAATTGTGAGTCAGGTAAGTAAAATGATATAAAACTTAGGTTTGGTTGGATGGGCGTCCGCCAATTTGGCAAACTCACTCGGAGGCCATAAGGCCCATTGTGATTCCCCTAATCATCGTTTCCCTACCCCCTCTGATACAAAAACTTTATTACTTTTTTAACCACCCCGATTCTCTAAGATATTCGGAGATGACAATGAGACATTGTTTAGCCAATCTAGGTCATCGAAAAATCTTTGTCCCAAATGCTTAAGGCGGCTTCTCATCAGACCCGGACATTCACATAGCAAGTGCTTCACTGACTCCTCCTCTTCCACTCCCTCGCAATGACATATACAATGTGACAGAACTAACCTCTACATTTTGCACAGTTAACATTTCAATTTGTGATCGAGAGTGGAGTGACTCCAACATTGTAAATGTAGCTTTTGATTTATCTTTTCAAATTTCAAATACCCCAAGTAAAATTTTTTATATATATTCTTATATATCAACATCTGATTAGAGAATTGAAAGATCAGAACTGATCCGAGTAAGATCAGTAGTGATACGAGATTTGAAAGATCAAAATTCTGCTGAATCATCCTTCATGAAATCGCTGACATCATACAATTTTTCAAAATATCCCCAATGACATGTCAGATGTTGGTCAGCAGTGTCCAGCAGTATCGGTGGCCACCAACAATTCGTTTAAACAACCGCTGACATTGGCTATTTTAATTTCGTTGCACTCAGAAAATTATGTAAGTTACTACATGTTAGTTGTTTGTATATTTTAAAGTAGTTAGTTGTTTTCAACTACAAAGTCAGTTGTTTTTGTATGAAAAATATCAAACAACTATTTCTGTAAGTTATTTTAAGTCGTTTTTTTTTTTTGAAAAACTAACAAAAAAGTACTGTGATGTAGTAACAGTTATTTAAAGTAGTTAATTTTTTTTTTATCTCCCGGTGAAAAAAGTTCGTATTGTAATGTTGCTTTTAATGGTATATATTCATAAAAAAATATTATTCATATCTGTGACATCTTGATCGTGTATCGAAAAACATCAAAAATGCATTTTTTACCCTTTTTTAGATCACGATAAAGATGTCACAGATAGGAATAATATTTTTTTATGAAAATATATCATTAAAAGCAACAATTCAACTAAAACGGTTGCTTGTCAAAACTAAAAAAAAAATATTTTTTAAAAAATTTTTACTGTAGGACCCCAAAAGCTCTAAATTTTTTTTTTCGAAAAATTTTTTAGAACTGAAAGCCTCATCCCACCAAAATCAAATTTTTTGTCGTGAATAAGCTAAACAAGTAATATTATAATTAATAACAAAAAAATTAAAAATCAAAAAAAAAATTTTTTGCTTTGTATGGAAAAATGATTTTTAAGGCCCCGCTCTTTACGGCCCCGTCGCGTAGGGAAGGCGTGGTCGTAGGGGCGTAAAATTTTTCCTGAGTTATTTTTTAGTCAAAAGGGAAAAAATGAGGGGGTACCGTCTCAACATTTCCAACATTTCCAAAATAAGGGACACTGTAGTGTTCATATATGGTCATATATCTTCATATATGAATCCATATATCCTCGTATATATTTCCATATACGAACTTTTTTCACCGGGTCTGAAAAATTTTCAATTTTTTTCCAAAAAATAAAAATAAATTTTAGTTTGTTTTATTTTTCACGACTTCTTTTTTTAAACAAAAACTTGGAAAAAATTTGGTCTTCAATTTTTTTTCTGAAAAATTTTTTAACAAAAAAAAATATATATTGATTTATTTTATTTTTACTACATTTTAGTTGTTTTGTCTTCAAATTAAAGTAGTTTTTACTACATAAGTCAGTTGTTTTTTGTCAGTTAAAATAACTAACATTGTTAGTTAATTTAACTGAAAAAGTAGTTGACCCCAAAACAACTTACAAAGTAGTAATTTTAACTGACATTTTCAGTTATTTTACTAACATAATTTTTTGAGTGTGTTCTTCGTGATAGTGAAAAGTTACTCACATGAGATTGCGTAGACGTGACCAGAAAAAAATATCGTGATTGATCGTGCGTGAGCAATATTTTAAATTTCATGAGCGTTAGTGAGCGTGAGTCAAAATTCACTCATGCGCCTATCTCTGGTACCAACACTCAAAAAAATACGTCAGTAAAATCAATTTTTGTTTATTTATCAAATTGTAATCAAATCGTATTTGGCAAAATATGAGTCATAAGAACATTTAACAAAGTTTAAAATAAGTTCTTCGGCTGTCGTTTAAACAAAAAATCTAAAAAGTAAATTTTCCAAATGATCTATATTGTCGTCTCGATGCGTTTCACAAAAAATCCTTCTAAATTTAAATAAAATTTTTTAAAAAACAATAATACGGTATTTACACCAACGAAAACAAATTGTTTTTGAATATTTTTTTTGTTTTTGGCAAAAACTACATAAATTTTCCATACAATTTAAAAACTGCGTTGCCAACTAAAACTGGACAAAAACTAAAATTTAGGTTCTGGTCAATGCTACTATTAATTCAGTGTGAATGTTTTTTTCAATTTTCTTTTGGTAAAAACGAATGTCAAAATAAAAATATTTGTGTTTTTGTGAAATTAATATTCAAATCTTTTAAAAAAATAAATAAATGTGTAATACTATGTTTAGACCAAACAAAAACTAACTTGTTTTTGGCAAAAAAGCATTTTGGAAAACCAAACTGTTTACACCGAATAAAAAGAGTTTTTGTTTGTCAAATCAAATTAATTATTTTCTTAATTCACTAAAAAACACAAAATTACAATAGCCACACGTTATTAAAAAAATTAAATTACACATTTATTTACTTTTTTAAAAGATTTGAAAATTAATTTCACAAAAAAACAAATATTTTTATTTTGACATTCGTTTCTACCAAAAGAAAATTGAAAAAAACATTCACACTGAATTAATAGTAGCATTGACCAGAACCTAAATTCTTGTTTTTGTCAAGTTTTAGTTGGCAACGCAGTTTTTAAATTGTATGGAAAATTAATGTAGTTTTTGCCAAAAACCAAAAAATATTCAAAAACAAGTTGTTTTCGTTGGTGTAAATACCGTATAATTTAATTTTTTTAATAACGTGTGGCTATTATAATTTTGTGTTTTTTAGTGAATTTGGAAAATAATTAATTTGATTTGACAAACAAAAACTCTTTTTATTCGGTGTAAACAGTATGGTTTTCCAAAATGCTTTTTGCCAAAAACAAGTTCGTTTTTGTTTGGTCTAAACATAGTATAAAACAATTGTTAATTAATCATACGTTTTTGTATAAAGTCCAATTATTTTCTTTTTTTGGTAAACCTGATTAGTTGTCAATAATCCAAAAAAAAACATGAATGAAAATCCAATCAATATTTAATATGAAATGAACTTTGAAACGAAATTAAATGATTAATTTTGGTATTATCATAATAACCAGGGCAAGAAAGTTTATGCATTAACAATTAAATATTTAGCTATTAGAAATATTTTTTAAACCATGTTTTCGGAATTTTAATTATAATTTTCGGAATTATAATTAATAATTATGTTTTATATATTAATTTTTATATATTAATTTATTAAATATTAATTAAAATTAAGAATTAAAATTTTAAATTTCAGAAATTCAAGTTACATTTTTTGAATAACAATTGAAAAGGTGTAGGTAAATTTTGTTATTGAAAATATTTTTAGCTTTTTATATCAATGCAATTGTTTTTGTCTATATAATTTAATTAAAAAAACAACCTTTTTAACCACTCAACTGCGTATTGCATGAAAAACTTGCACAACCTTAGAAAACCAATATTTTTTTTTATTCTTTATCGCGAGGTACTTCGATAGGGGACTAGTTTAGGTTAGGTAAACCGACGTCATCCTTCACAACCTAACATAGCCTAGCCCGCCATCCCCTTATCAAAGTTCCTCGCGATAAAAAATAAAAAAAAATCAATAGAGGCGCTAAAAAAATCACAAAAAAAAAACAAGTAAAAAATTATTTTTTTGTTATAAGGTTGTGTAAGTTTTTCAAGGAGGAATTTTTACCCCCGGTTTGACACTTCACATCTTCAAACTTAACCAGCCATAAGAGGTATTCATGATGTTGGACAGTATTAAAATACTGCATTTAAGTGGTTAATAATATTATTAATTATTTTATCTGCATTATCATAGCGCTAGTACGTAGGTTGGATTTTCCAATTAACACAAAACAAAATAAAATTTGGATACTCTCTACTTACAATTAGTGAGTTTGTTATTCCCTTTGGAACACCAAAAAGTATATATTTACGAATGTCCGTCCATCTGTCTGTCTCCAACTTGAAAAAAAATTTAATAAGTACGAGGAATGAAATTTTCTGTGCAAATTTTAGTTTTTAGATGTCATAAAACATTTCCATTTCTAATAAAATATTTGTTTTTTATCACTTTTTTTCTTCACTAACTGTTTTAAAAATATTTATTCTGTGACCGGGGACAATAAGACATATTTTTGAAGTACCGAAAAATAACAAAAAAGCATTTCTTAGTCCCTAAATCATTTTTTTTGCAGTTTTGGTAAAAAGAATTTCATTAAAAATGATTTTAGAGAAAAAAAAATTTTAACAAATTTTGAAAAATTTTCTACATAAAAAAAATTTTGACAAATTTTTACAAATTTTCTACATAAATTCATATTTTTTTTTAGTTTTTGAGATAATTTTTTATGCATTTTGAAGTCAAAAAATCACAAAAAAAAATTCTCAGAACACAAACATTTTTGGATGATTTTTGTTTTGAAGTAAAAAATTCAATAAAATGATTTTAGAAAAAAAAATAACACCTAGATACAAAATTTTAATTAAATATTTCCCATTTGAATTTTGGGAAAATTATGTGAAATTTGGTAGGGTGGTTTGTATGCGGAATTCAAGAAGGACTTGCCCGATTTTTTTGAAATTCGGAATAATCGTGCATACAAAACTCAATTTCCTGTCAAATTTCAAAATGATACCTGTCGAAATACGGCTAGTAGAGTCATTTTAGTCAAATTCAAAGTTTTTTTTGTTCTCCTTTTTCTCAAATATTCTCTTTGCAGGTGTTGCCTAATTATACTTATGTGTTTCTCCACGAAAATGGGTGTCTATCCCCTAAAAAATGGGTAGGCAATTTTCTTAATTTTAGAATGTCAGGCAACACCGTTTCCAACAATAACAAGTAAGAAAATTATAGTCGGTCAAGACCGACCATATAATACCCTACACCAGTGTTTCCCGTAATATGGGTCTTAAGTCCAAACATGGACCGATTGGATCTCTCTTTTGTCAAATCTTTAACATGGGTAGAAAACACTAACAAACCAAATTTGAGTGAAATAGGCTTCAATTTGTTGCCAATAAACTGCTTTAAATGAATACACCATCCGACAAAAATGAAAAAAATTAGTTGAACACGAACTAGATAATATACGTTTGGAACTAGAGACTAACCCCCAGTTTCTGTAATACGAACGCCATTCGTCTGCGACGAATTTGCATGTATTTTGTTTTTGTTACAATAACGAAATACACACAAATTCGTCACGAACAAATGGCGTTCGTGTTACAGAAACTGGGGTAAATGTAGTAAAACTGCATTTACAGTTTTTCGTTTCGTCATCCTGTTTCCTTTTAAAAGGACTTTAAAGTTTTAGAGGACAAAATTTTATAAAATATTTTCTAAATATTTGTTCTTGTCCTAGCATGCCACTAGTGACAGCAAATGAAAGATGAGAATCTCCTCTAATTTTCCTATTTTATTATTTTTACATAACAGGAAAAAGGAGGTAAGTTACGTCCTTTCAAATATGTATCCTTTAATATCATTCAAAATTTTCAACAAAATATTTTGATAATGTTTGTAAATGACTTTATTCACATCCTTTTATCTCGATGTTGCAAAATAAAAAATGGAAAAGTTAGGGGAGATCCTCCTCTTTCATTTGCCATCACCAGTGTCATCCTAGGACAAGGTCAAATATTTCAAAAATATTTTTCAAAATGTATCCATTAAAACTTTGAAGTCCTTTTAAAAGGAAACAGGATCACGAAATAAAAAACTGTTAATGCAGTTTTACTCCATATGATCTCTACTTTCAGGTGTATGTCATCCGGTTCATGTTTAATATTGGCTGTCAGACGGTGATATCGGTCGAAATTTTGATATGGGGCCTAAGTCCAAAAATTATCTGTCAGATTTGAATAGGTTATAAAATTTGAATAAAATATTTTTTATTTTCATGAAATTTGAGAGATTTATGTGAATATCGGGTGGTTTGTATGGGGACTACACGAAGAACTGGTCCGATTGCTTTAAAATTTGGAATGGTGATTTATGAATACAAAAAACGTTTAGTTGTCAATTTTTAAAAGGATGTTTTATAACACGGTTATTAGAGCCATTTGAGCCTTAATTAAATAGGACCTTTGTATAAATATGAACCCATTTTTTCCAATTTCAATAGGCTTCTTCTTTGTTCCAAGAGAGGCTTAAATTTCGAGTCATTTGATTAAAAATTGCGACCTGCATAGGTGTTTACACCGTTTACATGGACAGACAGACAGACGGACGGACATCGCTAAATCGACTCAAAAAGTGATTCTGAGTCGATCAGTATACTTAAAAGTGGGTCCAGGGCCAATACTTCGGGTACACTCAGAAAATTATGTAAGTTACTACATGTTAGTTGTTTGTATATTTTACAGTAGTTAGTTGATTTCAACTACAAAGTCAGTTGTTTTTGTATGAAAAATATCAAACAACTATTTCAGTTAGTTATTTTAAGTCGTTTTTTTGAATAACTACACTCAAAAAAAAAAGTTTGTAAAATTACAAGTAAAAGGTCTTGTAATTCTATTTTACTAATATTTTTGTCTTTTTACAAAAATTGTTGTATATTTAATAAAACGAAAACTACAGTTTGCTTTGTAATTTTACTATTATATGTTGGTAAATTTATTTTACAAATTTTTTAGGTAAATTTACAAAAAAGAGAATTATTTTACAAATTAAAAAAATATTACAAGGTGTTTAGTTTTTTTACACAAGAAAACTGTTATTGTACAACAAAATTTTACTTGATGTTATTTAGTCTTTCTACCAAAAAATGTGTTATTACAAACATTTTTTTTTTTAAGATCGTTTACAAGGTTTTCAGTTTGAAATGTATGTATTGAAAAGTAAAAAATTCCAATGTAATTTTACAAAACTTATTTTATTACTAGAATTAGTGTTGTTTTACAAAAAAAAATAATTATTCAACAATAGGACACGCAAAAATTTTCTAAGTTCAGATTTTTTTGCGTTTTGGAGTAAAAAATTTAGTTAAAAATAATTTTTTATAAATAAAAAATTTCATGAAAAAAAAAGTTTGGAAATTTTTTAAGTTCCGGACACAAAAATTTTTCAACTAATTGTAAGCTTTAGCAAAAAAAAATAATTTTTACACCATTTTTTTTTTGTAATTTCCTTTATTAAAATACCACAATTTTTATGTGCTTTTACTATATTATTTTTCTAGTTTTTTCTTTGTATTTTTACCATTTTTTGGTAATTTTACCATATTTTTTTGGTATTTTTTTTTTAAATTTGGCAACTAAAATGTCAATAAAAAGCTGCCAATTATGAAAAATTAAGTTTTTCTTATTTTAACAGGTACTTAAACATCCAATCTACAATATCCAAATTTTTTTTGCCAATTTTTTTAAAAATACTTGTGAAAATAATTAAAAATTGAAAAAAAAATTGTTATTTTTTGCCTAATTTTTCCTGAAAATATAAGAAATTTCTTGTGTAGCCTCCTTCGCAATTCTCATATGTTCTACTTAAGAAAAACGAAATGTCGAAAAAAATAAAAAAGTGCAGTGTTATACATAAAAAAAGTTTGTTAAAAGTGTTCAAGTGAAAAAAAAAATCATTTCAGGTTGTTGAAGTGCTACTCCAGCTGCCGAAGAAGGAAAAATAAGATGCACCAATGGAAAAAAACCTTTAAATTTACAAAACAAATATGTAAATAAACCATTTTTTTTTGTAAATTTACAAAAAAAATATAAAAATTTAAAAAACAAAATTGTATACTTACGAAAAAAGTTGTAATTTTACAAAAATGAAGTAGAAAATACAAAAACAATATTGTAAATTTAAAAATATTTTGGTTAAACTACTGTTCTTACGGCAAAAAAATTAGAAAAAATGGTATATATACAATAAAAATTGTAAATTTACCACTTTTTATTGTAAATATACAAGTTTTTTGACATAAAAAAAAATAGTTTAACCAAACAATTTGTAAATTTACAATTTTGGTTTTTGATTTTCAACTTTATTTTGTAAGTTTACAACTTTTTTTGTAAGTTTACAATTTTTTTTGTAAATTTTAATTTTTTTTTGCAAATTTACAATTTTTATTGTAAATATACGTGTTTTTCAATATTTTTTGCGGTAAAAACAGTAGTTTAACCAAATAATTTGTTAATCTACAATTTATTTTTTCATTTTCTATTTTTTCTTTGTAAAATAACAACCTTTTTCTGTAAGTTTACAATTTTGTTTTGTAAATTTACCAAATTTTTTGTAAATTTACAAAAAAAATGTTCACCTCGAAGTTAATATTTTACAAAAAAATTGTAAATTTACATTTTCTTTTGTTAAATCAATTTACAAATTATCCCCGTAACATTACGGGGATTCTTGCTAGTACATATTTTACAAAACCTGCCCCGTAAAATCACGGGGATTTTATGTCATTTTACAAACTTTTTTTTTTGAGTGTAAGAAAAAAGTACTGTTATGTAGTAACAGTTATTTAAAGTAGTTAATTTTATTTTTTTTATCTCTGAAAAATTTTCAAAGTTTTTTTTCGTTTTTTTATTTTTCACAACTTTTTAAAAAAAAAAAAAAAAAACTTGGAAAAAATTTGGTCTTCAATTTTTTTTCTGAAAAATTTTTTTAAAAAATAAAATATGTATATATATTAGGTATATTCGATTACCCAAATTTCTTACTATTTTTTACTATAACTGCACTCAAAAAAAAAAGTTTGTAAAATGACATAAAATCCCCGTGATTTTACGGGGCAGGTTTTGTAAAATATGTACTAGCAAGAATCCCCGTAATGTTACGGGGATAATTTGTAAATTGATTTAACAAAAAAATTACGGGGAGAAAGTGTAAATTTACAATTTTTTTTTGTAAAATATTATTGTAGACTTACAAAAAAAGTTGCAAATTTACGAAATAAAGCAGAAAATCAAAAAATAAAATTGTAAATTTACAAATTGTTTGGTTTAACTACAGTTTTTTATGGCAAAAAACTTGTATATTTACAGTTAAAAGTGGTAAATTTACAATTTTTATTGTAAATATACCATTTTTTCTTATTTTTTTGCCGTAAAAACAGTATTTTAACGAAATAATTTGTAAATTTACAATATTGTTTCTGTATTTTCTACTTCATTTTTGTAAAATTACAACTTTTTCTGTAAGTATACAATTTTGTTTTCTAAACTTTCATATTTGTTTTGTAAATTTACAAAAAATTTGGTATATTTACATATTGGTTTTGTAAATTTAAAGGATTTTTCCATTGGTGCATCTTATTTTTCCTTCTTCGGCAGCTGGAGTAGCACTTTAACAACCTGAAATGATTTTTTTTTTCACTTGAACACTTTTAACAAACTTTTTAGAGTATAACACTGCACTTTTTTATTTTTTTTTTTTTTCTTTCGGAATTTCGTTTTTCTTAAGTAGAACATATGAGAATTGCGAAGGAGGCTACACAAGAAATTTCTTATATTTTCAAGAAAAACTAGTCAAACAAATTACCTTTTTTTTCGATTTTTTAATTATTTTAGCAAGTATTTTTAAAAAATTATAAAAAAACTTTGGATTTTGTAGATTGGACGTTTAAGTACCTGATAAAATAAGAAAAAACTTAATTTTTTCATAATTGACAGCTTTTGATTAACATTTTAGTGTCAGATTTAAAAAAAAAAGTACCAAAAAAATATGGTAAAATTACCAAAAAATGGTAAAAATACAAACAAAAAAACTAGAACAATAATATAGTAAAAACATATAAAAATTGTGGTATTTTACTTAAAGCAAGTTACCAAAAAATTGTCTTGGCATTCAATTTTTTTGATAAAGCTTACAACTAATTGAAAAATGTTTGTATCCGGAACTTAAAAAATTTTCAAAATTTTTTTATGAAATTTTTTATTTATAAAAAATAATTTTTAACAAAATATGGACTTAGAAAATTTTTGCGTCTCCTATTGTTGCATAATTATTTTTCAATACAAATTTTTGTTTAATTACATTTTTTTGTGTCAAAATACTGAAAGCCTTGTAAACTAAAAAATCTTGAAAAAAAATTGTTTGTAATAAAACATTTTTTGGTAGAAAGACTAAATACTATCAAATAAAATGTTGTAGTACAATTACAATTTTCTTGTGTAAAACAACTAAACACCCTGTAATTTTTTTTTAATTTGTAAAATAATTATTTTTTTTGTTAATTTACCTAAAAAAATTGTTAAATAAATTTACCAACATATTATAGTAAAATTACAAAGCGCACGGTAGTTTTTGTTTTATTAAAAATACAAGAATTTTTGTAAATAGACAAAAATATTAGTAAAATAGAATTACAAGACCTTTTGCTTGTAATTTTACAAACTTTTTTTTTTGAGTTTGGAAAGTTTGTTTACTTTTTGTATTGAAAATTTCCAGCTATAGTAAAATGAGTAAAAAATAGTAGATTGTAGTAAGGTAATCGAATAGACCTATTGTTTATTTTATTTCACTACGTGTTAGTTGTTTTGACTACAAATGTAAGTAATTTTTACTACATAAGTTAGCTGTTTTTTGTCAGTTAAAATAACTATCATTGTTAGTTGATTTAACTGAAAAAGTAGTTGACCGCAAAACAACTTACAAAGTAGTTATTTTAACTGACATTTTCAATTGATTTTACGAACATAATTTTTTGAGTGTACTAAAATAGCAGGATATAATCGTGAAAATTGTTAAAACAAAGGTGAGTAAATTAAATTTTCATTGCCTGCGTCGGGTCAAATACTAATAATATTATGTTTTTTATTTTTGTTTTGCAGAAAATCCATATTCTGGTATGTCATTATTGTAAGGCCGAAAATGCAACTTTGGAGGCGAAAAATGATAAATGTGTGTTATCTTTGTTTAATAAATTTATCTTTGTTTAATAAATTAATGCAATGCAAAATATTTCTATAATTCTCATTTCTGTTAAAAATTTTACTTCTAGAACCGATTTCGAGGTCAAAAATGTGTTCTAATTTTGCTTACAAACCTGCTGCTTTTGGGACAATCCCTTTGTAAAAATAATCGGTGTTGCACAAGATAAGAACAGGTTCTAGGGAAGTATAAGTTGTTCCACAATCGGTTCTTTGCAACCGAAAATTTAGCTGGGACTAAGCCCAATGTGCATTGTATAGGCTATTTGTCGATTTATTTTTTTTATTTTACCGTTTTTAATTCTTTCGATTTGGGTTTTAGGGTTTTTATTTTGGTGCTTCACTCAGAAAATTATTGCAGTTACTTCATGGAGTAGTTTCAAAAAATAAATACAAAAATTATACTACATTGTAGCAATAGTTGATTTATGTAGTTGTTTTTAGTTTTTTTTTTAACTCGTTTTTTCTAGAATCTTTTATTGCAAACGAATGTGTCTAACGAGTTGGTCGTGCGGGATGCGGAAGGAATTATTTTTATACCAAATAAATATTATATAAATAAATTAAATAACAATTATTAAAATTAATATTAACAAAAAATATGTTTTTGGAAAAATATTCTTGAGCGAAAGAAAATAAGTGGATAAATGAGATTGCAAGTGTGTATAATATAGCGCTCACATAAGCGTGCGTAAAAACCAATCGGAAAACAAGTAGAAAAGTTAAGCTCGACTTTGCCGAATCTATGAATACCCTCCACAATGCCTTTTTTTTAAGGATAGCACATTATTAACGAGAAAAAAATTAACAATTTTGATTAGAAATATTTTATTTTGAGTAAAAAACTCTTTTTTGTCATTTAAAAAAAAAAAATATTTTTTTTTTTTGAGTGTAAAACATTTTTCGAGTGTAATGTTTTTTTACTGTAAAAATATTTCCGGGTGAATGCACGTACGTATGTACACAAAATAATGACATTTTTGTAAAAAAAAAAAAAAATTTTTTGAGTGTAAAATTTTTTTAAGTGTAAATTTTTTTTTAACGTAAAATTTTTTTTCGAGTGAAATTTTTAGGTTAACAATGCTTTTAAAACTTAACAAGTTAAAAAGCATTGCTTTAAAACTAAACAAGTTTGAAAAGCATTGCTAAGTTACCGCCACTGCTTTTAAAACTTGTTTACCCCGTGGCATTTAAGATGAACCCAATCTGAAATTCGGGGTTTTGCTTATAACTTTTGAACTACTGTACCGATTGAGCTGAAATTCAAAATCAAACAGACCTGGGGAACGGCAAAGATACGTGTTATGTTTTTCGAAAGTTATCATGTTTTTTATCTCGCAAATTCGCGAAAAACCCTTGACGAAATTTGCTCTTTTGCTCATAACTTTTGAACTATTGGACCGATTTGGCTGGATTACAATACCAACCATGTAAATGACACGGACAGACAGACCGACGGACGGGCGGGCATCGCTAGATCGACTTAAAATCGATCGAGGATCATTAATATATATACTTTATGGGGTCTTAGACCAATATTTCGATGTGTTACAAACGGAATGACAAACTTATATATACCCTCTATCACTAGAGTGGAGGGTATAAAAACCAAAATAAAATATATGCTGTGTTTTGTTATGTGGGTGGCACCTTTCTTTTCTTTGTATTCTTCATAACAACAGAACAGGTACATACTTTTTTGAAACATTGCAAAATAATTCTTTTTTTTATCAAAAAAGCATTTCGTTTGTTATTTTTTATTCCAGACAAATTTTGATTAGGAGCTGTGGAAATTTGAAATAAACTATTAAAAAACAAAAGGTAAATGCAATCAATTTATTTTGTTTAACATTTTATTAATATAATTTTTTTCGTCTATAATTCCAGATAAATACACCAACCAATTGTCATTTCGTGTCCAAATTCTATACAACCAACTGATATGTATTGCTTTTTAAATAAATAAATATCAATCATTTAAACGTTTTAGAATTTTTTAAAATAAAATTTCAAGCAAATGTAGTAAAAACAACTGTATTAGTAGTAGTTTCGGCATATGTTGTTTTTACCGTCATTTGTAGTGGTTTTTAATACATTTTGTAGTTGATAATCAATAGTTAAAAACAACAACATATTCAGTTGTTTTAACCGTTATATGTAGTTACCGCCTTTTCAACAACAAAATGTAGTCAAAACAACTGTCTTTTGTAGTAGATTTTACCGACATACTTTTTTGAGTGTTGTCTTTATTTAATACACACAAAAAAAATAATAAAAAAAATCGTTAGTTTTTTTGTTTAATTACAAACAATAAAGTGTTTTTAGATAACTTACCAAAGTTTTTACTCTAAAAAACTTAGGCAATTTATCCAAATTTATCTTTGTATTATCCCAAAAACGTACACAATTTTTTATTCTATACATATATATTTTTTTTTTTGTGTACTTTGACAATTATTCCTAGTTAAATTTTTCCTATTATTTAAAAAAAAATATTTTTTTTTTTTGAGACTACTATAATTTTTTCATGAGTGTAATTAATTTTAGAAAATTTTAATTTATTTTGTTTCCTATTCCCCTTTACAGCCATTTTAAAAATAACTGTAGTTTCCATTTAAACCCATGAAAACACTCCACTACACTAGCGCCGCCTTACAGAAAATCCCTAAACTACACCAATAAGTGTCTTTGCTAAACACAAAATTAAACATAATAAACACATCTCATGTATAAACACAACCAAATGAAACTAAATTTTGACACATTTTCAGTCGTCAATTTGACATCCGAGTGACAGTTCGTGTTTTGCTGAACAATATTTTTCTGGAGAAATGAATGAAGAAAAATATATTCCGCAAAAAAAAATAAGAAATTTTCAATCATAAAAATTAAGAAAATTATTTAAACTAAATACAGTGTAATATAATAAAAACAAAAATACAATTAAAATAATTATGATGAATAGTTAAAAAAATATATTACGAATTTGTGTAGTGTAGTGAAAAATCCCCAAAAAGAAAAAAAATCCAACCAACAAAAAAAAAAGAACAGGCATAACAGAGAATTTTTTTTGGGGCCAAATAGACAAAATTGAAAAAAAAGATGTAAAAAAAAGAAAACGAAATAAAAAAAAGTAATACGGAAAAAAATCAAAAGTGGAAAAATAATAATAAAAATATTTTAAAAAAATATTAAAACGTTTTGTTAAATTTATCATTAAAGAGCTGCAAATGTAAATAGATTTACTACAAAATAAAAAAAGAAAAAGTAAAGTTAACACGAAAAAAAAAAATTGGAATTTATTTTCTAAAAGAAGAAATTTTTTTATTTCTATGTGTGTTTTTAATGGTTAAATGTGTGTATTTTTATGTGATGGTGTGTGTGTGTTTTCGTATCTGTGTGTAAAGAAATGTATATATTGAAATGTGCAAGTTAAGGAATGTTGTGTGTGCATAATAATAAATACACAACAACATCAGCACAGCACACAGCACAAGACCAGAGAAATGCAATTAAATGTTAAGAAGAAGCATCAGAATCATCACACAGCGCAGCAGCACTAACAACAACAATAAAAAAATACAAAAAAAAAAAATAATCGAAAAGAAAATCAAAAGTATAGAAAAACTAAAAAAATTACCAGTTTTTTATAATAATTTTAGCTAAAGAAGTTTTATAGCAAAATTAACAACAAATATTTTTGTTTAATAAATTTATTAAAATTAATTATAAACACGTATTAAATTAGCAAATACAAAAAATTATGAAACAATAATGGAATATTTGTTTTGAATAAAATTGTTTTTTTGTATATTATTCAAAACAATAAATAGCCGACCATTTGTATTGACTTGAAAATATTTTAGCAGTGTTGCCAGAATTATTTAAAAAATCTATTTAAAAAAAATACCCTGCTTGTAGTTTTAAAAAATATTTTTTTTTTTTAATTTTTGAAATGACAAACAATTATTCAAAATTACGTAAATTTAAAAAAATCCTGCTTTGGTCATTTTATCTAAACGTACTATTTTAGTACTTTTTATTAAAAAGTAATATTTTGATACTTTTTATCAAAAAGTACTACTTTTTATCAAAAAGTGCTATTTTGGTATTTTTATCAAAAAATACTATTTTGGTACTTTTTATCAAAAAGTACTATTTTGGAAGTTTTAATCAAAAAGTACTATTTTGGTACTTTTTATCAAAAAGTGCTATTTTGGTATTTTTATCAAAAAAGTACTATTTTGGAAGTTTTTATCAAAAAGTACTATTTTGGTATTTTTATCAAAATGTACTATTTTTATAGAAAAGTGCTATTTTGGTACTTTTTATGAAAACCCTAGTAATAATATTATGCTAATTTTACTAAATAGATCTAATTTGATCCGTAAAATGGTTGTATCAAATAATATCTAATTGTATTACTTTAGATCAAAAAATATAAAAATTGATACAATTTGATCCTGAATTTGGTCAAATCTAATTAGATCAAATTGATCTTATAATATCAATTTTTATATAATTTGATGAGCAAAACCAAAATACGAATCTAATCATATATGGAGCAATATCTAACCATATAAAGTGAATCAACCGTATCAAAGTGATAGATAAAATTTTATATAAATTTATACGGAAGCATATTAACTCATATAAGATTGTATCAAATTATATATGATTAGACCAGAAAATTTTTACTCGGGAAAGTACAATTTTGGTACTTTTTATCAAAAAGTGCTATTTTGGTATTTTTATCAAAAAGTACTATTTTGTAAGTTTTTATCAAAAAGTACTATTTTGGTATTTTTATCAAAATGTACTATCAAAAAGTACTATTCTGGTACTTTTTATAAAAAAGTATAATTTTTGTACTTTTTATAAAAATGTATTTTTTAATACTTTTTTGCTTTAAAAACTTTATAACATAGTAATAGTTTGTACTATTTTATAAAAAGTACCAAAACAAACCTTGCATAAACTGTATATTCCTAATATATTTTTTTTAACTTTTTTAAATTACCAACAAGCATATAATTATTATCACGCAAATTTATTTAAAAAAAGTTTTTTTTTTGGTACTTTTCATTAAAAAGAAATATTTTGGTACTTTTGATCAAAAAGTACTAATTTGATACTTTTTATCAAAAAGTAATAGTTTGGTATTTTTTATCAAAAAGTACTATTTTGATACTTTTCCTAAAAAAAAACTTGCAAAATAGCACTATGTTATAAAAAGTGCCAAAACAAATATTTTAAATAGAAAATATCGAAATAGTTTTTTACTCGTCTTTATTTTGAACTTTAAAAATCGTTATTTGAAAAAATTATTTAAAAAAAAAATAAGTACCCTGCTTTTAGTGTAATTACTTGTAATAATTCGGCCATTTTTTTAGCATTTTTGAAATGACAAAAAATTTCTCAAACTAACGTAATTTGGTACTTTTTATCAAAAAGTAATATTTTATTATTTTTTTTATTAAAAAGTACTATTTTGGTACTTTTTATAAAAAAGTACTTTTTGGTAGTTTTCATCAAAAAGTACCTTTTGGTACTTTTTATAAAAAATTAGTGTTTTGGTACTTTTTATCAAAAAGTAGTAGTTTTATCAAAAAGTAGTATAATTTTGGTACTTTTTATTAAAATGTACTATTTTGGAACTTTTTTGCTTTAAAAAACTAGCAAAATTGCACTATGTTGTAAAAAGTACCAAAACAAAACTTGGATAAACTGGATATTTCCAATAATATTTTTTTATTATACCCTACACCACACTGTGGTACAGGGTATAATGAGTTTGTGCTGATTTTTGTAACTACCCGAAATATTGGTCCTAGACCCACTTTGAAGTCGATTTAGCGATGTCCGTCCGTCTATCTGTCCATGTATACGGTGTAAACACGATACAGGTCGCAATTCTTAATCAATTGACTTGAAAGTTAAGCCTCTTTTGGCCTTTTCTTTAATAGGTATCTTTTCGAAATTTGGCAGGTAATCATGTTTTATCCACACAAATCACCATTCCGAATTTTAAAGAAATCGGACTATTTCTTCTTGTAGCCCCCATACAAACCACCTTCCCGGTTTTCACATAAATCTCTCAAATTTCATGAAAGCAGTAAATATAATTAAAATTCTGTGTGTGTATGCTAAACGCGTACTTTAAAAACCTTATCAAATCTGATAATCATCGGACCATTTTTGGACTTAGGTCCCATGTGGAAATATCGCCCGATATTCAGTTGAAGCGATTTATTGTCAACTAAAAGAAGCCTATTCCACTCAAATTTGATTAGTGAGTGATTTTTACACTTATTACAGATTTGACAATATATAGATCTAATCAGTCCATGTTTGAACTTGGGACCCATTTTCCGGGAAACTCTGGTGTAGGGTATTATATGGTCGGTATTGACCGACTATAATTTTCTTACTTGTTTTTTTTTTTTTAATTACCAACAAACATATACTTATTTTAACGCAAATTTATTTTAAAAAAGTTTTATTTTGGTACTTTTTATCAAAAAAAAACAATTTTGGTACTTTTGATCAAAAAGTATTAATTTGGTACTTTTTATCAAAAAGTAATAGTTTGGTATTTTTTATCAAAAAGTACTATTTTGATACTTTTTCCTTAAAAAACTAGCAAAATAGCACTGTTATAAAAAATACTCAAACAAATCTTTTAAATAGAAAATATCGAAACAGTATTTTACTCATTTTAAACTTTAAAAATCGTTATTTGAAAAAATTATCAAAAAAATAAGTGCCTTGCTTTTAGTGTAATTACTTGTAATAGTTCGGCCATTTTTTTTTTTTTGTAACATTTTTGAAATGACAAAAAATTACTCAAATTAACGTAAATTTATTTACATAAAAATCATAATTTGGTATCAAAAAATATTTTGGTACTTTTTATCAAAAAGTACGATTTTAGTATTTTTTTATCAAAAAGTAATGTCTTTGATCAAAATATACTTCTTTGGTCATTTTTATCAAAAAGTACTATTTTGATACTTTTATCAAAAAAAAAAAACAATTTGGGTACTTTTTATCAAAAAAAAAAAAAACAATTTTGGTACTTTTTATTAAAATGTACTATTTTGTTACTTTTTTGCTTTCAAAAACTAGCAAAATAGCACTATGTTATATAAAGTACCAAAATAAAGCTTGGATAAACTGGATATTTCCAATAACTTTTTTTAATTTTTTAAAATGACAAAAAATAAATCAACATTACAGAAATTTATTTTAAAAAAAGTCCTGTTTTGGTATTTTTTTATCAAAAAAACAAATTTTGGTACATTTGATCAAAAGTACTTTTTTTGTACTTTTTATCAAAAAGTAATATTTTGGTACTTTTATTAAAAAGTACTATTTTAGTACTTATTTTCCTTAAAAAAAAAACTACCAACTAAAAAGTACCAAAACAAAACTTTTAAATAGAAAATATAAAAAGTTCCAAAATATTGCTTTATTACCAAAAAAATACTAAAATAGTTTTTTATTTATAACAAGAGCCAAATTTTTATTAAACGTACAGTTTTTTAAATACATACATATATGTACCTAAGTAGTACTTTTTATGAAAATGTAGTATTTGTTATGAAAAGGTACTATTTTGGTACTTTTTATGAAAAGGTACTATTTTGGTACTTTTAAAATAAAAAATACCATGTAAAAAAGTTCTTTTTTGTTAATTTTTTTATAAATAAATATTTTATTACTTTTTATAAAAAAAGTACTATTTCGGCACCTTTAAAAAAAGTATTATTTTTAAATTTAAAATATTAAAATAGTATGTTTTTAAGTGCCAAAAAAGTACTTTACAATAAAAAATACATACTAAAATAATTAATTTTAATAAAAAGAACCAAAATACTATATGTTTATAAGTATACTTTTTTGGTAATTTTTATAAAAAAGTACTATTTTGGTACGAGGCTCGTATATATATGTATGTATTTTTAAAACAGTACGTTAAAAAAAATGTTCCATTTTCATACATTTTATTCAAAATTTTAATAAGAAGTATCAAAAAAAAAAAATAGTAAATTTTTATTAAAAGTACTTTTTTAAAAAATATACCAAAATAGTACTTTTTATAAAAAAGTACTTTTATGGTATAGTCAATATTTTTACTTTTTATAAAAAAAGTACTATTTTGGTACTGGTGTTCTTTTTTTTGTACTTTTGTTAAAATTATACTATTTCATTGCTTTGTACAAAAAAGTACTTTTTTAGTACTTTTTAATAAAAGTATTATTTGAAAATTATTCTATGAGAATATCATAGTTTTAATTAGTAAAGGAAATAATGAACACAAGCTAGAATAAACCTGCTCACAATATAATATTTTAAAGGTCGAATAAAACAAATTATTTTTTAATAAAAATTAATCAGAATTCTGTAATTCTGATTAATTTTTATACTTTTTTGAATTATTTTTGTTTTTTTCTATCAAAAAGTACTTTTTTAATTTCTATTTTGTTACTTCTTGTTAAGAACTATTTTAGTATTTTTATAGCATCCAAGGGAAGTCTCCCTGGTGTCACCCACCGATCTTCATGAAATTTGGATATGTTGTTAAGAACGAAAATTAATTCGACACGTATTTTTTTTAGTAGCCCAAACTCATTTTTAGGTGGGGTCGATTTGTATGGGGGGAAATTGACCTGTTTCAGTTTTCTACGATTTACGCCTATTTAAACAAAAATAATATAGGCATGTGTAGTATCAGATTAAAGGTATTAAAAATACCTATCTCGTGGTGCTACCAACAAGCCAAAGAAATTAATATTTTTCGAGTTACTAACAAAAATGTTCTAAAATTTTGGTATTTTACTCAATATGACGAAAAGTTGTACATGTTTGGACACGTTCTTAGCACACGTAGATAGGTTTTCCAAAGACCTTTGATTTGGTATGCAACATGACAAGGTTTCTTTGCATAATATAGGAGATAAACGAAAAAACTGAAAAATGGCCTTGTCTTCCCCCCTCCTTTTTAACCACTAAATATGAATTTGGGCCGCTAAAAAAACTACGTGTTCCTTTATTTTTTCTGATCTACAAAATAAAACCAATTTCATAAAGATCTCCGGGTGACACTAGGGAGACTGTTAGTGATACAGGGTAAAAAAGTTTGTCATTCCGTTTGTAGCTCATCGAAAAATCGGTCTATGACCCCATAATGTATGTATTATTGATCAGTGATCTATTATAAGACATTCTATCGATGTCCGTCTGTGGAAATGGTGATCACGGCCAAAGTATTACACAGATATGATTAAGAAGCATATTTACTTGTTGTTGCCCTAAGCAGTTTACCTTGAGCGAAATCGGTTCAGCGCACAGTGCCACATTTGGCCAATCTAGCCCGACAAAAATCAAAAAAAAAAAGTTCCCCGATTTTTATGATTTGTTTGTATGTATTATAAAACATTCCTAATAGCACGGAAATACTCATATAAGAACGATAATTCTGTTCGTTATTAAGATGTGGGTGCATAAAGTTGCATCTTGTAAAATTCTGTAAGTAGTGTTTATTATTTCGCATTAATTAAGTCGATTTTAAACTGTTGTAACTTTTTAACAAAAAAAGATATTTATACACTCTTTTGGGATAATTTTAAAGTAATTTAAGGGCTTTAAGTCACATCTTTTCTTTTTTTGTTTTAACAATTTTTCTATTTTTTATTAAATTTTTAACATAATAAAAATTTTTGAAAAGAAAATTATATATTTATTTTTTTTGATGGAATATAACTTTTGTATTTGGTCCTTATTGGTCGCCGGACTTTTTCAGACATATTAACCAATATCCATAGTACTTATTTTAACGGCTAACTTTTGCGACCGTCTGCGACGCCGACTACAGTGGGGCGATATGTAAACCTTGTTTTTAGATATTTTTTAAACATATTTTTAAAAAGTGGGCGTGTCAGTTGTCTGACCGCCCCCATTTTTTGTGATATTGTTTCTACAGTCCTTGAGAGTATATATACCAAGTTTGAGGAAATTAAAATCAAAATTAAAAATTTTTTAAAAAGTGGGCGTGGCCGTTAACTGGCCGCCCATATTTTTCATAATGTTGTTTTTGAAGGCAAAACGAACATGTTTACCGATTTTCCAGTCAATATAAATAAAATTGGATTTTTGTCGTCCTAGATTGGCCAAATGTGGCACTGTGCAGCGGTTCAAAAGTTATGAAAGAAAATGTAAGGACACCTAGAAAATTTTGGTACATTCAACATAACCTAAAAATACAAAATGCTTTTTTTCGTCTGCTGGTTGACACATATGAACAGAATTTTTCACCAAAAAAATTTGTTTTTTTAAAAAAAATGTTTTTTTGTTTTTTTTTTTTTCTCAAACTTTTTTACATTGTGGAGGGTGTCAATAGTGTCAAATGAAGTTAAAAAAAATAGTTCTCTTAAAAAACGAGCCCCCAAATAAAAACCCCCCATTGTTGGAGCTAAATAATCTTATCTGGCAACACTGATATAAATAATATAAGAAGCAACACAGCAAAACAAAAAGAGGTCACAGGAGCACTAGTGCTGCGCTGGCACAACAACATTTTTAATATGTATTTAATATGAAGAGATTTTCAGCAGTATTCTTGACTGTTACATGGGGTTGTCGTTTAAAAAGAACAAAATAATTGACGGTAAATTACGGAGAAAGAGATATAGAGACACAAAAATCAGTGTATAAAACTACATACCACACAAACAACAACGACGACACAGTATTAAAAAAAAACAATAATATAAAATAAGTACAAAACAATAAAAATAAATAAAATCAGCAATAAATTAAATTTAACAAAAAAAAAAAAGTGACAAAATCAACACAGAAAAAATCTGGTTTATCATCAATTAAACTTTTAGAGTAGTTGCCAGATTTTGATACCACACTACTCTCTCTCTGTCTCTCTCTGTGGCAATACATATTGTCATTTTTATTAAAATAAATAAAGCAGCTGTTTTGTTTTTAGTTATTTGTTAATAAACTTAACAAATAAAAATCTAAGAACAGACTTTAAGTTTACTAAAGTATACAATAAGAAAGCGTGTATAAAAAACAAACTCGTCTTTCTTCTCTTCTCTAAACTCTACTTAGTAAACTTTGCGTTAGCTTTCGTTCCACACTTTGCCCCGTTTTAGCATTATAACTTGAAAGTTTTTAAAATCAATCGGTTTGTACTTAATTCATTCCGTTTTAATTTTTATAGTATACTCAGTGGTGTCAACTTTTGTGGTTAGAAAAATCGCAAAAAAATATATTGTTGTCATTAAAACAACAAAACATAGTTTGATACACTAAAAAAAAACTTGTAAAATTATAAGATAAACTTGTTTTTTTTGCTACCTCCTATTTGACAAGAATTCCTTGCAACTTTACAAGCTTTTCACCAATATTTTTGTGATTTTATAAGGGTTTTACCAATAAAATTGTAAATTTACAATTTTTTACAAAGAGGTTTCTTGAATTTACTAAATTTTTTGCTAACTCCTATTTTACGAGAATTCGTAGATTTACGAGCTTTTTTGTAATATTACAGGCCTTTTACCAATAAACTTGTTGTTTTAGTACAGTAATGCAAGGAATTCTCGTGAATTTTCTAGATTTGGAAATTTGTAAAATTACAAAAAAAAATTGTAAAATTACAAAAAAAAATTAAATTAAAATTTTTTGTTAAAAAACAAGGATAACTGTCAAAAATCGCTAAAATGAGATTACAAGACCTTTTCTAGTAATTTGACAAGGTTTTTTTTTGAGTGTACTCTTTTAACTTTGGCGAGGACTCCATTATTACTGCGTGCAAGATGGATTAGGAACATGCTAGAGAGCAGGGAAATAACCGCATCTATGGGTTGCACTCGAGTCACAGTGAATGCCGTTAAGGGCTGTCCTTAGGGCGGCGTCCTATCACCTATCACTACTATCACTACTATGGTCCTTGGTGATAGACGACTTGCTTCAGAGGCTAGATAATATGTGTTATCAAGCAATCGGTTACGCGGACGATTTAGTAGTTATAGTAACTGGTAAATTCGACAATATCATCTCGGATATTATGTGCAACGCTCTTCGTTTGATCATGGGCTGGTGCACTAAACAGGGTCTTTCCATTAACCTTAACAAGACTATTATAGTCCCGTTTACTAGGAGAAGAAATCTCAATTTAGGTATAATTTCCGTAGGGAATACTACTATCCAACTCTCTAAAGAGGTTAAATATTTGGGAGTTATCTTGGGTACGAAACTTACTTGGAATTCACATTTATACGGCACTATCAGAAAGGTTATTGCGGCATTATGGGCAGCGAATAGGATTGTTGGTAGGACCTGGGGATTGAGCCCCAAAATGGCATGTGGATCTACAAAATGATTGTAAGACCGATCATAACGTTCGCTGCCATAGTCTGGTGGCCGAAGACTATGCAGAGGGATGCCACCGTAAGACTAGGCAAGGTACAGCGTTTGGCGTGTACTCTAATCACGAGTGCTATGAAAACCTGCCCAACTATGGCTGCGCGTATAATGAATATCGATTACTCTGACCCTCGCAACTTGAGCGGTCATTCCAATATTCTTTCTTCAATAGGAGTTAGGGAACACCTAGATATGCCGACGGATAGAATGAACACTGTGCCTCGCTTTGGACGGAAATTTGAGATCGTGATACCGAGTAGACCAGAGTGAGATGAAGGTGGTCAATATATGGATACTAGAAGCCTAAACTGGTATACTGACGGATCCAAAATGTCCTCTGGAGTTGGCGCTGGTGTCTACGGTTCAAACACGCGAATCTCCGAACCAATGGGTAGGTGGCCTACAGTTTTTCAGGCTAAAATTAGGGCTACTGCAATATGCGCTAGAGGTAATATTGCAAAGGTACTCATATTTCAATCTTCTCTAATAGCCTGGCAGCACTTCAAGGGCTGTCTTCTTGTGAATTTAAATCCAAAATGACACTTGAATGTTTTGATACCCTTCAACAGCTGGCCGGGAGAAACAAAATTACCCTATTTTGGATACCTGGTCATAGAGGTTTTGAGGGTAATGAGATAGCGGATGAGCTTGCTAGAAATGCCTCCGCTACTCCTATGACCGGACCCGAACCCTATTTTGGGGTAAATTGGTCCACCTTCTCGAACATGATTAAGGCATTGGAAAGAACCGACTTCTTAAACTTGTGGGAAAATTCAGGAGGTCTACGACAATCCAAAGCACTTATCGCGCCATTTTCATATGTAAGTATACTTAATCACACCAAAAGGGACTTTAGGTTACTGACAGGTTTTCTCACCGGGCATTATAAGGTAAATTATCACTTGCATAATTTAATCCTTTGTGCATCGTCTTTGTGTCGACTTTGTCTGGAGGAAGTAGAAACAACTCAACACATATTATGTGAGTGCGTCGCAATATGTAGGATCAGAAGACGGTTCTTAGACAAGGAATTGCTTAATTCTGCTTCTCCATCCTCTGTTATAATGTTTATTTGGAACATTGAACAGAGTTTGAATTAGATTAATAGATCTTGGCACAAAAGACCCATAAGCAGAGACCATAACCGTTATGAGATTTATTGAAAAAACTCAAATTTAACTGTTCAAAAATATTATTTTGAAATAGAAATTTAAAATAACAGTTTCAAAAAATTTATATAAATATCTGTCCAAAATAACAGAAATAAAAAACTTTTATTTTTTTTAACTGTTATCAAATTCTCTTTGAGCCTTATAAAATTTGATATATTTAAGTAAAACTAAAATAAACGCATACAAAAGAATCCTATTGATGGCTAATACCTCAATTATTGATTTGAACATTAAAACTTTGATTGATTTGAATACAAATAACTGTTATAACAGTTATTTAAAATAAATAAATGTTATTTTAAACTTTTTGAACAAAAAGTTTTTAATTACTGTTATTTTATACTTTTATTGATAAAAATCAAAAAATAAAAGTTATTGCAAATTTTAACACGGGACTTCTCTCGAAGTCTTTCCATATATATAATGCATATTTTGGACAACATTCGTTTAATGATTTTTTTTTAAGCAAAATAACACATATAACTGTTTTATTTCGTCTCTGCCCATAAGTGTTGCAGTGCCGGCCGTTAGGGCTTGATCACCCCTTGAATAATAAAATAGTGCGTGCTCACTGTCCGCTGTGTCAAATAAGTATTGAACAACTCAGTGATAGAGGGCATTTATAAGTTTGTCTAGAACCCCATAAAGTATATATATTCATGATCCTGGATCGATCTTAAGACAATCTAGCTATGTCCGTCTGTCCACGTGGCTGTCTGTGGAAAATACGCTAGCTTTTGAAAGACTTTACGGAGGCGCCTAAAGTTTGGCATATATGTAGGGCAGTTGCCTGGTCAGGCGAATATTGCAATCCAGAGAAATCGGTCTAGTGGTTCAAAAGCTACAAGCAAAAGAGTGAATTTCAACAAGGGTTTTTCGCGAATTTAAGAGATAAAAAACACGATAACTTTCGAACGACAATGCTGAGGGTGCTAAAGCTTGGCATATATTTTTGTCATTCCCTTGGTCTAGTTTAAAGTTTGGAAAACGATTAAAATCGTAATCGTAATCGCGATTAATCGGGTCAATAAATCGTAATCGACAAAAAAATCATTCGATTACGATTACCTATTATCTATAAAATACACTGTTTTTATAACGAATTTAAAATATTTAAAATCCTGATCCAAGATTCATTTAACTTGTTTGCAATTTTTCCTTCCTTTTTCTCGTAAATGTTTAAATTTAAAGTAAGATTTAAATTCTGATCTAAGTAACCCCTCAATTTTGTTGTAGAAATATATTCAAAAGGCTTTGGCAGGATTTAGTCAAAAAATTCGAAATTTGTATGATTTTGTCGAAAACCGTAATTTTTCAAAATTTAATGACTTGTTGCCGACTGAAGTGCTATTATAAAATTGTTTAATAATTTTTTCCACAATCGGCTCTTTACTTGGCATCGGCTGGTATTCCGACACGACCCAACAGAAATTTTGCTGAACTGGAAGCAGCTTTTGGAAAGGAATCACGAGTCAAAGAGCGCACCCAAACCACCTGAATTCATGATTTCCGTGGGCGATGTCACAGTTCAGAGCACTTCTGGGTAATTCAGATAAATCGATGTTAAGATAGAGTGAAATTGTGTATATTTTCAGCGCTGGTTCAAGCACACATTGTAGAGTTAATTTTAGCGCAATAAAAATGCAAGGAAATCTTGTATTTTTTTCAAAAAATTCATAATAAATCATTCAAAAAGTGTTAAAGATGTTAAAAAGGAAAAGATGTGTGAAATTTTATCAAAAAAGAATTTTATAAGTTTTAAAAAAATAATCTTATCAAAAATTATAATGTTTTTTTTACCCCCTTCACAGAAAAACAAAAAGAATTGTTATATTGACCCCCATATTTGTGAATACAATTAATTTTTTCACTGACAGTGCTCCTATACACAGAAAGAATTGAAAACGAAAGTCAATCAACAAAAACGCGGATTCAATTAATTTTTTAATTTTGTTTGAAATTTGAAACTCCTCCCATAAAGAAAATTGTTATATCAATCATCAAATTGTAGGTGATTAATTGATTTTTATTTCAATTAATGATTTTTTCGATTTTGATCAAAAATTTTATTGATTTTTTATTTAAAGTCAATTAAAATAATTATTGATTTAACAAATGAATTTCACGCTTGTGGAAAAATTATGAAGAAATTCATATTTTTTGCTTTCCAATATGTTGCCGACAATAAAAAAAAGTAAAACCGTAGTAAAAAGTATATTTTTGAATTAATGTATTGAAATAAATTGAAGCGAAAAAAATCTGGTATGTTGAAAATTTGTAATTTGATAGTTAAAGAAAATAACAAAAATGTTGATCAAAACAATAATTGACTTATTTAAATTTTGTTGATCAATAGATTTAATTGACATTTTTTAGCCAATAATTCTTTGTGTGTACGGAAATTTGTAATATCAACAAACGTTTGTAAATTTTGATTGTTGAAAAAAGATTTTTTTGTTTTCAACATTATCAAGAGCGCTCTTTGGATGCGCTGCGATACGCTATAAAAAGAATCTGTGTTTTCAAATTTCCGATTTATTTTTGCTGGGAAAATTCGAAAGTTTATAATTTTATTTCTTAAAAATTTTAATTTTTGTAAGTTCGTACGTTCTGAAATGTAAATTTTAAAGGAGTTTTGCAATAAAGCTTTGCGTTTTAAATTATTTAAAAAAATCGATTAATCGTTAATCGCGATTAACGGCAATTTTTTTAATCGTAATCGCGATTATGAAATATCTCGATTATTTGCAAACTCTAGTGCTGAATAAAAAGTAAGGCCAATTAGGACAATTCTGACAATTTAAAAAAGTTAAATATGTTTAAAAGTCGAATTTGAACCAATATATTGATACAAAAACTTTCTAAAAAGTTATGATTCAAAAAAACGAAATTTCAAAGTTTAGTCTTATAAATATACTTTATGGGCCCTAGACCGATATTTATTGCTTTTAAAATATTTTAGATCAAAAATGTTGGTTCCGAGAACTTTTTTTTCATATTATGCAAACATTTATTGAAAACAGTTGATTTTAGAATGATTTTATAATCATTTAACTTTTACATCAGCACACAGTGCGTATACTTATCATATCATGTATTCGACACGGTGAACTTTGACAATTTAATTAAAATAATATGTACTGAATATTACGTATTCGACACGGTTATTTTTGACAATTTAATTTAAAGTGTTAAGCTGCCCATTCACGTGCAATATTATTGCTCAACTTTTCAAATTGCGCAATAATATCGGTTCTTTGTATGTCATATTTAAGGTTATGCAATATATTAGAGAATATCAAAAAACTTTACAAATAAGAATATGGTAATATATTTATTAGTGTGTTGTCTATATCATACATGGGAAATTATAATTTGGTTCAAATTATAATTTGTATAATAATTACAATTTTGTCTGCAAATGAAAAATTATATTTTTTCTAATTTTCATTTGCTGAACAAATGGAAATTAAAAAAATTTAATTTCCATTCGAATGAAAAGCTTTCGCCACATTTTTTAATTACGTTGCCATAAAAAATCAAAGACCAAAACCTTTAAAAACCGATATTTATAAAGTTGGCAACGCAAATAAAAATTCCAGCAAAAACACAAACCCTAAACAAAAATCGTAATATTTAGACGACAATCAAATTGTACCCTACTTGTGGCAATAATATCAATTGCTAGTCAGGATTTTCTACGATGGCATAATTAATAAACCATTAAAAATAAAACACATTTTCTAAGTTCTCAATTATTAAAAATATCACAAAATGACAATAGTTTCAATACAAAAACTCCATTATGTGATTTTTTTTAATTACTAAAAACTTTAAGTATTGGGCCGTTGATATCCAAAATATTAGTAACGATAGCGTTTCAAACCATATTGCGGTAAAGAACTTTATCTGTCCTGATTTCCTTACAATTTAGACAGATTTATATGATGTCTCTAATTGTCTAGCATTATTTTTACACCAATTTAAAAATTTATATGAGTAAAATTTTGAGTTATTCCATTTTGCATTAAAGACAACAACCAACATTATTTACCAAAAGCTCCAGCATTAAAAATTTACTCACTTACTACATACTGTTTTGCAATTAAATAAATACATTTTTAAGCTAGGCTTCCTCCGGGCGTAATAAGTTGTGACCAAGTCAGATTTTTACAGTTTAATACTCCTGGAGAGTATTTTTGGAGGGAACACTTTAAACGTTGCATAGAGCGCTAATGGCAAGCCAACTAGGTGTTCACTGTTTCCCAACTGATAAAATCTTTGGAAATTATTGTTAGTCTGCAAATGGGGAAATAAAACAATTGAAGCTTTATTTTCGGTCTCTTGAGAAAAAATACTAGAAAATTTTAATAATAATTAATACTGTTGTCATTTATTTACCATTAACATTTTTTTATGTCAATATGTAAAAATTTTTTGGAAACCCTAACCACGTAAAGTTCTTCACCACTCATTGCAAGAAACTCTATTATTCTTTATATTTAGGACCAGGTATTAATCTGAAAAAAGATTCAAAGAATTTTTATTTTTAATATTAAATTTAAGATTGGTACATGTTGGTAATAAGTAAAATGGCATTTTCATCAAAGTCCTGAGGTACCTCTTCGAACTGCTTTGAATTCTTTATCCTATAATTCTTGTAATACCGAACTGAAAGTCAAAATCTGTGAACTGAAATTTAAAGAACGTCAATAGAAAGTTGGAAAATATCATTGAAAATCAGAAAATATTAATTTAACTGAAACGTGTGAAAAATATTAATGGAAATTCAGGGGACACATTCCCTCCTCGGCATAAACGTTTTTAAATTCACTTATTATATTAACGCTTCAAAATACAGTTTTGATCTTATTTTTATTATTTTTAATAACCACGCCCCAAAAACGTTTGCAGACGTTGGGGACAAATTCAACCCAAAAAAGTAGTAACATTTTTGACCATACTCATTTTGAGTTGGATAAAACTTGAAACATAGTGTGATTCTTACAAAACAAAATGATAGTGGCAAAATTTTAGACTTTTGGTTATTTTTCTTCCCGAAATATGGGGTCTTGAAAATTTTGAAAATCGTATATGTTTGACAAAAGCGTTCTGACATAAATGACGTTATCTCAAAAATACTCAAGAAAAAGGTTATATCTCAAAAAACGATATTTTCAACATTTTTGAAAAATGTATTTTATTAAGGATCTCCTATACTACATAAGTTAACATTTTCAGGATGGAGACTTCATTGATTCTTTCACTCATTCTTTGGAACGCTGGTATCAAAATACACTTAACTTGTAAAAATATCGTTTTAGACGATATAGCATTTCGAAAATTAAGGTTAAAACAATGATCGTTAACCTTTCGCATGTCATTTTAAAGGCGGCGTTATTACTTATTATCAGGGAAACCAAAAATATGCTCTAAAAAACCCGTTTAATGCGCTTAAAAAATGCCCTTAAAAACGGAAAATATGCTCTAAAAACAATAAAAATATGCTCTTAAAAAAAATTATGTCCCCTTTTTTGTTGTGTTTTTACAATTTGTTAAAGAATAGACCCTCCAAATACCGTTATGTGCGATAGTAAGAGGGTTTAATATGTTCTAAAAAAATATTTTCCTTAATGTTTTCTGCCAAGTTGCTGAATCAAAACAAAACATAGTTTCATATACCGATATGAAGCGAGAACAGACCAAATGGGAATCAATCGTCACAATTCCGTAATTGTTGAAAAAAAAAACATTCTTGTTCGATAAAAAATTTAAAAATACATGTTGTCATAAAAAAAAATGGAAAAGAATGCTCTAAAAATTAAAAAAAATGCTCTAAAAATTTAAAAATATGCTCTAAAAAGTGGAAAAATGCTCTAAAAATTGAAAATATGCTCTAAAAATATGCTCTTATGCTAAAATATGCTCTTAAACCTAAAATATGCAAAAATATGCTCTTGAGGATAAAATATGCAAAAATATGATCTAACAAATCAATGCCAGATTTCTTAAAAACTTCTGAAACGGATAAATACTTTACCCATTTATCAATAAAATGCACAGGAAAAAACATGATACTGCATATTTTTGGTTTCCCTGCTTATTATATAAAAACCAAATGAGACCTCTTCCTTGAGTACTTTTTGAAATAACGGCATTTACGTTAAAACACTTTTGTCAAAAATGTACGATTTTCCTAATTTTCAAGACCCCATATTTCCAAAGCCTGAATGGCAATGACTATAAGACATATTTGTGCCAAACATCAGGAGTCTAGTTTCTATGTTTTGGACTTGTTGTGTCTTTCACAAGCACACGTGAATGCGATACATTCTTTATGGGTTCCTGGGCAGATATTTCGATGCGTTACACACGGAATGACAAAGTGAGTATACCCATATGCTATGGTTAAAAATGGTGTTTTCTGGGATTGTTTAAGTTCTTCAAAAAGAAACTTGTTTTCCCAAGGACGATTTTGCCTATTTCCGAATTTTAGAAGTGAATGAATGTAAGACCTATACATGCCAAACTTCTGGAGGAAAGCTATTTTATTGTGGACTGTATTATGCCTTCCAGAGATGGACGGAAATTCAGATTGGCGACATTTCGATTCGTATTTACGGAATGACAAAGTGCTGGTATTCCTATACTGAGGTTGAAAGGTATAAAAATAACATCCGCCGTTTTCTTACCATCTCTAATCTTGAATTTTTTCAACAACAATGTGTGGAAGGCTTGGTGGCAGTTTGTTGGTTTAATCATCGCTACAAAAAAAAAACATATTGTTACTGATATTTATCTTTTCTTTCGAAGAGGTTTTAAACTTACATCATTATTTTGATATCCGACTCATTATTTTGATATCCGACTCTATCCGCGAATCTAAAATGGCTTGTTATAGTCTTTTTATGGTCCTTTTTTTGATTAAAATTCCAAAAAAATATATATTTATTCAATATATGTGTTTTTATTTATTTATTTTTTATATTGACACATAAATAAAGGTTCGAAAATATGCTAACAAAAAATTGTTGGCAAATCGAACAAATTTAAAAAGCTACAAATTAATTTCCAAACTCAAAATCATTTGTGAATTTAATTACCATTTTTATCCAATTCAACAACCATACATTTCCATTTGCTAAGGAAATGGAAATTCAAAAATTTATAATTTTCATTTTGATAAATGGAAATTGGTTGTTAATTTTCATTTGATAAAGAAATGGTAATTAAATTTAAATGGAAATTAAAAAATCCCATGTATGGTCTATATTGCACAATCTTTTCACCTTCAAAAGTAAAGAGAACAGCTGATGTATGTTTGTTTGTATTAAAATTGAAAGCATTTGCATGAAATCCTTCACCACAGACTAATACTGACTCGACATAAGTGACAGGTGTCAAAAAAGTAGTTCTGAACCATATGGTTAATATTTTAAAATTAATCTACGAATTAGGTTAGAAAGAGAAAACTAATATAACGCGCCATAAGAAAAATAGATGCTAGATCGGTTTTTGTTGTTTCACTCACTCTAAGTCGTAGAAAGTGTTGCCATGTTAGCGTAAAACGGACTAAAAACCGCTGTGTTTCTTCTAAAATCGCTTAGTTTTTCCCCATTTTTTCTCTTAAAACTCTACTGTTGAGTCTGTTTATAGTCTGTGCCTTTACATTATTTTTAACTTCGTTTAAACCTAAATTAAAGGTAATCAACATCTCAAAAACTCGCCCTAAGTGGAGGTTGTAAAAATAACCCTATATTGACATTACTGAGTAAACTTTTAGTTTGTTTTTATTTTATTTCTAATACATTATTTTTTGTGCTTCTCAGCTGTGTGCTGTATATTCTGCTCGTTTTGTTTTTGCCCTCCCTATCGTTTGTTCTGCCCTCCCTATCATTTGTTATACGCGTTTGTTTTTTTTTTAGCTCGTGGTATATTTTTTGTATTTTTTTACAATTTTAATTTTTTATTTTATATTATTTGCTATTTTGTTCCATGTTGTTTTTCTTTTGCGTTTCAAAACTTTATTCACTTTATTTTAAATAATTGTCATAGTATTTGTTGTTGTTATTGTTGTTATTTTGCTATAAACCCAAGACTAGCGTTAAAAAAGCGCGAAGTTTAATTTGTTGATTTCATTATAAATATTTTTTTATTAAATAGTTATAAACAATTTGTAACAGAAACGTTTAGCAGCAAAAGAAATTAAGAAAAAAAATATTTAAACGCCCTCTCTACCTTAAAAATACAATAGAAATCAAAAATAATAATAAAAGAAAACGAAAGAAAGAATTAAATAATAAAAAAAAAGAAAGTGTCACATCCGTCATCACCATCATTTGTTGAATCAACATTTTCGATTTGAAATTGAAATTTTGCCGCCTAAAACGTTTAGCACTTTTGTGGATTAAACTTTAACCGTAAGTAATATTTTGTTTTGTATTTATAGGTATCTATTTCATTAATTAAATAATTAGTATTTTTATCACAGTTAACCCTTTTCGGTAACATTTAGGGCATTCACTTAAAAACGACCACTTATTTGTTTACATTTTTAATCAAATCAAAGTTCAAGCGGCTGGGATCTAAACTTTTATTTTGATTAACAAAAGTTTCTGTTTATAAATAATTTAAAATTTTTGACGTGTTATCAAAACAAACTAGAAAAGACATCTCGATTTAAATGTATACCCGAGTAAAAAAGATCTGACATTATCATACTGCTAATATCTATATATATAAAAGAGTAATGTGACTAACTGACTGACTGACTGACATACTCATTCATCATCGCCCAGCCCAAACCGCTGAAGCTAGAGACTTGAAATTTGGACTGTAGGTCCACCTACCGAAATATAGATCCACTAAGGCTGGATTTTTGCCCATGTTGATTCTAAGGGGGTAAAAAGGGTAAAAAACTGTACTTTTGGTACTTTTTATATCTCCTGAAATAATGGTCATAGAGACTTGAAATTTGGACTGTATGTTAACCTCCCGGAATATAGATCCAGTAAGGACGGATTTTTGCCAATGTTGATTCTAAGGGGACAAAAAGGGTAAAAAACTGTACTTTTGGTACTTTTTATATCTCCTAAAATAATGGTCACAGAGACTTGAAATTTGGACTGTATGTACAACTCCTGGAATATAGATCCAGTAAGGCCGGATTTTTGCCAATGTTGGTTCTAAGGGGACAAAAAGGGTAAAAAACTATACTTTTGGTACTTTTTATATCTTCTAAAATAATGGTCACAGAGACTTGAAATTTGGACTGTATCTTCAACTCCTGGAATATAGATCCAGTAAGGCCGGATTTTTGCCAATGTTGATTCTAAGGGGGTAAAAAGGGTAAAAAAATGTACCTTTGGTACCTTTTATATTTCCTTAAAAAATGGTCCTAGACACTTGAAATTTTAAATGTAGGTTCAGCTCCCGGAATAAAAATCTGCTAAGGCTGGATTTTGCCAATGTTGGTTCTTAGGGGTAAAAAGGGTAAAAAACTGTACTTTTGGTACCTTTTATATTTTCTTAAATAATGGTCCTAAAAACTTAAAATTTGCAATGTTGGTTCGCCTCCCGGAAAAAATATTCACCAAGGCTGGGTTTTTGCCAATGTTGACTCTACGGAGGTAAAATGGAAAAAAGTGTACTTTTGGTACTTTTTTTTATTTACTGAAATAATGGTACCTTTTATAAAAAGTACCTTTTATAAAAAGTACCTTTTATAAAAAGTACATTTTATAAAAAGTACCTTTTATAAAAAGTACCTCTAATAAAAAGTACCTTTTATAAAAAGTACCTTTTATAAAAAGTACCTTTTATAAAAAGTACCTTTTATAAAAAGTACCTTTTATAAAAAGTACCTTTTATAAAAAGTAACTTTTATAAAAAGTACCTTTTATTAAAAGTACCTTTTATAAAAAGTACCTTTTATAAAAAGTAACTTTTATAAAAAGTACCTTTTATAAAAAGTACCTTTTATAAAAAGTACCTTTTATAAAAAGTACCTTTTATAAAAAGTACCTTTTATAAAAAGTACCTTTTATAGAAAGTACCTTTTATAAAAAGTACCTTTTACTAATAGTACCTTTTATAAAAAGTACCTTTTATAAAAAGTACCTTTTATAAAAAGTACCTTTTATAAAAAGTACCTTTTATAAAAAGTACCTTTTATAAAAAGTATCTTTTATAAAAAGTACCTTTTATAAAAAGTACCTTTTATAAAAAGTACCTTTTATAAAAAGTACTTTTTATAAAAAGTACCTTATATAAAAAGTACCTTTTATAAAATGTACCTTTTATAAAAAGTACCTTTTATAAAAAGTACCTTTTATCAAAAGCACCTTTTATAAAAAGTACCTTTTATAAAAAGTACCCTTTATAAAAAGTACCTTTCATAAAAAGTACGTTTTGTTAAATATGCCGAAAGTTCACTTTTTGGTACTTTTTTATTTACTGAAATAATAAACATAGAAACTTGAAATTTTAAAAGGTTCGCCTCTCGAAAAATAATGGGTTTAAAAGGAATAAAAAAGTGTACTTATTTATTTCCTGATATAATGGCCCCAGAAACTTAAAATTTGGAATGTAAAATCCTTCGGTGAAAAAAGAGATTTTGAAAAGTTTTTTTTTGGAAATTCCGTTTCTTAACGGGGATAAAAAGTACTTTTAATATTTGCTGAAACAATGATCCTAGATAATTGAAAAAAAACATTCTGAAAGAGGTACTTTTTTTAAATTCCGTTTCTAATGGGGGTAATAAAGTGTACTTTTGGTACTTTTTCTGTGCCTATAATAATGACCTTAGAAATGGAAATGAAATGGAGTAGAATGGGGAACAATATGGAATAGAGCAGGGAACAATATGGAATGATATTTTTAACTCAAATTTTTGGTGTTTAGCTATTTTTTGCTCCATAGTTTTTTTTATTCCAATTTATTTTTTCACTGAAATATTTATTCACTCAAAATCAAAAATCCCGACATAAGGGCTCGAAAATTGTCATTATATTTTTCCCCCGGAACGAACATGATAACGTACCAGCAAAGTTATTAAACTTTTATTGTTTATATTATTCATTGAAATATTTTTTTATGGAAGACTTAAACGTCCACAAGTAAATAAAACAAAGACTACGTATGGGAATTTTTTGAAAATCGATAGAGTAATCCTGATCCTTCTATTATCCGGTATTCGATACAACCGGTAACGAAGTACCGGGATTGTAAGCTAGTACATACATATATAGTTATTTATATTTATGTACGGTTGTGCATGAACATATAAGTTTGTTTATAGCATTGTATTTTCCTTATTTTTTGATATAATAATACATATAGGGCATTTCATGCCAAATCGTACTTTTTCGGATCCGAACCGATTTATTTAATTTTTGGATATGTTGTAGTACGTATTAAATGCAATTTGCACACCAATTCTATTCTAAGTTGGTGTTGAGAAATAAATTTTTCAAAATGGCGATTTTTTCAAAAAAATTAAGAATTTTAAATTTTCAATTAATTTTGACTAGTAAAAAATATCGATATCTTAAAAAAAGTTGAACAACATTTTGTTGGTATTTAAATTTAGTTTTAGAAAAAAATATGAAAAAATTATTTGAAGAAATTATCACTTTTTTTGACGTGTAAAAATTATAATCGACTATTTTGAGTAGGTTTATTCTAGCTCGAGGTCATTATTTTCTTTACTAATTAAAACTATGGTATTCTCATAGAATAATTTTCAAGAAAATTATTTTTTTGTTTTAAATTTATTTATGTTGGTCATTTTTTTTGCAAAGACTTACTTAATCGACACGTGTTTCGGGATTTGTCAGATCCCATTGTCAAGCTTATTTAGCAAAAATAAAAACCCTATACTACAAGTAGCAAAGGGTTTTTAATGACAAAAATAATGATCAAACTAAAATACTAATACATATTCAAATTAAATTGTACCATCGTAGTAAGATCACGATCATAAACTACGATGGAGCTAATTAATATTTAAACATGTCTTTAGTGAAATTAAAAGACGTTTTTTTTCGTAAAACATATTAACACTCTATCTTCCATTTTTTGGGGTCATTTTTGTCCGCATTTATAATACTCTCCAAGAAAATCATAAATAATGCACTTAAAGCAGTGTTGGCTAACGTTACCCTTTCAATACCGTTACCGATTAAAAACCCTTTAATATTGACTACCGTTACCGTTACCAATACCGAAATAAAAAATTTTAAATAACGTAACCGATTAAAAACCGTTACCTTTATTCGGATTTTTATCGGTATTATATCGGTTTTGTTTCGGTTGCATTAATATTACTTATTTTATTTTTTGTGGATTAAAAACATATTAAAATATTTTTAATATACTTAAAATAAAAAAAAAAAAAACATTTCCAATCCAACCAATGATCACATTCGCAATTAACTTAATTCGAATATCGGTCTCTGACCTCATAAAGATTTTATATTATTGATCAATGATCGATTGTAAGCGATGCTCGTCTTTCCGTCTGCAGAAGACACGATACGATTCAAAATAAACGTGATTCTCTTCTGGTACGAATAGGTCTTATGGTCATAGGCTGATTAAGTTTCGAAATGGGAAAATCGGACCAGCTGAAAAAAAGTTCCCCCTGAACAACTTACAAAACCCCAAAAACCATATTTTATTTAATTTTTTTGGCTATTTGTTTAGAAAATGAAACATTTTTATGCGGTGTGAAGTTCATTGACCAAGACATGAATGTGCAATTTTTTCGGTCCAAACCTTTAGGGGGCTTGGCTATAGCAAATAAAATTATATATTATTTATGCGTAAATATAAATAAAATTAATTTCTTAACATCTATGGCAAGAGGAAAAGTGTCCCTCCGATACCGCCCACCCTCTCCTTAAAAAAACATCCCCTGCAACATCCTTGCCAAGTTTTTTATCCCTGCCGATTTTTTTAAACAACAGAAATCTGCTGATTTCAAATAAACAGTTCAGGCTTTTTATTTGAAATCAGCAGATTTCTCTATTAAAATCAGCAGATTTTTCTGCTGTCTTGACGGGTTTTTCAGCAGATTCGACCTGGATTATCCAGACAGAAATTTAGCAAACCGCGTCAGCTATAATCAGCAGATTTCTCAAATGGCTTAAAATGCAGATTTATCATATGGCTTAAAATGCAGATTTTTTTGCTTATTGAACAAAGGTGTCCCTACGAATATGAGTTCGTATTAGTTGAATTACAATATTGCGTGAATGTTTTAATTTAATTCTGAATTAATTCATAGTATTACAAATACATAGAAAATGTACAGAATTCAACAGTTTTTAAATTTTTTTAAACATTTTTTTTATTTTTTTCGGGTTTTTACCAAACTTGTGACTTGATAACATTTTATATATAATACCGGCACGTACCGGTACGTCGGTACGTACCGATTCACCGTTACCGAAATAATCAAAAATATCCTAACCTTTACCGTTACCGATATAAAAAATATGTTCTACCAATACCGTTACCGATACCGTTATTCGTTTCGGTTGCCAACCCTGACTTAAAAGGTTAAAATGCCCTACAAAAATGTTCAGAATCAAATTTCATTAGCAGTTATCAAAGCAAAATGCTTAAAAAAGTAAAATTGTGAAGTATCTTTGGTGAAGCACAATTTAATATATTTTGATACTTTACAATTTTACTTTTTTATGCGTTTTGCTAACATCCCACGAACTTTGGCCTTTGACAACCCCTAGTGAAATTTGATGCAAAACGTTTTTGTGGAACATTTTACCCCTTTAAACGCACAAATTAATGATTTTCTAGGAGAGGATTTGAAATAAGGACAAAAATTACCCCTAAAAATTTAAGGTTAATATGTGCCAAGAAAAGAACCTCCATTAAATTTTACTGAAGACAATTATTAACACTATTTGTCTCAGAAGAATATTTACAAATTTTTTTTTTCGACTTATTTCACACTTCTTTTGTAAAACACAATTTAACACCATATTTTGTTTGCATTTTTTGCGAAAAACGCGAATTGATTTAGAAAAACTGAGTGAGACGGGAATTTTATTTTTATACTCACTTTCTGCCTGGAGTGAATTTTTTGCGATAACGCGAATTGATCTAGAACAAGTGAGAGTGTTAAATTCGGCTGTGCCCAATCTTGAATACCCTCCAACATATAAAAAAAAAATAAAAAAAAAATCCAAGGGTTTTTTTTGGGGCGGGGGGTCCGATGGGCTTATTGGGGGACACATAAACCCACGCGGTAAATGTTTATTATGCTTTTTGAGCTTAAAAAAACAATTTTATCATAATTTAAAAACATTTTTAATATCAACTCCTACAAAAGGGGGGCGGGCAAAAAAAATATTATTTTTATTTCCTGCGTCCATGCGCAGGATCTTGAACTTTTTCTGAAATCAAATTTCATTGTTTCAAATACAAAAAAACATATGAAAATATGGCCTTTTTCAGAGGTTAGTCAATTTCTTTAAGGGGGAACTTTTTTTCCCCTGGTTCGATTTTGCCCATTCACGAACTTATACTGCCTAGGACCAAAAGACATATTCCTGCCAAACTTGACGAGGGTAGCTCATTTATTTTGGACTAAATCGTGTCATATACAGACGGACGGACGGACATTCTAGAAATGTCTTAGAATCGATCATAGGTCAATAATATATATACTTTATGGGGTCACCGACCGATATTTCGATGCGTTATAAACGGAATGACAAAGTGAGTATAGCCTCATACTGTAGTTGGAGGGTATAAAAACTGGGAGACTCAGGTATTTTATTTTCGGCCATACTATCAGAATTTGTTGGTCCGGTTCATGTGTACAGCCAAAATTTTTAATTTGTCGGACGGTGTAATTAGTAAAAGATCAATTGTAATTCGAATATCAATTATAATTCCAAAGAGATCCATTATAATTCGTAAAATATTAATTATCATATGTAAAAGATCAATTGTAATTCAAAAGTTCCAATTAAAATTCGAAAAAGATCAATTACAATTCGTAAAATATCGATTTCCTATTGATATCCAACGCATTCCAATTGATCTTGTTCAAATAACAATAGATCTTTTTCGAATTACTACCCGACTAAAAAAAATAATACGGTGCCATATATCATTTGATCCCAAAAATGGAGGATCCAAAAAACATGATTATATCTTATTAGATCAAATGTGATATAATTAGATATATCTAATTTGATATTATAAAAAATTAGATCTAATAGGATATAATAATATTTAATTATATCTTATTAGATCTAATATGATCTTCAATATCAAATCAGATTAAATTTACCGTTCTGTTTTTGGGATCTAATTATGTCTAATAATATTAAATTTGATCTAATAAGATATAATCACATATTTTTGGATCCTCCATTTTTGGGATCAATTTATATATAATTATATCACAAAATATATGATTATATCAAAACTTTTTTACTCGGGTATTAATAGCTTTCAAATTTTAATTGATCTTTAACGAATAACAACTGATCTTTTGCGAAGTATAATTGATCTTTTTCAAATTATCAAACTATCAATTGTAATTCAAAGATTCAAATTAAATTAAGTAAAATATCGAATTAAAATTAATCTTTGAAGAATTCCAATTGATATTTTTTTAAATTTCAATTGATTTTTTACGAATAACAATTGATCTTTTACGAAGTACAATTGATCTTCTTCGAATTTCAATTTCAATTTATCTTTTACAAATTTCAGCTGATTGTTTACGAACTACAAATGAAAATTCCGAATTGTTCTTTTACGAATTACATTTGTTAATGGCTTTAAAACAAAACACAGAAAAAATATGGAGGAAACAAATTTGAGTAATCACTTGTTTAAATTTAAAAACAAAAATTGAGTAATTTTTTAATTGACGCAATTAAAAATTTACTTAAAAATTTTAAAAACAATTTAAGTAAATAATTTAATAAAAATTTAATAGTTTTTTTTATTTTTTTTTTAAACTCTCATAGGTTTTTGAATTCTCGTTTAGTTTATAGTTTTTTGTGTATGTATATGAAAGTTTGTAATCGTCTTTCTAAAATTTTCCTATGTTTTTGAGACATAAATATGTTTGGTAAAGTTTGAAAAAACAAGTTTTTTTTTTTTTTTTTTTTAAAGATTTAAAACTTTTTTAAACTTTTAAAAAAATAAATAGATAAATTTTGAGTAGATTTTTAATTGTGTCAATTCAAAATTTACTCAAATTTTTTTCAAAAATTTAATAAATTTTTTTCGAAAATTTAATAAATTTTTATTAAAAATTTACTCAATACTATTAAATCGTTTACTGGTGCAAAATTGAGTAATTTTTTTACTCAATAGTATTACAAATTTACTGAAATATTTTTTTTATTTTTTTCTGTGTACTAAGATGAGTAATCGAAGTGTGGCATCTGGTCCGGATGTTCATTCAAATAGTTTGAACTTGTTCCTTTGCAAATATATTTTTGCATTAATTTTATCCTGATCACAAATTTTACATAAACAGGACATACGCTGAATATTAGGATCGTTTACATTTAAAACTAATCAAATTGTTGAATTAACATTGTCGAAATTGACAATTAGAAAACTTGACAGTTGAAAAATTTTTATAATGGGAGCTGACACTCACGAAGGATTCGAAGTTTGTAAAAATATGTTCACCAAGAGTCGACCCTTTAAGCCGTTTGTAGTTTCGGGTGTATGAAGTGCCACGCCCTATGGGAGGTACGAGGTCTTAATCCGGTCACTTTAATTGTGAAACTTAGATATAATAAATTTATTTTTAAATAATTTAAAAATATCAATCACAATATTTAGCTAAGTGCTGTGAATTGCAAATGGTCGCATTATTGAATCATTGCAAAATATTTTGATATATAGTGGCTTTTATAGTAAGTTATAGGCAGTGTTAAGAAAAAAAATCTCAATATAAAATCAACGGATACGTATTAAAACTTCAAGTTTACTACAAGTCTACTTTTAATTAGCAAAGCATTTAATTGCACATGTTTAAAAATTCGGCTTATTAAGTTTAATTTCAAATTTATTTAAAAAAAAATTGAATCTGTGAAATAGATTTTTTTAAAGTGTCATTTTAAGATTCTAAGTGTTATAAACCCGTAAGTCCTAAATCTTATTGTTAGGACAAGATAAATTTAAAAAAAAAAAATTAAAATAAATTTGTTTAAAAAAACGTTCTTAACCCTGCAAACAAAACGATACGGCACACATTGGTTGAAGAGTGTCCGAAATTAATTTTTTTCATATTCGCCGATTTGGATAATTTTTTGGTATTTTGTTGTCTGATATCTGAATATTAGGATTCCGTAATATTAGGCTGATATATTTATTATTTGTTTGGACAGAAACGCTCAAAGTTCATATATGTTCGCTTGTTTAAAATGGCATGCAAATTTACTGTATATTCAATCTTTTGTTACAATCAAAGTAAACTTATCATTTGACTTTGTTGTATATTTTCGTAAATGACAATTGTCATGGATAAGATTTGCATTAAAAAAAGTTGTAAAAAGTGCCATATAAAAAATTTCGTAGAACAAAGTATAAACAACATCAAAATTTCAATGTTCATCAACTTCAGTGGACTGCATCTTTTTAGCGCTGTGGAGCGCTGTTTAACGAAAGATGTCAAATTGCAGCTTGAAGTCTCAGCTAAAAGTTAAAAAAAATTCAGCTGCTCATACTTGCTCATTTCCAAAAAAACAGTAAGAACTATAAAATAATAAAGTAACAAAACATGAATTTTCGTTCATGCTTCAGAAACTCTGATTTTTATACCCTCCAAGCACAGTATGGGGGTATACTCACTTTGTCATTCCATGTGTAACACATCGAAATAACGGTCGGGGACCCCACAAAGTATATATAATATTGATCCATTATAGAATCTAAGACATTCTAGCGATGTCCGTCCGTCCGTCCGTCCGTCTGTAGAAATAACGATGCAGTCCAAACAAAAAGAGCTAGACCCCTGAAATTGGGCAAGAATATCTCTTATGTTACTGTTAAGGTTAAGTTCGAAGATGGGAAAAATCGGAGCAGGGGAAAAAAAGTTCCCCCTTGAAGAACTAAAACGACCCCTGAAAAATATGATATTTTAACGAGTTTTTTTTTTAATTTTTGCTCAACAAATGTAACATTTGTATGCCATATTATGTTCATAGACCTGCGCTTGGACCAAGGGGGTTAGAAAATTCGATTTTTTCCAGGCCGCCCCCTTTTGGGGCGTGGTTATAGAAATTAATTAAAAATAACGATAAAAATTTATTATTTAAGAGTAAATATAAACAAATAATTTGTTAACATATATAGCGGGGATACAGGTGTTCCCCACCAACTCCGCCGACCCCCCACCAAAAAAAATGATCGCCCCTGCGATTTATTTTATATTTTAAACGTGTTGGAGGGTATAAAATATTCGGCACAGCCGAATTTAACACTCATACTTGTTACTATTTGTTTTTTTTTTCCATGGGAGGTGGGCGTAAAAGTGGGCGGATCCGGTATATATTTTCAGGAGCCCATTCTACAATTACAATATTTATTTTTTGTGAAAATCTAGTTGATACAATAAAAATCAAGGGAGTTATGCCACTTTTTAAATAAAAGTTGTATGGGAAGTGGGCGTAAAAGTGGGCGGATATTTTTCAAATTTCACAAAAATGATTCTGAGTGTTTAAAAATGATATGTGCCAAAAAACAATGCCAAAATTTAATTTTCACTTTGTATGGGAGGTGGGCGTAAAAGTGGGCGGATCATTTTGATTTTTGCATTTTTTTCTTGATTCAAACAAAAAATGCCTATGTGCCAAGTTTCATTGTCCTTCGACAACTTCTTCTATTTTTAGCCTCTCGTTCTATGAACATCAACCAATCATCGATTCGCCCATTGAATTGCCGAGACGATTAATTTTATTGCGGCAATTATCGAATTCGTATAGCCGGCGATACACCCTTCGGGAGAAACTGTTACCCGACGGAAATACATGCCGGCCATACGATAGCAATTCGTCTCGGCGATAAAAGGGTAATATCCCCAAATAATCATTTAAACGAAAAAAAAGATTTGTATGTATCGCCGGAGAATATCACTAAAATGATAATTTGGCGATACAGCTATATCGATTCCCTGAAGCTGAAAATAGACATTATTTTTTTCATTCATATTTTGGTCGTGTTAAAAGGACTAAAAACAGGACTAAAAACATTGGCATTCACTTGAAAAATATATCCGCAACAATTGCTAAATTTTTGATTTTATCTTTAAAAGCAAATTTGAGGTTTTTGGCCAAATTTATATTTTTTCAAAGATTTCTTGTTGTGCTTGATAAATTATTTTATTTTAAATTGACCAAGAAATAAAAATTTTCAATATTTTTTTTATCGCCAAAATATCGTTCGTATGAGAAAACAACGATATAATAAAAATGCTACCTTGATTTTTTATTGAAATGATAAATTTTCGTATTGCCGCAAAATCTTTTCGGCGATATATCGCCCTAATGTTTGCAGGGAAAATATTCTACTTAATATAGACCTACATATGTATTTAATTACTATGTATATATTTACTTTAGTCTTCTTTCAGGCCGCAAATAGTGTTGCTAATAATATTAATTCAGGTGTATAAAAAAAAACAAAACCTTTGACATTAAAAATTATTTATAAATAGATAGAAAGATACCCATACTGGGTTGGAGCCCCTTTATAACATCAATTTGTTATCATTGGAAACGTTTTATTGCTACTGGATTAATATGATTAATAACAGGTATTTTTGCGTTATACCAAATACCTACTCCACTTACTATTTTATTCGTATATTTAACAATGTTTCATCATTTAACTGACATTGATCGAATTCTTGGTAATGTGTTGTCTTACCATGATGAAAACATAACAAAAATTATTAAAACTTCAAAAATTATACACTCTCCATGTATGTATGTTGCTGGCAATTTATTTCAGGAGCCCAATCATACGCACCCATGTATATTGGAGCGGATTTTTTTTAATTTTAATTTCGGTCATTTTTTATTCTCCTATGCCTAAAATTTATGTGACACAAATTCACAGAAAAAAATTAAAACGAATTTAATTAAAAAAAACGCGGATTCAATAAATTTGTTGATTAAAATTCCTCCAATTATATCAAATTTTATGTGATTGGTTGAAAATTTTTTTCAATCTAACATTTTTTCGATTTGATCAAAAATTTTTTACATTTTTTATTTATAGTCAATCAAAATAATGATTGATTTAACAAATGAATTGTAAGCTTATGACAAAATAATCACAAAATTATTCTTTTTTGCTTTGACGGTATTTATACACAGCCTTTTTTTGCTTGACGGTATTTATACACAGTCTGTTTTTGCTTGCAATAAAGTCTTGCAACTTTTTTTTGTTGGCAAACGGGGGTGAAAAGAAAACGGGTTAGAAAAAAAATCACAAATTCTGTTTTCCTTCTTCTATGCTTCTCACCCCCGTTTGCCTACAAAAAAAAGTTGCAAGACTTTATTGCAAGCAAAAAAAGGCTGTGTATAAATACCCTCCTTGCAATAAAGTCTTGCAACTTTTTTTTGTAGGCAAACGGGGGTGAGAAGCATAGAAGAAGGAAAACAGAATTCGTGATTTTTTTTCTACCCCGTTTTCTTTTCACCCCCGTTTGCTTACAAAAAAAGTTGCAAGACTTTATTGCAAGCAAAAAAAGGCTGTGTATAAATACCCTCCTTGCAATAAAGTCTTGCAACTTTTTTTTGTAGGCAAACGGGGGTGAGAAGCATAGAAGAAGGAAAACAGAATTCGTGATTTTTTTTCTACCCCGTTTGCCTACAAAAAAAAGTTGCAAGACTTTATTGCAAGCAAAAAAAGGCTGTGTATAAATACCGTATTTCCAATATGTTGCAAACAATAAAAAAAGGGAAACCCGATTATTTTGTATATTTTTGACTTATTCTATTCAAATAAATTTAAGCGAAAAAATCTGGTACTATGTTGAAAATCTGGTACTATGTTGAAAATTTGTTATTCGACAGTTAAAGAAAATAACATAAATTGTAATCAAAACATTTGCTGTGTTTTCCAATAAATGGATTTAATTTCGGATGAATCTTATTTCGTATAAACTAAATATTTTAACATGCCAAAACAAATTTGGAATACTCTTTTCCATAATCAACGATAAATTAGCATTTATAATACGAAAAAATAATAAAAAATCTGGAAAATAAAAAAAGGTTTTAAATAAATCAAAATAAATCCAACTTTATTTTAGGATTTAATAAGTCAATTTTTGATTAATTTTTGATTTATTTCTAACTTTATTCATTTTCCAAATTTGTTTTATTATTTTTTCAGATTATAATTGCAAATTTATCGTAGATTACGGAAAAAAATATTCCAACTTTGTTTTGATATGGTAAAATATTTTTTTTAAACAAAATAACGACTATAAGTCGCCCTAAGTGGCAATCAGTATCTTTGGAAAAATGGCAACACCTAACATTTGTGTCTAAAATATAGACCATGTCTGGCAATGTTTGCAAAAATAAGTACTTAGATCAGAATTGATGAAGGAGAGGAAGAAGAATAATGATTACTAAAAATAAGTTTGTTTACACATAATTACAATAACAAAGTCTTCTGTTAGAAAAAACAACAGCAACAACCACACTCGAATTGAAAAAATCAGATTTAGTTGATACTTGCTTAACAGCCTACTTGGCGTATCGGTCTAGAGTGATTGTACGTTACAAGCAGTTAATAGCAAAGTATTACAGATGATGATGAGTTCAATCCTTGTCGGCTGCGATCTGTAAATAATTTTCACATATAGAGTTTTATTGACTATTAACTAAATAAATTTGACATTAAAAGTTTTTCTGAAGATTATTATAACTGGATAATATGAAACTAGTAAGAAACAAACCAGGATGTCTTAAATTTTTAGAAAAATTAAAATTTTTCTTTCACACTTTTCTCAATTCAAAACCATATATAACAAATCAAAAAATTATAATACATAATTATAATTAGAGCCTGAGCTCGACTGTCTTTACAGAAACAATAATTCAAAATAAGATTAATTAGAAAATAAATCCACTTATTGAAAAACACAGCAATTGATTGACTCATTTAAATTTTGTTGATCAATAGATTTAATCAAAAATTTTTAGCCAATAATTTTGTGTGTGTTTGAGGGCAATCGGAATGATTTAATAAATTAAAAATTTTCTCAAGCTCTCAAGCTATTAAAGGCTGAAGAGAAGGAAATTTCGAGATTTTTTTTTTTTTTTAATTTTTGAACATGAGAAAAACCCGCCATTCTTAGAAATTACTTAACAAATTTCAAATGGCGGTATTTCGAAAACTGCTCACCAGATTTCAGAAATTTTTTCGATATTCAGCATTTTAAAATTAATAAAATTAATGAATCTCAAGATTTTTTTATTTTTCAAAAATCCAAAATATTGCTGGAAATTTTCCAAAAATTTAAAATTTGTGATCGAAGCTCGCCACAGCTTAAAATTATCAGATTTGGCTCAAATCAAATAAATAAAAGACTGTCTCAAGTTCTATTAAAGGGTCAAGAAATTTTGAGATTATTTTTAAAAAAAAATTTCTTACATGTAGGAAAACCCCTCCATTTTCTGCAAACTTCAAATGATATCAGGAAAACCGTTCAATTGATTCAAAAATGTTTTTGATATTTATATTTAACGCATGTTGATGATGGGCGCAAGATATTTTTTTTTTAATTTTCTAAAAATCCAAAACTTTGATCGCGGGGCGCTACTAATTTAATCCGATTGGCCTCACATTTGTATCAGTTTTTAAGCCAGGAGAATAAAAATTTGCCAGGACGCTCAAAATCGGTAGAAAACATTTTTTTTCCATTAAAAAAATTCCTAATGTACACAAAGCCGGGTGAATAAAAATTTTAAATGAACGTCCAAAATTTCAAGCTTACCTCGGTAAATCATTACAACCATTCAACCATTCTCTTTATTATTCCATTTGTAACGCATCGAAATATTGTTCGGGGATAAATTATAAATGTATGTTATTGATCCATGATCGATTCATTCTGTGAATGTCCATCCGTCTGTAAATAACACGACGCAGTCCAAAATAAAAAAAGCTAGACTCCTTAAGTTTGGCACAAATATGTCTTATAATCGTCAGCAGCTTATGTTCCAAAATGGACAAAACCGGCTTAAAAAAAGTTTCCCCTTGGAAAACTAAACCAACCTCTAAAAACGGCTAATTTAAGTGTTTTTTATTTGCATTTTTGTTAAGCAAATGTCACATTTTTATGTATGTCAGAAGAAGTTCAAAATACTGAATTATTGTTGGTATTTGTTTGTAATATTTTAATGACTTCAAAGATATATTTTTTAAGGATTGCAAGGACATGCGAAATTTAAAGTGATTTTTTAATACTTTTTGGTATTAAAAAAAAGTTTACCAAAATTTTTACAGAGGATTGTAGCTGTGCTAAAAAATGCATTTTGTCAAAAAAAATGTGTTTTCAAGGATACATTCTTTAAGGATTGCAAGGACATGCAAAATTTTAAATGATTTTTTCACACCAAAAAGTCAAAATTTTACCAACATTTTTAAAGAGATGTAATATTTTTTTGTTTTGTTTTATTGTATTTCAGGATTTATAACTTTTATTTTTTGATTTTTTATGTTTAAATTAATTGTTTATTTCTAATAAAACTGTTTTTAATAAAAAGTTGGTCAAATTTTAATGTTTTTTTATGATTAATATTAATAATGAATATTTCCCGGTAATCCCGGGAAATAAATTATTTGTTTCCCGTTTCCCGGGATATCAAAAAATCCGGGAATTCCCAAACACTAATTACAATTGATGTATTTCGAATTACAATTGATATTTTAGTATGAGGGTGTAGTCACTTTGTTATTCCGTTTGTAATGCATCAAAATATCGCTCAATGACTCAATAATATGCTATTGATCAATGATCGATTCTTAGTCATTCTATGAATGTACGTCTGTATAAAACACGATTCAGTCCAAAATAAAAGAACTAGACTCCTGAAGTTTGGTACGAATATGTCTGGTGGTCATAGGCAGGTTAAGTTCGTAACTAGGCAAAATCGGACCAGGGGGAAATTTTTTACATTTTAAGATATAAACCAACCCCTGAAAACTCATTTTTTTTTAAGTTTTTTATACCCTCCAACCACAGTATGGGGGTATACTCACTTTGTCATTCCGTTTGTAACGCATAGAAATATCGGTCGGGGACCCCATAAAGTATATATATTATTGATCTATGATCGATTATAAGTCATTCTATGAATGTCCGTCCGTCTGTATAAAGCACGATTCAGTCCAAAATAAAAGAGCTAGACTCCTGAAAATTGGCAAGAATGTGTCTCATAGTCATAGGCCGGTTAAGTTCGGAAAATGGTAAAATCGTATAAGGGGCAAAAAAGTTACCCCTTAAAGAACTAAAAAAACCTCTATAAAACGCCATTTTTACAGCTTTTTTGCATTTGTGTTAAACAAATGAAACCTTTTTATGTCAGAAGGAGTTAAAAGTCATACAGTTAGATCCCGGGGGGCTACAAAATATTGTTTTTTTTTGCCCGCCCCCTTTTGTGGGCGTGGATTAAAAAAACATAAAAATTATGAAAAAATGGTATAACTAAAGTTCAAAAAGCATAATAAATAAACGCCTCTTTATATGTACTTTAACATGTTGGAGGGTATCAAAGATTCGGCACAGCCAAAATTTAACACTTTCACTTGTTTTTTATATTTTTTGTTAACAAATGAATCAATTTATGATAGAATGAGTTCAAGGACCTTCACTTGGACCCAGGGGATGTGGTTTTTATTTAGAATAATAATAAAATTGTATTACTATAGTACAAAAAGCTTAATTATTAAATTAGTTAACATTTATTTACGAGAGGGAAGGTGTCAAATTCGTTACCATTTATTAGCGAGTGGGAATGTGTCACCCCCAACCCCGCCAAACTCCTCCTACCCCTTAAAAAAACGTCGCAGCAAATTATTTATTTTTTTTTAACATGTTGGAGGGTATAAAAAATTGTTTTTTTTTTTTTTAATAACAATTTTCGAATAACAAAAGGGGTATATGAGGCATTCCACACCAAATGTCCAGCGAATAAAAACATGTGTCCCATGAATTTCTGAAAAGGTTATATTGATAGCCATATATGGAACTAAGAAAATTGAGTTTTTGGTTTTTCAATTTTTTTAAAACCTGGGCCTTGGAGGCGTGGCTAAATGTTGACGAAATGGTCACATTTGCTTTGAGTTGGCTCGTTTAAATATTTTTCAAATTAAAACGGAATGTATATTTTTTATGGGCTATTGACTAAAAATTTATTTTTTTTTTTTCAGAACCCATACTGAATTTTTAATTTTAGAAAAGGTTAAATTCATCAAAAATTCGTCCACTTTTGTCTATACACACAAAAAATATTTAGAAGCGCGTTTTCGTTTTTTTTTTTTGTTTCAACATAGCGAATGAGCAACAAATATTTGAAAAAATATTACTCATACGCTATGTTGAAACATAGCGTATGAAGAAAATTACAAAATTATTATGAAATTTAATATTCAAATGCGATTTTCTCAAAAACAAACGAAAACCGGGCTTCCGAATTTGATAAATTGATATTTAAAAAAAATGGCAAATTTCAGAACGCGTTCAGAAAATTTTTCAAAATTAAAATTTTTAATCGATAGCCCATAAAAAATATACAAGAAAAAGTGACCGAATTTCTGATAAACTGACCTTTTTTCAAAATTAAAAATTCAAAACGGGTTTTGAAAATTTTTTAAAATAAAAATTTTTAATCGACAGCCCATACAAAAGTATACAAGAATATAAATTTTTGGATTATGGTGCATTCCGTTTTAATTTAATAAATATTTAATCAAGGCAACTCGACATAAATTTGACCATTTTTTTTTAATATCTAACCACGCCTTCTAAGCCGAGGTTTTGAAAAACCAAAAACCCAATTTTCTTAGTTCCATATGGGACTGTGTCTCATAAATACATGAGACACATGTTTATCTCTAGCAGGACATTTGCCTCATCTGCCGTTTTCAATAAAAAATATCAGCTTTTGCAATAAAATATCTTGATTAACGTCACAAATCTTGAATCACATGTTTAAACGTTTTGTTCTACCTGCAAAAATTACCGAAAAGGGTTAACATATTGTAGTAGTTATAATAATAGAATTGTTTTTATGTACATTACGAGTATTCATCAATTTAAAGTAGTTTATATTTAGAATTTAATTTTATACTTTAACAATTTTGCCTTTAATACATACTTACATATTAACTTACTTTCTTCCTTCCTTTCCTTTCTATTTTTATTAAATTATGATTTTATTGACTTCCTGACATATACGCTGTATTTGTGTATATCTGTATATGTGTGAGTGTTGGTTTTTGTATGTATTTTTATCGAATTATTATTCAATTTCAACTGAAATGTGTTTTTTTCACTGTACATATAAACAAAAATTAAAAACAAAATACAAAAACACGAATTCAATTTAACCGACCGAACGCATAAAAAAAATTAAACACGTTTAAATGACAAAAACATCAACAACGTGAAAATCGGCATCATCATCATCAAACACAAAACATATGCATGCCTGCATCCATACAACCAACAGTGGTTTATTATCGATTTTTTTTTTTTGGAAATAATTCGGCCATTCAGTAAGTACTGGACCGTTTGCAGTGAAATTAATACCGGTTTTAGCTACGCAATTTCGAGCTTAAGTTTGGACGGCAGACCCCACATGCCCAATAGGGCCATCTCGCGGGGCCCTAAAGTAGAACAAATTTAGCATACAAAAGCTTTAAGTGTGTGCCAAAATTGCAAAAAAATCTGTTTTTTGGAAATTGTTAACAAACAAATTAGGAATTGGGGGGATTCCTTTCACTTAATCTTTAAATTTTGTTTTGTGTTAACATTTTTTAGAGATGCTAAGATACCTATGAGGCATTCCACACCAAATGTCCCGCTACAGAAAAACATGTGCCCCGTGAATTTTTGAATAGGTTGTATGAATAGTAGGGTATTCAATCGATTAACCGTTAATCGGTTAACCGATTAATTTTGGTCGATTAACTGTTCGAATAATTTAAAATTGTCAATTTTCAAATAACAAATAAACCGATTAATTTGTGTCGATTAACCGATTAACCGAAATCTCTTTTTTTTAGTAATTTTACTTATTTTTTGCTTTATTTAGCGTTTAGATGTTTCATTTTTAATTTGAATTACGGTTCTGCTGAAAGAAGTTTAGGTCTAAAAAACTTATCAAACTGTCTATTAGCAATGTGTAAAAACGTCGCCTTAAAACGTCGGTTAAAAAAAAAAAACCAAATTACAATTAGTAACCCTAGCCAATTTTTTATATATTGCCAACAGTATATATTTTTTTAATTAACTTTTATGCGATTAATACGAATCTGGCCTTAGAAGTGATTTATCTCATTTTGAGATATTTAGATTTTCGATTGACAGTACTGCATAAACTCAGATATTCGCAATGTCCGGGACCTTATAAAACCGCGAATTATTTTATGATGTATAATTAGTTCAGCACATCTAAAAATACTTCTCTTATTCGTAAAAATACTTTTGTAATCTTTAAGATGACTTTTTTCATTACGGAGATATCGACCGATAAAATTATTGCAATTTCGATCCTAAAACATAAAAGAAAACAAATTTGGAAACCAACCAATTTTTTTGTGGATATTTTTAGTACCGAATTCAAATTCTATTAGAGGTGTATCTAAGCCCGGCAGCAATTTCGGTAAATTTTTGCTTTTTACAAAAATTACTTTATTTTTTTTTTACATTTTTTCGCATTGAATTAGGGCCAATTTAGATTGGGGTAATTTTTCAGGTTGCCATACAAAAATTCTTTATTTGGGCTAACATTATAGAGGGTATTTAAAGCTTCGCCATAGCGGATATAGATTTCTTTAAAGTACATACAATTCTTGGTTTTATATTCAATTTAAATTTTAAATTTATATTATTCGGTTAACCGAATAATTCAAATTTATCCGATTATTAACCGATTAAATCTCAACCCCGATTAATTATTTGCTCGATTAACCGATTAAACCAAAACCTCGATTAATTGAATACCCTAATGAATAGCCCTAATTGTGATTAAGAAAATTACGTTTTTGGTTTTTCAATTTTTCAAAAACTAGGCTTAGGAGTAGTGTTTATAAAAAACCGACATTTTGGAAAACCGGTTTCTCGGTTAACCGAAATTCAGCTTTTTCGGTTAACCGGTTTTCTCGGTTAAACCGGAATAAAAAAACCGGTTAACCGGTTTTTTTTTTCTTTAACTGACAAACCCAAAAAATACTTTAAAATTGCTAATTTTTATTAAATAAAAAATCGAATGTAATCAAAGTTAACAACATATTTGTTTCTTTCAGCAAAGTTAGCAACTGTTGTCCTTTGAAAATAGCGGTATTTAAATACGGTGCTTTATTTTCCTATATTCACCGGAGCTTTATTTTCATTTTTATTGGTTTTATTTAAAAAACAAATACATCAATTCGTTATAAATTGTAGTCCGTATTTTATATTAATGTTCTTTTATTGACATTTTCTCTATTAATAAGAATTTTAATACCTGGTTAACAGTCACATATTAAGTTTTCAATAGAACTGTCCAAAAAACGCTCATAGCGGGGATAATTCAAATATTTACCAGATTAAATTCCTATTTGGAAAATTGTTTCTTGAAGACAAAAAGTATTTTATGCTTCCTTTCTCACGGATTTTCAAGGTCTTTTTAATGAAATTTTGAAAATATCATAAAAAAAGTGCAAACCCTTAATATTTGCAAAATATTCCGTTTGAATGTATTTTAAAAAAAAACCGGTTAACCGACAGAAAAAACCGGTTTTCGGTGCACCGGAATTTTTAAATTTCGGTTAACCGGTTTGCAAAAAAACCGAAATTTTGGGAAAAAACCGGTTTTTCGGTTAACCGGTTAACCGGTTTATAAACACTACTTAGGAGGCGTGGTCAAATATTGTAAAAATGGTAAATCTCAAAAATTTTATATATGGAACATTCCATGTCAAATCGGACACTTTGAAAAAAATCGGACACCTTCGAAAACTCCTTCGTGTTAAATTTTCAGATTTTTTTGATGAACCGTTCAAAAGATATCGAATTTTTAAAAATTGGTAGTTTGTTCCTTTACTCAAACTTCTTATACTCATAACTTCTTCAATAATGGTCCAAATTTCATTTTTTTTTTTATTTTTTTACGTACTTTAAAAAAAAAATCCCAAAAATTTCTTAAAAGCTCTCTAGTATGCGATTTTTAAGTTTTAAAATTTAAATCTCATTTTTAAAAATGTTTGTACTCTTCGATTTTTTTGAAATTTTTTTGTGTAAAACTTGTATCGATTCCACAAATTTTTTGCCCAGGAGGATCGTGGGATAACAATTATTAGTATTTTTTAAAATTTTTTGCAAAAATTTTATTGTAATTTTCTAATCTTAAAATCATTTCTACTGCTCGAATGGTGCGTCAAAGACGGGTTCTTTATAAGACCGACTCCCATTAATTTTTTCGTCTTAACATTTCTTTGGAACAAACTAATACCCTATCTCCAATTTATAAGGGGGCTCCCACACAAAACGACATTTTTTAAAATTGGCTCAACCGCTCTAACTGCCCTTAGAGCAACAAAATGTATGACCGACCCACAATATTTTTTTTATTGTGAAAAAAATGTATAGGTGGTCCCCATACATTTTTTTTATTTTTGTAAATTTGTTTTATTTAATCAGCTTCTACCGGTCCAATGGTGCGTCCAAGAGGGGTCATTAGTGAGACCGACTCCCATTTATTTTTAACCTACAACATTTTTTTAAAACATACCTATGCCCTATCTCCACTCCCTGAGTAGGCTGTCATACAAATAACAGTTGGAGCAAATTTTATAAAAATGTAATTTTGTATGGGAGCCTACATAGGGAGTGGAGATAGGTCGTAGGTATATTATAAAAAATTGTTGTAGGGTAAAAATAAATGGGTGTCGGTCTCACTAATGACCCCTCTCCGACGCACCATTAGACCGGTAGAAGCTGATTAAATAAAACAAATTTACAAAAAATAAAAAAATATATGGGGGCCGCCTTAACAATTAGAGATAGAGGGTAGGTGTGTTCAGAGAAAATGTTTAGACTAAAAAAATATTGTGGGTCGGTCATTCATTTTGTTGCTCTAAGGGCACTATTAGGGCAGTTAGAGCGGTTGGAGCAAATTTTAAAAAAATGTCGTTTTGTGTGGGAGCCCCCTTAGAAATTAGAGATAGGGTATTAGTTTGTTCCAAAGAAATGTTAAGACGTAAAAATTAATGGGGATCGGTCTTATAAATGACCCCTCTATGACGCACCATTGGAGCAGTAGAAATGATTATAAGATTGGAAAATTACAATAAAATTTTTTCCAAAAATTTAAAAAAATAGTAATAATCGTTATTCCACGATACTCCTGGGCAAAAAATTTGTAGAATCGATAGATGTTTTACGCAAAAAAATTTCAAAAAAATCGAAGAGTACAAACATTTTTAAAAATGAGATTTAAATTTTAAAACTTAAAAATCGCATACTAGAGCGCTTTTAAGAATTTTTTGGGATTTTTTTTTTAAAGTACGTAAAAAACGAAATTTAAAAAAAAAAAAATTGAAATTTGGACTATTATTGAAGAAGTTATGAGTAAAGGAAGTTTGAGTAAAGGAACAAACTACCAATTTTTAAAAATTCGATATTTTTTAAACGGGTCATCAAAAAAACTGAAAATTTACCACGAAGGAGTTTTCGAAGGGTAATAAAAACTGTTAACAAATTGGGAAAATCTAAAAAAAAAATTTCCAAAGTGTCCGATTTGACATGGAATGCCCCATATACACAAAATATATATTTGCAATCGTGAGCAAATTACCTTTCATTTGAGTACCCATATGTACATACATGTTGGTGGACGGTTTTTTTGCTCCAGTGGGTCTACCGGGGCCCAGCCCCCTTAAATTTCAATTTCGTTTTTTTTTTTTTAAATCTAAAGGGGGTGGCATATTTTTTTGCCAACATTTTTGTGCCCCATAAAGTGCACTTTAGACAAATGGGTCAACTTTTGATGAGGCTGGGGAGCCCAAAAAAAATTTTTTGACAAGCCTTTTTTTTAACTCACCAGATAAATTGAAAAAATTTACGTGTTCTGAACTAAACTTGTAATCTGGAAGCAAAAATGTTTTTGGGCAAAAAATCCCAATTTTTATTTAGTTTTAAAATATTGTAAGTTTTTAACAAAACAAGACATTTCATTGGTTATGGTTTTAAAAAGTCATAAGACTATATAGTTAACGAAAAATTTAAAAACAATCGGATGTTATGTGACCACTCTTATCCCGAAAAACTGAGACAGGATCGAAAAAAAAATTAAAGAGTTTCCCACTCAAATGGCTATAAATCATAAAGTTAAAAAGATATTACCCCTACATCAAGCCTGTTTTTAGGCCTTTAGTAGCGCTTTATAAAAATCAAAATTTTATAAAAATCGGATAGTAAACAACAAAAGCTTTTGTATGCTAAAGGTGTCCAACCTTAGGGCCCTGGAGTTGCGAGGTCCACCATTCAAACTTAAACTCGAAATTATACTAGCTATAACGGGTATTAATTTCACTACAATCGGTCCAGTACTTCTTAAATGGCCGAATTTTTTCCAAAAAAAATCTATATAAACCACTGTGCAACCAAATAAAAAAGAACTTTAACCCAAAAACTTTTTACTCACACTTAACTCTTATTCTCATGTGTATTTTTTCGCTCGTTGTGTTTACTGTCGATAACCTCTTCCTGTACTCCTTAAACTCTTTTCATGCTAATATACATATATTTCGTCTGATATTAATCTATATATAAATCATCAATGCCACGTTATCAATGCGTTTATTTTTGTTGTTTTTTTTTCTTTCTTTCTATCTTTTTTTTCATCTATACTTCAAACGACAACGATATACGGTCATTGTGCTAATGCGGCATATCTTTTTGCAATATATGTACAACAAAAAATTTGTCTGATTTTGACATTTTTCGATACAACCACCCACTTTTTTGGTCACCACCATCAACCCAACTTGTTAACTCGGCAATGATGACTGAACCGAACATATTTCACCTCACACTCTATTCAATACGCATGCACTGTACGTAACAGACATTGCAGACATAGTGGCTGTTGTTGTTAAACTTACTGTGCATACAGAAAAGAAAGAAAATACAATTTGTTTAAGACATTAAACCTAAAAAAAAAACAACGTGAAAAGATTGTGAAGACGAAGAAAGAGGAGGGGAAGGAAGAAAGAAAGTAGAAGGAAATTGAGTTGTTTGAAAGAAGAAATAAAACGCACATTGTTTGAGAGACACTGAGAAGCAACAACTATCTAACTACATTATGGCAAATCCACGTAAATTTAGCGAGAAAATCGCTTTACAAAAACAAAAACAAGCCGAGGGTACCGCTGAATTTGAGAAAATTATGAATGAAGTTAAAGCAACCAGAGTGGTGGATAATATACTCGGCCAAACAGATCTTACAGATGTTAGTAACCTACACAGAAATGCTAGTTTAAGTGGTGGTAGCGGTGGAAGTGGTACAAGTAGTGGAGCTAGTGGTGGTGGTGCTTCACCCGACACAAATGCAGGCGGCGGCGGCGGCGGAGGAGGAGGTTTGGGAGGTGGAGGTATAAATACAGCGGCAGGATCGCCAACAGCATATCGAGAATCACGAGGACGCAGTGTAGGTGTTGGTCCCATGAGAAGACCATCAGAACGTAAACAAGATCGATCTCCTTATGGCAGTACAGCAAGTGGCCTAATGCTAACCGGTATGCCCCAAAATACACAAAACAGTTATTTAAGTCCGCCCATGGATACAAGTTGGCGTCGTTCGAATTCCGATTCAGCTCTTCATCAAACGCTTAATATGGCTGAGGGGAATTTTGGTCCATCCAGTCCGGTGGCAAGTATGATGGGTGATTTAAATTCATTACATGCCAATTATCATCATAGTCAACATCATCATCATAATCACAACCAAAGATCTCATTCTCCAAATATTGGTCGCAGTTATAGTCCACAAGCACAAAGAAGGAAAAATACTTTACTTCAACAACAGCAGCATCAAATGCAACAACAACAGCACCATCAACAACAACTGCAGCAGCATCAACGTTTACAAATGCAGCAACAAGCACAACAGCAGCAGCATCATCAACACCAACAACAGTTGCAACATCATTTACAAAATCAACAACAGACATTACAGCAGCAACAACAACTGCATCATCAGCAACAACAATATAATGCCAAATTTAATAATTCTAACATCATGTTTAAATCTCTGCAAGAACAACAATTAGGTTTTAATAATACCGGATCATTACCGGATCTAACATCAGTCCATTATGCTACACAAAGCAACACTACACAAATGATGCAACCTTCCTCACAACAACAACAACAACAGCAGCAGCAACAACAACAGCAACAGACATTATCACCCATCTTATCTCCCCATCATAACAATGGTTGCCATGATCGTGATCAATCTCCTAGTCCGTTTAGTCCTCCTAGTTCGGGTGGTGGTGGAGGCAGTAGTAGTGGTGGTGGGGGTGGTGGCAATAACGGACCTCCCTCACCCTATCATCAACAACAAAATTCTCCAACCTCAGCCGCCAACACCCCTACTACCGCTAATGCCCAAACATCACCGCATTTGTCCTTTACCAATCTATCCGTACAATCACCAGTTAATGTACAACAACAACCAACAGCACAACAAAATACAGCCGCTGCCTTTAGCACATTGCCAACACTGGGTGCCGCTAGTTCAACGGGTAATCTAACCGACTATCGACAACCTCTAAATCCACCCAGTCCTGGTTCTTCCCCCGGTCTTTTGACATCCGGTCCAGCCGCTGAAATACAAACCAGTGCACCGCCTAGTCCCATACGACATTGTCAAAGTAACCTAAATACAGCAGGCTCACAGGGCGGTGGAGTAGGAAATGGAGGTTCACAAGGCCAACAACACCAGCAACAACAAATGTCAACACAAAGTTTACAAAATGCTTTTGGTACGATAGACTCTAATACTGGTTATAATACGCTTAATCCTGCTTTTCATAATCACTTTGAACAATTTCATTTGGGTGACAATAGCCAATCGCCGCAAAATAACTATGATGCTTTGGAATTTGAAGACTTTGTAAGTGGTCCCACGGGCAACCAACAACATGGTAATTTTAATAGTAAAATAATAGATTTTGGAGATTTGACTTCAACCTCATCATCATCTTCGAATAACACCAGAACGAATAATACAAATACCACCAGCAATTGTAATAATAACAATAACAATTTGCCAGGGGTACAGCAGCAGCAACAGCAGCGTAATAATTCCCAACAATTCCAACAGCAACAACATCTTAATAATAATTCTACCACCAATACCAGCAGTACCAATACACATACACAAAATGGTCCTTTAACGTGTAGAACTCACAATTCGGGTCTGATGAATAACAATGACAGACAAGACATATTATCGGGTAATTCTTCACCAATACCCTCACCGTTATCACACTGTGTGCCATCGCCTTCATCACCATTACCCATACCAATGTCGGCACATTCGCCGACCCATCATCATCATCAACAGCAGCAACTATCTTTGTCGGTACAAACATCACCACATCATTCTCCAATGCATTCGCCGCATCACTCGCCTTCACCACTGTCGGTATCTTCACCTGGTTTAACAATGCTAGGTAGTATATCACCAGTACCCTCGCCATCCGCCCATATAATGCAACATCAACAGCAACAACATAATCATATAAATAATCAAAATGCAACACAACAACAATTACATCACAATCAAACATCACATGTTGCTAATCATCACCAGCATCAACAACAAACGCACACACCTTCAACGACAACCAATATACCCCAGATAATATTTTCCGATTATTCCTCTTCACGTGACATTTTCGATCATCTCGATCTCGACTTGGGACAAATCGATGAACCTGGTCTACAAATGCTATCCGATCAAAATCCCATCATGATTGCCGATCCCTCAATAGAGGATAGTTTTCGTAGAGATCTTAACTGATACTACGAGGAAGCTGTTGCAGCTATTGAGAGTGGTATCCTACTAGAGGACTCGTTCGATCCATTAGGTCCGCTAGTCGATGTAACAGATGTATTGGGCAACCCTCATGCAACACCACTTCACCACCACCACCATCACCAACACGTTAATAAACCTCAAACTGATGGCAACAGCGGAGGAGGAGGAGGCGTTGTCGATGACAGCAGCGGCAGCTGTGGTGATGAAACGAATGATACAAATGTAAACAAAGACGATATTTTAAGCGGCTTAAACGACCAACTCAACGACGAGGCTCACGATGATGAAGATGATGAGGTACGAAATTTCTTTTTCTAGATCATCTCACAATACAAAAAAAAAAACTTATAAAACTATACAAATATAGGACTTTAAGCATTCACACTAGATAATAAAATACACAAAAAGAGCGCCAAAGAATTTAATGCAACAGCTCTTTAAGAGATCTGGAAAGATAGTTAGTCAAAACTGATTTTCCTCTAACATGATTATAGGCATTGTTAAGGAAATATTTACTTAATTCTGAAACAAAATTGGGAGAGAGCATTTGTTTTTTTCCTGATTCGAATTTTTAAAATAAATTTACGAAACTTTTGTCACAAATTTTCTATTCGACGGTATTTACAAGGAATCGGAGGGAAATGATTGTATTTTTAAAACGATTCTAAAGTATTTAACATTTCTAAAAAAACAAAGATGTGGGTTTGAACACCCCGTAAAATAACTTTAATAATGTTTTTTTTTACTTGCGAGAAGGGGAATGCAAGATCTGACTGAAATAATAACAGGTCATTGTCTTATCGGCATTCATGTCAAGAATATTAGACTCATTTCAGACGTCAGTTGTAAAAGATGCGCCTCTCCAGGAGTGAATGAGGCAAATCCTTACCACCCGGCGGTAGCAAGGAGTCGCCGACTGATAACTGGTCAGATATGCTTCCGCACTTCGGAGAATATAACGCGAATGGACATTAGAATATTCAAAATGTTCACAATGGCTTCGAACGTGTTTAACTTTCGCCGTTAGTGGAAAAAGTTTTGTGGTATCGCTATGGACAAAGAGGCCCATGCGAGGTGGAAATTGAACACCAATAACCTAACCTAACTTATAGTTCTTTTAGGATCTTAGATAGAGGTTCCAATTAAACCTCTCAAATCTTACCACAGGTTTCTTTGACTGGCTCTGGCATGCCTTTAGACATAATTGCGACTTTGATTGTCAGACCTTTAAATAACAACAGACTCGGTTTATTTTAACTGTTTTATTGCTACATTTTCTAGTCCTTCGACTCGAAAATTCCCAAAAGATTAAAAGAATCGCGGAAAATCTAATAGTGTCTTTGAAATCATAGGTAGTGACATAGTTCTTGTTAGTGCCGATCTGGTTTTTAAAAGGCGGTTTGGACCCAGAAAACATGAACCGATTCGATCCAGAAGTACAACGGGTTTTCTTCCTTTAGATGCTTCGAAGCATCTGGGTTAGATTAGGTTGTAAGTGGCTGCATACGTTTTACGTATGCAGCCATACATAGACTACATAGACTCTGAGGACCGTTGGGACGGTAATGGGGTTCCCCTACTAGTCCCAGCCGTTAAAGCAATTTGAGCTACTCATAAAACTTCTAAGATATTGAATTTTGACATCCAACAATTTGGAAAGATCGTACGATCTTAGATCCCAGTGATGCAAGTCTCTGACCAGAAAGTGCCAGTTAATGGCAGATAATGTTTCCTATAGTTTTCAACTCCTACTCATCCATGCAACTCCGGTAAAAGTCATTTGACGGTTCCTTTAACCGCTTTGCATGCTTTCCTAAAAGACTGTGTCCAATAATTACAGCAACCACCGTCAAAATCTCTCCCCTTGGAAGCGATATAAGCTCAGTTAAGCCCTTCTGATTAAGAGAAGGCCAAATCTGTTGTGTAGTCTCAAACGTCTAACCATGTGCCCATCTCCGATTAGTCTCCGTCGCGAAACAAACCCGTAGATTTTGCTTGCAGGTTTCTAGAGGTATACCAACACATTCCAGTTATGTTGGAACCTGTAAGATAGTTCCCAGTCTTGCAAGCTCATCGTCTTTGCAATTCCCTGGAATGTCTCTGTGCCCTGAGGTCCATATGTGCCGTATGCCGAACTGCTTGGCTACCTCATTTAAAGACGTCTGGCAGTTAAGGGCAGAAATTTTTCAGAAACATTGAAGAGATTTGACTGCGGTTGTAGACAATGCATTGCAAACCAACCGGTCAGCCACTTTCTTTATTGCCGGCCTCTTCGCCTGGTAAACACTTCAATGAACTGGCAATCTTCGAGCCAGGTTCAACCAAAGCTCTTTCGAATTGACTCCAAACCCACTTGTTCCTGTAGCCTCGATCCATCCGTATAAAATTTTTTTGAGGCTCCACTTCCCGGAATGTCCCTCATTCAGGACTCCCTTTATGGTATTATTGTACACTGTCCACATTTTGCGGTATTGCTTTCTTCGTCAAGAAGCCTTTGATTTTGGGCCTTGATTTTAGAAATATAACAAAATTAATATAGAATTCCAAAATGTTTGGAAGTTACATAAACCAAATAATAGAAATTTTGTTTGAACTTGGTGGCTTTTTTACGAACATTAGTTAAGTGACTTCTTAAAAGTTTAAATATTTAGAAAAGGGTCTTTCGAATTATTAAAATGTTGATCCATGCATTCCTTAGTGGGCAAACAAGTGAGTTCGCTAAAGTTTTAGAGAAATTTATCCTTCAAACCGCGTTACTTTTCCATGAGAAAAATAATTTCGGCAGTGAAAAATTTAAAAAGTACCGTAATTTGGTACTTTTTAAATAAAATAAATGGCTGACCTCGATTTATTTTAGCGACTTCATAAATATTTTCCTTTCCTAATAATCATGTTAGAACCTGGAAAAAAATCTAAAACACATTTCTAAAAATCTAACAAACCAAGTTTGTTAAAGTACAAGAAGCTGAATTATTTGGAACCAAATTTTTTTTTTTTAAAAGTCTTAAAAATTATATAAAAAGTAAATTCAAAATGTATTTGGTACAAAGAAAATCTATATACAAAACAAAATGTGCAATAAAATTGAATTATAGGGAAGTATATAAAAAAAACACTTAATCAAATCAAAGGTCACAACTTTTTTAAAAAAAAATATTGCAAAATAATAACAATGTCCCTCTTTCCCAAAAGTGTCTTAGACCTGTGACAAACAAAAAAAAACATCACAAAAAAAATTGCTAACGACAAAAAAATATATAAAAATTTTCTTATTTTACATATTGTAAAGTAATTATGAATTATTTAGATGAAAATAAAATATAAATAGACATGATAAAACATGATCGAATATACATAAACAAATGAAATTATAAAACATCACCATACACTACAACCCTAAAAAGAGAACAAGCGCTTCGTCGGTAACATCTATAACCTCAAGTTGTGAACACTGTAATGTCCATATTTCGACAAAAACCGAAATCTCCGTAAGAGCCGTTTTTGACAAATAAGAGTTCAAACGTCGAAAAATTGTCATATCAAACTTCCCTTGAAAACGTTGAGAGGTATGAAAAAATTGCTTAAGATAAAAATTATTTCTCGGGTAAAATGTTACAAAACTGAAAATTCCCATTTTGCAATTGTAATGTTTTTTCCGAATATTTCCCTTTTTAATTTCGAGCTAAAAACTTCGCGTTTTCTGTAGAAAAATAACGATTCGACCTTCTTTTTATACCCTCCACTCTAGTGATAGAGGGTAAGTTTGTCATTCCGTTTGTAACACCTCGAAATATTGGTTTAAGACCCCATATAGTATATATATATATATTCATGATCCTCGATCGATTTTAAGACGATCTAGCGATGTCCGTGCGCCCGTCTGTCCATCTGTCTGTCATTCTGTTGAAAACACGCTAACTTTTGAAAGACTTTACGGAGGCTCCTGAAGTTTGGCATATATGTTGGGCATTTACCTGGTCAGGTTGGTGTTGCAATCCAGCGAAATCAGTCTAGGGGTTCAAAAGTTATGAGCAAAAGACTGAAGTTCGGCAAGGGTTTTTCGTGAATTTACGAGATTTAGCACGCTAACTTTCGAAGGGCAATTCTGAGGATGCTGAAGCATGACACATGTATTTGTCGTTCCCCAGGCCTGGCTCGTATTGAATTTCAGCCAAATTGATCTGGTGGTTTAAAAGTTATTAGCGAAACCGTAAATATCAGATTAGTTTTGCCTTAAATTTACGTGCTGAAACCCCGTTAAACATGTTTTAAAAACATTGATAAGTCACAAAAATATTTTAGAACGTATTTTGGTCACTCAAAAATATTTTTACACTAAAAAAAATACACCTGAAAAAAACTTACACTCAAAAAAAATTTAGTAAATTAGTTTTTTTTTTCAAAAATTACTTTAAAAAAAGTTTTTTTATACAAAATAAAATATTTCTAATCAAAAATTTTATTTTTTCACGTTAGGAAATTTACTATCACTTTAAAATGGCATTTTGGAGGGTACTTGTTTTATTTACTTTCTTTAGATTTTATCGGTGTTGTTTCCAAAAATAAATTTGCCATATCATTGAGTGGCCTTCTCGAAAAAGCTTCGTGAGCGTTTTTCAGTATAGCAAAATTTTTTCTTCTCCGATTTTGAAAGTTCGGGCATTTTTTATTCTACTAGGCCTAAACCTCATGTGGTACCAATTTGAGGCCAATGGGATTAAATTAACCCGTGGCGCCCGGCGGTCAAAATTTTCAATTTTTGAAAAATTAAAAAAAAAATAAATATATCTTTCGACACTTTATATTTGTTAATTTTGATGTGCTGAGCACGTATATCAAAAAAAATTAAAATCGGTCGAACAATTTTCGAGATATCCCTATTTGAAATTTGCAAATAATGGCGGTTTTTTCCTACGTTCAAGAAATTTTTTAAAAAAAGTCTCAAAATTTCATTCCGCCGACCCTTTAGTAGAGCTTGAGACAATCTTTCATTTAAAACTAATTTGAGCCAAATTCGATAATTTTAAGCCGTGGTGTCCTTCGATCAATGTTTTGGACTTTTCGAAAATTTCCACCAAAATTTTGACTTTTTGAAAATGAAAAAATAAAAAAAACAATATCTTGCGATACATTATTTTTATTAAATTCATCATGTTGAATACGAATATCAAAAAATTTATAAAATTGGTCGAACGGTTTTCGAGATATCGCCATTTAAAATTTGTCAAAAAATTGCAAAATGGGCGGTTTTTTTCTACGTTTAAGAATTTTTTTTAAAAAACTCTAAAATTTTCTTTATTTTAACCCTTTCATAAATCTTGATACAATCTTTCATTTAAGCTTAATTTGAGCCAAATCCGATCATTTTAACCCGTGGCACCCTCGATCAAAGTTTAGGGTTTTTGGTAAAAAGTTTCTAAAAAGCCAAAACTTTGATCGATGGGCGCCACGGCTTAAAATGATCGGATTTGGCTCAAATTAGTTTTAAATGAAAGATTGTCTCAAGCTCTACAAAAGGGTCGGCGGAATGAAATTTTGAGACTTTTTTTAAAAAATTTCTTGAACGTAGGAAAAAAAACCGCCATTTTTTCAAATTTGGAATGGCGATATCTCGAAAACCGATCGAGCGATTTAAATTTTTTTTTTTTTTGATATTCGTGCTCAGCGCATCGAAATTAACAAATATGATGTGTCAAAAGATAAATATTTTTTAAATTTTATTTTTAAAAATTTTTCAAAAATCCAAAACTTTGACCGCCGGGCGCCACGGGTTAATTTAATTAGATTGACCTCAAATTTGTACCATATAAGTTTTAGACCTAGGACAATAAAAATTTGCCCGGACACTTGGGAAAATCGAAAGTTGACAAAAAAATGCTATTCTAAACACCCTTCGGATATTCACAAAAATCTCTCAAAATTAATGAAAAAAACAACTGAGAGTTTTACATTCGGCTATGACGAATCTTTTATACCCTCCAAAATGTAAAAAAAAAAAAATCAGGGGCGTCTTGTTTTTTTTTTTTTTGGGGTGGGGTTGGTTGTAGACGTTAGGGGGCACCTTCCCCTTGCAATTTTGAACTTCTTCTGAGATAAGAATGTTGCATTTGCTTAGCAAAAGTACAAAAAACCCTGCAAAAAATGCGGTTTTTCTTAGGTTGGTTTAGTTCTCCAAGGGGGAACTTTTTCCCCCTTGGTCCGATTTTGTCAATTTCCGAACTTAACCTGCTTAGGAATATAAGACATATTCGTGCCAAACTTCGGAAGTCTAGTTCTTTTATTTTGGACTGTATCGTGTCCTCTACAGACGGACAGACGGGATGACGGACGGACGGACATCGCTAGAATGTCTTAGAATCGATCACTGATCAATAAAATATATACTTTATGGGGTCCTAATCCGATATTTCGATGCGTTACACACGGAATGACAAAGTGAGTATACCCCCATACTGTGGTTGGAGGATATAATAAATATTTGATTGAAATTTTGTTTTTAGGTGTTAAAAGTGTACTTTATTACTCTCACCAAATCTGATTATAGTGGACGGTTTTTTGACTCAGTCCCCATACAAAAATTTTGAGCGATATTCAGCTAAATTGGTCTATATCAACAAAAATACGTTAATTTCGCTCAAATTTTGTTTGTGTGGGATTTCTACACTCATTAAAGATCTAACAAAAGATAGATTCAATCGGTTCACGTGTGAAATTGGGATCTATTTTCTGGAAAACACTGTTGTAGGGTATTATAAGATCGGTCTTGACCGGCCATAACTTTCTCGCTTGTTTTACTAGTTTTCTATCTCTCTTCTTTTTAAATATAAGCTTGAAATGTAAATTTTTGACGTTTTAACCCGATTTTTTTTTTAAACGGATCTAGTATAGTAGTGGCGCATCTCAGATATATAATCATGAAAGACATTTGCAGTGTTCACAACTTGATATTAAAGTAATTTCCGACAAAGCGTAAACAATATAATAATTGAAATTATAAAAATTTTGTTAGTTTTTTTTTATTGGTTTTGCAAATACAAAAGTTATTTAGATATTTTACCTAAAAATTACTTAGGTAAAACATTTTTTATAAAAAAAAAGATTTTATTTTGCTAAATACACAAATTTATTTATAACATAAAAATAGTTAAAATAAACACATAGAATTAGTAAAAAAATTATAAATTAATAAATTTTTAATAATAATGAAAAAAAAAATAAATAAACTTTAACAAAGTAATTTTTAGATAAATTTTTTACAAACGCTTGAACAAAAAATTTACCTAAAAATTGTTTAATTCTTAAAAAATAATATAAAATATTTTAGCTAAAAAACTTTAAATTTACATAGTTTAATAGAAAATAAAATACAATTAAAATTTTTATAATACAAGAAAAATGTATAAAATTCATTTACCTAAGTAATTTTTAAGTAAAATCTGTTTAAGTGCATAAATTTTATGTATGTAATAAAGAAATACAAAAAAAAATATATCTTTAAATGACCCAAATGTTTATAATAAAGAAAAAAACAACATAATTTAAAATTATTAAAACTTCCAAAGTTTCTTATACAAAAAAATTAAAAAAAAAAAACAATTACTTCCTATCATTTAAACTACACAGAACTGTTTGTTACTTTTTTTTACATATTATTTTTAAAGACGATTTTCAAATATTGCGAACGATATCAAAATAATCTTAAAAACTATTCTTAACAAAAAAAAAAGAAAAAATCCTACAAAAAATAGAATTCTTCTACTCTACTCCATTTTACCATTTTACTCTTATTCATAAATAAAAAAATAAATTAAATTAAAAAAAATAAAATAAAACAAAAAAGAACGAAACTTAATAAGCTTTATGTCCTCTAAAAAAAATAAACAAAACAAAAAATATATATTGTAAAATACTTAAATTTAATAAATATTTTTAAAATATCGAAAATAATTCTATACCATATTTTTTTTTTAAGTTCAATTATCTTAAACAACAGCAACAAATATAAGGAAATTTACTTTATAGAAAGAAAAAAAAAACGTCGTCATTAGTTGTTAAAAAAATAATATAAAATATTGTTTTTTTTTTTTTAATATTTAAATGTTTGCTTACAATTTATTTTTTAAAATATATAAAATAATCATATTTTTATTATAAATTTTATTTTTTCTTAATGAAATTATAAATGTATTTAGATTTTAATGATTTTTTTTTTTTTGTTTTTTTGAATAACAACTATTTAATATTAAATAAAATAAAAAAAATAATTAAAACAAATAATGAAAAACTACATATAGTTTTTTCGATGTCAATGCTGAGATAAAATTTAATTAAAAATTTATTGTATAATATTGTAATTGTAATATATTTAATAATTTATAATAAAAAGAAAACAAAAATCCCTTTAATGTATAATGTAATAACAAAGTTATTTGTTTCAAATAAATCTTTAATTATAATTAAAAAAAAAAAATAATTTCTCAAAATTTTTTTCTTTAAAAATTATTAATTAAGTTTATGAACTTAAATGAAGACTGGTAAGTGTAAAATATTTCATTTTATTATTTTTTGTTCTAATTTTTTGTAATCTATACTAATATTTTAAATAAGTAATCAAAAACAGGTTATTCTAGCTCGAGGTCGTTTTTTTTTTGCCTCGTACTTCCCATATTTTGCATTTTTAAAGTATTTTTTTATATTATTGCAAAAGTTGATTTTCGGTTTTCTCCAAAATGTATGCATATTCCTCTCACACCTCTCTTCAAAGGGTTGTGTTAAAATGGTGACAAAATTGGCTAATGAGTGAAATACCTCCTTTTGTAAAAGAAATACAAAAAAGTCTATAAAAAAGGCAGATAGAGGGTTAAAATGTTAGTGTTTTACAAATATTTTCTGCATCAAATTTTCCTAGGGCACGTCTAAGACAGAAAGTTCGTCCAGCATATAGAAAATGCCTAAACATTTTAAAGTATTCAAATTTTCTTTTACATTTTTTTGGGCCGAAATATAAAAAAAAAAAACAAGTAAAAAAGTTAAATTCGACTTTGTCGAATGTAGAGATGGGAACGTGAGTGATTTTTGACTCACACTCACTCACGCTCACGACAGAAATTTTTGAATCACGCACACTCACTCATGAGCATATTTTTTCCACTCACAATCACGTGAGTATATTTAAAACATCTCACACTCACTCACAATCACGTGAGTATATTTAAAACAACTCACACTAACGCAAGCTTCACTCACACTCACGTTGAGTCACACTCACGAAAATCTTATTGATACAAAAAAAATCAAAAACTATAATTCAAAAATCTTTCAAAATTTTGCGCAAAATTTAAAGTTCAGCGAAATTTTACATTTTTTTTTTTGCTTTTTTCGGGGCAAAATCTTAAGTTAAGCCAAATTTTAAATTTTTTGTTGCTTTTTTGGTACGACAGGAAGTATGAAGAGAAAATTAGTAATGCAAACTCACTAAAAAAAAAACGACTCACGCACACTCACTCACGCAAAAATCTTACCCACGCACACTCATTCACTCAATTTTTTTTCCAATCACACTCACTCACAATCACGTGAGTAAAATTGAATTTAGTCACAATCAAGCGTGATCACGCGGGAATCTCGTGAATCACGCTCTAATCTGCTCAAGTGCCCTTCTCTAGTCGAATGTATTGATACCCTCCACAATGTAAAAAAGTTTATTTGCAAAAAAAAAAAAAAAAACAAAAAAAAAATTTTTTTGTTGTTGCCCTAAGCAGTTTGGTATTGCATTTGAGCAAAATCGGTTTTGCGGTTAAAAAGTTATGAACGAAAATGTAAGAACACCTCGAAAATTGTACCACAATTTCAACATAACCTAAAAACACAAAATGCTTTAATTCGGCTGCTGGTTGACACATGTGAACAGAATTGATCACCGAATAGTATTTAAACAAGCAAAAACATATTTTTTTACAAAAAAAAAATTTTCGTCAAAATTTTTTTTACCAAAAAATTTTTTTGGCGGATTTTTTATTATTTTTTTATTTTTGTTTTGTTTTTTTTTTTTTTTGCAAATAAACTTTTTTACATTTACATATATACTAGTTTTTTTTTATATTTCGGTCCAAAAAAAATATAAAAAACAAATTGAATACTTTAAAATGTTTAAGCATTTTCTATATGCTGGACAAACAAACTTTCTTAGACGTGCCCTTGTAAAATTTGATGATGAAAATATTTGTCAAACATTTTAACCCTCTAACTGCCTTTTTTTATAGACTTTTTTTGTATTTTTTTTAAAAAAGGAAAAAAATTACCCTTTAAAACGGGAGCTAGAGGGTTAATTTGGTCAGAGAAAAGAATCATTATAAAATTTTATAAAACACATCAGAACATCATTTTTAGCTCAAAAGTATATTTGCACTGTTTTTTGTCGATATTTTTCAACACTGCTTTGGTAAAAAAAAAAAAATAACAAACATTGAATATTTATACTTTACCCTTTTAAAGCATTTTGCGCATGTCGCACAAACTTTGAACATTTGACAACCCCTAGTGAAATTTAATGGGGAAAATATTTGTAGAACATTTTAACCCTCTAAATGGACGTTTTATTAGACTTCTGTGTTTAGTTTTTGAAAAAGGACTAAAATTACCTCTTAAAATGGCAGTTAGAGGGTTAAAATGTTCTAAGAAAAGAACCGCCATAAAATTTCACTGAAGACATCAATTCATATTTTGAAGCTCAGATGTGTTCTTATTATAGTATTTTTGACGTTTTCCAAGCGCCTTTAATAAAAAAATAAAAACTTCAGTGGGCTATAAAAAAGAAATCCGAACTGACTTTGCAAAACCCTTTGGTGATTTTGTCCATTTGATGGTCAACTTTCATATGGCGTTGAAGGCATTGAGGCTCAATGCGATGACCCAAAATTTGTTGCACAGTGTTATCGGCTTTCTCCAAAATGTATGCATATTTTTTTTACCTCTCACACCCTTCTTTTAGGAAGTTTAGGTTGTGTTAAAATGGTGACAAAATCGGCTAATGGCATTTCATTCCTTTTTATTTTGAACTTTAAAAATCTTTAACACGAAAATCCTAGCTGATCCTGTTTTCGAGTTGTAGCTGAATAATTCCACTGTTCGACAACAAAAACCTCCCAGTGAAATATCCAAATGATTTTTACAGGTTTTGCTCTCCTGAATCCAAATCTGCCATCCAATTTTTTCTATCACGTACCGTTTTTAAGATATTCGCTGTTAAAAAGTCAAAAAAACAATAATTTCGCACGGTTGGAGGTCCACTGTTTTGTTGCTTCGACCAAATAGGACACTAAAAAAATACATTACTAAAATTAAGGAAAAAATGTCTTTAAAAATTTATTATGAATTTTCCTAAAATTTAGTTAAATTTAACTTAAAAATGAGAAATTTTCTTAACTATGAGGAAAAAAGTTTAGTTCATTTACTTATAATTAGTTCGTAGTTTTCTTTAAATGTAATTTTTCAATATCAGGAAAAAAATTCTTACTGCCAAAGAAATTTTCCACAAATCTAAGAAACGTATCTTTATTTCTATAACATATTTCTTAAAAAACAATTAAGTTCAAGTTAAGTTAAAATTTACAAAAAAAAATCATCGTATTTCTCTTCTTTGAATTGAGAAAGTGTACTTCTTAGAATTTAGTTAATAACTTCTGAGAATTTAGTAAATAACTTCTTAGAATTTAGTTGAAAATTCAAAATGGCGATATCTCGAAAACTAAGCGAGATAGAGCGAAACGGATGAAATTTTCAAAAGAAAGACTACAGAGAAAAATATGAAATAGCATAGCTCTGCATATCTGTCGGGGTCTCAAGACCCTAATTTTAGATCAAAATTTGAAATTCCCGAGATTTTTTTTAATGCACATATCTCGGTAAATACTGCCAACACGAGAAAAGGTTCAACAGCATTTTTGTAGCTCTTGACTCTTAGAACACTTCCGTCAAATATCCGAAAGCCCTCCGATTAATAGTTTTTGAGTTATCCAGTTTTTAAGATTCTCAAGACCCTATCAGAAATTTATTACCGTATCTCAAAACTAAGCAAGATGGAGCGAAACGGACACAAGTTTTGGGTCAAAATCTATAGGGACCCTTAAAGGACCCAGCGGGGTCTCGAGTTAACAGGGGCTGGACCCATGGGTCCAGGGTCTAGACCCAATCTAGTTCTAAAATGTGAATGAACTAAAGTGCAATATAATTTTTTCCATTTTTAGTTAAAATTGGTTTAAAATTTAATAACTTTGTTTTCCTTATTTTTGGGAAAATTATGAACTAAAATCAAGAAAACAAATCTTTGGAGCCAAATCATTCCCTCTTTTTCTCAAAATTTAGTTAATTTTTCCCAGACTTTAGTTCACTTTTTTTTGAGTGGACTTGATTTTGTATAAGTTTGACCACCTGATTCCAAACTTCAATCCACATTTTTATTGCATGTTCCGTTTTTGAGATATTCGCGTTCAAAATTTTCGGGTGGGAAAATTTTCAAACTCGAATATCTCACAAACGTACGTGCTAGAAAAATTGGATGGCAGATTTGGATTCAGTAGAAAACATTCTGGAAAAAGTACTTTTTGGAAAATGCATAAAAGGGGTAAAAAAATTTACTTTTGGTACTTTTTACATATACTAAAATAACACTGTACAACAAAATCAAATTTTTTCCAAAATTACAAGGTCAGACCAAAAAATTTTGATAGAAGAGACAAAAAAAAAATACACGTGTATCGGCGTTTTGAAAGTTTACATCTGGATTTCATTTTAGGGGGAGGTAAAGTTTCCCCCAAATGCAAATGTTGTATTGTCAGTCTTCATTGAATATCGAGTGAAGCTTACATTTAAAGTATATGGTATGTTCAGCAATTTTATATAAAATGTTACGGAGAACATTTTTGTGGAATATATTAACCCTCTAGCTCCTCAAGATAAGGGTCTTTTTTGTCCTTCTTTTCAAAAAGACCAAAAAACACCATTAAAACAGGGATTTAAGGGGTTTAAATGTTCCGCAAAAATATTCGCCGAAAAATTTTACTATAAGTCCTTGAATACACCAAAACGGAAAACTCAACCAGAAAGTCAGAAATAAGACACAACAAAAGAGAGCTTAGGGTTAATTTCGCATTTATTAAGAAAATCGAGTAAAGCTTACGTTTAAAGTATATGGTGTGTTCAGCAAATTTACGCAAAATGTTATGGAGAACATTTTCGTAGAAGAGGTTAACCCTCTAACTCCTCATGATAAGGGTCTTTTTTGTCCTTCTTTTAAAAAAGAGCAAAACACACCACTAAAACAGGGATTTAAGGGGTGAAAATGTTCTGCAAAAATATTCGCCGTGAAATTTTACCATAAGTCCTTTCACGGCAAATATTTTTGGGGAACATTTTAACCCCTTAAATAGCTGTTTTAATGGTGTTTTTTGCTCTTTTTTAAAAGAAGGACAAAAAAGACCCTTACCTTGAAGAGTTAGAGGGTTAACATATTCTACAAAAATGTTCTCCGTATCATTTTACATAAAATTGCCAAACACACCATTTACTATAAAGGTAAGCTTTACTCGATTTTCCTAATAAATACGACTTTCTTGTTAAGTTTTCCGTTTTGGTGTATTCAGGGACTTATAGTAAAATTTCACGGCGGATATTTTTGCGGAACATTGTAACCCCTTAAACCCCTGTTTTAATGGTGTTTTTTGCTCTTTTTGAAAAGAAGGACAAAAAAGACCCTTATATTGAGGAGTTAGAGGGTTAACATATTCTACAAAAATATTCTCCATAACATTCTACGTAAATTTGCTGAACACACCATATACTTTAAACGTAAGCTTTACTCGATTTTCTTAATAAATGCGAAATTAACCCTAAGCTCTCTTTTGTTGTGTCTTATTTCTGACTTTCTGGTTGAATTTTTCGTTTTGGTGTATTCAAGGACTTATAGTAAAATTTTACGGCGAATATTTTTGCGGAACATTTAAACCCCTTAAATCCCTGTTTTAATGGTGTTTTTTTGCTCTTTTTGAAAAGAAGGACAAAAAAGACCCTTATCTTGAGGAGTTAGAGGGTTAAAATATTCTACGAAAATGTTCTCCGTAACATTTTACATGAATTTGCTAAACACACCATATACTTTAAACGTAAGCTTCACTCGATATTTAATGACGATTGACAATACAACATTTGCATTTGGGGGAAACTTTACCTCCCTTTAAAATGAAACCCAGATGTAAACTTTCAAAACGGCGATACACGTGTATTTTTTTTTTTGTCTCTTCTATCAAAATTTTTTGGTCTGACCTTGTAATTTTTTTTTGTGTTGCGCAGTGTAATGCTCTTAGACACTTGATATTTAAAATGTAGGATTCTTTAGTGAAATAAAACATTCTGGAACAAGTACTTTCTGAAAACTTCTGTTTCTAAGAGTCGTAAAAGGGGTAAACAAGTTTACTTTTGGTATTTTTTATATTTCCTAATATAATTATCCTACACTCAAAAGAAAAACTCTGTCAAAAAATCTGTAAAACGACTTTCAATTTGAATTACCAATCTTTTAGCAGATTGTTCTGCTGAGAAGGATATTTTTACTAAAATCTCTGTCATTCAGTTTAAGAAAATAACAGACATTTTACTATGTTTATACTGATTTTGTTTGCTGAATTTCATAATTTTTTCAAGAAATTTTTTTATATAAAAAAAAATGCAGAACAGATTGTCAGCAGATGGCTCTGCTGAAATCAGCAGATGGCTCTGCTGAAATCAGCAGATTGCTCTGCTGAAATCAGCAGATTATTCTGCTGAAATCAGCAGATTATTCTGCTGAAATCAGCAGATTTTTCTGCTAAAATCAGCAGATATTTCTGCTAAAATCAGATTTCTCTGCTGTCGAACAACACACATGTTTAATAGCTAAAACGCCAGATAAAAGTATAAGCTTCCGTAGCGTAGTGGTTAAGAAGTGAACTTTCAAATCGGAAGGTGGCGAGTTCGATGCTCGCTGGCGGCGTATGTTTTTTTTTTTTTTTTTTTTTGTTATTTTTATTCACCTCTTATGACAGATATTTAGCAAACCGTGTCTGCAAAAATCAGCAGATTTCTCATATGGCTCAAAATGGGTGTATTTTCAGCAGATTTTTCTGCTGATTGGACAGAGAATTTATTTTGAGTGTAGACACCTGAAATTTGGAATGTAGAATACTACCTTTTGCAAAATAACCTTTTTTAAATATACATTTTTTTAAAAAAGGACCTTTTGTAAAAAGTACCCTTTATAAAAAGTACCTTTTATAAAAAGTACCCTTTATAAAATGTACCTTTTATAAAAAAGTACCTATTATAAAAAGAACCTTTTAGAAAAATTACCTTTTATAAAAAGTATCTTTTATAAAAAGTACCTTTTATTAAAAGTACCTTTTATAAAAAGTGGCTTTTATAAAAAGTACGTTTTATAAAAAGTACATGTTACAAAAATTGCCTTTTATCAAAAAATACCTTTAATAAAAAGTACCTTTTATAATAAGAACCTTTTATAAAAAGTACCTTTTATAATAAGAACCTTTTATAAAAAGTACCTTTTATAATAAGAACCTTTTATAAAAAGTACCTTTTACCATTTTTTTAGCTTTAGAAAAATGCTCAGATTCAAAAACTCTTTGAAATAAAAAATTTCTTTAATTTTAATAATTATACTGTAGAAATGTTACCCGATTCTGAGAATTTTTTTCCAGAAAAATTCTTGGCAGATAATAAAAATTTTTTCTAAGGAAAAATTCACAGTTGCTCAGTCTATAAAAAAGCCATAAGACATTTTTTCTAAAATTTTAGATAATTTTTCAATCAAAAAATTCTTAAATTCAGAGTCAAATAAGTTTCTAAAGATTAACCTTCAAATTCATAAAAGTTACAACAGAAATCCCATTCTCCCCCCCCCCCCCTGGATCCGCGCCAGGTATAAACAGACATTTTGATGTTTTACACACAGAATACCAAAGTTGTCATGCCCTCTGTTTTAAATGTAGGGTATACAAACCCCTCTGAAGACATAAATAAATAATCATGTGAAAAATCACGCAACTATAACAATTTAGAGCCACAAATTAGCAAACAAACATAATTAAAATTAAATTATATTTAAAAACAAAAAAAATCAGTTTATCAAATTTTAAAAATACCCTACATCAGGCCTTCCCAATAATTTTCACTAGCATATTCCAATCATGCGTGCATGTGCCATACCATAGATGGGAATTTTTCATTACCATTGAAATTTAATTACCATTGGTTTATACCAATGGTAATGAAAAAAATTTCATTACCATTTAATGGTAATTAAATTTTTTTAATTGAAAAAATAATTACCAATTGTAATGAAATGCACCAATTGTTGAAAAACACCAATTATAATTGGTTTCAAAACCATTTGTTTACACATTTTTGTCTTTTTGAAAAGTTATAAATGTAAACATCAAGCATGTTTTTTTTAAATATGAATAAAGACAAAAATCTAAATGCAAATAAAAAACTTCAAATATTGTGTTATACAAAAGGCAAACGTGCGTTTGGTTCATAAAATGTGAAAAATTGAAATACAAAATAACAAAAAACAACAGATATTTTTAAATATTAACGATTTTGACAATATTGTGACGACTTTTACTAATGGTAATTATTTTTTTTTAATTTTCATTAGTAATTAAATTGATTAGTAATTTAATTGGTGCAATTGATACAACCAATTGTAATGAAAAAAATTTCATTACCATTGACATCAATTAAATGGTAATTAAACCATCAATTAATTGGTGCCATTATTTAATTAGTCCCATCTATGTGCCATACATTTTATAAAATCGCAACCAGAGGTTCAGAGATATGAGACAAATGGCGTTTGAAAAAGTAGTAAACAAAAACCATATGGTGTTGTTTACGAAATTGTATCACAAATCGAAATCTGAGCGAGATGGAAGATACCAGTTATACAGTGAGAATGCAGATTGTGTGTTGTCTCTCTTTGTTTTACGTTTGAACTTTAGTGTGGTATTACCAGATTTTGGCTATTACTCTTGGCGATGCCAGATTTATAAAACGGTCGATGCATTACTCTATAACTCTGATCGCACCTTTAAGATTTTAGAAAATTTCTCGTTTCACATCACCGATTTTTAAAAACCACGTAGGGTACGCGTAACATTGATTAAGGATATTGTTTTTATATATGGATATAGTTTTTATAATTAAAACTTTGTATATTTTAAAACCCACCTGATAATTTTATGTAGGGCATTATAGATCACCTGAGCAACTTCATCTAAAAAATTAAATTTTACTTTTTATGTTTATTTAGTGAGTAGTAAAACATACACGTTCCCTCTTCAAGAAAAATAAAAAAAAAATAAAAACTGATAACATGATAAACACGTCATTTTCTTCACTTTTTTTTTATAAGATTGAAACAAGATTAAACAATCGGTTAACCTCTAAAGAGCATAAAAAATGCTAAATTTATATTTATACTAAAAAAAAAAAGACGGCAATTTATAAATATTTTATTAAAAACTGGTCTTTATGACAAAAAAGAACAAAAAGATTTTAACTGAATTTTTTTAAATAAGCAAAAAAAAAACAAAAGTATCAAAAAAATCTCAGACGACTACACTTGAAAGTGCTTAAATTTGATTTAAAAACAAAATCAAGTTTTACGTTTTTTTTATATTTTTAAATCGATGGGATTTTTTTATAATAGCCATTAAATAAAAATAATATTGCGTATAACAGTGGGTAGTTTTCAACAATTTTTGCTATAAATTGAAAATAAATAAATTTTAGAAAAAAAAATATATAAAGTTTATAATAAGTTGATAACTACTGACACATCTGTAAATATTCCGATCGTTTCAGAATAACTTTTCTCTTTATTCAATTACGAAGAAAATTTTTTTTAACTCTAAAAACTGTCCTCTAAATTACGCAACTTTAAAGCCATAATTCATGATTTGATCACAATTGGTTCTATTTTTTTTTTCAAATTTTGAGAATTGTACCTAAAGGGGTCGGGTCCGAAAGTGTGCGATTTGGCATGGAATGCCCCATATACTATATTCGAGGTGTTACAAATGGATTGAAAAACTTATATATGCCCTCTATCACCAGCGTGGAGGGCATAATAATGGAATACTTTTTCTTGAGAAAATTTTAGAATCTTAAGTCTCGGAATCTTTAAATTGTTTTATAAAAAATCGGAGAATTTTTCTATAGGAAAAATCTGAGAAGAAGGGAGAAAAAGAAATGGAAATAATCTGAGAATCTTTTTATAAAAAAAATGCCTAAAAAATGTTACGGAATCTTAGAATTTTTCTATAGAAAAAAGTCACAATATTTTTTTCTATTGACAAAATGTATTAGAATCTGATAGAAATCGTATGTACATTAAAAATGAATGAGAATATAATAATTTTTCAAAAAAAATGTCTCCGAATCTACGACTTTGTCGATAGAAAAATGTCTCCGAATCTGAGACTTATTCGATAGGAAAAATGTCGCAGAAACTAAGACTTTTGCGATAGGTTAGGTTATGAAGGATGACACTGGTATAAACCAGTGCCCATAGAGGCCGTGATGTGGCCCATTATGATTCCCTTGAAACTTTGACCCTCTCTCTTCTTCTACTGTGTAGCCAAAAGTGGTTCTTTTTATGCGTCCCATTTAGATGCCTTTATAAATTCTAGTAGGGTCCAAGGATTCGTGCCTCGTAATTCGGATAAATTCTGAAAAATATAAGAACCAAAAATTTTTAATCTTCTAAATGACAGTGCAGGGCATTCGCATAAGAAATGATAGGTATCTTCTACGGATTCTCTGCACCATCTACATGTATTATCATTTCTAATTCCAATTGTTACCATGTGTTTACCCAATGTGTTGTGACCAGTAATGAGGTTAATTGTAGCTCTTAGTTGCTTCCTGTCCATATCTAGAAGAATTTTACAGTGTTTTGCCAAGCTTTCATTCCATAATAATTTTGTCTGTATACACCTGTCAGAGTTTGACCATTTATCCAACCAACTCGCCCTTGTGTCCAACCTTATTTTCTGACAAATAATAGACAGTGGAGGGAAAACTTCAGATTCCGCTATCTCCTGTGCGAGTTCCGATCCCCGTCGTGCAAGCTCATCGGCTTTCTCGTTTCCCAAAATATCTTTGTGTCCAGGTACCCAGCACAGAGTAATATTATGCTGCTCGCTGAGAACCTTAAGCTCTCTGTGGCAGCGGCTGACCACCTTAGATCTGATATTATCACTTTCTAAAGCCATTAAAGCAGCTTGACTATCAATGAAGAATCCAATATCACACCTGTATATTGGTAACATCGAAATTTGCCCAGCTTCCTTGGCTATCGCAAATACTTCGGCTTGGAAGATACTACAATCGTTGTCTAGACGGAAAGACTCATTCAGGTTTAGTTCCATGCAGTGAAAGCCACCACCTGTGCCCTCCAGCATTTTGGAACCATCCGTAAAAACGTTAATTTGCTGAAATTCTACTCTGTTGTTAAGCCAATCATCCAGTGAAGGAATCACAATTCTAAATCTTCCATCAGTTACGTTATAAGGAATATCATAGTCAGTCCTTATGGTCCGTTCAGAAATACCAATAATCCTCGTGTGTCGAACCTGTCTGTTCTTCAGAGATCCCGTTTGGAATAGTCTATTTAGAGTAATCTTCGCATTCTCCTTAATGAAGAGGTCTAGCGGTGTCATATCCAGAAGCATTTCCAAAGCTTCAGTTGATGTCGTCCTCATAGCCCCTGTAAGACTCAACAACGCAATCCTATTCACCCGTTTGATTGAGTCAGCATGAGTCCTATATTCAATGACAGGCCACCAAACATGACCGCCATAAGACAGCACTGGCCGGACGACTGCGGTAAATATCCAATGAAAGAGCTTGGGTTTCAGACCCCATTTCTTTCCGACTAATCTCTGACAAGAGTATAGTGCAGTGTAAGCCTTCCTTATCCCTTCTTTTAGATTTGCTGTCCAATTAAGTTTTTTGTCTAGTATTACCCCCAAGAATTTAGCTGAATCCGAAAGTTCCAAGCTTACGCCGCTCAGTTTCGGGAGGTTGAAACTGGGTATCAATCTTTTCCCTGTGAATAAAACCATTTCCGTTTTCCCTGGATTTATCTTCAATCCACACGACTTCGCCCAAATAGAAAGCATTTTTAAAGAGCTTTCAATTCTATCAGAGATTGTGCTCAGATATTTTGCGATAGGAAAAACGTCTCAGAATCTGAGACTTTTTCGATAGAAAAAATGTCTCAAAATCTGAGACTTATTCGATAGGAAAAATGTCTCAGAATCTGAGACTTTTTTGATGGGCAAATATCTCAGAATCTATGACTTTTTTTTGAAAAATATCTTAGAGTCAAAGACTTTTTCCATTTAATAAATTTCTAAAGGAATAGTTTTTTACCCGCCCCTTTTGTGGGCGTGAGTATAAAAAACAATTTAAATAATTATAAAAAATGTATTCCTTGAGTGCCAAAGGCATCATAAAATAAATTTTAAACATGTATTGCGTGGGTGAAAGTGTTCGTGAGCGTCTCCAAAACGCCTCCAGTCTGTGGTTTTTTGCACGTTAGAGGTTATAAAAGAGACTCCAATTTTAATAATTTTTGAAATGAGTTTCAAAAAAAAAAACATATAAAATATTCCACAGTATCATTATTTAATTAATACAGTCTTAATTAAATGGTATTTAGTACAACAATGTGTACTAAGTTAGCTGCTACACTCAAAATTAAAACTCTGTCAGATAATCTGTAAAACGACTTTCAATTTGCACACTCAAAATAAAAACTCTGTCAGATAATCTGTAAGACGACTTTTAATATAAATGATCATCATTTAAGTAAACACTTTTCTTTTAAGATCAGTATATTTATTTGCCGATTCGAAAAATATTTTTCAGTAAAATGTATATGGACATCAAGAAATTTCTCTTGTGACTTAATCTCCATATAATTTACTAATGTTGCAGGCGATTGGACCGACAAATTATTTTGAGTATACGTATCTTTTTTTTTTTTTGTTCAGTAGTCTTATCGCTTTTTTTCAACGAGTTGGTAACATTTTTCCATTGAACGCAATTAAATCACTGCAGAAGACAGACACACCAGAAAAACTAGAATAACAAACTAACTTTCAAATTGTTAATAGTACTACACTCAAAGTAAAATATCTGTCAAATAAGCAAAAAAATCTAATAGGCCAGCCAACCAGACCGCCTCTTGAGAAATTTTCTGATTTTAGGCGATGTGAATTGCTAATAAAATGTCTGTGGAATCAACAGATAATTCGGAAAAAAGGGCAATTATTTTAGAAAAATTTGTTAATTTTAACTAAAAGTCCTTTTTCAGATTTTCTAACAGATTTTTTATTTCGAGTGCAGTATTTGTAAAAAATATTTATTATCGGCATTATCATTCGAAATCAAATGTATATACTTTTTTTCGAATTACGACACACAACAAAACAAAACAAAAAACGCGGCAAAAGAGCAGAATTCAGTTGTTTATCACAAAAACAAAAATACCGCATTAATAATTCTGAAAAAAAACCTCAAACGCTTTAAAATGTTAAACGGCGAAAAATAACAGCAAATAAAGTATTAAACAATCAATGACGAAAACAAAAATTCACACTTTTTATTTTGATGTTTTAGATTAAGTATGTCGTCCGAATGAAAAAAATAATAACGAAGTTTTTTTTTGTAAGCAGACGATTAGGGTGGAGTGTATTTAGCGTTTTTTTTAAGAAATTTTGTTCGAATATGATTTTAGCACAACGTTTTTCAAACGGGGGATCGCGTAACCCCAAGAAGGTCGCGGAATCACTTTTTGAGGTCGCGAAATAGTTTAGTAAACGTCATTCTAAAAACATTTTAATTTCTTAAATATAAAAACTTCCGGATATCAAAAATAGGTCCGTGTGGATCTTTTCCATTGTCCGTACTAAATACATGCCAATTTTCATCTTTCTGTAAAAACTATATTTCATCTCAATTCTTTGCCCACAGTCTAAATATGTCTAAATCTAACTACTTTAGGAAATGCTCCATTGTCAGTCATACATTACTCTGTGGTACAGGGTATATTGTCGGATCAAGCCCTATACAAATGCCTACTTTAAATTTGGCTTAAAAGACTCTAATAACCGTATTTTAATAGGTATCTTTTTCAAATTTTACAGCTAAACGTTTTTTTAATTTCATAAATCATCATTCCAAATTAAGAAAATCGGACCAGTAGTCCCAATACAAGTGACTCCCCGATAAACTTACAAAGAAGGTCTTTCACCCACCAATTGTCCTGAAACTTGCATTTAAGAAAGAGGACAGCAAAATAAGAGATACCTATTTTTTATAGCTGCCCAATCTCACATTTAGCGGGTCAAAGGGGAAGGGGAAAAACGGGATCATATAGAGTAATCTCTATCAAAATTAAGCTGACCCGTATTTTTTCGTTGGTGAAATTCCTGCCAGTTCGGCTTTTATACCGATTTTCCCAAAAGCCCTAATTTTTTCATAAGGTCGTAACCCTTTTTTAAATTTGAGATTGTGCAGCTAAAAAAAAACATGTAACTCCTCTTTTTCCCCCTCATTCCCATATTAAAGTTTCAGGACATCGGGCACTATGAAAGACCTTCCTTGTTAGTCCTCATATAAAAATTTCGACCGATATTCAGGTAAATCAACAAAAAGAATCCTATTTCATTCAAATTTGGTTTGTGCGTGTTTTCTACACTAATTAAAAAATATCTTACAAAAAATGTTTTCAATCGGTCCATGGGCCTATTTTGCGGCAAAGATTGGTTGGCATTAGTGTTTGGGATTTCCCGGACTTTTCAATTTCCCGGGAAACGGGAAAAAAATAATTTATTTCCCGGGATTCCCGGGAATCCCGGGAAATTTTCATTATTAATGTAAATCATAAAAAACATTAAAATTTGATTATCTTTTTTATTAAAAACAGTTTTATTAGAGATAAACAATTAATTAAAACATAAAAAATCAAAACATAAAAATTAAAAATCCTGAAATACAATAAAACAAAACAAAAAAATATAGCAAATTTTTCCTTCACAAAAAATCGCAAAAAAAATTAAAACTGCGTTATTCGAGAAAAAACTAATATAGTTGGCAGTACTTTTAATATTTATTCTGGAAATGTTAATTCTAGGTTCAAAATTTATATATTTTTTTGACAGTCTTAGCAAAATTATCATTAACCGCCGTATATTTTTTGACTTTTTAAGTTTTTTAATGATATTAACATACTTTTTACACTTGGTCAGTTTTCCTATGTATATTTATTTGCACTGTTCTTTCAAATAGAAAAAATAACAAAAATATCAAATGTTATTATACCTGTATATAAAAAAAAGGTAAAAATTAAAGTAAAATAACGTTTTTATGTAAAAAGGTTTATTTTACAAAATTCCCGGATTTCCTGGGAAAAATTAAAAAAATTCCCGGGAATTCCCGTCAGTGTTTTCCCGGGAATTTCCGGGAAATCCGACCCGGGAATTCCCGGACCCCAAACACTAGTTGGCATACATGGGACTATTTAAATAAATGGACTAATTAATTGACGATTTCATTGGCACTCCCGAAAGTTTAAAAATTCACATACCTTTAACATTATCTTGCTTATTTTTCCAGGTACTGCAATTTAGGGGCCCAATAGAATCTTGAGAATTTTAGAAACTGAATAACTAAAAAACTATTGCTCTGAGGGTTTTCTAGTATTGGCAGACGAGTTCTAGAAACCGAGAGCTACAAAAATGCTTTTGGACTTTTTGTTGTGTCACCAATATTTAGCGAGATATAAGCATTTTTAAATTTTCCGGAATCCCAAATTTTTTGGATTCAAAGTTAGGACACATTGGGGTCCACATATGTGAAGAAGACCCGCGAAAGTATGTAGATTCATAAAACCAAAAATGACCTCCATTTTGCTCTATCTGGCTTAGTTTTCGAGATATCGCCATTTTAAGTTTTTAAAAAAAAATATATATTTATTGTAAAAAAATGTTTTTTATCAATTGTAAATAGTTTTTTTAGGCATTTGTGCCGTTTCATTGGCATTAGTACAAATAATACCAACACTCAAAATATTTTGTAGGCAAAAACAAATGAAAAACACACTTAAAACCAGTGAATAAACAATTGAAAACCAGTCCAGTAATTATTCATTTGTTTTAAGAAACATCAACATTTATTTTTTACTGTTAACAAAATTTTCTAAAATAAATAACATTAAACATTAAAAAATTACGTTTTTTTTACTCTTTTTTACCAACAAATTCGAAAAAAAATAACCAACGAAAACATTAAAAATTAATGATAGTTCTGTTATTTTTACCAACAAATTTCAAAAAAATAACCTACGAAAACAATAAAAATTAATGATTTCGTAGGTAATTTTTTACAATTTTTTATTGAAATATTTTTTTTTTAATTTTTAATAAAATTTTTGGGGAATCGATCCCGCAATCAACTACATTCTGGCCAGACACTCTACCCATCGTGCCAAAGTCACTTGATACAAACATGTTTTTATATTTCTATAAATAATTTTTTGATTTTTTTTTTCTACAAAAAAATAACTGACTTGTGTAGGTAAAAACTAATGATATTTCATTAAAAAATACTAACAATTTAAAAAAAAATTACTTACACAAATCATTAAAAATCAAAAAAATAATCAGTAGTTTTTACTTACAGAACAAAAATAAATGACTTTAAAAATTGAATGTCAATGAAAGCCTTTATTTTTTAGTGTGTTATTTTTGAAACAAAGGACTGAAGTAGTCATTAATAAAAACTGAACATCAAACAAATGTTTTTTCTTTTAAAAACGACTAAACGAAAAACTTTTTAAATAAACTACAAACAGTTAATGACATAATTTTTTGAGTGAATGACAAAAAATTTCATTGGCAATAAATGCTAATGCTTTTTTTGGCATTGGCGTTAGTTCCAACTAATGCCAATGAAAAGTTAATGCCAATTAAAAATTCCCATGTATGCTGGTTGGTGGTCGATCTTTAACAACTATAATTTTTTTTTATGATGGGGGTCGCGAGAGATATAAAATATTGAAAAGGCGTCGCGACGAATATTTTAGTGAAAAGCCCTGTTTTGGCACAATGTGAATAGGTCATAACCAGGGACAGAACCTTCATGCACTAAAAAACTATGTTTTAGGCGCCTAAAATATGCACTAAAAAGTCTTGAAATATGCGCTAAAAATCTTAAAATATGCAATTAAAATCATAAATATCCACTTGTTATTTTTACTTTTATTTAAAAAAAAAACATAAAATTTGAATTCAGAACGAAAATTAATTCCACACGTATTTTTTTGGCGGCATTTTAGGGGGTCGATGTGTACGGGGGAAAATTGACCTTCTTCAGTTTTTTACTATTTATGCCAATTTAAACAAAATTAATATGGGCATATGTGGTATCAAATTAAAGGTATTAAAAATACCTATTTTGTGGTGCTAACATCGGGCCAAAGAAGTTTATATTTGTTGACTTATTAACAAAAATGTCCTAAAATTTTGGTATTTTACTCAATATGACGAAAAGTTGTGCATGTTTGGAAACGTTCTCAACACAAGTAGGCAGGTTTTTCAAAGACCTTTTATTTGATATGTAACATGACTAGGTTTCTTTGCATAGTATAAGAGATAAACGAAAAAAAACTGAAAAATTGTCTTTTCTTCTTACTAAACCTTTTACTGTAGAATTATTTTGAGTGTATGAAAGGGTCATAGAAAATTTTTTGGGATTTTTTTTTTAATTTTTCAAACGTAGTGCCACTATTTTTGAAAATTTGTTGACAAGTTTCAAATGGCGATATCAACACAACATTAATAAAAATAATCTATTACAAAATGTGTGTTTTTTTATTCTTAAATTTTTAAAAATTAAAATTTTTGGTGGAAATTTTCCAAAAATCAAAATCATTTAATCGGAAGACGCCGCGGATTAAAATGATCGGAATTAGCTCAAATTAAGTTTAAATAAAAGATCGGCTCAAGCTCTATGAAAAGGTAAATGGAAAGAAATTTTAAGTGGAAAGTTGTACCTGAATAACACATTCCAGTTATTTAATTTTATTTTTAACACAATCCAGTCTAATATAGTATCACTCCGTGGAGAAAAAAAAAACGTCATTAGATAAGAATTACCCATTACCACCCAATTTTATTATTTAGTACATAAACAAGTTTATTTATTTTGGGTTCTATCTATTATTCCCCAGTTTATACAAAAACTATTCTTCCAATTGTCTTTTTGTCGCGTTCGTCATTTATCAATGACGTTATTATTGATACGTGTGTGTTATAAAAACTCACCTCATAAATTATTGAATTTGTAATCTTTTTAAATATATATTCATGGAAATGAATCGAAAAAAAGAACAATTTAGAAACAACAACAAAAAAAAATAAATAAATAATTAAAAAAAAACAGGCTATTTACTGATTAAGTTCTTACAAGCAGCGAAATCAAAATGACAAATAAATAAAAAATACAGAATTAAAATTGATCATTTTTGATTAAATATTTTATAATAATATAATTTTTTTTACACATTTAATGCATTTTAATCTCTTTAATTATTGTTTATTAGCTTTGATTTTTATATTGTGTGTGTAGCACAAATCACATCATTCAATAAATCAATGAACTATTTTTATAATTTAGTATTTTTATAGTTTTTAAATTTGTTTTTTTTTTTTTTATTTAAATTAATTAATAGGATGGGTGTGTCGCGCAAAGTGTTGTTGTAGATATTATAAATGATATTATTTGTTTCTTTTAAGAATCGTCTTTTGATATTTTTGGTTAGAAAGTATAAGGGCGGGTTACTCAATGTTCAGTTAGCTGATAACTGACAATTAAACTTAGTCTTATGGAGGTCGGTACTAAAAATAGCCTTAATGTTAGCAATTTTAAAACAGCTATAAAAAAATCGCAATATTTTTTAATTTTGTTTTTTTATTTTGAAAATTAAACTATCGTTATATTTTTAAAATTTTATTACACAAAATTTGGTCAACTAGAATTAAAGGACAAAATCGGCTGCAGTTGTACAGCAAAAACTACTAAACCGATTTTAATGATTTTTTTATTTGTACACTCAAAAAAAAAAGTTTGTAAAATGACATAAAATCCCCGTGATTTTACGGGGCAGGTTTTGTAAAATATGTACTAGCAAGAATCCCCGTAATGTTACGGGGATAATTTGTAAATTGATTTAACAAAAGAAAATGTAAATTTACAATTTTTTTTGTAAAATATATACTTCGAGGTGAACATTTTTTTTGTAAATTTACAAAAAATTTGGTAAATTTACAAAATAAAATTGTAAACTTACAGAAAAAGGTTGTTATTTTACAAAGAAAAAATAGAAAATGAAAAAAATAAATTGTAGATTAACAAATTATTTGGTTAAACTACTGTTTTTACCGCAAAACCCGTATATTTACAATAAAAATTGTAAATTTGCAAAAAAAAATTTAAATTTACAAAAAAAATTGTAAACTTACAAAAAAAGTTGTAAATTTACAAAATAAAGTAGAAAATCAAAAACCAAAATTGTAAATTTACAAATTGTTAGGTTAAACTACTGTTTTTTATGGCAAAAAACTTGTATATTTACAATAAAAAGTGGTAAATTTACAATTTTTTTTGTAAATATACCATTTTTTTGTCGTAAAAACAGTAGTTTAACCAAAAAATTTGTAAATTTACAATATTGTTTTTGTATTATCTACTTCATTTTTGTAAAATTACAACTTTTTTCGTAAGTATAAAATATTGTTTTTTAAATTTTCATATTTGTTTTGTAAATTTACAAAAAATTTTGGTTTATTTACATATTTGTTTTGTAAACTTAAAGGTTTTCTTCCATTGGTGCATCTTATTTTTCCTTCTTCGGCAACTGGAGTAGCACTTCAACAACCTGAAATAATTTTTTTTTTCACTTGAACACTTTTAACAAACTTTTTAATGTATAACACTGCACTTTTTTATTTTTTTCGACATTTCGTTTTTCTTAAGTAGAACATATGAGAATTGCGAAGGAGGCTACACAAGAAATTTCGTATGTTTTCAGGAAGAAGTAGTCAAAAAATAACAATTTTTTTTTGAATTTTTAATTATTTTCACAAGTATTTTTAATAAGTCGGAAAAAAAATTTTTTGGATATTGTAGATTGGATGTTTAAGTACCTGTTAAAATAAGAAAAACTTAATTTTTCATAATTGACAGCTTTTTATTGACATTTTAGTTGCCGAATTTAAAAAAAAATTACCAAAAAAATATGGTAAAATTACCAAAAAATGGTAAAAATACAAAAAAAAACAAGAACAGTAATGTAGTAAAAACACATAAAAATTGTGGTATTTTAGTTAAGGAAAATTACCAAAAAATGGTGTAAAAATTATTTTTTTTTGGTAAAGCTTAGAACTAGTTAAAAAATTGTTGTATCTGGAACTTAAAAAATTTTCAATTTTTTTTTTCATGAAATTTTTTATTTATAAAAAATGATTTTTAACAAAATTTTTTACTCCAAAACGCAAAAAAAATCTAAACTTAGAAAATTTTTGCGAGTCCTATTGTTGAATATTTTTTTTTTTTTTTTGTAAAACAACATTAATTCTAGTAATAAAATAAGTTTTGTAAAATTACATTGGAGTTTTGTACTTTTCAATACATATTTTTTGTTTAATTACATTTTTTTGTGTTAAAAAACTGAAAACCTTGAAAACGATTTAAAAAATCTTAAAAAAAAAATGTTTGTAATAAAGCATTTTTTTGGTAGAAAGACTAAATAACTTCAAGTAAAATTTTGTTGTACAATTACAGTTTTCTTGTGTAAAAAAACTAAACACCTTGTAATATTTTTTTAATTGGTAAAATAATTCACTTTTTAGTAAATTTACCAAAAAAATTTGTAAAATAAATTTACCAACATATAATAGTAAAATTACAAAGCAAACTGTAGTTTTCATTTTATTAAATGTTAATGCCAAAATCGTGTTGGCATTAAAAATAGTAACTAATTGACAACACTTTAAAACCGTCGACTTTTGTTAACCTACTGTTGTAAACATATTAAGTTGTCAACACTTTTTATACCGAAAATTCGAAGTCTAAATGTCAAAAGTCCGAAAATATGTCGTTGATACTATTTCCGTCCAACTTATTATTAAGTCGCTCTTGTTCTTTTTCTACTGTCGTACTGGTAAGATCGTACTCCAAATCCTTGTCCAATAAAATATCCAAAATCCTAATTTCTTTCGTTTTATTTCTATTTATTTCATTTCATTTGGTTGGGTATTTTATTACATGAGTAATAAAATCTACAAATATTACTCGTGCTCAGAGCATCATCCAATTTTTCTCCAGCTCCTCATTCCAACAAAAACATTGGTCCTCATCGAACCAGATAACCAGATTACGCTCTGAGAATTCCGTTTATTGATTTGGAGATTACCAGTGTTCTGCTTGCTCATCCAGTACTCATCAATTATACAAAACAGGTTCGTTTGTTTTTTTGCCTTTTTATTTATCTAAGTTTATGCGTTTGATAGTGCCTTTAGTGCGATTCTCGTGGTCAAACATTTACATTATTTTATTTGCTTTAAAAGTTACATCCATGCATGTAGCCATCATAAATTAAAATTAAATATAACAAAAATATAAAGAAAACGAAAATCCAGTGACAACTAAAACTAAAGTTAAATTAAGGAAATTTGAAAAAAAAAGTAGTGCAAGTTAAAAAAAAAAACAAAAGGGTTAAATAACCAAAAATTGAAATCCAAAGGGAAAAAATAATAAGTCTGCCGCAGATTTTTTAAGCCGTGAAGGGTGAAGATTTTTATCCAAGGATTTATTTTACATCTCCTTAAGGTGCCCTCAACTGTGAAATAAATTCATCATTTAATTAGTAAACTCGGTGAGTCTTATGACTATTTTTGGTGCATTTAGAATCCTATTTGTTCGTGTTACGAAGCATATTCCGTGTCACTTTGATATACTGTAGGGTACCTTTCAATGTCATTTCGTTGTTTGATCAAACTTGTCGTTTGTATCAAGTAATATTTCCCGCCATTTTTACAGCCTATGGAAAAAATAATAAATAGTCCAAATAAATATATGCATGAATGTACATATTTTATTTCAGCTATCAAACATTTAACTATCATACCAAAATATACTTACCCCTTATTTTACTCAACCAACTTTTGTAATTTTCCCCATTTGTTCCCCTCCATATACAACACATGTTAAAATCAAATCCACTTGCATCGTAATCTCTTACATTTAATTTTAATAATACCCTTTACTTACACAAGCCTACGATCCAGAGAATTCATAATCTCTTAAATAAATTCCCCATCCTCATTTTAAACACCCCTTAAAATAAAGAGATCAATTGAGTTATTTATCTACTCCTTTTTAACTTGAAGTAAATACACTCCGTACTCCCACTCTTTTAAATTAATGATCTCTTTTGATTTACTGAGATAATTCCCAATAAATATTCCCCAATTAGTTCACACTCTTTTCCTTGTGTGACTCCGCCTACATATTGAGAATTATAGTTATTCCCGTTGACAATTAGGAGTTTGGTAAAAAATTCTAAACTCTTGATTTTTAAATTTGCACACATCAGAACTGTTGTTGCAATAACAACGTATATTGTTTTCCATTTGCCTTATATTCCAAACTACACTCAAGAATATTGTGTCAGTAAAATTGACAGAATACTTATTATTAACAATTTAACAGAAAAGAAAAATAAAATTTGTGATAATAAACAAAAAAGAAGGAAAGGGTTTGTTCACAAATTTAAAATTTTGCAAAAGAAAATAATTGAATGCACCTGAAATTAATTCTTTATTAGATAATTATTTTATCAACGTTATTTACATACTTTTGTTAGTTAATTGTCGAAGAAACTGTTTTGAGTGTACTATTTCAACAATTTACCGCATCATATTACACCATAAAAATTTAACTGGTAAACCCAAAAAAAAACGTGGGTATTCAATACTAAAAATTTAACTAATTTTAGTCCAAAAGGACCTAGTACAGAAATTGGTAACCAATACTAAAATTTTTAACTAATGTTAGTCAAAACTAGCAAAAATTATTAATTTTAGTACTTTGAAGATACTAAAATTAGTAACCAATTAGTAGATTTGGGTACAATATCAGTTACTAAACCTTTTACTGTAGAAATTTTTTGAGTGTAAACTTATCCTACTTCGCTGACATTTTGTTAAAATAAATAAACGTTAGTTCCAATAACGTTAATTCTGGTAATATTATACACATATGAAAACAATACAATTTAATATAATAACAACAACACAATCAAATATCTTGAAGATAAATAATTTCTGATAAAAATCAACCATCCCGTGATTAATAAAGGTCGGAAGTATCAGATTATTGATTGAAATATATCGACACTTGTTATTGAAAAATTAACAAAAAAGAAAAAAAAATCGTTTGGACTTTTTCTTCACTGTTGACGGGCATATAATTTTGAGTGTATAATTTGCATACAAAAACCCAGCAAACAATTTCCGATTACTACACAAAAATCAACCTGTTGACCTATTTTAAGGAAAATAATTGGTAATCGTTTGGGATATTTTGTATTTTGAATTTATTAATTAATTTAATGAAGAACATTAAAGATTAACATAAGATTTTCAAGAACAAATTTACTCGAAAATCAAAATTAAGGAGACTTTGCGCCAGTTACATTCGGAATAACATTAACCCTATTTCTATAAATAAATTATAATTAAATTTACCTTTCGATAATACAATTCTGCGAAATAAATGTAATTCGTAGTAATTGTTGCCTTTATGCAATTGAGAAAACAAAAAGGACAAAAGGGTAAAAAGAGTTACATTACAAAATAAAAATATTCCACAGAATATATATACAATACATTCCAAAAAATCCTGAAAATCCTAAAGAACCTGAAAAAAGAAGAAGTTAACACAAATTGAATCATACATTATACATAATTTCATAATTTTTTCATATTGTCAACAACTTTCCATATTTTTGCATGTTGGGTTACTGACAGTAAAACAGACACACACGTACATACTTATAAACATTTATAAGAAAGTGTATAATCTGTTTACGTACTCTATTGTTATTTTTTTTGCATAGATTTGGTTATGGTTTCAACTCTTTGATCTCATCAATTATAGATCTCTTGTTCTCATCAACTACTTTCCAAGAGTTAACATCTCATTTGTAAAAATACTTCCAGTCATTTGGGGTCAATGAACTTTAGTTTTCAATTTTGAAAACATATGTTTTTTTTACACCCAAATAATTCAATTAGTCCAAGTATACACTCGACAAAATTGATCCATTTTTAATGAAAGATTTTTTAATTATTTCAATAATTAGGGGCCACGGGTTAACCTAATTTACTTTTCCCAATTTATCTTTCGGTATTATACACCCAACAAAAAAATAAGAAAATAGAAAAATTAGTCAATTATACTTAATAATTAAAATTTCAAATTACTACTTTAGTAAATTTTTCTCGTTTGCAAAGATATTTTGCGCAAATACTACATCCAAAATTCACTTGGCTAGATTTTTAACGAACAAAAAATTTTTTAGCAAAGAATTTTGGAAATAATAAAAATAACCGACCGAAAATTCAAGCAAAATTTTCTAAATTGTGAAATTTATTCGCAAAGCGAGTTTTACTAAAAAGTTACAACTTTAAGTACTAATATTTTGTTAAAAATATTTTATTTTTCCCGAAACCAGTCAAAAAAAATTATTGGCAAATCCAATTCGCTAAATTATTAATCCAAAAAAAAATCAAATCTTATTTCATAAACTTTTTTTTGTTAAAATTTCAAAAAAAAAATTTTTTTGTTAAAATTTCAAAAAAAATAAAATTTAAAACAAAACATCAAAACTAAAACCAAAAAAAGATTAAAAAAAAATTGATTTTATTAACTTTACAAAAACTTTATTGATAAACACCAAGATTTAACGAGATTTTGTGCCAAAATTTATTGTTCTGCTGGTTTTTTAGTTAGCTCGCATATACACAAATAGTAATCCATTCTCAAGAATTTGATTCCACAGTGTGATTAAAAAAAAAAAAAAACAAAAAAAAAAAATTAATCGCATTGTTAGCAACTTTTCTGTCGAATAAAGTCTTTTTCCTCCATATTTTCGTAAACGTATTCGGTTTTGAATTTATTTAGTAATCGGTTACTGAATAACCGAATCTTGAAATACCTTATTCGCTACAACCCGTCATACTTTGTAGTTTTTCGGCTAACACTCAGTCAACTCGTAGGTTCATTCACGTTGCACTAACGGTGCAAGAATTTTCACAAATTGTCAAATTTTTCTGAATTTTCTACTTGCTTTGTCAAACACAGTAGTTTACCGAATATTTCACTCCAATCATAAATTACTTATTCCATATTAGTCTCATTTGGCATTCGTTTGTTCAAATTTCCACGTATACAGTATGTCTCTCGATCATTTCATTCGGCTAGCTGATAGCATCGTGGAATTTGAAGCCGATTTTAACACTAATCGGTATTCTACTACCTCGGTCCATGCTATCGATGTCCATCGATATGAATTAAAGTCGATATGGTCTCGAGTGAAGACGACCTATGAAAAGTATTTGTTTGACAAAGACAATGAAGAATCAGATGAAGTTGCAAAACCTGAGGACGCCGCCAAGGAACTAGAATCCTTTAAGGAAAAATATAAATCCACCTATATCACATATAGTAATTTACTTGCCAAGCTCAACGAGAGCCACGAGCTTAAGCGATACGAATTGCTCCCGAAGATTAGCCCACTGGAAACTGCATCAACTTCTCAGCAGGTCCATAGACCTAATGAAGAGAATTCACCTGTTTCCAATTCTCATAGCTTTCGTCTTCCGCCATGTGACATCGAAGTCTTCCACGGAGACTACATGTCTTGGCCCACTTTCCGAGATATGTTCTCCGCAATCTACATCAACAATTCCAGGTTGAGTCCAGTTGAGAAACTGTTCCATCTTACTAATAAAACCAAAGGCGAAGCTCGGGAGATTGTCCAAAAAAGTCCCCTAACTAATCAAGGTTTCGATTTGGCATGGAAAGACCTCTGTGCTAGATATGAAAATCGTCGAGCTATCGTCTTTGGTCAATTGGAGAAACTGTGGAATTTTCGAAAGATTTCCTCCGAGTCTGCGGATGAGATTAAGAAACTCCAACGCGAGCTTAATAGTTGTATAACCACTCTACAATTATACGACATTGACGTAAAAGTTTGGGACCCACTGTTTGTCTATATCTGTTACAAACAACTTCCTGAGATGACTCATCACCTTTGGGAACAAGGTGTGGAAGATAAATCAGTTATTCCAAAATGGTCTGATTTTAATAACTTTCTCACCAACAGATATCGCACTTTAGAGTCCGTTTCGGCGATGCGTGCATCCAATCCAATCCCAAAACCAAGCGATCCCAAGCTGAAAATTTCAAATCCTTCAAGGACATCCAACTCTCCCAAACCTTTAAATGCTTTCCAAAACAAAATCTCAGAACCCAAGTGCATTCTGTGCCCTGAAGTTTTTCATCCAATCCGAAAATGCCCCCGATTTCTCCAAATGAACTATAATCAAAAACTCTTTGAAATCAAAAAGCAGAGCCTGTGCTTAAATTGTTTTTCTAGAACACATGCTGTTCGAAACTGTACTAGTAAACACAGCTGCTACAAATGCAGTAAACGTCACAATACCCTTCTCCATAAGGATTCCGATAATGTCAATACATCAGAGGAATTACCTAGCACTAGTTCCACCCTTAATCCGAACTCAGCTTCATTTTCAGCCAGATCAAATTCCAACAATATACAGTCCACAAATACCTCGGGAGCTAGTACTGTTCAATCTTGTTTCACTACACATTCCAAAAGTGTTTTACTAGGTACAGCCATGGTCTACATTTATCATTTGGACATGAAATATAAGGCAAGAGCTCTCATTGATTCAGGGTCTGAGGGCACATTTATATCCGAACGTTTGTTTAATCTTCTGAAACTACCATCGAAACGAACAAGCGCACAGATTTCCGGTTTAAATAATTCAATTTCCGCCACTGTACGACACGAAAGCTCATTTGTACTAGGCTCTCCCCTAGATGAAAATCTTCAGCTATCCGTACGAGCTTTAGTCGTACCGCGTTTAGCCGGAAATCTTCCATCTCAACCTGTCGATGCTTCCAATTTTCCAAATCTTCCACAATTACAACTAGCTGACCCAGAATTCTTTAAGAGTTCAAATATAGATATCCTAATAGGAGGTGATCTATTCCCATCTATCATGCTTCCTGGTGTTCAACAGGAAGTATGTGGATCTCTAATGGCACAAAACACCATCTTTGGGTGGATCCTAACTGGTCCGGTGTCTAATACTTCGCCATCCGTTTCCCATCCCCAAATAACATCCTTCTTTTGTGAAATCTCATTGGCCAAAGAGATTTCACGTTTTTGGGAGGTGGAGAATCTTCCACGGAAGAACTTTGCATCTCCATCTGACAAGTTTTGTGAAGATCTTTACCAGAGAACAACAAAACGAAGCGCAGATGGTAGATACATTGTTTCGCTTCCATTCAAAAAAGAAATTCCTGAAATTAAAATCGGTCAGTCTAGGGTTAGTGCAATGGCACAATTTTTTAGAAATGAAGCTAGATTACTCCGAACTCCTACCTTCAAAAAAGAGTACGATGACGTTGTTCAGGAGTACATTCATCTTAACCATATGTTCAAGGTATCTCCTCCAAGCTTGGACAAATTATCGCAGTGCTATTATTTACCACATCATGCGGTAATTAAACCGGAGAGTACAACGACAAAAGTTCGTGTAGTCTTCAACGCCTCCTCTCCAAGTTCCAATGGGTTAAGCCTGAACGACGTATTGCACATTGGTCCAATTCTTCAAAGTGATTTAACTCTTCTCATGCTTAAATGGCGTTTCTTTCGTTTTGTGTTCAACGCCGATATCCAAAAAATGTATCGTCAGATTCTAGTGAATCCCGAACACACGCCTTATCAGCGAATTTTGTTCCGAAATAACCAGACTGATATGATCCAAGACTTTGAGTTAAAAACAGTCACATTTGGAGTTAATTGTGCTCCGTATTTGGCAATTCGAACAATTCACAAACTAGCTGATGACGTCGAGTCCGTTTTCCCGATTGCTAGCAACATTTTACGAAATTACATGTACGTTGATGATGCACTAGCGGGTGCTCACACTGTTACAGAAGCAATCAAATCCAAAAATGAATTAATTCTAGCTCTGAAATCAGCTGGTTTCTCTTTGAGAAAGTGGACAGCCAATTCCAAGGATATCCTTAATGAGCTTCCCACTGAGCATTTGCTTCATGAGGACTTTTTGGAATTTGATGACTGCAGCACAGCGAAGACATTAGGTGTTCGCTGGAATGCTCGCACTGACCGCTTTTACTTTTCCACCAAATCCTTTCCCGAGTCCTCACAATGCACAAAAAGAGAAGTCCTGTCGCAAATAGCTAAACTATTTGATCCGGCTGGTTGGTTGTCTCCATGTGTTGTTCTAGCAAAAATCCTTATGCAGAAAATATGGATTGAAGGCACCGATTGGGATGAAGTCCTATCTCAACAATCACTTTTTCAGTGGAAATCATTTCAATCGAACTATTCTGCTATCAATGATATCCAAATAGCTAGATGGATCGATTTTATTCCAGAGGCTGAAATCCAATTCCATGGATTCTGCGATGCATCTGAAAAGGCATACGCAGCAGCTTTATATATTCGAATTTGCCATGATAATTCCGTATCGACTCATCTACTTTCATCCAAAACAAAGGTTGCACCGGTTAAGACTATTTCAATTCCAAGGTTAGAACTTTGCGGTGCTGTTCTTCTAGCGGAGTTGATAGACAGCATTCTTCCTAAATTAGATGTTGATAAGTATTCAACCTATTGTTGGACTGACTCAACAATCGTTCTATCCTGGCTCGCAAAACCTCCTTGCTATTGGTTAACCTTTGTAGCCAATAGGGTTTCAAAGATTATCCAAATTATTGATCCGTCTCGCTGGAATCATGTGGGTTCTGAAAACAATCCAGCTGATTTAGCGAGTAGGGGCGTTTTTCCGCAGGAACTCATTGGCAATGAGCTTTGGTGGTACGGTCCACAATTCCTTAAAGACTCCAGTGATTCTTTTTGTCATAAATCAGTTCCCGTTGTTCCACAAACTGATATGGAAAAGAAGCCAATCAAGGTCCATTTTACCTATTTTCAGAATTTTGAAGATATACTAGAACGCTTTTCCTCCTACTCTAAAGCAATGCGAGTCATCTCTTATATTTATAGGTTCTATTTCCGTACACATCCAAAGTATCGTAATAATTTCTCTAAAGATTCACTCATTGTGACTAGTTCAGAAATTAAAGTTGCCCGCGATAGTCTTATAACCGTGTGCCAGAAAGCCTTTTATCCCAAAGAGTATCAAGCATTGTCCTCCAAGAAACCCATTGGGTTCTCTAGTTCAATTCTTAGTTTGAATCCATTTCTAGACCCAGAGGGACTTATTCGGTCGTGCGGTCGACTCGAATTTGCCCCGGGAGTGTCCTATGACGAAAGACATCCAATTATCGTTCCATACAATTGCCAATTTACACGTTTGCTTGTTAAATTCGTCCACGATATAACCATCCATGGCGGTAACCAACTTGTACTTCGCAGTATTCGAAGTCAGTTTTGGATTCCCAAGGTTAAAAACTTAATAAAAACCACAATTAACAAATGTAAGCCTTGTCTCCTATACAAGAAAAGGTGCCAGAGGCAGATAATGGCGGCACTTCCGCCAGAAAGGTGTGAATTTTCACGTCCATTCACCCATACCGGTCTAGATTTTGCAGGACCGTTCGATATAAAAAGTTATTCCGGTAGAGCTTGTCGTGTGACTAAAGGGTATGTGTGTATATTTGTATGTTTTTCGACAAAAGCGATCCATTTGGAAGCTACGTCCGACTTATCCACTCCAGCTTTCTTGGCGGCATTTAACCGTTTTATATCGCGTCGTGGTTGTCCATTGCACATGCATTCCGACAACGGTACAACCTTTGTAGGCGCTTCCAAAATACTTGCACGAGAGTTTATTCAAACTTCTCGCCAAGCAGTCGCTTCCAACTATGCCCATCAGAACATCACGTGGCACTTTATTCCTCCTGGGGCTCCACATATGGGTGGGTTGTGGGAAGCGGGTGTTAAAAGTTTTAAACTACATTTCCGAAAAGTTTCAGGCGGTTTTAAATACACCTTTGAAGAATTTTCTACTCTCTTGTCCAGGATAGAAGCGTGTTTAAACTCCCGACAAGAATTTTTGTAAAAAGACAAAAATATTAGTAAAATAGAATTACAAGACCTTTTACTTGTAAATTTACAAACTTTTTTTTTTGAGTGTAGATTATTAAATTTTATTGATTTTTGTTGAAGTTATGCTAATTAATAAAAACTTAAAAAATGGAAAAATTTACATTTCTTCTCTCATTAAAAACATAATCAGGTCAAAATTAAAGAAATGGCCACGGTAAGTAATTTTTGCCAAATATACCTTAGCGATAGTACCAACTCTGATTAAATTAACTCCGGGCTAAAACTGGTGACACTATATTTTGAAGGTTCCACTGCTTTTCTGAATCTTTGGAGGCCCATAAAAAGGAATTAGTCACCAAACTGGACAATCTGAGTACAGGGTTTTATTATCTTTTAGTAATAGAATCGAACCTATATGGTCAAGTTCTTGTGTTTTTGACTGTTGACCAGTGTTATTATAATAATAATTTCTCGAAAACTGTATTAGAGGCGTATACTTAATTTTGTAATTGCCTTTAAATAACAATCATACGCAACGGTACACACAATTTTCTTTAATAATTCGGCCATTCAGTAAGTACTGGACCGATTCCAGCGAAATTCATACCGATTATAGCTAATTTTGAGCTCAAGTTTGGACGCTGCGCCCACATGTCCAATAGGGACTATTGGGCCCTTATGTAGGGTATATTTAGTATACAAAAACTTTAAATGTATCTAGCATTAAACTAAAAAAACAGCCTTGTGTGATTTGTTATGGAAAATGTCAACATTCATTTGCTTTTGTTTTTATCCCATTCCGATTCGGAAAGTTCGATTTTGTATCACTGTGTAATAGGGTGGAGTAATTTTTGGAGCTAAAAAAAACACAAACAAAAAAATGTACAGATCAAAAAAAATGTACCCTAAATGCACTTTTCCAGTAATAGTTGAATATTAAATAATACAAAAGAAAATTTAAAAAAAAAAATAGTTTTCACTTTGTTCGGAACTTTTTGATTTTCAAGTCAAGAAAGGAAGACATTGCCTCACAGGTCCAAAGACATTGCCCCACAGTTCCAATATTTTTTTGTGATAATATTGACCACAGTAGGATGGAGCCATCTTTTAAGCAAAAGAAAACAGAAAAAACGTTGTTTTAAAGACAAAAAAAAAGTTTATTCTAAAAAAACTTTTCCATTAATGAATATTAACTACTACTAATATTTTTCGTTAAAAAAATCAAAAAAAATTTTTGTTTTTCACGGTAGGGCAATGTCTTTGGGTTCCTTTTTTGACTTGAAAATCAGATTTTGAAAAAACAGGTTCGAAAAAAAGTGAAAAAAGAAAAATTTTGCGAAAAATATTGGTGACATGACATAGTCCCCACGGACAAAATCCCTATTTCCGTTATGGGGATTATGACCAAATTCATTTCGGTCATAATCCCCATAATGGTAGTGGGGGCTATGACCAAAAATTATTTGGACATAATCCCAATAAAAAATGGACATAATTCCCAGATTTATGGGGATAATGACCACGTAACAAATGGCCATAATCCCCATTCTGGGTTTTATGTCTTCTATACTACACTCAGAAAAAAAAACTAACTAAAAAATGGGAAAATGAACTAAATCCAAGGAAAATTGATAATGATTTAGCTCCATTGCCATGTACTCCTACTTTTTAGACCATATTTTTCTTTAAAAGAAGGACAAATTTGAACTAGAAAATGGGAAAAAATTTCCCATTTTTTAGTTAAAAAACGCATTTCTGATGAGGAAATTTTTCCTAAAAATTAGGTAATTTCATATTTTTTATTGGTTTATTTATAGAATAGCATGTGAATACACACATAATTCTCATTAGGTACATTTTTTATTACAAATATAAAGAAACGTTTGTTTCTTATAGTCAAGTAATAAATTTCATTAGTTTTTTTAGTTAAATTACAACAAAGACTTTGTATTTGACGTTTGTTCCCAGACTATGGGAAAACACGCCAAAGCCAAGGTCTTTGTTGTGATTAAAATATTATTTTTTTTCTTACACATACATGTGTAGAAAAAAATTGTAAGTATTAAATTTATCACTTGTTATACAAGATCAAACTTTTTGTATTCATGTACTTCAAATAATAATCAAAATGTGAACTACAAGCAAGCATGAAAAAAAAAATCAATTTTCAAGTTATGAAAAAACTTCCTCAAATTAAAGAAGATAAATATGATGAACTAATTGGTAGGAAATTACGTCCTAAAACTGAATTTTTTGAACTAAATTTTGATTTAAGAAATATGTCTAAAAAATAAAGAATTTATTTCAATTATTTTGGGAAAATTTCTTTGGCGGTATGAACTTCTCCATGTATTAGGGAATTCCATTTAAGGAAAATTATGGCCTATTTAACAGTACATGAACTAAAATTTTTTCCTAAAAGTTGGGAAAATTTCCCAAATTTTAGTTAAATTTAACTAAATTGTGGGAAAATTTATAAACTATTTTGAAGAAAATTTTTCCAAAGTTTAAGTTAATGGTTTTTTTTGAGTGTAGTTGGTCATAATCCCCAAAAATAAAAGAATTTTTTTTTACTTAAAAGTTTTTCTGCGTAGCCGGCCTTGGGCCGGGCTTAGGAATTACAAACTCCATGCATTAAACCCACCCTTTCTGCAGAAAACGGGGATTATGACCAAAATTGCTTTGGACTTACTCCCCATAATGTGAATGGGGGTTATGACCGAAAAAAGTTCGGTCGTAATTCCAAAAAGGAACGGACATAATCCACATTGGGATTTGACCGTTTTGGAAACGGTCATAGTCCCCACAACTATTATGGGGATTATGACCGTAATGAATTCGGTCATAATCCCCATTTCCGTTATGGGGGTAATATTAGTTAATATTCGAACAATACTGGAAAAAAATTTTTGTCTGTAAAAAAATTTTTTTTGCTGTTTTCTTTTGCTCAAAAGATTGCTCCATTCTACTGTGTAATTATGAAAATAGGTAATGGGAAGGAGGATACAGAGAGTTGTGTTTTTATCATGGTTGGTTACCCTTATAATACCGTTACCCTTTCAAATTTAATACCGTTACCGATACCATTAAAAATATTTTTGAAATACCGTTACCCTTACTGTTATCGTTATAATTATTAGAAGTTACCGGTATTGTATCGGTATTCCAAATTTTACCTTTTTTAAGGGTTTTTAATGAACAAACAAATAAAATCAGATGGCTAACATTATTTTAAATTTATAATTTGCAAATTTTCATAATATAAATGACAAAAATAATGTTCAAATCAAATCTTTTCTGTTTTTTGGGAAAAAAAATTTTGGAAAAATTTTCTAAAAAAAAACAGAATTTTGGTCGAAGAGCGAGCGACACGGTTTTAAATGATCGAATTTTACTCAAAATACTTCTTAATGAAAGTTTGTCTCAGGCTCTATAATATACACTCAAAATAAATTCTCTGTCCAATCAGCAGAAAAATCTGCTGATTTTAGCAGACACGGTTTGCTAAATATCTGTCATAAGAGGTGAATAAATATAACAAGAAAAAAAAATCATACGCCGCCAGCCAGCATCGAACTCGCCATCTTCCGATTTGAAAGTACACTTCTTAACCACTACGCTACGGAAGCTTATACTTTTATCTGGCGTTTTAGCTATTAAACATGTGTGTTGTTCGACAGCAGAGAAATCTGATTTTAGCAGAAATATCTGCTGATTTTAGCAGAAAAATCTGCTGATTTTAGCAGAACAATCTGCTGATTTCAGCAGAATAATCTGCTGATTTCAGCAGAACAATCTGCTGATTTCAGCAGAGCAATCTGCTGAAAATCTGTTCTGTTTTTTTTTTTATATAAAAAAATTTCTTGAAAAAATAATGAAATTCAGCAAACAAAATCAGTATAAACATAGTAAAATGTCTGTTATTTTCTTAAACTGAATGACAGAGATTTTACTAAAAATATCCTTCTCAGCAGAACTATCTGCTAAAAGATTGCCAATTCAAATTGAAAGTGGTTTTACAGATTTTTTGACAGAGTTTTTCTTTTGAGTGTAGTAAATGGAAAAAAATTTTATATTTTTTTTTAAAAAAATTTAATGGAAAAAAAACGGAATTTTTTGAAATTTTCAGACAAATTTAAAATGGCGATCTCTCAAAAACCGCTCTGCCAATTTTAGAAGTTTTTGATATTCGTATTTTTCATGCGAAAATTAATAAAAAAAATTATGTGTCACAAGATATTTCATTTTTTTAATTTTTCAAAAAATAAAATTTTTGGTGAACATTTTTTAAAAATCTAAAACTATGATCAAAGGGCAAAAATTTACTTGAGCTTAAAATTCTTTGAAATTTAAAGAAATATTATATTTGAAAGATTGATTCATATAAATTAGTAATAATTTAAAAACATTTTCAAATTAATTAATATGCATAATACATTTTTAATACTTTACAAAAATGTTCGTATTTATAAACATTTATGCGCAGGCACGCGCACTTTTAAACAATTGAAATACGAAAAAGATGAAAAAGTGCAATACTTATTCACTTCATTATTCCACCGGAAAAAGTTTTTTTACTTCTTTTTTACAAATTTTTTTTTTGTTGAAAACAATGGATTTTATTTATTAAAATTGTGCCGCCAAAAATACAATTTAAGTATTCTAAAAATACTCATAATATTGGTGTTATAATAGCTCAATAATATATTTGATTTGGTTGTTCTTTATTTTTTTGTGAAGTGTGAAACGGAAATTCTAAAAATTTTTATACCTTTTTTTTAGTATTTGAACAGACATTGTCAATATTTAGTGCAAACAATTACTTCATCATATAGTATTCGTAAAGTATTTCGAATGCGCAAACACAAAATACAAAAAATATGCATAAGTATAAAATAAAAAATCTGCTATTTTATTTACATAAAGGCAGTAAAGGAAATTGTTTTACAAATCAAAGACGAAAATTTCTTAAACTGAAAAATTTATATTAATTTCCAATAAACCAAATAACTACACTCAAAAAAAAAAGTGAACTAAAATCTGGGAAAATTAACTAAATTTTGAGAAAAAGAGGGAATGATTTGGCTCCAAAGATTGTTTTCTTGGTTTTAGTTCATAATTTTCCCAAAAATAAGGAAAACAAAGTTATTTAATTTTAAGCCAATTTTAACTAGAAAATGGAAACAATTATATTACACTTTAGTTCATTCACAGTTTAGAACTAGATTGGGTCTAGACCCTGGACCAATGGGTTCGGACCTCATGGGTCCAGCCCCTCTTAACTCGAGACCCTGTTGGGTCCTTTAAGGGTCCCCATAGATTTTGACCCAAAACTTGTATCCGTTTCGCTCTATCTTGCTTAGTTTTTGAGATACGGTAGTAAGGGGTCTGATGGCGCTATGAAAAAACCCCCAATGAAATTACCCCCAAATAGGAAAATGAAAAAACCCCCAATGAAATTATCCCCAAATAAAATGAAATAAGCCCCAAAGAAAAATAATGAAATTACACCCAAAATAAATGCAATTACCCCCAAATAGAAATAAAATAAACCCCCCATTGAAATTATCCCCAAAAAAATTTAATTAAGCCCAAAAAAATTTAAATCACTTTATGGCGTATAGCTCAATTTAAAAAAGTCATTCCACCCAAAACAAATATGTGTTAGTTGGTGTTGCAAAATTTTTTGGACGATAGGGCCATTATTTTTGGGTATTTAACAATTTTCTTTAAATTAATATAAATTATCAAAAATGTCATTTTACCCAAATATTAAAATGTTGAATTTATAAAATGTCATTGTTTTTTTTAACATTTTTAATATTTAAAGTATTTATGCGTAGCCGGCCTTCGGCCGGGCTTAGGGATTACAAACTCCATGCATTAAACCCACCCTCTCCTCAAAGTAAAGTTTTCTAGGGTAGCAGGCCTTTACGCTATCAAATTTGTTATGCCTCAAAAAGGCCTGATAACCAAAATAGCTTTTTAGTTGTTTGTATATTTTACAGTAGTTAGTTGTTTTCAACTACAAAGTCAGTTGTTTTTGTATGAAAAATATCAAACAACTATTTGTGTTAGTTATTTTAAGTCGTTTTTTTGAATAACTAACAAAAAAGTACTGTTATGTAGTAACAGTTATTTTAAGTAGTTAATTTTATTTTTTATCTCTGAAAAATTTTCAAAAGTTTTTTTCCAAAAAATAAATTTTCGATTTTTATTTTTCACAACTTTTTTAAAAAAAAAGCTTTGAAAAAATGTGGTCTTCAATTTTTTTTCTGAAAAATTTTTTGAAAAAAAAAAAATTACATTGATTATTCTATTTTTACTACATTTTAGTTGTTTTGACTACAAATGTAAGTAGTTTTTACTACATAAGTCAGTTGTTTTTTGTCAGTTAAAATAACTAACATTGTTAGTTGATTTAACTGAAAAAGTAGTTGACCCCAAAATAACTTACAAAGTAGTTATTTTAACTGACATTTTCAGTTGATTTTACTAACATAATTTTTTTAGTGTACGCAAAAATCCTTTATTACAAAAAAAGCAAACCATAGAAGTCGTAATTTGGACATTTCGCCCAAAAAATATATTTTGGATTTTTTGACAACTTTGTTTTGTGAGAAATAACATTTTTAGACCGTACCCCTTTTTTATTTCTTTTTTCATAATGAACAAAACCCCAAAATAAATAATGAAACAACCCCCAAAATAAATGAAAAAATCCCCAAATAAAATTTTTGCATTTTTTTTTTTGGGAATTTTTTAATTTTTCTGTTAGGGGGATATTTCATTGGGGGTTTTTTGATAGCGCCGGTCTGATAGGGTCTTGGGAATCTTAAAAACTGGATAACTCAAAAACTATTAATCGAAGGGCTTTCGGGTATTTTGCGGAAGTGTTTTACGAGTCATTGGCAGTATTTACCGAGACATGTACATTAGACTGGCATTTTTCTGTATGGCCAAAAAAAAATTTCTCCAATTTTCAAAGTCCGGGCATTTTTTTATTCTACTAGGACTAAAACGGATGTTGTACAAATTTGAGGTCAATCGGATTAAATTAACCCGTGGCGCCCGGCGGTCAAAGTTTTGAATTTTTGAAAAATTAAAAAAAAAAAAAAAAATAAAAAATTAAAATTTTTTTCGACACATCATATTTGTTAATTTTGATGCGGTGACCACGAATATCAAAAAAAAAAAAATCGGTCGTACGATCGCCATTTGAAATTTGCAAAAAAAAATGGTGTTTTTTTCTACGTTCAAGAAATTTTTTAAAAACATCACAATTTTTTTTTTCCTCGGCCATTTCATAGAGCTTAAGACAATCTTTCATTTAAATCTAATTTGAGCCAAATCCGATCATTTTATCCCGTGGCGCCCATCGGTCAAAGTTTTGGATTTTTGGTGGAAATTTTTCAAAAATCCAAAACTTTGACCGAAGGGCGCCACGGGATAAAATGATCGGATTTGTCTCAATTTAATGAAAGATTATCTTAAGCTCTATGAAATGGCCGAAGGAAAATAAAAAGGGTTGTTTTTTAAAAAATTTCTTGAACGTAGGAAAAAACCGCAATTTTTGCAAATTTCAAATGGCGATATCTCGAAAACCGTTCGACCGATTTTATTTTTTTTTATATTCGTGCTCACCGCATCAAAATTAACAAATATGATGGGTCGAAAGAAATTTAAATTTTTTTTTTTTTTTTTTTTTAATTTTTCAAAAATCCAAAACTTTGACCGCCGGGCGCCACGGGTTAATTTAATCCGATTGACCTCAAATTTGTATCACATAAGTTTTAGACCTTGGACAATAAAAATTTGCCCGGACACTTGGGAAAATCGAAAGTTGAGAAAAAAATGCAGTCTAATGTACATATATAAAATCTCGGGAATTTCAAATTTTAGATCTATAAAATTAGGGTCTTGAGACCCCGACAGATATGCAGAGCTAGGCTATTCCATGTTTTTATTTATTGTCTTTCTTTGAAAATTTCATCCGTTTCGCTCTATCTCGCTTAGTTTTCGAGACATCGCCATTTTGAATTTTTAACTAAATTCGAAGAAGTTATTTACTAAATTCTCAGAACTTATTAACTAAATTCTAAGAAGTACACTTCATCAATTCAAAGAAGAGAAATACGATGATGTTTTTTTAGTAAATTTTAACTAAACTTGAACTAAATTGTTTTTTAAGAAATATGTCTTAAAAATAAAGATACGCTTCTTAGATTTGTGGAAAATTTCTTTGGCAGTAAGAATTTTTTTCCTAATATTAAAAAATTCCATTTAAAGAAAACTATGAACTAATTATAAGTAAATGAACTAAACTTTTTTCCTCATAGTTAAGAAAATTTTTAATTTTTTAGTTAAATTTAACTAAATTTTAGGAAATTTCATGATAAATTTTCAAAGACATTTTTCCTTAATTTTAGTTATGTCTTTTTTCAGTGTATAAGTGATACCGAAAATAGTATCACCTGTATGATACCAATCACGGAATCACCTTAAATTAAAATTATGATACCATTTTCAAATTTTAGGCGATTTTTCAATAACGAAAATTCCGATAGCGAAAACGATATCATATTTTCATGTCGAAACGATATCGTTATCGCCTGAAATAACGATAGTTTTTCGATAAATTCTGGAAAATGGCGATTTTACTATCGTTATGACTGGATTTATCGTGGACAATCTTTACTATTATACAATATACATTATATGTTATTGGTTGGAGGCATAGTTAGATAGATAGGGTTCTTAAGCTTAGATTATAAATCTTTTTAATATGTATAAATTGTAAATGTCTGTGTATATTTTTGATTATATTTAAAACACGATGTTTACCATTTATGTGTTCGCATTTATCAGCCATCAATAATATGATTCATATTTATTGTTAAATAATAATAAAAAAATAATTACAAAAATTATCATATCAACTTATAAGGTAAAAAATAGGGATAGACTAAAATAACTATAATAGTTAACTCTGTGACTTTAAAAACAATTATCGAAAGAAATTATTTAAAATTCAACTCATATGACTGAAACTCAATTTTACTCATGTGGGTGAGCAAAAAAATTGCATGAGTAAGATTTCTGCTTGAGTGAGCGTGCGTGAGTTTGCGAGATTTATTTTTCCTTCATATTTCTTTTCCCAAAAAGAACAAACATGTATTGTAAAATTTGGCTAAACTTTAAATTTTTCCCCGAAAAAAGAAAAAAAAATTGTGGAAAATTTGGGTAAACTTAAAATGTTGCAAAAAATTTTGTTAGTTTTTTGTGTGAGTGCACGCAAGTGTGAGTTGTATTAAATTTACTCACGTAATTGTGAGAAGAAAAAATATGCTCATGAGTAAGTGTGCGTGATTGGAAAATCCTTGTCGTGAGTGCGTGTGAGTCAAAAGTTACTGACGCTGCCATCTCTCTAATCTGCATATTTTTTTCCAAGTTCTTATTTAATGAGTACAGTTTTTTGTGGCTGATTTTATTATGCACATTTCTCATTGCTTTAATTTATTTTTAAAACTAAACTCAAAAAAAAAAATAGTGTGAAATGTCAATAACAAAACAACAATAAATACAAAGAAAAATAAAAACAAACGGAAAAAAATATTTATTATTGTCAACAATTAACCGCAAAAAGTTGTTTATATTAAATTCTGTAATAATTTTTATAATTTAATCGTTTGTTGTTTATTATTCTTTCTTGTTAATTTGCAAATTTATTATTTAAATATGAGTTGGTAATTTTTCTTAAATATAATTAAACGTTTTATTGCTGTGTTTACTAAACACAGCCTTTGATCAAGAAGATTTCGGACTTTTTCAAAAAGTCGATTTTAATTTTTAAACGTTAAAAAATAAGTGATAATTACTTCGAATAATTTTTTCATATTTTTTTAAAACTACACTTAAATATAAACATTTTTTAAGATATCAATGAAAATTTAAGTTTTTTAATTTTTTTTAAAAAATCGAAAAATCATCACCAACTGGTATAAAAGGCTTAAAATTTGAGTGCAAGTTACATTTAATACGTACTTAAACATATTAAAAAAAAAAAATCGAAGGGGGTCGGGTCTAAATGCCCAGGTATATCCAAGGTAAATTTATAAATGGTATTATCCACTAGTTTGTAAGGTACACTCAGAAAATTATGTAAGTTACTACATGTTAGTTGTTTGTATATTTTACAGTAGTTAGTTGTTTTTAACTAAAAAGTCAGTTGTTTTTATATGAAAAATATCAAACAACTATTTCTGTTAGTTATTTTATGTCGTTTTTTTGAACAACTAACAAAAAAGTACTGTGATGTAGTAACAGTTATTTAAAGTAGTTAATTTTTTTTAGCTTATTTTAGAAAAATTTTCAACGTTTTTTTCCAAAAAATACAAATATATTTTCGTTTTTTTTTTATTTTTCACTTTGAAAAAATTTGGTCTTCAATTTTTTTTTCTGAAAAATTTTTTTAAATAAAAATGTTTTGACTACAAATATAAGTAGTTTTTACTACAATGGTCAGTTGTTTTTTGTCAGTTAAAATAACTAACATTGTTAGTTAATTTAACTGAAAAAGTAGTTGACCCCAAAACAACTTACAAAGTAGTTATTTTAACTGACATTTTCAGTTGATTTTACTAACATAATTTTTTGAGTGTTATAACATCACGTAAATGAGTTTAAAATAAAAACAATGGTGTGTTTTTTTCGATTTTTTTATATGTAACTATAACTACTTGTAAAATAACGGTATCACTACTTATCTATAAAAATTTGGCAACTCTTGTTTTTTATTGAATGCACTTGGTATCACTTTATTATTTATTATTTGATTTTGAAGTTATTTTTATTTAATTATTAAAATTTACAAAATAATTGTAATATTTATTTTTTTTGTTGTGAATTAGAATTTTTCAAACTTATTTTTGTAATTTATTTATTAATTTATTTGACTTTTCAAAATAAAAAAAAGTGTTGGTAAGTGATATAAACGAAAATTTCAAGATTTGGCACCACTTTTTATAAATACTAAACTTTTTAGAATATATAAATATCCCTACTTATCAAGTGTATATCTACTTAATTTTGTATGGGAATTTTAGAACAAACTCGAAAAAAAACACACCTCAAGTATGAAAATTATAGTCGGTCAAGACCGACCATATAATACCCTACACCAGAGATTCCCGGAAAATGGGTCCAAAGTTCAAACATGGACTGATTAGATCCACATTTTGTCAAATCTTTAATAAGTGTAAAAAGCACTCACAAAAAAAAATTTGAGTGGAATGATCTTCTTTTTGTTGACATAAAAACGCTTCAACTGAATATCGGGCGAAATTTTCACATGGGACCTAAGTCCAAAAATGGTCCGATTAAAATCAGATTTGATAAGGTTATTTAAGTACGCGTTTAACATACACAAACAGAATTTTAATTAAATATTTTCTATTTTCATGAAATTTTACAGATTTATGTGAAAATCGGGAAGGTGGTTTGTATGGGGGCTACAAGAAGAACTGGTCCGATTTCTTTAAAATTCGGAATGGGGATTTGTGTGGATGAAACAAAAGATACCTATTAAAATGCGGTTATTAGAATCATTTGAGCCAAAACTAAAGAGGACCTTTGTATGGGGGCTAGGTCTAAATATGGACCGATTTTTTCCAATTTCAATAGGCTTCGTCCTTGGGCCAAAAGAGGCTTAAGTTTCAAATTTCAAGTCAATTGATTGAAAATTGCGACCTGTATCGTGTTTACACCGTTTACATGGACAGACAGACGGACGGACGGACGGACGGACATCGCTAAATCGACTCAAAAAGTGATTCTAAGTCGATCGGTATACTTAAAAGTGGGTCTAGGACCAATATTTCGGGTAGTTACAAACATCAGCACAAACTCATTATACCCTGTACCACAGTGTGGTGTAGGGTATAATGAATGCCGATGTGTAAATATCGCCCCCGCCAGCCCCATCAAAATTTGACCAATTTTTGGCCTGAAAATCGACTTTAACCCACTGTGAAAAAACGCACTCCCCCATGTAAGTAGATTATACAATGCGGGAATTTTTAATACCACCTTTATTGTGGGCGTGGCAGCGAAAATTGCAAAAAATCATATTTTTGGAAATTTTGAGAAAGGAGATTTGGAATTGAGGGATTTAATGCATCAAATCTTAAAATTTCTTTTTGTTATCACATTTCTATTAGTAAGAACTACCCAGCAAAATTTTCTGTTCCAAATAATCGGTTCCAGAACGCATCATATTACCCCGCAACCGGTTCTACTTTATATTCCAGAATCAATGATTATACCCTACACCACACTGTGGTACAGGGTATAATGAGTTTGTGCTGATGTTTGTAACTACCCGAAATATTGGTCCTAGACCCACCTTTAAGTATACCGATCAACTCAGAATCACTTTTTGAGTCGATTTAGCGATGTCCGTCCGTCCGTCCGTCTGTCCGTCCGTCCGTCCGTCTGTCTGTCCATGTAAACGGTGTAAACACGATACAGGTCGCAATTTTTAATCAATTGACTTGAAATTTGAGACTTAAGTCTCTCTTGGCCCAAGGACGAAGCCTATTGAAATTGGAAAAAATCGGTCTATATTTAGACCTAGCCCCCATACAAAGGTCCTCTTTAGTTTTGGCTCAAATGACTCTAATAACCGTATTATAGAAGGTATCGTTTTGAAATTTGGAAGGTAAACATGTTTTGTCTTCACAAATCATCATTCCGAATTTCAAAGAAATCGGAACAGTTCTTCTTGTAGCCCCCATACAAACCACCTTCCCGATTTTCACATAAATGTCTCAAATTTCATGAAAATAGAAAATATTTAATTAAAATTTTGTTTGTGTATGTTAAACGCGTACTAAATTAACCTTATCAAACCTTATAATCATCGGACCAGTTTTGGACTCAGGCCCCTTGTGAAAATTTCGCCCGATATTCAGTTAAAGCGGTTTATTGTCAACAAATTGGAGCCTATTTCACTCAAATTTGATTTGTGAGTGTTTTTTACACTTATTAAAGATTTTACAACATATAGATCTAATCGGTCCATGGGACCCATTTTCCGGGAAACTCTGGTGTAGGGTATTATATGGTCGGTCTTGACCGACTATAATTTTCTTACTTGTTTTTGTTTGAAATTGTCCCAAAAGCAATCGTTTTTTAGAGCAAGTAGATTTTTTAAAAAAATAATTTTACATAGAAAATTTTGGTTGTGATTACCGTGGAATATATTCAGGAATCTATTGAACCAGGAATATGTTCCAAAAAATTTTCCTGGGTATTTAAATACAAAATTTCATTACGTTGTGCCTAAAAACAAAAATTTTATTGGATAATGAAAATTTGAGCTCTTAAAATTTCGCTCAATTTTTCTAAAAATTCAACTTATGTATGGAAGCTGTCTTAGGAACTGGAGATAGGATTTAGGTTTTTTCTAAAAAAAAAGTTGGGGACAAAAATTAATAGAGGTCGGTCTTACATTTTACCCCTCTACACCAATTCAAATTGTATTTTAAAATTTTTTTAAATGTATTTTAAAATTTTCAAAATGTATTTTAAAATTGTCCAAATGTATTGTAAAATTGTCCAAATAAATTTGAAAATATTCTAAATGTATTTTAAAAATGTCCAAATGTATTTTAAAGTTTTTCAAATGTATTTTAAAATTGTCCAAATGTATTTTAAAATTGTCCAAATGTATGTATTTTAAAATTGTCCAAATATATTTTAAAATTGTCCAAATGTAGTTTAAAATTTTCTAAATGTATTTTAAAAATGTCCAAATGTAATTTAAAATAATCCAAATTTGTTTTAAAATTTTCCAAATGTATTTGAAAATTTTCCAAATTTATTTTTAAATTGTCCAAATGAATTATAAAATTGTTCAAATGTAGTTTAAAATTTTCCAAATGTATTTTTAAATGTTCCAAATGTAGTTTAAAATTTTCCAAATTTATTTAAAATGTTCCAAATGTATTTTAAAATTGTCCAAATTTTTTTCAAAATTTTCTAAATGTATTTTAAAATTGTCAAAATGAATTTTAAAATTTTCCAATTTTTTTTTAAATTGTTCAAATGTAGTTTAAAATTTTCCAAAAGTATTTTAAAATTTTCCAAATGTATTTCAAAATTGTCCAAATGTATTTTAAAATTGTCCCAATACATTTTTAAATTGTCCAAATGTATTTTAAAATATTCTATATAGAATTATACATAGAATATTTTAAAATACATTTTGAAAATTTTAAAATACATTTGGAAATTTTTAAAATACATTTGGAAAATTTTAAAATACTTTTGGAAAATTTTAAACTACATTTGAACAATTTAAAAAAAAATTGAAAAATTTTAAAATTCATTTTTTAGAATAAATTTGGAAAATTTTAAACTACATGTGGACAATTTTAAAATACTTTCGGACAGTTTTAAAATACATTTGGACAATTTTAAAATATATTTTAACAATTTTAAAAATACCTTTGGACAATTTAAAAATTAATTTGAACAATTTGAAAATATATTTGGACTAGAGATGAGCACATGAGCAGATTGGAGCGTTATTTACACGTGATCTCGAGTAAGTGTGACTGAAATCAATTTTACTAACGTGATTGTGAGTGCGGAAAAAAATTGCGTGAGTGAATGTGCGTAAGATTTTTGCGTGATTGAGTGTACGTGAGTCGAATTTTTTGCGTGAGTTTGTGTGATTTATTTCCGCGTCATATTTACATTCGTGCTTAAAATTTTGTAAGATTTTTGAAATTTTAGTTTTTGGTTTTTGTTTGTATTAATAAGGGATTCGTGAGTGTGAGTCAACGTGAGTGAAGCTTGTGTGTGTGAGTGTGAGTCTTATTAAATTAACTCACGTGATTGTGAGTGTGAGTAGAAAACAGAGCTTCGAAGAATGAAATCCTTTTCGAATGAATTCTCAAAAAAATCCATTCCATTTTCATAGTCAGTGAATGCATTCGATTTCATAAATCAACATTGAATGCAGTCCTTGGAATTCATTCGATCGAATGGAAAACAATGAATGCATTCGATTTCTTGTTCATTCGATTTAGAAAAATCGAATGCATTCGATTTTTTATTATTCGACTGCGAATGCAATCAATTTTTTAAACAGATAGACCAAAACGAAGCCAAATTTTAGTCCATAGTATCGCCGACTCTCTTTACATACGATGACCCTAATGCTCTAATTTTGAATCCAAAAAAATTGGTGTTCCCGAAAATTTAAAAAATGCACATATTAACTGCCGAAACGACAAAAAGTGCGAAGAGTGTTGACGATACTATGGACAAAAAATTGGATCCGTTTTGCTCTATCTTGGTTAGTTTTTTTATAAGTTTTTTATGCAATGAATGAATAAGCCATTCGATTTTTCAAATTGAATGAAAAGAAAATCGATTGCATTCGCAAGTGAATGTATTCGATTTTTAAAAGTCGAATGAAAAAAAATCGAATGCATTTGATTTTTGAAAGTCGAATGAAAAAACATCGAATGCATTCGATATTTATAAATCGAATGAGTCTAAAGTGAATTCATTCAATTCGCTAAAATGTGATTGGGGAATTCAATCACTAAATTTTCATTCAGAATGCCAAATCGAATTAAGGAATGAAATCCTTCGAAGCTCTGTTTATTTCCTCTTCATATTTACATTCGTGCTTAAAATTTTTTAAGATTTTTGAAATTTTAGTTTTTGATTTTTGTTTGTATAAATAAGGGATTCGTGAGTGTGAGTCAACGTGAGTGAAGCTTGTGTGAGTGCACGTGAGTGTGAGTCGTATTAAATTAACTTACATGATTGTGAGTAGAAAACATATTTTCGTGAGTGTGCGTGATTAAAAAATTCCTGTCGTGAGCGTGAGTGAGTGTGAGTCAAAAATCACTCACGCGCCCATCTCTAATTTGGACAATTTTAAAATACATTTGGACAATTTTAAAATTCATTTGGACAATTTTAAAATACAATTGGAAATGGTGTAGAAGGCAACATGGCAGCAGTAGGAGCTGATTTTTTTAAAAACAAGTTTGTAAAAAATTAAAGAATTGTATGGGGACTACCTTAAGGATTGAACTTAGAAGGCAGATGTTTTGAAAAATTGTTGGGGTTAAAAAAATATTGGGGGTCGGTCATACATTTGACTTTTCTAGGGGCTTTCTTGGGACAGAGCGATGCGAGCTAATTTCATTATAATGATATATTGTATGGAAGCCCCCTTAAGGAAAGTGAGATAGGGAGTAGGTTTGTTTCAAAAAAATGTTGGGGCGTAAAAATTAAAGGGGGTTGGTCTTAAATTACACCCCTCTAGGAGCGTCTCCGAGGGAAGATTTTTGTGTTTTTCAACAGCACGTATGCAACGGTGTCCTTTCTTTTTTTTTCAAGAAGGCGATTTGATAACAATTGAAATATATTTTAAGTCTGTACAAATACCATGCAGAGTAATGTTATCATTGTGAAGGGTAAATAAATTTTCGGTGTGGCCGAATATTGTGTTCTTACTCGTTTAATATTAACTGCCAAATTTAACGAACTCATAATTAGAAATATTTAAATTTAATTATATTCAATCACTTTTTGTTCTCAATAGTTTATATTGTTTAATTTTCTATGACATTGACAATTATTTAAAGGAATGCTTAAAACAAAAAATTACAAAAGGTGTGGTCTTATGATTTATTCTAATTAAGACTGGAGTTCATTGAAATTAATTTCATATTAGATTTGTTCTTAGAAAATCATCATCTTCATCCTCTTCTTCAATTACACTAAACGATTGTTTACCACCTGTAGCACCAACCTTTTCCAAATGAGTTGCAAAGAACTCTTCAACGGTATCTGTATTCCATTTTGTAATAGATAGTGTCTCCTTGACATTACCACTGTTATCCAATAATTTAACAATGGGATCCAAGCCACGAACATATTTAATAGTTAAATTAGGGAACTTGGCAGGACGACCGCTTTTAATGAAAGCTTGAATTTGAGGATAGGCACGGAATTTACATGTGCACACTTCCAATATAGCTTTGGGATAACGTCTCTGGGCAGCTGGCAATTCATCCAAAGTACAACATTCTCTGCAATGTGGCCTAGGGAAGATACTTTATTAGGTAAGTTTTAATTAATCATTTATATTTGACATACTTTAGGGTTTCCAAACCAAAATCATCTAATTTTTCACAACTGGAGCACACTAATTGGCCCTTAATGAAACCTAATTCACGACAATCTTGAGCCGTGAATTCTCCCAGGATATGTGACTGTAAATGAAGAAATTTAAATTTATTTTATATTGTTTATGTTTGGTGATCTACTTACGACACATATTGTGACCAATAAATAAAAATATTTTAGCATTTTCACTTTAATAAATTTATTAAGTTTTCGCCGACCACGTCAAAAAATTACAATAGGAAAAAAATGTAAACAATCGTTTGATGAACACAGCCAATATTAAACGGCCCATAACAGGGTGGCTAGTAAATTATTAGTTTTATACAGGGCGATTCGAAGTTGTTTTTTTAATTTGTCAGGGTATGAAGTTTCCGGCAAGAGTTTAATTCGGCAGGGCCGAATATAAAAATATTTTAGCATTTTCACTTTAATAAATTTATTAAGTTTTCGCCGACCACGTCAAAAAATTACAATAGGAAAAAAATGTAAGCACTCGTTTGATGAACACAACCAATATTCACCCAAAAAAAAACAATTGTGAAATTATTTAATTTTAGGGTATAATTTACCTAAGATTTTTCGCAGGAATCCAACTTGAAAAGTTTCTTTGCATATTACCCGAATCAACTTAGGTAAACTTACAAAATGCATTTAAGCATTATTTCAAATTTAATTTTGTTTATTTAGCCACTATATTTAAATAAATGGTACAGTTTGATTGGTCAAATAACGTATTTTTTTTTAGGTTGATTTAATAGTTTTATATATCCCCTTCCATAAAAAATGCTCAATATTATAAATTTTAATTACATTTATTTTTAATATTTTTTTTTAATATAAAGGACAATTTTATAATAAAATATAAATACTAACAAGCTTAAAATACATACTTAGCATGATCAGTGGCAACTAAATTTTTCTATAGAAACTTTCTCAAAGACAATTTTTCTATAGAAAAAAAGACAATTCTTCTTTAGAAAATTTCTGATAGACAATTTTTCTATAGAAACTTTCTGAAATACAATTCTTCTATAAAAAATTCTGAAAGACTATTTTTCTATAAAAAATTTCTAAAAGACAGATTTACTATAGACAATTTTTAACAGACAATTTTTTTAAAAAATTTCTCAGAGACAATTCTTCTATAGAAAATTTCTAATAGACAACTTTTCCATATAAAATTTTTGAAAGACAATTTTTTTAGAGAAAATTTCTGAGAAATAATTTTTCTACAGAAAATATCTGAAAGAAAATACTTTCTATAGAAAATTTTACTTTAAGAAATTTTCTATAGAAATTTTCTCACAGACAATTCTTCTATAGCAAATTCCTGAAAGACAGTTTTTCTATAGAAACTTTCTGAACGCCAATTTTTCTATAGAAAATTTCTGAAAGAAAATTTTTCGATAGAAAATTTCTGGTTGACAATTTTTCTATAGAAAATTTCTGAAAGATAATTTTTCTATAGAAAGTTTTTGACGACAATTTTTCGATAGAAAACTTTTTCAAGCCAACTTTTTTATTGAAAATTTCTATAAAAAATTTCTCAAAGACAATTTTTCTATAAAAATTTTCTCAAAGATAATTCTTTAATAGAAAATTTTTTAAAGATAATTTTTCTATAGAAAATTTCCCAAAGACAATTATTCTACAGAAAATTCCTCAAAGACAATTCTTTAATAGAAAATGTTTTAAAACCAATTTTTCTATAGAAAATTGGTTTTAAACCAATTAAAAAAGATAATTTTTCTATAGAAAATTTCACAAAGATAATTTTTCATAGAAAATTTCTGAAAGGCAATTTTTCTGTAAAAATTTTCTGAAAGACAATTCTTTTATAGAAAATTTTTCGATAGAAAATTTCTAGAAGACAATTTTTCTATAGAAAATTTCTGAAAGACAATTTTTCTAAAAAAAATTTTGAAAGTTAATTTTTCTATAGAAAATTTTTGAACAACAATTTTTCTATAGAAAATTTTTTATAGAAAGTTTCTGAAAGACAATTTTTCTATAGAATATTTCTCAAAGACAATTTTTCTATAGAATGTTTCTCAAAAACAATTTTTCTACAAAACTTTTTCAAAGACAGCTTTTCTATATAAAATTTCTGAAAGACAGGTTTTCTTTAGAAAATTTCTGAAAGACAATCTTTCTATGGAAACTTTCTCAAACACAGTTTTTCTATACTTCTGAAAGGCAATTTTCATAGAAAAATTCTCAAAGACAATTATTCTATAGAAAATTTCTTAGACAATATTTCTATAGAAAATTTCTGAGAGAAATTTTTCTAGAGAATATTTTTGAAAAATAATTTTCCATAGAAAAATTCTCAAAGACAATTCCCAAGGACAATTTTTCTACAGAAAATTTCTCAAAGACAATTCTTTAATAGAAAATTTTTTAAAGATAATTTTTCTATAGAAAATTTCCCAAAGATAATTTTTATATAGAAAATTTCTCAAAGATAATTTTTTAATAGAAAATTAAAAAAAAAAAAAAATTCTATAGAAACTTTCTGAAAGACAATTTTTCTATAAAAACTTTCTCAAAGACAATTTTTAAATAGAAAATTTGTCAAATACAATTTTTCTATAGAAAATGTCTTAAAGGCATTTTTTTTATAGAAATTTTTTTTTTATAGAAAATTTTTAATAGACAATTTTTCATAGAAACTTTTTCAAAGACAATTTTTGTAAAGAAAATTTCTTAAAGATAAATTGTCTTTCAGAAATTTTCTGTAGAAAAATTGTCTTTCAGACATTTCTAGAGAAAAATTGTCTTTAAGAAAATTTCTATGGAAAAATTGACTTTGAGAAATTTTTAAAGAAAAATTGTCTTAATACATATTTTCTATAGAAAAATTGTATGAGAAATTTTTTATAAAAAAATTGTATTTAAAAAATTTTTTATAGAAAACTTGTCTTTAAGAAATTTTCTATAGAAGAATTGTCTTTTAGAAATTTTTTATAGTAAAATTGTCTTTGAGAAATTTTTATACAAAAATAGTTTTTAGAGATATTTTCTATGGAAATATTGCTTGAAAATTTTTTTATAAAAAAATTGTCTTTCAAAAAATTTTCTAAAGAAAAATTGTCTTTCAGAAATTTACTATAGAAAACCATCTTTCAGAAATTTTGTATAGAAAAATTGACAATAAGAATTTTTTTATAGAAAAATTGTCTTTAGTTATTTGCTATAGAAAAAGTGCCTTTGTGAAATTTTCTATATACAATTCTTTAAGAAATTTTTTCCTGGGAAATTTTCTATAGAAAAATTGTCTGAGAAATTTTCTATAGAACAAATGTTTTTGAGAAATTTTTAAATGTTTTAAGAAACATTTTTATAAAAAATGCCCAGACTCCGTCCATTTTTTCTATCGAAAACTTTTAAGTTTCTGAGACTTTTTTCTATAGAAAAAATTTCAAATCCTAAGATATTTTTAGAAATATTGTCAGATTCTTTGTTATTTGTTCTATAGAAAAATTCTGTAATTCTGAGAATTTTTTTCTATAAATGCTATCTTTTGCTATAAATTTCTCAGATTCTGAGACAGTTTTTCTATAGAAAAAGTCTCAGATTCTGAGACAGTTTTTCTATAGAAAAAGTCTCAGATTCTGAGACAGTTTTTCTATAGAAAAAGTCTCAGATTCTGAGACAGTTTTTCTATAGAAAAAGTCTCAGATTCTGAGACAGTTTTTCTATAGAAAAAGTCTCAGATTCTGAGACAGTTTTTCTATAGAAAAAGTCTCAGATTCTGAGACAGTTTTTCTATAGAAAAAGTCTCAGATTCTGAGACAGTTTTTCTATAGAAAAAGTCTCAGATTCTGAGACAGTTTTTCTAAAGAAAAAGTCTCAGATTCTGAGACAGTTTTTCTATAGAAAAAGTCTCAGATTCTGAGACAGTTTTTCTATAGAAAAAGTCTCAGATTCTGAGACAGTTTTTCTATAGAAAAAGTCTCAGATTCTGAGACAGTTTTTCTATAGAAAAAGTCTCAGATTCTGAGACAGTTTTTCTATAGAAAAAGTCTCAGATTCTGAGACAGTTTTTCTATAGAAAAAGTCTCAGATTCTGAGACAGTTTTTCTATAGAAAAAGTCTCAGATTCTGAGACAGTTTTTCTATAGAAAAAGTCTCAGATTCTGAGACAGTTTTTCTATAGAAAAAGTCTCAGATTCTGAGACAGTTTTTCTATAGAAAAAGTCTCAGATTCTGAGACAGTTTTTCTATAGAAAAAGTCTCAGATTCTGAGACAGTTTTTCTATAGAAAAAGTCTCAGATTCTGAGACAGTTTTTCTATAGAAAAAGTCTCAGATTCTGAGACAGTTTTTCTATAGAAAAAGTCTCAGATTCTGAGACAGTTTTTCTAAAGAAAAAGTCTCAGATTCTGAGACAGTTTTTCTATAGAAAATGTCTCAGATTCTAAAACAGTTTTTCTATAGAAAAAGTCTCAGATTCCGAGACAGTTTTTCAATAGAAAAAGTCTCAGATTCTGAGACAGTTTTTTTATAGAAAAAGTCTCAGGTTCTGATACAGTTTTTCTATAGAAAAAATCTTAGATTCTAAGACAATTTTTCTTTAGAACAATTTTCAGATTCTGAGACAATTGTTCTATAGAAAGTACCATATTGTGAGACTATTTTTCTAAAGAATTTTTTCTGTAGATGCTGAATTATCACTAACCGGAATCTGCAATCAAAACCCTCAAGTCATTTTCTGGATCTGCTTTGGTGTCTACTATTGAACCAACACTGCGAACCGGAGACCAATTGTTTTATGTTTTTTATGGGGTTCCTTAAAACTGCCTACATTGGGTGGAGATTCCAAGTAATGCATTTTAACAAGTTCCGATTAAAAGCGTGGCGGATGCCGCAAATGTTCGGATAAACCACCACCGTCTGCAACTGAAAGTTAAAATTTTGGTTAATATACGTTTATGAAATATATAAACACATTATTTTTGCTTACCTTTTTAATTAATTAAATAAATTAGTTCCTCATACATATATTTTATAAAAAATTAAAGACAATTTGTTGTTTACAATGTGGCATTAAATTTATTTATATTTATAAAAAAACTTAGGTAAAAGATTCAAGTTTGTGTATGTTACATTTAATATTGTAAACAATGCTATTTTACAAAATAAATGTCATATACAATTTAGTTAAAACTTGAGCAATTTCTTGAACTCAATATAAAAAAAAATTACCTAATATGGAGTTCACACTACCGCCGTTAAACATCTCATGAGTGTTTAAGCGCTAAACAATCAAAATTTGACTTGTTCCCCCATACATTTGGTTGTTCAGCTAAACAATCAAATTCGACTTGTTTCCCTGTTGAACATTTCGCTAAACATTTCAAAGGCAGGGTTCGGTATATTTCCTTTTAATTTTTCTTTATTCTATGCCAAAAAAAAACATTTCATAGCAACCAGCTTCTGTATCTGTCTGCCATTTTCTTAGCAAAACATTGGAAAATTGAGAAATTATAAATATTTAAAAAACTAATAAAAACTACTGAAAAATCAGAAAAAATTGTGTGTTTTATTTATAATTATATTGGAAAAGCTGCACTAATAGTGAATTTCGCCTTCCATTGAAGTATAAATATGCAAACAGCTTCGGACAGGTCCGGAACAAAAACCAGAAAAATCTTCCTATTTACTTGGAAGGAGTCAATAAAAAGGTGTTCCGTGTAGTGGTGTTATGTAAATGTTATAAAAAAATAAAATATCTTGTCTTCCGCCAAAGTTTAAAAAGATTTTAGAAATATTTTTGCAATTTTTTTCAGAATTAGGTTATGTGCGTTTGTTTACAAACGTTAAACACTCAGCGTTAAACGAGCAAAATGTAGTGTGAACGATTTTGTTTACTTTTTTAAACAAGTGGCTTAAACGAGTACAAATTCTGTAGTGTGAACTCCGTATAAGTCACATTAGACTGTTTAACACTAGTTATTTTTTTGGGTGTTGAACGGCCCATAACAGGGTGGCTAGCAAATTATTAGTTTTATACAGGGCGATTCGAAGTTGTTTTTTTAATTTGTCAGGGTATGAAGTTTCCGGCAAGAGTTTAATTTGGCCCTGCCGAATATATTGATACCCTCTACACCATTTACAGATGTAATTCGAAAAAGATCAATTGTAATTCGAAGATTATACTTGTAATTCGAAGATTCCATTTGTAATTCGAAGATTCCATTTGTAATTCGAAAATTCCATTTGTAATTCGAAGATTATACTTGTAATTCGAAGATTCTATTTGTAATTCGAAGATTCCATTTGTAATTCGAAGATTCCAATTGTAATTCGAAAAATATGAACAGAATTTCCATTGATATTTTTCGAATTACAATTGGAATCTTCGAATTACAAATGGAATCTTCGAATTACAAATAGAATTTTCGAATTACAAGTATAATCTTCGAATTACAAATGGAATTTTCGAATTACAAATGGAATCTTCGAATTACAAATGGAATCTTCGAATTACAAGTATAATCTTCGAATTACAATTGATCTTTTTCGAATTACATCTGTAAATGGTGTAGAATTTAAAAATTATGTTTTACACTTTTGCTTAAATTGGTAAAAGAAATTAATTTCGAGGATTTTTTTTTAAACAAAAAATTGCATGTAAAAAATATATTTGAACTTGTTTAAACACCTCTAGAAGCCTAATTAAAGCATTTTTCATTAAGGTTTTCTTGCAAATGAGTTCATAACATTTGAAGCGCTGAAATGCTATGAATATACAAAATATGGCGATCACCATCGAAAATTTCCAAAAATCTATTTTGTTTGAACAATTTTGCAAATTGCAGTTATCCCCATAAATAAAATAGAGCAAAATCAGGGGATCACCATCAAAAATTTTAAATATCAGTTTTTGCATGAAATTTTTCTTAAAACCTTTATATGCAATTATCCTCATAAATTAAAGAGTATGAGCAAAATAAACAAAATTTTGGTATCACCATCGAAAATTTTTATTTTTTTTTGTACACAATTTTTGTTTGCAATTATATCCTTAAAGAAAAGAGTTACACAAAATATGCAAAATCTTTAAAAAATTTCAAAATCTAATTTTTGTTTGAAACTTTTCTTAAAATCTGTATTTGCAATTATCTCTTTAAATAAATGAGATAGAGCCAAATAGAGAAAATACTGGGAATCCCAATCGAAAATTAAAAACATCTTTATTTTTGTATAAAACTTTTCTCAAAACTTTTGTTAGAGCAAAATTGACGATTTGGGGATTTTACTTGTTTAAATCTTTATTTGCAAGTATATCATAAAAAAAAGAGTTAGAACAATATTGACGAAATCTGGGGAATCAATTTTTGTATGAAATTTTTCTTAAAATATTTATTTGCAATAATCTTCTTAAATATAAGAGATAGAACAACATAAACAAAATCTGGGGATCACTATCAAAAATTCTACAAATATATGAAGATAACCATTAACTTTTTGTGAGGATGTTTATTCTGGCTCGAGGTCATTATTTTCTTTACTAATTAAAACCATGATATTCTCATAGTATAATTTTCAAGAAAATAATTTTTTGTTTTAAATTTATTTATGTTGGTCATTTTTGCAAGACTTAATCGACACGTGTTTCGGAATTTGTCAAGATTCCATTGTCAAGATTATTTAGCAAAAATAGAAACGATATACTACAAAGTAGCAAACGAGTCTAATGACAAATCGTTTTTGCACAAACTAAAACATTAATACATATTCGACTCTATCCACAATGTGAATTAGAAAGACGAAGAAATTGTACTATGCTAGTAAGTAACAATTGTCAATAACCAACAAAAATATTTAAAACATTTTACATACGATAGTCCATTGGACTACAACAATATGTTTTTTGTTGCTGTGAATGAAATTATACCATTATTAGGGCTATTCATCACTATGGCGTGCCAACCATTATGTTCATATGATGATAACCACTAACTTTTAAAAATCTACTTTTGTATGAAATATTTCCTAAAACATTAATTTTCCAATTATCTCCTTAAATATAAGAGTTAGAGAAAAATAGACAATCTAGGGATCACCATCAATATTTTCAAAAATCAATTTTTATTAAATTATTTTTTAAATTTGTATTTACAATTATTTCTTCAAATAGAAGAGTTAGACAAAATCGGGTGATCACCATCAAAAATCAATTTTGTATGAAATTTTATTTTAAATATATCTCGGTAAATAATAGAAACGAAATCTAGGAATCACCATCAAAAATTTCAAAAATCTCCATAAATAAAAAGCAAAATAAACGTGACGATCACCCTCAAAATTTAAAAAAAAGCTCGCAAAATTTTCAAAATCCGTTCTGAAATTTTTAATTTTTTAAAAAAAGTAAATTTATCAAATATCCGGCCAAATTTTTTTTTTTTTTTTTAATTTTTTTATAAAGTTTAGATGTTTGTCTATCCATACAAAAAAAAATCAGGAGGGCATTTTTCGTATTTTTTGAGAAAATTGATTATGAATAATAAATTTCATAAAAATCCTGTAATTCTCTTGTATTTTATTGTCTCAACATGGCGTATGAGCAACAACTATTTGCGAAACCAAAGAATTTTGCAAATGTTTGTTACTCATACGCCATGTTGAGACATTAAAATACAAGAGAATTACAGAATTTATATTAAATTTAATATCCAAATGCGATTTTCTCGAAAAATACGAATTATGCCCTCCTACATTTTTTTGTGTGGATAGCCAAACATTTAAACTTTATAAAAAAATGGTTGATAAATTGACCTTTTTAAAAAATTTCAGAAGGAAAGAGAGAAAAATAGACTAAATCTTGGAATCACCATCGAAAAAGTCTAAAATCTATTTTTGTATGAAATTTTTCTTAAAATATTAATTTGGAATTATCTCGATAAATTATTTATCATAAATAAAATAGTTAGAACAAAAAATACAAAATATGGGGATCACTATCGAAAATTAAAAAAGTGTATTTTTGTACTAAAGTTATCTTAAAATTTTAATTTCAATTTATTTCCTTAAATATTAGATTTCGAGCAAAATAGACGAAATCTATTTATCACCTTAAAACGTACAAAAATATGTTTTTGTATATAATTTTTTTTAAATATTTATTCGCAATTATACCTTTAAATAAAAGAGTTAGAGTATACTAGACAAAATTTGGGGATCACAATTAAAAATCATTTTTAAATTTTTTTTTTATTAAAACCTTCATGTGCAATTTCTCCTTAAATAAAAGTTATACCAAAATAGACAAAATCTGGGGATCACCATAGAAAATTTGAAAAATCTTTTTTTTATGAATTTTTCCTATAACCTTATTTGCAATTATCTCCTAAAATAAAAGAGTTGGAGCAAAATAGACAAAATTTAAAAAAAAAAAAAAATTCTAAAATTAATTTTTGTATGAAGTTTTTCATAAAATTATTATTTGCTTTATTTGCAATTATCTTCTTAAAGAAAATAGTTAGAGCAAAATAAACTAAATCTTGGGATCACCATCAAAAATTTCTAAAATCTACTTTTTGTATGAAGTTTTTCTTAAAATCATTATTTGCTATTATTCCCTTAGATAAAAAGAGTTACAGCAAAAAAAAAAAACAAAACGAATTTTGTATAGAAAAATCGATTAATCTGTTATTAAACGCTTTATATTTTTATAATGGTGATCCCCATCATAAAAATATAAAGCTTTGATGGTGATCCCCACACCATTAAAAATTTTAAAAATAAATTTTTGTATACAATTTGTATTTAAAATCTTTTTTTGCAATTACCTCCATAAATAAAGGAGTTAGAGCAAAATAGACAAAAATCTGGGGATCATTATCGAATAAAAAATATTTGTATAAATAAAAAAGTTAAAGCAAAATATAAAAAATCTGGAGATCACTTTTGCATTAAATTGTTCTCAAAAATCTTTGTTGCCAGTTATCCCCTTAAATAAAAGAATTAGAGCAAAATAGATCAAATCTAGGGATCACCGTCGAAAATTTTAAAAATCATTTTTTGTATGATTTTTTTTAATCTTCATTTTCAATTATCCCCTTATATAAAAGGGTTAGAGCCAAATAGACAAAATCTGGGAATCACCATCGAAAATCAAAAAATTTAATAAATCTATGAAAATTCTCTTAAAATCTTTCTGTGCAATTGTTAACTTAAATAAAAAAATTAAAAAAAAAAATGAAATCTGGAGAACACCATTAAAGATTTTAAAAATCTATTTGTGAAGCGATCTAAAGTTTTGTACCAAATTAAATTCATTTATTCATAACATTTTTATTTGTTATTCAGTAAGTTATATTTATTTTATCAATTAATATACTCATATAAACAAATATTTAATAAATTTATTTACCAATACAAACATAAATGAATCAATATGATTGCAAAATATTTTGATCATGACTTTTACCAATTAGCATCTTGCCATAGTATTAAAAAAATAAAGTTTTGTTCGTAAAAAAACTAGTTTATAATTTTCTTTTAATTATCATGAGCTCTGCAATACAAATATACAAAAAATACAATTTAGTAAATAGAAAATTATTTACAGAGAAATTATAGTTTACCTAGCAAAAAGTTCAGCAACTGGAACAGGCTTGGGTCTTATAATATGGTGAAGATCCCCTAAAGAAGAAGTTTCTTCTTCTACGTCAGTACTTAAATGATCATCAGTTATATTTGGTTTTTGTTCATCATCCGATGAGGCAGCTTCGGAAGGAATGGAATGATCAAAATTTAAAGTTTGATGATAGGGTTTGGGTTCTGAAAGATCTTCAACTTGAACTTCATCTTTATTTGGATGGTTTTCAATATCTTTTTCCTTCTTATCTTCTTTGCTAACTTCATCGGATTTTTCTTCGCTACTTTCTTTAGGAGATTCTTCAGGATGTTGATGTTTTGGTACTAACGGCACAGGTATATCACGCTTATGTTGTTCGGTAGCATCAGTTGCTTCTGTTAAAATAATTGGTAGAGTTTGAGGTTTTTGATAGCCTTCTAGGGTGACATCATCTTCAGATTGACTGAATGCTGGTAATATTTGAGGTGTTTGATAGATTTCACCAACATCGCGACGATTACGTTTGTTTGATGAGGGTTTCTTGTCGGGTTCAGAATGTGGCTTTGGTGCAGGTTTCTTGGCAGGTTCAGAATGTGGTTTGGGTGCTGGTTTCTTAGTAGTTGTATGAGGTGCGGATTTTTTTGGTGGCTCTGGAGCTTTATGTTTCTGAGCAGCTGGTTCAGATTTATGTCCTGATTTATTGTCACGTTTTGCTATATGATGTTGTTGGTCCTCAGGCAAAGCGGTGGGATATAAAGGTTGATTTGTTTCTCTTTTAAATTTAGCTATTTCGTTAGGATCAGTTATTAAAACGACTTTTTCTTGTGGTTTTTGTTCAACCAATACGTTTGGATTAATGGGACTAGGATGTTGCAAATCCGAAGTAGGAGCTGCATAACAGCAAGCTACTAAAGTAGCAATGATTACCTAAAATATATAATTTTTTTTTGTTAATTTTTATTTTTTTTTAAATTGAAAAAATTGTTTTTTTTTTTCAAAATCATACAAATTTTAAATCTCTTTAAACGTTTTTGAGAACTTTTTTACAACTTTATGATTTTGACAGAAATCTTATATTTAAAAAAAATTTTTCTTAATTTTTTCCTAAAATTCTATCACAAGTTTTGCGGTTACTTAAAGGTTTCATCCGTTGGATGATCATCAGAAGGCAACTTTATTATTACCATCCTTTCATATCCTTTGACATCCTTAAACTCTATAAGTAACTTATACTTAAAGGTAACTAGTCGTAGAAAGCTCTCAAAAGAAGCACCATTTTTCGAATTTCAAAAACTTGTTAAATTCAAACAAAATCAAAAATTCAGAATAACTGGAAAACGTTTAGAGGGATTCACATTTATTTTCTTTTTTGTGTAAAAATTTTAATAATTGAAAAAAAAACTATTAAAAATGTTTTTATTTTTTATTGTTATTTTCACTTTATACATTTTTTTAAACTTACTAAAAATTTCATATTTTTTTTTATGTCTTAACTCTATAAAAATCCGTTAAACACTAACTATTAAATGGTAGAAAGCTGAGATTTTTATAGAGTTATAGATCAACTTGATGTTGGTGATATGTAAACACCTTTAATTCCTCAAACAACTCAAGAAAATTGTGTTTATTATAATTAACCACTTCATAATATAGTGTTAATTACTATAAACAACAGCTACTGCAATTTCATACAAATAAAAAATATTTTTAAAAATTATAAAAAAATAATATACTTTTTTTTTTCAAAAAACAGATTGTAATTTACCTCATTTCAAAGAAATACGATTTGTATACAGTTTTATGTCTACAATTTTAACAAAAATTTTGGGAATTAAATATCCAAATAGCATCACTGATTTGCAAAAAAATATTTATTTTGAATCATCATTTAACATATTACTGTTAAAAACTAAATTTATTTTATAGATTTAATGGTGTTCGTCTTTATAGACAATTGAGAATTAACTAGTTTTATTGACAAAATCCATTAGAAAGTTGTATATTTTGTTTAAATTTAAGCTGCAATTTGGTAAGCTAATTAATTAAACAATTAAATTTTAAATCGGTCAAATTGTTGTCTATATATCATACATGGGACCAACGACGTATGCAGGACTGTTTTTTCAGGGCCCAACAACAACAAAAAAAATTTTGTTGTTTTTTTCGCGAGATTCGTGTTTTCCAATACATATAAAAAAAAATATTTTTTTGTTGTTGTTGTTGGGCCCCCCCCTGTATACGCCGATGCATGGGACTATTTAAATAAATGGACTAATTAATTGACGATTTCATTGGCATTATATTAAAACTAACGCCAATGAAATTTTTAGCATTGGCATTGTTTCAATCAATGCCAATGCTCGTTAAGGAATTAGTAGCATTAGTAATTATAAAAAATTTCATTGGCATTAATAAATGCCTTAATGAAAACAAAGCATTAGCAATATTAAATGTTGTATTTAAGTCAGCGAGTTGTGAATTTTTTTTTTGCTTAAAACTTCAAATGGCTATATCTCGAAAACGAAGCAAGATAGAGCAAAAGGGAATCTTAGAATCTCCATAGTTAGTTTTCTGGTTCTTAGAATCTCCATAGTTTCGCCGGTCCTCTTCACATGTGTGGACCCTAATAGGTCCAAATTTTGAAAAAATTGACACTCCCGAAAATTTGAAAATTCACATACCTTTAGCATTATCTTGCTTAGTTTTCCAGGTACTGTAATTTAGGGGCTCAATAGGTCTTGAGAATTTTAGAAACTGAATAACTAAAAAACTATTTCTCAGAGGGTTTTCGAGTATTGGCAGACGAGTTCTAGAAACCAAGAGCTACAAAAATGCTTTTGGAATTTTTGTTGTGTCGGCAATATTTACCGAGATATGAGCATTTTTAAATTTTCGGGAATCCCATATTTTTTGGATTCAAAGTTAGGACCCATTGTGACCCACGTGTGAAGAGGACCCGCGAAAGTATTGTAATTCAAAGAACCAAAAAGCCCTCCATTTTGCTCTGTCTGGCTTACTTTTCGAGTTATCGCCATTTTAAGTTTTTTAAAAATATATATGAAGGGTTTATTGTAAGAACTCGATAAGCAACATTTCATTTGATGGTGGTCCTTGCCTTAAAACTTTTGAAATAATGTAGAAAATATAACTTTTGCAGATCTTTTATTCTCAATATACTTGCACGAGGGTTAAAACAACACTTCTGCCAAATATCTGTCAATGTAAAATGAGCAAAAGGCGAAAAACACTAAAAAATAAAATGTTGCTTATCAAGTTCTTGCAGTAAGCCATTCATATGTTTATTGTAAAAAAATATTTTTTTTATCAATTGTTAATAGTTTTTAAGGCATTTGTGCCGTTTCATTGGCATTAGTACAAACAATGCCAATGCCAAAAAATTTCATTGGCAATAAATGCTAATGCTTTTTTTTTGGCATTGGCATTAGTTCCAACTAATGCCAATGAAAATTCAATGCCAATTAAAAATTCTCATGTATGGTTTGAGTAATCGATTTTTCAAAATTTCGATTATTTCAAAAAAAATTAAGAAATTAAAATTTTTAATTAATTTTGACACCATTACATTTAGATAGTTTTAAAATACAGTTAAACAATTTTAAAATACTTATGGAAAATTTTCAATTATTTTTAGACAATTTTAAAATACATTTGGACAATTTTAAAATATATTTGAACAATTTTAAAATACATTTGGAAAATTTTAAAATATATTTGGACAATTTTAAAATATATTTGAAAAATTTTAAAATATATTTGGACAATTTCTAAATTTAGTTGGACAGTTTTAAAATATATTTGAACAATTTTAAAATACATTTGGAAAATTTTAAAATACATTTGGACAATTTCAAAATACATTTGGACAATTTTAAAATTCATTTGAACAATTTTAAAATATATTTGAACAATTTTAAAATATATTTGAACAATTTTAAAATACATTTAGACAATTTCAAAATACATTTCAAAAATTTTAAAATATATTTGGACAATTTAAAAATTCATTTAGAAAATTTTAAAAAAACATTTCGAAAATTTTAAAATATATTTGGAAATGGTGTAAAAATATCGATATCTAAGAAAAAGTTGGACATTTTGTTGGCATTTAAATGTATCCAGACAAAAAATACAATTGTGTCGGTGTCGGCAATGACGAAATTGGCTTATGTGCTGGCAGAACGTCGGCTATACAAATTATATAATTATGTACTATATACAACGACTAATTGGGTCTGGCGACGCTATTTTCCGACGTCGCCACGTCTTCAGATTTTTAAGTTTTATAATGACCTGCCAAATGCATTCTACAAAAGTTTTCTAAATTTTTAGTTATGTTTAATTTTTTTAGTAATCACTAAAACTTGACATATTTACTTGTTTCTGTCCCAATAAGTTTTATATTGCATGTCTACGTTTACAGGTTCAAAAGTTATGAACGAAAATTTTGGTACATTCCGCATAACATAACGCCTCCTACAAAATGCGTCAATTCGGCTGCTGCTTGGCATATGAGGCATTTCACACCAAATGTCCCGCTACAGAAAAACATGTGTCCAGTGAATTTCTGAATAGGTTGTATGGAAAGCCCTTTAAAAAACAAAAGTGGCCGGATTTTTGATAAATTTACTTTTTTAAAAAATGGAAAATTTCAGAACGGGTTCTGAAAATTAAAAAAAAAAAATTAATCGATAGCCCATACAAAACTAAACAAGAATGTAAATTTTTGAGATTGTGGTGCATTCCGTTTTAATTTGATAAATATTTAAACAAGGCAACTCGACACATATTTGACCATTTTTCCTATATTTAACCACGCCTCCTAAGCCCAGTTTTTGAAAAATTAAAAAACCAAAAACGCAATTTTCTTAGTTCCTTATAGGGCTATCCATACAACCTACTCCGAAATTTACGGTACACATGTTTTTTTTCGCTGGACATTTGGTGTGGAATGCCTCATATGGGAACAGAATTGGATACTGAAAGATATTTAAACAAGTACAAAATTTTTCCTTTTCGCTAAATACCTATTATTAAAAATTCGGCAAAGCCGAATAAACTGTTTTTATTGTTTTTTTTTCTTTAATCCAGTTAGGCCGCTTAAAAATTACCGATCTAATATATTTGTATTCTCTACAATTTAAGTTTCATAATTCGCAATTTATTATTGGGATAAGACTTTTAATTTTATGGAATATAGTTTTCAAAACTTTTTCTGCAAAATTATAAAATATACTATAAATTATCTATACATAACTTTTTTCGTCCTGTTTTTACTCTTCAGACATATTTACATCACTATTAAAATAATCGGAGGTCTTAAAAATTGGAACAGCTTGGAAATTGCCATCATTAAGATTACTAACAACTCCAGGTTCATCTACCGGAGTGGTAGGGGAAGTTGATTCTGATACAGATTTTGCTTTAGCAAGCAAAGGTTTAAAAAGTAAACCTTTTAAACTGTAGTCAGTAACACTTAACTCCACCTCAGCAACATCTAGTGATTTTTCGACCTCATCAACATTATTACTAACCACCTCAACGAATTGTTCCAATTTATCAACACGTTCTTTTAAGGTTTCAAAATGAGGCGTAAAAGCTAAAATGCTGCTGGTGTATTGGTCCATTATAACATTAGTTTCTCCTTTAACCTGGAAATGGAGAACCGGTAATATTAAAATTGTCTTGAAAAGTATAAATAAGGTCTGTTGAAGATTACATTGACCAATAGAGATTCCAACTCATCTAATCTTGTTAACATATCTTCTATACTCATACAAATGGGATTGATCTGGAATATAAAGAATATTTAAGCTATTTCCAAATTGAAATGTTTAAATAAATACCTCTTTATCTAAGCTAACACTTTGTAATAATTTACTGTAATCATGAGCAGTTTTTTCAACCATATTTCTTAAAATTTTTAAAAACAAATTTAAGGAAAAAAATATATTTTAATTTTAGTAAACAAATTTCAGTAATGTCAACTCAAAACGAGAAAAAAACGCAAGAAAATGGTGGAAAGACGTAAAAATGTTGTTTATTAAATTTATTTTAAACTTCGCTTGCTAAACGAAACTGCAATAAACTTTTAAATTAAATTTTAAAAAAGGCATATGACCAGAATACCGAAATCACTCCCAGCATAATAAAACTTTGTGTATCGACTAAGGGGTCTTTCCTACGTCGAGTGAACTTCTGACTTTGGAGGGGTCACGCCCTCTTTCGAGTAGGCGGGCCTTCAAAGTTAAAACGTTTTTCTTAAATATCTTAAAAAGTACTTATCCGATTTGGATGAAATTAGTATCATTCGAAAGCTTAAAGAAATTCCTTTCGAACATTCCTTGACATGAAGAAATTTCATTAACCCTTTAAGCGCCAAAACGCGATTTTAAGTTTTTATTTTTTTTAATTTTCAAATATCTCAAAATTGTTACGTATATAAGACCATAAAGAGTGTACATGGGTTTGTAGCTAAGGTTCTAAGCTTTCATTTGGACTTTTATTCGACTCTCTAACTCTTCTAACACCGGAGATATAAGGGGTTAAAGTTTTGGTGCATTTTTTTTAACTTTTTGCAGCAATTTTCTAGTTTTTACATTTGCTTGAATATCTTAAAAAGTATTTATCCGATTTGTTAAGCTCCAAAACACAATTTTAAGTTTTTTAATGTTTTTAAATGTATCGTATATAAGGTCATAACCCCCATTCACATTATGGGGAGTAAGTCCAAAGCAATTTTGGTCATAATCCCCGTTATCTGCAGAGAGGGTGGGTTTAATGCATGGAGTTTGTAATCCCTAAGCCCGGCCGAAGGCCGGCTACGCAAAAAAACTTTTAAGTAAAAAAATCTTTTTTTTTTTTTAATTTTGGGGATTATGACCAACTTGTATAGTTGGTCATTATCCCCATAAATCTGGGAATTATGTCCGTTTTTATTGGGGTTATGTCCAAATAATTTTCAGTCATAGTCCCCACTACCATTATTAGGATTATGACCGAAATGAATGTGGTCATAATCCCCATAACGGAAATGGGGATTATGTAGGTGGGGATTATGTTATGTCACCTAAAAAATTGCAACGAAAAAGCTAAAAAAAATAGCACAAAAACTTTAACCCTTTATATCTCTGGTGTTAGAAGAGTTAGAGAGTCGAATAAAATTCCAAATGAAAGCTAAGAACTTTGGCTACAAACCAATGTATACTCTTTATGGTCTTATATACGTAACATTTTTGAGATATTTAAAAATTAAAAAAAAATAAAAAATTAAAATCGCGTTTTGGCGCTTAAAGGTTTAATGAAATTTCTTCATGTCAGGGAATGTTCGAAAGGAATTTATTTAAGCTTTCGAATGATACTAATTTCATCCAAATCGGATAAGTACTTTTTAAGATATTTAAGAAAAACGTTTAAACTTTGATGGCCCGCCCACTCGAAAGAGGGCGTGACCCCTCCAGTTTGACTGCACATTTTTGCTCTGTGAGGTCAAAGGTTAAAAATTAAAAAAAGAAAAATAAAAATATCGCAATTTCGGTAAAGTGGTTTAGTTCCAATTTACTGTAATCATGAGCAGTTTTTTCAACCATATTTCTTAAAATTTTTAAAAACAAATTTAAGGAAAAAAATATATTTTAATTTTAGTAAACAAATTTCAGTAATGTCAACTCAAAACGAGAAAAAAACGCAAGAAAATGGTGGAAAACGTAAAAATGTTGTTTATTAAATTTATTTTAAACTTCGCTTGCTAAACGAAACTGCAATAAACTTTTAAATTAAATTTTAAAAAATTTAAATAATTAGTTTGGGCTGTCAAATGTATTCCACCAACTTGGATAATATAAAATCCAAGTACGTCGCTAATAATTTTCACCTGTGAGTTGACATTACTGGTTTTTGTATACAAAAATCAGCTGATTTTTGTAGCTGTGTTTAGTAAGTTGTTATACTTTTTTTATTTATTGTTATATTTTCTGGGTTTCTTCAAATGTCAACAATTTTATTGACATTTACCATCGACGCGAAAAAAGGTAGAAAAATTTTTTGGGCACCGGATTTTCACTGAATTTATATTTTTTTGTTACAAATAAATTAAAAAGTATCAATTTATTACAAAAATGAGTAATTACCGTGGTATTGGGGGCGGTGGTTTCCCTTATAAAGCAAATTCTAATCGCGGTGGTGCCTCCATGAATGCTGTGCCACCACCCTCATCACTAAATCATCGTGGCTATCAGAAAGGTTATAATCGAGGATCATCTTCTGCTTCTTCATCATCATCTGCTCCTGCTGGTAGTACAACATCAAAATATGGTTATTCTACATTGGAGTCTATAAGTCAATTTTCTAATTCTCAAAATTATATTGGCAAACGAAAGGCCTGCACTGATGATGACTATTTTGATGATGATGAGGAAAAAGTAACGCCTCAACAAGCTTATATACCAGCACCTGGTTCTCCAGGATATCAAAAACCAGATAGTGATGAGGAAGAGGACCCCTTAGATCAATTTATGGCTGGTATACAGCAACAGGTTGAAAAAGAAAAAGTACGCAAAGATTTATACGCAGCTGTGAGTGCTGGTGCCAGCACCAGTCAACCAAAAGGAGTGCGAGGTGATATCGATGAAGAAGATGACGAGGAAAGCTATTACCGTTATATGGAAGAAAATCCACAAGCTGGTCTAAGAGATGATGGTTCTGATGTTGAAATTGATTATGATGAAGATGGTAATCCCATTGCACCACCGAAAAATAAAAATATTGATCCTTTGCCACCCATATACCATTCAGAAATTGAATATGAACCATTTGAAAAAAATTTCTATGCTCCCCATGAAGATATTGCAAATTTAGATGAAGATCAAGTTCGTGATTTACGTAAAACATTGGGTGTTAAAGTTACCGGTCCAGAACCACCCAAACCAGTTACATCTTTTGGACATTTTGGATTTGATGAACCTCTTATAAAAGCTATACGTAAAGCTGAATATACCCAACCCACCCCTATACAAGCCCAAGCTATACCAGCTGCTTTGGGTGGTCGTGACATAATTGGTATCGCTAAGACGGGTTCGGGTAAAACAGCTGCTTTTATTTGGCCCATGTTAGTACATATAATGGATCAACGTGAACTAAAACAAGATGATGGTCCAATCGGTTTGATTTTAGCTCCCACTCGTGAATTATCTCTGCAAATCTATAATGAAGCTAAAAAATTTGGTAAAGTCTACAACATTAATGTAGTTTGTTGCTATGGTGGTGGTTCTAAATGGGAACAGAGTAAAGCTTTGGAACAGGGAGCGGAAATTGTAGTTGCAACACCAGGACGTATGATAGATATGGTTAAAATGAAGGCTACAAATTTGAGAAGAGTTACGTTTTTGGTGCTCGATGAAGCAGATCGTATGTTTAATATGGGTTTTGAACCGCAGGTGAATAATGATTTTAAAATTATATTTTTTCTTTACTATTGTAAATGAATGAATGGAGATAAGGAAACAAGATTTATTTTTCGTTCCGCCCAGTTTTTGCTTTTTAGGGTCAATATTAACCAAAAGTTGGGAAAAGTGAAAAAAAATATTTTACGTTTTTTAATTTTAATTAAATAAAATAATTTTTTTTTGCTGAAAATATAAATTAATGATAGGACATTACTGAAAAATCGTTTTTATGGCAATCGTAACATTTTTTATACCCTCCACTCTAGTGATAGAGGGTATATATAAGTTTGTCATTCCGTTTGTAACACATCAAAATATTGGTCTAGGACCCCATAAAGTATATATATTCATGATCCTTGATCGATTTTAAGTCGATCTAGCGATGTCCGTCCGTCCGTCCGTCCGTCCGTCCGTCTGTCTGTCTGTCCGTTGAAAACACGCTAACTTTTGAAAGACTTTACGGAGGCTCCTGAAGTTTGACATATATGTTCTCTATTTACCGGGTCAGGTTGGTATTGCAATCCAGCGAAATCGGTCAAGTAGTTCAAAAGTTATGAGCAAAAGAGTAAATTTCGGCAAGGATATTTTTCGAATTTTCAAGATTAAAACCACTTTAACTTTCGAAAGACAATTCTGAGGGGGCTGAAGCTTAGCAGATATATTTGCCGTTCCCCAAGGCTGTTTGGTTTTGAATTTCAGCAAAATCGGTTCAGTGGTTCAAAAGTTATAAGCAATGCACTGAATTTCAGATTTGTTTCACCTTAAACTGTTGAAAACTCGTTAAACAAGTTTTAAAAGCATGGTGAAATGCCAGTTTTTTAAAACTTGTTGTTGTTTGTTTTCTTGTAGTGGGGTGCAGTTTTGTTGTTAGACAAGTAAATATTTGTTATTGTTTTGTTATTGTAACTGTATGTAACGGTGTATAGTAAGAATTTTTGAAAAAAAATCAAATGAAGTAAAATAAAAAGTTGGGAAATATGTGAAATATTTTTTTTTGTATTGCATATAGATATAAAACAACAAAAATATTTTACAAAGTAATTTTGTTACTCAAAGAAATTGTACACTAAAAAAAAATATTTACACTAAAAAAAATGTTATACTCAAAAAAAATGTATACATAATTTTTTTTAATGAAATGTCACACTCAAAAAAATGCTAACAGTCAAAAAAATTTTATTGATTAAAAAAAAGTTTTACTCAAAATAATATATTTCTAATAAAAAATTTGTGATGCAATTTTTTGAAATTTTTTTAGAAAAATACTATCAGATGACATTGTGGAGGGTATTCATAGATTCGACCAAGTCGAACTTAATTTTTCTACTTGTTATTCTATAATTTTTATACCCTCCACTAAGTTTGTCATTCCGTTTGTAACTCATCGAAATATCGGTCTGGGACCCCATAAAGTATATATATTCATGATGCCCGATCGATTTTAAGACATTTTAGCGATGTCCGTCTGTCTGTCTGTGGAAAATGCTGTCACGGACAAAATATTACACAGAGATGACTGCAACTTAACATATTTTTTGGAAGTTCTCCCGAGAAGTTTGGTATTGCATTTGAGCGATATCGGTTCAGCGGTTCAAAAATTTCAGTACATTCAACATAACCTAAAAATAGAAAATGCTTTAATTCGGCTTCTGGTTGACATATGTGAACATAACTAAACACCAAATGGTATTTAAACAACTACGAACATATTTTTTGACAAAAAAAGAAAAAAATTGCGGATTTTTTTTAACCAAAATTTTTTTTTGCGCAAATTTTTTTTAAAATTTTTTTTTTTTTTTTTCAAAAGAAATTTCCTTTTTTTAAAATAAAGTTTTTTGCAACAATCTTTTTAAAATTGTGGAGGGTATCACTACATTCGGCAAAGCCGAATTTAACTTTTTTACTTGTTTTTTTTTGCAAAAATTTTTTTTGATACATTTTTGGTGAAAATAAAACGTAATATTAGCCCAGTATCACTTTTTGAGTCGATTTAGCAATGTCCGTCCGTCCGTCTGTCTGTCCATGTTAACATTGTACGCACGATACAGGTCAATAATTTTACTCGATAGGTCTAAAAAATGAAGATTTAAGATTCTCTTGACTCAAGGACGAAATTGGGAAAAAGCAGTCCATGTTTAAACCTAGCTCCCATACAAACGTCACCTTTGAATTTGTCTCATAATTATAATTATAATTTTATTTAAATAGATAGCCTTTCGAAATTTTGCCTGGTAAATGTGGTTTGTATTCATAAACTACCCTTCCAATATTGGCATTATAAAAAATCGCTAAAAATTCATGAAAAAATTAAATATTCGGTTAAAATGTTGTTTGTAGGTATTTAACGTGTATTCCTGTAGTCTTACCAAATCTAATTATAATTGGATCATTTTTGAACTTACAAGGGAAGTATCTAAACCCTTATGAACCGATTTGCATGAAACGTAAAATATATATAAAAGAGACAATTCTAAGGTTGGAGTGTCTCGGCTTAACGGCCATATCGCGAATTTAGGGGTTCAAAACATGGGTCAAAAAATGGCGAAAAAATCGTTTTTTGGATTTTTCAGCCATTTCTTTCGAATAAACTATATGATGTTTACATATGAGAAGAAAGGTTTTTTTAATGCCTATCCAACGGTGGCATAACCTTGTAAAAGTTTGGCTTCGTTAAAAACTTTTTTCATGAAAATGTGTAAATTTTGGGGGGTATTTATATAAAGACATTGACCTACGATGTCCATATGAATGTGAAATAATATTTATTAAATTTAAGTCGACACGTATTTTTGCTCTAGAGGATATTCCTATTAGTTCGGGAGTTATCGAAATTTTCCCGGAGGTCTACATTGTTTCATAAGGGGACAACGAAATTTTGAATCACTGATGTGGCCGATAAGCCGAGACACCCCAACCTTAAAATCGTCTCTTTTATGTATATTTTAAGTTTCAGGCTAATCGGTTCATAAGGGTTGAGATACTTCCCTTGTTAGTACCATATACAAATTTTGTCCGATATTCAGATAAATCGGTCAATTGACAACAAAAAGAATACTATTTCAGTAAAAATTTGTTTTTTGTGTGTAAGCTACTATAGTCAGTAAAGATCCAACAAAACATAGATTTAATCAGTTCATGTTGGGATCCATTTTCCGGGAAACACTGGTGTAGGGTATTGTATCATCGGTCGTTCGCTGGATGATCCTAAATTCCAAATGTCAAGTTTCTAGAACCATTATTTTAGGAAATAGAAAAGTAGCAAAACTAAAATTTTAACCTTTGCGCCCCAAAAAAATCATTTCCAAAAGGTACTTTTTTTTTAAATTGTTTTTTTTTTTTTGCAGGAAGAATCAACATGCCAAATTTTTTATTTCAGGTTAACCCTTTTGGCACCCTTAAAATTTCCAAAAAATACTTTTTTTGTTTTTTTTTCCGCCGGAGGATCTATCGATGTCTGTCCTTCTGTAGAAAGCAAATGAAAGTTGACATATTCCATAACAAAACCCTTAGGGATTTTTTTTTGTTCAGCGCTAGATTTTTTCACACGCATTTGAAGTTGATGAACTTTCATAATAATTATAATAATAATTGCTTGAAAACTGTATATGTGTCGTATGCTTAATTTTGTAATTGCATTTAAATAACAATCATACGCAACGGTGCACAGTGGTTTATTTTTAATAATTTGGTTATTCAGTAATTAGGTACTGGACCGATTGCAGCGAAATTCATACCGGTAATAGCTAAATTAACCATGTACAATTATAGGCACTACCAGGGCCCCTAAAGTAGATCATGTTTAGTACACAAAAACTTTAAATACTTTAAAAGCACCCACTTTAAATGCGTTTAAAAAAATCAAGCGCTGAACTAAACAAAAGCTGTGAGGGTTTTGTTTTGTCAACTTTCATTTGCTTTTGTTTTCATTCCATTCCGGAAAGTTCAATTTTGTATCACTGTGTAATTATAGAGTTTCTGTTTGGACCACAACACAATTTTCTAAAGTATTCCAAAGATAGGAACTAATTAGAAAATTTCCAAAACGATCTTTAATTCCCCTAGAATCGTCTCTGTTAGTTTTTTTTATTTGTGAACATTTTAAATAAAGAAAATAATTCCCCCATTAACAGATTTTTAAAACTCATTTATTAACTAAAAAAAATTTTTTATTTACTCACAGGTTCGCTCTATATGTAATCACGTTAGACCAGATCGTCAAACTTTACTCTTCTCAGCAACATTTAAAAAACGCATCGAACGTTTGGCTAGAGATGTACTCACCGATCCAGTACGCATTGTCCAGGGCGATCTTAACGAAGCCAATCAAGATATTACACAATATGTTTATGTATTCCCCAATCCGATGCAAAAATGGAATTGGCTACTATTGAATCTGGTACGTTTTCTATCGGAGGGCAGTATTTTGGTTTTCGTTACAAAAAAAGCTGATGCGGAATCTGTAGCCAATAATTTGTTGGCTAAAGAATACGATTGCTTACTATTGCATGGTGATATGGATCAAGGCGACCGTAATAAAGTCATAACAAAATTTAAACGTAAAGAATGCAATATATTAGTGGCTACTGATGTTGCAGCCAGAGGTTTGGATATACCCCATATTAAGAATGTTGTAAATTATGATATTGCCCGAGATATTGATACACATACACATCGAATTGGTCGTACAGGCAGAGCTGGTGAAAAGGGTACCGCGTATACTTTGATAACCGAAAAAGATAAAGAATTTGCTGGTCATTTAGTTCGTAACTTGGAAGGTGCAGACCAAGAGGTACCAGAAGACTTAATGGAATTGGCTTTGAAAAGTTCTTGGTTCCGTAGTTCACGTTTTAAACAAGGTAAAGGCAAGAAACCTTTAGCTAATCATGCCGGTTTAGGATATCGCGAACGTACTGGTTTTGGTTCAAAATCCTTAAGTTCATCTTCGTCATCTTCCACAAATGAAACAAGTGCTACTAGTAGTTTTACATCTACTAGTAAATCATTATCATCTGCTGGTCCAGCCACAGATCGATATGCTGCTATGCGTGAAGCTTTTCGCTCACAATACCAGTCACAATTTAAACCATCTACCGATCGTACTTGGGAAGAAACTGTACCAGAAGCGGGGGTATTTGCAGCACCTGCTCCTCCACCACCACCACCGGGTGTGGATTATGGTGATAGCAATGATGACAAACGTAAATCTAAGAAAAGTCGTTGGAATTAATTTAATATCGAAGAAAGCGCTCTAAGGATTCATTTAATATTAAAAAGGTTTATAATTATATGTATGCATAACATTTTGGTAATGTTTATTACTTTTAAGTTTTACATTCTCAATAATAAAGTAAAATAACGAAACTACGCATGAATTTTTGGATTAAAAAAGGTCAGGAATTTTTAGCCGAACGTTTGGTAAGCAAACAGTAACGATTTTACTGAACTTCGTCTATGCGTTCGGAAAAAATTAGATCCCAAATTTTGGCATTCGTGCTCGACCAATACCGGTCTTTGCTAAATAATTAAAAAAAAAATAATCATTAATGCCAATTGTACTTTAATTATCTATCTTGGTAAGTATTTTATCATTTGTAATCAGGTGAACTGGTATTTTTTATTTATTTTGAGAAGTATAAAAAATAAGGTGTCACAGAATCAATTCCGTTTTTAAAAATCCTTTTTATATAGTTTTTCTAAAAAGCTACTTGTATTTTAGGCTTAACTACCCTGTAGGAAAAGTGATAGGTCCAAAATAGGTCACGTGACCTATCACCCGGACCAAAAACACCTACCACAAAGTCGACACTAGGCTGGTTCATATATGTTACTTTTTTTTTTGATTTTTGTATGGGCCCCCCACAATAGTTATTAAGCACCGTGAAAAAATAACACTTAATTTTTCAAACTTTTTCGTTGAGGGGGGGGGGGAACATACCGGGCCCAAAAGCTTACATTCCCGATGGCCCATACAAAAATCCAACTTTCGTTTTTATGAACCACTCTATATAAACTTCATATAAAAATACCTATCACTTTTGTTAGGGAATGTCTCAGCCCCGGATATATCACTACACCATTTCCAATTGTATTTTTAAATTTTCCATATGTATTTTAAAATTGTCCAAATGAATTTTAAAATTGTCCACATGTATTTTAAAATTGTCCAAATGTATTTTAAAATACATTTGGACAATTTTACTCCATTTCCAATTGTATTTTAAAAATTTCCAAATGTATTATAAAAATTTCCAAATCTATTTTAAAATTTTCCAATTGTATTTTAAAAATTTCCAAATGTATTTTCAAAATTGTCCAAATTAATTTTAAAATTGTCTATATGTATTTTAAAATTTTTCAAAATATATTTGGACAATTTTAAAATACATTTGGACAGTTTTAAAATTAATTCGGAAAATTTTAAAATATATTTGGACAATTTTCAAATACATTTGGACAATTTTAAAATACATTTGGACCATTTTAAAATTCATTTGTGATAGAGGGTACATATAAGTTTGTCATTCCGTTTGTAACACCTCGAAATATTGGTCTAAGCCCCCATAAAGTATATATATTCATGATCCTCGATCGATTTTAAGACAATCTAGCGATGTCCGTCCGTCTGTCCGTCTATCTGTCTGTCTGTTGAAAACACGCTAACTTTTAAAAGACTTTACGGAGGCTCCTGAAGTTTGGCATATATGTTGGGCATTTACCTGGTCAGGTTGGTATTGCAATCCAGCGAAATCGGTCCAGTGGTTCAAAAGTTATTAGCAAATGAGTGAATTTCGGCAAGGGTTTTCCTGGAATTTACAAGATAAAACACACGATAACTTTCGAACGGCAATTCTAAGGATGCTGAAGTGTGGCATATATATTTGCTGTTCCTCTGGTCCGCTTCGTTTTAAATTTCAGCCAAATCGGTCCAGTCGTTCAAAAGTTATTAACAAAACCGGTAATTTCAGATTAATTTCACCTTAAATTCACGTGTTGAAAACCACTTAAACATGTTTTAAAAACATTTGTAAGTCAAAAAAATATTTTACAAGGTATTTTTGTCACTCAAAAATATTTTTACACAAAAAATAAAAAAAAAATACTCTCAAAAAAAATTTTACACTCAAAAAAAATTTTACACTCAAAAAAGAATTAGTAAATTTTATTTTTTCAAAAATTAATAAAAAAAGTTTTTTTACAAAAAATAAAATATTTCTAACCAAAAATGTTATTTTTTTCACATTAGAAAATTTACTATCACTTAAAAAGGGCATTGTGAAGGGTATTCATAGATTCGGCCAAGTCGAATTTAACTTTTCTACTTGTTTAAATTTAAATTAGTGTAAATAGAAAATTTGCAATATTATTTAAATATTTATGAAATAAATATTGTTTTAAAGCACTGCGAAAGGTCAAAATAAAGCTGATTTGTAAGCATCTTCACAAAATTTTTAAAAACACATACCAGTTTTAGTTGGCGCACGGACTATGTGGACAATTTTAAAATATATTTGGACAATTTTAAAATACATTTGGATAATTTTAAAATTCATTTGGACAATTTTAAATTATATTTGGACCATTTTAAAAAACATTTGGACGATTTTAAAATACATTTGGAAATTTTTAAAATACAATTAGAAATGATGTAGATGTGCTAGATCAAATATGTCAAAAATTGGGAATCATCGCTATAAATTTCCAAAAATTCCATTTTTTATTTGTATTTTTTAAAAAACGTAGTTTATACACTCAAAATAATTAATCTGTTAAATACTCTGTAAAATGACTGTAATCTTAATTCGACAGATATTTGACAAAGTTATCTGTCGAAATACAGATTTTAAAAAAATACTTTTTATTTTCTTGTGACCGAAATTTTGTAAAATTAGAGTTACTCGTTAAAAACTCGTAATTTTCACAAAAATAAAAAAGTAAATTTACAATTTGGAAAATTTAAAAAAATTTTAATTTTTTTAATTTTAATTAATGTTTTTGAAGCAAAGAAATTTTACTCATAAAATGGATTTAACTAAAACTTTGTAAATTTACAGGGGTTTCTTTGTAAAATTTTGAACTCATAAAACTAAAACTTTGTAAATTTACAGAGTTTTTTTTTTTAAATTCTTTTCGGTTTTATCAATAGTTTGCAGATAATTCTGTAAATTTACATTTTTTTTATCGAAATCATTTTACAGAGTTTTCTTTGTAAAATAACAAAAAATCTTGCTGGTTGAAAATCTATGGTATTTTCTGCTGGCTCAGCAGAGTATCTCTGTAATTTAACAGAGTGATTATTTTGAGTGTAGCTTACCTAGAGGTTCAAGGAATTTAGGATTTTAAATATTTTAAATCGTTTTATTTCTAAAAACCTATTTTTTCAAATTAAATTTGAATTTTTATTATTTTAATATATGTTTCGACCTTTTTCAGTTGAATTTTATGTTATTTTAAGAATTGTTCTAATCAGGCTTTCAAGGTCATTAATTTTCTAAACGTAAATAAAAGACTTTTTTATTTCATTTTTTCGTATTCCTACGTTTCGTCGGTATTTTCCGACCTCATCAGGGATTCGTTTTTATTAAATCTGGCAACCATGTAAAATAATATTTTTATTATTTTTAATAATTCTTCATCCTTTGGACGGCATCTTCAGGAATCTTAAAATATAAATATAACCAAAAAACATAAACTAAAATTGGAACAAAATTATTATACATTTTTTTTTCTAAAAAACTTAAATAGCATTTTCTAGCTTTACCAGAGGTGCTATAGCGCAAATTGCTAAAATTGGGGATCATCGCTATAAATTTGGAAAATTATTTTTATAGGATTTTGTTTAACTTCAAATTAATTTTATGGCTTAAGAATTAAAGATTATTGCTATAAGTTTTCAAAAATCCAATTATATATGAATTTTGTCGAAAAAAACTAAAAAATATTTTGTTATAATAAATCTTTATCTATGTGCTATACCTTAAATAGCTGAAATTGGGGATCATCGCTATAAATTTTCAAATTTGTATATGAATTTTTTCTATAAAAAACTTTAATTTAATGCTAAACTGGAGCTGCTAGAGCTAAAAAAGCAAAAACTTGAGATCATCATGATGTTTTTCTAAAAACACTTTAAATTGCATTTTATGGTTTAATTAGAGAATTAAAGAATTTAGGATTTTTATTATAAATTTCCAAAAATCCAATTTTATATGTAATTTTTTATCTAAAAAACTTTATTTGCATTTTATGCATTGAAAATTATTGCAGTTACCGTGTTTTGCTTAGTAAGTAGTAGCTGTCGTTTGCAACTACAATTTTAGTTGCTTTTGTATAAAAAATTTTAAACAACTTCTTTTTGTAGTTGTTTAAAAAAATAAATACAAAAAATATATTACATTGTATAGCTAAAGTTGTTTTATGTAGTTGTTTTTAGTATATAACAAGTGAGAGTGGTAAATTCGGCTGTGCTGAATCTATAATACCAACCATCATATAAAAAAAAATTAAAAAAAATTTTTGGGGAGGGGGGTCAGCAGGGGTCATTGGGAGACACATAAACCCATGTGGTAAATGTTAAAAAATTCATTTATTATGCCTTTTGAGCTTAAGTTATACAATTTTTTCATTATTTAAAAACATTTTTAATATCCACGCCCACAAAAAAAAAAACGATTTATTTTACTTCCTAAGTACAAGTGCAGGACCTTGAACTAATTCTGACATCAAATTGTTTCATTTGCTTAACAAAAATACAAAAAAACCTTTGAAAATTTGGAGTTTTTCAGAGGTTAGTTAAGTTCTTCAAGGGGGAACTTTTTCCCCCTGGTCCGATTTTGCCCATTTACGAACTTAAACTGCCTAGCACCAAAACACATATTCTTGTCAAACTTTACGAGTCTCTCTTTTATTTTGGACTGCATCGTGTCTTATACAGACGGACGGACATACGGACATTCCAGAAAGTCTTAGAATCGATCATAGATCAATAATATACATATATACTTTATGGGGTCCTTGGCCGATATTTCGATGCGTTACAAACGGAATGACAAAGTGAGTATACCCCCATACTGTAGTTGAAGGGTATAAAAAGCAGAAATTATTACCAAATAAATATATGTACCTATTTTAATTTATTTACAGTTTACAAAATGTAATATAAATATTTTTTTTATTTTTTAAAAAATTTTATCGTTTTTGACGTTTTAAAAGTTTTTTTTTTTTTGGTTAATAAAAAATTCAGACGATTTAATTTACAGTAAAAACAACTGCAATTTTAAGTTTTTTGTTGATTTTACCGTAAAATGTAGTAGACGCCTAAACAACTTACAAATGTAGTTGTTTTAACTGTCGTTTGTTGTGGATTCTCAGAGTTGAAAGTTAAGGGGTTTTGTTCCCAAGTAGGGGATTTTTTTTTGGAAATGGGGATGACAAATTTCATTTGGGGATTCGGGGATTTCATGGGAAATATTTTAGATAAACATGTGTTTTTATATTACATCAATCATAAAATAATGCTTAAATCGGATGATTGAACTATACTTTATTTTTGATCAATCGTGGACATTCAAAAAGCCAAAAAAGAAAGAAAAAACTCAAATTTTTTCTGGTGCCTGTCAAAACCTGGGTCGTAGTTGTATCATGTTATCATGATTTTTTTATGAAATTGTAGATTTTCATACATTTTCTATAGTACGTCCTTTTAATCTTTTATGCATTCAAAAAATTATGACGGTAGATTCCACTACATTTGTTGTTGTTTAAGGGTCCACCACAGTTTACGGTAAAATCAACCAAAAATTGTTGTTTATAACTACCCAGTCAGAAAAATACAACCGCAAAAGCGTTGTGAAAGCGTTGTGGACGGTTGTACGAGCGTTCTGTATACCAACTTCAAAGCGCCTTAAGATGATCCGAATGATAACATCGATCTACGCTAGGTTTAAAGCGTTTTAAAAGCGATGTAAAAAAGTGCTTTGAGAACGTTTTTTAAAGTCATCAAAGCGCTTTAAAAACCCAAAATAAAGAATTTCTGTTTTAGTTCGGTTATAATTATTTGTTTGATACAAAGTGAAATCCGAAAAAAAAGTTTTTGTACTCAAAAAAACTTAGAAAATTTTTCAAAAAAATTTTCGAAACTTAGAAAATTTAAAAAAAAAAAATCTAAAAACATTTTTTATGATTTAAAAAACAAAAAAAAAAAAGAAATTGACAAAAAATTGTTATTTAAAAATAGTTTCGGAACTTAGAAATTTATTTAAAAAAAAAAAATAAATATAAAGAACTCTTAAAACGCTTTTCGAATACGCTCGCAAAGCGATCCAAAAAAACGTTTTGAGATTGCTTTTTTTTGTTATAGAGCTTTCAGAACACTTTTCAAAAACGCTTGCAAAGCGTTTGTAAATAGCGTTTTGAGAATGCTTTTTTTTTTGTTACAGTGCTTTCAGAACGCTTTTTTTTTAGAACCGTTGTCAATTTCTGCTTGGGTATTGATTAACAACTACAAAAAACGGTAAAAACTACTTCAAATTACAGTTGCTTTTACTGTAACTCAATTTTTTTATTAACAAAAAAAAAACTTCTAAACGTCAAAAATGGTTAAAATTATTTGGAAATAATTCCTGCTGCATCCGACAATTCCAACTCGTTTAACACATTTTCTAAAAATTTCTAGAAAGTTACAAGTTTTTTTATAGACTAAAAACAACTAAATAAAACAACTGTTACTACAGTGTAGTAATTTTTTGTATTTATTTTTTAAAACGACTACAAAAAATAGTTGTTTGAGATTTTTCATACAAAAACAACTGAAATTGTAGTTGAAAACAACCACTACTACTTACTAAACAAATTACCGTCATGTAGTAACTGCAACAATTTTCTAAGTGTAAAGTATATCCTTTAACAACTTCCAAAATTTACTAGTTTTTCTGTAGAAATCCATTCCATTTAGAAATCCATTCCGAAATATTTATAAAAAGTTAAGGACTTTTACAACAACTTCTTTTCAAACTTTAAACCAAGTATTTTAAAATTGTCCAAATGTATTTTAAAAATGTCCAAATTTAGTTTAAAATTTTCCAAATGTATTTTAAAACTGTCCAAATATATTTTAAAATTGTCCCGATTAATTTTAAAATTGTCCAAATGTATTTTAAAATTGTCCCAATATATTTTAAAATTGTCCAAATGAATTTTAAAATTGTCCAAATGTATTTTAAAATTGTCCAAATGTATTTGAAAATTGTCCAAATATCTTTTAAATTTTTCCGAATTAATTTTAAAACTGTCCAAATGTATTTTAAAATTGTCCAAATATATTTTAAAATTGTCCAAATGTATTTCAAAATTGTCCAAATGTATTTTAAAATGGTCCAAATATATTTTAAAATTGTCTAAATGTATTTCAAAATTGTCCAAATGTATTTTAAAATTGTCCAAATGCACTTCAAAATTGTCCAAATGTATTTTAAAATTGTCCAAATGTACTTCAAAATGGTCCAAATGTATTTTAAAATTGTCCAAATGTATTTTAAAATTTTGAAAATGTAGATTAAAATTTTCCAATTGTATTTTAAAAATTTCTAAATGTATTTTAAAATTTTCCAATTGTATTTTAAAAATTTCCAAATGTATTTTCAAAAGTGTCCAAATGTATTTTAAAATTGTCCAAATGTAGTTTGAAATTTTCCAAACGTATTTTAAAATTTTCCAAATACATTTTAAAATTGTCCAAATGTATTTAAAATTGTCCAATTGTATTTTAAAATTTTCCAAATGTATTTTAAAATATTCTATATAGAATTATACATAGAATATTTTAAAAATACATTTGGAAAATTTTAAAATACATATGGACAATTTTAAAATATATTTGGACAATTTTTAAATACATTTGGAAAATTTTAAAATACATTTGGAACATTTTAAAATTCATTTGGACAATATTGAAAATATATTTGGAAATTTTTAAAATACAATTGGAAAATTTTAAAATAGATTTGGAAATTTTTATAATTTTTTTTTTTTAAAAATTACTAATTTTATAAAAATTACTAAAAATTTTTAAAAAATTAGTAGTAAAAATTTTTTAACCTTTTTTGAAATCAAAATATGGATTAAGTTAATCCTAAAGAACAAAAAACAAACCTTCTCTTCCAGATATCTATCCAGTTATTAATAAAAACAAATTTATTATTTTTTTTGTAATTTTTTCTTTATTTATTTAGTTGTTTAAATAATCATAATAATGAAATTATTTTCTTTTTTTATAATTCCTTTTGCTTACATTCAATTATTTTAATTTAAATATTTATTTACACCAAATTTTTATTTATTTTTTTTTTGTTTAATTTTTTGAGATATTTTGGGATTGATTTGAAAATTATGTGTTGTATGTATGTAGGGGATTTTGTTTAAGTTAAATGTTAAATTTTATTTAATAAAATCACATTTATGCACTTTTATTTGTTTACACAAGCGAAATATATATATAGAATATTAATTATTTTATGTTTTTTTTTTACTTTTTATCATATATATATTTTACATAATGAAACCACTACTTTTTTTATATTATAATTTAATTAATGATTTTTAAGATGTTAATTTAAATTTATTTGTTAAATTTATAATGGAGAAAAAAAATCTACTTTACAAGCTAAAGTTAAGATTTATTTAACTACGATTTTATGTTTTTTGTTTTGTTTTTAATATTTTGCTTTTTTAAATTGAGTTGTTTTAATTACACCATCACTTTTATTTTTAAAAATATATTTTAAGATTTTGAAAATATATCCCAAGTACAAAATGTAATATATTAAAACAGACTTCTTTTGATATGATCAAATATGAGTCATATATAAATGGATGTGATCAGATCTACTTCATATAAATTCATATCAGCTTTAGATATTTTTTATTGCGTTCCGTCAAATCTAAACTTTCGAATTTTGTGTCGTAATAGCTACCAAACGATGGCCATGGAATAGCTAATTGTGGGAAAATTTATAAAAAAAAATTGCAAATGCATCTTTAGTCGGCAACCAGGTGGTAAAAGTTGGAAAAAATTACGTTTTCGACCAAAATTCATATCCGAATTTTTTAACCAAATCCGGCACAAAAATTTGGAACTTATTATTATTTTTTATTTAAATTGGTCCCAAAAGTTGAAAATGTTATGTATGTTATCTAAGAAATAATAAAAAAATATAAAAACGCGATTTTTGTCGAAAAGTACTGATCAGCGATTTTGGTCCACAAATGCTGATACGCATTTATTGACCAAAATGGCGTTTTTATATTTTTTTAATATTATTCACATAACTTACTCAACATTTTCCAACTTTTAAGACCAATTGGGTAAAAAAAAAAATTTTTATGTTTAAAAATCAGCGTCTGTAAACCAAAATCGTTATTTTGGAATTTTTTAAATATTTTTTCCATAACGTACGCAAAAATTCTTGATTTTTGTGCCGGATTTGGTTAAAAAATCCGGACATGAATTTTGGTCGCAAAACGAAACTTTGATCGCTGGTTGCCTACTGAAGATGTCCTTGCAAAATTTTTTTCATAAATTTTCCCACAATCAGCTATTCCGTGGCCATCGTTTCGCAGGTATTACGACACGAAATTCGAAAGTTTAGATTTGACGTTACGCCCTAATAATCATATATTTTTAGATCCTCCATTTTTGGGATCAAATAATGATATATGACTCCGTATTACTTTTTTTTAGTCGGGTTTGCTTTAATAATAATTTTTTAGTCGGGTATCTGACAATTTGATATATATGCTCATTAGACTGGCATTTTTCTGTATGGCCAAAACAATTTTTCTCCAATTTTCAAAGTCCGGGCATTTTTTTATTCTACTAGGACTAGACCGGATGTTGTACAAATTTGAGATCAATCGGATTAAATTAACCCGTGGCGCCCGGCGGTCAAAGTTTTGGATTTTTGAAAAATTTAAAAAAAAAAAAAATAAAAAATTTAAATTTTTTTCGAAACATCATATTTGTTAATTTTGATGCGGTGAGCACGAATATAAAAAAAAAATAAAATCGGTCGAACGATTTTCGAGATATCGCCATTTGAAATTTGCAAAAAATGGCGGTTTTTTCCTACGTTCAAGAAATTTTTTAAAAAACATCACAATTTTTTTTTCCTCTGCCATTTCATAGAGCTTAAGACAATCTTTCATTTAAATCTAATTTGAGCCAAATCCGATCATTTTATCCAGTGGCGCCCTTCGGTCAAAGTTTGGGATTTTTGAAAAATTTCCACCAAAAATCCAAAACTTTGACCGAAGGGCGCCACAGGATAAAATGATCGGATTTGGTTCAAATTAGATTTAAAGGAAAGATTGTCTTAAGCTCTATGAAATGGCCGAGGAAAAAAAAATTGTGATGTTTTTTAAAAAATTTCTTGAACGTATATCTCGAAAACCGTTAGACCGATTTAAAAAATTTTATGACATTCATTTTCAGCAGGCCAAAATTAATTAAAATAATGTATCAAAAACATTTTTTTTGTTTTTTAAATTTTTAAAAAATCTAATTTTTTTTGGTGGAAACTTTGACCGAAAGGCGCCACGGGATAAAATGATCGGATTTGGCTCAAGTTAGATTTTAATGAAAGATTGTCTTAAGCTCTATGAAATGGCCGAGGGGAAAAAATTGTGATGTTTTTTAAAAAATTTCTTGAACGTAGGAAAAAACCGCCATTTTTGCAAATTTCAAATGACGATATCTCGAAAACCGTTCGACCGATTTAAATTTTTTTTTTGATATTCGTGCTCACCGCATCAAAATTAACAAATATGATGTATCGAAAGAAATAAAATTTTTTTTTTTTTTTAATTTTTCAAAAATCCAAAATTTTGACGGCCGGGCGCTGAAATTACCGAGTAAAATGTAGAAACCAAAAAAAAAACAGCTGATCAGAGCGGCACGAATTTATTTTGTGTTTTTCTTAGACTTTTTATACGAAATTTAAAATGTAATTGATTAATTAAATATTTAGAGATGCAGTAAAATTTTGTATAAGAAAACCGAGTGAAATCTATAAATAAAAAAAATATAAAAGTGTAGTATTCAAACATGTTTTTGTTATTTTTTCTGACTTTTTATACGAAATTTAAAATGAAAAGTTAAATGTATTACAATTTAAGGTTGGAGTAAAATTTTGTTTAAGAAAACTAAGTGAAAACCATAAAAAATGTGAAAGTGTATTTTTTTCTACCATGTATACTACAATCACGTAAATTAAATAAAATTTTTGTGACGTTTACATGTGACTCTAAAAAAATTTAAAAATATGATAATAGTGTAATATTCTTACCAGCGACCATAACAGTTATGAGATTTATTGAAAAAAATCAAATTTAATTGTCAAAAATATTTTTTCAAAGAAAAATTAAAAATAACAGTTTGAAATGATTTATATAAATATCTGTTCAAAATAACAGAAATAAAAAACTTTTATTTTTTATAACTGTTATTAAAAACTCTTTGAGCCTTAAAAAACTCGAGTTATTAAAATGAAACAACAATAAACACATGCAGAAGAATCCTATTAATATCTAATACTTCAATCATTGATTTAAAGATATAAACTTTGATTGATTTTTTTAAAAATAACTGTTATAACAGTTATTTACTCAAATAAATATAAAAAAAAAGTTATTTCAGATTGTTTGAACAAAAAATTTTTAATAACTGTTATTTTTTACTGTTATTGAAAAAATAAAAAAAAAATGTTATTGCAAATTTTAACACGGGACATCTCTAGAAGTCTCTTCATATATAAAATGCTAAATTTGGACAACATTCGTTTCATGATTTTTTTAAAACAAAATATATATATGTGTTCCTCTAACTCCCATTGGAGCATAGGGCGCCAAAAAAAAATTAAAACAAAAAGACACATAAAACTGTTATATTTGGTCTCTGATTCTTACATATATTTCTTATTTTTTTAGACTTTTTATACGAAATTCAAAATGAAAAATAAATTACTAATTTTATATTTACTAAAATGTATTCCAATTTAAGGTTGGAGTAAAATTTTGTTTAAGAAAATTAAGTGAAAACCATAAAAAAATGTGAAAGTGTATTTTTTCTACCATGTATACTACAATCACGTAAATTAAATAAAATTTTTGTGACGTTTACACGTGACTCTCTAAAAATATGAAAGTGTGGTATTCTAACATATTTTTGTTATTTTTTTAGAATTTTTACACGAAATTTAAAACGAAAAGGAAATTATTAATTTTATATTCAGGGTATTCTCTTCAGATTTTTTTGACCCTTGCAACAGTGCAATATTGCAACTTTTTTTTTAAAAAAATTTTTAGTAAAATTTTTATTTTACTATTACCTTTTATATGATGCGTAGTTGCAAGAAAAGATTTGGAATTTATTTTAATATAAACACAATTGCTTTTATTCACAAAGAAACAAGCAATAGAAGTTGCAATTTTGACATTGCGCAATTTTGCAAGACTAAAATTTCTGACGTGAACTCCATTATTAACTAAAATGTATTACAATTTGAGTTTGGAGTAAAATTTTGTTTAAGAAAACTAAGTGAAAATCATAATCATATGTGAAAGTGTATCATATGTGAAAGTGTATCTTTTCTACCATGTATACTACAATCACGTAAATTAAATAAAATTTTTGTGACGTTTACACTTCACTCTCCAAAAATTGAAAAATATGAAAGTGTAGTATTCTAACATGTTTTTGTTATTTTTCAGAATTTTTTTAAACGAAATTTAAAATGAAAAGTAAATTATAAATTTTATATTTACTAAAATGTATTACAATTTAAGGTTGGAGTAAAATTTTGTTGAAGAAAACTTTGTGAAAACCATAAAAAATGTAAAAGTGCATTTTTTCTACCATGTATACTTCAATCACGTAAATTAAATAAAAGTTTTGTGGCGTTAACATGTGACTCTAAAAAAATCGAAAAATATGAAAGTGTAGTATTTTAACATATTTTTGTTATTTTTTCAGACTTTTTATACGAAATATAAAATGAAAAGTAAATTATTAATTTTATATTTACTAAAATGTATTACAATTTAAAGTTGGAGTAAAATTTTGTTTAAGAAAACTTTGTGAAAACCATAAAAAATGTAAGTGTATTTTTTCTACCATGTATACTTCAATCACGTAAATTAAATAAAATTGTCACGTTTACACAGGACTCACTAAAAATTGTTATTAATGAAAAGTGTCATTAAAAAAATTATTAATGAAAAATTTCATAAAAATTAATTAAAATCAGTGTATATGGTCATAAAAAGAGATCTGTTTCTATATATTTCATTTCTTATACGAGATATTTCAAATTTTAAATTAAACTTTTTGGGTGTTTTTTTTTTGTTAAATTTTCTTGTTTTTTTTTTGTTAAGGGGGATTTTTAATAAAAAATTGGTCCTTGTTTTTTTTTTTTAACTGTTAATAAATTAGCAAATTAATTTATAATCTTTTTGTTTTAATCGTTTTTTTAACAAAGGCTTATTTGAAAAAAGCTGAATTTGTACTTGTAATTAAAATGGTTTTAATAAATTAAAAATTTGGAAAAAATAAAATACTTGTTTTGTTGTTTTTTTTTTTAATACATTTGTTTATTATTTTGTTTTTATAATTTTGTGTACATTTTTATAATTTTATATATTTTGTTTTTATTTTCTTAATATGGATAATTTTTTTTTTATATACAACTTATTATTTTAATTAAATTTATGCTTAAATACTTAAATTCTGTTCTTTTGCATACTTTTTTGAATATTTTTTTTGTTTTGTTTATAATATTTGAATTATTTTTTTTTTTTAAATTACAACTTATTATAAGTAATATATTTATATATATAATTTTAAGCATAATAGGTATTTTTTATAATTAATTATATAAATTTTTATGATTATTAAATATATACTTTTTTTTATTAAAATTATTTAACAATTGTAATGTTAGTTTAAAAAGGATAAAGAAAATTTAATACTTTGTACAAGTTGAAATATAAAAGAAAGAAAAATTAAAAACATTTCTTATAAAAAAATGATTTTTTTTTAAATAAAATTATAATAAAAATAATATTAAAAGAAAAAAATTTTATAAAACAAAAAACTCAAAAATATATAAAATTTAATAATTTTTTTTTTTAAACTTAATTGAAATTTTGTAAAAACTAACAAATAATATATAAAAATTGAAAATTATATTTGTTTTTTGTATAATTTTATTATGTTTTGTTTTTTTTTGTTTATATAAAGTTTTATATTTTTAAAATCACATTTCATTGTTTTCAAAATCGTTTTTCATTTTTCATAATTTTTGTTTGTTTAAGTTTTTTTAAAACATTTTAGTTTTTACTTTAATTTTGTATTTTTTTTATAGCTTTTTTGGGGTTTTAAGTTTTTTTTGTTTTATAAGCTGATTTTTACAAAATTTCAAATTTTTTTTGTTAGCTTTATAGTTTTATAATTTAATTGTTTTTTTTTTTTTTAAGGTTTGTTTAAATTTAATAATACTATTTACAATATATTTAAGTTGGGTTTTGGATTTTGTGTTTTTTTTTTTAATCATAAATTTTTCTAAATATTTTTTTTTTTGTCAGTTTTTAGATAAAATTTTGTAAGTTTTTTTGAAAAAATTTTAGTTGTTTTTGTTTGTTTTTAATCAAAAGGAAATTTTTTGTATTTACAGTGACATTTTTTTAAGTTTAAAGCATTACAAATTTATTTAATTCTCAATTTAATCAAATAAAGAAGCCAAAATATCTTCATTATTATTGTTATTGCTAGAGCCGCTGGAAGGTGGTGTATTTAAATCGGGTTGAGGATCTAAATATGATAAGATTTCCAAAGGATCAACATCCGAAAGGAGCTAAAAGTAAAGAAAAAATATAAAAATTTTATTAGATTTTAACTTTTTTATTATAAAATTTTTTCTTACCCTCCTTCTACACCTTCCATAATTATGTAGACATAAAGCAACAAGCACACACAAAACAATAACAAATTTCTGTTTGTTGTTTTGTGTGTGTTTGTTACTTAATGTCTACATAATTATGGAAGGTGTAGCAAGAGGGTTAGATAAAAGTTTAAATTGCTACACAAATTTGTTACAAGTTATGTCATGTTTCTACACTCAAAAAATTTCATGCATAAAAATACGAAGTATTATTTCAAAAATTTTTTTCGTACATATTACGAAATTCTTGTACATATTACAAAATTTTTGTTATTTTACGAAAACTTGGAATTTCGTAAAAATACAAATTTCGTTTATTTTACGAAGTACATTTCGTAGCCAAAAAAATACGAAATATTTCGTATCTTAACAAAATATTTCGTAATTTAACAAAATATTTTTGGAAAAAAAATCACAAAATCAAGGGGTTTGATTTATTTATCTGAATTACTTGATTTAACAATTAAAAAATGAAATAACAAAAATTTGTTCCTTCTTTTTTTAATTTCTGTTTACGGTCTCTAATTTTAAATTATTTCCAGCATAACACAAAGTCAATTCAGCCAAGATATATTTTTTTTCGTAAAGAAACCACTTTAAATTACTAAAATTATTAAAAAGTAGGTGAATGGTGAAAGAGTACTCCTGAATCGAGCACATTATTAGTAAAAATCGAAATTTCGTGTAATATGTGAAAAATACTTTGTAATTTTACAAATTATTTTGTAAATTTATGAAATTTGTTTCGTAAAATTACTTATTATTTCATAATTCTACGTAATATTTCGCACCTTAACGAAAGTAAATTCGTATTTACAAAAAAACTTCGTAATATATACAAAAATATTTTTTTCAACGAAAAATTTCGTAATTTTACGAAATATTTTGTAAAAATAAACTTAATTGGTTTTTACAAAAAAACTTCGTAATATGTACAAAAATATTTTGTATTTTCATATTTCGTTATTATACAAAATATTTCATAATTATACAAAATATTTCGTAACTTTACGCAATATTTTTGTAAAAATAAACATAATTCGTATTTACAAAAAAAACTTCGTAATATGTACAAAAATATTTTGTAATTTCACGAAATATTTCGTAATTATACAAAATATTTTGTAGTTATACAAAATATTTCGTAGCTTCACGAAACATTTTCGTAAAAATAAACATAATTCGTATTTTCAAAAAAAAACTTCGTAATATGTACGAAAATATTTAGTATTTTCACGAAATGTTTCGTAGTTATACTAAATATTTCGTAAATTTACGAAATATTTTCGTATTTATTTCGTAAATATTACTAAAAAACTTCGTAATATTTACGAAGTGCCATAGGTAAATATTACGAAATATTTCGTTCCGGCAAAACCACGAAATATTTCGTACAATATACGAAGTATTTCGTTCATTTTACCTATGAAATTTTTTGAGTGTATGTATTCCAGAATTTCAGATATATTAAAAATTAGCATAATTGTATTGAAAATCTTTCTTGTCACACAAAAAAGTGTATGTTTCTTTCTATTTCCGAATTTTGTGAATATTCATATATTTTTAAAACATTAACATGTGAGAGGGCTAAATTTGGCTGTGCCGAATCTATTTTACCCTCCAAGGTGACAGGGACTTTTTTAGGGGGGGGGAGGCGCGGTGAGTTGGTGGACTCCTTGCCCCTCGTGGTTTATGTTTACAAGTTCATTTAATTCTGCTTTGTGCACTCAAGTATTATAAAATTATCATTATTTTAAATATTTATTTTATTCACGCCCTCAAAAGTGGGCGGACCAAAAAAAGCGAAATGTTTTTAATCCCATGGGTACAAGAGCAGGACTTTGAACTTCTGCAAAAATAAAAATGTTTAACAAAAATACAAAAAAAACTTATAAAAAATTGCATTTTTGAGAGGTTGGTATAGTTCTTCAAGTGGGAACTTTTTCCCCCTAGTCCGATTTTGCCCATTTTCGAACATAACCTGTCTAGGATCATAACACATATTTGTGCCTAACTTGAGGAGTTTAGTTTTTTTATTTTGGACTGCATCGTGTTAACTACGGACGGAAAAAACTGTAGTCCTTGAACGTTTTTTTAGTCCTTTAGTCCTCAGAATTTTTTATTTTTATACCCTCCACTTAGTGATAGAGGGTATATATAAGTTTGTCATTCCGTTTGTAACTCATCGAAATATCGGTCTGCGACCCCATAAAGTATATATATTCATGATCCCCAATCGATTTTAAGACATTCTAGCTATGTCCGTCTGTCTGTCTGTGGAAATGGTGATCACGGCCAAAATATTACACGGAGATGACTCAAACTTAACATATATATTGGAAGTTCTCCCAAGAAGTTTGGTATTGCATTTGAGCGATATCGGTTTAGCGGTTCAAAAATTATGAACGAAAATGTAAGGACACCTCAAAAATTTTAGTACATTCAACATAACCTAAAAATACAAAATGCTTTAATTCGGCTGCTGGTTGACATATGTGAACATAATTGTGACACAAATGGTATTTGAACAAGTACGAACATATTTTTTTGACAAAAAACGAAAAAAATCGCGGATTTTTTTTTACCAAAAAATTTTTTCGCGGAAATTTTTTTCAAAATTTTTTTTTTTCAAAAGTAATTTCCTTTTAAAAAAGTTTTTTGCTATAATCTTTTTAAAATTGTGGAGGGTATCACTACATTCGGCAAGGCCGAATTTAACTTTTTTACTTGTTTAGTCCTTTAGTCCTTAGAATTTTTTTTTTTATTTAAAATTTCATCTACTTACATTCAAATCATTAGCAGCATCAGAATTATTCATATTTGAAGGATCAAAACTATTTAATTCAGCATTTAAATCACCCTCATTGAGATTCACCAAATCCGAGGATTGTGAATTTATTAAAGAATTTATAATTTGCTCTTGTTGTGACTGTTGTTGTGATTGTTGTTGTGATTGTTGCTGACCATCTTGTTGACTACTGCCACCAGTAGACATGCGATTATTAGGAGTACCAGGAGTTTGTGGTGAATTATGATTACTTGAATTGTTACCATTCGGTGTACCATTATTCATGGGTTCATTATGTGCTGAACTAACTGAGGGAGGACCGCCGGGTGTCATAGGATGACTGGCACCGCCAGGAGTATGAGGTGTATGCGGGGTATGAGGCATCTGCAAAAAAAAAGAGGAAAACAAAAAATGTTAATACACCCAAAAAAATATTAAAAAAAATGCAAGTTTTTTATTTAATTCAAACGATAAAGTTTGAATGGATAAGTTACCTAAGTTTTTTTTTTGCAGTAAAAACTTAGGTAATTTACGGAAAACACACTTTGTCGTTTGTAATTAAACAAAAATCTGCAAAAAAATCTGCAAAAAAACCCTAAAACTAAAAGGAACTTTAAATAAAGTTTGGTTGATGATCCTTTTTTTATTAAATTTTATAAAAGTATTTTATTTTCTTCTTAAAAAGTTTTAAAATTCTTTAAAAATCAATTTACCTGATCATTTAATGATTTCTCCATGGCGTTTAGTTGATCCAAGGGCTCATTTAAATGTGTCATAGAGTTATTTTGATGATTGGAATCTTGCTGTTGCTGCTGTTGCTGTTGCTGCTGCATATCACTAGGTGTTTGTGGATTATTAAAATTATCAAAACTATTGCGATTACCAACACTAAAAAAAATACATAAAAAAATTATACAAAAAAATTAGTTAAACTGTTATATTTTTATAGCAAAATTTCATTTAAAATATTACAGATATTTTTGTAAATAAATTGTTAATTCAAAAATTATTTTTTGTTGTTTTTACTAAGTAAAACAATAATTTTTTGTTATGAATAGTAATCAAATTTAAAGCATATTAATAAAATAAGAAGCGGGACAAAAATTGCTGGGGAAAACAATAAAAGTTCTCAAACAATTTGGTTTACCAAAATAATTTAAACGTTAAAGGGATTTTTGATAAATTACATAAGTTTTTAGGTAAAAACTTATGTAATTAGGCAAACACACACTTAATTGTTTTTAATTAACCAAAGACTGGCACAGTTCTGTGTTAAAAATAAATTTAAAAAAAAATATTTTTTGCATATAATTTCATAATTTTCATAATTTTATATGTTAAAATTGTTTTTAATTAAATAATTAATAAACTTGATTAATTTTTGTAATTGATTTTTGAACAGTTAACATTTTTTATTAATCTAAGCAAATTTTTAATTAGTATTTAATTTAAAAAAATATTCCAAATGGCGCCCAATGTGGGGCGACCGACAATCAGGTGATGGGAGTTTTTCAGTTTCAAAACTCTACTAAAACAATAAAATTTTATATGTTTTTGGATTCATTGATCAGTTAATTAAATTTACAACTACATTTTCAAAAAACTCTTTTTTTGAGCAAAATTGCATCAAGGAAGAATAAATATCAATTCAATATTTATATTAAAATTGTTTTCAATTAAATAATTAATTATCTTGATCAGTAACATAATTAATATTTAAACAATTAACATTTTTATTGATATAATAAAAATTTTTGTTAATAGTATAAAATTCAAAATAAAAAAAAAAATACTCAAAATGGCGCCCAATGTGGGGCAGCCGACAATGTAATGAGAGTTTTCTTCAGTTTTAATACTCTGATAAAACAATAAAATTGTAAAAGTTTTTGGGTTAATGCAACAGATTAGTTAAATACACTATGTTTTTTGAGAAAAAACTTAGGCAATTTTTACAAGAAACAGTATCGATTTTAATAAATTTGAATAATTTTTTGTATCAAAACTTTTGATTCAAAAAACCCACATCATCTTACTTGATTTTGATAATTTTGTTAAACGACTGAAATCAATCATTTTTTTAATTGGTTAAACGAATTCTTTATTAAAATCAAATTTTGTCTAAATTTTTTTTTAAATTTGAGCTCGTGCTAATTTACTAACATGCTTTGTTAATTTTTTTTTTTTTAGTAAATTTTGCTTGTTTTAACAATTTTTTTTTCATTAAAGATACTAGCAACTTTTATTTTCATTTACTAACAATTTTGTTTGTACTTACCTATTGTTGCCACCTTGATTTGGAGCACTACCACCACCAGCCATCATATTACCACTAGCAATTGAATTCATATCATGACAATTGTATGGACTCATCGCTTGCGTATTATCCCAGGTGGGTAATTGCGTAGAACCGGGTGACATCACCTTAGCCATATCATCACTGAAATTCTCCTGTTTAATAGCCGGTAAGCTCATGCCACCACCACTATTACCCGGATTGCCGGAAGATGAAGGACCGTTGGGACCACCTCCCACACCACCACCGTTATTGCTATTTGGGCTACCTTGTATATTACCCTGAACAGCTCTCCAATTGGCTGACGAATCAATGACCACCTCTTCAACATCTGTATTGCTGAGTGTATTTAAAATGGCCCAGTAATACTGATCGATTTCTAGACTTTCTGTTAAAGCAGGTTTACTACATTCCGGACAACGCCATGTTCCGCGCTCACAATTCATCATTAGATAACCTTCTAAATCGAAGCACTGGACATGTTTGCATTCTAAACCACGGGCCGGTAAACGTATTCGAGATTTCATAATCGGACATTTCAATGAGATCTTTGCACATTTATTAGGATCATTGACATTGTTGACGTTGTTGCTGGAACCATCGGGATTTTGTGAGTTTGGACCACCACCCACCATACCAATGGCAAAGTACCGCTTAATCTTAGCTACACTATGTTCCAATGGCAGAAGATTACGTTTGTGTAAACTTTGCATAACTTGCCGCACAGATGGTCGATGGACTAGTTGTAAAACGAATAAGTGGGACTAGAAGGGGAAAAGAAATTGAATAAAAAAAATTATAAAACCGTATAATAATTATTATAAAAACTATAAATATGTTATAAATATAATGAAAAATTTTATTATGTCTGATCAAAACGTTCATTAAAGCTTTTGTAATAGAAATTTTCATAAAATTTTCGAGGTTTTTATTTATTTTGTGAAACTTTTCATAAAATTTTATTTATTTTATAAAAAAGCGTTTTATGTGCTTCATTTTTCTTTCAGGGTACTGATAAAATTTGTAATACCTGAAAGCTTTCATAAAAGCTTTTGTAATAGCAAATGCATTTATTTACTAAAAGTAATTTATAAATGTTTATGTATTGCTTTTTTCTTTCAGTGTTTGGAAGTTTTTGAAAGCTTTCATAAAAGCTTTTATAATAGCAAATGCATTTATTTACTCAAAGTATTTTATAAATATTTATGTATTGTTTTTTTCTTTCAGTTTAATGTAAATTTTCGAAATTTTCATAAAGGCTTTTATGATAACAAATATCGGCACATTCATGCAATTTTTAGTTTCAATTTTACAAAGATTAAAGTTTTACTAAAAGCATTCATTAAGCTTTTATAAAAGCTTTTTGAATTTTTGAAACTTTTAATTTAATTTATGAAACTTTTAATTAAAGTTTCATTATCTTTTAAGTTTTCATAAAAGCGTTTTTTAATAAAATCGTCACATATATACAACTTTTAATTAAAATTTCATATTTTTTTTTTTTTAAATTTAGTGATGTCATAAAAAACTTTTAAAAATTCTATATAATTCTGAAAGCATTTATAAAAACTTATAAATTACAAACAGTCCTTTTGCCATTCAGTATAGAATTTCGTAACATCCAAAAGCTTTCAAAAAAGCTTTTTTAATATCAAATATCGCCACATTAATGAAACAAAAAGTTCATCATATCGTATAAAAATATTCTAAGAAGCTTTTATAAGTTTTCTAAACTTTATGAAAATTTTCTTAAAAAATTCCTAAAAAATAATAAAATTTTTTTCATAAAAGCTTTTTTAAGTTTTCTAAAATTTATGAAAAGTTTTTCTTTGAAAAATATTTAACATGTTATAAATTTTCTTTTATTTGTTTTTTTTTTTAAATACTTACACAACAGCAGGAACTAGCGGTTAGTTGTAAAGTATTACGTCCCGGTTGACAAACAGCTTTTAAATACAGCGGCCTTAAAGCTTGACCGGTCTTTTCGGAACGTTCTATATTAAGAGGGGTAGCATTAGCCGATACAGTAACCGTATGTGGCCAATTGGTATTCATTTGTCGGTCATCTTGATGGAAGCATTTTAATTGGAGTTCCAAATCCGATCTAAAAATAATAAAAATTCAATAAAAAATTTAAGTTTTTGTAAAAAAAAAAAAATTCTTAAAAGTTTAAAATTTTGATCAAAAATTAACACAAAATTTATTTTTTTTTTGAAACTTACCGACACATGAGGGTATTGTAAACATTTTGCTTAAGGTGGAATACATGATTGCTAACGGAAAGATTGTGCAATAAACGGAAAGGTGGAAGTATAATGCCATCACGTACTGGGAATGTCAGTCTCATTTCTTCACCTAAAACGAAATTAAAAGGAAACACAATATTATTATCAAGAATTTTTACAATTTTCTAGAAATGAGGCAAAACTTACAATTATCCATTTGAGGTTTGATATCAGGATTTGGACTGACATAGGGTACACTGCAGGCGGGCGTTAATGGAGGTGTTGGATTGCCAGGAACTGGACTATGTTGATAATTTTGTTGAAAACTAAAACAAGTTTTTAAAAACACTTAATTAACACCAAATTTTTAAAATTTATTGAAAAGTGTTTAAAACTTACCCTTGATTTTGATAGGGATTACCAGAGCTTGAAGCAGAGCCGGGACCAGCCGGACACATGCCACCAGCAGAGCTGCCACCTCCCATACCCATACCAGGTTGAGAACCAGGATAAAATTGTTGTTGTTGAGAATGATGAGAACTAGGGCCATAACCGCCGCCACCAGTAAAACGTTGCATAGTAGTTATACAGCCACCGGGGCCCATACTTCCCCCAGGTCCCATGCCTCCTGGACCCATACCACCAGGACCCATGCCACCAGGACCCATACCACCAGGACCCATACCACCAGGACCCATGCCTCCAGGACCCATACCACCAGGACCCATGCCGCCAGGACCCATACCACCAGGACCCATGCCTCCAGGACCCATACCACCAGGACCCATACCTCCCGGTCCCATACCACTCATACTGCCACAATTACCAGGCCGGCCATAACCCGCCATGGGACCGGTTCTACCATAACCAGCTTGCATTGGCAATGGTACACCATTACTTGTCTGTGGATGCATTTGTCCGCCGCCATATGGCATGCCACCGCCCTGTTGTTGAGGAACATTTTGAGAATTCATGGGATACATGCCACCACCTCTCTTTTGTGCCGCATGCATTTGTGGATTGGGATAGGGGGTCATGCGTCTTTGATTATAACCACCATTGGCCATACCTTGCATTTTAGCCATTGGATTCATAGCACTCATTTGTTGTTGCTGATGTAAAGACATATTACTGGCTGATCCACCAGGACCCATGCCACCGGGCTGCATGCCACCCATGCCGCTCATAGACATACTTTGCATTTGATTCATGGGAGACATCTAAAAATAAAAAAGTAACACAAATTTATTAAAAAAAAAGTTTTAAAACAAGAAAATTTTAAAGTTAAATTTAAACAGGGTTCTAAAAGGGGGATTAAAAAAACCCGCCTTTACAATTTTATATAAATTTCAGTGAATATTATCGAGTGTAATTTTTGCTGAAAACAACTACAATTGAATCTGATTTTTTGCTAACTAAATTGGTTAAGTGTTGTGAGTTTTTACAAATTTTACAGAATTATGTTACTTAATTCTGAAAACTGCTTAAAACGTTTGCTGAATTTTCAAAAAAAGTGCTTTGCTGAATTTATTAATTGCAGCAACTAGTTTTTACTGTCAGTGTAATTAATTTGCCTTAAAAATAAAGTTTTAAAATGTAAAGCTTTTAAAAAAGCTTTTATTACAACTTTAGTTTAAACTGTCATACAGTGCTGCCAGATAAATGCATAGACATTTTATATTAGAGATGGGCACAAGGGCAGATTAGAGCGTGATTCACGCGTGATCACGCGTGCGTGTGACTGAATTCAATTTTACTCACGTGATTGTGAGTGAGTGTGAGCAGGGGAAAAAATTGCCTGAGTGAGTTTGCGTGAGTAAGATATTTGCGTGAGTGAGTGTACGTGAGTCGATTTTTTGCGTGAGTTTGCGTGATTTATTTTCTCTTCATATTTCCCTTCGTACCAAAAAAACTAACAAACAAATTTAAAATTTTTGCTAAACTTAAGATTTTGTCCGAAAAAAGCAAAAAAAATAAAATTTCACTGAACTTTAAATTTTGCTTAAAATTTTGTAAGTTTTTTAAATTTAAATTTTTAAATTTTTTTTTTGTATAAATAAGAGTTTCGTGAGTGTGAGTCAACGTGAATGTGAGTGAAGCTTGTGTGAGTGCACGTGAGTGTGAGTTGTATTAAATTTACTCACGTGATTGTCAGTGAGCACTGTTGCCAAGTTGGAGGTTTTCCCGCTAAATCTAGCGCTTTTTGTTTGGATTTAGCGGTGGAAAATTGGTTTTAGCGGGAACTGTGTTTTAGCGGGAAAATCTAGCGCTTTTTGTTTGGATTTAGTGGGAAAAATTTAGAGGTTTGTTCCAATTTTTTCAATCGAAAACGCCAAGTTTCTTGAGTTTTAGCGCTTTTTTTGTAACTTAGCGGGAGAATTTTTTATTTTCCCGCTAAATTTTTTTCGGCGGTTTCTTGCGCGTTTTTAGTGAAAAGTAAATTTTCGTAGAAAAAATTATTTGGAGGTTTTTTTGTAAATTTTTCTTTTTTGTCAATCAAAAATGCCAAGTTTTCGGTTTTAGCGCTTTTTTTCGTCCTTTAGCGGGAGAATTTAAAATTTTCCCCGCTAAATTTATTTTTGGCGGTTTCTAGCGCTTTTTTAGTGAAATATAGAGGTTTTTGGTTAAAAATAGTTGGCAACAGTGTCAGTGAGTGTGAGTAGAAAAAATATGCTCGTGAGTGAGTGTGCGTGATTCAAAAATTCCTGTCGTGAGCGTGAGTGAGTCAAAAATAACTCACGCACCCATCTCTATTTTATATATAATGAGAAAAACATTTATTACGATTATTTGAAATTTTTTTCGATTAATCGCCTCCAAAAAACCGAATAATACATTTAAGTGATTAATCCGAATAATCCATTATCCGATTAATCGATAATGTGACAAAAAAGCTCACAGACTAAACAATAGCGACAATTATGACAGGTGTCAAAAAAGAAATCTTAAATCATATGATTCTAGCGATTATAAAATTTAATTGACATTGACAAAGTAATAAAACTAGATCGTAATTAGAGTGGAAAGCGAGAAAAACAATTTATTTATTAAAGATTTATTTTCTTTTGTAGTTTTTCGATTTTTATTATTTTTTTTAATATTTTTTTTTAAATCAACAAGTCGAACTCAACTCCTAACCTAAATTGTATCAGATATATTAAACAAATTTCCCTTTAGTTGGCAACACTGTTTCCATGCATAGTTACGCAGGCTTATTATCCGAATAATTATCGATAGGATTGAAAAACTTACAACACAAGCTCACAGACTAAACAGAAGCGACACTTATGACAGGTGTCAACAAAAAAACTTAAATCATATGATTTTAACGATTATAAAATTTTATTGACATTGACAAAGTAATAAAACTAGATCGTAATTAAAGCGGAAAGCGAGAAAAACTATTTATTTATTAAAGATTTTTTTTCTTGTAGTTTTTCGATTTTTATTATTTTTTTTAATAGAATCAACAAGTCGAAATGAACTCCTAACCTAAATTGTAGCACATTCATTAAACAAATTTCTTTTGAGTTGGCAACACTGTTTCCATATATAGTTACGCAGGCTTATTATTGTAGTTTAAAATATTTCTTAACCAATATGACACTGAATCGTAAACAAAATAAGCAAAAAATATGTACAAATAGTAATTAAAGGTATAGCAAGTATTTACATAAAAAAAGATTCATGATTGTATTATATACCCGTAAATAGTTGGTGTTTGTGTGTCCAAATGTATGTGCATGAACACTCAGAAAAAAAATTATTACAAATATAAAAATGATAATATCAGGTCTAATCTGCTCATATCTTGTTATATATAATTGTATCTGATCAGATTTATGAGATCTTAAATTTGTTTTTCAACTTTGACACCTGCTCAGATCTGAGAAAATGAAGATTTTATCTGATATAATTATATAAGAGCAGATCACATACGATCAGAGCATATCAGACCAGATCTAATCCACTTTCTGTGTGTTTTATGTTTAATTCTAAAAGTTCATTCCATTCTAGCAGTTCGTTCAATTCTAGAAAATTTAAAACAACTTTTCAATGATCTTTGAAAAATTTTTTCTAATAAATTTTTTTTTTGAGTGTGTATAAATATAAGTTGGGGATATGTAAAGCAACGTAAACTTGGCATGTGGCAAATAATTATTATTGCTATTGAAAATATAAAAAAAAAATGCATCTACTCAGTTAAAATAGACATAATACAGATTTATATTAGTACGTATTTATAAATTTATATTTAAACGAACGAACGTTTATATATAAAATATTAAAAAAAGACAGCAGCAACAACATGCGATGTTAGCAATATTAATTTTTTTTTGTTCAATTTTATATTTTTTTGTTTATAAGTATTAGCTACAGGTGCGTATTGAGATAAATTTTTAGGGGAATGAGTTTAAAAAATCAAAATTTTTCAAAAATTTTCAAAATATATTTATGGGTCTAATTATATCTACACCATTTACAGATGTAATTCGTAAAAGATCAATTTCGAAGATTCTACACTTAGAAAATTATTGCAGTTACTACATGCTGGTCATTTGTGTAGTAAGTAGTAGTTGTTGTTTTTAACTACAACTTCAGTTGTTTTTGGGTGAAAAATCTCAAACAACTGTTTTTTGTAGTTGTTTTAAAAAATAAATACAAAAAATTACTACATTGTAGTAACAGTTGTTTTATGTAGTTGTTTTTAAACTATAAAAAAAACATATAAATAAAATAACCGAGCTCGAGGTCTGTTGTTGTTGTAAATAATCTTTATTTTACTACTCCAATATTTCGAAATATTTAGTAAAATAGTAAAATAAAGATTATTTACAACAACAACAGACCTCGAGCTCGGTTATTTTATTTATATTACAAATTAAAGGTCGAATAAATACAACATTTAATCTATAAAAAAAACTTTAATTTTCTAGAAATTTTTAGAAAAACGGATGTGTTGGACTATTTGGAAGTTTCAGATGCAGCAGAAATTATTTTCAAATAATTTTAACCGTTTTTTAAGTTTAGAAGAAAATTCAGATAATTTGAGTTACAGTAAAAATAACTGTAATTTGAAGTAGTTTTTACCGTTTTTTGTAGTTGTTAATTGATAGTTAAAAACAACAACAATTTTTGGTTGATTTTACCGTAAAATGTAGTGGACGCCAAAACAACAGCAAATGTAGTAGTTTTAACTGTCTTTTGTAGTGGAATCTACCGTCATAATTTTTTGAGTGTACTTGTAATTCGAAGATTCCATTTGAAATTCGAAGATTCCATTTGTAATTCGAAGATTCTAATTGTAATTCGAAGATTATACTTGTAATTCGAAGATTCTATTTGTAATTCGAAGATTCCATTTGTAATTCAAAGATTCTAATTGGAATTCTAAAAATATCAACTGAACTCCCATTGATATTTTACGAAAAACAATTGGAATTTTCGAATTACAAATGGAATCTTCGAATTACAAATATAATCTTCGAATTACAAATAGAATCTTCGAATTACAAGAAGAATTTTTAAATAACAAATGGAATCTTCGAATTACAAATGAGGGGGTTAGAGCACAAGGGGTTCAAGTGCCTTATATTTGATAATGAGAAAAAAGAGGTTAAAGTTAAATTGCAATAAAAAATGTTAGATGGTATCTATAATATTATTTTTTAGTTAATAGAGATCCTGAGATATATTTTAATCTAACAAGTTAAAAAAATACCGTCTTTTACACCCTTTTGCACCCAAAAATTGCATCTGAAGTAAGTAAGTCGCACTTATACCCCTTGTGCTCTAACTTTTATTTATAAATTTGTAAATTCGTAAAAGGAAAACCACATTTTATTAAGAAAATCTGTAATGGTTCTTTGTTTAATTTTTTAGTCGTCATAATCAGATTCCATGACATCATTGGGATCATCTTCATCTTCATTAGGGCATCCTGTCAAATGTAAACTTTCGAATTTCGTATCATAATACCTGCCGAACGATGGCCATGGAGTAGCTAATTGTGGGAAAATTTATGAAAAATTTTTGCTAGGTCATATTCAGCCGGCAACTAGCGGTCCACAGATGCTGATTTACAAACATACAAAATATGTTTAACCAAATTCCTCTTAAAAGTAGCAAAATGTTGAGTATGTGAAAAATATAAAAATAAAAACACGATTTTGGGCCAAAAATGCTCATAAGCATCTGTGGACCAAAATCTCTGATCAATTTTTGTGAACCAAAATCGTGTTGTTATACTTTTTTAATATTTTTTAGATAATATGCTTTATATTTTACAACTTTTGGGACAAATTTGGATAAGAAAAAAAATTGTGCTGAAAAATCAGCATCTGTGGACCAATATTTTTTTTTTTTTTTTAATGTGCTCGATTCGGGAGTACTCTTTCACCATTCACCTACTTTTTAAAAATTTGATATCCTTTCGAATTTTAAGATTTTTAAATTTTTCCTTGTAATTATTTAAGATATTACTATATTTTAACAAGAAAAAAAATTTAAAATCTTGAAATTCAAAAGAATATCAAATTTTTAAAAATTTGGTGAATGGTTAAATAGTACTCCCGAATCGAGCACAATATTTTTCCTACGCATTTAGCAGTTGTACGCAAGAACTCCTAATTTTTGAGCCGGATTTGGTCAAAATATTCGGACATGAATTTTGGTCGAAAAGCGCCATTAAATTGCAATAAAAAATGTTAGATGATATCTAGTATATTATTTTTAAGTTAATAGAGTTCCTGAGATATATTTTTATCTAACAAGTTAAAAAAGTACCGTGTTTTACACCCTTTTGCACCCAAAAATTGCATCTAAAGTAAGTAAGTGGCACTTATACCCCTTGTGCTCTAACTTTTTTTTATAAATTAGTAAATTCGTAAAAGGAAAACCACATTTTATTAAGAAAATGTGTAATGGTTCTTTGTTTAATTTTTTAGTCGTCATAATCAGATTCCATGACATCATTGGGCTCATCTTCATCTTCATTAGGGCATCCCGTCAAATCTAAACTTTCGAATTTCGTATCATAATACCTGCCGAAAATTATTTAACCAAATCTGGCTCAAAAATTAGGAATTTTTGAGTACTTTATGGGAAATTTTTTTTAAAAATTCCACTTTTGGTCCACAGATGCTGATTTTCAAACATAAAAATTATTTTTAACCAAATTGGTCTTAAAAGTTAAATTTTAATAATTGCTTGGAGCACAAGGGGTTTAAGTGCCTTAAATTTAATAATGGGAAAAAAGAGGTTATAGTTAAATTGCAGTAAAAAATGTTAGATGATATTTAGAATATTATTTTTTAGTTAATAGAGATCCTGAGATATATTTTAATCTAACAAGTTAAAAAAATACCATATTTCACAAATACAAGCACCCAAAAATTGCCTCTGAAGTATGTAAGTGGCACTTATACCCCTTGTGCTCTAACTTTTTTTATAAATTTCTAAATTATGAAAAGAATGTTAGTTATTTGTAAAAGGAAAACCACATTTTATTACAAAAGTCTTTAATGGTTCTTTGTTTAATTTTTTAGTCGTCATAATCAGATTCCATGACATCATCGGGCTCATCTTCATCTTCATTAGGGCGTCCCTTGAAATCTAAACTTTCGAATTTCGTGCCGTGATACCTGCCGAACGATGGACATGGAGTAGCTAATTGTGGGAAAATTTATGAAAAATTTTTGCAAGGTCATTTTTAGTCTGCAACCAGCGGTCAAAGTTTAAAAAATTACGTTTTTGGACCAAAATTTATATCTGAAATATTTAACCAAATCTGGGTCAAAAATAAGGAACTTTTGCGCGTTTTATGGGAAAAATATTTAAAAAATTTCAAAATTGCGATTTTGGTCCACAGATGCTGATTTATAAACACAAAAAATATTTTTAACCAAATTTGTCTTAAAAGTCGAAAAATGTTGAGTATTTTATGTGAAAAATTTTAAAAATAAACCCACGATTTTGGTCCAAAAAAGCTGATTAGCATCTGTGTATCAAAATCTTTGATCAGCATTTTTGAACGAAAATCGTGTTTTTTATATTTTTGTAATATTTTTTAGATAACTTGCTTTACATTTTCCAACTTTTGGGACCAATTTGGATAAAAAAAATAATATTTATGTTAAAAATCAGCATCTGTGGACCAATATTTTTTTTTTTTGGGATTTTTTTTTATTTTTCCTATTATGTACGCAAAAATTCCTAATTTTTGAGCCCAATTTGGTCAAAAAATTCGGACATGAATTTTGGTCGGAAATCGCCATTTTTTCACACTTTAACCGCTGGTTAAAGACTGAAGATGCTTTTGCAAAATTTGATTACTATTACTACAAGAACTTCTCGGAATTCAACCACTTGTCCAAGTGAAAAACTAAATTTTAATAATTGCTTGGAGCACAAGGGGTTTAAGTGCTCATATACCCCTTGTGCTCCAAGCAAAACTGGTATTTTAGTAACAAGAGCTAGAAATGGTCGCCATATCTCGCTAACGGATAAGAATTTCACATTCACCTCTTGTGCTCTGAACTTCTGTGAACTTCACCTACTAATTCCATATGTTAACTCAATTTTTTTAAAAAAGTCACTTGAACCCCTTGTGCTTTGACCCCCTCAAATAGAATCTTCGAATTACAAATACAATTGATCTTTTACGAAGTACATCTGTAAATGGTGTAGTTAAATTTGAGCAGATCTTTTATATCTCAAATAGAGATCTTAAATTCGAGATCTAATTAGATCTGATCTTATCGATGTACTCAATTTGATATAGACAAAATAAAATATAATCAATCAGAATACAATCCTGATCCACAGACTAAATAGACGTGACACTTATGACAGATGTCACGAAATAAATCTTGAAATCTTTATGCCTTAAAAGAAAATAGATGTTTAATTTGTTTGTATAATTATTTATAAAGATTTTATATATTTAGTAAAAGTAAGCTAAAAATCGCTTTGTTTTTCTCGCAAATCACTTTGAGAGAAAACAAGTAAGTGTTAAATTCGGCTGTGCCGAATCTTTTATACCCTCCAACACGTTTAAAATTAAAAAAAAAAGTCGCAGGGGCGTCTTATTTTTTGGTGGGGGTCCGCGGAGTTGGTGGGGGACACCTGTACCCCCGCTATATATGATAACAAATTATTTGATTATGATATTTACGCTTAAAAAATAAATTTTTATCGTTATTTTTAACTTTTATCGGTTTTTTAATTTCTATAATCACGCCTCCAAATGGAGGCGGCCTGAAAAAATCGAATTTTCTAACCCCCTTGGTCCAAGCGCAGGTCTATGAACATAATACGGCATGCAAATGTTACATTTGTTGAGCTAAAATTAAAAAAAAACTCGTAAAAATATCGTATTTTCAGGGGTCGTTTTAGTTCTTCAAGGGGGAACTTTTCCCCCCTAGTCCGATTTTGCCCATCTTCGAACTTAACCTCAACAGTAACATAAGAGATATTCTTGCCCAATTTCAGGGGTCTAGCTCTTTTGGTTTGGACTGCATCGTTATATCTACAGACGGATGGACGGACATCGCTAGAATGTCTTAGATTCTATAATGGATCAATATTTCATATACTTTTTGGGGTCCCCGACCGATACTTCGATGTGTTACACACGGAATGATAAAGTGAGTATGCCCCCATACTGTGGTTGGAGGGTATACAAATTATCGGTTAAAATTTTAAATTAAATCTATTGATCAAAAAAATTTAAATGAGTCAATCAATGTTTTGATTTACATTTTTGTTATTTTCTTTAACTGTCGAATTACAAATTTTCAACATACCAGATTTTTATACCCTACACCACTATGTGGTACAGGGTATAATAAGTTTGTTCTGATATTTGTAACTACCCGAAATAATGGTCCTAGACCTACCTTCAAGTATACCGATCGACTCAGAATCACTTTTTGAGTCGATTTAGCGATGTCCGTCTGTCCGTCTGTCCATATATCGGTTTAAGCACGATACAGGTCGCAATTTTCAACCAATTGACTTGAAATTTGAAACTTAAGCATCTTTTGGGACGAAGCCTATTGAAATTGAAAAAAATCGGTCCATGTTAAGACCTAGCCCCCATACAAACGCCCCCTTTGGATTAGGCTTAACTGACTCTAATAACTGTATTTTAACAGATATCGCTTTGAAATTTAACATGTAATCAAATTTTGTATGTACAAATCATCATTCCAAATTCAAAAGGAATCGGGTCAGTCCTTCTGGTAGTCCTCATACAAACCACCCTCCCGATATTTACATAATTCCCTTAAAATTCCTAAAAATGGAAATATTTGATAAACATTTTATTTTTAGGTGTTAAACGTGTTCTTTATTAACCAAATCAAATTTGAATATAATTGGACCATGTGTGGACTTAGTCCCCCATATCAAAATTTCGACCGATATTCAGTTAAATCGGTATATTGGCATACATATAAACCAATTCCACTAAAATTTTATCTGTGTGTTTTCTTCACTAAATAAAGATCTAACAAAATATAGATCCAATCGGTCTATGTTTGGACTTGAGACCCATTTTCCGGAAAACACTGGTGTAGGGTATCATATGGTCGGTCTTGACCGACTATAACTTTCTTTCTTGTTTTCTCTTTGATTTATTTGAGTAGATTATTTCAAAAATATACAAAATAATTGGAGTTTACTTTTTTTTATTGTTGGCAACATATAAAAAAAGATGAATTTTTTGATAATTTTGTCATAAGCTTACAATTCATTTGTTAAATCAATCAGTATTTTGAATAAAATAAAAAATTGATAAAATTTTTTATCAAAACCGAAAAAATGTTTGATTAAAAAAAAATTTCAATTAATCACCTACAAGTTGATGATTGGTATAACAATTTTTTAATTGGAGGAATTTCAATCAAAAAATTGTTTAAATCCGAGTTTTTGTTGATTGAAATTCGTTTCAAATTTTTTCTGTGTGTCTGTTAAGTGTGTCTCTTAAAAAAGAAGTAACGATGACATCGAAAAGTTGAAAGAACGTGAAGGTTTGCATTTTCAAATGCGTAAATGTTTAATTCAAAATTGAACAAAAAATGCTGCTGTATTTGTTATTAATTTGATGATATGTTTAATTACACAAGAAAAGCTTTTAAAAGCTTTTTAAAAAAAAAAACTACGCTTCTGGCATAAAATTTGTTTTTATTGTTATACTATTTTTTTCCTCTTTCGTTTAAACAATTTGCATACGACAAAGTGGTATTATTATTTGTGTATATAGTTTTTTTTTATATAAACAATTGCACAGTTTAAAGCTATTGCAAGTTTAAGCTTTCAATATGTATTACAAAAAAAAATTGTAAAGTGAAGGGCTATTGTTTTGTTAAGTTTGTCTGGTTTTTGAAATTTATCTGAGATTAGTTATACAAGAAAATCATTGCGTTTTATTGATGATTGTTTTGTTGTTGTAATTTTGAAATTAATTATTTGTTAATTTTTTTGTTTATAACAATTTTTTAAATTTATTATTTTGACATATGAGAAATCACATTTCCGTGTTGGAAATTATAATAATGGAATTCACGTCAGAAATTTTAGTCTTGCAAAATTGCGCAATGTCAAAATTGCAACTTTTTTTGCTTGTTTCTTTGCGAATAAAAGCAATTGTATTTATATTAAAATAAATTGCAAATCTTTTCTTGCAACTACGCATCATATAAAAGGTAATAGAAAAATAAAAATTTTATTAAAAATTTTTTTTAAAAAAAATGTTGCAATATTGCACTGTTGCAAGGGTCAAAAAATTCTGAAGTGAATACCCTGAATATTTTGAAAGGTGGTTGATATGAATTTATTTTTAAGGTTGTGAATGAGGAAACTTATTTTTAGAAAAGCTTTTTTCGAAAAATTTTAAGGAAAAGTTCTAATAAAATATAAATGGCACGCCATTGGCGCCAAAATTTAAAAATTTATGAACTACAAAAAGTTGTAAATTTTCTTTGATACTAAGATTTTGAATCCAGCGTAGTAAAGTGTGGATTATTCACAAAAGAGCTCCTAGGCTGTCACCAACTTCCGACAGAGTTCTTTGAATGGAAGTTCTAAATTCAAAAAGCTTTTTAACTCTTAAATATTTGACAATGTTGTAACTTCTTACAGCAATTACTTTTTTTTTTTTTTTAAATTAATCACTTATGATGAAATCATATGTTTTTTTTGTCTAATAAAGCATTTACATATTAAATCAGTATAATTTTTACATATTTGTCTGATTTTTTAAATACGATTGTATTTTCAATGACTAAACGTGAACTTTATATACAAACTATTGCATTGATTTATTTCAATATTTTTTTTTTTTGTTATTATTTTTATGTGTCATGATTGATTTTAATAATTATTGGTGGTATATCATTATAATTTATACAATACTTTGGTTTGTTGAGTGCAACATGTAGCATATGATATTTTATGAAAGAACAATAAACAACACTAATATATTTTTTTAAACTTAAAGCATGAAGTCATCTTTTTTGTTGTATTGTGTAAGTTTTAAACTCAAAAATATGTAATTGTTCAATAATGTTATTGTAAAAATAAAAAAAATGATTTGCCAAAGCAACACCTTTTATGTGCGATCAAAAAAAGGTGATAATTTTTGTATTAATTATAAATAATTATAAAAAAATAGCAATGCAAAATTAAAATGAATATTTCTTTAAAAGGTAGTAGTGACACATTTAAAAAATTATATATTTAGTGATTTTAAAGTTTTTCTACAGAAATTTTTAATTATAGGTTTTGCCCCACGTTGGGCGCCAAAAATTCAAGAGATCATTTTTGTATTCATAGTAAATAGTTTTGAGAAAACAAAATGTAAGTGAAATTTTCTATTAAAGGTAATAAATGCTCATTTAGAAAATAATATTCTTGTAATTTTAAAAGTAAGCGAGTCTTAAAGAGACAGACGGACGGACATCGCTGGATCGTTTTAAAATCTATTATGAATATTTTTACTTAACGGGGTCCCTTCGCGATATTTCGAGGTCTATCTCGAAGTGGAGGATATATAAATATATTCCGAGTATTTCCACATAATCCAAGAAAATCATGTGTTCAGGCCCCACGTTGGGCGCCAAAAATTAAAGTGATCATTTTTGTATTCATAATAAAAAGTTTTGAGAAAACATAGAAAAATTAAATTAAAATGTTCTTTTAAAGGTAAAAATGGCAAATTTAGAAAACTATATACTTTTATTTTTGAAAATTAGTCTTAAAGAGACAGACGGACGGACATCGCTGGATCGTTTTAAAATCTATTATGAATATTTTTACTTAACGGGGTCCCTTCACGATATTTCGAGGTCTATCGAGGTCAAAACCAAGAAAATCATATGTTCAGACCCTACATTGGGCGCCAAAAATTATTATTTTTTTAATTAAAAAAAAGTCTAAAGTCAATTTGAAAGAATTTTTCTTTAAAATATAAAGTTGGCACATTTAGAAAACTACAAACTTGTACTTTTATAAGTTAGCGTGACTTCAGACAGACGGGCGAACATCTTTATATTGTCTTAAAATCTATACTATATATTTCGAAGTATATCAGTGTTAATACCCTACACTGGGCGCCAAAAATCTAAAATCCAAGTTTTCATTTTTGTATTCATAATAAATAGTTATCAAAAACAATGTGAAATTCAAATAAATTTTTACTTTAAAAGGCAAAAGTAATACATTTACAAAACTATATACTCGTAATTTTGAAAGTTAGTGTGTTTTCAACTGACAGACGGACGGACATGGCTAGATCGTCCTAAATTCTATCGGGGATCATGAAAATGTATAATTGATGTGGTTCTATGCAATATTTCGAAGTTCATCAGTTATTTGCACTGTTGCCAACTATTTTTCACCAAAAACCTCTAAATTTCACTAAAAAAGCGCTAGAAACCGCCAAAAATAAATTTAGCGGGGAAAATTTAAAATTCTTCCGCTAAATTACGAAAAAAAGCGATAAAAACCGAAAAACTTGGCATTTTTAATTGACAAAAAAGAAAATTAAAAAAAACCTCCATTTTATTTTTATACGAAAATTGTCTTTTCACTAAAAACGCACAATAAACTGCCGAAAAAATTTAGCGGGAAAATATAAAATTCTCCCGCTAAGTTACAAAAAAACCGCTAAAATTCGACAAACTTGGCGTTTTTGATTGAAAAAAAAAGAAAAATTGGAAAAAAATGTCTAAATTTATCCCACTAAATCCAAACAAAAAGCGCTAGATTTTCCCGCCTCCATTTTATTTTTATACGAAAATTGTCTTTTCACTAAGTTACAAAAAAACCGCTAAAATTCGACAAACTTGGCGTTTTTGGTTGAAAAAAAAAAAATGAAAAAAATGTCTAAATTTTCCCCCGCTAAATCCAAATAAAAAGCGCTAGATTTAGCGGGAAAACCTCCAACTTGGCAACAGTGGTTATTTGAGGCTATAAAAATATATTTTTAGTAATGCCACTTAAACCAAGAAAATTATAGGTTTGTGTCCTACGTTAGGCGCAAAAAATCCAAAACATAAGTGATAATTTTAGAGTTCACAATAAAAAATTATAAAAAATAATGCAAAATTAAAATGAATTTTTCTTTTAAAGGCGGAAGTAATACGTTTAGAAAACTATATAATTTTAAAAATTTTCTAGTGAAACTTTAATTATAGGTTTTTAGAAGTATTAGTTTGTTTTTGAAATTAATTTTTGAAAAATATGACAACTAGGAATGTAATTGCAAAAGCTTTTAATGTTTAATATTGGGATTTACAATAAAAAATAAATGTTACTAGTGATTTCACATAATAAAACAAAATTGTGGGTTAGGCCCCACTTGGGCGCCAAAAAAGTAAAGAATTTCAAATTTGTATTTTTTAATTGTTATGATGATAGTATTAATAAATAAATAAAAAAAAAATCATTTAATTTTTCGAAAATTTGAAAAGTTAGCGAAGTTTTGCGATTTTTAATTTAAAGTACAGGGTTTTTAGGATTTCTGTAACTACACTGAAAAAAAAGACATAACTAAAATTAAGGAAAAAATGTCTTTGAAAATTTATCATGAAATTTCCTAAAATTTAGTTAAATTTAACTTAAAAATGAGAAATTTTCTTAACTATGAGGAAAAAAATTTAGTTCATTTACTTATAATTAGTTCATAGTTTTCTTTTTAAGGAATTTTTAAATATAAGGAAAAAAATCTTACTGCCAAAGAAATTTTCCACAAATCTAAGAAACGTTTCTTTATTTTTAAGACATATTTCTTAAAAAACAATTTAGTTCAAGTTTAGTTAAAATTTACTAAAAAAAACATCATCGTATTTCTCTTCTTTGAATTGAGGAAGTGTATTTCTTAGAATTTAGTTAATAACTTCTGAGAATTTAGTAAATAACTTCTTAGAATTTAGTTAAAAATTCAAAATGGCGATATCTCGAAAACTAAGCGAGATAGAGCGAAACGGACGAAATTTTCAAAAGAAAGACAACAAAGAAAAATATGGAATAGCCTAGCTCTGCATATCTGTCGGGGTCTCAAGACCCTAAATTTAGATATAAAATTTGAAATTCCCGAGATTTTATATATGCACATATCTCGGTAAATACTGCCAACACGAAAAGTCCAACGGCATTTTTGTAGCTCTTGACTCGTAGAACATTTCCGCAAAATACCTGAAAGCCCTCCGATTAATAGTTTTTGAGTTATCCGGTTTTTTAGATTCTCAAGACCCTATCAGGTCCCTTATTACCGTATCTCAAAAACTAAGCAAGTTAGAGCGAAACGGACACAAGTTTTGGTTCAAAATCTATGGGGACCCTTAAAGGACCCAACGGGGTCTCGAGTTAAATGGGGTCCGAACCCATGGGTCCAGGGTCTAGACCCAATCTATTTCTAAAATGTGAAGTATAATTTTTCCCATTTTCTAGATAAAATTGGCTTAAATTTAAATAACTTTGTTTTCCTTATTTTTGGGAAAATTATGAACTAAAACCAAGAAAAAAAATCTTTGGAGCCAAATCATTCCCTCTTTTTCTCAAAATTGAGTTAATTTTCCCAGATTTTAGTTCACTTTTTTTTTGAGTGTAGGGTCAAGGTCGTATGACGTTGGCACAAACTAACCAGACACAACAGTAGAGTTTTATGACAAAAATGGGGAAAACAATGCAATTTTTTGGTAAGAAGAGAGCGATTTTTAGCTTATTTTAACTAAACATGGAAAATTTTTCTACTTTTCGTAATTGAGTGAAACAACAAAAAAAACTATCTGGCATTTGTTATGAATTCAAAAAAGATCATTTAGATTTTTTGTGCCCAACGTGGGGCCAAAAAATGTAAACCTGAAATTATTTTATATATTAAAAAAAGAGAGCGATTTTGAGCTTATTTTAACTAAGCATAGAAACTTTTTCTACTTTTCGTAATTGAGTGAAACAACAAAAAACTATCTGGCATCTGTTATGAATTCAAAAAAGGTCATTTATATTTTTGGCGCCCAACGTGGCACTGTGGCCGAAATCACTAATCTAGCGGCGTTTTAGTCAAAATTGAAAAATTAAAACTGATAAATGTTTTGCACTAGAGTGGCCATAGTAGAAATTTTTTTGAAAAGTTAAAGTGTTCGCACTGAAAAATGTGAGGTTGGGGATAAAAATAATTATGCATATTTAAAAAAATTTTTTTTTTGTTCCGAGTACCTCCGGGTTGAGCCTAAAGTTTGAAAAACGGATTACAAGGGAAAAATATGACTTTTTTTTCATTTTCTCAATTTTTTTGATATTTTAAGAACAGTTTGAATTCAAATGGTCACTGAATTTTGATTAAGAGTTAATTGTCTATCAAATAAGGTGTTAAAAATTAAAATCGGTTGAAAATTAGCCGAGTTATGACAACTTCCCCCGGCAACTAACGTGTGGCAAACCACCTGATCAAGGAATTCGAGCCCCATTTTTGAAATTTATTGAAATTATCTACTGTAATTAATTTTTTTTATTCCTCAAGTTCCAATGTACTAAGAAGATACATATTTTTTATATTGCGTTTTGCTAACTTGTTTTAAATAAATGCTAAAGTGGTCTGAATTTTTCAACACTATTTTCAAATCTCCAATTTTAAATTTTTATTTTTTTTGTTAAAGAAATTTTGAAAAATCGGCTATTGGAGTTTAGGGATTTGTTAAGCACATATAAAGGAATAAAAACCCCAAAAATTGTAGGGTTGGCTGTTTTAATTTGGCTATTACAGTGATGTAATTTCGGCGGATTTCGGGAAAGTAGTGATTTTTGGCCCTTTTTAGCTTTTATTTATTTTTTTTTTTGGTTTTTTTACAAACTTGATATGTTTTGGACCGAATTATATCAACACGAGATAGAATACTTCAATTTGCAAAATTAGGGCGAAATTGACATATAAAAAATTGCCCCTGTTAAGGGTCAAAGGTCAAATTTTAGAAAATTTTTAATTTTTAAACATAAACAGATTTGCTGGGCGGATTTTGCTGAATCTACTCGATGTTATCTTAATTGGTCTAAACTATATGGCAAATAATTAAAATTTAAAAATTTAATCCTTAAGTGCTGTTGGGGCCTATAATTTTTTTAATTTAATGGAGATAATGTAAGTGTATTTTGTTCAAATGGTCGAATAGGCCCCATCATCACTAAAGGGTTAATATTCTGAATTTAAATAAAAAGACATATGTTAAGACCTTTTAAAATGACATCAAGTAGTTTCATATATTTCCACTCAGAAAATCTGTTAATGTTTAAAAATTCAAAATCTTCTAAAATTTGACCTTTGACCTTTAGTTGGGGCAATTTTTAATTTCCCATTTTTGCCCTTAATTTACGAATTGAATTATTCTATCTCTTGTTGATATAATTCGGTCCAAAACATATGAAGTTTGTAAAAAAAACCAAAAAAAAATAAATAAAAGCTAAAAAAGTGCCAAAAATCACTGCTTTCCCGAAATCCGCCGAAATTACATCACTGTAATAGCCAAATGAAAACAGCAAACCCTACAATTTTTAGGGGTTTTATTCCTTTATATGTGCTTAACAAATCCCTAAACTCCAATAGCCGATTTTTTTAAATTTCTTTAACAAAAAAAATAAAAATGTAAAATTGGAGATTTGAAAATAGTGTTGAAAAATTCAGACCACTTTAGCATTTATTTAAAACAAGTTAGCAAAACGCAATATGAAAAATATGTATCTTCTTAGTACATTGAAACTTGAGGAATAAAAAAAATTAATTACAGTAGATAATTTCAATAAATTTCAAAAATGGGGCTCGAATTCCTTGATCAGGTGGTTTGCCACACGTTAGTTGCCGGGGGAAGTTGTCATAACTCGGCTAATTTTCAACCGATTTTAATTTTTAACACCTTATTTGATAGACAATTAACTCTTAATCAAAATTTAGTGACCATTTGAATTCAAACTGTACTTAAAATATCAAAAAAATTGAGAAAATGAAAAAAAAGTCATATTTTTCCCTTGTAATCCGTTTTTCAAACTTTAGGCTCAACCCGGAGGTACTCGGAACAAAAAAAAAAAAATTTTTAAATATGCATAATTATTTTTATCCCCAACCTCACATTTTTCAGTGCGAACACTTATGGATTTAACATTTTTTAATTTTTCTATATAACGCTATGGCCAGTCTATTTTGCACTCTATCGATTACCTATACTTTACAAAGGAAATTAACGTTTTCACATTTGTTTTTCTTTAAATATTCGCACAGCTGTAAGCTATCAAATATACATTTTCTGCAGCAAGTGTGTTAAAGGAATTTGGGGCCTCATTACTCAGTGAGTTTTTCTTGACACTTTTAAGTCAATTGTTTATACATTTTGAGCCAAAAAGTTTTAATTGAAAGTAAAAGGTATGTTTTAATTAAAAAAAAAAATGTTGTGGCCTGTGTGTATCTAGTTTATTATTAGTTCATTATAAAAGTTTACATTTGTGATATAAACTATAGTTTCATGGACTGCAACTTTTGAAATTCGATCGTATTCGGTCCAATTCCTGTTTTGTTTATTATTTTGGGTTATTTTTGTTGTGACGTTTCAGTATGGCGTGCTAGTTCGCGCAAGTTGTTCGGTTTTTAGGGTCCATCTGCCTGTCCAAATAAACAGTATAAACGCGATACAGACCACAATTTTCAATCGATTTGGCTGAAATTTGAAATTTAAGTTTCTTTTATCGCAAGAACAAAACCTATTAAATTTTGACTAAATCAATCCATGTTAACCCTAAGCCCCCATGTAAATGTCCCCTTCAAGTTTTACTTAAATACCCCTAACAATAGTATTCAAGATATCCTCTTGAAATTCGACCGATAAATGTTTTTTATATTCAAAAACAATCGCTCTAAATCTTAACGGAATCGGACCATTTTAATTTCTAGGCCTCATACAAAACCACCCTCCCAATATTCACATAAATTTCCCAAAATACATAAAAATAAATAAATATTGTTGAAAAATTAATTCTTTATAAATTTTATAATCGCAAATAAGCATTAGTCTTTATTATTTTACATTTCCGAATTAAGCGCCGCTAGATTGGCCATTTCGGCCACTGTGCGTGGGGCCAAAAAATTTAAACCTGAAATTATTCTATATTAAAAACTTATTTGTAGAAAACCCCCTGCATAAAAAAACTTTTGAAAAATGCCAATGTCATACGTTCTTAAGCTTCCTTTGATAATCTTTTTTGTCATAATAAATTTGATTTTTTTTACCTATAAAACTATATATTTTTCATTATTTATTACACCCCAAAACAAAAAAAATATGTATAAAAAACATATACAAAAATATGCTACTTACTTGATGATGCCTCGCTGACGCCGTTGCTGGACCTGTTATACCATTATTATATCCTGGCATACCATTCATTTGACCAGCTGCATTCATAGAGCCAACACCATTACCATTTGCACCACCCATTTGATTCATTTGCATATTGACAGAATTTGGATTACCACCATTACCACCCGACATAGGACCCATGGCTGCAGGATTCATACCAACACCAACACCACCACCACCACCACCGCCACCAGGACCATTACCATTCATATATTGATGCGTGTGTTGTGACTGTGTTGATGTACCCATCATACCATTATTAGCTCCGGGGTGCATACCACCCATCTGTTGAAGGATAATATGAAGAGAAAACAGAAAAACATATTGTAAAAAGGTATTTTTTTTTGTTGTAGTTGTTATTGTTTGCAATCATTTTATATATTTTTAGTGCATATGCTAAAGGCTTTGAAAATCTATATGTTTTTATAGCATACTTTTTGGAGGTTTTTTTTAAGTGAAAATATTTTTGTGGTTTTTGTGGCTTTTTATTTTTTTATATTATTTTTCTGTTGGCATACAATGAGTTTGATGTGTTTACAATGTTTATTTTTTTTAATGAAATTAATATAAAAAAAAAAAATAGTAAAAGTTATTAGTTGCCAAAATCGATTGATTTATAACATATTATAAAAAAAATAACTTAAAATTAGTAAACAGTAGTTAGATTGTTTTTTAGGGTGAGGTATTGTTGATAAAATTGTAATGCGCTTTACAAAACTAAAAAAAAAAATCAAAAAGAAAACAACCCAGTTGGAAAATGTGTGACTGAGGAAATTTCCACAGTAATTCCATGAGGAAATGTCTTCAGGTTCTGACAAATCATAGGTAATCCTTGATGACATGTCCTAACATTGTCAGCACTGAATGTTTGCTTTAAGATTGTGGACAATTCCTCTAAGACGTCTAAAAGGAAATGTCTTCAGAATAGCAGTATGTTAAATAAGAATTTTAAATCTGGGCAACTCTTCAATTTCCAAGAAACAGATGGCAATATTGTCGATTTATTTAAAATAAATTCAAAATCCAACAAGTAGAATAAAAGTAATAAATAGACAAACAATTTTCAAAATAAAGTTTGGAACAAGTAGTTAGGTGTGGGACTATTAAACTGGAGGTTCCAGGTTCAAATCCAGTTGGGACTAAAAAAGTCGAAAAGTTTTTTCTAAATATGAGAAAGATAATTTATAAAGGAAAATTGATAAAAGTAAAATCTAAAGGAAATACGAAAATTTTTTGTATTTTCGCATGATCTTTGTCAGACATTTCCCCTAAGAAGTGACATGTTCCCAGAAGGTCAGCCCTGACCACTGCTAAATTTGAGTGAGGACATTTTGAAAATTTGTATGAAACTGTCTTCAACCCAGTACATAGAGATGTCTTGTGGATGTCAGCAGTGACTCTGACATGTCACCGCTCCGTCACTGAGGATGGCTCGAGGACGTTGCCAACTGGGAAGTAAAGAAGTTTAATTCGACGTGGCCGAATCGATAAATCCCTACACAACGCTTGAAACATTTGAATACTTTTGAAAGATATAAATTTTTTTTAACGTAATAAAAAATTTATAAAAGTTTTTGTCATTTTTATAATTATTAAATGTTTCATTTTATATTTATTAAATGTTTCATATAAACTATGAAACAATTCATCACATTTATAACAACTTTTATAAACAAATTACTTTGCACAAAACTGAATGGACTTTCTTTTAGTTCTCTTGGTTTAAGTTAAAAAAAAGTCATTATAAAATAACTCCATTGTAACTAATTTTTACTTTAGTGAAATGATTCATAAAAACAATGAAATATTTCATCATATTTATGTTTCATTAATATTGACATTTTTTCTTAAAAAAAGGAAATACACTGTAGCTAATTTTTTATATTTGTTTTTTTCATATATACTATGAAATATGTCAGCATACATATGAAAATTTTCATAAACAAATTACTATGCATTAAAATTTATAAAAAAAAAAATTGTTTCTCAGTTCATTCGGTGTTAAATTTACAAAAAAAAAAAAAAACAACTGCCCGGTGACTGATTATTTATATTTATGAAATGTTTCATACATTTAACGAAATATTTCATTATATTTATGAAAAGTTTCATAACCAAATAACATTGCACAAAAATTTATGAAAAATGTTTTTTAAAATTTTTTGTAGTAAATTTTCCAAAAATTTTCTCTTTAACTCACCTGACTATAACTACTCATAGCATCCATATTGGCCTGTTGAGCACCAGTCGCTGTTACCATATTATTATAATTCGTTGTAGGATTATTTGCTGAACTTGCTGCTGGGGAAGTTAAAGCAGGACTTATACCACCACCACCACTACTACCGCTACCACCACCAATGCCACCACCAGCACTAACACTATCTCTATGGTGGCCTCCGGGAAATTGTAAACGTTCGTTAACGTTGTTATTTGTTTGATTATTGTTGACGACGGCAGATGAGGAGGTAAATTCCGAATTTGGACCAAATGTATTATTTAAAGTACGTAAACTATCTGATTCACCGCTTAAGTAAGAAACATTGCCAGGATATGAATTACTACCATGATTTAGAAAATGTTGTTGTTGCTGGTGTTGTTGTTGTTGCTGCTGCTGTTGGTGTTGCTGCAGTATGTGTTGTTGTTGTTGCTGTTGATTGAGATGAGCATGAGGATGTTGCTGTTGCTGCTGCTGTTGTTGTTGTTGCTGTTGGAAACTTTGCTGCTGTTGCTGTTGATAAAACTGTTGTTGTTGCTGGAATTGCTGCTGTTGTTGATGTTGTGATTCTGTATAACCGCCAGGTGGTGATATTTGGCCCCCTAAGGCTGGAGCCCTTGAGGAGCCTGCTTGGCCATTCATTTCATCATTTTTTCTGAAAAGAAAAGAAAAATAAGGAAATTTCTTAATAAATTTGTTTGAACTTAATAAATTAACATGAAATAAGGATTTTTTAAATTAAATAAACTTGAAATTAAATAAACTTGAAAAAAAAAAATTATAAAAAAATTAAAACTGATCTTAAAGAAAATTTTCCAAAATTATTTTTTTGGTTGCATTCATATTTTTTCGTTACTTTTTAAATTTTGTAAAAATGCACCTGTTGGTTTTTAACACGCGCTACTATGGCACTTGGATTTGGTTTTTGGTCAGCCAGTACCCATGTTTAATAATACACTCAACAAAAAAATGTTAGTAGAAATAATTAGCAAGTTAAGCAGAGAATCAAATACAAGTTGCCAAAAAATTGTTCATAAAGTTCTGTTGTAATTTGAATTTTTAAAATTATTTATTATTTAACCTATAAATTCCATTTTGAAAAAGATTACTCTAGCTCGAGGTCAGATTTCTTTACTAATCAAGATGTTCTTGAAAATTGTTACTTTGATAATATCATTAAATTGTTCAAAAAATTTTAAAATTACACAGGTTGACAAAAAATAAACTTTTTCAATTTGCCTGACCTTTGACAACTGATTTATATGGATTTTAGTGTGCTGATTCCGAATCTGTTATCTAATTTTTTCCATCAGCTCGCGTTCGCGAGCAAATCGGTGTTAAAGAGTCGAAAAAGTGCGTTTTTTACAAACTTTGCTTGGCTATAATTTCCAAAACTTATTTTAGAGCCTCAGTTTTAAACACGAACTTAACTGGTATTCGCTTTTTTCTGACGGCTTCAGTTTTCGAGTTATTAAAAAGGGCATAAATATTCAGACAAAATTAGAGAGGGCATAAATTTAAAAATTTTATTTTGGCGATATCTCCAAAACTAAAGATGACTCAACAAAAGTAAGAGCATTTTTGGAATCAGCATATCCAACATACCTAAAATCGTAATTCACTTTTTGGATGTAATGTCTTACAGTGTTGGTAAATATGGACTCACAAACATGCCAAAAATAGCCTATTTTTAAAGATTCCTTAGGTTATATCTCAAAAACTAGAGCTGACCCAAAAAAACGATAGCCAGATTTGAAATCAGCGTACCCCAATTTAGAGATGGGCGCTGGTCACGTGATTTGCGTGATTCACGTGAATCACGCGTGAATCACGCGTGAGTGTGAGTGATTTTCATTTCAATCACGTGATTGTGAGTGAGTGTGAGTTGAAAAAAAATCTGAGTGAGTGATTAGTGAGTGAGTCATTTATTTTTTGCGTGAGTTTGCGTGATTAGATTTCTTGATTTACCCAATATTTTTTTTAATTTTTTGTAAATTTTTTTTTTTTTTTGGATTTTTTTTCTTTTTGGTAAGAATATTTTATCGCGTGAGTAGATTTTGCGTGACTCACGCGTGAGTGTGATTGAATCTGGCGTGAGTCACGCGTGAGCGTGAGTAAGTTTTTTCTTACTCACGTGAATGTGAGTGAGCGTGAGTAAAAAAAAAAATTGCGTGAGTGATTAGTGAGTGATTCGATTTTTTTTTGCGTGAGCGTGAGTGAGTGTGAGTCAAAACCCACTCACGCGCCCATCTCTACCCCAATTACCCAAAATTAGCTATCAGAACCCGGGCAAAAAAAAGTGTTCCCTGTGTTATTTAACGATTTTTCATTGAATTAATGAATTTTTCACAACATCTTATAAAAATGTCATTGTTGTAATGAACATCCCTAATTTTGTTAAAAAGCTTTTTTAAAAGCTTTTATAAAAATAAATTTAAGCGATATCGGTTAAGCGGTCCAAAAGCTATGAACGAAAATGTAAAAACAACTTGAAAATTTTGGTATATTTTACATAACCTAAAAATACAAAATGCTTTAATTCGGCTTTTGGTAGACAAATGTGTACAGAAGAGGATTCGACTGGTATTTAAAGAAGTGCTAACACATTTTTTTTTACACAAAGAACATTTTCAGCCGATTTTTTTTACCAAAAAAATTTTTTTGCGAGATTTTTTTTTTTAATTTTTGTTGTCGAAATTAATTTCTGTTATTAATTTTAACGATTTTTTTTAAATTTTTTTTTGAGTGTGTTTCAGTAAGAATGTTTTTATAAAAGAAGTCTCGTTTTTTCTGTTTGATCTACCTGTATATTATTAATGATTACGCATATTTCAAAATGTTTCAAAAAAAAAAAATCGTTTCTTTTAAATTTTGTTTTAATCAAGAGCATCATATTAAAAGATGCATTTAAAACAAATTGCTCAAAAAAAGTCAACAGAAAAAAAATTTAACAAAGGCAGCTGTATATTTTTTGTGAATTTTTTTACTAAATATACATGTTTAGTTGAGTTTAGTTTAAGTTAGCATATGTTACAGACAATATGCAAGGTGCAATTAATTTTTTTGGGACTACACAACAAAAAACAAGTTTTTTAAAAACTAAATTTTTTCAATAAGTGTTGAAAGTAATATCAACATCTTTATCATGTTTAAGAAGAAGAAAAAATTACAGTCATTGTTTTTTTTTTTTTTTTTTGAAAATTGAAAAAAAAGTGCTCAACTTCCTTTAGAGATTTTTTTTAGACACTGATGAAAAAAAAACGTAGTCAAATTAAACATTTTTGTACTCATTTTTAAAAGTCAGAAAATTTTTTTAACATATTTTGAAAATGAAGTTGAATTTTATTAAATTAAATATGTTTCGATCTTGATTTGAAAATTCTATTTTCTTAAATTTAAAATGCAGAACTCCTTTCTCTTGATGGCGCCAAGTTGAAAATTATCTTCTTTTTTTTTTTTTTTTGATTTTTATAGAAATTATTTCTAATACAGGCTTTTAAGGTCAGTTTTTTCTCCTAAATGTAAATAAAAGGCATTATTTATTCATTTTCTATCCGACGTTTCGTTGGGATTTTTCCAACATCTTCAGGGGAATTTTTATTGAATCTGGCAACATTAACAAAAGAACAATAATTTTAATAATACCAACAAAACTCATCAACAAAACTCATTAAATCACACATAAAATAAGTTTGATTATGTGCACCTTTAAATTAAACATGTCTCGATCTTGATTTTAAAATTATTTACATTATACAGTCATTGTTTTTTTTCGTAAATTGAAAAAAAGTGCTCAACTTTCTTTAGAGATTTTTTGTTTAGACACTGATGGAAAAAAACGTAGTCCAATTAAACATTTTCGTACTCATTTTAAAAAGACAAACATTTTTTTAAACATATTTTAATAATGAACTTGAATTTCATAAAATTAAATATGTTTCAATCTTGATTTGAAAATTCTATTTTCTTAAATTTAAAATGCAGAACTCCTTTCTCTTGATGGCGCCAAGTTGAAAATTATCTTCTTTTTTAAATCACACATAAATTAATTTTGATTATGTGCACCTTTAAATTGAACAAAAAAACATTTTCAAATCAATGTTTATTTACTTCATTTTGAAAAAATTTTTTGTTATTCAAATATTTTCAAAAAAAAAATTGTTGACTTTTGTCATTGTTTCATTTTTAATATGAGATTGTTTCTAATTGATTTGAAAATTTGTTATTCTTAGTGTATAAGCAACATTTTTAAAATGTCCTTAATTAAAAAAATAAAAAAATAAATATTTATGTTTACATATAATATTCAAAATACAAGTCCTACTATATATAAAAAAAAAATCGTAGTATACTCACAAACAACCATCAATCACAAACCTTGACATGAATTCAATGCTATAAACATACAATAACCTTAAAAAAAAATCTATACTATATATAGTAAATAATAATTTCTACCATATCTCAATATTTTCTTTTTTATTTTATTTAACATTGTTAATAAATAGTTGATGGCATTTTGTTTTTGTTATTTATATGTATATCAAATTCAATACAATGTTCATCATCAATGAAACAAAACCAAAAAAAAAATCGATAATATTCTAACAATTTTTATTTTTTTTTTTTGATATAAAATCTGTTTGTTTTTAAAAGTTAGTTATTTTTTCAGAGCTTATCTATAAATTTTTATAGGCTTTCATAGACACAGTAATTTACAAAATTGAATTACTTAAATTAAATCTTATCAAATTGTGTATTTTGATATTTACGAATCATCCTGTTTTTAGGTAAATTTTTTTTTGTAGCATAGCTTAAGGTGCTAACAATAAACAATACCACAAAATACAGAGAGTATTAGAGTCAACTGTTGTGTTTGAATGGTATTTATAAATTTAAAACTTTTTAAAGCATACTTTAAGGAGAATATTAAAATATGTGCTTTTAGAGTTTAATTTAGAGTTCTGTTTAAATGGCGACCACAGCCAAAATATTAAACCAATATGACTGAAACGTATCATATTTACTTGTAGTAGTCCTGAGAAGTTTGGTATTGCATTTGAGCTATATGCAGCGTTTCAAAAGTTATGATCAAAAATGTGAGAACACCTCGAAAATTTCGGCACATTCCACATAACCTAAAAATACAAAATGCATTAATTCGGCTACTAGTTGACACTAGTAAACAGAATTGGATACCGAATAGTATTTAAAAAATTACATTTTTTTTTCCCAGCATTTTTTTTTTCAATTTTTAACAAAATCTTTTTATACCCTCCAACTACAGTATGGGGGTATACTCACTTTGTCATTCCGTGTGTAACGCATCGAAATATCGGTCGATAAAGTATATATATTATTGATCAGTGATCGATTCTAAGACATTCTAGAGATGTCCATCCGTCAGTCTGTAGAAGACACGATACAGTCCAAAATAAAAGAGCTAGACTTCCGAAGTTTGGCACGAATATGTCTTATATTCCTAGGCAGGTTTAGTTCGGAAATGGGCAAAATCGGACTAAGGGGAAAAAGTTCCCCCTTGGAGAACTAAACCAACCTAAGGAAAGCCGATTTTTTTGCAGGGTTTTTTGTACTTTTTTTTTCCTACAAAAAAATTTTTCCGCGAAAAAAATATTTTTTTAATTTTTTTTAAACTAATTTCTTATCAATTATCTTAAAAAAAAATGTATAAAAACTTTTTCTTACAATTTAAACAAAAAAAATTTAAACATAAAAACAAATTTTCGGGGAATTTTTTATTGCACCAAAAAATGTTTTCCTTAAAGTTTTTTTTTCAAATCTTTTCTTTATAAAAATTTATTTCTTACAATTTTTTTTTTCAAATAAATGTTTTTACACTAATCTTTTCTACATTGTGGATGGTTCGACTAGGCCGAATTTAACTATTTCAGTTGTTTTTTTTAATTTTAACAAGTTCTTTATTTTGGTAACTTAATTTTCAGAGTAACTGTTAATTTAATTTGTTTAACATTTTCTCTTAAGGTGAGATTTTTATGTTCTTTGTCAATGCAGTTGTTTAAAATATAGTAGTATATATTATTTACTTTATTAATAATAATTATTGTTTGATAATTTTGTTTTTGAAGTGCAAATGATCACGTACTCATTTATATACTTATTTTATTTATATTTTTTTACACTAAAAAAATAATAATGGTATTGTTAACACATGCAAAAATATAGAAAAAATATCTTTAACAATCAATAAATTTGCATTAAAATAGCATTGACTTGCTTTTGCGTATTTTAAATGCATATTTTTTCAAATTTTGATTTTAAATGCATATTTTTTTGAATATTTTTCATAGTTAAGAAAATTTTTCATATGAAAAACGACTTTTTTATTGCCTATATTTTATGTTTTAAGTGCATATTTTTGATTTTTTAGTGCATATTTTTGATTTTTAGTTTATGAAAATCGCAGTTGTAATAATAATATTTACGCTTAAGTAATATGGCGTTATTATTAATATATTTTTTTATATCCACGCCTACAAAAAGGGGATAGATCGAAAAAACTTGCATTTCTATGTCAAATGCAGAACTATGAACTTATGCATAAACATTTTTCATATGTTAAAAAAAGTACGAAACATCTGTTAAAAATGTTAGTTTTCAGTGGTTGTTTTTTCAGTTTTGATTCGTGTCAAACTTTAGAAGCTAAGCTCATTTGGTTAGGACTGCATAGTGACAGAAAACAATCTAGAACAATCTGTCATAAAATCGATCAAGCATCAATAACACAACTACTTAATCAGTTCCTTAACCAATATTTCGATGCGTTTTACACATCACAGACTATAAAGACGCTAAAATTATGACAAGTGTCAAAATAGTAATCTTGTATCGTGTTAATTATTTTCATTTTTTTCATACCGTTTGTGGTAAAACGAGAAAACTACGCTTTAAAAGTTATAGATTTCAGATTTGTTTTTATTGTTGCACCAATTCTCTTTTTCCCAGAAAGTCTCTATAAAAATAGTCATTTTACTAATTTATTTTTTTGAGTTTATATAATTTTTATATTTCAATAATAAATTATTTTTAGTATTAAGTATAAATCGAAATGACATTGAAAATATAAATGATTTTAAGTTATGTTTTTGTTTACTTCTAGTTTTATGTTTACTTAAAAGTTGAATGATTTTAACTAACAAATACTGTCAATTTAATAGATTTAAGGATAAAAATTATAACAGATTTAAATAAAAACAAGTAAGAAAGTTATAGTCGGTCAAGGCCGACCATATGATACCCTACACCAGTCCTTTCCGATAAATGGGTCCCAGGTCCAAACATGGACCGATTGGATCTGTCTTTTGTTAGATCTTTATTTAGTGTAAAAAACACACTCAGATCAAATTTTAGTGGAATTAGTTTATTTTTTGTCAATAGACCGATTTAACTGAACATCGGTCGAAATTTTTATATGGGGGACTAGTCCAAAAATGGTCCAATTATTTTCCGATTTTATTAGGTACGAAAGTACACGTTAAACACCTAAAAATAAAATTTTTATCAAATATTTCCATTTTTATGAATTTTGAGGGAATTATGTGAATATCGGGAGGGCGGTTTGTATGGGGACTACCAGAAGGACTGACCCGATTCCTTTGAAATTTGGAATGGTGGTTTGTGCACACAAAATTTGAATTACCAAAAAGTAATTTTGAGTCGATCGGTATACTTGAAGGTAGGTCTAGGACCAATATTTCGGGTAGTTACAAACATCAGCACAAAGTCATTATACCCTGTACCACAGAGTGGTAGCTCATTAAGGCATTTAAGAGTTCATTGTTTTTTATTTTTGTAAAACTTTTAAGCTTTTGATCTTTCAAAAGATACTAAATATAATTCTATATTAATAGAAAAGCTCGAGACCACAGTTATTTTTTCAATAACTGTGGCCACGAGCTTGTCTATTAATATAGAATTGAAGATAAAAAAGTCAAATAAATATAATAATATTTTGATACTAAATTTAGTTAAAATGTATGTCTTTTACGGAAAAGCTCTATGTATTTAAATAGTTTTGAAAAAAAAGCTTGTTAGTTTGTCTTTAAAGTTCGATGCTGTGGTAGTATCTTAAAAATAATTTGGTTATACACGATGTTATGCTAGTGTTGTTGAAGAAAAGCTTAAAAAGTTAATGTGGTTAGAAGTTCAACGTTAATATGCATTAAGTTAAAGTTAAATTTAGGTTTGAGCAAAACTTTGAACTTTAAGTGCTTTTAAAATTAATACCAATTTTTTTTTTTAATGTTTGTAAACAAAAGCTTGCTATGTCATATATTAAATAAGCTTTTTAAAGAAAGTTGAACTTGCTTTCAAACATGTTTCCCAGGATTTTTTTAAATCAATGTAAGAACAGCCAGTTTCAGAACATGTCATTGGTGATCAGAAAAAATAGGAAATTGTAGAAAGCTCAAACAAAAAAAAAAAAAAACTGTTCTGAAGATGAGAAGGAATCGGTACTACAGGAAAATAACCTGTTTTGATAAAGATTCTAACAAAATATTTTGCTAGGTTGCTCTACAGGTGAAAGCTTTAAAAAGCTAAACAGGCGAACAATTTTAAAACGTTGCAGAAAAGTATTTTTTAAAATAATTGTTGATCTATATTTAACAGATCAGGCTCAACCGTTTACTTTTAAATATTTGAACTACAGCTACTTACATATATCATTTAAAAGTATTCGCCGTTTGTTAGCGGTTAATTATATTATAAATTTATAATTTTTTTTTATAATTTTTGTTTTTTGCTTTTATTATAAATATATTTTTATTCTACTTTGTTACGGTAATACGTAAACTAGCTCGCAACAAGTATGACGCTATTTTTTTTGTTAAATATTCCTATAGGGTGGGAAGAAAACTAAGTTTTATTTTAGATTTTAAAATTTGAAATACTTAACAAGACAGTAGTGAAATATGAGGACTTTGGGCAACTAAAAGCTACGATTTTGAAAAAAATAAAGCCACCAAAAAGCTACAGACTTCTAAAAACTTAAATTTTTAAATTATAAAAACAATTTTTTCACAAATATTTTGCCAAAAATGAGCTCTTAAAATACCAAGGGCTGGTAACTTATCAAAAGCTAATCAATGATTAATACTAATCATTGATCAAATCCATATAAATTTGACGTTTGCAAACATTGATTAGCTCTAATAATTGATTATATTGTGATAAGTTACCAGCCCTAAAAATTATAAAAAAACCGAAGTTTAAAAAAAAAATCAAAAGACTCTTTGTATGATTTGACTCTTTGTATGATGTGCCTCTTTGTATGATGGGGTTTGTTTTTGTACGACCCTAAAGGTATGCTTTAAGAATATTTCAAAGTTACTACACAAATGTTGTGTTTTTTAAATTTTTGGATTAATTAAGTAGATTTTGTAATATTATCCCTAAAGTGTGCTTTGAAAATGCAACCAAAGATATATAGTACAAGCCAAATTTCAAATAGTTATTGTTCGCTCCTTAAGGTATGCTTTAAGAATATTACAAAAGTACTGTATAAAATATTCACAAAACAGGAAGACTCGTAGATGAGTAAAACTTTAATACGAATAATATTTAGTTCAAATTTTGTATGATGCAAGATTTTTGGATCGTATTAATCGAGAATGAGATTAAATATAGAATTATTTTATCACGTTTTAAAATTAAACAAAAACTTTTTTCCGTCCCATTCTATTGCAAAAAAAAAAAAGATAACAAAATTTGTATTATTTTTTTCGTTTAATATAATTAACGTCTCTATTTGCGTTTAGTTGTTGTGATAAATAATTAAATTATTATATTAATATTTTTAAAAAGCTGTTTTTTTTATACTTCTGCTTAGCTTCAAAGTAGTAAAAAATAAACGATTTTTTTTAAATAAAATTTGTCTGTTTTTTAGAGTCTAATAAATTGCGTATTTTTTAATTCTTAAAGAAAAAAGTAAATTGTTATTTTGAAAATTTTAAATATTAAACATACATAAACAAAATTATAATTAGTTAAATTAGCAAGGCATGATTTGTAAAAAAAAAAACATTTAGATAGACTATTTTGCTATGATCTTTTTCCATAAACACTTTAATTAAATTTTTTTTTTTAAACTTTCTTTAAACTTTGAGGGTGTTTTGAAGTGATTTTTTCTGTAATTTCTGTCAATGTTAAAAGATTTTGTTGCTATTTTTTTTGTCTTTCTTTATTTGGAATGTAGTTTTTTTGTTTGTAGATGTTTTAGTTCATGGCTTTTTATGATTTTTTTTTATATATTTTTTTTTGGTTATAAAAACGTTGCAATGTAAATATTAGAGAAAAATGTTTAAAAATAAAGTTTATAAACCTTGACATAATTTATTACAAAGAAAACATAGTTAAATAAATATTTGTTTAAATAAAGTATGATAAAAGAAATGAAAATTGTTTATAAAATCAAAATTTTAACAAAACCTTAAAGTAGACTTTATAGATGAAATATTTTTAGCGCCTTAATGTAGGCTATAATTTTTTTGATTTTAAATTTAAAAGGGAAAACAAAGGATCTAACCAAAGGGAAAGAACTTTTTTACTAAAAAAAATTTAAAGACATTTTTTTTTTTAGATGACAACTTTTATAATTTAAAAAAAAATTAAAAAAATAATATTTTTTTTAATTAAATTTTTTTTGTCAAAAATGTTTAAGATTAAAATTTTTTTGTAAAATTATTTTTGACAAAATTTTTTTTTTGAATGTTTTTTTTTTTTGTAAATAGACGAGTGGAAATAAACGAAAATTGCCGAAAAGTCTGGAAGTCCTGGGCAGAAACTTTAAGGTGTCCAAAAAAATCCTAAAAGTTAACAACCTACCATAAGTGTTGGATAGACTTAAAACATTTAATGTTTTAAAAAATTACAAGACCCCTAAAAGTAGACTTTATATTTTGAATTTTCTTTAACGCCTTTAGTCTAAAACTTAAGGCTGTTCTTAGCGTAACACATGATTTTCTTATAAAAAAACTAAATTTATATGAAATTGTTTTGGAAATTCTGTTATTTTTTCCATTCTTCATTAGTTTAAAATTTACGTCAATTGTATTTGTTATATTTTTTTTGCTGATGTCACTGTTTTTTTCCTTATACTTTCCATAACAATTTTTTTTCTTATTGTTTATTCACATATATTGTATATTTTTAGCTTTATTAGGTTAAGTTGAGTTTTTTTAAATGTCTATATGACACAAATAAACCTACAACAATTACTATATGAAGACAATAGCAAAAAAAAAAATAATACAGAAAAAAAACTGTACCTATTGGTGTTAAGTTTGAACTCTATGACATTTAGCCAAGAAATAGGTAAAAAAATATTTAAAAAAAAATTAACACAAAATGTCAAATATATTGTCTAATATAACTCAAAATTTTGGAAAGAGTCTTTATTTTATAAAATACAGCTTTAATTTGAAGAAAAATACAATAAAAACACTGAGTTTTCTCACTTAAAGGCCAATTGTCACGATAAGCTTTTCTATATTAGTTTTGAAATTATTTGTAAAAAACCAAGCTTTTTTTAATGCATATATTTAGGCTTAGATCAAAATCATATATACATATTAATTTAAAAAGCTTTTAAAGCTTTTTTCAATTTTTTTACAATCAAAATAAAATAAAATTGTTTTCTTATGCCACTGATTGTGAGTCGAATGATTTTAGACACTTTTAAAACCATTTTTAAAAACATTTCTAAAAAGTTCGAAATTTAAAACCAATATAAAGATTTTCTTCAATCCTAAAAATATGCACTAATTTTTTACATAAAACACCGAAAATCGTTTTATTCAGTCTTAAGCTATGTTTTGACCATACCACTCAGTCGTATGATTTTTATGAAAAAGCAAGGGTTTTTTATAGCATAATTTTAGGCGTGTAGTAAATATATGATTGTTATTAAAAATCATCAAAAAACTCTACACATTGCTAAATTTATAAACAAATATAACAATTTATTTAAATTTAAGTTTATAAATTAAGGAATATGTAAAGTTTTTTGTCTTTTTAAATAACCATCATATATTTATTACATGCCTAAAATTATGCTATAAAAAACCTTGCTTTTTCATAAAAATCATATGACTCAGTGGAATGTTGTAAACATAGCTTTATCGTGACAGTTGCCTTTAAACGGAAGTTTTAGAGCTTTGTGCTTTAAAGTTGAAATTTAGAACCTATTTTGACTTGCTCATAGATTCTCTACCGGTTTTTGTGCTTATTTAAAAAAAATATGTTCTTTTGATAAGGAGCGCTTTAATTCAAACTTTAGACTGTTGTGTCTCAAAAATGAACTAAGATTTTTTAAAAATTTAAATCGAGTATTTTTCTGAAATTTATCTCTGTATTTTGAAAGATTTTGAAAATTATTAACATCAACAAGTAAAAAAGTTAAATTCGGCCTTGCCGAATGTAGTGATACCCTCCACAATTTCAAAAAGATTATTGCAAAAAACTTTTTTTAAAAGGAAATTACTTTTGAAAAAAAAAAAAATTTTGAAAAAAAAATTTCCGCGAAAAAAAATTTTGGTAAAAAAAATCCGCGATTTTTTTATTTTTTTGTCAAAAAATATGTTCGTACTTGTTTAAATACCATTTGGTGTTCAATTATGTTCACATATGCCAACCAGAAGCCGAATTAAAGTATTTTGAATTTTTAGGTTATGTTGAATGTACTGAAATTTTTGAGGTGTGCTTACATTTTCGTTCATAACTTTTGAACCGCTGAACCGATATCGCTCAAATGCAATACCAAACTTCTCGGGAGAACTTCCAATAAATATGTTAAGTTTCAATCATCTCTGTGCAATAGTTTGTCCGCGACAGCATTTTCCACAGACAGACAGACAGACAGACAGACAGACGGACAGACGGACAGACGGACAGACGGACATCGCTAGAATGTCTTAAAATCGATCGGGCATCATGAATATATATACTTTATGGGGTCCCAGATCGATATTTCGATGAGTTACAAACAGAATGACAAACTTATATATACCCTCTATCACTAGTGGAGGGTATAAAAATGTTGCCGATTCTGACTATTTTACAAAATGATCTGACTCTTTCACTATTTTATTTTCATCCGATCCCAAATAAACGGTAAAATTTCGGGTTCATTCAGAAAGCCTTAAAATCAAATTGGAAATGGTATAATTATTTTTTTTTTGTAATTTTTTTTCTGTTATTTAAATATTTACAATTATTCAACCATATAGTTGGTCATTGAAGAGTAAATAAAACACTTCAACATAATTCATATAGTTGTTAACATGCAAATGTCAAAAGTATTTTTAGAAAAAATAACAAAATAACTAAAAATTATATATAAAATACCAGAAAATTACTAAAATGTGCGGAAATTTCAAATTAACCATATAAATTTGCCAAAAAAATGTGTTTAAAATAATTAAAGCATATTTTTAGGAAAAAGTATTTTATTTATAATAAAAATAAAGTATACTTTTGGGATAATTTCATATTTAAAGGCTACTTTTAGGATTCTTTAAAGTTTTATTTTGAAATCTACTGTTAGGGGCTCTTTAAAGAAATTTCATACACAAATTTAAAGCATACTTTTAGGAAAAGTTATTTTATAGCAAAATTAAAAGCACACTTAAGCATTTTTTTTAATATTTAAGGCGTCATTAAAAAATCTTTTAGAATTTTTAAAGTTTTGTACTAAATTCTATTTTTACTAAAATTAGTAAAACATTTTTGTATTAAAAATTTGTAATTTTTATATTTAAAGAATTTGCTTAAATGGGTAAATAAAGTATACTTTTAGGGGCATTACATATTTAAAGACTATTTTTAGTATTCTCCTGTTAGGGGCTCATTACTGAAATTGCATATACAAAGTTAAAGCATACTTTTAGGAAAAGTTTATTTTTATAACCAAATTTAAAGCATAGTTTAGGATTATTTTTTTCAATTAGTGTATAAAGTATACTTTTAGGCGAAATGAAAGATTATAAGCCTACTTATAGGATTTTCTGATGTTTTATACTTAAGTCAACTTTCACCAAAATTTTTTTTTATTTAAATTTATGTTTTCCTTGGAAAAAAATCCACAAAATTTGTATTTTTACCAACTAAAATTAAATCATTTCTACATCTGATCAAACATAGAGGGAATTTGTAAACAATTTAAATCATATTTTATGAACAAGCTCTTTTACTTATAATAAAATTTAAAACACGTTTTAAAAAATTTTCAAAAAGAGGTAATAAAGTATACTTTTAGGAGGTCGGTAAAAACTAGAAAAAGTCTACTTTTAGGATTTTTTATTTTAAAATAATTATAAAATATTTTTGAGGGGTAAATTTAAGAAAACTATTAAAATATTTGCACAAAAATGATTTAAAATTTACTATTTGTTAATTTTACCTTGTAAAAAGTCACATTAAGATACTTTATTAAATAAAATAATTTATAGCTTAAATCAATTCGAGACGATTTCTTGCCGTATAAATGAACAAACAAATTTAAATCATATTTTAAGGAAAATTTTGTGTTGTAAGAAAATTTAAAAAAGCTTTTTAAAATGAGAAGCTCTTAAAATTAAAAAAAAAAAATAAAGCATACTTTTAGGAATTTTAAAAATGTTATACTAAAGTCTACTTTTAGGGACTAATTAAAGAAAATTTAAGTTTTTTATACTAAAGTTTTCCTAAATTTTCTATATGTAATGTTCAATTTATAAAAATTAACCGTTAAATTCATTATTTTTATAAAAGAAACCTTACAAATATTGTTATTGTATTTAAGGACATTTATATATACAAGTAATGTACTATGTAATAAGTATAATACAAGCAAATACTAAGGATTATACAAAAATAATAAAAATTTACTTTTTTGGGGGAATTTTATTTGTTTTCAAATTCATAAAAAAACTGAAAAGAAATTATGACATACGCAAATACTAAATTGGTGGTAGATTGGCTACTTTAGCACATAAAAAAAAATTTAAAAAAATAAAAAATGGGTATATAACCATAACAATCAATATTAAAAATTGGCAGAAATTCATAAAAAAATTTAAAACAATCATTATAATAAAAAAAAATAAAAGATGGTGGTGGTTTTCTGAAAACAAATAAAGCGGAAATTGTCGCAAAAATATACAAATACTTGAAATTGTATTGAAAAATCCGGATATACATAAAGGGATGTAAACAAATTTGCACAGATTTTTGTTTTTCAATATTTTATCCCTTAATGAACACAGCATAACAAACAAATATCCAGCAAGGGAAGTTTTATGACCAAAGTATTGGATTGGAATTAAACAGAAATTTTTAAAAGCGGTAAAGAACAAATATTGAGGGTAAAAAGCTTTAAAAAGTTTGCAAAATAAACCTTAGCTTTTTTAACCCTTTTTCAGCTGATACTTGAAAAAAATAAGCTTTTAAGAATTACAATAATTCCATTCGATCTACAATATTTTTACTCAAAGTTAACTGAAATCACTAAACTTGATTTCGAAATTGTCCAAAAAATTTTAATAAATTAAAAATTGAAATTTTACTAAAAATATTTAGACAAAAAAATTGTAATTATACTAAATTATTATGAAAAATAATACTGCCTCTATGTTTTTACAGTTAGAGACGTTGTAATTTTCAAATTTAATAAAAAAACAATCAAAAAAAGCTTTAAGCTTTAATTTCCAATAATTCGAATTAAAGCTTAATCAATGTTTCGGTTAAACTGTTTGATAAAACTCTAAATTGAACTAAAATTTTGATTAAAATTAAAAAAAGCTTCAATTTGCAAACTGACGACTTCGTATTAGTGGTTTAGATTAAAAATCTAACATTTAGAGAGAGCTGTAATATACATTTTTTTTTGTTAAGTTTCCAAACAAATTAAAAAAGCTTTAAGCTCAACTTGTAAATATTTTTAATGAAAGCTTTAAGCTTTAAGCGAATTTCAGAAGCTTTTTATGAACTGTTTTTTTGGTGCTAAAATTCTTTTTCGTATTTGATTTTTTTCTTGTGCATTAACAAGTAATTTTACTAAATTATTTGTTTCAGTGTAGAACTTCCAAACTAAACTTCGTATTAGGGGCTTAAATCAATACAGCTTTTATTTTTAACATTTGGATTTAGCTGTAATAAAAGGTTTTTGTTAAGTTTCCAAACAAATTAAATAACGCTTTAAGCTGAATTTGTTAATATTTTTAATGAAAGCTTTAAGAGTGCAGGAATTGCAGAAGCTTTGTATGAACTGTTTTTTTTTTTTTGGTGTAAAATTTTTTTTCGTATTTGCTTTTTTTCTTGTGCATAAAGCCTTTTCTTTGTGCATAAAGCTCTCCGCTTTTTACTTCATAGAAACACAAAGGATTATAGTGGGTTGTATTTTACCGACAATACATTCAAGATTTTGTAAGGATTTAGAAAAATGAGTTAGGATACTTTTTTTTAATCCGGTTTTGGCTTAATTTTGCCTGAAACCATAAAGCTTTTGAAAGCTTTAATCTAGATTTTTATTCAAATCCAAGTGACTTGAGCTTTAGCAGATTTCCTAGCTTCAAAAATCAAATTAAAATAATAAGCTTATAAAGTTCTCCTTACCATCACGATATGATTTTTCCAGGTTTTTTTTTTAAATATTTCAACAGAAGGTTTGCAAAAGCTTTGTTTTCATTGTTTCAGGCTTTTTACGTTATAGAAAGAATTTGAGTGGGTCGTATTTTACCGAAAATATATTTAAGATCTTGTAAATATTTAGAAAAATTAGTTAGAATATATTTTTTGTAGTTTAGTTACGTCTTAACTTAAAATATTTAAAAGCTTTAAAAAAGATTTTATCTAATAAGTTGTTCAAATCAAAGTGACTTGAGTTTTAGTCGAGATCATAGTTTCATAAAATCAAATTAGCACGATCTTAAGCTTTTTAAAGTCCTCTTTAACGTCACGAAATGATTTTTCCATTTTTTTTAAATATTTCAACAGTTGGTTTGCAAAAGCTTTGCATAGTTTTAGGCTTTTTACGAAAGATTAGAGTGGTTCGTATTTTACTTGTAAAGATTTAGAAAAAACCCGTCTTTTTTTTGTAATTCAGTTTCGGCTTAACTTTTTATGAAACCATAAAATATTTGAAAGCTTTAAAAAGCTTTAATCTAAACTATTATTCAAATTAAAAGAGACTTGATTTTTAGCGACGATCCTAGTTTCGAAAATCAAATTAACACTATCTAAAGCTTTTTAAAGTCCTTTTTAAAGTCCCCACGATTTGATTTTACCATTTTTTTTTTAAATATTTCAACAGAAGTTTTGCAAAAGCTTTGCATTGTTTCAGGTCTTGTATATATGTATTTACGTACGTAGCAATTTAAACTTAAATATGACAAAACAATCATTTGATGTGTTTTTTTTTTGTAATTCCATATTCCTCGCAAAAATTTCCTTGTTGCAAAATATGTTTCCATGTGTGTGGTATTTTAAACACCCTTGAAAACAACTGTCAAGCACATTTATTGAACTTTAGCAGGCATGCACTAACATGATAACCCAGTAAACCATTTTGGAGAGCTTTGGGGAGTTTTGAAACAACTTTGAGTTATATTAATATATTTAAATTTTAGCTAATGATTTCGATTTTGTAGCCAAAAGCTGTAAAATCAAAGCAGCTTTTAGAGAAAAAAAGTAACCGTCTTAAATCGCTTTAAGCGAAATTTGATATTCAATATCCGTGTAAAATCAGATTTGATGTTATCTGATGTGGTTTTATCTGATTATATATAACTGTATATGATCAGACATATTTAAATGCGTTAAGTTTCCGCAAGTGTTAAATAAACCATGATTTAATCAGATCCGATTAGATACGATCATATATAAATACATATAAACTGATCTGATTGGATACAATTATATATAATCAAAAAAATCTTTTAAAAAGTAAAATTAAGGCAAAGAACGGCCTCTAGCTGTGAAAAATTAAAAGCACCAAAAATTTTTAAATTTGGCAGTTACAGTAAAATTCTTTTTGCAGAGCCGGACTAAAAATTTCATCGATTTAAATTTTGAATTTATGTTGCTTTAAAAATGTTTACTGGTTTTACCTTAATAGGCACATATTTGTATGTGGTATTTTTCAGTATGTATGAAATCCTGTGGATGCAGTATTACACAGGACTTTTAGTAATTTACAGTGTATGGTGTAAAAAAAAAACAACAAACGAAGAATATGAATGATGTTTTATCCTGTTCAAACAAAAAAAAAATTAACGTTATCTATCTTTGTATGTTGTACTACTTTGAAATGACGAGTTGTTGATGGACAGATGCATGATTGAATTTTGTTCAATATATTTTTTTTTTGTTGCAGTTTATGTTGATGTTGCTGGTGTGGTTTGAAATACAACAAAAAAAGATGGCCGTTATTTTCGATCCTTGTTTTTTCAGTTGGTTTATTTGTCCTTATGTTAAAAAATTTTCATTTCAATTATGCAAATAAAATGTTTTTTTTGTGCGAAAATAAGTTAAAAAGTTGAAAAGTCTTCAGACAAATGATATTGATTTTTTATAGATAGAATAAGAGTAGTGTGGGTATAACAGTTAAGGTAAGATGTGAAAGCAATAAACCCAAGTTCAGTTCCTGGGGAAAAACTACAAAAATTTTTGCAAAAGAGAAAAAAAGTCTATTAAGGTAAGCGGCGTAAGTAATAAACCCAGGTTCAATTCCTGGATAAATTTTGTTTTTATTTAAAAAAGAATTTGACTGCAAAGGAAAAACACAAAAATTCTTGAAAAAGTACACTCAAAAAAAAAAAACTGTAAAGTTAACAAAAAATTTAGTTAATTTTAACTAAAAAAGCACCTGATTTTGGGCCTACTAAATTTTTAGTTAATTTAACTAAAAATATTTAGTTAACTTTTCGTAGAACGAATTTAGCAAAAAAAAACGTAAATTTAACTAAAAATTTAGCTGAAATTTCGTAACGTTTTTATGTACATATATTAACAAAAAAATTAGTTGAATTCAGCTAAACTTTTTGTTACTTTTCGTAAACTAAAATTTAGAAAATATTTTGTAAAAAATTAAAAGTTTATTTTTTCTATTTTTTCATCAGCTTAAGTAGAACTTATGAGATTTGCATAGGAGGCTTCGCAAGAAATTCCACTTAACAAATTTGTTACGAAAAATCAGCAAATTAATTAGTAAAAATTCGTAAACTCAGTTTTGAAGTCAACAAAAAAAAATTAATTCAAAATTTGTTCAAAACTAGTATTTTCGTAAATTGAACTTAACTAAAAAAAGTAGTTAAAACGCTGATTTTAACTAAAAATTTGCTAAAAAGCCAGTTAACTCGAGTTAACAAAAAAAAAATTAGTTAACTTTACAGTTTTATTTTTTTGAGTGTAAGAAAAAAAGTATGAAAAACGTCCAAATCCGGGTAAAAAAAGTTCATATATAATTATATATAATGTGATAAAATTATATATAATTTGATAAATTTATTATAATTTGAAAAAATTATGTATAATTTGAAAAAATTATATACATAATTTGATAAAAATTATATATAAATTTATAAAATTATATATAATTTGATAAAATTATATATAAATTTATAAAATCTAATATAATTATATAAGATTGTATAGAGGTTCCAGTTTTCAGGATATTGGATAAAATTAGATAAAATTATATATAATTTTATCCGATATTTTGTTTTATAAAATTTTATCAAATTATATATAATTTGATAAAATTATAAATAATTTGATAAAATTATATATAATTTGATAAAATTATATATAATTTTACATAATTTTATTTTTTTCTGAAAACTGAAACCTTTATATATAAACTTAAATAGTTTTATATAATTTTATCAGTTTATATATAATTTCTTTTAAAATTCCAAAAAAAAAAATTATATTTGTCCTTAAAGTTTTTTTTTTCTTACAAAATTTGAACAATAAAAAATTTACAAATTTTATTTGCTTTAATAACAATAATTAACATATAAGCTTAAATATGTAAATATTTAAACAAACATACAAAGTTGTTATTCTTTTGTTTTTATTTTACTCTCAAATCTATATAAACAAAAAAATTTATTTACTTTACACGTGTTGGGGAAATAACAAATTTAAAAACAATTTAAAAATAAACTCTAAGTCTATCTATAGTAATAAAAATAAACAAAAAGATTTTGGTTTAAAATTGCAAAAGAAAAATTTTGTACACAACACTGAAAAAATTTTAGATGGTCTATACAAAAAAGCAAAAAATTTAACCGATTTTGGCGTAAAAATTGAGTTGAAAGTTTTTCCATAATATTTTACGAAAATATGTACCTTAATATAGTGATATTGTTGTGTTAATTACATTGCTACTGAGCCCCCTGGTGGCGCAGCTAGAAAAGCTCTCAGAGCTATAGTTTTTGAGTTAAACTCAAAATAGCAGTAAAAATGCTAAAAATAGCACATTTTGACTTACAATCGTCAAAAACGCGTACAGCTTCAAAATTGCAAAATAAAATTTTTGTACACAACACTGAAAAAGTTGTAGATGGTCATACAAAAAAGCTAAAAAATTTAACAAAAAAGATAACCGATTTTGGTCAAAAAATTGAGTTAAAAGTTTTTCCATAATATTTTGCGAAAATATGGACCGCAGCATAGTGATATTGTTGTTGCTACTGAGCTCCTTAGTGGCGCAGCTCGAAAAGCTCTCAGAGCTTAAGTTTTTGAGTTACATTAAAAAGCATTAAAAAAGCTAAAAACCTTTTGGACTTAAAATCGGCAAAAACGCGTTCAGCTTAGTTTAATACTACAGATACGAAAAAAAACACGGATGCTTGATTTATAAATTATGAGTTACATCAACCATTGGTTTAAAATGCTAAAAATAGCATTTTTGACTTAAAAACAAAGGTATTGTTTGGAAATGATTTTTCTGTTATAAAAGATCGAGATCGACCTCAGGCCCTTGTTCTATTTGTTATATGGGTTTAAGTTGCAAAATTCATAAAACTAAATTTTTAAAAATTAAAGAAATTTCTGGTCGAGAATCCAACCCTAGTCGAGAATCCAACCACAGATAGTTTTGTCATATTCATACAATTAACAACACAGGCTGGCCAGCACCTTAGACAATACAACCACCACATTGATATGACAAGCTTTGACAAATAGTCGTTTCTTTTTCTATTACTGCTGTGTTTACATATTTATACATTTATTTTAATAAGTCGAGTTAGTTAGTTTTAGCAAATTCTGAAGTTGAAGCAGCTTTTTTATGACGTTCTGAATTAACAAATTTTAAGCTTAATTTTAGTGAAAATTATAAAAAATCTTTAGATTTTTTAATAACACTCAAAAAATTGTTTTTCTAAGTCAAGTTAGCTGGTTTTAACAATTTTTTGTAGCTGAAGTAGCTTTTTTTCAAGTTCTTAAACTATTTTCGAGTGTAACTTTTATAATTTTTTTCGTATATAATCAATAAAATAAAACAAACTGACTTATTTTGTGGAAATTTATTATATTATCCCTTACAATGTAAAGCACCTAATGGCCAATAATATTTTCCACATACCAATCATTAATTTATACCAACAGAAACCAACCACCCACAATATCTGTTGGTTATTTTTTACATACATGGAGCTGCTGTTGATATTGTGCAAAAATCCCAAAATCCCAGCAAACATTATTTGTTACAATAAAAAAAAAATAATTCGGTACAATAATGACTTTTTTTTTCTTATTCGTGTAAGCTAGTTTTAGCTAAATTTAAGTAAAAACTAGCATTCCAGCTAAATTTTTAGCTGGGTTCTAATTTTCAGAGTCGATAGCGATCGAGTTCTACTTGAACGTGCGAATTTTCAATTTTCTGAACGCCTAAAATTATGCTTTGATAAATAAAAGCTATTTACAAGTCTCTTTTACAACACTGAAATATAAACGAGATATAAAAAAGCTTCTGTTATTCAAAGCATAATTTTGGGCAATTTTAAAATCGCACGTTCAAGTAGAATTTCGATCGCTATCGACTGCGAGAATTAGGCCCCTGACGTCAATTTTGAATTATATTTTTTTAGCAGATTAAAAAAAAAATATTTCAAGTATTTTCGAAAAAAAATGGCTGATTTGTAATATTTTAAAGCATTGAAAGATTTTTTTTTTGCTGAACCGTGTAAAAATGGATAATTGTTGCGTTTTCATTTATTTGTACTTATTAAGTACATTTTCTAATATTGCCCAAAAGTGTGCTTTAAAAATGCTAAAAAATTCAAATAATGAAAGTTTTAAATAAATAACTGCAAAAGAGCTTTTACTTCTTGCATGATTTGATGGGGATGTTCATTGTGCGCCCTTAAAGTATGCTTTAAGAATATTACAAAAGCTCTTGTTGTGTTTTTCAATTATATGTACTTATTAAGTACATTTTCTAATATTACCCCAAAAGTGTGCTTTAAAAATGCTAAAAAGTTCAAATAATGAAAGTTTTAAAAAAAGAGCTTTTACTTCCTGCATGATTTGATGGGGATATTTATTGTGAGCCCTTAAAGTATGCTATAAGAATATTACAAAAGCTCTGTATAAAATACATTCCACAACAGGGAGAGTCAAATGTGTGCTAATCTTAAATAATAATAATATTTATTAAGTACACATATTGTATGGTAAATCCTAATCCAAGTGATTGCAAAACACAGCTTCTGTATAAAATACATTCCACAACAGGGAGAGTCAAAGGTTTGCTAATCCGTAAAAATAATAATATTTATTAAGTCCACATATTGTATGGTAAATCCTAATTCAAATGATTGCAAAACACAGCTTATATGTGATTAGATCTGGTTATATCTAATTATGAAGATATATTTTATTAGATATGTGATCAGAGGGATAATTCTCAGAGTCGATTGCGATTGAAATTCTACTCGGACGTGTGATTTTTATTTATTTTTATAATTTTTTATGCTTTGATAAATAAAAGCTTTTTTTATATAATTTCACGTTTTTATGTTTCAGTGTAATAAAAGAAAAATATAAAAAGCTTTAGTTTGAGGTATAAAGAGAAATTGAGAAATCGCAATTCAATTCAAATCGTTATTCATGAAGTAAAGCCTTTTCTTTTCAAAAGCTCTTTAAAGACTTCTTCCACTTTTCGCTGGGTTCCTTCTGTATTTGCATTTTTCGTGCAAAATGCATTCTAAACAAAAAAAAAAAAGCACAACAAAAACAAATAAACTTGTCTGCCGTTAGAGCCTGTTGGCTTAAAACAGTATGTAGGCATTTTGGTGTAGCAACAAGCCAAAAAAAAAGTTACCAGACACAAATAGTATAAAAATTGGTAAATGCGTAACAATTTCGCACAACAACGAAACAAAAAACAAATATATCAAAAACTAATTAAACTGGTAACACGGTTGCAAAAAAAAAATTGCAACGAAACGCCAAAATGAAAATGATATCCTGCATGATTTATGGTTTAACTTAGGAAACTTAGAAATTAAGTTGCACAAACTTTTATTATTTTCGGTAAAATAAAAAAAAAATGTGTTAAAAATTTAACTTAGTTTTAGTAAAACTTAACAAAGTTTAAATATAATTTCACAAAGTTTAATGAAACTTAACAAAGTTTAAACAAAACTTAATTACAACTTAACTTAAAGTAAGTAAAACTTAGCTAAATTTAATAAAACTATTATTATTTAAGTAAAACTTATCAAAGTTTAGGTAAAACTTTACAAAGTTGAAATAAAACTATACAAAGTTTAAACTTTCTAAAGTTAAGGTAAAACTTTACATAGTTTATATGAAACTTCACAAAGTTTTAGTGTAACTTAAGTAATTTTAAGTGAAACTTTAACAAGTTTAAGAAAAACTCAACAAAGTTTAAGTAAAACTTACTTAAGTTAAATTTTAAAAAGTTTAAGCAAAGCTTTAAAAAGTTTAAGTAAAACTATACCAAGTTAAAAAGTTTTAAAAAATTTAAGTTAAGTCATTTTAGTAATCACTGTTAACAAGAGGGAAAAGCTTTTATTAAAAAAGCTTCCATGTGCACCTACCTAAGTTACCTAGTTTTTTTTGTCAAATGTCTATTACTAAGTTTTACGAAATTTTTTTTATAAATACTAAACATCATATAAAATTTTAAGCTTTTTAGCTTAAAATTTTTGCAGACATACTTTTATCTTCATTAAAAGTAACACACCACCCCAAAAATTTCCAAATCACTCACTTTGTAATGTCGTCATTCTTGGATTTCAGTTTGCTGTTATCATTTGAAATTATTTTGTAGTTCGCCGGGAAAAATTTAATATTTGTTTATTGTGCTTTTTTAACTAGTGACACTAAGTTTTTTTTTTCTCTGAACAAATAAAATGAAATAGTTAATACCTTTTATTAAGTATAGACGAGTCTATATATAATTTTTAAAAAAATATAAAATATTGTACAAAAAAATCACATGATGATAAGAATTGAAAATATTTTAACGACCCAATTAAATACCAGGTACTACACATAGTTGTTTTTCATTATCAATATTTAACTCTAAATGAAGGTAAAAATATTAACTTAATTTATTATACATAAATATTGTTAACAAAAAAAAAAAAAAAAATAATAAATGATGGAGTGGAAATTAATTTAAACATTTAAAGAAAATTTGAAAAACATTTCAAAATGGTTTAGGACTAATCTAAGTAAAAATTTGATATGAACCAGCACAATAAAAAACAAAACAGATGAAGTCATTTCAAACAAATCATTCGAATCATAAAAAAGTAAACACTGGGAAATCAAAAAATTTATATTTCCCTATTTTGAACTAATTTTAAAAGCTCTTTTTATATTAAGCATAAAACAATTAAGATAAACTATTTTTAAGTTCATTTTGAACAAAGTCATACTAAAAGCTTGATGAAAATAAGCTTTGGAGTTGAGTTTGAACTATTTTTTAATAAAAGCTTTTTTTTAAGCTTAGTGAAATTTTTTGTCAATCAAGATAACAGCAAATTTTAAAGATAATTTAATAACAAAAATTTTAACTAAATATTAGTAAAAGCTTTTTTCTTATACTACTTATTTTTTAACCAATTAAACTTTTGTTTAACTTTAACTTTTTGTAAAATTTCTTTAAAGAATAAAAAAAAAATATTAAATTTTTTTTTTTTATTTTTAGTCATCAAACAAATGCAAATTTTATTTTTTTTAAATATTTTTTGTCAACATTGTTTCTTGTTTATTTTTCTACAAAAAAAAAAAAAAAATACTTATCAGCATTTATTATCTGTATTCATATTAAACAAATATATTTTTCATCAAAAAAAGCATAGCAGAAAAAAATAAACCTGAACATATACATTGATACAAAGCAGTGGTTCTCAAACTAAGGGACTTAACATAACAGGTTAAAACTGATTTAAAACAGAAATATTTTGAAATATTGAAAAACTTTTTAGAGTCAATATTTTTATATTTTCAACTACATATTTACCTTTTTCTTAACTAAACTTTTAAAAAAGCTTTATATTAAAGCTTTTGTTGAACTAAAGCTTAAAAAAACTTAGAATAAAATTTATTACCCGTAGTTAAAAATAAATTTTTTTATTAAACTTTTGTAAAAGCTTTTTATTTAAGCTTTTACTGAACTAAAGCTTAACAATTTTAAATTTGGTTTTAGTATCCTTAGTTTAATTTTAAGAACAATTCTAAAGTTGATTTTGAGTAAGATTTAAGTAAAAGCTTTTTTTAAGTTCAGTAAATTCTTAAATGAAGTAATAAAAAATATTGATGAAACTTTTGATCTTCAAAATTTTCATATTTTGTACTACATATTTACCACAAAAGTTTTGAAAAAGCTTTAAATTAAAGCTTTTGTTGAACTAAAGCTAAAAAATTTTAGTTAACTGTACCTTAAAAATTTTAGTTACCTAAAGCTTAAACATTTTTGTTAAAAGTTAAGTGGAAAAGTTTAGTACATGTTCTTCAACTTAGCTTTTCTAAAAGCTTTATTTTAAAGCATTACATTGTTTAAAATATTTTGGAGCTAATTTTTAACCAAGATTTAAATAAAAGCGTTTTTAATGTTTTTTTTTTTTTTAAATTAAGATTTTCTTCAAAATTTGTTTAACAAGTTTTAAATTTTATTTGGCGCAATCAGGGATAAATGTGCTTTTATAATTTAAATTTACTATTTTAAATTAGTTCAGTGCAAATTTTTACATTATAAACTTAATTTTTATATGGTGTTTTAAGAAACATTTAAGATATTTGTATTAGAGCTTTTGTTGAACAGAAGCCTACATATTAACATATTTTCCATTTAACTCTTGAAAAAGCTTTATAGTGAGCATTTGTTGAACTAAAGTTTAACAATTTGGAAATTAAATTTAGTACCCGTAGTTTTACCTACGTATAAAACATAATTTTTAGCTTAACTTTTGTACAAGCTTTTTATTAGAGCTTTTGCTGAACTAACGCTTTTTATTAATGCTTTCATCATAAAGCAATTTTATAATGAAATTTAATACTTTAGTAAAATATTTTGAACCATTTTGGAGATATTTTTAAACTACATTTTAGTGAAAGCTTTTTCATGGGATTACCAATTTTTTTTAATTAGATCCTCATACAAGCAGAGTAAAAAGTGATAGAAATTTAGTACCCGTAGCTTGAACTAAAAATGTATATATTTTCCAGCTAATTTTTTGTAAAAACTTTTTGTTAAAGCTTTGCTTTAGTGCAAACTAAAGCTTTACAATTTTAGAATGAAATTTAAGCTATTTTGGAGTTAATTTTGACTAAGATTTGAATAAAGGTTATTTTTTTTTAATTAAGATCTGTCTGAAAGTGTGTTTAACAAGTTTACAATTATGTTAAGTGCTAGCGGAGTCTAAGGTACTGCTACTTTGGTAAACTTTTCTTTTTTTTAACTATTTAAGTGTCCATTTTAAACTTGATTTTAGTAAAAGCTTTTTTATTAGGAAAAACTATTTAAGTGTACATTTTATATTAAAAAAAAGCTTTTTTATTAGGGAGAATGTTTTTTTAATAAAGTTGAAATTCTTTGGAAATTTTTTCAAATTTTAAAAATTTTTAACAAAATTTTTGTAAAAGCTTTATATTAAAGCTTTAGCTTTACAATAAAGTAAAATGAAATGTAGTACACGTAGTTATATTTTTTGAACAATTTTGTAGTTAACTTAAAATAAGATCAGATAAAAGCTTTTTTAAAGGTTTTTTTAAGGTTTTCGGGAATTTTTCCGGGGTTCCTATTATTATTTTTAATTACTTTTTTAGACTATTTTAGTGCAAATTTTGACCTAGATTTTATTAAAAGCTTTCTTATTTCATTTAGTTCCTCATAGTTTAGAGGTTTTTAAAAATGTGCTTAATATATTTAAAATTATGTTAAGTGCTAGCAGAGTCTAAGGTCCTGCTACTTTTGGTAAATAAAATTTTTGTTAACTATTTAAGTGTACATTTTGAACTTGATTTTAGTAAAAGCTTTTTTATATGGAAGAGTGTTTTTTTTATAAAGTTTAAAATCTTTGAAAATTTTACATATTTACACATTCAACAACTTAATTTTTGTAAAAGCTTTGGTAAAATTAAAGCTTTAAAATTTGAAAATGGAATTAAGTACCCATAACACTGTGCTACACCAAAAATATGCAGGGGTTCTCATATAAAAATTCGGGTTGGTTGGAGTCCATAGAGTACTGTTATACTCATAGTTTTTCTGGATCACTTCGTTAAGTACGTTTTTTATTGGCAAATGTGTTGAAAAACGGAAATTCTTAAATTACAATTTTAAAAAATTATTACTTTGTTAGTTTGCAACCGATTATCGATTTTATGGATTTGTTTTAAAGGTATAGGTCTTACCTTTCAAACAAAACAAAAATATTAAAAATCTATCAAGAATTGGCTGAGCTACGATCGCTTAAGTAAAAAAAAAACGAATTTTTTGAAAAATTTCTCATATTCTTTACACTCTAAGTTGAAAGTGAATCATTAAACAATTTTTTTTGAATTTTTTGTAAAAAAGTATAGTAAAGTGGCTTTTCAAAACACCAAAAAACATAACAATCGGTCAAAAAATGAATGAGTTATGCTAAGTTTTGTGATAGGACATTTTTAATTTTTTTCAGAAACGCTTGTAATTCAAGCATTATTCATAAATCTTGTTACTATTAGTAATTTTATGCGCATATGCGTATAAACTAGAGATGGGAACGTAATTAGATTTGTGCGTGATTCACACATGATCAGAAGTGAGCGTGATTGAAAATTAATTTTACTCACGTGGTTGTTAGTGAGTGTCAGTGTGAGTGGAATAAAAAAATGGGCGTGTCAGTTACTTCCAAATCCTATTTATAATTTTTTGGGTTTGTTTAAAAAATATCAGTGTAACTTCTTAAACAAAAAAATATTGAGAATAGGTTAAAAACATGCTAAGGTGCGCTTGTTTAAGTAAAAAACCTTTTTTGAAGAGTTATACCTGCAACATTTTTATGGCAGAAAAAGCTGTGCGCTTGCAAACATGTTTTTTTAAAACGAAATTGGTAAAATTGTGGGATCATTTGATGGAAATTTTACCTGTTTATAAATATACATGTGAGGCATTCCACACCAAATGTTCAGTGAGAATAAAATTGTGTACCAAAATTTTTTCAATGGGTCCCGGGTAAAAAAGTTTTTTATTTTTTTGGTGAAAATACATATTTTTGCATATTTTGATTTTAAATGCATATATTGTGCATATTTCGAACTTTTAAGTGCATATTATTGCATATTTTGGCATAAATTAGCAAAAACACAAATTGAAATTAATTTTTTTCAAAAACTATTTTAAATTTTAAAAATATATTTTGAAAATCAGAAAACTTACTTTTTTTCTTCTCAATTTTGTTTTATAGATTTTCTTAATCTTTAAAAAAAAAAATACAAAAAAAAAACAAAAGTGGACGGATTTTTTATAAATTGACTTTTTTAAAAAATGGAAAATTTCAGAACGGGTTCTGAAAATTTTCCAAAAAAATTTTAATCGATAGCCGATACAAAACTATACAAGAATGTAAATTTTTGAGATTTTGGTGCATTTCGTTTTTATTTGATATATATTTAAACAAGGCAACTCGACACAAACTTGACCATTTTTCCAATATTTGACCACGCCTCCTAAGCCCAGTTTTTGAAAAATTGAACAACCAAAAACGTAATTTTCTTATCTCCATATATGAGGCATTCCACACCAAATGTTCAGCAAAAAAAAAAGTTGTGTCGTGTCAATATGAAATCATTTTCAAAGTATTCGCTCTTAGGGTACTATTGAATAACAAAAATAAAATTTAAGTTTTTTCAAAAAGTGGGCCTTGTAGGCGTGGTCAAAAATTTAAAATATCTTACTTTTTTGCCTGAGCATCTTTACTTCAATATTTATGCAAATTAAATGAAACACAGTAAAGTCTTAAAGACAAAAGCTGTTTATAGATTTTTGAATGGGCTTTCAATTAAAAAAAAATAAAAATTGGAACATTTTCAGAAAAAGTTCTGAATTTTTTAAATTTAAACTTAAACCTTATTTATCAAAAAATATGCCGCAATTTTATTTGTTTTTTTATTTTTTTAAAAAAGTTAAAGGAATTTTCTATCTGATCTGAAATTTTTAGAGATGTGTTTTGCCTTGTTTTCGAAAAATCAAAATTCAAAAATTGCAACACGCTTATTTTATACAATAATGGTATTTAAAACGTGTGCGTATGAGTAATATCAATACTTAAAAAATATTTTAAAAGGCGATGGTAGCGTGAGTGAGTTTTTAATAACGATTACGCACGCTTATGAAAAAAAAAAAATTAGTCACGCACGATATTTTATTTTGCTCACGCTCATTCACGCCCACGTGAGTCGAAAAAAATAAGTTACGGTCACGATGTTCACGTGAGCGTGAGTAAAATAAAATATCGTGCTTGAATATTTTTTTTCTTTCATTAGCGTGCGTGATCGTGAATAAATACTCAGGCAAAAAAGTTTGATATTTTTAATATTTGACCACGCCTACAAGGCCCACTTTTTGAAAAAAACTTAAATTTTATTTTTGTTATTTATTAGTACCCTAAGAGCGAATACTTTGCAAATGATATCCCATTGAAACCACTATGGCTTTTCTGTAGTGGAACAGTTGGTGTGGAATGCCTCACATGGCTATCCATACAACCCATTTAAAAATTTACGGTTCACATGTTTTTTTTTTCGCTGAACATTTGGTGTGGAATGCCTCATACGTATATTTATAAACAGGTAAAATTTCCATCAAATGATCCCACAATTTTACCAATTTCGTTTCAAAAATGTCAAATGTGTTTTGTCATAAAAATGTTGCAGGTATAACTCTTCAAAAAAGGTTTTTTACTTAAAAAAGCGCACCTTTGCCAGTTTTCAACAGATTCACAATATTTTTTTGTTTAAGAAGTAACACTGATATTTTTTAAACAAACCCAAAAAATTATAAATAGGATTTGGAAGTAACTGACACGCCCATTTTTTTATTCCACTCACACTGACACTCACTAACAACCACGTGAGTAAAATTAATTTTCAATCACGCTCACTTCTGATCATGTGTGAATCACGCACAAATCTAATTACGTTCCCATCTCTAGTTTATATGCATATGCGCATAAAATTACTACTAGTAACAAGATTTATGAATAATGCTTGAATTACAAGCGTTTCTGAAAAAATTTAAAAATGCCCTATCACAAAACTTAGCATAACTCATTCATTTTTAAACCGATTGTTATGTTTTTTGGTGTTTTGGAAAGCTACTTTACTATACTTTTTTACAAAAAATTCAAAAAAATTGTATAATGATGCACTTTCAACTTAGAGTGTAAAGAATATGACAAATTTTTCAAAAAATACGTTTTTTTTTTACTTAAGCGATCGTAGCTCAGCCAATTCTAGATCGATTTTTAATATTTTTGTTTTGTTTGAAAGGTAAGACCTATACCTTTAAAACAAATCCATAAAATCGAAAATCGGTTAAAAACTAACAAAGTAATAATTTTTTAAAATTGTAATTTAAGAATTTCCGTTTTTCAACACATTTGCCAATAAAAAACGTACTTAACGAAGTGATCCAGAAAAACTATGAGTATATCAGTACTCTATGGACTCCAACCAACCCGAATTATCATATGAGAACCCCTGCATAAATTATTTTTGGTCTTTTGTAGCACAGTGTAATTATATTTTTCGAACTATTTTAAAGTAGATTTTAAATATAATTTAAGTAAAAGCTTTTTTGAGTTATTTTTTTTTAATTAAGATATTTTTGGAGATTATCAGGAATTTTTCAGGGGGTACGAGAATTTTTTTAATAACTTTTTGAACTATTGTTGAGTAAAATTTAACCTAGAGTTTATTAAAAGTTTTCTGTTTTCATTTATTTCCGTCCATTTTTTTCGAACTAAATTAAAATCACCTTGAAAAGATTTAATGTTCGAATCATTCGGAAAAAAAACTAAGAAAAGTTTGTAGAACTCTGCAAAAAATCACCCTACAATAAAAAGGTAGTTAAAAAATACATAGATACGAAATCGTGTTGATTTTTATTTTATTTTTCATAATATTTAACCGAGAGAAAAAAATCTCTGGCACAAAATAGCACATACAAATATCGAATATATAAATAATAAAAACAAAGGCATAACTCCGACATTTTTATTTACTTATCAGTGCGACAAAAATAAATACTAGAAAAGAAAAAAAAAATTATTATAAACTTATTTTTTAAAGGTATTTAATAAAAAGTTGATTTATATACACTTGTTTTATAACTATTTTATTATAGTTTATGATAACTTTTAAATGAATCGTTTTATTAGTTACAAATCATTTTTTTGTGTATTTAACAAATTTCATTACAAAATTATAGATTTTTTTTTTATTTCGTTTAAATTTTTTTTTCCTACAAATGTAAAGATATCTTTAAAACACAAAAGTGGAAAAAATACAATTGTTTACAATCTATTTATTTTAAATATATGAAAATTTTCCATTATCAACCTTGTGTTATGGGTAATGTAAAGTCATATGTATATATATTTCCGCATCTCTCCTTCAATATTATTACATTAACTAAATATCATTTAATAGCAGAGATAAACAAACTTTTGTTAAAGGAAGGGGCCAAATAAATAAAAAAAAGCTTTTTTTGTTAAACTTTTTAAAAAATTATGACTATTTTGAGCTTTTCAAAATAATACTTAATTCAAACATTGATTAATTTAAATCAAATTAAATTTCTTAAAAGTTGTAATATTAAATATTTTTTTAATTAAAAAGAATATAAAAATTGATTAAAATAATTATTCAAACTTACAACTTTTTTAAATAATACTCAATTTAATTTTCAATTAATATTTATCAAGTATTCTTTAAAAAAGTTGTAATTTTGATTAATTATTTTAATAAATTTTAATATTTTTTTCAATTAAAAAAATCTTTTAAATATTTAACTAATAAAAAACTATATTTATTTGAAGTTAATAATTATTTTAATTGAACAACAATTTATTAAAAGCTTATTTGCAAGCATTAAAATATTTATATAAAATAAAAATAATCAATATTACAACTTTTTAAGCTATAACACAATTAACTTTGTAATTAACTTCAATTAATTACAAACTTTTGAAAAGTTGTAATATTAAACAATTTTTTAATTCAGTTAATTATAAAAGTAATTGATTAATCAACCACCGTTTTCTTAGATTTCTTTATCATTTCACCAGTTTGTTTCTTATAAAATCTTTGAAAATTTCAATTCCAAAACCATTTTCTATATTTAAAAATATTTTCACCACCCAAGGTTGTTCGTCTCCGCTAGACTTTACCTAACATCATATTGTGTTAAAATGAATACAAAACAAAATATCATTTCGTAATACCTTTGCTTTTTACGTTACAAAAATTATGATTAGATAAATATATTATTTTGTTTTAGAAGTCGAAGTAGTTGTCGTATTTTTGTTCAACAAAATAAAAAAAATTTAACTAACATTTAATAATTATAAACATGTGCAGTTAAATAAGAAAATTAATTAAACGTAAACAAATTTTTCTAATAGATAATCAATAACATGTTTAAAGATTTTTTTTAAATAAATTTATAAAATTTTTTTTTATTTTTAAATTTTTAAAGGTTAGAAAGTCTAAAGATTATTAAAAACAAAAGATATCAAATTCCAAGAGATTGAAATAAAATATTTTTTTTTTCAAAATTTTAGACATCTCTTTTTAAAAAGAAAAATCTGTAGTTAGTTATCTCAAACAAATCATTTTGTTGTTGTAAACAAATATTTGGTTATGGGAAACTAATTGAGGTAACTGTTACTAAATATTTCGTTACTGATACATGAATTAAGGTTGCTCCAATCAAATTTTTGGTTGAGATAAAAGAAACGAGGTTGTAACTACAAAAAATTTGCTTTTTTAACAAAACGATTCGTATGAAACTGAAATTGGTTCGAGCAGATGTGTGATTAGATTATTGCAATACACTTTATTTGAAAAGAATTGTTTTTGAAAAAAAATTTCCGCGGAAAAAAAAATTTGTTAAAAAAAATTTCGTTCATAACTTTTGAACCGATAAACCGATATCGCTCAAATCCAATACAATTTTGCGAAACAACAACAAGTAAATATGATAAGTTACAGCCTTATATGTGTTATATTTTGGCCGTGATCGCCATTTCAACAGACAGACGGCCAATAGAATTAAATTAACCCGTGGCGCCCAGAGATCAAAGTATTGAATTCAATTTTTTTTTTTTAAAGAAATGTAATAAAAATACGTCTTGCGACACAATCATATTTGTAAATATCTTAAAATCGGTCAACGGTCTCGAGATATCACTATTTGAAATTTGCAAAAAATGGCGGTTTTTTTCCTACGGTCAAGAAACTAAAAAAAATCTCAAAATTTTATTTCCTTGCCCCTTTCATAGAGCTTGAGATAAGCTTTCATTTCAAATAAATTTGAGCCAAATCCGATAATTTTAACACTTGGAGCCCTTCGAACAAAGCTTCACTCAAAATATTTTGTAGGCAAAAACAAATGAAAAACATATTTAAAACAAGTGATAAAACATTTGAAAACCATACCAGTAATTCTTCATTTGTTTTAACAAACTTCACCATTTATTTTTTACTGTTAATAAAATTTTCTAAAATAAATAACATTGAACATTAAAAAATAATGTCACTTTCAGTTTTTTTACATAAATAATTTTTTGAATTTTATGTCCACAAAAAAATAACCTACACAAGTAGGCAAAAACTAGTAATGTGCTCGATTCGGGAGTACTTTTTCACCATTCACCAAATTTTTAAAAAAAATTGACATTCTTTTGAATTTTAAGATTTTAAAATATTTTTCTTGTAAAAATTAAAGATTTAATATCTTCAATAATTAGAAGAAAAAAATTTTTAAATCTTAAAATTCTAAAGGATATCAAATTTACAAAAAGTAGGCGAATGGTGAAAAAGTACTCCCGAATCGAGCACATATTTCCTTAAAAAATGACAACAATTAAAAAAAAAAAATAAATTGAATGCTAATGAAAGTCTTTATTTTTTATGTTGTTATTTTTGAAACAAAGAACAGAAATAGTCATTTAAAAAAACTGAACGTTGAACAAATGTTTTTATACCCTCCACTCTAGTGATAGAGGGTGTATATAAGTTTGTCATTCCGTTTGTAACACCTCGAAATATTGGTCTAGGACCCCATAAAGTATATATATTTATGATCCTCGATCGATTTTAAGTCGATCTAGCGATGTCCGTCCGTCCGTCTGTCTGTCTGTCTGTCTGTCTGTCCGTCCGTAGAAAACACGCTAACTTTTAAAAGACTTCACAGATGCTACTGAAGTTTGGCATATATGTTGGTCATTTACCTGGTCAGGTTGGTATTGCAATCCAGCCAAATCGGTCCAGTGGTTCAAAAGTTATGAGCAAAAGAGTAAATTTCGGCAAGGGTGTTTCGCGAATTTACGAGATAAAAAACACGATAACTTTCGAAAGACAATAATGAGACAGCTTAAGCTTGGCACGTATCTTTGCCGTTCCCCAGGTCTGTTTAGTATTAAATTTCAGCTCAATCGGTCCAGTGGTTCAAAAGATATAAGCAAAACCCTGAATTTCAGATTAGTTTCATCTAAAATGCCACGGGTTTTAACAAGTTTTAAAAGCATTGGTGGTAACTAAACAATGCTTTTCAAACTTGTTTAATTTTAAAGCAATGCTTTTTAAACATGTTTAGTTTTAAAAGCATTGGTAACTTAAACAATACATTCGAAAAAAATTTTACACTCAAAAAAATTTTACACTCAAAAAAAATGTTACACTCAAAAAAAATTTTCCATTAAAAAAAATTTTACACAAAAAAAAAATTAGTTTTTTTTTTTACAAAAATTACAATATTTTATGTACATATGTACGTGCATTCACTCAGAAATATTTTTACAGTAAAAAAACATTACACTCGAAAAAATTTTGAACTCAAAAAAATTAGTAATTTTTATTTTTTTTTTAATGACAAAAAAAGAGTTTTTTACTAAAAATAAAATATTTCTAATCAAAATTGTTAATTTTTTCACGTTCAAAAATGTACTATCCTTTAAAAAAGTGAATTGTGGAGGGTATTCATTAGAGTTGTCAGTCGATTAAGAATAATTCGATTAATCGATCAATCAAAACCCAACTCTTGTTCGAATAATTCAAAAATGACGATTTTCGAATAACGAATAAATCGATTAATTAATGTCGATTAATCGAACAATTTTTTTTAATTAAAAAATTAAATAAATGCTTAGAATTTGATTTATTCTCATAAATTTTGAAAGATTTTATACAAAATGTAGGAAAGTTAAAATATATTGTAGCCATAGCCCTGGATAGCACATCCATTATAGAATTAGGGGGAGTTATCATGTTTTTAATAAATAATTTAAAAAAAATTAATAATTCTTTTGCATCAGTCTTACTAAAACGTATTAAAATAAGAATTAATGAGAGACGTATAAAAGTGTTAAATACGGTAATAATTTTTCTAAATTCTGGAAATTTTCCGAGCAATGAAAGTTTCTTGAAATATTCTACAAAAAGCGAAACAAAAGAATATGCAAATAAATTATACTCCAGATTATTTTATGTTGAAAGTAATCACAATAATTCAGATAAAAGTATTGAAATAGAAAGAAGTTATTAGTAATGAAAATAATAATCTTTTATGCGAGTTAAGTAAATAATTCAATTCAAAGTATTAAAAATTCAGAAAAAGGACTTTAGCGATATATCAGACGATATGGTATATTTGGAATTTATGCTCTTCTTACTATATCACCTATTTCAACAATTAGCGAAAGAGTGTTTTCAAAATCTAATTTAATAAAAACAAAAACCAAAAATCGTTTGAAAGCAAAAAAATGAAGTCAACTTTTATTTTTAAAAGATTATTCCTTAAGAACAACTTAAATTGTCTTATTTGACAAAAATTAAAATCATTTATGATATATTTTGTCTGAATATTTCAAATAATAATTTGTATTTGAATTATTTCTCAACAAGTATTAAAATCGACATCCATTAATTAAAAGTGATCTCAGTTATTCAATTTTTAAGTTTTTTTTACTTTTAACTATTTTATTTTTAAGTTTTGTATGCATTTTTTCGTTAATAAAAATTTGAACTTTCTTATTTTAAGATTTTTTATATGAATTGTTTATTTTTTTGTTAATCAAAATAATTTTTAAAATAATTTTTTTATTCGTTATTCTCTTCGATTAATCGAATAAATTTTGATCTTTAATCGTTTGATCGAACGAGGAAAAACAATTATTTGAATTATTCGAACAAAGTTGAAGGTCGAATAATTGACAACTCTAGTATTCATAGATTCGGCAAAGTCGAATTTAACTTTTCTACTTGTTTCTTTTAAAAACGACAAAACGTAAAACTTTTTAAATAAACTACAAACAGTTAATGACATAATATTTTAAGTGTTTGTTCTTTTAGACAATTTTCACCAAAAACTCTAAATTTTGGTCGAAGGGCGCCATGAAAGTTTGTCTCAAGCTCTATAAAATGGTGTTTTTTATGGTTTAGATAATTGTATACATGAAGTCAACAATGTAAAAAACAACCAAAGATTATGCTCTGAATAGTTTTCTGTTATTTAGTTAATTCTATACATGATGTAATATAAGTTTATAAATAAATTTAATGATAGTTAAAATAGTTAACATAATTTACATAATGTAAAGAATTTAAATAAGTCAAAGCAACCGAATTTTTTAACTCTAAAATAGTTAAATACTTTTGAAATAATTGTTTACATGATGTCAACAATGTAAAAAATAACCAAACACTAAATTCTTTAAGTTTACATAGCATTGTAATAGTTTTCTATTGGTTAGTAAAATGTATACATGATGTCAACAATGTAAAGAATGACCTAACATTAAACTTTGAATGTAAACAATTGAAAAAATGTCGAAACTATACCCATTTTTATTTGAATATTTAAGGAAACATTAACAAAATTTTAGAAATTACAAAAAAAAAGTTCCATTCTGAAATTTTAAAAAAATTAAATGAAAATTTTTAATATTTTTTTAAGGTTTAGTTATAATTTATTAACTTTAAAATAGTTAAATGCTGTTAAAATAATTATTTACATTATGTCAACAATGTTAAAAATAACCAAACATTAAATTCTGTAAGTTTACATAGCATTGTAATAGTTTTCTATTGTTTGGTTAATTGTATACATGATGTCAATAATGTAAAATATGGCCTAACATTAAACTTTTCAAGTAAACAATTGAAAAAAGTGTTTTTTTTTTTAAACTTTAAGCAAACATGTAGTGTGTTTTTTGCGTGTTTAAGATTTAAGATTTAAGATTTAGCGAACAAAATAAATCCACCTTGGTAGTTGGATTAATTTTCGATTTATAAGGGTTGTTGTCAACACTAATGAATTTGCTACTAAAATTTACAACGCAGCATGTTTAGTACTTAATTTAGAACTAAGAATGAGAGAGAATAAAGAAAACAAACAAAAAAACATATGACGCTGTCTAACACCGTACGGGAAATTTTAACAAGTTTATTATTTTTTTGTTTAAAAAAGTGATATAAATGTTTTGTATAAATGTTATTATTAATTTTAAAGTTTTTTTGTGTAAAATATAAATAAAATTTACAGTAACAACAACTTATTAGTGACATTAATATGTGTGTTTAAATGAAGGGTGTGTTAAAGGTCGTATACATTTACGTAGTCAACAGAATATAAACTAGCGCCGTCTGGTTTGTGTCACATGAACTAAAAATATGGATTAAGATAATCCAAAAGCGCAAAAAACAAGCCTATTAACACAATTTTAGAAATTACAAAAAAAAATTACATTCTGAGATTTAAAAAAAATTAAATGAAAATTTGTATTATATTTTTTTAAGGTTCAGTTATAATTTATTAACTTTAAAATAGTTAAATGCTGCTAAAATAATTATTTACATGATATCAACAATGTAAAAAATAACCAAAAATTAAATTCTGTTACTTCAAATAGCATTGTAATAGTTTTCTATTGGTAAATAAATTGTTTACATGATGTCAACAATGTGAAATGTCGCCTAACATTAAACTTTGCCAGTAAACAATTGAAAAAAGTACAGAAACAATATACATTTTTTTAAATTTAAGGAAACATTAACAAAATTTTAGAAATTACAAAAAAAAGTTCCATTCTGAGATTTTCAAAAAATTAAATGAAAATTTAGGTGCAGTTATAATTTATTAACTCTAAAATAGTAAAATACATACTGTTTAAATAATTGTTTACATGATGTCAACCATGTAAAAATAACCAAACATTAAATTCTGTAAGTTTACATAGCATTGTATTACTTTTCTATTGGTTAGTGAATTGTATACATGATGTCAACAATGTAAAAAATGGCCTGACATTAAACTTTGCCAGTAAACAATTAAAAATAGTGACAAAACTAATACCTTTTTTTAAAATTTACGGAAATACAAACAAAATTTATAAAAAAATTTCCATTCTCAGCTGTTATTTGATCCAAAAATGTATCACTTTTTCACTTGATATAACACCTACTTTTTACCCAATAATTTTAACTAATTTATTTCTTTGAGTGTTTAAAAATTAGTACTTGTTTTAACTGCTTTTAATGTGATTTGATGGATATTATTAAATAAAAATACAAAACGAAAAAATATATATAAAAAAAAATATTATCGAAAAAGATAAGATAACAACAATTTGTTTCGGTTTTTCCATGAAATTGTTACTAGAAACTGTTATACTATAAATTTTAAGAAAAAAAAAAATTGTATTTAGATTTTATTTTTAAATTAAAAAATTGTTAGATAAAAATGACTAATAATGGTAGTTAAATTGACTGAACAAGATAGGTAAATTTTTTAGTACAGTTAAGAGCAAAGTGTAGGAAAATAATAAGATATAATTATTTTTTTAAATATAGTTGGTAAATTTAAAATTTAGCAAGTATAATTAGTAAAAAATTTGCTTAAGATAAGTATTTATTAAAGGCTTGATTAAAAAGCTTAATAAAAGCCTTATGTGAACTAAAAATAGTTAAATTTAACTTTACAGGGTTTAAAAACTTTTAAACTAAATAGTAAAAAAATTTGCAAAAAAAAATATATACTTTATAAATTTTTAAAAATCTTATATTTTTCAAAAACAAAACCACAAAATTTTATCATTTCTTCAAATATCCTAAAACAAAAACTTGAAATTTCAAAAATTATTAAAAAAAAATAAATTTGAAATTTAGCAAAGAAATTAGTAAATTATAAGAAATAATTATTTTTTTTTTAATTTTGTTTAAGTGAGTAAATTAAAAGTTAGCAAATTAAATTAGTACAAAATTTGCTTAAGATAAGTATTTATTAAAAGCTTAATTAAAAAGCTTGATAAAAGCCTTAAGTGAACTAAAAATTGTCAAATTTAAACAGGGTTTAAAAACTTTTAAACTAAATAGTCAAAAAAATTAAGCAAAAACTAATTTTGAATGAATTTAACTACATAAAGAATTAAAAAACCTTAAATTTATGCAAAATTTTTTAAAAATCTTATATTTTCCTAAAACTAAAACCACAACTTTTTATCATTTCTACAAATCTTCTTTAAAAAAACTTGAAATTTTTTAAAAATAAACCCTTTTTTACTCTCAAAAAAAAAAAAAATGAAAAAAACTTCTTTCAAAAAATATTGTTGACTTTTCCACATAAACCGTCAAACTTAATAATTGATATTATCCAACAAATTATGTGATAAAAATCTCAAAAATTTCTATTGTCTACACCTATGAAAAAAAAAAACAGCAACTCTTGACAAACGTCTGATTATAATTTACCTACGGAAATTTCAACGCCGCATAAAAAAAGGTGGTGTTAATTTTAAAAAGCGTTTTACAAAAACCTTAAAAATCAATTATTAGTTGTTTGTAGCTTTTTAAATTGTAATTTAAGGGTTATTTTTCTTAAACCCCGATATAGTGTAGTATTTTTTTTTAAGTTTCAACATCATCATCATTACTATAATACATATACACACAATTGTTTAAATATCGTATGAATTGAATTTTAAATAAAAATATATTAAACAGCGTGTGACGATTTAACAAAACTAAAGAAACAAATATTTAACGTCATCATTAAATGAAGGTTAACAACATTAAAGCAATTATGATTATACCCCAAAAAAAAAAAAATATTCAACTATTCAACAAAAACAATATGAACGGGGAAAAAACAACATAAAACATACAAAAACTAGGGATGATAATGAAGGTACAATTGTGTAAAATTTTGGTACTTTGGCAAATGAAACGAAAAAAACAACACACTTTTTTATGATAAAAATATGAAAAAATGTTTTTAATAATCTAATTATGAATAGGCAATATTTAAATATATTTACTGTCATAGTTACATTATTTACATGATGTAAAATATTAAAAAAAAACTCAAACCAACAAAGTTTTTAACTTTTGATTATTTTTATACTGTTTAATTAATTGTTTACATGACGTAAAATATTAAAAAAAAACTTAAACCAACAGAATTTTTTAACTTTTGATTATTTTTATAATGTTTAGTTAATTGTTTACATGAGGTCAACAATGTAAAATATTGCCTATCATTAAAATCTGTAAGCCTTCATTGTAATAGTTCTTATAATTTAGTTTACTGTATAAATTCTGTCAAAAATGTAAAATAAAGCCAATCATTAAACTCTGAATAGTTTTATATTATTAAGTTATTTGCATACATGATGTCAACGAAGTAAAAAATTGCCAACTATTAAAATCTGTTTGTTTACATTGTAATGGGTTTAATAGTTTATTTAACTGTACACATGATGTCAAAAATGCAAAATATAGCCAATCTTTAAACTCTCAATAGTTTTATATTATTAGGTTATTTGTTTACATAATGTCAACAATGCCAAAAATGATAAACCATTTAACTCTCTAAGTTTATTTATCATTATATTATTTTTCTATTGTTTATTTAATTGTTTACATAATGTCAACAATGTAAATAATAGTTAAACAGTTAACTCTGAATTGTTTACATGATATCAGTATTGTAAAAAATGGCCACAAATTAAACTCTGCAAGTTTTCACAGCATTGTAAAAGACTGTATAAAAAATGGCCCAACATTAATTGTAAAAAAATAAAAAAAATTAAATAATTGAACAGTTCATGCGAATAAGGGCGAATAGACCATTTGTATAATTTTACAATTGACGATAAAAACGTAGGAAACGGTTTAAAACTTATATTTTTGTCAACTTTTTTGCATTAATATGTTAGTGCATTATGCAAAAATGTTGGAAAAAATATTAGTTTCCTGCGTTTTTATCGTCATATGTAAAATTATACAAATGGTCTATTCGTTCTTATTCGCATGAACTCTTCAATTGTTAATGATTAAACTCCGTATTTTTACATAATATTAAAAAGTTATCTATTGTTTAGTTATTTAATTACATGATGTCAACAATGTTAAAAATTATTAAACATTATATTTCAAAAAGTTTACATAGCGATGTAATAGTTTTTTTATAGTTAAGCTAATTGTATACATGATGTCAACAATGTAAAATATGGCCAATTATTAAACTCTGTAAGTTTACTTAGCAATGTAATAGTTTTCTGCAGTTTAGTTAATTGTATACACGATGTCAATAATGTAAAAAAGACCAAACATTAAACTCTGTTAGTCAACAATTAAAAAAATGTCAAAAACACTTTTTTACAGAAATCTTTAATTTTGAAAACTAAAACAATTTATAAAAAAATAACACCTATAGAAATAGGTCCATGTTACAAATTAATTATACCAATAAATGGTACATGTTTAAATCATGTCAACAATGTAAAATCATTAAACTCTGACTAGTTTTATATTATTTAGTTATTTGTATACATGATGTCAACAATGTAAAAAATGATTAATCATTTAACTCTCTAACCCTTATAACATTGTAATAGTTTTATATTTTTAATTTAATTGTTTACATAATGTAAAAAATGTAAATAATGGCTAAACAGGTAAGCTCTGAATAGTTTTCTATAATTTAGTTAACTGTATATATGATGTAAACAATGTAAAAAATAACCAAAGTTTGAAAATTATTAAACAATTCTCTGTTGTTTAGTTTATTCCATAAATGATGTAAATAATGTAAAATTGGCCAAATATTGAAATCTGAATAGTTTTTTTGTTAATTTAATTGTATAAATGAAGTCAATAATGTTAAAAATGGTCAATCATTAAGCTCAATAATTTTACTTAGCATTGTAAAAGTTGCCTATTGTTTAGTTATTTGTGTACATGATGTCGACAATGTAAAAAATGGCTAAACCTAAAACTTTGAATAGTTTATATAGCATTTTAATAGCTTTCGATTGTTAAGTTAGTTACATACATGATGTCAACAATGTAAAAAATGGCCAAAGTGTATTAAAATCTGAGAATTTTTTTATACGAAAAATATCTCAGAATCTGAGAATTTTTCTACACGAAAAATGTCTCAATATCTGAAATTTTTTCTATGCAAAAAATTTCTCCGAAGTACAGAATTTTTCTATACAAAAAATGTTTCAGAATCCGAGAATTTTTTACACAAAAAATGTCTATAAATGACGTCAATGATGTAAATAATGGCCAAATATTGAAATTTATATAGTTTTTTTTGGAAATTTAATTGTATAAATGAAATCAATAATGTAAAAAATGGTCAATCATTAAACTCAGTAATTTTACTTAGCATTGTAAAAGTTGTCTATTGTTTAGTTAATTTTATACATGATGTCGACAATGTAAAAAATGGCCATACATAAAACTCTGATTAGTTTATATAGCATTGTAATAGTTTTTTATTGTTAAGTTAGTTGTATACATGATGTCAACAATGTAAAAAATGGCCAAAATGTCTTAAAGTCTAAGAATTTTTTTATACGAAAATTATCTAAAAATCTGAGAATTTTTCTACATGAAAAATGTTTCAGAATCTAAGAATTTTTCTATACAAAAAATTTTCCAGAATCTGAAGATTTTTCTATATGAAAAATTTCTTAGAATCAGAAAATTTTTCTATACGAAAAATGTCTCAGAAGTATAGAATTTTTCTATACAAAAATGTCTCCCAATCTGAGAATTTTTCAATACGAAAAATGTCTCAGAATGTAAGAACTTTTCTATACGAAAAATTTCTCAGAATCTGAGAATTGTTTTGTACGAAAAGTGTGTCAGAATCAGATAATTTTTCTACGCGAAAAATGTCTCAGGAATTTAGAATTTTTCTATACAAAAAATGCCTCAGAATCTGAGAATTGTTTTGCGCGAAAAATGTCTCAGAATCTGAGAATTTTTCTATGCAAAAAATGTCTCAGAATCTGAGAATTTTTCTATGCAAAAAATGTCTCAGAAATATAGAATTTTTCTATACGAAAATTGTCTTAAAATCTGAGAATTTTTCTATACAAAAAATGTCTCAGAATCTGAGAATTTTTTTATACGAAAAATGTCTCACAATCTAAAAATTTTTCTATAGAAACAATGTCTCTGAATATTTTCTATGGGAAAAATTTCTCAGAATCTGAGAATTTTACTATACAAAAAATTACTCAGAATCTGAGAGTGTTTCTGTACGAAAAATGTCTCTGAATCTGAGAATTTTTCTATACGAAAAATGTCTCAGAATCTGATAATTTTTCTACACGAAAAGTTACTCAGATTCTGAGAATTTTTTTATTTGACAAGTGTCCTTGAATCTAAGAATTTTTCTGTGCGAAAAATGTGTTAAACAATTTTAAGAGGCAAAGTATTAAAAAATCTATTTAAGATTTCATTTATTAAATAAAAATGTTCAATGATTGTGTTTCTTTTTATAAAAAATTTAAGTAAATTCTTCAAAAAGTACATTTTTTGCCTGCTAATTGGTACATTAGGAAAAATTCCATTTACCATCTCTGTTAAAAAAAAACAAGATTTTTTAAGAGAACTAAATAAGCAAAGCAAAGAGAGTTATTTAACTTAAAGAGTAACAAATTCAAAAGAGAAAATAAGAGAATTAATACTTTCAAAAGAGAGCAAAGAGTTATTTATATAGAAATTTAGCCAACTAATGAGTTTAAAAGAGTATTGTGATTAAATAAAGAGTTTGAAAGAGAGTTTAATTTAAATGATCGTTTTTTTAAATTCTCTTAAGTTTTGTCAATTGTTGTGTGGCCTTTTTTTTTGGACTTTCATGGTTTTTGCGCGTGCGTCTATTTTGCAAATAATCATCTTTTCTAAAAGCCGTAAATGGTAACATGCTAGCTTGATGCTTGATAAATTTTTATGCTGCTGACTGACTGCTGCGGCTGGCTGAGTGTGGCCAGGTTTGCCTGTGTGTGACTGAATGGCTGGCTACCTTCATTTTTCGCCTGTTTAACCGTAACATTTACATACAATAAAATATTAAATTGTATGTTGTTTGTAGTTTGTTATACAGTATTTCATTAAGTGGCTGCTGAACATAAAGGAGTTTAAATATTTCAAACTGACTGACTTAAAAACTGAAAAGCCCTAAAGGGGGTTGATTTTTGCCACCACTTTGGTTAATGTTAATTTACTAAATATGTTATTGTTGTTGTATATATTGTATGTTGTTGTGTCGTTTTAATTCATTCCCTCTAAATAACATTTGTAATATGCGTCATATTTGTTTGATGATTTGGGAAGTTGTTGGTTATACTTCTTTTTTTTTTATTGAGTTCCCGTGTGAAATTCTTCTTTTATTTCGTTTAATAATATTTTTTGCTACTTTTAATGCGTATGAGGACGTCTGACTGGTAGTGGTAGAGTGGTTGGTGGTGGTGGCAATGGTTTATAATGATGTTGACGAGGACGATGTTGGTTTTATAAACGGTGGTGGTGCATTCTTTTGGGGATTTTTTTTGTTGTGTTTTTGCAAATTGTTTCCCTATTATGTTGTTTCAAAAAAGCCTTTTGTTACATTTGTTTAGGTTGTACTATTTGTTAAAGGAGTTTTACACAAATCTTATGTTTTGAGTGGATGTATTAATTTTTCAAAGGGCTCTTTTGCCAAACACACCAAAAAAATAGGCAGATGATATGATGGAACTGATATAAGGATTAAATTGATATAAATCAAATAGGGGTGACTGTTTTTCTGTGTGTTAAAAAGAAATATGTTCACTTTTTCCAAGTAATTTAATAAAATGATTAGAAATTTAATCTTGCAAAATAATTGAAAAATAATAAAAATATTATTTAAAGTTAATTTAATTAGAGTTGTGATACAGTTAAGTGTAATTATATACTAATTAACAATATTTGATATTGTTTACTTGAGTTAAAACATATAGTTATACAATTTTTAAGAGATTTTATAAAGAATTTTAATTGTTTACATTACTTACGCTATGTAAAAAATGTAAATAATAGTCAAAATTAAAGTTTTATTTGATTTTGATGAATTTTTGAACGTTTTGCATTGTTTACATAATTGTTTACATCATGTAAACAATGTAAAGAATAGTGAAATTTAAAGGTGTTTATAATTTTTAATGTTAAATGACATTTTTTCGGATTTTCCAATAATTTACATGATGTAAAATATGTAAAGAATTGCCAATAATTTAGTTTTCTAACTGATAATGACTTTTTAATGTTTACGTCACATTTTGTAAAAAAAATGTGATGTATTTTTTCATTCATGTAAAAATGTAAATAAAAGTCAAAATTAAAGTTTTGTTTGATTTTGATAAATTTTTGAACGTTTTGCATTGTTTACATAATTATTTACATGAGGTAAACAATGTAAAGAATTGTAAAATTTTAAGGTATTTATAATTTTTAATGTTAAATAACGTTTATATGTTTTTTCAATAATTACATAATGTAAAATATGTAAGGAATTGCCAAAAATTTAGGTTTTTAGCTGAAAATGATTTTTAATGTTTGCGCCACATTTTATTAAAAAAATATGTGATAGTATTTTCTAATTCAAGTTTTATGAATTAAATTCCATAGTTTACATTATATGTATACATCAAGCTTGATAAATATATTTGGTCATACTTTTAGTTTTATTGGATATTAAGGATTTTTTAAATAATTTACATTCTTTACAGTTTGACACTGTCAGATGAAGAAAAGCTACCAGTTCTTGAAATAACAATAACAAGCAAAATATATGGCCCAAAAAGAAATGACGATGGCAGCTACCTTTGAAAAAATAACCGCGAGGTTAATAATATAATCGAAAGTAAGGATGATGTCGAATTTATAAAAGCACAAAGACTGAGCTTGGCAGGACATGTAGCAAGAATGCCCCCGAATAGAGTTCAACAAAGAATAATGAATGTCATACCTTACTCCATAAAAGCGAGAGGAAACCCTTAAACAAGATGGCTTGATGGACTAGAAGAACAGTGTAGAAAAGTTGACATGAATAACTGGTAACACTTTACACAAGATAGATTTTAATGGAAGAAGAAAGTGGACAAGGTTAACCCCACCTCGAGCTGAAGCACCAAAAGATGATGATGAGGACACATGTCAAAATAAATGTAAATCAATTTTGACTAGCTAAGCATTATTAACATAGAGATGTAAACAATGTAAATAATTGTTTAACACGAAGTTTTGTAAATTTTTACTTTGAATTGCATCTAAACGTTGTTCACTCTTAACACAATTATTTACATAATCAAAAAATGGTTTTAAATTGTTGACATATTGTTTACATAATGTACAATACTCACATTTAACTTTTTAATTTTAAATTGCTGACAGAATTAGTTACACAATGTAAAGAGTGGAAAATCAAATTAAAAATACACTTTAAATAATATTTTTTTTGGAACAACTGAATTCATTTTAATAGTGTTTTTATTTTAATAATTGAAAATGTTGGTAAAACTTCATAAAAAAATTTGTTAACATTTTTAAAAAAGTTTAAAACATTTTTAAAAAATTTAAATTTAAAATTGTGATATTTGATCATATGTAAAACAGCATTTTTATTGCTAACATATATATTTACACAATGTAAACAATGTGCAGAACTGTCAAACATTTAGTTTCTAATGTTTTTGTTAAAATAAAAAAGTTTTTGCATTGTTTACATAATTATTTACACAATGTAAAGAATGTAAAAAATAGCAAAAAATATTATTTTTTTAAACAATTGCCAGTTAAGGATTAGTTTTAAGTATTTTTTGAATTATTTACCTACATTTTTATAAAAGAAATTTGTAAAATTTTATTCAAATTTGAATTTTATTACTATTTCTGATTTTTATTAATTTAAAATCAATTGAATTTGTAAAACTTTTTATAAAAAGTAAGTTTCATTACTCAGCGAATTAGTTATTAAGTTAATATTATTAACATATTGCTAATATTTATACCTATAATTAAACATTATGATTTTTAATTTTGAATAATAATCATGTAATGTAGCTTTTTTTGTTTACATATAATGTAAACAACGTAAAGAACTGTCAAACACTTTGTTTTTTATGTTTTTGTTGAAATAAAATAGTTTTTTAATTTTTTACATAATTTTTTACACAGTGTAAAGAATGTAAAAAATAGCTGAAAATATTTTTTTTGTAAGCAATTACCAGTTTAGAAACTCTTGTACAACTTATTAATTTGTCAAACACTTTGTTTTTTAGGTTTTTGTTGATACATATTAGATTTTCCATTGTTTACATAATTTTTTACATGATGTAAAGAATGTTAAAAATAGAAAAAAATATATTTTTTTTAAACTATTGCCAGTTTAGAAACTCGTGTATAGTTTTAAGTATTTTTTGCATTGTTTACCTACGTTTTTATAAAAGAAATTTGTAATATTTTATTAAAACTTTAGGTTTATGACTATTTCTCATACGTAAAACTTTTTATAAAAATTAACAGGCCTATTCACAGTAATGACTGGTTATGACTAATTTTATTATTTTTAAACTTCATATTCCCTGTGTTTGTTGTAAACACAATCATAAAAAGTCTCAAAATTTAAAATTATTTGTCAATTTTGAGACGATGTGGGTAGCAGGTCTTTATTTTTTTGAAATTTTCAAACAAAATTTGAATTTGTTTATGATTGTTTACAACAACCACATGGAAAAAATTGAGTTATGATTGAGTTATGACTTTTTTTGTGAATAGGCCCCTAAGTTTAATTTTTTTAATTTAGTTAAAATAATTAAAATATTGAAAAATATAAATATTTGGATTTTTAATAACATTTATGCAATGTAGTTTTTATGTTAACACTTATATTTACATAATGTAAACAATATTAAAAACTGTCAAACACTTTGTTTTTAATGTTTTTGTTGCTATATAATAGTTTTTGCATTGTTTACATAATTTTTTACACAATGTAAAGAATGTAAAAAATAGCTCAAAATATTATTTTTGTAAACTAATACCAGTTTAGAAACTCGTGTGTAAGTTTAAAGCATTTTTTTTTTAATTGTTTACCTAAATTTTTATTAATTTTTTTTTTTTTTTAATTTTATTAAATTTTATTGTATGTTAAAGATTTTATACAAATAAAGTTTAATTTTTTTAAATTAAGTGAAATTTTTAAAATTTTGCAAATATTTATAAGATTTTTAATTTTTAATAACAATAATGAAATGTTGCTTTTTTTTTGTTTACACTTATAATAACATAATGTAAACAATGTAAAAAACTGCCAAAGACTTTGGTTTTTATGTTTTTGTTGCTACATAATGGTTTTTCCATTATTTACATAATTGTTTACACAATGTAAATAATGTAAAAAATTGCTAAAATATATGTTTTTATAATATTGTCAGTTTAGAAACTCGTGCATAAGTTTTAAGCATTTTTTTGAATTGTTTACCTATAATTTTATAAAAAAAAAATTGTGAAATTTTATTAAAATTTCAATTTTATGACCATTTCCCATGTGTATTTACTTAAAATCAATTGATTACAGAAAATTTTCTTGATAGTATTGATTTATATACATAAATACATTATAAAATTTCCTAACATTCTTCATTTATCGAAAACAAAAAAATTAATTTCAATTTTCATAATTTCAATAAATCTTTTAATTCCCTCTTACCATGTTGCCACATTTCATTTAAAAAAATTTTCATCATTTGTGTGTTGATTTTTTTTTTCAAAATGTTTATTTAAACATCTATAATAAAAACCAAAACAATTAAATTTCAAACTAAACACAAGAAAAAATTGTTAAAGAAAAATAAAATCTCACTATTTAACATATTTCAAAACATCACATTCAAAAAAAAAAAAGAAAAAAATTATAAAATAATATTATTTTCACACACTCACAACCACTAAAAATCAAATGAAAGCAACCCAAAACAAAAAGACATTCATTTCCAAATACATAAAGACAGAGGCAACTGATACAACTGCCACTCAAACTCCATTGATTAAATGTATAAGAAGTATAACAGCGATAGATGACGTTTTCCCCCCTCCGTAAATACAAACATGTACTTCAGCCAAACCAAATAGACAAATAGGCTGGAAGTATAACAATCTTTAAGGAATTTATGAGGTCTTTAGTTATGTATCATTATTATATTACAATATCTGGAACAACATGATGAAAAACATAACATAAGAATGAAATTTCCACTTATAAAGAAAAATCTGGCACGTACACCAAAAAAAAAAAAAAAACAAGAAGAAAATTATCAAAAGAATTTTCCGTATTTGTATGAATATAAATATAAAACTCATACACACAATTTGTACATATAGATAGAGTCCCCTTTATTCTTTTCAATATAGATATACAATTTTTTTTTTTGGTGTATTGTTAATGTTAACAATTTTCCCACTACTTCATTTTTTTTTTCCTTTCCTTCTTTTCTTTAGATTTCGTTTATTTATTAAGAATACCATCAATGTCTTTTTATAATACTGATTTTACAAAGAATTTCCCAGACCTTCTTGTTTTTTGGATTTTCTTTTGGGTTTCATTTTCTTGTTATGCTTCTTCGTTCAAGCATAGGAATTTTCTTGGGAAATTTTTTTTCGTTTGTTTCATACTTCTTTTTTTACTTCTTTAAAAAAAATAGAAAAAAAATGTTTTTGGAGTTTTAAAATAAAGTGAAGATAAGCTACATGAAAAGGTCATTCATGCATTTTTTTCGAATACAAAATAATTTAATTTAACCCTTTAAGGGAGGACATAGTATTCTTTTTAGAATTATAAACTCTAATGGACTAAAAAAACTTTTCGGTTTCAAAATTTATTTTTTAATAAGATTTTTGTTTACCACAAATTTTAAATAAAATAATTTTACAGCGCTTCCTAGTGGTATGTATTTAAAAACACACACAAATCATAACGAAACATATGAAAATATTTCTGCACAGTTAGCTTGCTTATTTTGAATGTTTTGGTATTGTTTACATAATTTTTTACACGATGTAAAGTCCTCGAAAATCTTGTTTTGTCAATGAAATAAGTTTGTGAATTAATAATTTTTTATAGTTTACACTTTTTTTGAAAATAAAAATTTATTCCTACAAATTTTCTAAATTAATAATAACTTAAATTATAACTTAAATATACAGCGCCCTCTAGTGGTGGCTATTAAAAAACACAAAATAGTCGTAACAAAGCATATAAATACATTTCTGCAAAGCTTGTTTGTTTATTTTGAATGTTTTGGCATTGTTTACATAATTGTTTACACGATGTAAAATCCTTAAAAAACTGGTTTTGTCAATGAAAAAATTTTTTGAAATGAAGTACTTGTATTTTTTCCTATTTTTATACCCTCCACTTAGTGATAGAGGGTATATATAAGTTTGTCATTCCGTTTGTAACTCATCGAAATATCGGTCTGGGACCCCATAAAGTATATATATTCATGATGCCCGATCGATTTTAAGACATTCTAGCGATGTCCGTCTGTCTGTCTCTCTGTCTATCTGTGGAAAATGCTGTAACGGACAAAATATTGCACAGAGATGACTGAAACTTAACATATTTATTGGAAGTTCTCCCGGGAAGTTTGGTGTTGCATTTGAGCGATATGGGTTCAGCGGTTCAAAAGTTATGAGCGAAAATGTAAGCACACCTCAAAAATTTCAGTACATTCAACATAACCTAAAAATACAAAATACTTTAATTCGGCTTCTGGTTGACATATATGAACATAATTGAACACCAAATGGTATTTAAACAAGTACGAACATATTTTTTGACAAAAAAAAAAAAGAAAAAAATCGCGGATTTTTTTTACCAAAATTTTTTTTTTAAATTTTTCTTTTGAAAAGTAATTTCCTTCTAAATAAAGTTTTTGACAATAATCTTTTTGAAATTGTGGAGGGTATCACTACATTCGTCAAGGCCGAATTTAACTTTTTTACTTGTTTGTTTTAAAAACATACGTAGTTAATTTGGCGCCCAACTTGGGGCCAGTTTATAAAAATCCTATTCCTTTATAATAAAGCACTATTTTAAAACAAAATACTTTGTAAAAGATTTAAAGTTAAAAATAAAACGATTATTTGATATTAATTTTAATTGCAAATTTTAAAACAATTTTAATTATAAAAAATCTGGCTCCCAACCTGGGGCCAATTTATAACAAGTAGAAAAGTTAAATTCGACTTTGCCCAATCTATGAATACCCACCACAATGCATTTTTTTTAAAGAATAGTACATTTTTTAACGTGAAAAAATTAACAATTTTAATTAGAAATATTTTATTTTGAGTAAAAAACTCTTTTTCTGTCATTAAAAAAAAAAAAAAAAATTGCTAAATTTTTTTTGAGTGTAAAATTTTTTTCGAGTGTAATGTTTTTTTTACTGTAAAAATATTTCTGAGTGAATGCACGTACGTATGTACATAATATATTGTCATTTTTGTAAAAAAAAATATTTTTTTTTTTGTGTAAATTTTTTTTTTGAATGTTTGAATGCACAATTTTTTTTGAGTGTAAAATTTTTTTCGAGTGTAATTTTTAAGTTACCAATGCTTTTAAAGCTAAACAAGTTTAAAAAGCATTGCTTTTAAATTAAACAAGTTTGAAAAGCATTGTTTAGTTACCACCAATGCTTTTAAAACTTGTTAAAACACGTGGCATTTTAGATGAAACTAATCTGAAATTCAGGGTTTTGCTTATAACTTTTGAACCACTAAACCGATTGAGCTGAAATTTACTAACAAACAGACCTAGGGAACGGCAAAGATACATGCCAAGCTTCAGCAGTCTCATTATTGTCTTTCGAAAGTTATCGTGTTTTTTATCTCGTAAATTTACGAAACACCCTTGCCGAAATTTACTCTTTTGCTCATAACTTTTGAACCACTGGACAGATTTGGCTGGATTGCAATACCAACCTGACCAGGTAAATGACCAACATATATGCTAAACTTCAGTAGCCTCTGTAAAGACGGACGGACATCGCCAGATCGACTTAAAATCGATCGAGAATCATAAATATATATACTTTATGGGGTAATAGACCAATATTTCGAGGTGTTACAAACGGAATGACAAACTTATCCCTCTATCACTAGAGTGGAGGGTATGAAAAATCCAATTGTTTTTAAATTAATACACTTATTAGAAACTACTTGTAAAATATTTAAATGAAACAAGAACAACTTAACTTTTAAATAAAATCCGAATAGTTTTTACTATCAAAAAACAATCATCCTCTTTTTGGCGCCCAACGTGGGGCCAGTTTTAAAAATTGGAAAAAATTTGGTAACAAAGGTTTCAATCGATTTTTCGTTAAAAATAAATCTTCTTAAGGTTTCTAAAACTTCAATAAATCTTCAATACCCTCTTTCATTAGAGGGTTAAAGACTAGTTGACTGAGTACCAGTAGTAGTGGTAAATGGAGTGAGTGAATGTTTGAAAAATAGAAAAATGTTACATTCATATCACTTACACACATACATACACATAGAGAAATGTTGTTTTACAAAAAAAAATAAACTCTTTGTTAAACTATCTCATCGTCAAACAACATTAACATCATCATCTTCGTCATTATCATCTTTATCTTTATCATTATGCTCTTTTTTACATTTATTTGTCTTTGTAATGATTATTTACAGTTGTTTATTTCTTTGTGTAGTTGCTGCTGTTGTTTCTTTTTTTTTGTTTTTTGTGTGTAAATCATTTTTCCTACTTACTTTACATATTTTACAGTTTATAAAAGAAAATATTTTGAGGTTTTTATACAAATTTTTAAAAGAGATAAAAAAAAAATTCATTTCCCATTTAATTTTTTCATCTTCTTTTGGGTCGGTCGGTCTACCTACACATGCCACGCAATTCATTTAAACAAAAAAAAAAAAAAAGAACAACAAAAACAAATTATGCATAAGTTAAGGTATCTTTTCAGTATCTCTTCTACATACACAAGTAAGTATTTATGTTTTATTAAAAGAAGCTTATGTTTTAAAAGTAGGTAGTAATTGTTTTCTTTTTTTTCAGTTTTGTAGTTCAGTTTTTGGGTTATTCACATAAATGTATGATGGTACAAATATCATGTATAGTATGTGTAGAATATGTACTTAATTGTATTTGATGATTTTGTTGTTGTTGTTGCTGTTACTTTATATACAGGTGTCTGCTGTTATGATACCTTTTTTTCTGGGTTTGGTATTTAAGGCTTATACTTCATTTGTATTTTTTTTTTTTTTTGCCAAAAATATAATTTTTAGGGTTTTTATATAGAGACTATAACAGGGATTTTTCGTTTTTAGATTTTCAAAGTACAGTTTCTGCAAGTGAATGATGAAATACTTAACAAAAGATGTGTCAAAGAGATTTTTAAGAATTTTCTCTAGATGTTCTTAAAACGAAAATATGACGATTTCATAAAGATGGCTGATGGTTTTAATATTCAAAAATGCTACACTAAAATATTTTTTTATTTAAAAGAAATCTATGTAACTCTCTTTAAAATAAATTAATCAAAACTTCAATTCCACAAAGTACTCACATCATATTTTTGGCGCCCAGCGTGGGGCCAAGTTAAAAAAATCGGTTTTTCAACAAAAGTAACAAACTTTTTTGAAAAATATTTATAATTAAAAATGTTTTTCATTAAAATGGAACCTATATGCAACTTTCATTTAATAAAAAAAAAATTCATTTTGAGGAATTTCTAAATTTATGTCACATCTCTTCAATTGAATATTTTTTTTTTAAATTAAAATAAAAGGAAACTTATCATTGATTTAAATTTGGTTTTACTGTCAAAGGACTTACGAAATCTTTTTGGCGCCCAAAGTGGGCCCGTTATGTGGGATTCCTATATTTATTAAAAATTTCTTTGTGAAATAGCTAAATTCCAGATTAAAGAGTAGTCGGAATTAGAGTCCACATTTCTACAAAAAAATTTCAGTAAAAACAAGTGAGAGTTAACACTATTCGGTTGTACCGAATCTTTTATACCCTCCAAAATGTAAAAAAAAAACATAAAAAAAATTTCAGGGGCGTCTTTTTTTTCGGGGGGGGGGTTGGTTTGACTTGGGGGTTTGGGGGGAGACATTGGAGGACACCTTCTTCTTGCGATAGATGTTATCAAATTTGATTCTTCCAATTATTTAATCCAATTAATCATTATTAAAATATATTTTTTTATATCCACGCCCACAAAAGGTGAGGGCAAAATTTTTTTTTTTTTATTTTTTTTTATCCGCTGGGTCCAAATGTAGGGTTTTGAGCTTCGTCTGACATAAAAATGTTGCATTTACTTAAAAAAAGTACAAAAAGCCCTGCAAAAAAATAAAATTTTTCAGGGGTTGGTTTAGTTCTACAAGGGGAACTTTTTTCCCCTTGGTCCGATTTTGCCCATTTCCGAACTTAACCTGCCTAGAAATATAAGACATATTCGTGCCAAACTTCGAAAGTCTAGCTCTTTTATTTTGGACTGTATCGTGTCCTCTACAGACGGAAAGACGGACGGACGGACGGACATCGCTAGAATGTCTTAGAATCGATCACTTATCAATAATATATATACTTTATGGGATCCTAGACCGATATTTCGATGCGTTACACACGGAATGACAAAGTGAGTATACATACCTCCATACTGTGATTGGAGGGTATACAAATATTGAGTAAATAACAGTTTTTTACCACTTGTTATCTCCCTTTTACCGTAAAAATTTGAAATTTTAAAAAATTTCCATTTCTCCGATTTTAATTCTGTACATCAAATTTCATGTCGTAATACCTGTTAAACGATGGCCACGTTTGAGCTGATTGTGGGAAAATTTATGAAAAAAAAAATACTTATTTCGACCAAAATTCATGTCCGAATTTTTAGAACAAATTCGACTCAAAAATTCGAAAATTTGGTGCTCTTTATTAAAAAAATATTAAAAAAATTCCAAAAACACGATTTTGGTCCACAGATGCTGATTTTTAAACATAAAAATTATTTTTTATCTAAATTGGTCTCAAAAGTGGGAAAATGTTAAGTGTATTATCAAAAAATATAAAAACTCGATTTTGGTTCGAAAATGCTGATCAGCATCTGTGGACCAAAATTGCAGTTTAGCATTTTTGGACGAAAATCGCGTTTTTATATTTTTTAATATTTTTTTACATTTTTCAACTTTTGAGACCACTTTGGAAAAAAAATATGTTTAAAAATCAGCATCTGTGGACCAAAATAGCGGTTTTGGATTTTTTTCAATATTTTTCCAATAAAGTACGCAAAATTTTCGAATTTTTGAGCCGGATTTGGTGAAAAATTCGAAAATGAATTTTGGTCGAAATAAGTTTTTTTTTCAAGTTTGTCCGCTGGTTGTAGACTGAAGATGACCTGGCGAAAATTAGACTTACATTTTCCCAAAATCAGCTCTAACGTGGCCATCGTTTGGCAGGCATTACGACAAGAAATTCGAAAATTTAAATTTGACGGGACGTTTTTATTCACATTATTTCTGGAAATCGAAAAACTACAAACGTATAATTTTTTGCCCTTTTGCCATCAAAAATTTTTTAAAAAGTACTTTTGTCAGAAAGTTTATTTTTCGCTGGTTACTCCTTGTTTCCAAATTTAATATTTTGTAAACTGTTATATCAGGTGACAGAAAAAGTAACAAAGTACAATAAACCCCATCAAAACCTAAATTTCCAAAAGGTCCTTTTTTATTAATGTTTTTTTTTTGACCATAAGATCCCACATTTCAACATTCTATGACCATTATTTTACGAAATAGCAAAAATTCGAAAGTACTCTATTATACCACTTTTCGGCGCGTAGAATCGGAATTTCCAAAAGATTTTATTATCTTTAATTTATTTTTATTTTATTTTTATTTATCTTTGATATTATTTTACTAACAAAAAAACTAACATTAACTAATTGGCGCCCAGTGTGGGGCCAGTGGAATATTTTTAAAATTACCATCTTCTCAATTAGGATTTTAGTATTTTGGGTTAAATAAGACTTGAAAACAAATAAAAAGTATGTAAAACATCCGAAAAAATGTGTGCTATCCAAAAACTTTTATTGTCTTTTTGGCGCCAAACGTGGGGTTTTATAATAGGGAATTCCTATAGACGTCCCATTTCTTTAAATTAATACAGGACATTTTAAAACTGAGTACAAAAAGAAAACAAATAGAATTAAGAAAAAAATCGTTACTATCTAAATACTTGCAAGGCCTTTTTGGCGCCCAACCTGGCACCAGTTTAATTTCGAGTTGCTGTTCAAATTTAATACACAATTAAAGAACTATGTAGATTATATAATATTTTGTTATTATCTTTAAATGAATTGGCTATTAAGATAAGAAACCATCAATAATTTTTTTGAAATTAATCCCTTTAACTACACATTTCCATGATGATTAATTGATTAGTTAATTTAAACAGTACCATCTCTTCAATTTAATTTAGATTAAGATTATTTTTACAAACTGTTTTGCAAAACCATTTAAATTTAAAAAAACTACAACAGTAAATTGGTAATACAATCAAAATGTTTTTTGCTATAAAAAAAAAAACTCACATCATGTATATGGCGCCCAGTGTGGACACAATGAAATGTGGGAGTATTAATGTATTTAACAGAACAAGTTTTCAATTTGAATTTGAATTTTAAGAGTAAATTGATATATCAAAACAAATAAAATTAAAAAAAAAAATTGTTGCTATCAAAAAACTTTTCCATCACTTTTTGGCGCCCAACTTGGGGCCAGCTTAATGTTGACTTTCTATGGGGATAGAAGTCACATTTCTTCAATTTAATGCACAATTAGAAAACTTTGTACTATGTAAAATGTTTAGATTATTGAAGTTTGCTATTATATTTAACCCTCAAATGCATGGATTTGATTGTAACTTTTGAACGTCATCACTTAGAAACAAGAGAGTCGTTAGTTTTAAAAGCTAATATTGCATAGGTTTATATTGTGCTCTTCTTCATTACCTACTTTCTTTTGTTTATTAATCTGTTTTTGGCGCCCACCTTGGGGCCAGTTTAATTATTAATACATAACAAGGAAACTATTTACTTTGTAAAATGTTTAGATTATTGAATTTAGCTATTATACAGACCCATTTCTTTAACTTAATACAAAATTTAAAAACTATGTAAAATATTTCCATTATTGAATTTTGTCATTATCTTTAAATGAGCTAGCTGTAAGATAAGAAACCATATATTTCTAAGTTAATCCCTTTAATTTTCCATAATGATTAATTGTTTAATACATTTAAAAAGTATCATCTCTTCAATTTAATTTAGGTATAGATTAGATTTAGAAATTTTTTGTAAAATATTTTAATTTTATAAAACAATCAAAATTTTACTATCAAAAAACTCACATTATTTATATGGCGCCCAATGTTTGACCAATGTAAAGTGGTATCCCTAATATATATTTAAAAGTACCAGTTCTTTCATTTTCATTTTAATTTTCATAATACCGAGAGAAGTAACAAGTAAAAAAGGTAAATTCGGCCTTGCCGAATGTAGTGATACCCTCCACAATTTAAAAAGGATTATTGCAAAAAACTTTATTTAAAAGGAAATTACCTTGAAAAAAAAAAAAAAATTTTGGATAAAAAATTTACGCGAAAAAAAATTTTGGTAAAAAAAAATCCGCGATTTTTTCTTTTGTTGTCAAAAAATATGTTCGTACTTGTTTAAATACCATTTGGTGTTCAATTATGTTCACATATGCCAACCAGAAACCGAATAAAAGCATTTTGTATTTTTAGGTTATGTTGAATGTACTGAAATTTTTTAGGTGTGCTTACATTTTCGTTCATAACTTTTGAACCGCTGAACCGATAACGCTCAAATGCAATACCAAACTTCTCGGGAGAACTTCCAATATATGTGTTAAGTTTCAGTCATCTCTGTGCAATATTTTGTCCGTGACAGCATTTTCCACAGACAGACAGACGGACATCGCTAGAATGTCTTAAAATCGATCGGGCATCATGAATATATATACTTTATAAGGTCCCAGATCGATATTTCGATGAGTTACAAACAGAATGACAAACTTATATATACCCTCTATCACTAAGTGGAGGGTATAAAAATAAATAAAGTTTAGAAAAATGTTTACTTTTAAAATACTCAGTCTTTTTGGCGCCCAAGGTGGGGAAAAATTAAAATGGAATTTTTATGGCGATAAAAGTTCCATTTCTCAGTAATTTTTCATATTATCTTTACATGAGCTTGCTATAAGACCAGAAACAATGTACATATATTTTTTTAAATGAATCCCTTTTAAGTTTTTGAACTACATTTCCAAAGTGATTAAGTTAGTATTATTAAAGAAAGCACCATCTCTGTAATTTAGATTAAGAAACTATTTTGTAAAATATTGAAATTTTAAAACCTAACTTTTTTAAATTTTAATTCTCATAGTAAATTGGTAATACACATAAAAATAAATTTTACTATCAAAATATTTGGCGCCCAACGTGGGGCCAATGAAATTTGTTATTCCATATATATTTAAAAGTATCATCTCTTCAGTTCGAATTTTAATTTTTCGAATAAATTAAGATATAAAACAATTGAAAATCAGAAAAATGTTTACTATCTTCGAATGACCTTCATTATATTTTGCGCCCAACGTGGGGCCGACATTATATGGCATTCCTGTAGGGAGAGAAGTCCTATATTTAGTAATTATATACTCTATGAAATATTTTCAATATTGAATTTTGTTATTATCTTTAAATGAGCTTACTTTAAAGATAAGACACCATAAATTATTTTTTTTTTAAATTAATCCCTTTAATTTATGTTAACTATATATATTTTCATAATGATTCATTGATGAAAAGTCATTAGAATTCAAAATACAAAATAATTTAACTATTTCTCAATTTGTTTCTAATTTTTTTGTATAATTTTTTGTTAAACTTTAAATTATTTCAACATTTATCGAAAGTGGTAAAACAAAAAAATTAAATATAAATTTTGTACTGACCTCAAAAAACAAAAAAAAAAAAAAAAAATACCAAAATACCAAAAACCGTTAAATATTTTTGTTTTCTTGTATTCAATAGATAAGAATTATATGAAATAAACGAAAAATAAAAAAAAAATTTAACACATAAAAAAAACAACATAAAAACACCTCATGAAGCAAAAAAATAAAAAAAATAAAAATGATAAAAAAAATTTAGGTGACACTAACAAAAAAAAAAAAATATATTTACGAAACGCTTAATTTATCTATAGCAAAAGTAAAAAAAAAATTAACATTTTTAATTAAACCATACAACAAGTACAAACAAATTTTTGTTTTATTTTTTTTTTTTTGTATACTTTTTGGTTAAAATGAATACTAAAAAAAACACCATAAAAAATTCATACGAAAAAAAACAACAGATAATGCGATCAAGAAAAAAATTTATAAAAAAAAAAAATTCGAAGAAATTACTCGTTGTTTATTTTTGTTTAAAAATAAAATAAGAAAGACGAATTTTGCAAACAAAATAAATATAATAAAAAAAAAAAAACAAATCTGACAGAAATATAAAGACAATTACCTTATAAATAAATAAAATTCAATATACAGAACAAAGAATAAAAAATGATTTAAAAATATGTATAATAAAAAATAAACACAAAATTTGCATTTTTTAAAAAAACATGTATGTAAGTTTAAAAAAAGAATACTTTGAACTTTTGCTAAAAATATATTCTTACAGTAAATATATATTAATTAACACTAAATACTCAATTAACGGCGCTTAATTTTGATAATGAAAACAACATAATGACAATAATTTGAAAGAAAAGCTTTAAAAAGCTGTTGTTTGTTATTTTAACAAAACAAAGCTTTAAAGCTTTTATTGATATTCTAACAAAACATGACAAAAATATGACACAATTTTATTTATTATAAAAAATTATGACAGTTGTTAAAATATTTTTTACAATTCTGTTTAATTTGTATTAAAAAATAAAAATTGTTTTATTCGACCTTTAAAATATTATATGTATTTTAAAACAGAAAAATAATTTTCTTGAAAATTATTCTATGAGAATATCGTAGTTTTAATTAGTAAAGGAAACAATGACCTCGAGCTAGAAAAAACCTACTCAAAATATTTCTTTTAATTTTAGTTTGAAAAGGAAATTTTCGAAACTACTCATCCGATTTTAAAAATGGTTCTTCAGGGTGGTTAAAGTCTAATTTGCCAAATTGGTCAAATAACGTAAAAATCTCCTAGAGTATTCATCCGATTTCAAAAATGTTTTCAGCAATATTTAAAATGGTGCTTTAGGGTGGACATAATCTAGGGAAATTTTTACCAATAATAGAAATGATCTTTTAGGGAGGACAAAGTCTAGGTTTCATCGATAAAGTTTATAAATCTCCAAACTACTCATCCGATTTCAAAAATGTTTTCAACAATATTTAGAATCGTCCGCTTAAGTAAACATATGCTAGGTTTCATCGACCAATCCATCTTTTGTCCAAAAAAACGAAAATTTTAAAATCTTCGGAAAAAATAATTATCGGATTTCAAAAATGATTTCACCAATAAATTTCGGTAAATTTTCTAAAAAAAACGAAAATTGTTTTATTCAAACTTTAAGTTACTATATTTTAGTTCGAGGTCATTTTAATTTATTCACTAAAATCTGGATATTCTCATCGAATTATTTCAAGAAAATTATTTATCTGCATCATGTTTTTTTTTCGCCAATTGTCAAAGTTCATTGTCAAGAGTATTTTGCAAGTAAATGTCAATCGAAAATAAACTTTAATCTGCCATTTAAAAATCTATACTTGGGTTTTACTGTTATCTTACAAAAAAGTTCCCCAAAGTGCCCACTCTAGATTTCTTTGAAGTTTATACACAAAATAGAGAAAAAAATCTACTCTAGATTTTTTTGTAATATATACACACGATAGAAAAAAATCTAAATCGAATCTTAATGTATTTTGAGCTCCTGAATTCGATTCCGGTCGATCTCAAATATTTCTTCTCTATCTGGCTTATAAATTTCAAAGAAATCAGGTAGTTTTAATTTTCGATTACAAGAAAACCCAACAATAGAATTAAATTCTGATGGCGGAATCGAGTTCTAGAAGTCAAAATACAGAAAGATTCGATATTTCTTTTTTTTTATTTTTCTTTAAAATTTCGAAGAAATCTGGAATGGTTCCTTTGAGAACTTTTCTTGCAAGATTACATTATGATTTGGTGGTCTGGTTTCTGTGTCAGAACCTTTTTTTTTTGGTAGACTGTGTAATTTTTGTTAGTTGTTTGACAATTGTGGTTTGATCACAATTGTTGAAAAAATACCATTTCCTTTTTTTAATACTCAATGAGTATAAAGTTTAATAGATATAAATATTTTTATTTCGACACCAACGATTTCCATTTGTGCTACTTTGTATACAGTTTTTATATTTACTAAATAGTCTTGACAATGATCTTTGACACAGAACGAAACACGTATCGGTAAGTCTTGCAAGAACTACCAACAAAAAATAAATTAAAATCAAATAAATAATTTTCTTGAAAATTATTGTTTGAGCATATTATATCATTAGTAAAGAAAAATTACCTCGAGCTAAATAGTTTTTACCAATATTTATAATAGTCCTTAATGGTGGACAAAAACTTAAAATTTAAAAATATGACAAAAAAGTGCTTTTTGAAAATTCCGATTATTAGATAAAAAAGTACTACTATAGTAAATTTTTTGGTACTTTTTATATGTCCTTAAATAATGGACACAAAAATTTGAAATATGACCAGCTCAAAAAACATTTTGAAAAAGTACCTCTTGACAATTCCGATTTTAATGGGATAGAAGGGAGAAATAATTGTACTTAGGTACTTTTTCTATTTCCTGAAACAATGGTTCTAAAAACTTGAAATGTAGAATGTCAGATCATCTAGCGACAAAAAAATTCTGATAATAGTACCTCTAAGGAGGTAAAAAATGTGTAGCTTTTCGATCTCTTAACATAATAGTCATAAAAACTTAATTTGTGAAATGTTGGATCCTACATCGAAACTTCTAGGAATTACTGATTGTAAGATGGGAAAATGGGGTAAAAATTGGTACTTTGGTACTTTTTCGATTCCCTTAAACTAAGATTTTACAAAATTTTCAATCATCCAACCAAATAAAATATTATAAAACATGTAGAAAAGTTAAATTCGACTTTGCCGAATCTATGAATACCCACCACAATGCCTTTTTTAAAGGATAGTACATTTTTTAACGTGAAAAAATCAACAATTTTGATTAGAAATATTTTGATTAGAAATATTTTTGTCATTTAAAAAAAAAAGAAAATTTTTTGTTTTTAGTGTAAAACTTTTTTCGAATGTAATGTTTTTTTTTTACTGTAAAAATATTTCTGAGTGACGTACGTATGTACACAAAATATTGCAATTTTTTTAAAGAAAAACAAAAATTTTTTTTTAGTGTAAAATTTTTTTTGAGTGTAACATTTTTTTGAGTGTAAATTTTTTTTTGAGTGTAATTTTTAAGTTACCAATGCTTTTAAAACTAAAAAAGTTTAAGAAGCATTGCTTTAAAACTAAACAAGTTTGAAAAGCATTGTTAAGTTACACCAATGCTTTTAAAACTTGTTTAACATGTGGCATTTAAGATGAAACCAATTTGAAATTCAGGGTTTTGCTTATAACTTTTGAACCACTGAACCGATTGAGCTGAAATTCAATACCAAATAGACCTAGGGAATGGCAAAAATATATGCCAAGCTTCAGCAGTCTCATTATTGTCTTTCGAAAGTTATCGTGTTTTTTATCTCGTAAATTAGCGAAAAACCCTTGCCTAAATTTATTCTTTTGCTCATAACTTTTGAACCACTAGACCGATTTGGCTGGATTGCAATACCAACCTGACCAGAAAAATAACCAACATATATGCCAAACTTCAGTAGCCTCTGTAAAGTCTTTCAAAAGTTAGCGTGTTTTCTACGGACAGACAGACGGACGGACATCGCTATATCGACTTAAAATCGATCGACGATCATGAATATATATACTTTATGGGGTCTTAGACCAATATTTCGATGTGTTACAAACAATGACAAACTTATATATACCCTCTATCACTAGAGTGGAGGGTATAAAAAAGTTCTTGAAAAATTTTATTATGGGAGGACAGAATTAGGGTTAAAATAAAAAAATTGGTACTTTTGTGTACAACTGTTCTGGCAAAAGTACTTTTTGGAAAGTTTTCTTGATAAGAGGGGAAAAAAGTGTATTTTGGTTGTTTTTCGATCTTCTGCAATAATGGTCACAAACAATTTATTTTTCAAATGTAGGATCCTCCATTAGTGCAAACAATTTAAAAAAAATCTTTCAGGATTTTCTGGTTGTAATTTGGTACTTTTTCGAAATTAAGGTCATATATACTTAAAATCTGGATCTAGGATAATCCAGAAAAAAAAGCATTCTGGAAAAGTAAATTTATTAAAATTGGAACTTTTGTATAACTATGGAACTAAAGACCCCATATTATTAGACATATAGGATAATCCAGTGGGTGTCAAATTGGTTGGATGCCATTTATTTTGCTCTCTCAATAAGTTGGTTCTCTTAATGTTGCCTATGCTATTGCATGTAAAAACTCTCTTAAACATTAAGAGAACCAATTTATATAAAGTGACATATTGTTTTGGGGCCTATCAAAATCTCTGACCTTCTTTACTCTATGGGATAATCCAGCAAAATCAACGAAACGAATTGGAAAAGAACAGGGTACGAAATGGAAAGGGAACAAAATAAAACGATTCGTTTTTTCTAAACTTTTTTAAACCTCATTTTTTTTTTTTTTTGCAATATTTTCCTTTACTGGAATGATTTGTTTTTCTCAAAATTGTTTTCACTCAAAATTTGTTTCAACTTAAAATTCCCTATTTCAAATTTTCCATCATTGGATTATTACGATACGAGTTCTCAAAAATGTTTAAGAAAATGTTTCACAGAACTAACGTGATTCGGGGCTAAACGGTTTTTAATAGTTTAACCTTTTCTTAACAGTTAAATAAAAAACTTCCATAAGGGACAGGTTTTGAAATGGGGATTCTTATTCTGATCCTTTTTTTCAGTAACGAAGTATTTTATAATTAGGTTCCATTAATTGAGTATTTAGTTTTAAATTATTTCCAAGAAAAAAATAACCCGAGTAAAAAAGTTTTTATATAATTATATATAATTTGATAAAAAAAATCTAGTTATACATAATTATATAAGATTATATAAACAAGTTTCAGTTTTCAGAAAACTGGATAAAATTATATATAATTTGATAAAAATTTTATATAATTTTATCAAGGATTTGGTTAATCAAATTTTATAACATTAGATCAAATTATATCTAATTCGATAAATAATTTTGAAATTAGATAAAATTATATAATATTTTATCCAGGATTTGGCAAATCAAATTTTATAACATTAGATCAAATTATGTATAATTTGACCAAATATTTAAAATTTTTATCAAATTAGATATAATTCGATCTTATGTTATAAAATTTGATTAACTAAATGCTGGATAAATTTATATATAATTTTATACAGGATTATATAAAATTTTATGCAATTTTATGTATGAAAATTGGAACCTGTATATAATCTTATATAATTATATATAATTTTATGAAAGTATATACAATTATATATAAACTTTTATACTCGGTAACGAAAATATTTTTTCCAAATTATTTAAATTATTATTATTTAAAATTTAATTAAATTATTTTTTTTATAAAGCCTTTTGTTTAAAATTTATTAACTTTTTATAGAAAATTTAATTTATTAACCCGGCCATAAATTTTTAATATAAATTATGAATAGACTTTTTAAGTCATTTGTTATTAAAAAAAACTAACTGATAAATTTAATTAAAATGAACAACAAATAAAAAAAAATTGTAAATAAAATATCTAATTAATGTTTTTTAAATTATAATAAAAATAAATAATATTATTAATTTTTTTTTATATTAATTTTTTTTATTTTACAACAATTAGATATTTTACCTCAATTTTTCAATAATTGCAAATTCTGGGATGTTGTTGTTGTTGATATTTTCAATACTGACATTTATCAGTCACTTTTTGTTGTTTTGTTTGTTTTTTTTTTGTTACAATTTAGCGAAAGAGAGTGTGAGAGAGAAAACAGGTAATCCTTTATTGAACAGCGCAAGCGAGAGAGAGTTTAATTGTGATTGTTCGAGAGTGTTTGTAGTGTTTGAAAACGTTAAGTTAGATCAAACTAGATTGATTATGTATTTCTTTGTAATTGTTTAATTTTACACATTTTTATTTTTGGTAATTTTATTTTATAAATTAATTAGGTAAATTGTGGTTTGATTAAAGTTTTATTATACTATATTTTGAAAGATAAAATGTTTTTGTTAATTTTTTGTTCATTTATTTTGAAAACTCGGTTTGTTTTTATTAATAAATTATTTTTTGGAATTTTTAGTTTATTTTACCTAAGGTTGTTTACTAATTTATTTGCTTCTTAGGCAAATTTTTGTTTTTTATATAAATCTGTTTATCTGTGAATAGAAATTTACATTATAATTAAATTATTTGTTTATTTTTTTATTTATTAAATAGAAAAGTTAATAATGTATTAAAATCTGTTATTTATTCGTTATAAATAATCGCTTAAGTTTTACACTAAAATATTGCATTTTTTTTTTATAAGTCTGTTTTACATATTTAGTTAAATTAGCAAAAATATCTTTGTTAAAATTGTTTGTTTTCTTTATTATTATGTTTTTATGAAATCTGTCATTTTTATTATGATGTTTTTATGAAATCTGTCAATTGTTTGTTATAATTTTTTTTTTAAATTTTTCTGTTACTAATTTTGGGTTTCACACAAATCTGTTAATAACATCTGTTTTTTTAACCAGAGTTCATTTAGTACTTTTTGTTGACATCTGTGCAAGAGTTCAGTATTTTTTTTTACATCTGTTTGAACAGGTTTTTTTTTTTAAACAAGTGAATATGGAAAATTTTTGGAAAACTTAGTTAAATTTACTGTTTTTTTATAATGTTTTTAAAGTGTTTTTTAAATTTTGTAAAGATCTTTAAGTTTTGAGATTTTAATTTTTTCACTGTCAAAATGTTCATATTTTTAAAATATTTTTTTTTATATGTTTACAGTTCCTGAGTTTTGCACATCTTGTTTTATATAGAAAAAAATCATTTAACAAATATTTGGAGGTTAAGTAAAATTCTAAATTTTTTTAGATTTATGGAGATTCTTTTTCAGTTTCTAAATTCAGTTGAATTTTTTATTTTGTCAGCTCTTTTTAAGTTTTTTTGTACAGACTTCACTATGTCAGATTTTGTTTAATTTAACAAATACTTCGATTTAACATTTTTTGAAATCACTGAATAAACTTCACTTATTTAAACTATTTTTGACAGAAATTTTGACTGTTTTCATTTTAGTAAAAAAAGTTAAATTTTTTTTTGACAGTTTGTTGTTAAAGTTTTGGTTTTTCTTTGCACTAATGTATCAAAACATTTTCACAGTGTATTTGTTTTGTAGCTTTAATCTAAACAATTTTTTGACAGTTTACTTTTCAACAATAAAACTTATTTGAAAAAAAAAAATTGTCCAATTCTTAATTTTTAAAAAAAAAAATTTATATGAAAAAAGTTTTTTTTTTGCATTTTCACTTAACTGATTTTTGACAGTTGTTTTGACAGTTAATACTTTTTTATTTATTTTTTTAATTTTAATTATTTTAATGTTTTTAAAAATTCTAATTATTTTTAAATTGTTTACTTTTCATACTTAAATCAGATTTTTGAAAGTTCAGATTTTTGACAGTTAATACTTTTTTTATTTTTTTAAATTTTAACTATTTTAGTCATTTTCCTAATATTTTTAAAAATTCTAATAATTTTTAAATTGTTCACTTTTCACACTTAAATCATATTTTTGACAGTTCTTTGTTTATTGTTTTTATTTTAGATTTTTATTTATGTATAAAGAAAGTTCTAAAATTTTTAAAGTCAATTCTAAGAAAAAATCACTGCTTTTGAAATTTATCACTTTTTACATTTGTAACAGATTTGTAACAGATTTTTTAATAATTTTTTCTTTACAATTCTATAAACGACTATTTACAGTTTTTCATTTTTTTTTTGACAGTTGAAAACAATTTTTTGACAGTTTAAAACAATTTAGTAATTTTTGTTGCAGATTTTTGACAGTTTTTTAAAAACTTTATTTTTGTAACAGATTTTTGATAGTTTTTTGTCTTTTCACTAATGTAACAGATCTGTTTACAGTTTTTTTTTTGCTTTTCACTTATATAGCAAATTTTTGACAGTTAAAGTCATTGGAAAAAATTTTTCACTTTTATATCAAGTTTTTTACAGTTTCTTTTTTAAAAAATTTTAACTTTTCATATCTTTTACTGATATTTAAACTAATTTAATGAAATTTTTAACCGATTTTTGACATTTTCTTTAATTTTAAAATGTTTGATTATTAAACTTTTTAAGAGTTAAATTTAGAAAAAAAAATACTTTTCACAATTATAAAATAGCGTAAATTTGATTTTTTTTTTTTTGGAAATTTATAACTTCACACATTTATAACAGATTTTTGACAAATAAACCAGATTTTTGACAGATTTTATTAAAGTTTTTAAATTTGTTTTTTAGGTTCAAAATCGTGGAGATTTTTTTATATTTTAACAAAATTTTTAAAAATTTTATACAAAAAAAAAAATAAATTCATGTATGTGCCAGTTTTTGGTTTGGTGTTTTGGCAAATTACACAAGTTTAACTTTGAAAAAATTAGGTAATTTATCTAAAAACAATTTATAGGATTATCCCAAAAACGTACAAAATTTTTAAATTTTTTTTTAACAAAATTTCTAGGACTGTCAAAATTAACTGTCAATATTTTGTAGATATTCTTTAATTTTCATATTTATAACAGGTTTATAACAGATTTTTTTTACAGATTTTTGAGAGTTTTTTTTTATTGAATTATTAGTTTATTGTTTCTTTTTTGTCAGTTATTAATTTTTTTTAGGCTGGATTACTCAATGCTCCGTTATAAAATAACTCTCCGTTAAATTTAGCTTTTTCATACAAATTTTGACATAAGGCTCCGTTAAATCGGCAGTTAGCAGCTAACTTTTCATTGAGTAATCCGCCCTTAATTTGTTAAAAATATTAGAAAAAATGATGCCAGTTTTGAGTGTAATTACAACCTAGCAATTGTAGTTTACATAATTACACAAGTTTTAACTCCACAAAAAACTTAGGTAATTTAGATAAGAAAATTTAATAGATTGTATTATCCCAAAAATGTATAACATATTTTGTTATTGTTTTTGTTTGTTGTCCATATTTTGTTTACATAATTACACAAGTTTTAACTACACAAAAAACTTAGGTAATTTAAATTTAATAGATTGTATTATCCCAAAAATGTATAAAGGCCTATTCACACCTGAGGTGAAATCTCGTTCGAACGAGATTTCGATCATATGGTCTGTATCATTTTATACACAACCATATGATCGAAATCTCGTTCGAACGAGATTTCACCTCAGGTGTGAATTGGGTATAACATATTTTGTTATTGTTTTTGTTTGTTGTCCATATTTTGTAAAATTGATTGATTTTTAAGTTTATAACGGATTTATAATAGATTTTTTACATTAAGAACAGATTTTGGACAGTTTTTTATCTAAAAATTAGTTTATTTCTTTTTGTAAATGTTTATAAAAAAAAATTTAAAAATTTATTTTGTTTAGTTTTGAGTTTGAGATAAAATTAGAAGAACTTGTGGAAATTTTAAAAAAATTTGAAAAACTTGTGGAAAATTAAAACAAAAAATAATTGAAAAACTTGTATAAATTAAAAAAAAAAAACTAGTAATGTTTAAAATTTTTGCAATTTTTTTTGACAACATTTTTAAAACTGTCAAACTTAACTGTCAATATTTTGATTATGTTCTTTAATTTTCATAATTATAACGAGTTTATAACAGATTTTTTTTTACAGATTAGTTATTTTTTTTTTTTTTTGTCAATTATCAATTATTAATATTTATTGTCAATTATTAACATTTATTTTTAAATTTGCTTCAAATTTACACACTAAAATATTAGAACAAATTATGCCAGTTTTTGGTGTAATCACAACCTACTAAACGTAGTTTTCATAATTACACAAGTTTTATTTCTAAAAAACTTAGGTAATTTATCTAAGAACACTTTATAGATTGTATTATTCCAAAAATTTACACAATTTTTGTTATTGTTTTTGTGTGCTGTCCATATTTTGCAAAATTTATCGATTTTGATGTTTATAACGGATTTATAACAGATTTTTTTACATTTAGAACAGATTTTTAACACTTTTTTTGTTATCGAAAAACTAGTTGATTGTTTTTGTAAATGTTTATTTTTTTATTAAAAAAAATTGGAAAAAAATGTTAAACTTTTTTTTAGTTTTGAGTTTAAGAATAAATTTGAAAAACTTGTGAAAAATTAAAAAAAAAAAAAAAAATAAAAAACTTTTGTAAAATTTTTAAGAAATTTTAAAAACTTGTGTAAATTTAAAAAAAATTTAAAAACTTGTGTAAAATTTTTAAAAAAAAAATTTTAAAATTTTAAGAAATTTAAAAAAAAACTAGTGTAAAATTTAAAAAAAAATTGAAGAACTTGTGTAAAAATTTTAAGAAATTTAAAAAAAAACTTGTGTAAAATTTTTTAGAAATTTCAAAAAACTTGTGTAAAATTTTTAACAAAATTTGAAGAACTTGTGTAAAATTGAAAAAAAAAATACTTAATTTGAAGAGGGAATTGAAAGTTTTTTTTTCAAAATAAATTTATTTTATTAAGATTTAAGTACGTTTGAGAAATTTTTTTTAACATTTAAAAAATCTTGTATAAAATTAAAAAAAAAAATTGTATTGTTTAAAAAAAAATTTTTTGTTGTATTTAATTATAACACCTCTCTCTGTTTTTTTTATTTATATTCAATATTTATTTTTTAACTCACTTTTATTTAATTGAAATAATTATTTACTTTTTTTAATTGTTGTTTATGTACTTTTTAAATTAATTAATTTATTTTATTTAATATTTATTTAATTTGGAAATTTTCGTTAATTTTTTTTTTTGATGTTTGGAAATTTTTCGTTAATTTTTTTTTAAGAATTTGTTTGTAAATTTTCGTTAATTTTTTTTGATGTTTGGAAATTTTTTGTTAATTTTATTTAATGTTTAAAAATTTTTCGTTTTTTTAATTATTTTGAAAATTTTCATTATTTTTTTTTTTAATGTTTGAAAATTTTCTTTAATATTTTTGTTTGAAAAATTTCGTTAATTTTTTTTTTTTGGAAATTTTCGTTAAGTTTTGTTGTTTAAAAATTTTCGTTAATTTTTTTTAGAATTGTTTTGTAAAATATTCTTTTTTAAACACCTGTTTTTTAATTTTATTTATAATTTATGTTTAAAATTTTTTATTAAAATTCACTTAATATTGTTTTTATTTGTTTTTTTTTTATTTTGAAAATTTTTTTTAACTTACTTTTTGGAATTACGTTTTGTTGTTTGTTTCGAAAACATGGGAATTTTGTCAACAATTAATTGCATCTCCTGATTAAGTTTTCAAAAAAAAAAATTTGAGAATTTTTTTTTTTTTTAAATACGTTAAAAAATTCTCGTTATTTTGTAGAGGGGTAATAATTATTCAGCAATTATTTAATAAATCCATATTTTTTGTGTTTAATTAAATTTAATTAAGTTTTTAATTAATCCAGTTTTTAGGTTAAGTTGTTTTAATACTGTTTGTGATGAAATGTTATCCAGTTTTTTAGGGTTTTGAAATCAACAGGAACTTTTTTTGTGTTTTATTTGGTTTTAAAACTTTAAAAATTTTTTGTTTGGTTTAGATTTTTTTTTTTCAAAAATACTGTTTTGATTTTTTGTTTTCTTTTACTTTGTTTATTTTTACTAAGTTTTTTTTTTTGTAAAAATTATATACTGTTTGCTTGGTTATTGTTTGTTTTGGTTTTTAATTTGTTTGGAAATATTTTTTTTTCAAACTTTTTCTTTTTTTGCAGTTTTTTTAAATTTTTGTTTGTTGTTTATTAGCCTTTTTCTTTTTTCTTGGCCATTTGGTAAATGCTTTTTTTTAATTTGTTTTTTATTACAAAAAAAACTTTGTAAACAAAAAAAAAATTTCACTTGCTACACTTCACTTGTCTTGAAAATTAACCGGTTTTTTTGTTGATTTGAAATTTTCTTTTACAAATATTTTTTGTTTTCAAATTCTTTTATAATTCAAAATTTTCTCTTTTTTTTAAATAATTTAAATTTTTGTTACCATTAACAAATTTTTTTTGTTAAAATTCATTTAATTTTTTTTCTTTAACTTGTGTTTTTTTCATAAAAATTTTTTTTTTTTGACTTTAAAACTTTATTTTGTTTTTATTATTATTAAAATTTATTTTTTAATAAGCCGTGTCACGCGTTAGACTTTTAAAAACATGACGACATTTGACAGCAGCCAGAAAGGAACTAAACAACCGCCAGAGTCACGACACCGCACAAAACTCACTGACTGACGACAATGGCGATTATGAAGACAACAAAACGTATGAAACGACATCGACATTATGAACAATAATAAAATAAAACACACATATTTACACACACCCTTACAAAAAATACTCAACACAACATACACACAAAAACGTAAAAAGCAAAATGAAAATGAAGAAAAAAAAAACAGTACAACAAATCTAGCAACAACAACAAGAATAACATCCAACAAATACTATGTGTATTAAGGCATAGTGGTAAGTTGGTTTGAAAGCAGGCAGGCAGGCAGAGAGTCGAAGCAGTTTAAATTTATATCGTTTAATACTAAAAAGCGACAATAAAAATGTTGCCTTCAAACCATCTCAAACCTCTTCAAACCTGGGCATACATCGTTCAAACGTGTTACAACCTCATCAAACTTGTTGCATTCAAATGTATTTGTTAAAAATTGTTGCCCATACCAATTCCTCCCATACTTTCTTCTACCTTTTGTTAAAAAAAAATTCATTTCATTTTGCAACTTGTTTGTTATCATACCAATTTCAATTATTCCTCTTTCACTTCATTCGCCCCCTTTTTTTCTCTCTTACAACATGTTGCTTAGTTGTTTCAAGTTGTAACTCATTTTGAAAAATAAACAAAATTAAAAAAAAAAAAATTTTACGCTCCCATTATTGATTTTAGAGCAGTTAATATACAGTATCTTTTTTGTTGTTTTTTGGTTTGGCTTGCCGTGTGTAATATCATCTAGACAATTTTTGCCGTTTGGTTGGTTACAACCCCTTATCATCACACTCACTATTTAGCCATATCGCGAAAATGTATGACCAACATTTGTATAGACATGTTTGCTGTGTGTTGATTCAACTGCTTTATAGATTTAAGTGTGCAATTGTTTTCTGTGTTTTTTTTTTGTAATTTTCAGTTTGCTGCTGCTCAGTTCAAATTGATTTAATTTTGTAAGATTTTTTTTTTTTCAGATATTTTTGTATATAGTTATTGTAATATTATTTGTTGTAGTTGTTGAGAGAGTTGCCGGATGTATGAAGGATGTAAAATGCCCAAAATCTCCTGAAAATTTATATAAAAAAATTGGGTGACCAAATAACTGCCTGAGGGAAGGTTTGATTTTAAGATTATATTTTTAGCTAAAAAGTGTACATTGGTACTTTTTATACTTTCTGAAGTTACATTTCTTTTTCTAATTCCTGAAATAATGGTCCTGAAAACTTAAAATTTAAAATGTAGAGTCCTTTAATGGGAAAAACATTCTGAAAAAAGTAATTTTTGGAAATTCCAATTTGAATGTGACATAAAATTCTTTGGTACTTTTTCCTTAAGATATAAGTATTTCTTTAAGTTTCTATTCCAAAAGGTACACATTAAATATGGTACTTTATCTGTTTCCTGATATAATTGCTTTAGAAATTTTAAATTTTTAATGTAGAATCATCTAGTGAAAAGATAAAAGGAGTTTTTTAAAGCTTCTGTTCTAGAAGGTACACTTTTGCTTTGTTGCTTTTTCGATATCCTGAAATAATGCTTTGGTACCAGGCTCAGAACCAGGAATTTCAATTGGGGGGGGGGGGGAGATTAATATTGCGTAACAAATTAACAACCACGAAAAATATTTTTTTTCAAGCATTTGGATTTGGGGGGAACTTTTTTACTCAAAAAATTTTTTCACTAGGGGACCCAGTAAGACCTATTTCCTTCCAAAATAGGACCATTTATAGTCATACAAACATGCTTATTCGCAGTTATGACTGACTATGATGTCGTAAGCAAATGTTTATGATTGAAAGTCAACCCATCAAATAGTTTTCTATACAAAATAACAAAAAAATTCAAAAATTTTAAATTTCATTTGCAAATTTTAAGATTGATATTATGACTTTTCAGTAATAAAAATTGGCTTATGACAATCAAAGCTAGTCACAACTGTGAATAGACACGTAAAATTGTATATAAAAAATTCTTAATTTTCGAAAACATTTTTTATACTAAAAGTCCATTATTCCGAAAAAAAATTAATAAAGTGTTAGATTTTTATTCATGTATCCTTCACAAAATTTCTCAGATGTTGAAACAATTTTACTACAGAAAAAAATCTCTTAGATTCTTAAATATTTTTCATATAAAAAATAAACTTTCTTGTAGAAAATGTCTCAGATTTTTAAAATTTTCTATAGAAATAATCTTAGATTTTGAGACATTCTTTCTATAAAAAAATTTGCAAATTCAAACAAATTTTTCTTATAAAAAACACTTTGAAATAATTCTCATCTTTCACAGTTATTCTCATATTCTAAGAACTTTTTCGTATACAAAAATTCTCAGATCCTGAATCATATTTCGTAAAAGAAAATTATCAGATACTAAAAAATTAACAGTTTTTAAAACATTTTATGAAGAAATTTTGAAACAATTTTCTAAAAATAAATCTTAAATTTTATAACATTTTTCAAATGAAAAATGTTACGGTTTTAATATCACCAAGATTCTGAAGCATTTTCATATACAAAAAATTTTATTATTAGACACATTTCAAAAGAAAAATTTACATTTTCAGAGCCACATTGCCTATAGAAATATTCTTATAACCTTCCAACAGACAAATTTTCAGATTTTGAGGGACTTTTCATACAAAAAATCTTAAGTTCTGATATAGTTTTCTATCGAAAAGTTCTAAAAAGTCCTATAAAAAAATCATAGATTTTAATAACCTTTTCCTATAGAAAAATTCGCAGACGATAAAAGATTTTTCAAACAGAGAAATTCTCATATTCTTAAAAAATTTTTCGATAAAAACAAATCTAAGATTCGGAAATATATTTACCTCATAGAAAATTCAGATTCTGATACGTTTTTCCTTTAGAAATGTTATTCGATTCTGAGAAATTTTTTGCAGAAACAATTTTGGTATATTCTGAAACATTTTTTAAAAGGGAAAATTCCCAGTTGCTGCGGTTTTTTTTCTATAGAAAAGTTTAAGACATTTTTTTCTAAAATTTAAGATAATTTTTTAATAAAAAAATTCTTACATTTTCAGTGAAATAAGTATCAACCCAGTTTCTAAAAGTAAATTCTGGAATTCCGAAACATTTTTCTATAAAAATATTTTTTCTTAGAAAATGATAAGGACAGTTATTCGGTTAGAAAATGTGTACGACTCTATTGCCATTTAAATTTTTCACATGCAATTTCTTTAATTCTGCAACATTTTAAGGATGTAAAAAAAATGTAGGTGAGTACAAATAGCCTCTATTTATTGACATCCTGGTCATTTTCCTTCTATCTTTGTTCCTCTCCCTTCCTTTTTATATTTTTTCCTTTATTTCTTTTCTTTCTTTTGTTTCTTTCTTGTTTTTCTTTTTTTCCTTTCCTTTTTTTATACCCTCCACTCTAGTGATAGAGGGTATATATAAGTTTGTCATTCCGTTTGTAACACATCGAAATATTGGTCTAGGACCCCATAAAGTATATATATTCATGATCCTTGATCGATTTTAAGTCGATCTAGCGATGTCCGTCCGTCCGTCTGTCTGTCTGTCCGTTGAAAACACGCTAACTTTTGAAAGACTTTACGGAGGCTCCTGAAGTTTGACATATATGTTCTCCATTTACCGGGTCAGGTTGGTATTGCAATCCAGCGAAATCGGTCCAGTTGTTCAAAAGTTATGAGCAAAAGAGTAAATTTCGGCAAGGGCATTTTTCGAATATACAAGATTAAAACCACTATAACTTTCGAAAGACCTAGTTGGGTTCCTTAAAAATCGTCATAATTTTTGATCCAAAATTTGTGTCAGTTTCGCTCTACCTTGATTAGTGTTTGAGATACGTGATTTTAGGGGACCACTGGGGTTTTGAGAATTAAAAAACTCGATAACTTCAAAAATATTGCTCGGCGAGCTTTTGGTTATTTGTCGGTCTTGTTCTACGTGTTGAGGGCAACAAAACCTAACCTAAAATGCTTTTGGACTTTTTATTGTGTCGGCAATATTTTCCGAGATATGGGCTTTTTAAAATTTTCGGGAATGCTAACTTTTTTGGATCCAAAGTTAGGACCCATTAGGGTCCACACATGTGAAGGACCCTAAAAATGGCTTAGTTTTCGAGATAGCGCCATTTTAAGTTTTCTTAAAAAAAATTACAATTTATTTTTACTAATATTAGCAAAAAAGCTTGTAAAAATTTGGTAAACTTAATTTTAAATTTAGCAAAAAAAAATAGTTCAAATTTTGTTTAAAATTGCTAATGCGCTAAATGAAGTTTACAAGAAATTTTCTAACATGCTAATCTCAACTAAAAATTTGCTGAAGGTTAGCTTACTAGCATTAGTAAACAAAAAAATAGTAAATCTACTAATGTATTATTTTGGGTGTGGTTTTTAAGAAAATTAAAGCTTTTCTAATTTATGTTGTGAATAGTAAGCCTTCTAAAACACTATTTTCCGTTAAAAAATACTGGTATTGATGGCCATAATGTTCTATTTTGCAAAAAAAATAAATACATTTTCGAAAGACACATTCGATATTTTCAAACTACCTATTCAAACTCTAGCAACTGTCCCCATTGCTGTATCTTTATTATTTATTACCCACCAAAAACTACTGCTTCGCCGTAAGCAGGTTTGTAAGGGAATGTTGAATTGCCATTCCCTTACAAACCTGCTTACGTATGGCATGATATTTGGTCGCAATGTCCCACTTTAGAGCATTTCATCCGAGCGCTTATTTCAGCGCAATAAAAATGTAATGAAATCATACCTTCTTAGAAGCTTACTAAGTGCATTTTTGTTAGCATATTGGATGCTCAGAAATCATTGCTCCAATAAAGCACAAAAATAATGTATTACCATCACTAGTGTAGTCGAGACTTTTGTTTTCACTTTTGCACATGCGTACACGTCCGTTCACAAAAACGCAAAATATCAACTGAATTAAAATTGTATTTTTTTATTGCGTCATCCAAATTTTCGTTTTGCTGTTTGATGCTCGTAAGTCGTCGTATAATTCATAATTTTTTCTCTCTGCCTTACGGTAGTGCATACTAGATGTAAGCGAATGTATTTAAAAATGTCTGTTTACATTCGTGATTTACCGAAAAATTTATACTTCTATCTCTGCCTTACAGTAGTGCATCTAGTATGCACTACTGTAAGGCAAAAATATCTATGTGCTGAAGACGAAGCGCTTGCGTATGCCAGAAAAATTATGAACTGCTTCCACAATCTCGTTTTTTTTTTTTGCTGGGTATCTTTGAATTAATGCTTTGGTTTGTCGTAGACCTCCGTAGACGCCGACCATATATAAAGAATCCTAATCATGGACCGATTGGGTTGGAGTCCTACTGAAGTGCTGCATCTGTCGGCCAATGCAAAATGTATACACACAAAAAAAACCTTACTAGAAAAAGTCTGGGATTACCATTATTTTACAGGTTTAATTGTTTTTTATCGATCGAAATTTAAATTTTTTTTAATTTTACATTTTTATTTGTTCCCAGTCAGAAAAATACAATCGCAAAAGCGTTGTGAAAGCGTTGTAGACGGTTGTACGAGCGTTCTGTATACCAACTTCAAAGCGCCTTCAGATGATCCGAATGATAACATCGATCTACGCTAGGTTTAAAGCGTTTTAAAAGCGATGTAAAAAAGTGCTTTGAGAACGTTTTTTTTTAAGTCATCAAAGCGCTTTAAAAACCCAAAGTAAAGAATTTCTGTTTTAGTTCGGTTATAATAATTTGTTTGATACAAAGTGAAATCCGAAAAAAAAAATTTTTACTCCAAGAAACTTTTTTTTCAAAAAAATTTTCGAATCTTAGAAAAATTAAAAAAAAAAATTCTAAAAACATTTTTGATGATTTTTTACTTCAAAAAAACAAAAAAAAAATTGACAAAAAATTGTTATTCAAAAATAGTTTCGTAACTTAGAAATTTTTTTGAAAAAAATCTAAAGAACTCTTAAAACACTTTTCGATTACGCTCGCTAAGCGTTCCAAAAAACGTTTTGAGATTGCTTTTTTTTTGTTATAGTGCTTTCAGAAGACTTTTCAAAAACGCTCGCAAAGCGTTTGAAAATAGCGTTTTGAGAATGCTTTTTTTTGTTACAGTGCTTTCACAACGCTTTTTTTTAGAACCGTCGTCAATTTCTGCTTGGGTAGCTTTAACTGTCATAAGCCAATTTTTATGACTGAAAAGTCATAATATTAATCTTAAAATTTGCAAATAAAATCTAAAACTTTTTAATTTTTTGTACAGAAAAATATTTGATGTTATGACTGTTCAATCATAAACATTAACTTATGACAGTCATAGCCAGTCATAACTGTGAATAAACACGTTTGTAAGACTATAAAAATGGTCCTCTTTTGGAAGTAAATACGACTGACAGGGTCCCCTTGTGAAAAATTTTTTTTGAGTAAAAAAAGTTCCCCTAAATCCAAATGCTTGAAAAAAAAGTATTTTTCTTGGTTATTAATTTGTTACGCAATATTAAAAATATTAACAAAAATTAACACAATACCCCCCCCCCCCCCCCCCCTTCAAACCAAACTTTATTGCTTTCCGATTTTTTGGTAAAAAAAAAAATCTCCCCCCCCCAAACGAAATTCCTGGATCCGCGCCTGATATTATAAATCTGAGTGTTGGTTTGACTGTCTGTCTTTTTGTCTGTTCCGCATTCAGGGGAGAACGGCTGAACCGATTTTCATGAAATTTTCACCACAGATAGTACTAACCGAGGCGGGAACTATAGGCTATAAGAGAAAGTGATCGGACAAAGGGACGTAAAATGCCACGCCCCTTTTTATTTTATGTAACGTTATTCTGCCTTTTTCGTAATAACGCGTAAACGGCTGAACCGATTTTAATGAAATTTTTAACACAGATAGTACTAACCGAGACGTAAGCTATTGGCAATTAAAGAGGACGATTGGACAAAGGGCGAAAAATGCTACTCCCCTTTTTATTTTATTAAGCGTTATTTCTGCCTTTGCCGCAATCACGCTTATACGGCTCTACCGATTTCCATGAAATTTTCACCACAGATCCTACCAACCGATTCGAGAACCATAGGCCATAAAATATAGCGATCGGACAATGGGGCGTAAGATGTCACACCCGTTTTTTATTTTATTGAAAGGTAATTCCGCCTGTTCCTTAATCACGCATAAAGGGCTAAACCGATTGTAATGAAATCTTTACCACAGATAGTAATAACTGAGGTGGGAACAAAGGGGCGTAAAAGCTACGACCCTTTTCATTTTATTAAACGTTATTTCTACATAATCTGTAATCACGCATAAACGGCTGAACCGTTTTTAATGAAAATAAAACGATTTTTAATGAAAATAAAGCGATTGATACCAAACTTAGGCAATATATTAGTTTAATCTGGAGCCAGGGGTCTTAAGTTTAATCCCGATAGGTGTCGCTGTTGTCGCAATATTTAAATTTTTTGTATTTATGGTACGATTTGGCTGAAATACTGACAATATATTTATAAAACAAAAATAAGTTTCCTGATAAATTTGGAATTGATAGGTAGCGCTGTTGTCGTTATACACTCAAAAAATTATGTTAGTAAAATTAACTGAAAATGTCAGTTAAAATAACTACTTTGTAAGTTATTTTGGGGTCAACTACTTTTTCAGTTAAATCAACTAACAATGTTAGTTATTTTAACTGACAAAAAAACAACTGACTTATGTAGTAAAAACTACTTACATATGTAGTAAAAATAACTAAAATGTAGTAAAAATGAAATAATCAATGTAAAATTATTTTTTTCAAAAAATGTTTTCAGAAAAAAAATTGAAGACCAAATTTTTTCCGTTTTCTTTTTTTTTTTTTAAAAAAAGTTGTGAAAAATAAAAAAAAAAAAATTTTTTTTTTTTTTGGAAAAAAACATAAAAATTTTTCAGAAATAAAAAAATAAAATTAACTACTTTAAATAACTGTTACTACATTACAGTACTTTTTTGTTAGTTATTAAAAAAAACGGCTTAAAATTACTAACAGAAATAGTTGTTTGATGCTTTTCATACAAAAACAACTGACTTTGTAGTTGAAAACAACTAACTACTGTAAAATATACAAACAACTAACATGTAGTAACTTACATAATTTTCTAAGTGTAGTTCTAATTTATGGTACACTTTTTTTATTAACAAAATTCGTAATTTCAGAGAAATTTTACGACACTTGAATGTATATAATATATACATTCAAGTGTCGTAAAATTTCTCTCAAATTACGAATTTTGTTAATAAAAAAAGTGTTTCGTCATGAGAAAATTATGTATTATTACGGACCCGATAGGTGGCGCTGGGGAGAAGCCGGGCGCTTCAGTTAGTTAAATATATATACAAATAATTCTTTAGTATACTCTGGGTAATTTTAAGGGGTTCATCTTAGTAGGTCCCGGGAAGCTCTTCTTCGAAGTCGGGTAACTTTTGAGTAAATTTTTAATTGCGTCAATTACTCAATTTTTTTTGGAAATTTAAGCAAGTGATTATTCAAAATTTGTTCCCCCATATTTTTTTCTGTGTACTCTCACACACACGGAAAATAAAACAAACAAAAAAATAAGTAGTGCTAAAAATTTAATTAAACAAGTAATTATATTAATTAAATATTTAATAAGTACTAAATTAAAAAAAAAATAAAATGTAAATTTAAATAAAGTTAAATAAATTTAAAGTTTTACTAAACAATTAATTATATTATTTATATTAATTAAAAATTTAATTGCTGTAGAATTAAAAAACAATTAAAATTTTAATTAAAATAAAATATACGATATTATTTTCTGTGTGGGTGTAATCCAAAAAATTTATTTTCATGATTCAATTTTTGCAAAGACTAAAAAAAATGAATAACCCTGGCAACTCTGTTACTATAGTAGTTGTATCTTATTTGCTACCTCAAACTCTCTAAATTGTTGTAGTAGTTATTTTTTCGATATCATTATTGTTTAATTTTTTTCTTCTTCTTCTTCTTATATTATTTTGCTTTACTGGCTTGCTGTTGCTTTACATATTTTTTTTTCATTGTACATGAGGTATTTTTATACCCTCCACTCTAGTGATAGAGGGTATATATAAGTTTGTCATTCCGTTTGTAACACCTCGAAATATTGGTCTAGGACCCCATAAAGTATATATATTTATGATCCTCGATCGATTTTAAGTCGATCTAGCGATGTCCGTCCGTCCGTCCGTCCGTCCGTCCGTCCGTCTGTCTGTCTGTCTGTCCGTCCGTAGAAAACACGCTAACTTTTGAAAGACTTTACATAGGCTACTGAAGTTTGGCATATATGTTTGTCATTTACCTGGTCAGGTTGGTATTGCAATCCAGCCAAATCGGTCCAGTGGTTCAAAAGTTATGAGCAAACGAGTAAATTTTGGCAAGGGTGTTTCGCGAATTTACTAGATAAAAAACACGATAACTTTCGAGAGACAATAATGAGACTACTGAAGCTTGGCATAAATCTTTGCCGTTCCACGGGTCTGTTTGGTTTTGAATTTCAGCTCAATCGGTCCAGTGGTTCAAAAGTTATAAGCAAAACCCCGAATTTCAGATTAGTTTCATCTAAAATGCCACGTGTTTTAAAAAGTTTTAAAAGCATTGGTGGTAACTAAACAATGCTTTTCAAACTTGGTTAATTTTAAAGCAATGCTTTTTAAACTTGTTTAGTTTTAAAAGCATTGGTAACTTAAAAATTACACTCGAAAAAAATTTTACACTCAAAAAAAATTTTACACTCAAAAAAAAATTTACACTCAAAAAAAAAAAATACACAAAAAAAAATTTAGTTTTTTTTTATTTTTTACAAAAATTACAATATTTCGTGTTCATACGTACGTGCATTCACTAAGAAATATTTTTACAGTAAAAAAAACATTACACTCGAAAAAAATTTTACACTCAAAAAAAAATTAGTAATTTTTTTTTTTTTTTTTTTTAAATGACAAAAAAATAGTTTTTACTCAAAATAAAATATTTCTAATCAAAATTGTTAATTTTTTCACGTTAAAAAATGTACTACCCTTTAAAAAAAATGCATTGTGGAGGGTATTCATAGATTCGGCAAAGTCGAATTTAACTTTTCTACTTGTTTTTTTTGCTTTAGTTTGATTTTGTGTGTGTTTAGTTGTTGTTGTGTATATTGTTGTTGCTGATTTATTTTGTATTTGGTCTCGGGGTCGGTCGTTGGTAGTCTTTTGGGCGACGCAACTTATACACTTAATTCAATATACATAATCGTAACACAACAACTCTACACTTTATACACTGTGTAAAAAAAACATACATTCGTACACACACACAATACTACACACTACACTACATATATGAATGTATGAAAATGTATGTATGAATGTATGAAACTCTATACTTGTACGTACATTTTTAATACACTACAGTTTAGTAGAGTAGTATATCGTATCGTATCGTTGTACACTGTATTATTATTATTATTGTTGCTTTTGCCTGTTGTCGTTGCTTATTGTATTATTCTCGTGTATATTCGTAATTATGTGCACATATGTCAATACTTTTGGTTTGTTGTCGTTTAGTTGTTGTTGCTGCTATTTTTTTTTTTGTTGGTTATTTTAATTTAAATCATTTTACAGTCGCCATCACAGCAATTTGTTGTTTTTTTTTGTGTTGTGGACTGTTTTTTACTTTTAAGAATTCAGTGTTAAAATATAAAATGATTATGATTAATTTTGATTTTTATATGGAATTTTAAGAAAATTATTTTTAAGGTTTTATTTTAAAATTAGTATTTTTTTTTTATTATCGAGTTTAAGGTTTAGAAACTAACGCTTATGAGGTTTTCCACACCAAATGTCCAGCGAAAAAAAACATGCGTACGGTAAATTTCTGAATAGGTTGTTTATATAGCCCTATATGGAACTAAGAAAATTGCGTTTTTGGTTTTTCAATTTTTCATAAACTGGGCTTAGGAGGCGTGGCCAATTATTGGAAAAATTGATAAAATTTATTTCGAGTTGCCTTGATTAAATATTTGTGTAATTGAAACGGAATGCACGCACCACAATTTCAAAAATTTATATTGTAGAGTTTTGTATGGGCTACCGATAAAAAATTTTGATTTTTGAAAATTTTCAGAACCCGTTCTGAAATTTTTTATTTTTTCAAAAAGTCAATTTATCAAAAATCCGGTCACTTAAAAAAAAATATATTAAAAATCCACATAAAAATATTCAGACATGTGTTTTTCGTTTTTTTTTTTCGAGAAAACCGCATTTGAATTTTGAATTTCATAACAATTAAGTAATTTGCTTGTATTTTCTTGTATCAACATAGCGTATGAGTAACATTAATGCAAATATTTAATACTCATTCGCCATGTTTAAACAAAAAAAATGCAAGCAAATTACAAAAGTGTTATGAAATTTAGTATTCATATGCGATTTTCTCGAAAAAAAAGAAAAACACATGTCTGAAGTTTTTTGTGTGGATAGATCTAAACTTACAAAAAAATATTTTTTAAGAAAAACAAAAGTGGCCGGATTTTTTCTAAATTGACTTTTTAAAAAAATGGAAAATTTCAGAATGGGTTCTGAAAATAAAAATAAAAAAAAAAAAAAATGATAATCGATAGCCTATACAAAACTATACAAGAATGTACATTTTTGAGATTGTGGTGCATTCCGTTTAAATATGATAAATATTTAAACAAGGCAACTCGACATAAATTTGACCATTTTTTTATAATTTGACCACGCCTCCTAAGCCCAGATTTTGAAAAATTGAAAAACCAAAAACCCAATTTTCTCTTGTTTTTTTTCGCTGGACATTTGGTGTGGAATGCCTCATATGTATGTGGCAAAAGAGTGGCATTTTCCTGATTTAATGGTCCTAGAAATTTTGTGTGTGGACTGTAGGATCCTCCGTCTGAAAAAAACATACTTTTTGAATTCCGATTTTAATTGTGTTAAAAAGAGTCAAAAGCGGTAATTTTGTAAAAATTTGGTAATTTTGACCCCGAAAGGCTTACAAGGGTAAATTTTTGAAAACCCAAGATTTTAAAATATATTCATAAAAATATGAGGAGACGTGGTCAAATATTCAAAACCTTGCTTAAATATTTATCAAATTAAAACGGAATGCACCACAATCTCAAAAATTTACATTCTTGTACAGTTTTGTATAGTTTTGTATGAGCTATCGACTAAAATTTTGTTTCTGGAAAATTTTCAGAATCCGTTCTGATTTTTTTTTTTAAGATTAGATGTTTGTCTTTTACCACAAAAAAATTCAGACATGTTTTTTTTCGAGAACATCGCATTTGAATATTAAATTTCTTAACAATTTTGTAATTTGCTTGTATTTTCTTGTTTCAACGTAGCGAATGAGTATTAAATATTTGCATAAATATTTCTCATACGCTATGTTGAAACAAGAAAATACAAACAAATTACTAAATTGTTATGAAATTCAAATGCGATTTTCTCAAAAAAAAAAAAACGAAAAACACATTTTTGAATTTTTTTGTGTGGGTAGACAAACATTGTGGCCGGATTTTTAATTGACTTTGTTAAAAAATTAAAAATTTCAGAACGGGTTCTGAAAATTTTTCAAAAAAAATGTCAATCGATAGCCTATACAAAACTATACAAGAATGTAAATTTTTGAGATTGTGGTGCATTCCGTTTTAATTTGATAAATATTTAATCAAGGCAAATCGACACAAATTTGACAATTTTTCTAATATTGGATCACACCTCCTAAGCCCAGTTTTTGAAAAATTGAAAAACCAAAGACACCATTTTCTTACTTCCATATAGGGCTATGCACGGGGCACATGTTTTTCTGTAGCGGGACATTTGGTGTGGGATGCCTCATATATGTTGCAAATATGATCATATTTGACTGCATACAAATTCGTTTTAAAAAAAATATTTTGGAAATTTTTCAAAACCCTTTCTGAAATTATTCGTTTTCTAAAACAGTCAGTTTATCAAAAATTAGGCCACATTTTTTTTAAATTTTTTTTTTTTCGAAAGTTTAGATGTTTGTCTATCCACACAAAACAATTCAGGAGGGCATTTTTCGTTCTTTTCGAGAAAATCGCGTTTAAATATTAAATTTTATAAAAATTCTTTTTTATTTTATTGTCTCAAAATTATTCTGATTTTTTTTTAACTTTCCCGAATATTTCTGTAATTTTGTATGAATTTTCCTGATTTATTTTAATGATAACAATTTTAGATATATTGTTGATTTTCATATATTTTTTTTGTTCCTAAATTGTTCTGATATTTTAAATTTTTTGTTATTTTAATTTGAATTTCTGAATTTTAATTGGACTCTTATTTTTTTTTTTTGATTTTTAATTGGGATTGAAATTTCAATTCGTTCTGAATTTCCTTAATTTTATTAGTAGTTTTAAGAAGGATACTTTATATTATCTAATTTTTATTACAATAAGCATCAGCGCCCTCTATTGTTGGAAGGTAAAACCAAAAAAAAACTGAGTTTTCCATAAAGCTATACACAAAATTTTGTTATAAAATGCGCTGGGGAAAGGATAGATAAAGACAAAATAGTTAGCCAGTGCGTATGATCAATATTAAGTAGTATTAAATTTGTATTACTCATACGCACCGAGTAATATTTGAACAATTTTAAAAGTTTGAATAAAACAAAAATAAAATAATAAAAATTAAAAATAAAAAAAAAGAAATATAAAAAAAAAATGCCGGAAAAGCCAGAGGAATTTCTGTAAATTAAAAAAAAATATGTAAGTATGTATATAAAAAAGTCTAAAAAGCTCCGATAAACAAACAAAACTTCTGAAAATAATCAAAAAAGCTCAAAATTTTCTGGAAAGTGTAAAAAAATATAAAAAAACAACTAAAAAAGTTAAATTCGTCCTTGGCATATATATTGATATCCTTCATAATGCCTAAAAGATTATTCGCAAAAACACAGACTGGCGGACAGACAGACGGACATCACTAGAATGTCCTAGAATCGATCACTGGTCAATAATACATATGTATACTTTATGGGGTCCCAGGTCGATATTTCGATGAGTTAAAAACGGAATGAAAAACTTATATATGAGGTCTTTCACACCAAATGTCCCGCTACAGAAAAACATATAGAACAACGGTGAATTTCTGAATAGGGTGTATTGATATGGAACTTAAAAAATTGCGTTTTTTGTTTTTAAATTTTTGATACCTGGGCTTAGGAGGCGTGGCTAAATATTGAAAAAAATGTCAAATTTGTTTCGAGTTGCCTTGATTAAATATTTATCAAATTTAAACGGAATGCACCATAATCTCAAATGCACATTAATCTCTTTTATATTGTTTTATGGGCTATCGATCAAAAATTTTGATTTCGAATTTTTGTTAGAACCAGCTCTAAAATTTTCCACTTTTTATTGCTTGGCTGCAGGTCTGAGTTATTAAAACAAAAAACTCGCGATTTTTATTTTAAATATTTTTATTTATCCCAATATTTCGGTTAGCATCGCTAACCATCTTAAATGCTGTTTAAAAAAATATAATAAAATAATCAACACAAAACTTCACAAAATCACTTGTGTCTCTTCTTATTGGGTTCTTCTAAATTTTTTTTTAAAAGGTCAAATTATCAAAAATCAGGCTACTTTTTTAATTTTTTTAGTTTAAATGTTTGTCGTTTTCTTTTCGAGAAAATCACATTTGAATATTAAATTTTATAAGAATGTAGAAATTTGCTTGTATGTATCAGTGTTGCCATATATCAAGATTTCCCTTTTTTTGCAAGTTTTTTGAGGTGCTAAGAAGATTTCAAGATTTTTTCTAAAAAAATAAGTTTTTTGGAAAATAATAAAGTTTTTTCAAGTTTTTCTTAATTAGTTAAAAAATTCAAAAAGCATAATTTTTTTTTGTAAATACCCGAAATATTGGTCGTAGACCAAGCTTTTAGTATACCGACCGATTCAGAATCACTATCTGATTTGACTTAGCGTGTCCGTCCTTCAGTCTATGTAAACTGTTACAATTAAATACGTCTTTATTCTATGAAAATATGAGATATTCGATTACAATTTTGTTTTTAGCTTGGTAACCTTATTAAATCCATTTAAAATCAGATCATTTTCTGAACGTCTAAGAACTCGTTTATGAGTCTTTTCGAGCTCCAAGTTTTAAGTTTTTAAGTTAATTTTTATTGAGACTTTGAGTAAAAATTTTAAGATTATATATTTTTTGTTTTTTTAATAAAAGATGAGCTTAAAAATTTAGAGTATTAATTTAATAACATTTTTGTATATCAGTTCGTACTTTACATTTTCGTTATGTTAATTTTGGTGGTCTTATAATTGAGTTTCGTGCTTGCTCCCGGCACTGTATGTTAGATTTAGTGTTAGTGATGAATTGTGAACTTAATACTAACTTAAAACTATCTAAATACTAACTTAAAAACTAAAAAAAAGAAAAATTAGGAAAGTAAAAAAAAGAAATAAAATTAAATTTTAAAAAATAGGCTAGCCTCTGTGTGTACCGGGAGTTACATGGGTATAGAAATTGGGAATTGAAGCCAATTCCAAATCAGAAATTGGAATGCTAGGTTCATGTAGTAATCCAATAGGAGAGAGGTTATTTGTGTTGGTCCAACTTACGTTTCTTTGCCTTGAAAGAATTTCAATTAAAAGATGATTTCCATGAAATTGCAATTTATCTAAAAAACGCTTCATAAGTTGGAAAGCATAAATTCCAAATGGTGTTATTTGCGCCTCTCTATAAATATATCTATTAGAAAATCGTTTATTGTATCCTTCAAAATTTTTTCCTATGCACATACGAAGAATTTTCCGTTCAAACACTTGAAATTCCTTTAAAACCGTTGGAGAGATTGAAAACCAAATAGGAAAAGCATAGACTAAAATTGGCCTGATGCTCACTTTATAAATTGTTTTTTTTTTATTTTTTTTTACACTTGATATAAAAAATTAATTGAAAATACATAATTAAAATACATAATGTATTAACTTTTAATTTTTTCAATACTTTTGTAAAAAAAAGATTTTTTCACAAAAAAAAGATTTTTGTTCAGAAATAAAAAGTTTTTTCAAAAAAATATATGGCAACACTGGTATGTATATTCTTGTTTCAACATAGCGTATGAGTATTATTTATGCAAATATTTGTTACTCATCCGCAATGTTGAAACAAAAAAATACAAGCAAATTACAAAATTGTTATGAAATTTAATATTCAAATGCGATTAAAAAAAAAAAACGCACATCTGAATTTTTTTGTGTGGGTAAACAAACATCTCAACTTAAAACAAAAAGGAAAAAAGTGGCCGAATTTTTGATTAATTGACTTTTTAAAAAATGGGAAATTTCAAAACGGGTTCTTAAAATTTTTCGAAATAAAAATGTTTAAAGCCCGGTAATTTAAGAGTAGCTGTGAAGTTTGTTTTTATTATTTAAATGATCAGGAAGATCGCTAAATTCGCCGCTGAAAAAACTTTTCGTTTAATTGTATAATTTTAAACAGCGGCATTAAAATAAGAATATAACGAACTTTACGTACTTTACGGACAGTTAAGTAAAATTACAATATCTGTAAATTACACTACTCTACAAAAATCAACTTTTTTTGCACAAACTTCTTAAGTACAATTTTCAAAGTATTTTGGCCTCCTAAACACGAATCTGTCATCAGAAAAGTTGTATCAAATCGCCTTCTCTAGATATAGGCATTTTAATTTTTTGCGGACCAAGCCCTCAAAACAGACAAATTTTTTAATATTGGAAAAGTGTATGTTAAAGTTATTCATATTTTTTTATATTCGAATTTCCAATAAAATTACCCAACTTTTGGACTCGATACGATCAAGGATACCAGCAGGACATTATAAGGAAATTCAAAATGTAATTTTTTTTGGTTATGTCCTTATAAGTATCCGAACTTTGCAAGAAACTTCCTGTTCAAAGCAGATATGTAAAGTGGACACTTCAATAAATAGAACCTGGGGTTAAAATCCAAAATCCATTGAGTATATCTAGAAATATTTGCAAAAGAAATCAAAATTTTGAACAAAATCTTCATATTTTTTTGACACATTTTTTCGTACCAATTTTTATGGTGTTTTGTTAATTAAAAAAAAATTAAAACGCATTTATTAAAGTATTTTGGGCTCCTAAACATGAATCTGTCACCAGAAAAATTTTATCGAATCATATTCTCGAGTTATAGGCATTTTAATTTTTTGCATATTAAGCCCTCAAAACCAACAAAGTTGGCTTCTTTTGCAAATATTTCTGGATGTTCTCAACTGATCTTAGATTTGGATAGTTATAAGGCGCAAAAAAAAAGGATATTTTCAACTTACTTACATGTCCTGATTGTATCCCTGATCGTATCGAGTCCGTTTTTTTTTTTTTTTTGCGAAAGTTACGTAATTTTATTGGGAGTTCGAATAAAAAAAATATGAATAACTTTAACATTCACTCAATGGATTTTGGAGGTTCTCTTAATTGGATTGTCTACTTTACATATCTGCTTTGAACAGTCAGTTTCTTGAAAAATTCGGATACTTATAAGGACATAACCAAAAAAAGGAACTTTTTAAACTTCCTTTTAATGTCCTGATGGTATCCTTGATCGTATCGAGTCCGGATTTTTTTGCAAAAGTTAGGTAATTTTATTGGGAATTTGAATAAAAAAAATATGAAGAACTTTAACATACACTTTTCCAATATTAAAAAATATTTCTGTTTTGAGGGCTTGGTCCACAAAAAATAAAAATGCCCATATCTCGAGAAGACAATTTGATACAAATTTTCTAGTGACAGATTCGTGTTTAGAAGGCAAAAAACCGTGTTGAGTAGTGTTATTGTACATCAGTGCAAATGATTGTCCTTTTTGTACATAAATTGCTAATTCGTGTATTAATCGAAGAAGTTTAAGAATTTAATAATCGATTTAGTTCATTAAATAATTTGTTAAAAATAAAAATAGACTTATAAATAAATTATAAACACATTAAAACAAAATATACATAAATTAACATACATAAATTCCGATTTTTTTTTATATTAAATATACACATAAATTAAATTATAATCATAATTGAGCAGAAAAAAAAATATAAAGCAGATTGAAATTCAAATAAACACCCACAATGTAAATATTTAATAATGAACATGTCGCAAACCAACACACACACACACACACTCACAAACACTCATGTATGAAATAAAATCTCCATTTAATAAAACATATTCATTTACAAATTTACATCCATACTCGTATCTCGATGTCTATTTATATCGTTTTTTTTTCTGCTATTTTGCAAAATATTATAATAATAATAATAACAAGGCATTTAACATATTAATCCAACAAAAACCAAAAGAGCATAAATAATAGTTAAACAACTACAATAACAACCGAATGAAATGAATGAACGAACAAACGAATGAACCAAGTCAACAGCAAGCATATCAGTTAACACCACTTGTAAACATTGCCTAAAAACATTTAATGCCACTACTACACAACAACAACAACAATCCACTCGACTCAACTCACTACCATGCTACAATACTCTCTTTTTCTCATTACATGATAACAAAAAAAACAGTAAATAATTTCAGAATAATAAAAATTGGAAACAAAAAACTGATGTATTAAAATTACCAATACTCCCTGAACTGAAAAAAAAAAATCAGTGTTGCCACTTTACCGTGTCAGTGTTGCCACATACCGTTGCAAAACATTTTTTTTTAAATTTTTGGAAATTTATTTGAATAAAGTCCTAGCTTGGCACTTATTTTTTTTATCAAAAATAAAAATTTTGGTACTTTTTTTTTAATCACATTTTTTTATTAAATTCCATCCAGGTACTTACTTTTATAAAAAGTAATATTTTGGTACTTTTCATAAAAAGTACTATTTTGATACCCAAATATTATTTTGTTACAAAAAGTCCCAAAATGGCAGTTTATAATAAAAAATACTAAAATAATATTATTTTATAAAAAGTTCCAAAAATAGTATTTTTTATTAAAAAAAGTACCAACATAGTACTTTTTAATAAAAAAATACCAAAATAGCACATTTTAATAAAAAAAAGTACAAAAACAGTACTTTTTATTAAAAGTACAATTTGGTACTTTTTTTTTTATCAAAATTTAGTATTTAAAAACTTTTTATGAAAAACATATTATCTTGGTGTAAAAAGTATTATTTTGGTACTAAAATAGTACTTTACCATAAAAAGTATTATAATAAAATACACCAAAATAGTGATTTTTATAAAAAGTACCAGTTTAATTGTTTTTAATAAACAAGAATACCAACATAGTACTTTTTAATAAAAAAGTATCATAAGAGCGCATTTTAGTAAAATAGTACCAAAATAGTACTTGTGAGTAGAAGGAACAAATCACTAATTGTAAACAATTTTTTTTTTCAAATTCTGTATACAAATCACTTAAAAAAATATAATTTTTTAAAAGAAAGTACTTTTTAAAAATTATAATACCAAAACAGTAGTTTTTTAAAGAGGGTTATCATATCATTAACAAAGTAGTAATTTTTCATAAAAAGTACTTTTTTGTGTGAAAACAGGAAATTTGGTACTTTTTTTGTCAATATATACTATTTTAGTATTTTTTTTATATCCTCCAACTACAGTATGGGGGTATACTCACTTTGTCATTCCGTGTGTAACGCATCGAAATATCGGTCTAGGACCCCATAAAGTATATATATTATTGATCAGTGATCGATTCTAAGACATTCTAGCGATGTCCGTCTGTCCGTCCGTCCGTCCGTCCGTCTGTCCGTCTGTCCGTCCGTCTGTGGAAGACACGATACAGTCCAAAATAAAAGTGCTAGACTCCTGAAGTTTGGCAGAAATATGTGTTATATTCATAGGCTGGTTAAGTTCGGAGATGGGCAAAATCGGACCAGGGGGAAAAAAGTTCCCCCTTGAGGAACTAAACCAGCCTCTTAAAAACACCATATTTTTACATTATTTTTTGTGTTTTTGTTTAACAAATGCAACATTTTTATGCTTCAAGAAACTCAAAGTTTTGCATTTGGACCCGGGGGATTAGAAAATATCGTTTTTTTCGGCCCGCCCCCCTTTTGTGGGCGTGGATTAAAAAAAAATGTAAAATAATGATAAACTTGTATTTATTTAGTTCGAAAAGCATAAGAATGAATTTTTAAACATATATTTCGAGGGGAAATTTGTCCCCCAATGACCACTGCCGACCCCCCCCCAAAAAAAAAGAAAACGACCCTGGATTTTTTTTGCATGTTGGAGGGTATAAAAGATTCGGCACAGCCGAATTTAACACTCTTACTTGTTTTTATTAAATTCCATTCAGGTTCATACTTTTTATAAAAAGTATTACTTTGGTACTTTTATAACAAGTTTTTGATACCCAAAATACTATTTTATTACAAAAGGTACCAAAAGGGCTGTTTATAATAAAAAAATACCAAAATAATATTTTTTTATACAAAGTAACAAAATAGTAGATTTTATTACAAAAAAGTACCAACATAGTACTTTTTAATAAAAAACGGTACTTTTCATTAAAAGTACAAAAACAGTACTTTTTATTAAAAATACAAAAACAGTACTTTTTATTAAAAGTACAATTTGCTACTTTTTATCAAAATGTAGTATTTAAAACCGTACTTTTTTATTAAAAGTACAATTTGGTACTTTTTATCAAAATGTAGTATTTAAAACCGTACTTTTTATTAAAAGTACAATTTGGTACTTTTGAAAAAAATGTAATATTGAAAAACTAAATCCAGGTACATACTTTTTATGAAAAAAATATTATTTTGGTTTAAAAAATATTTTTTTTGGTACCACAATAGTACTTTACTATAAAAAGTATTATAATAAAATACACCACAGTAGTGATTTTTTTAAAAACTACCAGTATGGTTGTTTTTAATAAACAAGAATACCAACATAGTACTTTTTAATAAAAAAGTACCAAAACAGTGTATTTTAGTAAAAAAAGGACCAAAATTATACTTTTGAGTAAGAAGGAACAAATCACTAATTGTAAAAAAAAGGGCCCTTTTTAAATTTTGTATACAAATCACTTAAAAATATATTATTTTTTAAAAGATGTACTACCAAAATAAATATGTACTACCAAAATAGTATTTTTTTTTTAAGAAAAGTACCATAAAATGTAGCAAATACTTTTTTTATTAAAAGTAGCAGAATTGTTTTTTTTTTTTTATAAAAGTAACAAAGTAGTGCTTTTTCATAGAAACTATTTTGTGTGAAAACAGGAATCGGGAAATACAATTTTGGTACTTTTCTTTTATCAAAATGTACTATTTTGGTAATTTTTATTTTTAATATTTAGGTACATACTTTTTATAAAAAGTTTTATTTTAGTACTTTTTATAAAAAGTACTATTTTGATACCTAAAATATTCCCAGGCAGAAAAATACGAACGGGAGAGCGCTGGCAAAGTACTTTTTATGGTCGCTTGAGTGCTCGAAAAGCATCACAGTTTAGTACTCTCCCAGCGTCCAAAATGATAACCACGGTAAACGGTATGCCGTTGCTATTTTAAAGCGCTTTGAAAGCGCTTTAAAAACAAAAAATTTGGTACTATTATAGCACTTTTAGAACAAAAAAAGGGGACGTATCTAAATTGTATAAGTCGATAAGACACAACTTTTTTTGGTGTTTATTTGAATAAAGAAATTTATTAAATAAGGACAAAAAATTGATTGACTAATTTATTAGGATAAAAAAAAAAATCGACAAACTTTGAAATATTTTCCTGGAAAATTTTGTTTTCCGTTTTTTTGCGTTTTGGAAAAAAAAATTTATTAAAAATGCTTTTAGGAAAAATTTTGGAAAAGTCCCGAAAAGAAGTGGTGTATTGAACCGAAACGGGTTGTGTTCCAAAGGGATAGGCAAAGTGACATTTCATATCCGAAGTTTAAGACACTTCCTCACGAAAGAAACAGGTGTTTTTATATAAAAGGTGTCAAGTTTGTAATATGTGGGTCATTGTGTATAAGTGACGTATCATGAGAACTATCAAGGACCGGCCACTAATCCTGCAGGGAAATAAAAAATATTCCAATTGTTATGAAAATTAATAAATGTTAATAAAAAATTTATATTTTGAACGGATTTAAATAGAAAATCATTGGCAAAGCGCTTGGAAAGCACTTTTTCGAATTCATACTACCTTCTACACAAAAAATTAAGTGCTTTGCCAAGCCTTTTTCTTTGGAACGGTTGGCAGTTTCTGCCTGGGTTATTTTGTTACATAAAGTACCAAAATGGTTGTTTATAATAAAAATACTAAAATAATAATTTTTTTTATACAAAGTACTAAAATATAACTTTTTAATAAAAACAAGTACCAAAATAAAACTTTTTTATAAAAAAGTGCTAAAATAGCACATTTTAATAAAAAAGTATCATAATAATATTTTTTAATAAAATTACTATTTGGTAAAATAGTAAAAAAAATATTATTTTGGTGTAAAAAGTACTTTTTTGGTACCAAAGTAGTACTTTACTATAAAAAGTATCATAATAAAATATATCAAAATGTGATTTTTATAAAAAGTTTCAGTATAGGAGTTGGTAATAAAGAAGAATACCAACATAGTACTTTTTAATAAAAAAAAGCAAATTTTAGCAAAATAGTACCAAAAGAGCACTTTTTAGTAAAAAAGGAACAAAACATTAATTGTAAACAAAAGGATCCTTTTTAAATTTTGTATAAAAAGCAAATAAAAAATATTACTTTTTTAAAAGAAAGAACTTTTTATAAATTTGTACTACAAATTAGTAGTTTTTGAGAAAAGTTTTATAAAATATATCAAAATATTATACTTTAAAAGTAGCAGAATAGTACTTTCTTATAAAAGTAACAAAATAGTGCTTTTTCATCAAAAGTACTATTTTGTGTAAAAAATGATAACAAAACATGTAAGAAAGTTAAAGTCGGCCAACACCGACCTTATAATAACCTACACTAGTGCTTTCTGGAAAATGTGTCCCCAGTCCAAACATGGACCGATTAGTTATTTCTTTTTTTAGATCATTAATTAGTGTATTATTTTGAAACTTTATTTTATCAAAATGCACTATTTTAGAACTTATTATTAAAAAATTCAATCAAACTTTATCAAAAATTATTTTTGTGGTTATAAAAAGTAGTATTTTGATAGCAAAATAGTACCTACTTTCTTATAAAATATACCAAAATCGCAGTTTATAATAAAAAATACAAAAATAGTATTTTTTTTATAAAAAGTACCAAAACAGAAGTTTTTAATAAAAAGTACCAAAGTAGTTCTTCTCAATAAGAAGCAACAAAACAATAACAAAATCGTATTTTTTTATAAAAAGCTCTAAAATTATACTTTTTTAAAAAATATTATTTTAATAAGAAATAAGTTTTTTAGAAAAAAATATCAAAATAGTACTTTTTTAAGAAAAGTATTAAAATATGATACTTTTTTATTCAAAGTATAAAAATATGATACTTTTTTATTCAAAGTATCAAAATAAAATGAAACAACTAATAAAAATACATTTGGCTTCGGCGTAATATACCAAAATAATATTTTTTATTAAAAGTATCAAAATATTACTTTTTTATAAAATGTAAGAAAACAGTTCTTTTTCATAAAAAGTTCCACAACGGCAATTTTTAAAAATATTTTTCAATACAGTACTTTTTCATAAAAAGTGAAGTACTATTTTGTTACTTATTTATTAAAATGTGCTATTATGGTAGATTTTTTATTAAAAAAACTATGTGGCACTTTTTTTTTAAATAGTAGCAGTTAAAAAAATACTATTTTGGTATTTTTTATTTATGGTTTTTACTTTGGTACTTTTTATAAAAAGTTCTTATTTGGTACCAAAAAAAAATCTTTGTTATAAACAATATCAGTTTATAATAAAAAGTACCACAATAGTATTTTTTTTATAAAAAGTAACCAAATAGTAATTTTAATTTTTATTTTTTTATTAAAAGTACCAAAATAGGAGATTTTAATAAAAAACAACGTACCAAAGTATTGCTTTTTAATAAAAAGTGACAAAACAGAAATTGCTAGTTTTTTTAAAAAAATATTATTTTTTGTTAAAAAATACTTTTTATAAAAAGTATCAAAACAGTACTTTTTTGAGAAAAATATTTTAATACAATTCTTTGGCCAATTCTGTCTTTCACAACTTTTCAATTCACATGAAAATTTCCGAATCACATGAAATCAAGTTTAGTGTTTTGTTGATCACGTTTGCATTTGATGTAGAATTCGAATAAATAAAATTTAAAAAATTATAAGGAAAAAAGTGCATTCGTTTTACTTTCACCAAATTTTATTTATGTGAAACAAAACGAAAAAGAAATTCGGATGTGAAATCTAGAACACCAAAAAAATTCGTAAATTTTCATTTTCACATTTTTTATGTGAATTACTTTTTTTGGAACAGCGGCCTTTAACTGAATTTTTATTAAGTTCGGTTTGAGTCCATATTAATTATTTCTGAGAAATAATAGTTGTTGGACAATGAGAATTCTTTTTTATAACAAGTATCAAAATATGATAACTTTTTTACAAAAAGTATCAAAATATGATACTTTTTTATTAAAAGTATCAAAATATTACTTTTTTTATAAAAAGTAACAAAATAGTTATTTTTCATAAAAAGTACCACAACGATACTTCTTATAAATATTTTTTTATTTTTTGTTAAATTAAAAAAGTACCACTATAGTACTTTTTTATAAAAGAGAAGTACTGTTTTGGCACTTTTTTTTATTAAAATGTGCTAATGGTAATTTTTTTATTAAAAAGTACTATATTGGTACCTTTTTTTTATAAAAAACTACTATTTTGGCACTTTTTATAAAAAATTACTTTCTTGGTATTTTTTATTATAAATTGTTACTCTGGTACTTTCTATGAAAATTAATTTTTTGGTACCAAAATTGTATTAATTATTTTTTAACAATATGGTACTATATTGTAAAAAACACTAAAATACTACGTTTTTTAAAAAAAGTATTATAGTTTTTATGAAAGTAATTTTTATAAAAAGTAACAAAATAGTATATTTTTTTAAGAAAATAATCCAAATATAATACTTTCTTATTTAAAGTATCAAAACAGTACTTTTTCATAAAAGGTAACAAAATAGTACTTTTAAAAATATATATTTTTTTGAAAAACCAGTATAGTACTACTCTCGAGAAAGTATCAAAATATATATTTTTATTAATTTTTTTTTCTTTAAAAGTCCTAAAACAGTACTTTTAAATAAATAGTACTTAACCGAAAAGTGCTTTTAACAAAAATGCAGTGTTCTGGTACTTTTTATAAAAATAATTAATTTGGGTCTTAAAAAAACTATATTATTTTAGTACTTTTAAAAAAAATATTTTTTTTACCAAAAAGTACTTTTTATAAAAATGTACTACTACTTTTTTGGTTCTAAAAAAAATATATGATTTTAGTACTTTTTAAAAAAAGTATTTTTTTTTACCAAAAAGTACTTTTTATAAAAATGTACTACAACTTTTTATAAAATCTATTTTTTTATGTTTAAAAAAAATGTATTATTTTAGTACTTTTTTTTTTTGAAAAGTACAATTTTAGTACTTTTTTGAAAAGTACTATTTGGTACTTTTTTTGAAAAGTACTATTTTGATACTTTTTTTGAAAAGTACAATTTTGATATATTTGATATTAGTATATTTTTTTTTACAAAAAAATATACTAATTTATGACGTGGTATTGATTATAAAAAAAATTGTAGTATTTTTAATTAATATGTTCAATTTTGGCTCCTTTTATCAAAAGTGTTGGTACTTTTTAACAAAAAGTACTATTTTGGTACTTTTTGGTTTTTGGTGCTACAAACTTGTTAAAGGAATAAATAAATTTTTTGTTTTAAATAAATTTTTTTGATTATTTAATTAATTAAACAGTTTGTTGCATAAATGTTAGATAGAGAAATTGCATATTTTTAATATGTAATTTTAACTGCATTCATATGTAACTTTAAATTTCTTTAGTGGCAACACTAGTAAAAAAAACATAAATAACCAACAAACAAACATATCGTTGTCGAGTTAAAACAAACATAATTCGTTTTGTAAGTTAAAAAAATTCATAATGATGATAATGTGGATTTGGTTGGATGTGCCATCTGATACTGCCATCCGATATTCCATTGAAACCAACATGTATGAAATAAAGAAAAAACAACAAACAACAACAACAACAAAATATATATTGTTTGGCATATAAAAGTAAAGATGACTTAACCAAACAATTTATCACTCAATTAGCAATTGAAAAAAAAAAAAAATAACATCCATGTACGGTTGTTTGGCTTTGTTTTTTTTTCTGTATTATTCGGTATAAATTTATGTATGAACGAACAAATCGTATTTTTCTACCATTTGACATACAACACCATAATATACTATAGCAAAAAAAAGCAAATACAGCAACAACAACCTACCAAACAACTCTAGAGGGACAAAAGATATCTCAAGTTGTATATCTAACCACTAAAATTGGTTAAAAATGTATAACGTGAATACAACAGATACATTTAACACATATTACCACCAAAAGTGTTATAAGAGAGCGAGTATTTGTTTTAAATGAGAGGAAGAGTGATTGTTATAAGAGAGAGCAGTTGCGTGAATAATAGGGTTGATAAGTGTGATGGTTTATACAAAATTGTGTTAATTAGTTAATTTTTTTTTAATAATGTACTACTGTGACCTTTAATGGGAGTAATTGATCTTTTAATAGACCTACGGTTGCGATTCGAACACTATTCCACAAATTTTTGCTAAAAATATTTTTAACTTTAAAGTCCGTCCAGTGACAGAGTCGGTTGGGGAGGAGAATCCGGAAGGGGTTGATATTCAGGTGAGCTCCCATACAAAAATGAATGTGGATAATGTTTATACCACCGATTGTAGGCTAATGAGAGATGCTTCTGGAATATTCGAAACCGAATCTGGTAACGAATGCGACCTCTGTGATAACACGGGGACAAAGCTAATGTCACATTTGATGACATTCAAGTCGAGACCCAGGCAGTAAAGAATTTGGTGAGTTTTGTTGTCTCTGACTCAGAGAGCAGATGGGACACATGTCTGGCTTATTCGAAACTCAATCTGAGGATTAATGCGACCTCTATGATAACATGGAAGACGAATCCAATAACACAGCGGTGGAAAGAATGGTGGAGGAAATACAAAATATTGCGATTCCTACAAATAAACCTTTGTCACTGTAAGGCAGCCTCAGTTGCACTCTATCTGTGCCTGACGACAGGAGCGGTTGATATTTTGTTATTCAAGAGGACTTGGTGCAGGGTTTGCGGATTGAAGACCCCTGGGTTTAAGTTGATGGTTGTCAAAAGTGAGGACTTACCCAGATCCTGCATCTTGGCGAAAAATGTCTTAAATATATTCTTTTAGCTAGCTTCAAGCTTTATGGAAAGTATACTTGGCTCGCCTCTGCCTATTTTCCTAATCCGGGGCCAATGTCACTTTAGGATATATGCGGTCTGATTTGGGAGTCTGAATCTAGGGGGCACCAGGTAGTAGTGTGGTGTGATGCTAATGCACATCATTCGATATGTGGAAGTACAGAAACAAACGAAAGAGACGAGTCGTCTTTGAGTTTTTGTTAAGTACAAACCTGTATATTTGTAACAAGGGTATTGAACAACAGGCAGCGAGAGGTTCTTGATGTAACACTTGTATCAGATACATTGTCTAATAGAATGTATGACTGAAGAGTTTTAAAAGAACATTCTTTCTCAAATCAACGCTAGATTCAGATTTTATTCAGGTAGCGTGACCCGATTAAGGCAGTCTCTAGAAATCTGAAGAGAAATTGAATGAAGTACCCTTATCTGAACCACATTGAACTAAATTGACTGACCATAAAACAAATGTTTGTAATAGGTGCTCTTCTGCAAAGCCCAGGGGTAAAAAAGAGCCATATTGGTGGTCAAGTCAGTTGCAGAGGAGCAAGATTCCTGCAAGAATCTTGCCGTTTCTTTGAAACCTGGCTCTAAGTTCAATGCTGCTTCCTCTACATAGAAGCAAGTGGTTTTCGTGTTGTCGCATATGCAAACGATATCGTGGTAGCGGTAAAGGGAAAGCACCTGCCCACATTGAGGGACATTCTTCAGGGTTCTCTAAAACATCTATCGAAATGTGTAAACGACTGTTGTTGGGGAGTTAATCCAACTAAAACTGAGTTTGTCTTGTTTAAAAGAAAAAAATCCATTTCTTCTTTTGATCCTATTTCCCTGGACGGCACTGAAATCGTCTCCTCAGATGGGGTCCAGTATATTCGATTATTTTAAAGTATTTATAAGTGGAAAGTTCAATTTCTGTCGTAATGTTGAGGAACAAGGGAGATTGTGCAGCTTTTGTGTTCATAACGCAGCGATTATGTTCATAGCGCAGCGATTGTGTCTATAGCGCGATCTTAAAAAAAGATAACAATACCCAAAACTGTGTACTGTGCTCCCTCTTTGAGTCTTCTTGAGTGCCACTTAACCAATATGATAACATCCTAGGTGCCTTGGAAGAGGGGCATTCCGGGTAGTGGAGCCTCAATAAATTTTGTCACAGATGTAGAGAAGCTAAGTGGGAGAAGAAGTGGGATTCGGAGTCTATTCGGAAGGGATGGGGTTGAGACTGGCTTAAGGCAATAAAGGAAGCGACTGACTGGCTGAGTTGCAATTTCTTGTCTACAATTGCAGACAACATAAATTCCGACAGTCAAGCCGCTATCAAGCCCCTGAAGTCAATGTTTCTGAAAACAAAATCTGCCCTTAGCTTACACACGTCTTTAAATGAGATGGGCAAGCATTTTGACGTTCGACTCATATTAGTCCCATGGCACAGAGACATTTCAGGCTTCGGAGTCTATTCGGAAGAGCTGGGGTTAAGACTTTCTTGATGATTGCCAGATCATTGAAGTGTTTACTGTCAATAAAGGAAGCGACTGACTGCTTGATTTGTAATGTCTTATCTACAACAGCAGACAACATAAATTCCGACAGTCAAGCCGCAATCAAGCCCCTGAAGTCAGTGTTTCTGAAAACAAGATCTGCCCTTAACTTCCGCATGTCTTTAAATGAGATGTCCAAGTAAGTATTTTGACATTCGACTCATATTAGTCCCAGGGCACAGATACACTTCAGAGAACTACAATGCCGATGAGCTTGCAAGACTCTGAACCTTACAGTTTCCAACGGAATTAAAATGTGTTAGTATGCCTCGTGAAACTTGCAAATTTTTTTGGCAACTTGGCAAATCTATGCCTTCGTTCTGCAACAGAGACAAATTAGAGATGGCCACATGGTTGGACGTGTGAAACTACACGACAGATTTGGTCTTCTCTTAATCAGAGGTGCAAAAGTAAGCTGACTTGCTTCACTGGGATCTAGAGAGATTCACTATCTTAGAAGTTAAAATTGGTTTAACGGCAGGGTCTAGTAGGTGAACCCCATAGCAGTCCAATGGTATCACAACGGACTTCCGAGTCTATGTGTGCTGACGTAAAGCATCAGCAGTCACCTACCATCTAACCTAGCTGGCGTCAAAGTTTTTGCCATAATTTTTTAAAATTTTTCTGAATTTTTCTTAATTTTCATGACTTTTTTTGTTTTTCTGCTCTTTCTAATTTTTTTCTAATTTGTTCTAAATTCTTCTGAATTTTGCACCAATTTTCCAAATAATCCATAATTTTTCGTTATCGTTGCAACGTATGTTTTGAGACATTATATTTATCATGCATTTCAGACTATCTTTCCACTGTGAAGCCCATCCAGTAGCATTTGTTTATTTGTTTAAAAAGTACTTTTAAAAATAGTACCTAATTGTCTGCCCTGATGCATGTTTTAACTGTTTGGTATAATATACAAAAATTATGGTGACTACATGTCATTTCACTTCCCAAGAAATTTGAAATATTTCATCATCACACCGAACATTGTTATAAAAACCTAAAATTAACAAAGATAGGCAGGTAGGTATCACAAAACCATATAAAATGACTAACATAATATGTTAAGGCCATAATTTTGTTTGTTTTTGTAAAGGCCACCAACAAAGAGAGTACATAAACTACTCTCTTCTTCATTACTACTATTTTTATCACTCTAAAAACATATTAAATTTTTTGATAAAATATTTCAACCATCATTATCATACTCATCATTATTATAAGTATGAATGAAAATTTTTTATTTTTTTTTTGTGTAATCGTTGTTATTGTTGCCTTTTGTTATCTCTATCATAATTGTGACTTATAGTGCGTTTACAGTGGTTTTCTAAGCTAGCTTAAAGTAGATTGTGGCTCCAATCCAGTTTCAATCTATTAGATTGCCCATACAAATTTATTTTTTTCAATCTAGTAGTTTAGGCTCTAATCGGCAAACGCAATCTGGTAAAGTTAGATACAACTCTGTATTTCTATTATTTGCATTTTCCAACACTGATAAACACTGACACAAAGTCTGCCGTTTTGATGACGCCGCCAAGTATGTATATGCCGCCGTCATTGTTATTTGTAAACGCCGTCACTGTCCTTGTTAATCATACGACGACTAATAACCGTCGATGTGTTTTGACGCAGTCACACACATTTATTACCAACTTGTTGCAATAAATGCCAATCCTAATCTTCTCAAATGAAAAAAATGCCAATGTAAACGGTACAGATTGCAAAGTAGATTAAAATTGCAATTTACTAGATTAGAAATCCAATGTAAACGCACTATTAAATAGCGTAACAGTATCATAAGAAAAATAAGAGAGTTAGTTAAATTATGACACAGAGATATGTAGTTACACCAAAAGAGATAGAAAGAGAGAGAGTGGTTAAATGAGAGATAGTATAGTAAAGTATGTTGTTTGAATTAAGTATGATAAAAATGATATGAAAACCTGATTGTTGTAAAAATTGTTGTTGTTTGCAAAATGTTGTGTTGTGTGAGTATGCAGTATTCATGTATGTTTGTATGTTAAAGTTGTTATCATGTTAAGTGGTCGAGGGTGGGTGTCACTAAAGGTTTGTTGGTTATTTAAAGTAGACAACTACAACAGCAACAACATTATGAAGAAAAACAGAAAAAAAGAGCGTTACAAAAATATGTTTTCATTTATTTTTGTTATTTTGTGCAACAATATATACAGTAGCGCGTCCCGAATTCAAATATTTTTAGCTTGCCCCCTCAAACGATGGGGATTTAGGACCTTTTTACGGGAAAAATAACAAAAAAAATTTTGGACAAAAAACCAGTTGGCTACCAGCAACTAAAGATTGCAATCTTAGTGCATTTTGAAAAAACTTTTTTTTTTTGTTGTCCAAAAATTTGACGGCAAAAGTTGCGCAATATAGAGTACATTTGAGGAAAAATATTAATAAAATTTCCATGGAGTAATTTTGGTGCAGCGTTGCATCTCAAAGATCAAAAGGTGTACTTAATTTTTACTTTTTCTTTCTTTTAAGCTAAATTAGTCTCAAAATCTGCTTTGACACAGTTTTAATGAATGTGAGCTCTTTTGCGCAGGTTTTGAAACCAATTTAGATTAAAAGAAAAAATAAAAAAAAATTAAGTCACACTTTTCATCTTTAAGATGCAACGCTGCACCAAAATTGCTCCATGGAAATTTTATTAATATTTTTCCAGGAATGTACTCTATATTGCGCAACTTTTGGCACACATTTTTTTAAAAACAAAAAATTTTTTTTTTTCAAAATGCACTAAGACTGCAATCTTTATCCGCTGGTAGCCAACTGGTTTTTTGTCCCAAACTTTTTTTGTTATTTTTCCCGTAAAAGGGTCCTAAAACCCCATCTTTTGAGGGGGCAAGCATTTTCAAATTCGAAAAAAAGCCGAATTCGGGACGCGCTAATATACAGTGTTGATAAAAAAAGATTATGGAGATTAACCCATGGAATGCAGAAAACTAGGGATATGGATATTTTTTTTAAATTTTAGCAAAAGAGAGTTAAGCGGAGTTAAGAATTGATCTCATTATAAAACGCCATCTAGCGGAAAAATTCTCTAAAGATCTTAGACAAGGTATATGCCAACATTAATCTGGGCTATTAAAAGCTTCAGGCCCCATAAATCCCCTATACCTGATGGTATAATCCCGGCTGAGATGCAGCAAGTGTCGGACTATATAGCCCCTTGAGTGTATAATCTATACACAGTAGGGGTGGGATAGTGCACGAGTTTTCGATTTCGACACGCTAGAACCGCTTATTTTGTGAGGTTCGTAAAAAAAATGCATGGGCCAAAAAATGGGGCAGATCGGATAGGATCTAGGGGTCGCTCATCGGGGTCAAAGTTGGGCGTAGAGGGGAAAAAATCCACAAAAAGCCCCAAAACTCCCCTGGTTTTGCTCCTGGAGGGGTCAAATGTGAGACCGGCCCCCATTATTTTTTCCCCCTGAACACTTTTGCCGAACATACCTAAGCCCTATCTCCAATCCCTAAGGGGGGTCCCATACAAAGGTTCAATTTTTAAAAAATCTTGCTCCTACCGCTCTAGCTGTCCTAGAAGTCACCCTAGAGGAATCAAATGTATGACCAACCCCCAATATTTTTTCAACCCCAACATTTTCTTAGAACATACCTACCCCCTATCTTCAATATTTAGGGTGGTCCCCATACATTTTTTTTTATTTTTTCTTAAATTGTCATATTAAATCAGCTCCTACCGGTCCAATGGTGCCTCCTAGAGGGGTCATTATCAAAGCCAACCCCCATTAATTTTTAGCCCCCAACACTTCTTCTGAATATACGAATTCCATATCTCCAATTCCTAAGGGGTCTCCCATACAAAACGACATTTTTGTAAAACTTGCTCCCACCGCTCTAACTATCGCAGGGGTGACCCTAGAGAAGTTAAATGTGTGACCGACCCCCAATATTTTTTCAGCCCCAACATTTTCCCCAAACAAACCTACCCTCTATTTTAAAGCCTTAAGGGTGTCCCCACACATTTTTTTAATTTTTAATTTTTTTTTTTATAAAATCTGCGCCTACCGCTCCCGTTCTGCCTTTTAGGAACGGTAAATGCAGACTGACCCCCATTAATTTTTGCCCCCTACATTTTTTCTGAACATACCTACGCCGTATTTCCACTTTGTAGGGGTGCTCCCCTGGGGAGAACTAAATTAGTAATGTATGTAGAGAAGTCAAATGTATGACCTGCCCATATATTTTTTTAGCCAAAACATTTTCTTCAAACATACCTACCCTCTATCTTCAAGGTGTTACCCCACAATTTTTTTATTTATTTTATCGAGAAATCCGAGGTCTTTAATTTGTAATTTAATAGTAACTTTTGTTAAGCGTAAAAAAATATTTTTTTTTAACTTGAAAATAATAAAAAATGATAAATAATATGACTATAAATCAAATTAATTTATTTTTATCGTGTGATGGATATTGTTTCCGATTTTCGGCCACGACCTGAAGCAAAACTATTTTTCCTCCTCGTTACGGCATAACACGTTGTTATAGTCTTCTATTAATTTTACGCCTCTTTCGGCAGCGTCGTTGACAACATGTAATTTACGTAATATTTGCACTGCTCGCTGGTAGTCCTGACGATTTTCCCAAGTATTTGGATCGGAAGCAATGAAATTTGTTGTTATTCCGAAGCGTGCAAAAAATTTTGGAGTTTTAGGTGTGACGTAGTGGCTTAAATCAGTTTTCATGAGTTCTTGATTCACTTGTTTCGATGCCATGTTAATTCTTTTCACACCTTCGAATCCAACAACATGTACTGGAGGATTACAATCCTTGTTGCCACTGTCGCCGCTATCCTCTGAGGCATCTTCTTCCCCGATATCATCGTCTTCTTCTTCCTCGCTGTCTTCGTTAGACGATTCGTCCATCTCATCGTCAGATAACTCTTCCTCCAATTCCTCTTTCTCTTCTTCAAATATACGAATTGCATTCGACATTTTTCGTTTTATTTCACAAGAGATATTCGGATCAAATAGTGCGAGAGCAACAGCTCTGCCACTGAGATACCAGAGATGTCCACAAGAAGCATAATTGGCAATCGCTTTCAAAAAATTCAAATCATTATTTGGAGTTTCTATTGCTTTGGTAGCGCTAAACCAAGCTTTTACGTAAATTGTTATGATGAAAACGGTCACATCAAGAAGTGCATTTAATTCTTTTTTAGCCAAACCGATATATTTTCGGAACAAAAACCTTTTTAGGCAATATATGCCTTTTGCCATCCATCGAGCATGACTGATGGGTCCTGGTGGACTAAAATGCTTATTAGGAATATTTTCGCCAAGGTATAATAAAACAAAAAAAGAAACTCCTTGTAGTCGTCTTTGGGTTGCTTTTCTTTTATTTGAGCCCAACAAAACAACTTGATGTCAGTTTGGACTTGAGCTGGTATGTTGCCTGCCACTTCCTCATCTTATATGACAAGACTGTACGGTTTGTCTTTTATATTTTCCCACTGCTCTTTAAAACGCGCAAACATTAGCACTCATGGTCCAGACGTTTTGCCGAATTTGGTTTCAAACACTTAGTTTTCCCCAGGCGAGCACCCCTACAAAGTGGAAATACGGCGTAGGTATGTTCAGAAAAAATGTAGGGGGCAAAAATTAATGTGGGTCAGTCTGCATTTCCCGTCCCTAAAAGGCACAGTGGGAGCGGTAGGCGCAAATTTTATAAAAACAAATTAAAAACAAAAAAAATGTGTGGGGACACCCTTAAGGCTTAAAAATAGAGGGTAGGTTTGTTTGGGGAAAATGTTGGGGCTGAAAAAATATTGGGGGTCGGTCACACATTTAACTTCTCTAGGGTCACCCCTGCGATAGTTAGAGCGGTGGGAGCAAGTTTTACAAAAATGTCGTTTTGTGTGGGAGACCCCTTAGGAATTGGAGATATGGAATTGGTGTGTTCAGAAGAAGTGTTGGGGGCTAAAAATTAATGGGGGTTGGTGTTGATAATGACCCCTCTAGGAGGCACCATTGGACCGGTAGGAGCTGATTTAATATGACAATTTAAAAAAAAATAAAAAAAAATGTATGGGGACCACCCTAAGGATTGAAGATAGGGGGTAGGTATGTTCTAAGAAAATGTTGGGGTTAAAAAAATATTGGGGGTCGGTCATACATTTGATTCCTCTAGGGTGACTTCTAGGACAGCTAGAGCGGTATGAGCAAGATTTTTTAAAAATTGAACCTTTGTATGGGAGCCCCCTTAAGGAGAGGAGATAGGGCTTAGGTATATTTGGTAAAAGTGTTTGGGGTGAAAAAATAATGGGGGCCGGTCTCACATTTGACCCCTCTAGGGGCAAAACCAGGGGAGTTGTGGGGCTTTTTGTGGATTTTTTCCCCTCTACGCCCAACTTTGACCCCGATGAGCGACCCCTAGATCCTATCCGATCTCCCCCATTTTTTGGCTCATATACTTTTTTTACCAACCTCACAAAATGAGCGGTTCTAGCGGTTCCAAATATTGCTGCTTAAAATCTCACACAACACTATCCCACCCTTAATACACAGCATGCATCAACTGGTCGTATATTCCTTTAAAATGGAGGGATACCAGAGTCGTCTTTATCCCGAAGGCTGGGAAAAGTTCCCACACAGCTCCGAAGGATTTCAGACCAATTAGTCTGTGTTCTTTTTTGTTAAAGACAATAGAACGAATGATAGACTCATATTTGCGTAGAGTGATTGACCCGAGGTTGCATTCGACAAAGCAGCATGCATACAGCAAGCAGGGGCGTATCCAGGATTTTATTTCGGTGGGGGCCCAACATTTTTTCATTTTTTTTTTTTGCAAAAAATTACATAACAGCACAAGTTTAAGAATTTTTCTCGATCTTTTCCTTGAACTGAATGTAACACAATCAGATTCTTCATTTTTGTGTAAGTTTAAAACTGTTGGGGGAAAAAATAAATTTTTTTTATATTTTAAAATTTTTTGAAAGACTTAAGCCTTTTTTAAAGTGTGAATTGTATCAGATGCTGATACAATATTCAGAATCTGAAAGTTTTTTTAATGAAAAGTCTAAGATTCTATGACAATTTCCAATTAAGACAGTAGATCATAAATCCAATGGAAAACGTTTCTCCAAAAAAGTCACTTTAGCAAATGATTCTATAAACATAAAATACTTTTCCAAAAGAAAAGACTCCGGTTGTAAGACATTTTCCCATAATCTGAGATATTTCTAGTTTTTCTCAGATTCTGAAAAGTTCTACATAAAAAGTTTTAGATTCTGAGAAAATCTTCGCTTTTTCTATAAGAAAAATGATTTACATTTTGAGACCTTTTTCAAAAGAAAACAGTATAAAAAGTCTTAGATTCTAAAATAAAGAAAAACTCTCGGATTCTGAGAAATTTTCCTATAGAAAAAGTCTAAGATTCTTAGAAATTTTTCCTATAGAAAAAGTTTCTAATTCTGAGACATTCGACATTTTTCCTATAGAAAATGTCTCAGATTCTCAGACATTTTTTCTACAGAAAATTTATTAGATTCTGAGACATTTTTCCTATCGAAAAAGTCTTGAATGCTTAAACACTTTCTATAGAACAAGTCTCAGATTCTGAGACATTTTGCCTATAGAAAATTGTCAGATTTTGAAACATTTTTCATATAGAAAAAGCATCAGATTCTTAGACATTTTTCCTAAAGAAAAAGTCTCTGATTCTGAAATATTTTCCCATATAAATATACTCAGATTGAGACATTATTCTTATAGAAAAAGAGATTTTTACAATAGAAAAACTCTCAGATTTTGAGCATTTTTTCTATACAAAAAGTCTCAGCTTGTGTCTCTGAGACTTTTTCGTATATACAAAATCTACGATTTTGAGATAATTTTCCTTAAGAAAAATTAGTTGATTCTGAAACATTTTTCGTGACGTTTGAGACATTTTCCAAGATGGAAAGAAAAATTCTCAGATTCAGAGACATTATTCCTATAGAAAGTTCTCAGATTCTAAAACATTTTTCATATAGAAAAGCTTCCGATTCTAAGAATTTTTTATAGAAAAAATTTTAGATTTTGAGACATTTTTCAGATTCAGAGACATTATTCCTATAGAAAGTTCTCAGATTCCGAAACATTTTTCATATAGAAAAGCCTCAGATTCTGAGACATTTTTTCTATAGAAAAAGTCTAAGATTCTGCGAAAAAGGATAATATTTTAAGGCATTATTCCTATAAAAAAAGTCTTAGATTCTGAGAATTTTTCTAAAAGACAAAGTCGCATTTTAAGATTTGACTACATTTTACTTACAATTAGGTCCATTTTTTGTGTACATAAAACTTCAGGTTTTAAGATATTTTTTTTTATTAGAATCTTAAGTTGAAAAATTTCAAATTCCTAGAAAAGATTTTCAGATTTTGAGATTTTTTTAACAGAAAAATTTTCAGTTCCAAAACATTTTTCTTCAAAAAATTTTAGATTCTTAAATGTTTTTCTATTTTTTTAAAGAAGATTTTTAATATTGTACTTGTTATTTGATACTAAATCCGGAAATTTGTGAAATCATTTCGGGGGGGGCCCGGGCCCCCGGGCCCCCCCCCCTGTATACGCCACTGACAGCAAGGGTGGATCAACGGAAACAGCTCTTCATGAGGTCGTTGGGGGGCTTTTAATAATGTCATCACAGACTCGATAATTATGGCTGCTCTCTCTAGAAGCAAGTGGTTGTAATGTTGTTGCATATGGTGACGATGTCGCTTAGCGGTAAAGGAGAAGCATCTCCCAACATTGAAGGACATTCTTAAGGGTTCTCGGAAAGATCTGTCTAAATGGGCAAGAGGCTGTGGTCTAAGAGTTAATCCAAGTAAAACAGAGCATGTTTTGTTTACAAGGAAAAATAAGATTCCTGCTTTTGATCCTATTTCTCTGGACAGCACTGAAATCACCTTCTCAGATGGAGCCAAGTATCTTGGAATATTTCTAGATGGGAGGTTGAATTTCAGGCGTAATATTGAGGAACGGTGGGAAAAGCAATTATTGCTTTATATTCCTGTACAAGGGCCATTGGAAAACGATGAGGATTTAGTCCAAAAGTCATTCATTGGATTCATACAGCTTTGGTGCGTCCAATTCTGCTGTATGGAATCATTGTCTGGTGGCATCCTTTAGAGACAAAAGGGAACTGTGTCTTTATCACGAAGGTACATAGAATGGCTTCGATATGCATCACTGGTCCTCTTCGTACTACACCTACGGCTGCATTAGAAATCCACCTTCCCCTAATACCATTATACACGACAATACGACTTAATATCATACTTCAAGGGAAGAGCAGCGATTTTGGCCACAGCGTGATCTTGAAAAAGATAACTGTACCACAAAATGTGGACTGCGCTCCATCTCTGAGCCTTTTTGAGAGCCACTTTACCACTATGATACCATCCAGGGAGTCTTGGATCAGGGAAATTCCTTGTAGTGGAGCCTACATAAATTTTTACACGGATGAACTGAGGCTGCACGAACAAGTGGGCTTTGGAGTCTATTTGGAGGAGCTTGGGTTGAACATGGCTCAAAGATTGCTGGATCATTGCAGTGTTTACCAGGCAGAGATGCTGGCAATAAAGAAAGTGGCGGACTGGTTGAGTTGCAATGCCTTGTCTACAACCACAGTCAACATCTATTCTGACAGTCAAGACGCGGTCATGGCTCTGGAGTTCATGTTTCTGAAAACAAGATCTGCCCTTAACTGCCGCACGTCTTTAAATGAGATGGCCAAGCAGTTTGTTATACGACTCATATGGGTCCCAGGGCACAGAGACATTCCAAGGAATTGCAAAGACGATGAGCTTGCAAGATTAGGAACTACCTTACAGGTTCCAACAGAATTGGAATGTGTTGGTATGCCTCTAGAAACTTGCAAGCAAAATTTAAGGCTTTGTTCAGCAAACGGAGACAAATCTAAGATGGGAAAATGGATGGACGATGAGCTTGCAAGACTAGGAACTACCTTTCAGATTCCAACAGAATTGGAATGTGTTGGTATGCCTCTAGAAACTTGCAAGCAAAATTTAAGGCTTTGTTCAGCAAACGGAGACAAATCTAAGATGGGAAAATGGATGGACGTGGGAGACAACACGACAGATCAGGCCCTTTCTTAATCAAAAGCGCAAAAGTGACCTGATATCGCTTCCAAGAGGAGAGATTTCGACGGTGGTTGCTGTAATTACCGGACACTGTCTTATAGCAAAGCTTACAGAGCGGTTAAATGTGTCGTCAAATGACTTTTGCCGGAGTTGCAAGGATGAAGAGGTATTGAAAACTATCGAACACTTCATCTGCCATTGCCCGGCACTTTCTGGTCAGAGAGTTGCTTCACTGGGATGTAGGGAGCTGCATGATATTTCTGATTTGTTAGATGTCAAAATTCAATATCTTAGGAGTTTCATAAGAAGTTCAAATTGGTTTAATGGTAGGGACCAGTATTTCTGTACATATCGATCCACCAATACAACACTTCAGATCGCTACCCGATAATCTAAATACCACAATGAATAACAGGAAATGGAAAGCTAACAACAAGTACGATCGTGTAGCAGATTGCGTTCATGCTACAATCTGTAGAAATCTAAATATTTACTCTGACTTACCAGATGGAACTGCCATACACTTACTGGAGTGATCACGGGGCACTGCCTTTTAGGTTACCATAGAAAAAAATGGGACTTATCTACGATGCCAGCTGCAGGATGTGCGATGAACCTACTGAGGAATCGGTCGAACATATTCTTTGCCACCCAACCCATCCATACACATTGGGCAGATATGACTTCGAGAGTTTGAAAACGGCTTCGAAAGTAGACCTAAGGTAGACCTAATAAAACAATTCGGACTAACTCCTTCTATCAGTGTAGCTAAGGAATTATTGTGGTTTCGCTATGAACCATCCCAACTTTGTGAGGAGTCTTTGACTCAACCACCTTTAACCTAACCTTTTTTTCGGACAGTCAAGTCACAGTCAAGTTCTGGAGTCAATGTTACTAAACAGGAGATATATACTTAACTGCCACTTATCCTTCAGGTAACCATTTTGATATTCAACTCGTAGGAAGCCAGGGGTTTTCAAAGTCGACGTGACTTGAAGACTCTGAACTACCTTACAGACCAATCTGAAATGTCCCAAGAAGTTTTTTTTGAAACAGATTCCCATTGCAATAGATTCAAGAGTATATTCTACGGATTTTACAACAAAATTTTCAATGTAAAATAATTTTTCAAAAAACTACTTGCTTTAGAAAACATTTGCTTTTGGGACAATTTAAAAAAAATATAATTGATTCTGGAATGTTAAGTAGAATCGATTGTGGGGTAATATAATGGGTTTTGGAACCGATTGTTTTGAATGGACAGTTAAGTTGCGGTGTTAACTGCGTCTTAGTTTATCTAAGGAGACTAATAAAATATTTGGTCACGGTAGGTCTGGCGTAATCTAAACCAAAAGCACCGAGTGGGCTACGTTTGTTCCTAATAGGAGAGACGTTCTGAGAGCACATAATTTCTGTCCATAACACTGCACAACAAAATCAAATTTTTTCCAAAATTACAAGGTCAGACCAAAAAATTTTGATAGAAGAGACAAAAAAAAAATACACGTGTATCGGCGTTTTGAAAGTTTACATCTGGGTTTCATTTTAGGGGGAGGTAAAGTTTCCCCCAAATGCAGATGTTGTATTGTCAATCGTCATTGAATATCGAGTGAAGCTTACGTTTAAAGTATATGGTGTGTTCAGCAAATTTATATAAAATGTTATGGCGAACATTTTTGTGGAATATATTAACCCTCTAGCTCCTCACGATAAGGGTCTTTTTTGTCCTTCTTTTCAAAAAGAGCAAAAAACACCATTAAATCAGGGATTTAAGGGGTTCAAATGTTCCGAAAAAATATTCGCCGTAAAATTTTACTATAAGTCCTTGAATACACCAAAACGGAAAACTCAACCAGAAGGTCAGAAATAAGGCACAACAAAAGAGATCTTAGGGTTAATTTTGCATTTATTAAAAAAAATCGAGTAAAGCTTACGTTTAAACTATATGGTGTGTTCAGCAAATTTATGTAAAATGTTACGGAGAACATTTTTGTAGAATATGTTAACCCTCTAACTCCTCAAAATAAGGGTCTATTTTGTCCGTCTTTTCAAAAAGTGCAAAAAACACCATTAAAACAGGGATTTAAGGGGTTTTAATGTTCCGCAAAAATATCCGCCGTGAAATTTTACCATAAGTCCTTGAACACACCAAAACAGAAAACTCAACAAGAAAGTCAGATATAAGACACAACAAAAGAGAGCTTAGGGTTAATTTCGCATTTATTAAGAAAATCGTGTAAAGCTTACGTTTAAAGTATATGGTGTGTTCAGCAAATTTATGTAAAATATTACGTAGAACATTTTTGTAGAATATATTAACCCCCTAACTCCTCAAGATAAGGGTCTTTTTTGTCCTTCTTTTAAAAAAAGGCAAAGAACGCCACTAAAACAGGGATTTAAGGGGTTAAAATGTTCCGCAAAAATATTCGCCGTGAAATTTTACTATAAGTCCCTATCACGGGAAATATTTTTGCGGACCATTTTAACCCCTTAAATAGCTGTTTTAATGGTGTTTTTGCTCTTTTTCAAAAGAAGGACAAAAAAAGACCCTTACCTTGAGGAGCTAGAGGGTTAACATATTCTACAAAAATGCTCTCCGTGACATTTTACATAAAATTGCTTTACATACCATATACTTTAAACGTAAGCGTAACTCGATTTTCTTAATAAATGCGAAATTAACCCTAAGCTCTCTTTTGTTGTGTCTTATTTCTGACTTTCTTGTTAAGTTTTCCGTTTTGGTGTATTCAGGGACTTATAGTAAAATTTTACGGCGAATATTTTTGCAGAACATTCAAACCCCTTAAATCCCTGTTTTAATGGTGTTTTTTGCTCTTTTTGAAAAGAAGGACAAAAAAGACCCTTATCTTGAGGAGTTAGAGGGTTAACATATTCCACAAAAATGTTCTCCGTAACATTTTACATAAATTTGCTGAACACACCATATACTTTAAACGTAAGCTTCACTCGATATTCAATGACGATTTACAATACAACATTTGCATTTGGGGGAAACTTCACCTCCCCCTAAAATGAAACCCAGATGTAAACTTTCAAAACGCCGATACACGAGTATTTTTTTTTTGTCTCTTCTATCAATATTTTTTGGTCTGACCTTGTAATTTTTTTTTGTGTTGTACAGTGTAATTAATGGGTTCTGAACCCGATTGTTTGGATCTGACAATTATGTTGCGGTGTTGACTGCGTCTTTCACCTGAGGAGACTAATAAGAAATCTGATCACGGTAGGTCTAGCGTAATCAAAACCAAAAGCTATGAGTGCATTAAATGTGTTCCTAATGGAGAGACCTTTTGAGAGCACCTTATTCCTTGTTTTAAAATTAAGTTTACCGCCAAAAATGGTTTAATTTCTCATTTATGAATTTTTATTTTTAATCTTCTTCCTTCTTCTCCTTACAAATAAACCAACACACATACAAATTTACAAATATACATATACCAACAAAGACAAGTAGAAAAAAAAACAGAAAAACATTTATCATCATACTGTGCTATTGTAGGTTGAGTGTTTTAAATATTATTATTGTTAATATATGCCACAGCAGAATGTTGATGATGTTGATGATAGTGACGGAGGCGATGACTACAACTGTGATGAAGGAATAACGAGAGTAAAAGAGCATGAGTCGTACAGAGTAGAAATTGTGAGTGAATGAATGAAGGAATAAATGAGTGTGATAGTGTATGTGTGTAGCATCATCATCATCGCAAATTTTTTTTTTTAAAAAGGATATAAATGATGAGTTATTATTTCCCCTATTGTAAGGAATTTTTCCATGTTTCTTTTTGCTGCCACAATACAACATAATAAAGGTGAATGTTGGCTGCTGTTTGTTTTTGGCATGAGAGTATGGTGTTGACTGTGTGATGGTTGTGTGGTGGTGGGTGATGCTAAGGATGAGTTTACCGAGGATGATGATGATGCTTGTTGTTTTTTTTTTAGTAAGGCAGCCAAGGCAAAAAAGCAAAGCTGGCTATAAGTCTGTCAATGTTTTATGTTGTCAAAAAGATGAAAAAATAAAACACACAAAATATGGTGGGTGAAAATATTTTTTTAAATGTAATACGGCTGCTGTAACAAACGTACATAAATATTTGCAATTGGGGTCAAAAATATAGCAGTTTACTTCAAAACGCAAACAAAAAGTTGCCCAAACAATTTTTTTGTATTTTTTTTCCAATATCATTTGCTTAAGATCGTTACTCCAAAACGTCAAAAAAAAAGTTTTGTCTGGAACTTTGAAAATTTTTTTTTACGACTTAGAAAATTTTCATATGTTCTTTTGTTTAGTAATAAGTCCAATTTTTACCAGCTGACATACTTTTAACATAACATTTTTAGGCTGGTGTCTAATTTTAAAAAAGTTGCAGGACGCCACCTCAGTTTGACTATAAAAGCTAACAATTAACGAAAAAGAAAACAACCCAGCAAAACTTTGGTAATGGGTAGTGATTATATAACACATTACCAGGTAATGTATATACCATATTTGTAGCATTATTTTAGGATGTCTTACCAAACATTTGTTCCACAACGTATTATTTTCAAGTGAAAAATAATGCATTACTAATAATTTGCTACGTAATGCATGATTATTGAAAAAAATGTATTTCATATTTATTATTTCTAAACATTAAATCATGGATGACTTATATTTGGTTACATTATGTATTATTTGAAAGTTTGAAATAATGCATTATTTATAATTGGATGCATAATGCATTACAATAACATAAAAAATAATTATTTTTTAAAAAATGCATAAGTTTAAACTAGAGATGGGCTCACGACAGAAAATTTCTAACGACATTCAGTCACGATCATATTTTATCCACTTACACTCACTTACAATCACGTGAGTAAATTTAATACCAAATTACTTTTTCACTACTCGTAACACCTTATATATTATCTTCTGGTATGCTATATTATTTCATTTCTCGTATCCTATAAAATATCATATATTTTACACCTTACTCGTATTCTTCGTTATAAATTTATGACATATTTTATACCTTACTGGTATTCTTTGTGATAATGTGGATGCATTACTTTGAGTCTCATCGCCTGTTAAAATCATCAATGCTGCAATGTATAAAATAAGAGATCCTATACCTTATTTTATACCTTATTTGGTAATCTAAGTTTTGCTGGGAATAGTTACTATTTCCATTTTCTTAAAACCAAAAATGTTAATAACTTTGGTTTGTAACTTTTATAATAATTCACCTTGTGGTGAATAAAACTGTTTTTCACCAGCCGGTGTATAAAAAGTAACATAATTATTCTTCAACAAAAAACAATTTTTTTTTTTCATAATTTTTTTTTTTTTCATCAAATTTTTTTTTCAAATTTTTTTTTTTTTTTCATCAAATTTTTTTTTCATCAATTTTTTTTCCATCAGTTTTTTTTCCATCAAATTTTTCATGAATTTTTTTTTTCATCAAACTTTTTTTTTCATCAAATGTTTTTTTTTTCATAAAATTTTTTTTTTATCAATTTTTTTTTTATCAATTTTTTTTTTCATAAATTTTTTTTTTTATTATTTTTTTTTTTCATCAAATTTTTTTTTCATCAAAATTTTTTTTTTCCTCAAAATTTTTTTTTTTTAAATTTTTTTGTTTTTTCATAAAATTTTTGAGAAACAAGTGAGAGTGTTATATTCGTTGGTGCCGAATCTTTTATACTCTCCAAATTGTAAAAACACTTTTTTGAACTCACCTACGAAATGTACAGCTCGTTTGGTTTTTTAATGGGGTCCATAACTAATATTTCAATTCGTTTTGGGAATAGCAAAGTAATATAACATTATTTTTTCTAAAAAAAACTTTGCTTTGGCAAGTACACTCAAATCTTCCGCAAAACATTATCATGATTTAATGTTTTGGGCAAGGCTTATGAAATCTAGCAGTAAGTTTATGTTTTCACTTTTTATTCCCTAAGTGTATTAACTTCGAACTTTGCTCAATTTCGTGAAATAGTTTTATTTTACTTTAGGAGATAAAAAATACAACTTTCTTTCTTTATTTTCTAAAGAAGTTAAAAATAATTTTTTAACGGCTCTTTGGCGAAATGGTACTTGTGCCTAAGGAATCTATTTGCCAAATTTTGTTATATTAAGTTTCCAACATTTTTAGTAAAACAAAAAGTAGCCTCTTCCCTTCAACTGTATTCCCCGTTCTATTCTACTTCGTTCTGTGTTTTGTTTCATTTCTAAATAATTCCTTCTCGTGGATGAGATGCGGAATATCAAATTTTAATGTTCCAAAAAATTTAAAGTTATATGCCCAATATTTTAAGAAATTTAAAAACTACACAGTAAATTTTTTTAACCTCTTTTTACTCTCTAAAAATTTTTGTCTGGAACTTTTTTTGGTACTTTGAAAATTTTAATGTGTCATGTTGTAATAACTCCGATTTTCATCCTTTTTCCTGCAAGATCGTCTTATAAAATTTAGCAGTTAGTTTAATTTTTGTTTTAAAATAATAATTTATCGAAGCCGCATTTGAAAACGACCGATACGCCATTGGATTGGCCTTCGAAAAACCTTTCGATGTGTATAAAATGTTCATATAGTTTCTTCTGAAGAAATGTAAAAAATTCTCAAACTACAAAAAATAGCCTGTTTTTCCCCTCATCTTTGACCCGCTAAATGTGAAATTGGGCAAATAAGAAAAAAACAGGTAACTCTTATTTTTTCCCCTCTTTCCCATATGCTAGTCTCATGAAAATCGGTGGATACCCTCTTAAGCCCCTCCCTTGTGAGTATCAGAAATTACTAAAAACTTTTTTCAGAATGCTTTGCTCGATGATCCTGCATTGAATAAATATTAAATTTTTAAGTTTCCTTCGTTTCAAAAATAAAGATTTTATATCAAGTTTTCAGGAGATCGGAATACTACCAAAGTAAATTTTTTAAACTCTTAGAACTGAAACTTTCTAAAAGTTCTTGTCAGATTTTCTTTCCCCAAATAAGATTACATCTGTTATTCTAAAATTACATTTGTAAATCGAAAATTCTAATTCGAAAAAGATCAATTGAAAATCGAATAAGTGAGAGTGCTTAATTCTTCTGTGCCGAATCTTCTATACCCTTCAAAATATAAACAAGTTAAAAAGTTAAATTCGGCCTTGCCGAATGTTTTGATACCCTCCACAATGTAAACAAGATTATTTGGAAAAAAAAAATCCGCGGACAAAAAAATTTGTCGGAAAAAAAATTTTGCGGAAAAAAAATGCCCGATTTTTTTTTTTGTAAAAAATATGTTTGTTTTTGTTTAAATATTTTTAAATATTCATCTAATTCTGTTCACAAATATCAAGTAGCAGCCGAATTAAAGCATTTTGTATTTTTAGGTTATGTAGAATGTACCAACATTTTCGAGGTGTCCTTACATTTTCGTTCATAACATTTGAACCGCTGAACCGATTTTGCTCAAATGCAATACCAAACTACTTAGGGCAACAACAAGTAATTGTGCTAAGTCTCACAATCAGTCATATATGTTTAATACTTTGGCCGTGATCACAATTTCCACAGACGGACAGACAGACGGACATCGCTAGAATGTCTTAGAATCAATAACTGATCAATAATATAAACTATAAAAATTTGTTATTCTTCAGTGGACAACTTTTTAACCCCTCATCCGATTTTACCCATTGCTAAACTTAACCATCCTATGACCATAAAACATATTCGTAACAAACTAGCTCTTTATAAATACACTATCGGGTCCCCAAACGATATTTTAATGCGATGCACCCGGAATGACTAAGTGAGTCTATACCCCCATATTGTACTTACGAGTAGTTGGAGGGAACAAAAATATCAATTGTAATTTGAAAAAGATTAATTGTTATTCGAAAAATATCAATTGAAATTCAAAGATTTTACTCGAAGATTCCATTTGTAAGTCGGAATTTCATTTGTAAATCGGTTTCAGAACGCATCATATTACTCTGCAACCGATTCTATTTAACATTCCCGAATCAATGATTTTTGTTTGAAATTGTCCCAAAAAAAATCATTTTTTAGAGCAAGTAGTTTTTCTGAAAAATAATTTTACACAGAAAATTTTGTTGTGATTACCGTAAAATAAATTCAAAAATCTGTTAGGAATCTGTTCAAAAAAAATTTTCTGGGTACTACTAGTAGGTAGAAAATTTCATTTGTAGTTCGAAAATTAAATTTTTAAAACGAAAGTTCCATTTGTAATATGAAGATGTTAATTGTAATTCGAAAAAGATCAATTGTAATTCAAAAAAATCGACTGCAATTCGAAAAAAATCAATTTTAATTGGAAATAGATCAAGAGTACTTTGAAAAAGATCAACTGTATTTCAAAAAAAAAAAAATCAATTGTAATTCGAAAAAGATCAAAAGAAATTGTAATTTTTCGTATTGCAATTCAAGTTTTCGAATAACAATTGATCTTTTTTGAACTGCAATTAATCTTTTTCGTATTACAATTGATCTTTTTCGAGTTACACTTAATCTTTACCGAATTTGTAAATGGTGCAGATGTAAATGTATATCTGGGGCGAATATTCAAAACTTGCTATCTGTTATGTTATTACACTTCAGATAGCAAGTTTTGAATATTCGCCCTCGAATGAATATTTTTTGCTCTGAACTGTTCTTATAACATTATAATGCTGCTATTTTTTCTTTTATTTAATTTTTTTTTTCAAATGTTGATGACAAAGTAGAGATGTTCATGGATTTTTTTTATGTTTTTTTTCTTCTTTTTTCATCACAATTTTTGTTCGTTTATAAAATGAGTTCTTAAATTTACTTTTGCAAGTATTTTTTTATTTTCGTTTTATTTTTTTACATTTTTTTAAGGACATTGTATTTAATACTCAATGTATTGTTATACAAAAAAATTATGTTGTGTACATATACACAGTGTATTGTTCTTTGGAATATTCGTATTTTTTCTACATACACATTAGGGTGGAGAAAATTTTGATTTTTTTCTAATTTTGAAATCGATGGGGTCGGGAAAGTTAAATTTAAGGGACTATATTAATACAAAAACAAAATATTGGTTCTGTGGGGCAATGTTTTTGGGTTCCATTTTTGACTTAAAAATGGGAAAGTTCTGAACAAAGTGGAAAAAAATATTTTTTTTTTTTGATTTTTTTAGGTGGCGTCCTGCATAAAAATTAAAATTAGACACCAGCCTAAAAACATTATCATGTTAAAAAAAAAACACACTTTTCCAGTAATGTCCGAATATTACACTATAAACAAATGAGTCCAGTTTCCTACTATAAATTGGGTAAATTTCAACAAATTCAAATAATATACTACTATAAATGTGTAAATTTCCAATAATTTTTTGGGAAAACTACACATTTTGTGTAAATTTACCCAATTTATGGTAGGAAACTGAAATCATTTTAATTATAGTGTATTTAATATTTAAGGCAAAAACAAATTATTTTTTTTCACATTTTTTCGGAACTTTCCGATTTTGAAGTCAAAAAAGGAACCCAAAGAAAGTCTTTTTTTTGTGCTAATATTAACTCTAAAAGACAACTTTGCCGACCCTGACGATTCCGAAATTCGAAACAAGTAAAATTTGCTCCACCCTAATAAACATACATTCATAACATATATTAAGTATCATACAGCAACATCGTCGTCATCATCATCATCATCATCCGCACCACCACCTTGGATTTCATCATAGATTTTTATTTAACAAATCTTTTTTAGGACGTTCTTTTTTTTAATAATTTTTTTTTGAATTTTATTTTTTCGTAAATTTTTTTTTTGTTTGATTTTTTTTTTTAGCTATATTTTTATGTGTCATATTGTTGTTGGTTTCAAAAAGGTGGTGAGATGATGATGACTTGGTATGCAGTAGTAAAATGACAAGCTGTTAAACAATACAAAAAAAAAAAAAAAAAAAAATATCATGGTAGATTCATTTTATATTTTAAGTATTTGGAGTATGTGTTTGGGAAGTCCCAACTTTGCTGGTGGGAAGTCAAATATGTATGTTATGTAATATAGTAATGATAATAATGATAACAATCATGATTTGTTTGTTTAATGTTATTTAAGACTCTTTTGGTAATAATTGAAATTTCATAGATTTTAGTAATTTTGAGAAATTTACGTTGACAAGATTTTTTGGTTTTACTATACTATTTACAGATTCGAAAAAGATCAATTGAAAATCGAAGATAATACTTGCGAATTTACCGTTTTTAAATCGATGATTTCAATTGTAATTCGAAAAAGATCTATTGAAATTCGAAAAAAATCAATTGTAATTCGAAAAAGATCAATCGTAATTTAAAAACGGTCAATTGCGATTCGAAAAAGATCAATTATAATTCGAAAAAGATCAATTGTAAATCGAAAAAGATCAATTGTAAATCTTATATTTCAAATATAATTCGAAAAAGATCAAGTTAGTCAGCGTAAAAAAATAAAAAATCCACAATTTTTTTTAGTAAAAAAAATGGAATGTACCAAAATGTTACAGGTGTCCTCACATTTTCTTTCATAACTTTTAAACCGTTAAACCGAATTCGGTCGAATGCAATACCAAACTGCTCAGGGCAACAACAAGTAAATATGTTAAGTTTTAGTCAAATCTGTGTAATATTTTGGCCGTAATCACCATTTTAACAGACTTAGGCTGGGTTACTCAATGCTCCCTTATAAAATAACTCTCTATTAAATTTAACTTTTTCATACAAATTTTGACATAAGACCCCGTTAAATCGGCAGTTATCAGCTAACTTTTCATTGAATAATCCGACCTAAGAATCGATAACTGATCAATAATATATATAGATTCCCAGACCGATATTTCGATGAGTCACAAAAGATCAATGGTAATTCGAAGATTTCAATTGTAATTCGAAAAATAACTACAGAATTTTAATTGGTCTTTTTGGAATTACAATTGGAATCTTCGAAATACGATGGCACAAATATGTCTTATTGTCATAGGCTGGTCAAGTTCGGAAATTGGCGAAATCGGGTCAGGAGGAAAACATTCTCCCTTGATGAACTAAACCAACCTCTAAACAAGTCAGAAAATTGTAGTCGGTCAAGACCGACCATATACCCTACACCAGTGTCTCCCGGAAAATCGGACCCAAGTCCAAACATGGTCCGATTGGGTCTATCTTTCGTCAAATCTTTTGTAAGTGTAGAAAACACTCACAAAACAAATTTAAGTGAAATGGGCTTCTATTTGTTGTTAAAAAACCTCTTTAAGTGAATATCGGGCGGAATTTTCATATGGTGTGATTATAATCCGATATGATTGGGTTATTAAAGTTCACGATAAGCACACACAAACAAAATTTTTCTGTTTTCATGAAATTTTAGAGATTTATGTGAATATCGGGAGGGCGGTTTGCATTGGGGTTACAAAAAGAATTGGGTTAATTCCTTCAAAATTTGGAATGGTGATTTGTGAATACAAAACACGTTTACCAAATTTCGAAAGGATACCAATTAAAATATGACTGTTTATAGTGGACGTTTGTATGGAGGCTAGATCAAAACATGGATAATTTTTTCCAATTTCAATAGTGTTCGTCCTTGAGTCAAAAGAGGATTAAATTTTAATATTTAGACAAATCGGTTAAAAATGACGGACAGAGGGACAGACGGGACTAACGGACAGACGGACGGACATAGCTAAATCGACTCAAAAAGTTATTCTGAGTCGATTGGTATACTTGAGGGTGGGAAAAGGACCAATATTTCGGGTAGTTACAATTAGTTACAATGATTTTTGAGTCACACTCACTCACGCTCACGACAGGAATTTTTGAATCACGCACACTCACTCTCGAGCATATTTTTTCTACTCACACTCACTCACAATCACGTGAGTAAATTTAAAACAACTCACACTCACGTACACTCACCCAAGCTTCACTCCCACTCACGTTGACTCACACTCACGAAACTCTTATTTTTACAAAAAAAAAAAAATAAAAACTATAATTTCAAATTTTTTTCAAAATTTCCAGCAAAATTTAAAGTTCAGCGAAATTTTTTATTTTTTTTTTGCTAACGAAATCTTAAGTTATGCAAATTTTACAATTTTTTTTTTGCTTTTTTTGGTACAAAGGGAACTATTAGGAGAAAATAAATCACGCAAAATCACGCAAAAAAATTGACTCACGCACACTCACTCACGCAAAAATCTTACTCACGCACACTCACTCACGCAATTTTTTTCTCCACTCACACTCACTCACAATCACGTGAGCAAAATGTAATTCAGTCACATTCACGCGTGATCACGCGTGAATAACGTGAATCACGCTCAAATCTGCTCATGTGCCCATCTCTAGTTACAAACATCAACACAGATTCATTACACCCTGTTAAAGATGGGTGTGTGAGTGGATTTTGACTCACACGGACTCACGCTCACGCAAATAATAATCGAATCACACACTAATCACTCAGGCAAACTATTTTATTACTCACGCTCACTCACTATTCACGTGATTAAAAATATTTTTTTTTATTAGATTCAATCCCGCTTACGCATGAGTCACGCAAAATCTACTCAAGCCAAAAAATTTCCAAAAAATTCCTAATATTTATTTTATACAAAAAATAAAAATAAAAAAAAAGTAAAAAAAAAGTAAAATCAAAAATTAAATCACGCAAACTCACGCCAAAATAAATGACTTACTCACTAATCACTCACGCTGATTTTTTTCTAACTCACGCTCACTCACAATCACGTGATTAAAATGAAAATCATTTACACTCACGCGTGTTTCACGTGAATCACGCAAATCGCGTGACCAGCGCCCATCTCTACACCCTGTACCACAGAGTGGTATAAGGTATAAAAACGAATTTTGTACATTTTTTTGCATTTTTTAAATAAAGAAAATATTTTTATATCAGAAGAAGTTCAAAGTCCTGCACTTAAGCCCAGGGGACTAGAATATATCTTTTTTCCCCCGCCTCCTTTTGTGGGCGTGGATTTAAAAATTTCATTCAAATAATAAATTGGTATTACTAAATTGCAAAAAGCATAATAACTAAATTAGTAAACATTAATAGCAAGGTGGAAGGCATCCCCCAAAAAAACGCCCATGGATTTTTTTATATACTTTTTAACATGTTGGAGAGTATCACAGATTTGGCACAACCAAATTAAACACTCTTACTTGATCGAATTACAATGTTTTTTTCGAATAACATTTGATCTTTTTCGAATAACAATTGATCTTTTTCGATTTACAATTAATATTTTTCGAATTAAAATTGGTATCTTTGAATTACAATTGGTGTTTTTCGAAATGCAATTGATCTTTTTTGAATTACAATTGATCATTTTCGAAATATAATTGATGTTTTTCGAATTACAATTGCTCTTTTTGACATAACAATTGATCTTCTTCGAATTACAGTTGCTTGTTTTTGAATAACAACTGCTCTTTTTCAAATAACAATTGATCTCTTTCGAATTACAATTGCTCCTTTTCGAATTACAATTTCTCTTTTTCGAATTAAAATTGATCTTTTTAGAATTACAATTGATTTAATTTGAATTACAATTAATATTTTTCGAATTACAATTGGAAACTTTGAATTGAAATTGATATTTTTAGTATTACAATTGATCTTTTTCGAATAACAATGATCTTTGTCGAATTAAAATTTATTTATTTCGAATCACAATTGATGGGTTTCGAATTACAATTGGAATTTTCGAATTACAATTGATCCTTTTCGAATTACACTTGATCTTTTTTAATTTACAATTGATCTTTTACGAATTAGAATTGGTATCTTTGAATTAAAATTGATATTTTTCGAATTACAATTTCTCATTTTCGAAGTACAATTGATATTTTTCAAATTTTAATTGCTCTTTTTTAAATTACTATTGATCTTCTTCGAGTTACAGTTGCTCTTTTTCGAATTAAAATTGATCTTATTCGAATTACAATTGCTCTTTTTCAAATAACAATTGATCTAGTTTGAATTAGAATTGCTCTTTTTTGAATATATTTCGAATTACAATTGATCTCTTTCGAATTCCATTTGCTATTTTTTGAATTGCAATTGATCTTTTTCGAATTAAAAATTAATCTTTTTCGAATAACAATTGATCTTAGTGAAATTACAATTAAAGTCTTTGAATTGCAATTGATATTTTAAGAATTACAATTGAAGGGCTTACTGCAAAAACTTGATAAGCAACATTTTATTTTTTGTTGTTTTCGCCTTCTAATGATGTTCCATTGACAATTTTTTTGCAGAAGTCTTGCTTAAGCACTTCTTACAAGTATCTTAAGAATGAAAGTTCTGCAAAAGTAATTTTTTCTACATTATTTCAAGAGTTTTAAGGCAAAAACCACCATAAAGTGAAATGTTGCTTATCGAGTTTTTACAATAAGCCCTTCAATTGATATTTTTCGAATTAAAATTGATCTTTGCCGAATAAAAATTGATTTATTTCGAATCACAATTGATGATTTTCGAATTACAAATGGAATTTTCGAATTACAAATGGAATCTTTGAATTACAAGTAGAATTTTCGTATTAAAATTCATCTTTTTTGAACTACATATGTATGTAAATGGTGTAGATGTTTCTTAAATATTCTGAAATTTCGTAATTTCATTAAATGTTTAATTTTTTCAGAAATTTCCAATTCCCCGATTTTTTGCCATAAAAACCTTTGTAATTTAAAATTTTCTTAAATTAAAAATAATTTATTATCGATTTTGTTTAACAAATTATCGATATAAATTACGATTACATTTGAAATTTCATCAAATATGATAGAAAAAATGTGGTGCCACTTTAAATCGTATACAAATTGGTACTACACTGCGTATGAACAATATTGAATTGGAAAAATTCCACATGCTTTTTTTAAATGAAAAAGAGAATGTAACAGATAAACAAAGAAAACAGAGAGATAGAGAAAATTACTAAAAATTTTCCAAAAATGTTTTAAAAAAGAGAAAAGAGAGAGAGAGTGAGAGTATTGGGCAAAAGGGATACAAAAATAAAATACAGAGAGAGAAATGTCAACAATAACAATATTAAGGTAAATTGACAAAAAGTGAAGAGGAAAATTATGGAAAATTTATTTGTTAAATGAATTTTGTTTAACAAATAGAAAAAGGGCAAATGAAAAGCTGCTATTGTTGGAGGATAATGATGATGATGGTGATGATTATGATGATGAGCATGATACTCTCTTTGTTTATAGTTAAAAAAAATGTTTTACTTTTGTTTTGTTTATTTTTATTGCCAGTAAAGTATGTACGAGTATGTGTGTGTTTTTGTGAACTGATGTTTGAGTGTATAAGTATGAGTTTGATATGGTGTTTGGCATGGAAATTTAGTTGTATCTCTTTATTATTTCACAGTGGATTTTTTTTTCGTTTTGGAGTTCAACACACGAACATGGTGCCATAGTTAATAATTATGCCAAAAATCACAAAAAAAAAACATACAAAAGAGTAGTAGTGTGAATGAAGAGTAGTTGTTTGTTAGAGTTTGGAGAGTATGATATGTTGACTACCTAATCTTGATGTTTGTCGTTGTCGTTGTTGTTTTTTTTTGCTGTAACTAAGTTTGTTGTTGTATACAACAAGTACCTTGTAGTGATGGCTGGTGGCTACGCTTTATTTATAACGCTTCACTTTGCGCACTTTAAATATTAAAGTTGTCTGATTGTTTGTTAGTTGGTATTTACACCATGTGAGAAAAGTATTAAAGGGTGTTTACGACTTGAGTAATTTGGAAAGCTACTGTACTCTTACTTGACTACACCATTTACAGATGTAATTCGAGAAAGATCAATTGTAAGTCGAAAACTCTACTTGTGAATGGGAGATTCCTTTTAAAATTTGAAAATTCTATTTGTAATTCAAAGATTCTGCTTGTATTTCGAAAATTCCATTTGTAATTCAAAAATGCCATTTGTTATTAATAATTATAATCAATCTATATGCTACAACAAATTGCGTGGGGGAAGGTTTTCCCCAACGTCATCCGCCGACCACCCCCTCCCCACAAACAAAAAAAAACTGGCCCTGGAATTGCTGTTCATCAAGGCAACCCATCTCTTAGTCATCAACGTCCCTCCAGTATTGCTATGGTGGAGGGACTTTGTGCTACCTAAATGTTAATATTTCTTGTAGCGATCCCGAACCTGCCTTGAGACAAGACACACTCCTAACACTGAATACGGTTGGTAGCAGTATGTAGCTCCGTCCCTGAAGACGTAGGGCAGTGGGCGGAAGGATCGTTACATAATATGTGGAGCCACACGCTGGGCGCCATTTAAATTTAAAGACACTTCAAGAATATTATATTAAATCTTAAATAGTTTTACAATGTTACGAGAACTTGCAGATGTTTTTATTTACCAAAACTCAGGGGTACCCCCCATAAATGCATTGCATTGTGTTGAAATAAGAAAATATAGGTATGGGAAAGAGGAAAGAGGGAGTGGTATTTGTTAATATTTGACTTGAGTTTGTAGATGTTAAAAATGTCGGGAAAGACATATGGGGGAAGCCTGTTTCACATACAAATTGTTCGGTCAAAGTGAGTTGTGCGCTCAGCTGACCAATCCACGGCGAACCGGTGAGCTCTACTAGAGAGGCGCGTATTACGACTAAATACACGTCTATCTGGGATGAGTTTACTTATCTCATTAAAACATTCCCCTTGTATGTATCGATAAAACAAAGACACACAACCCACACTCCTACGATGCTCTAGCGAGTTGATGGAATTAGAATTGGTTAAATTATAATTTTCTGTACGTGGTCAAGGAGCTCCAATTGTATTCCATTTTGGGATGGATATAGATGGTATAGACAGTCAAGAGACCAGATGGTGTGATGTATCTTCTACAACCTTTCAAAAACCCTAAACATGTAAATGGATCCTTCGCTAATTCAAAAACGTGCTTATTCCAAGGGACATCACACTGTATTTTCATGCCCAAAACGTTAAGAGCTTCCGATTCATCAACATTCGTAGTACCAATAGATAAATTAGAAGTTTCCGGGTACCCCGGGTAGGCTTGAGTATTAAAGAACAGATTCTTGATGGGTCAAGTTTATGAGAGTTTTCCATATGCTGTCTCATAATTCTAACTTCGGGCTGACTCGATCTATGGTCAAAAGAATAAGAGTGACAGATATTGCAGATATTTGGAGCTGATGGAGACAGTTTTACTACCGCACTAAAAACTTAAACGAAATTCCATCAATGTTGCAAAGGCAAACCGAAAGTGGAGAGAACTAAAAACATGTAAAACTTTGGACTTACGATCAAGAGAAAACTACTATCACGAGAAGGGATTGTAGGGATCATTGTCTTATCGGCATGTATGCCAAAAATATGGAACTTATTTCAGACGCTAGTTGTAAAAGATGCGATTCACAAGGAGTAGATGAAACAATGGAAATCATACCTTGTAATTGCCCAGTGGTGGAAAGAAGTCGCCGATTCATTACCGATCTAATAAGTTTCGGTACATTGGAGGATATAACGCGAATGGATCTTAGGATATTGAAAAGATTGAAAAGATTGAAAAGATAACTTGCATAGCTAGCGGAAAAAGTTTTGTGCTATTGCTATGGACCAAGAGGTCTATGCGAACACTTTCACCCCTAAAGTAACCTAATCTACTCCCAACGTTAGCTTAGGTTGGGTAAGTAGGCAGTTGCCTTTTGGGCATCTCACATGGGTCCTTTAATAAACGTGGTCACGTCGTGTTGCCTATAAAAGAAAGGAAAATAAAAGACAGAAATAGGAAGAGATAAAGAAAACGTAAAAGATTCATGTTAGCCAATATAACAAGATCAGTTTTGTCTGCATTTCCCCCCATACCGCTATCTGAACACTATTCTGAAAGATGTTCAAGAGATAATTCTAGGCGTCCAGATAGTATCCCTAAATATCTTCCGGATACTGAAACGGCCACGCCGTCCGCATAGGCGACGGTCTTAACCACCCCATGTTGCCTTATTTGGCGAGTAAAGTATTTATGGTAAGGTTTCACAGAAGCGTCGATAAGACTCCTCCCTAAGGGGTGCCGCGTACTGCAGTCCTGGTTACCACTGACCAGGCAAGAGTTGACCTAATAGTCCTATGTCCGAGCAGATTCATGACAAATCTGGTAATGGTATTATCTACTCCCAAATTGTCCAGGGCAAACCTAATCGCTTCAGGATTAACATTGTTAAAGACACCTTCTATGTCTAGAAAGACAGCCAGAATGTACTCCTTATATTCCACTGACTTCTCGAAGTGTCCGATAAGAGAATGTAGTGCTGTCTCCACTGACTTGCCCTTAATGTAGGCATGCTTGGAGGACGATAGTAAGACTGGATTGATCGACATCCTTAGGGATGAACCTATAATCCTCTCCAGAGTCTTTAGGAGAAACATAGAAATACCAATATTTCGATGCGTTATTAACAAGACAACACACACTCCCAACCTTCAGTACAACCGCTACCAGTAGGTAGCTCCGTCCCTGCAGAATTGGGCCAGTGGGTGGAAGGATCGTTACAGAATATTTGGGGCCCCACGCTGGGCGCCATTTAAATTATAATATTGACTCATACCACAAGCTATCCTACCTCGCATTGGATCCGGCCGTGCTCAGCAAAATTGTGTGGGGATCTTGTTTTCGTAGGGGATGAGCCTGCAACTACAATAGCGAAAAAGTATCAAAGTACACCTTTTTACCCTCTTATAATGGAACCTTTCAAAAATGTACCTACTTTTCAACTCACGATGCAAACTACCTCAGAGGTATTCTATGACCTAGAGATGTAAGACGATCTCAGACAGGCCAGGTTTATACTGCTAAGCCATGGAATTATCCGATCGGCTTTCGATTCGAAGGTCGGCTGGGATGATACCATCAGGACCCGGTGATTTATAGGGTGTGAAGCTTCTGATGACCCAATTATACTCGATGGGCAGATTAGCAACGCAGGTCTGACGCGTAACAGGTAAGTCTTTCATGTCAGGGATGGGAAGGTTTTTGTTTAAACACTAGTTTCAGGTCACTAGCTTCCGGGTGTTGGCCCCAAAATTGTTGATCCTCAACACCTATGTTAAGTGTCGAACCATTTAGAGAGACTCCCTAAGAATATCTTCCTCATTACTAATTTTTTCCGAGTACTTTTCCACCACACAATTTATCAAAATGTGTATGTTGTATTGTGTGTGTTTTATTTTTTTTGTTATTGTCTCCTTTAAATGGCCTGAACAAAGTACGTATGAACTCAAAATGTTGTTTTTGCTGCTGTGTGTGTGTTTGTTTCTACACATCTGTGTATTTGTTTTTTTTTTTTTTTTTTGTTTTTGGATATAAATGCTTTGGTAATGTTGTTGACGTTAACGTTTACGTATTTTACGTACTATTTTTGTTGCTGTTTGATTTCATTCGTTCTTTTGTTCGTACATTTTTCATACGTTTTTCATACGTTTGTTCGTTCGTTGTAGTCATCGTTGTTGCTGTCGTCGTCCGTCGTGCGTTGTTGGTGTTGTTGCTTGTTTGTTTGGCCGCAGCGTAATAAAATTTTATTGAAATTTTTTTTTTTTTGTTCTGTTTTGTTCTTTCAGTTTTTATTTTTATTTATTTTTCTTTTTTTTTCCTATAAATGTTTTACTTGACTGTTTGGTCGGTTGTGGTTCGATATTTTTTATCCCAATAAACCAAAAAAAGATAAGTGATAGCGAAAATGGTAACACCTGAATGATACCGATTACGGTATCACCTTAAATTCAAATTATGATACCAATTTAAAATTTTAGGCGATTTTTCTATCGTCAGTTTTGGAAATTTCGATATCAAAAACGGTATCACATGTTATCGTTATCACCTCAAATAACGATAGTTTTTCGATAAATTCTGGAAAATGGCGATTTTACTATAGTTATGACTGGAATAAACGATAGCGAAAACGATGTCATATGTTTGTGGAAAAACGATATCATAAGGAAAGGTAACAAAAGAACGAAAACACTATCGTTTTCGTATAATATGTGATAATTGGGTGATATTGCCTCAATATCATAATGGTATCGTTTGGTTAATTGGGATGTGATTGTTGGAAGAATATGTAGTATGTGTATTTGTAGTCGGTATTATACATGTCAATATACTTACAATTATACGTATGTTTGAACGTACATACACATTCACTATTTAGTATTATTCAGTATTATTTTGAATATTCAGTTGTAGTATACCCCGAGAGTATGATATTTTTTGATACCCTACACAGTGCTACAACCAAAAACGAAATGGAATGAAATCTAAAGCAAATGAAAGTTGACATTTTCCATAAAAAACCCCTTGAGATTTTTTTTTAGTTTAGTGCTGGATTTTTTTTACTCGCATATGAAGTTGGTGAACTGCTATTATAATTATAATTACTTGAAAACTGTTTAAGACGCGTATACTTAATTTTATAATTGCCTTTTAATAACAATCATACGCAACGGTGTACAGTGGTTTATTTTTAATTATTCGGTACACTAAATATCATTCCGGTTATAGCTAACGTAATTTCTACCTTATGTTTGAACGCTAGACTTCACATGGCCAATAAGGACACAACCATTAACTTCAAATGCGTGTAAAAAATTCTATCACTAAACAAAAAAGTCTTCAGTGTTTTGTATATTCGATTTTGCATCACTGTGTATTTATTTGGGAACTTCGACACAACAATTTTTTGGGATTTTTGTTCGGGCTTTAGTAGAAGAAAGCATTAAAAATCAATATAGTTGGATAATATACTGTAATTGAAAAGCTTTTTCGCCGTCCCCTGAACACGGTCCAGAAGTTTCAGAATAGACTCTGAAGCCCCTACATATATGAGAGTCGTATTCCAGTTTAGCTGGTATAAAAAGGATATCAGATGGAGTTTATATGAGTCTTTTGCCGTTTTAGAAAATCAAGACACCAAAATGCCTCTTTCGACAATTGCACTTTTCAGCGGACATGACACTGGGAAAAATGGTGTAGAGTTAATGGACAAATTGCTTAAACTTTTCCAAATCGTAGGTGGCTGGGAGTGAATTCCTCTTATCAATAGTTCGACGGAAAAACGATTTTTTTCTGCAACTAGTTGTGAGATTCATTCAACCGTAAACCACAAACGTATGTGGTCACTAGATTGGCGAGCATTGCGAATAAAAACCTGAGTATCGGGAATAAATTTACTTATCTCAGTGGAGCTCTTACCATCGTTAGAACAATGATACACAACCCAAATTATGGTGATGCTACAATGAGTCAATGGAGTTGGGTACACCGCTGTCATTGTATTCCAACTTCTGTCGGATAAATTCGGCAAGGAGATCAGACGGAGTGAAATATTTCTTCCACGGTTTAAAGAAACCGAGGAACTTGAATGCTTCTTTTGACTCTTGAAAAAAATGTTAGTTCTAGCGAATATCACATTGTATTTTAATGAGTCCAGAACATCAAGAGTGTCTGATTTCTGAATACATGAATACAGATGACATTGATTCCACATATCGTCTGGTCAACATTGAATCATGCGAGCATTGAAATCCACTCGGAGATCGTAGAAAGGTCAAGTTAAAGGTTTAACTAAGAAGGTCATTAAAAAATATTAGGAAATCGGTAGGAGAAAGAAATTACCCATGCCTCAGGGTCTTGTTTACGGTGAGATCATCAAGAACCCTTTTTACTGCACAAGCCCGGAAAAATATCTTGGGCAATAAACTCGATATACTTTAAACTCAGAGCCTTGCGGTACCCCTGAATTTAGCTAAAACTCGTAATAGTCCCCATCTAAAACAAAACGTAAAGTGCGGTCACTGAGAAAAATCGCTATAAAACGAAAGAGGTCATTACCGACACCAAAAGCAACAATCTTAGCCACGAGTGGTCGTATTACACATGATCGAACGCTTTGGAAATATCCAGAGCTACCACATTACTATCACCAAAACAAAGGGGGATCGACATATGACGACATAGAACTATTTGGGACATGCATAATTGGAACATGTACATTTGGAAAATAAAGGTTTACAACAGGTACATTTGGGACACATGCCAGAAGTGGGACATTTACAGACATCGCTACATACACTTTTTACTCAAGGAGCATGTCCCGGTTGAGACAGTCTCTAGAAATCTAAAGAGAATAAATTGGTTGAAATATAGGGAGACTTTTTCTGGGCAGTTGGATGAAGTACCCTTATCTAAACCTTATAGTTTGCCTGAAATTGACTGTCTGGTTGACAATATCATAAAGCTTAGAGGCAAGAAAAGCCACCTTGGTGGTCTAATGAGTTGCCGAGGAGCAGAAAGTACTTCAGAAAGTTCATTAATATGGCGAAGTCTTCAAGAGAGGACTGGTCTGAATATAGGCTGCAACTTAATAGTTATACAACGAAGATCTGAAATTTAAAATGAGATTCTTGGAAACATAGAATATGTTTATGAGACATACCAGATTCGATTTTATCCCGAAGGCTGGAAAATATTCTAACACAGCTGCGAAGGATTTCAGACCAATTAGTCTGTCTTCTTTTTTGCTAAAAACAATGGCACGAATAATAAACTCATATTTGCGTAGAGTGTTAGACCCGAGGTTGGTTTCGACTTGGCAACATGCAAACAGCAAGGGTAGATCAAGGGAGTACACTATGGTGGCCGTTCTTAATGTAGAGAGGGCTTTTAATTATGCCATCTCAGAATCGAATTGTGGCATTGTCTGGTCTGGGAGAGAAGCGTGAGATCGTTTTAATGGTGGGAAATTTACTTGCCAATAGATGTAAAACGTCTGAATTGGAAGCATCTGTCACATCACGATTTTTCAATAGGGGCACACCACAGGAAGCTCTTCTTTCGCCACTTCTTTGGAACCTGGCACTGAATTCAATTCGGTTCTCTATAGCGATCTCGCGACAGCGGTAAAGGGAAGGCAACTGCTAACATTGAGGGACATTCTCCAGGGTTCTCTGAAAGCTCTAAATGAGGCTATAGTCTGGTAGTTAATCCAAGTAAAACAGAGCTTGTCTTGTTTACAAGGAAAATTAAGATTCCTGCTCTTGATCCTGTTACTCTGAACGACACTGAAATGAAATTCTCAGAGGGAGCAAGTTCCTTGGAGTATTTCTAGATAGGAAGTAAAATTTCAGACGTAATATTAAGGAACGGGTGAGAAAAGCAACGATTGCTTTATATTCCTGTAAAAAGGCCATTGGAAAACGATGGAGATCCACAGCAGTGTAGCGTCCAATTCTGCTGTATGAAGTCATTGTCTGGTGTCCTGCTTTAGAGAAAAAAGAGAACTGCGTCTTTATCACTACAGAGAATGGCATCGATGTTCATCACTGGTGGTCTTCATACTTACTACACCTACGGCAGCATTAGAAATACCCCTTCATTTGATACCATTGGACAAATTGGGCAGGCAGTATGCGGCAACGTCGGCAATTTGACTGATTAGCAGACTCTAGTTGAAGAGCAGCGATTGTGGCCATAGCGCAATCTTGACGAAGATAACAATACCACAAAATGTTAACTGCTCGCCCTCTATAGGCCTTCTTAAGAGCTTTACTTCTATGATACCCTCCAGGGAGTCTTGGATGAGCGGCATTTCGGGCAGTGGAGCCTCTATAAATTTTTACACAGACGAATGAAGGCTACACGAACAAGTGGGCTTTGGAGTCTATTGGGAAGAGTTTGGGTTGAGTCTGGCTTGAAGATTGCCAGATCATTGCAGTGTTTACCAGACAGAGATGCTGGCAATAAAGAAAGTGGCGGACTGGTTGAGTTGCAAAGTCTTGTCTACAACCACAGTCCGCATCTATTCTGACAGTCAAGTCGCGGTCAAGTCACTGGAGTCAATTTTTCTGAAAACAAGATCAGCCCTTAACTGCCACACGTTTTTAAATGTGATGGCCAAGCAGTTTAACATACGAATCATATGGATCCCAAGGCACAGAGACATTCTAGGAAATTGCAAAACCGATGAGTTTGCAAGTCTGGGAATTACATTACACGGTGTCTATATTGACAACTACCACTACTATCATACGTCAAAATGATGGTACACAATTGATGGTAGAGTACCAGCAAGCAATCCAATGTCAAAATGATGCTTACCATCGATTTTTGGCGTGGAGTATTGTAAGTGGTTCCTAATCTAGACAGTGTGTTACAGGTTTCAATAGAATTGGAATGTGTTGGTATGCCTCTAGAAACTTGCAAGCAAAATCTACGGCTTTGTTTCGCGACGGAGACTAATCATAGATGGGCACATGGATGGACGTGTGAGACTACATGACAGTCTAACACATCCATCAATGTGTGCTGACGTAAAACGTCAGCAGCCACTTACAACCTAACCAACAGTTAGAGCATATAAATAAATCGTACAGGCTTTTGGGACATATCATTTAAGCATTGAGTTTATTATTGGGACAAGCCAACCGTTAAACCGATTAAACCGTTAAGTCCACTAAAAATAAAAATTTGTGGTAGGGAATTATTAGGTTCGTTCTTAACTCAACCAAAATGACTATACTTGTTATATATTTTTTTTATTTTTCAAACTTGACGTTGCCGTCATCGTTATCGTTTTAATATTGGTTGTTGTGGGTTATTGTTGTTGTAGCTGTAGTTGTTGCTGTTGTTTTTTTTTCTCGTTTTGTTTTGATTTTTTATATTTCACATTATTTTGTCTTTATGAGTACATTCTCATGAGTTCAGTACGTTAACAAAAAAAAAAAAAATTAAACAACAACAAATTTAAATGTATGAAACGAACCAACAACAACCACAAGCGGCAGCAGGAGCAGGCAGTAACAACAACAGTATTAATAGTCGACAGCAGCAACAATAACTCGGTGTACGAAATAAATACACAGTGTGTAGTATTTTGTTGGATAAATATGAGGTTAAGTTGCTTCGTTTCATTTCATTTTGATTTGATTTGGATTTTGTGTTCAACTTTTTTTTTCGTGTTTCGATTTGTTTGTTGTTGTTGTTGATTTAATACATATTTTCAGATGTTGTTGATGTTAGTGTTGTAGTTGTTGTTGTGAATATAAATGCGGTCGCTACTTAAATTTTTGTGTGTTGTTGATGTTTGTTGTTGTTGTTGTTGCTGTGTTCATTCTTCATTTGTATTTTATATTTTTTTCAGGGCATTTAGTGGATTTTTTATTTGATTTTCTTGTTGTTTTTGGTTTAATTTTTGTTGTTGTTTTATTTAGATAAACTTTTTTTTTTGGTGATTACTTTGCAAAGTTTGTATTTTTATATTATACACTTATTTAGTGTGCAAGTTTTATTTAAGTTTTGTTGTTTGTTTGTTGTTTGGTTGTTTGGGTGCTCTTGTATTGTCTTTTTTTGGTAAATTGAATTAATTTACCTTTTTTTTTATTATTTATGGATGAGTGAGCGAGTGCAAAAGAGCGCTGAATTGGAAGAGAATTGTGTATAAAAGATTATCATTCAATATTGAGACAATTGAACATGACAATTATCAATTCAATATCGAACAACAAGAACACTAACACTGTGACACAAGGCATAGTGTGAAAGTAATTAGTTAATTAATTTTTATTATTGTATTAAGAGGAACAACATTTTAGTTAATTGTTTAATTTAGTAAGTTAAAATAAACAAATTAATTAAATTGTTTTTTTTTGTGGGAAAATTGCAACTAAACATATGGAGCTTTTCATTTCAAAAGTACCACGAAAAACAAAATGTTGTTGGATCAAATTGAAACTGACAGAGCTTATTGCCCTATATTGACCTAACAAATCGTGGCATAAAAGTTTCAGTTTTTCGAAAAAAGGGCAAGATAGGCGAGAACAATGCAAAATTGAGCAGTTTTTGCATGACATCGCTTTATATTACATTTTTTTCTAACAAGAAAAGTATCTCAACCCTTATAAACCGATTTGCCTGAAACATAAAATATATATAAAAGCGACGATTTTAAGGTTGGGGTGTCTCGGCTTATCTGCCATATCGGTGTTTTAAAATTTCGTTGTCCCCATATGAAACCATGTGGGCCTTCGGGAAAATTTCGATAACTTCCGAACTAACAGGAATATCGTTTAGAGCAAAAATACGTGTCGACTTAAATTTAATAAAGATTATTTCTTATTCATATAGATATCGTAGGTCTATGTCTTCACATAAATACCCCCAAAATTTTACACCTTTTCCTGAAAAAATACTAAAAGAAGCCGAATTTTTGCAAGGTTATGTCACCGTTGGATAGGCAAAAACCCCTTTTTTCTCATATAAAAATATGATATAATTTCTTAAAAGAAATGGCTAAAAAATCTAAAAAACTTTTTTTTGGCTATTTTTTGACCCATGTTTTGAGCCCCTAAATCCCCGATATGGCCGATTAGCCGAGACACCCCAACCTTAGAATTGTCTCTTTAATATATATTTTATGTTTCATGAAAATCGTTATATAGAGGTTGAAATACTTTCCTTGTAAGTAATTCAACAATTCTGAAATTTTCGAAACACATCTGTTAAGTGGAGTTTTGTATGAGTTTTTTTGAAAAATTAGAACAGGTTTTTAAACCAAAAATATTTTTAAATGAAAGTTCATTAAATTCTCTAAAAAATTTCAGAGAGCAATTATTGATTTTTATTTCAATCACTTGATTGTGAGTCAGAGTGAGTTGAAAAAAATCTGAGTGAGTGATTAGTGAATGAGTCGAACTTTTGCGTGTGCGCTTAGTGAGTGATTATTTTTTTTTGCGTGATATAATTTTTTCTACTAAGAATTTATTTGTTTTTTTTTGCAAAAAAAGTAATTTTTCAAGAAAACAAAAAATAAAAATTTTGAAAATTTTACATTTTATAGAGAACTTAAGGGGGCGTATGAAACGGGGGTCGTGGGTTCGATTCCTACCAAAACACTTGATCGATAAGCCTGGCTCGAAGATTGCCAGATTGATTGGCAGGTTGAGTTGCAATATCTTGTCTACAACCGCAGTCAACATCTATTCTGAAAGTCAAGCCGCTGCCAAGTCTCTGGAGTTAATGTTTCTGAATACAAGATCTGCCATTATCTGGCGCATGTCTTTAAATGGCCAAGCAGTTTATTTTTTTTTAATCAACATTTTTCTTTCATCATTTTTTTTATCAAATTTTTTTCTTTCATTTTTTTCAGCACAAAAATAAAAAAAAAAATTATTAAAAAGATTTTTTTTAATTTTTTTTTCTAAAAATCACTTTTTTTTTATCAAGTCTGAACATTTCTGGCATAAAAATATTTTGTTTGTATAACAAAAGTACAAAAAAATAAGTGAGATTGAAAAACGCGTGTGTTTCGAATCTTTCATAACCTCCAAAATGTAAAAAAAAAAAATTGTTTTACCACACCCATAAAAGAACGGGGAAGAACTGTTCCCCTGGTCCGATTTCGTCAAATAAAGAACACGAATATGTCTTGCGTATAAACACAAGACATATTCGTTCAAAATATCGGGAGTGCAGCACTTTTCACTTCATTGTGCTTTTCACAGGTGGACCGAAATGCGAAAATCGTTAGAATGTCTTTTTGACAATTTACCAAATTTACCGCTATTTGGTTTAAACTGCATTTTACATTCCACAGACATATGCCCATTTACCAAAGATACAACTCTTTCAGTATGGGCTGCATTCATGTCTTTGAAACCATTATTAGAGATGGTCAAAGGGTAAATACCCGTTTAAATAGGTAAATTGGGTAAAAATGGGTAAATACCCGGGTATTTTTCAAAAAGGTGTGTATAAACTACACCCTAAAAAAATGAGTCCAGTTTCCTACTATAAATTGGGTAAATTTCAACAAATTCAAAAAATATACTACTATAAGTTGAGTAAATTTCCAATATTTTTTAGTAGAATTACGCAATTTGTGTAAATTTACCCAATTTATAGTAGGAAACTGAAATCATTTTAATTAGAGTGTATGTTGTAGAAAATTTGGTGAACAAAAACATTTTGCAGCAAAAAAAAAAAAAAAATACTTGCAGAGCAGTTGAAAAATAAGAACTTAAGGCAATAACTATTTGAATTTTGATTTTTTTTTTTTTAGATTTTCCCAATTTGTTTACAGTTAGTATTTAAGGGGTTACAAGTGGACCATCCCCCATTGTTTTAAGAAATAAAATACTTTTTTAAGAAAAAATAGTAATTTTTTTTAGAAAAAAAAGTAACTTTTTTTTAGAAAAAAAGTAACTTTTTATAGAAAAAATAGTACTTTTTTTAGAAAAAAATAGTACTTTTTTTTAAAAAATAGTACTTTTTTTTAAAAATATTACTTTTTTTTTAGAAAAAATTGTGTTTTTTTAGGAAAAATAGAAAAAGTACTTTTTTTTAGAAAAAGTAGCACTTTTTTGGTAAATTAGTACTATTTAGAAAAGTAATATATCACCTATAAGACAAACCCGTATTTTTTCAGGAAAAAAGTACTTATTTAGAAAAAATTTTACTTTTTTCCTAAAAAGGATTATTTAAGAAAATATAGTACTTTTTAGAAAAAAAAAAAGTAATTTTTAGAAAAAAATTTAGAATTCTAAAAAAAAGTACTTTTTTCTTAAAAAATAGTACTTGTTCTAAAAAAAATCCTTTTTGGAAAAAAAAAACTTTTTCCAAAAAAAAAAAAAATACTTTTTTCTAAAAAAGTACTTTTGCAAAAAAAAAGTACTTTATATACTACATTTTTTTAAAAAAATACTTTTTTTAGAAAAAAAAATCTTATTTTAGAAAAAGTACTTTATAAATATCCAAATAAATTCTCAAAAAAGGTATTTTTTTTTAGTTTACCCGGTATTTACCCATGCATCGTGTAAATACCGGGTAGAATCCCATCACTAACCATTATGGAATAATTACACAGTGCAACAACCAAAATCGGAATGGGATGAAAACAAAAGCAAATAAAAGTTGATATTTTCCATTAACATGTCAACTTTAATGCTAGATTTTTTCTGTATTATAGGCGTATACTTAATTTTATAATTGCCTTTTAATAATGTTTTTTTTTTGTGCTGATGTTTGTAACTACCCGAAATATTGGTCCTAGACCTACTTTCAAGTATACCGATCGACTCAGAATTACTTTTTGAGTCGAATTAGCGATGTCCGTCCGTCCATCCGTCTGTCTGTCCGTCCGTCTGTCCGTCCGTCCGTCTGTCCATCTATCGGTTTAAGCACGATACAGGTCGCAATTTTCAATCAATTGACTTGAAATTTGAAACTTAAGCATCTTTTGGCCCAAGGACGAAGCCTATTGAAATTGGAGAAAGTCGGTCCATGTTAAGACCTAGCCCCCATACAAACGACCCCTTTGGATTCGGCTTAAATTACTCTAATAACCGTATTAAAATAGATATCGCTTTTAAATTCGGCAGGTAATCAAATTTTGTATACACAAATCACCATTCTAAATTTCTCTTAAATGACAATTTTGGTGCTGAGGCCCGTACTTAATATGTATTATTATTTTTTCTCAAACAAAATTATTATTAAAAAAAAAAAATTCAAAGGAATCGTGTCAGTCCTTCTGGTAGTCCCCATATAGTGTATTCAAAAAACCGGCCATTTTCAAAAACCGGTTTTCGGTTAATTCGAAAAAGCTTATTTTTGAAAAACCGGTTTCCGGTTTCGGTTTTAGCAAAAAAACCGGTTAAACCGGTTTTTTCTGTTTTTATTCTTCAGGTTAAAAATTAACAAAACTCAATTATATTTTTACAAAACAGGCATAACCCAATAAACACAAAATCGATAAGTCATAGCGAAAATAGTATCATCTGTATGACACCGTTTACGTCGCACAATTTCGCTGGAAACTTCGACAGAAAGTAACAACTAAATTTTAGTTCTTTGCAATTGCTAGCGGAAATCCGTTTATTGAATTGTTTAAAGAGCACAATTAATAATAAATTCAGACATCGGAATTTGAAATTCAGATTTCAACAATTTCAAAAGGAGAATTTAAAAAAATGGTTTGCCATAGAACTCCAAGGTGCCAAATTTAAAAAATATATATTAGAGGTATTCAGAGTCTTGTTGCCAGCCCTGGCAATGTAGCAAAAGAGTACTTCTATCAAAAAATACATGTATTTTGAAAAGTAATTTTGAAAAGTGCTCTTTTACCACCAGTGCCAGGGCTGGCAAGCAAGACTCTGAATACCACTATTGATTTCAATATTAAACAAAGAGACGGACTTCCGCAACTCGTTGATATATTGATATTTACATACCAACATATCCACAAGCTGATTATGGAAGTACCGCTAAGTTTTGTGAGTGTTTCTAAAAACTGTGTAATGTCAATTCATATTTTAAGGGGCTTATTCATAATACTTAAAGTGTACTTAAAGTAGGTTTATTTGACAAATATTCATGCAATATCAGTCAAATAAACCTACACAGAAAATAATATCGTGATTTTTTTTTTAATTAAAAATGGATTTGATATTAAATTTAACTTCAATTAAACATTTTAATTGATTCAATTAATGTTTTAATTGAATTCTTAACTTTACTGAAAATAAAAATAAAATAAACAAACGAAACCGGTTTTATATGCTTTAGTGTTAGTAGCAAATGAAAAAATAAAATGCAAAAAACAACAAAAAAAACTTTTGAACTATTGTTTTGTATATTTTGGTGGTAGCAGCCAATGAATACATGAAAGCAACAAAAAAATTTAGTTTTATTGTTTTCTTTAAGGCGAGCGGTCGTTGCGGATAAATTGTTTTGATAATAAAATGTGTACAGTTGTGTTTTGCACATTGAAATATAATACAATTTTTTTTTTTGATTCAACTTTACTAAGGCGACAAAAATGCATGCAATAACAAGATTTAAAAATAAAAATGTAATTTTAAATAGTTATTGATATTTTAAAATACTACTATAATGTTTCTATGCAAAACTATACCAAGTGTTTGTATTTAATAAAGAAAATAAATTTCTTAATAATGTAAAACAAAAACATTCTATGTTTATTTATTTTTAGGCATTTTTTGAAGTTCAACTTTTAAAATTAAATTGAGTTTTGGTCTTTTTTCAATTAAAAATTTTATGTGAATCAATAAATCTATATTATTGATTCTCAATTTTATATTAATTTTTTTTTATATATTTATTTAATTACAATTTTAATTGGTTTTCCATTTTATTTTCAATTAAAACTTTAATTGATTCAATTAACAATTTAATTAAGTTCTAAAACTGTTTTCAAACAAAATGAGTAATTAATATGCGCATTTTCGTGATACGTCCGAAATCAATTAATTTTTTAATTGAATCAACGAATTTCGTAATTGAAATTCATTTTTATTTTTTTCTGTGTACATTAGATTTAATTTACTCATTATGAATAGTCCAGTAAATCATTATATTATAACTTTTTATAAAAACCGGTTAACCGACAAAAAAAACCGGTTTCTCGAATATTCGAAATTCAAAACTATTCGAAACCGGTCGAGTTTCTAAAAATGAAAAAACCTTTAACCGGTTTTCGGTTTCGGTTTTGAATACTCTATCCCCATACAATAATTCCCTCCGATATTCACATAATTCCCTCAAAAATCATAAAAATGGAAATATTTGATACAAATTTTATTTTTAGGTATTAAACGTGTACTTCAGTAACCTAATCAAATCGGAATATAATTGGACCATTTTTGGATTTAGTCCCCTATATAAAAATTTCGACCGATATTTAGTTAAATTGGTTTATTGACAAAAAAGTAAACTAATTCCACTAAAATTTGATCTGTGTGTGTTTTATGCACTAAATGAAGATCTAACAAAAGACAGATACAATCGGTCCATTTTTCGACTTGGGAACCATTTTCCGGAAAACACTGGTGTAGGGTATCATATGGTCGGTCTTGACCGACTATAACTTTCTTACTTGTATTTTAATAATTCAGTAAGTTCTGGACCAATTGCAGCGAAATGCATTCCGGTTATACAGGGTGGTCCAATAACTAGTATCTTTTTAAAACATGCAATGAAATAACCAATACTCAATAGTTTTGGAACCTTATGGCTTTATTTGAAAGAGCAAATATTCCCATTATTTATGGCAAACGACTTCATTCATGCGGCTGCCTGAGTTAGCTTCGCAGTAGCTCATCCTCGACACCCATTTTTCTAATGTTTCTAGTTCTATCTCAACAATGGCTTGAATGATATTTGTCGAAGGGCCTAGAATATTTCTGGATTTCCCATGTTGCATGGATTTTTAACGAGACCCCTCAAAAAAATATCTAAAGGTTTTAATCGGCAGCTCTGAAGTGATCAATTGTCACCGCGAATATGGCTAAAAACACGATTTCCGAAGTAGGTGCGCAAAATATCGATTGTTTAAAGGACTGTGGGACATATTGCGACATCCTTCTGAAAAGAAATGTCATCCAAGTTGATATATTCTATTACGGCCAACAAAAAGTCGGTAATCATGGCTCTGTAGCGCTCATCTTTGACGAAAATTGGGTTTTCAGCTGTATTTTTGAAAATATTGTGTAATGATGCTAATACTCAAATCTGTTGCTTCCTATAGATGAATTGGATTCTTTACAATACCGTGCGAGTTTTACGATCCCAAGATGTAGCAATTTGTTTGTTAACATAACCTCATTTTAGTGCTTTATTTCGGTTAAAAACTTTTTTTTGAAAAACGTGCTGTTTGCGGAGCAAGCCGAGGACGCATCAATGAAGTCGTTTGCCATAAAAATGGGAATGTTTGCTCTTTCAAATAAAGCCATAACATTCCAAAAAAGTTGAGTATTGATAATTTTATTGCATTTTTAAAAAGATACTTGTTATTGGACCACCCTTATATACAATCAAAATTTTGGGGAATTTACCCAATTTATAGTAGGAAACTGAACTTCTACTATAAATCTGGTAATTTAACACTGCATGTGTAAATTAAAAATGAGTGGGTCAATTCAAAACAAATGAGGTGAATAAATAATAACAGATAAATATAATATTGTTAACCAATATTTTAAATATTGTAATCCAAATTTGATTAAAATTTTTTCTGTGTAAGCTTTTCTCTTTACATAAAATCTGCAATATTACAAGTTAAAAAATTAATATTTTTAAAGCGCATTTGTAACATTTCAAAGATCATTTCTGACACCACACATAACAGGAATGTAATTTAGATTGTGATAGTATTTTTTTTAGCATGCTAAAGGTGTACAAGTAAATAATTGCTGTCATGTCTGGAATTATAGTTTAACAAAGTTTTAATTTAATTATTTCTCTATATAGTTAGTAAACTAATAAATTATTAAAATTAGGTGACAATAACGAAAAAAAAAATGTTATACAAGTTAATATTAGCAATTAGTAAAAATGATTAAAATTCCAAGTGCATATTAAAAAAAAAATAAATTTTCAACACTTAAGTGCATAAATATGTACTCTGTATCTTTCAACATATTTTTGTAGATTTTTAAGAATTTTTCTTCAAACATATTCATTCAAAAATATATTTAATTTAAAGATAAATAGTATATTTTTGTATTTTTTTTACGATAATTTTTGTTTCATTTTGCTATCATTTCTGCTCATTAAAAGTTCAAGTCTATTTTTGCGCATGAAAGGCAGCAATGTTGTTGCTGTAGTTGCTGTTATTGCTGCTGATGTTGCTACTGCTGCTGTTGTATCGTTTTATTAGATGATGGTGTACCACATGTACGTTCTCGTTCAATACATCTGTTTGGATGTTTGTATAAAATTAAATGAAATTTTTCTTTATAATTTACAATTATTTTTATATATTTTTTTTTTTGCTTTAAAGATTTTCTTTTAGATATTTTTATTTATATGCTTGGCACGGTATATTGTGGTGGGGAGGTGTTATTGGTTTTTAATTGAATTTGTAATTTTGCTATAGGAAAAAATTCGAGAAAAATATTCAAATTTCTCTTACAGGAATCTTGGAGTTTTCTATAAGAAAGATGTCTTTGCCTGTAGAAAATATGTCTCAGAATTTAAATTTCTATAGGAAAATTTGAAAAAAACCAAAGTTCGGTGACTTGAACAATGGAAACATAGCTGTAGGCTTTTAATTTTTCTGTCTTTATTACTTTGGTACTTAAAAAAAAAATATATATATTTTGGTACTTTTTTCAAATAAAATTTTATTTTGATACTTGTTGTAAAATGTACTATTTTGTAACTTTTTATAAAAAAGTACAATTTTTATACTTCTTATAAAAAAATTTATTTTGGCACTTTTTATAAAAAAGCGCTTTATTAGAACTTTTTGTAAAAATGTACTTTATTAGTAGCTTTTGCAAAAAAGTATTTTATTAGTACTTTTTGTAAAAAAAGTTCTTTATTATTACTTTTTGTAAAAAAGTACTCTATTAGTACTTTTAGTAAAAAAAATATTAATACATTTTGTAAAAGGACACTATTTTGGTACTTTTTATAACAAGTACTATTTCGATACATAATATATAAAAGTACTATTAATATTGTTGGAGCGTAATAGTGGAGTTTTTTGGCCAGATGGTTTTCTCCACGATTATGGTTTTTTTTACCTTCATTTATTTTTTTTTATCCCTTTTTTAAAAACTTATTTTTTTAACTTACTTTTTTTAATTACTTTTTTTTAATAATAACGCTTGTTATTAATTGTTTTTTTTTTAATATTTATTGAATATGAAATTACATGTCATTAATTGAATTAATAGATGACTTAATGTAAATGTAAATTTAAATTACCTATGGCAATCCTATTTCTATAAAATTGCTTATAATGTAAAATATAACGGTTGTAGCTGAAAAGAGAAGAAGAAAAGAATATAAGGAAAAATTTAATAAATACTCACTTGTTATTATACACATCAACCAGCAAGAAGCGTCTTTTTTTTTATACACGGAATTTATTTTAAATACCTCCCACCATTTTTATATTTTTTAAAATAAAATTTATAAATTATTTAAATTTTATTTTTGACCTTAAAAACTATTAAGGTCCAACATTTTGGCGCCCGAGCAGGGACTGTATTTAAATAAATTCGATAAATTTTGATAATTTAATTCAAAATTTAATATAATTTTGTTAATTTTTTACAAAATTATTTGTTTTTTCGTTGTTGCTAATTTACTGCAACAGATAATAAACGCATCTTGTTGGTATAAGAAGTTTAGTTGTGCGCGATTTAATCGTTTGTGTTTAAAAAACAAAACAAAAAAGTCGCAAAAGATTCGGTTTGTTTACTTGCCTTTGGAGGACACCTGCATCAAATGCCTAGTTGCCGTAACTGCCGTTGCCGAAATTGCCGTCCACGACATAACCAGGAGAGTACCAGAACCGAGGTAAAAGCGTAGAAAAATATTTGTGTAAATTAATCCTTAATCTGTAAATTATTCAGATTAAAGAATTCTATAATTTATTTAGAATTTATTTTCCGCTCAATTGCGAGTATAAACACAAATATATCTACGCTTCATTTTTCACTTAAAATACATTTATTTAATCAGTGAACATAACGCCTTAGTGAAATAATTTCGCGAGTGTTTTTTTATTTTATAAATTAATTAAAATAATTGTCTTTATTCCCAATAAATAAGGGTTGAAAAGACAAAAGCACACACACACACACGTCATATAATTTTGTGATCGCGTACCGAATAATAATTATCCGTTCGTATTGTATTTTTCCGCACCGTCGGTAACAATTAATTTAATTAAATTTTATTTATTTATACACTCGCGCTTTTTTCGGCTAATTTTGTTAATTTTTTTGTTAAAAAATTAATTTATAATTTTCTTTTGGTTTTCTTTTGTTATTATTCTTAAATTTCACATTTATTTTTGTTGTTGTCAATTATTGATCTCATCTGTGTTTCATTCCGGTTTGTTCCTATTGTCAATTTATAGAGTTACCAGATATTTAGTGCTGCCAGATATATTGAGTAGCATTGCCAGCTCAAACCAACACTGGGATAGTTCACAGTTCATTGCAAATAGTTCATTGGAAATTTTGAAAATTATCCCTTTGTTGTGAAAGAAAGTTATAAATATTAATAATATAAAGTGTTTTAAAGTAATTTCTTTAATTATTTGATGAAAATATTATATTTTCAATACAAAAGCTGGAAAAAGGTTGACATTTTTATGTATTAAAAGGAAGTTGGAAATTGAAACAAAAAGTGACAACTTTATATAATAATTTAGTGAAGTTTTATAACAAACGTGAAAACTAATAAGAATTTAGTGCGAAATTATTGCCAATTTTGGAAATTAAATTAAAACTTTGTGCCGGCGAGATAATTTTTATAAATTATTTTGGAAAAACGAGCGCGGTGCTTTTTGTTTTTTATACATTAAAGCCTAAAATCAATTGGTATCGTGATATTTTAGAAACTTTTTGTAATTTTTCTAAAATTTAACTGTGTTTGTTTGATATTATTTGCCAAAAACTGTTTTTTCATTTATTTATTTCAATTTTATTAGCGTGTTGGGGATTTCTTTCTTTTTTAGAGTAGAAATTGTTTGTGATAAACCAATTCCAAAAACAATTTTTGTGAATATTGCAGATTTTTTAAGTTTTATTGCTGAATTTCGGTCAGATTTAAAATTTTACTCATTTTTAGTGGCCACTTTACATTGTCACATTTTAAAATCTGCTAAAATAAATTATTGTTTTTGAGCGCAGTGTATTTTTTCGCAATTTATTGCAATTTATACACAATTTACTGAATTTTATTGATAAATTCATTAACAACATCGGAAAAAACTTTAGTTTTTGAGAAATTTGGAATATTTTTCCATTTTTTATTATAACTTTTTTGTGCTTATTATACACTCGTTATTTTTCGATATGGCTGGTGGTAAAAAACACCAAACTCCACCTGTATCAGATGCTTTGGAGAAATTGATACAGCGTAAAGCCAAGGTGGTTGAAAATATAGCTAGAATTAAAAAATCTATTATAGATAAAACAATTTCGTTCAACCCCTTTGAGATCGATTGTCGATTGGATATTTTAAAAGACCATATCACTCAAGCTATGGAATATCAGTCTGAGATTGATAATTTAGATCCTTCAAATGATGATAGATCCGAGCTTGAAGATTTATGTGTGACTACGAAGTCTCTTTTATTGAGTCTTCAGGCCAAGAATAGAAGAACCAGTTTGCCAGAAACTTCTTTTATGATGCAATCACATCATTCTCGGCTACCACATATGCGGCTCCCTAAATTCAGCGGAAAATATTCCGAATATAAGAATTTTATGAGCCTGTTTGAAAATTTAATTCATAATGATCCGAATTTGGCAGATATTGAAAAGTTCAATCATTTGATATCATGCTTATCCGATGAAGCTTTAGGAACCGTTAAAGCTTTTCAGATTTCTGAGGAAAATTACCCCAAAGCCTTGGCGAGTTTAAAGAAGGTTTACGATAATGATTTTATAATTTTTTCTAAAAATATTTCTAAGCTTTTTGATCTCCCTGAGATCAGTAAACCTTCGGCGTCAGCTTTGCGAGGCATGATTGATACGGTTTCCGCCATTTATGATTCATTGCTTTCTATTGGCGATGATAAAAAGATTTGTAATGGCATGTTGATATATTTAGTGATGTCGAAAGTTGATCCGGTCACTAAATCCAAGTGGGATGAACAGCTTGATTACGACAAGCTCCCATTGTGGTCAGACTGTGAGGCGATGTTGAATAAACGTTTTCAGCATATTTCTGCTGACGAATCTACGGGTGCTAAACCCAAAATAGTAAAACAGAAACCTGTTTTTCCGCCTAAAAATAATTCCAAAACATCACTTTCAGTCACAAAAGTTAAACAATCTGCTGAAAAATGTCTTTTCTGTAAATCTACAGAACACAAGATTTTTAATTGCCCTTCTTTTGCCGCAGTGCCTGTTTCGCAACGTTTTGATTTTATTAAGGGCGTGCCTGCGTGTATAAACTGTCTTAAAAAAGGACATACCGTAGCAAGATGTAATGCTCATAAATGCAGAGTTTGCAATGGGGCACACAACCAGCTTTTACATCGCTACAGTTCTGGGGTTCAAAGTGCAGCTAGTGTTGAAAATGCCTCTGTGAATTTAAATACAGAGAGGCCCTCATGTTCTCAATCATCGGTGAATTGCTCATCGGCTGATGTGAATGTCATACTTGCCACAGCTGTGGTTAAAGTTAGAACTTCTTCTGGGCAATATGTTTATGCCAGGGCTTTGTTAGATTCGGGTTCTCAATCTAATTTGATTACCGAAGATCTTGCACAGAAACTCAGATTAAAACGAGAAGGAGGCAGATTAGATATGAATGCAGTTGGCGAACTGCCATATAGTTCTAAATCTCATGTCGAAGTATCTGTCATGTCGAGAATTAATTCTACTCAATTCTCAGCGGATTATTGGGTATTAAAATCAATAACAAAATGCCAACCCGATCGTAGAATTTCTATGAAAGATTGGGATGTTCCAAAAAATATTGAACTGGCTGATCCATCCTTTGATAAACCTCAAAGAGTTGATTTGTTAATCGGTGGTGAATTCTTTTTTGACCTTTTAAGTGTTGGACAAATTAAAACTGGTCCAACTACCCCGACACTCCATAAAACATCTCTTGGATGGATTGTGTGTGGAAAACATAATCGTTCTGTGGGTTCTAGGTCAACAATATGCCATGTTAGTAACGTTATTGAAAATGAGGAAACTGTAGATTCACTTGTTCGACAATTATGGAAATTGGAGGAAATTTCGAACGAATCTACAGTTATCTTTAGCGAGGAGCAACAAAAATGTGAGGATCATTTTAAAAATTCGGTACGACGATTATCGTCAGGACGTTTTGAGGTCTCGTTGCCTTTCAAATCGGATCCTAATCTTTTGGGATCATCATATGATACGGCCAAACGGCGTTTTCTTGCGCTTGAGCGTAAAATCTCCCACGACCGAAATTTTGGAGAAATGTATCACGATTTTATGAAAGAGTATGTTGACTTAGGTCACATGTCTATTATGGACAATAATATACCGGATGTTCCTCATTATTTTATTCCGCATCAGTGCGTATTGCGTCCTCTGAGCACAACTACCAAACTTCGTGTGGTATTTGATGCTTCGAGTCGAACTTCTTCACGAACATCTCTAAATGATTTGTTGATGGTTGGACCGACCGTACAGGAAGAATTATATTCGACTTTGATCCGTTTTCGATTTCACAAGTTTGTAATCACTGCGGATATTGAAAAAATGTATCGCCAAGTTTTGGTTAGTGAAAAAGATCGCAATTTTCAATTAGTACTTTGGAGACAAAATTCATCTGATCCGCTGCAAATTTATAGATTAAACACCGTTACGTACGGTACATCATCAGCACCTTTTTTAGCGATCAGATGTCTAATTTATCTCAGCGATCTATTTAGAGATGTTTTGCCAATTGGGGCAAATATTATCCGCAGTGATTTCTACGTCGACGATTTGCTAACTGGCGCCGATAGTTACGAGGATCTAGTAACTATTCGAGACCAGGTAACTGAAATTTTGTGTTCAGCTGGTTTTAATTTAACCAAATGGTTTTCAAATCACCCCGATTTAAATTTTTCAAACAATGCGGAAAAATTGTTACAAAAAGATTCCGATTCAGCAAAAGCTTTGGGCATACATTGGATTCCGAAGAATGACTCATTTACGTTTCATTTGGAAGACAACTTTCATGATCTGAAAGCAACAAAACGAAACATTCTGTCTGTTTCATCTCGGTTGTTTGATCCTCTCGGACTTTTATGCCCAATTATAACTAAATCCAAAATGTTATTACAAGAACTTTGGATTCAAAAACTCGACTGGGATGAATCAATACCCTTGCGACTAAATACTGCTTGGGAAAATTTTAAGGGGAATTTGTCGAAAATTGATTCAATACAAATCCCAAGATTCGTCCACACAACTTCAACAGCAAATATTCAGATTCATGGATTTGCTGATGCTTCAATTCGTGCATATGGTTGCTGCATATATATTAGGAGTAGAGACTCAAATGGAGTCTTTTGTCGGCTACTTACAGCCAAATCTAAAGTCGCTCCCCTCAAGACTAAATCTCTTCCGAGACTTGAGTTATGTGCAGCACACCTTTTGACAAAATTGTGGAATCGAATTGAGAAAATGATAAGCTTTGAAATCGAGAGTGTAAATTTCTGGACCGATTCAGAAATCACTTTACATTGGATTAAAACCCATCCTTCTACACTCGCAACTTTTGTTTCTAACCGAGTTGCCGAAATACAGGAATGGTCAGACCACGCTTTGTGGCGCCATGTGCCTACAAAACAAAATCCGGCTGACATTGTTTCGAGAGGGTGCGATGTAGATGAGATACAGGACTCAATTTGGTTTGACGGTCCTTCTTTTCTACTCCAGGATGCTTCAAAATGGCCTGTTAATAAACATTTTGAATTAACCGAATGCCAAAAGTCGTTGGAAATACGAAAATCCAATGTCCTCCTATCAGTAGAGAATTCTAAGGAATTTGATACATCTCCGGAATCTTCTGATAAGATTTCTCCGGAAGAAGCAATAGGAAATATATTTTTGAAGTTGATTGAAAATCATTCTTCATATGATAAAATTTTAAGAATCATGTGCTTTGTACTAAGATTCATTGACTGTGGTAGAAAATGTAAAATATCCAAGTCAAATCACCCTACTGCAAAGGAGATGAAATGGGCCTTTTATAGGCTTGTGGAATTAATCCAGAGAAAAAAATTCTCTGAGGAGATTAACAAATTGCAAAAATCTCTTGTGTTGCCGTCAAACATTCAAAGGCTAACACCATTTATCCACAATTTTACAGAGGAAAATCGAAATTTTTCACTAATGAGGGAAGGTGGGAGGTTGCTTAATGCACCATTACCGTATGATACGAAATTCCCACTTTTATTGCCAAAGAAATCTCTCTTTGTGACCCGCTATTTACGTGACTTGCACTTTAAGAATTGCCATGCTGGAACAAAAGCATTAATATCCCTTTCACGGGAGAATATTTGGATAATTAATGCTAGGGATGAGTGCAGTAAAATAGTGCGAAATTGTGTTCACTGTTTCCGCTATAAACCCAAATTGATGACCCAAATAATGGGTAATTTACCAACCGATCGGTTGAGAGCCTTACGGCCATTTTTAATAGTTGGCGTAGACTTTTGCGGTCCCGTGAATGTTTCTTTGCGAATTCGCGGCAGACCCCCAATTAAAATGTATATTGCGGTTTATGTGTGTTTCACGTCGAAGGCAGTTCACTTAGAATTAGTATCTGACTTATCCACTGACGCCTTTATTTTATCTTTTAAAAGGTTCGCGGCCAGGAGAGGACTCCCCAGCAAGGTGTACTGCGACAACGGCACCAACTTCGTCGGCGCAGACAGGGTGCTGAAAGCGCAATACGAGGCGTTCGTGAAGGACAGAGGAGAGGTGGAGTCGTACGGAGCATCGTCCAGGGTAGACTTCACCTTTATACCGCCCAGGGCTCCTCACTTCGGAGGTCTGTGGGAAGCCGCCGTGAAGCAAGCGAAGTTCCTGCTTCTGCGAGCCGTGGGCAACGCGTCGCTGACGCAAGAGGAGATGATGACAATGCTCGCAGAAGTAGAGGCGGTGCTCAACAGTCGCCCAATCGCACCGCTGTCTCCAGACCCGAACGACGGGCAGGCGCTAACTCCAGCGCACCTGCTAATAGGAGAGGGTCTGCGTTCGCTGCCGCCAGAATCCGCAGAAGGAACCAACGGCAACAAGGGGATGTTCTTGAGGCGATGGCGGATGCTCTGCGAACTCAAGCAGAAGTTCTGGCGGGCCTGGTCCAAAGAGTACGTCCTGGGGCTGCAGGACAAGTGGCACAAAGAAGAGCCCAACTTGAAAATCGGCCAAGTAGTGGTGGTCCACGAGGACAATCTCCCGCCCCGAGAGTGGTTGACCGGGATAGTCGTCGCCGCAACCGCGGGTCCAGACGGCAAGGTCAGAGTAGCGGAGGTAAAAACGAAAAACGGCATCTTTAAACGGCCAATTGCAAAACTAGCCCCACTACCATTTGATTGAAGACCTGCGATCGTTCAATGGGGCCGGAATGTTGGAGCGTAATAGTGGAGTTTTTTGGCCAGATGGTTTTCTCCACGATTATGGTTTTTTTTACCTTCATTTATTTTTTTTTATCCCTTTTTTAAAAACTTATTTTTTTAACTTACTTTTTTTAATTACTTTTTTTTAATAATAACGCTTGTTATTAATTGTTTTTTTTTTAATATTTATTGAATATGAAATTACATGTCATTAATTGAATTAATAGATGACTTAATGTAAATGTAAATTTAAATTACCTATGGCAATCCTATTTCTATAAAATTGCTTATAATGTAAAATATAACGGTTGTAGCTGAAAAGAGAAGAAGAAAAGAATATAAGGAAAAATTTAATAAATACTCACTTGTTATTATACACATCAACCAGCAAGAAGCGTCTTTTTTTTTATACACGGAATTTATTTTAAATACCTCCCACCATTTTTATATTTTTTAAAATAAAATTTATAAATTATTTAAATTTTATTTTTGACCTTAAAAACTATTAAGGTCCAACAAATATATTGGTGTTTTTTATAAATGAGAGCCATTAAGGTCCATTTTTTTTAAATTCGTACTTTTTCATTATTAAAAAATAGTATCTTTGTACCCATTTAAAAAAAGGATTACTTTTGAAATTAAAAAAAAAGTACTTTTACTATTGGCAGTTTTTATAAAAATTTTAATGTAAGTTGTACTACTTTTTTAATCTAATTTGTACTATTTTTGTACAAAAATTTCCTTTTTTGTACTTTAAAAATATTATTTTGTTGTTTTATTATCAAAAAGTACTATTTTGATAATTATATTATTAGCAACTTTAATTTTAAAGTATTACTATTTTAGTACTTTTTATAAATAAGAACTATTTTAGTACTTTATACTATTTTATTAGGTTGAAAAAAAAAAAATAATATCCTAAGTACCCTTTTTAAAGGAAGAATTGTTTTAAAAAAATACTATTTTATAAAAAGGTACCATTTTGGAAACTTTTTAACAAAAAGTACCATAGTAGTTCTTTTTATTCAATATTTAAAACAAAAAAAATTCAGTTTTTTCCACTCTGCTTTGACCAGTTCACTCTGCTTATTTTCCAGCTGTCTTTCCCAATTTCCCATATGCAAGTTTCCAGACAATCGGTGGATGCCCTCTGAAAGACCTCCGTTGTTAGTAGTACCTTTTATAGTAAGTATTAATTTTTTACATTTTATAATCAAGTACTATTTTGGTACTATTTTAGTACTTTTTTTTTTACAAAGAATTACTATTTTGGTACTTAAAAAAAATATTATTTTAGTACCAATTATAAAAAAAAAACTATTTATGTACGTATCATAAAAAAAATACTTTTTTGGTATTTTATATAAAAAAGCACTATTTTAGAGCTTAAAAAAAATGGTACTATTTGGTACTTTAAAAAATTTTAATTTTGCACTTTTTATAAAAAGTACTATTTTGGTACATTTTTAAAAAGCACTATTTCAGTAATTTTTATATAACAGTACTATTTTTTTTAAAAATATTTTAAATGAAAAAGTAATATTTTTGGATATTTTATAAAAAAAGTACTATTTTGGACTTTTTATGAAAATTTTGGTAGTCTTTATAAAATAGTCTGGTTTCATTAATCATTTGAAGTTTGGCCGATATGGGGGAGTGGCTCAAGTCGCCTAGTATGGTAGAAGGGCTGCTGCCTTTAGTGTTGTTAATTTGTCTGATGTCTTTAAGGTGTCCATACGCACTTAAGACGTCAATGTGTTCTTAGATATTTCCCTCTAGGATGGATTTTGTGGTTATACCACAATTGATCGATTACCAAAACCCCATGGATGCCTACAGGTAAAGACCTGTTTTTTAAGTATTTTTTTTTGAAAAGTACCAAAATAGTACTTTTTCATAAAATGTAAAAAAAAACCTTTTACAAAAGATACTAAAATATTATTTTGATTATAGTTCTGTTAAATAAAAAGTACAAAAATACATTTTATTAAAAGCACTTTTTTGGTATCTTAAATAAGAAAGTACTATTTTAGTTATATTACAAAAGTACTGTTTTTGTTTATTTAATAAGAAAGTACTATTTTAGTACATTTCACAATAAAGTACTATTTTTGATCTTTAAATAAAAAAACATTTTTTTGATACTATTTATAAAAAGGTACTATTTTTGTACTTTTATAATAAGTACTATTTAAATACTTTCTTAAAAATAGTACTATTTTAGTACTTCAAAAAAATATTATTGCAGTGCTTTTTAATAAAATGTACTATTTGCAATGTAAGTAGTAAATACCTCTTATAAAAGCATTGTAAAATTTTATTTTTGTATATTTTATAATAATGGACAGTTTTGGTACTTTTTATAAAAAAATACTCTTTTGGATTTCTTTTTTTAAATAAAATTTTGGTGCTCTTTAAAAAAAAAACATCTTAGTACTTGTTATAAAAAGTAATAAATTTGCCCTTTTTATAACTTTTAACATTTTGGTACTTTTTTTAAAAAAAAAGTACTATTTAAGTACTTTTTATAAAAATGTACTTTGTTGGTAATTTTTATTTAAAATAACTATTTTACTTTTAATAAAAATTATTATTTTTCTTCTTTTTACAAAAACTACTATTTTGGTACTCTTTATAAAAAGTACTTTTTTAGTTATTTTTTTATTAAAAAGCAATATTTTGGTACTTAATTTTATGAAAAATTACTCTATTGGTACTTTTTATAAATAAGCTATTTTTTAGTACCATTTTGGTACCATTTATAAATTTTTTTCGCTTTTTATCAAAAGAACTATTTTGGTACTTTATTTTGTTACAATTTATAAAAAGTACCATCTTAGTACTTTTTAAGTACTTTTTATAAATATGTATGTATTATTTTCAGTGATCTAAAAAATACTTTTTTTAAAATAATATCTTAGTATCTCTTATGTATGTATTTTTGTATATTACATAAAAATGTACTACTTTGGTACTTTTTATAAAAAAAATTGGTACTCCTTATAAAAAAGCACCTTTTGTGATTTTCATTAAAAAAGTACTGTACCCTTTAAAGAAAAGTATTAAATTTTTAAAAAAAATTTAATTTTTGTTATAATATGTATGTATTTTTCGGTTTTTTGTACAAAAAAGTACTACTTTAGTACTGTTTTTTATTAAATACCTAATTTAGTACGTTTTATAAAAAATACTACTTTTTAACCTTTAAACCTTTAAAGATATTAATTTGGTACTTTTTGAAAAAAGTAATATTTTAAAACATTTGACCTTTTCAAAATCTCAAAAGTTTTTCTTATTGAAAATGTTTCACATTCTGAGACATTGGCCTTTAAAAAAAAAGACTCAAACTTTAAGACATATTTCCCTTATTGTATCAGTAGTTTTATCCTTAGTGTAGTGTATTTGTTATTCGTTCTACATCATTTTCATATAATTTTAGTATTATTGCTGCTGATGATTTCTTTTACAGTTTATTCCATTTATCGAATAGCAACTAAAACAAATTTGCTACAAATTATTTATAAGTTTATTTTGAGTTTTTTTTTTTCTCGAAACATTTTAAGAAATTTTTATTTCTTGTTTATATTTTGTATTCGTCATACACGGAGAAGTAAAACAGAAGTGTATTTGTTTGTACTTGCTGTGAAGATCTTTGAAATATTTTTATTTAGTAAAATAACCCAGCAAACATTTTTGATAGGGGTAAAAGCTTAGGTGCAGCCAATGGTAAAAGTTCAGAAAATTACCAAAATTTAGGATTCGACTCTTCTGAATTTACATAGAGATTTTTTCTGGGTTTCAAGGGGGGTTTTGGAGTTTAATAACAATTAACTTTCTGGTTAATATCCCTAGCAAAATAAGTCTCCCCCTTTACAAAAGCAAGAAAAAAAAATACAGCACAGATTTAGCGGGGATTTCGCTAAGCTTTCGAGAGTTGCTACCTTTTATCATCAGCAGTTTTCTGAGTTTTTTTAGTTTCACTTTACTTTTTATAAAAAGTATTGTTTAGGTACTTTTTTATAAACAAGGTAATATTTTAGTAAAAATAAGTACTATTTGATACTTAACAAACAAGTACTATTTTTGTACCTTTTATTAAAAAGTATCATTATTTCGGGCTACCAATACGTTAGTACTTCTTAAAAAAATATTTTTATAAAAAGTTGTTTTTTTTGGTACTTTTTGTGCTACTATGTTAGTACTTCTTAAAAAAAATATTTTTATAAAAAGTAGGTTTTTTTTGGTACTTTTTATAAACAGTGCTATTTTAGTACTTAAAAGTACTATTTGAAACTTTATATAAAAAAGTACTACTAATATTTTATACATTGTATTAAAAAGCTGAATTTTTTTAATTTTTATAAAAAGTACTATTTTTTTAACAAAATAATAAATAATATTGGTTAGTCAGAGTCCCGAAAATAACTGTTTCATAATGTTGTCACTCAATTACTCAACAACGTTGCCTGGTACTTTTTGTGTTTAACAAAATATACCCTAAAATGTTCCCAAAGCACTTTAAAACATTTTTTCTATAAGTCCCTTTTTTCTAATATATTTATCCAAAAATTTTTATTTTGGTACTTTTTGTAAACAAGGTACTGTTTTAATAAAAAGTACTACTTGATACATAACATGAAAAGGTTTTTTTATTCATTTTATAAACAAAAACGCATTTTTGGTACTTTTATATAAAAGTAATATTTTTGTACATTTTATTAAAAAATATTATTTTGTACCTTTTATTAAAAAGCACTATTTTGGGCTTCTACGTTAGTACTTCTTAAAATTTTTTTTTTAAAAGTTATATTTTAGTAATTTTTAAAACGGAGTTTTTTGATACTTTTTTTAAACAGTACTATTTTGGTACTAAAAACACAAAAAAGTTCCCAAAAGTTCCCGTTAAAACAATTTTTTCCATAGGACTAATTTTTTCCTATTTATCTCCAAAATTCCCCAAACGTTTATATAAAAAAATTTTGTTTTTGTACTTTTTATAAAAAAGGTACAATTTTAGTAAAAAAAGTACTATTTGATACTTAACATAAAAAGTATTTTTTTTGTATATTTAACAAACAAGAACTCAATTTTGGTACTTTTTATAAAAAGCACTATTTTTTATTAAAAATTATTATTTTGTACCTTTTATTAAAAAGTATTATTTTAGGCTACTATGTAAGTACTTCTTAAAAAATTTATTTTTATAAAAAATTTATATTTGGTAATTTTTAAAAATTAGTTATGATACTTTTAATAAACAGTAATATTTAGGAATTAAAAAGTACTTTTTGAAACTTTATGTAAATAAGTACTATTTTATACATTTTTACCTCAATTTTGGTACTTTTTTTAAAATAGTACTATTTTTGTACATTTTATAAAAAATATTATATTAGTACATTTTATGCAAATTTACTGAAATTTACATTAGGTTTGTCAGGGTCCCAAAAATAACTGTTTCATAATGTTATCGCTCAGTTGCTCAATAGCGTTGTTAGGTACTTTTTTCTGTTTAACAAAATGTACTCCAAAAAGTTCCCAAAGCACGTTAAAACAATTTGTTTCCATAAGACCTTTTATTTCCTAAATTTCAAAATTTTATTTTTTTACTTATCTCCAAAACTCCCCAAACGTGTAAATAAACAATTTTTGTTTTGGGTTTTTTTTTTAAAAAACAATTTTTGTTTTGGGTTTTTTTTTAAAAAAACAAGGTACCGTTTCAGTAAAAAAGTACTATTTGATACTTAACATAAAAAGTATTTTTTTTTTGTATATTTTACAAACAAACACGAAATTTTGGTACTTTTTAGAAAAAGTACTATTTTTGTACCTTTTATTAAGAAGTGTTATGTTGTACCTTTTATTAAAAAGTATTATTTTGAGCAATGTTAAGTAGTACTTCTTAAAAAATTTATTTTTATAAAAAAAGTTCTATTTTAGTACTTTTTATAAAAAGTAGTTTGTTGATACTTTTTATAAACAGTACTATTTCAGTACTAAAAAGCACTATTTGAAACTTTATACAAAAAACACTTTTTTTTATGCATTTTTGAAAAAAGTTCAATATTAGTACTTTTTATAAAAAAGTTATATTTTTGACATTTTATAAAAAAATATTGTATTAGGACATTTTATGCATTTAATTACTGAAAATTACATTTGGTTTGTCAGAGTCCTAAAAATACCGGTTTCGTAATGCTATCGCTCATTTTCTCAATAGACTTTTTTTTGTTTAACAAAATATACCCCAAAAAATTCCCAAAGCACATTAAAATAATTTTTTTCCACAAGACATTTTTTTCCTAAATTTCAAAATTATTTTTTTTTTTATTTATCTCTAAAACGCCCCAAACGTGTAAATAAACAATTTTTGTTTTAGTACTTTTTATAAACAAGGTACCATTTTAGTAAAAAAAAGTACTATCTGATACTTAACATAAAAAAGTGTTTTGTTATACATTTTATAAACAAAAACGCAGTTTTGGTACTTTATAAAGTAATATTTTTGTACCTTTGCAATGTTAGAACTTCTTAAAAAATTTATTTTTATAAAAAAGTTCTATTTTAGTAGTTTATATAAAGAGTCGTTTTTTGGTACTTTTTATAAACAGTACTATTTTAGTACTAAAAAGTACTATTTGAAATTTTATATAAAAAAGTACTACTCCAATTTTATACATTTTATAAAAATGTTTGTTTTGGTACTTTTTATAAAAAAGTACTATTTTTGTACATTTTATTAAAAAATATTATATTAGTACATTTTATGCAAAATTACTGAAATTTACATTTGGTTTGTCGGAGTCCCAAAAATAACTCTATCATAATATTATCTCTCAGTTGCGCAATAGCGTTGTCAGGCACTTTTTTTGTTTAACAAAATATACCCGAAAAAGTTCCCAAAGCACGAAAAAACTATTTTTTTCCATAAGACAATTTTTTTTCTAAATTTCACAATTGTATTTTTTTAATTTAGCTGTAAAAAAGAGTTTTTTATACATTTTATAAACAAAAACGAAATTTTGCAACTTTTTATAAAAAGTACTATTGTTGTACCTTTTATTAAAAAGTATTATTTTGTGCAATGTTGGTACTTCTTAAAAAATTTATTTTTATAAAAAAGTTATATTTTAGTACTCTTTGTAAAAAGTAGTTTTTTGATACTCTTTATAAAAAGTAGTTTTTTGATACTTATTACAATCAGTTCTATTTTAGTACTATTTTCTACATTTTATAAAAAATATAAATTTTGAAACTTTTTATAAAAAAGTGCTATTTTTGTACAATTTATGCAAATATACTGAAATGTAGATTTAAATTGTCGATGTCCAAAAAATAACTGTTATAATGTTATCGTTCAGTGGCTCAAAAAGCACGTAAATTTTTTTTTTTTTCCAAAATTTTATTTTATATTTTTTTTTTAATTTAGCTCCAAAACTCCCTAAACATGTAAATAAGCTGTAAATAATTTTGTAAACTGTAAATTTTTTGTACTTTTGTCCGGCTTGGATCCCAAATTTTGCAGCATTGCAAGATTTACTAAAAAAAAGAATCCCGGTGTTAAAAATTTTATTGTCAAGTGTTATTTAGGACTGATGTGCTCAAAAAATACCATTATTATGAACACATTAGCGAGAACAAAAACAATCGAGTATAATTTGGTATTTTCCGATTTTTTAATTTACGTATCAACGCGTAGTTGTGGTTATTTGTGTATTGGATTCATTTGGGAATTTTTTTTAAATGATGTACACTTAAAGAAATTTGTGGGTGAAATTAATTGAAGACTTTATTAACTGAGGAAATTATATGGGATGAAAGCATTGTCTTTAATTTTGATAATGAGTACCTAGTCTAAATATAGAAGAAAGTTTGTAGGAAATACAGAAAATAATATCGTAAAATTTATTTTAACTAAAATTTTAATTGTTTTTATGTTTAATATTAATTAAATATTTAATTGAGTCAATTAATATTTAATTTCTGCTTTACTGACTTACTTTTTGTTGTTTCACACATTTCGAAATGTCCATGTGCCCATAGCATGGCACACGGCACATGACATATATGTGCCATACTTGGGTACATGTATTATGTGCCATGCTGTGGGCACATGAAGCATTTCAGATGTTTTCTTTTAGATGAAATATTTTTAAACATTATATTTATTAAAAAAAATCCAAACATGTTTTTCAAATAAAGTTTTTCAAATTTATTTTTTTAAATTTTTTTTATTTATTTTTTCAAAAATATTGGTCATACGAATTACATTTTTTTTATTAATATACGTATTTTCTTCAATGGTCAATAACAAATTAATTTTTTAATTGAATTAAATAATTTTTTTATTGAAATGAATTTAATTTTTTTTTGTTTAGGAAGATGGTAGGTAATTTTTTGTATATTTTACCGTAATTTTTAAAGAGATCGGCACACCAAAAATTTTGCATCAGCTTTTAAGTACTGCCCAAAAAATATCTCTAGCTCCTTATCCCTTATTCTTTTTCTTAGTGTATCAATTATTTTCGTAATTTTCCTTATTATTCAGTATTTTTTTTTTTCAAGAATTTTTTTTGTATTGTGATTGTGGCATAATTTCTTATTGAGTATATTATTCGATGAATATTTGTGTATTTTTATTTCGAAAAATATTTTATTTTTGTTTATTCATTTTAGTTGGTTTGATTTTTATTTAAATATTTTTGTTTTCGCTTCTATGCTCTTAATTTGCTATGTATGTATTTTAGTTTAAATTTTATGATGATATTTTTAAAATTAAACGAGTATGTATGAAGGTCATGCGCGGGTACAAGGGGGGGGAAAAAGGGGAAATTTCCCCCCCCAGACCAAATTTCAAAAAGAAAAAAAAAGAAAAAATAGAAAGAAAAAAGGAAAAAAAGGAAGAAGAAGAGGAAAAAAAGAAAAGAAGAAGGAAATTTTTAAAAAAATTTTCCAAAGGAAAAAAATTTTAAAATCCAAAAATTTTTAATGGAAAAAAAATTTAAATTTTTTGAAGGAAAAATCTAAAAAATTTATAAGGAAAATCTGAAAATTTGTAAAGGAAAACTGTGACTAAATTTGGTACAAAAAAATTAAAAATTAAAGATAGTATGAAGTGAGGTTGAGATTGCTAAAATTAGAATTGTAATGTTGAAAACTGTCAAAAATTTATTCTGTAGAAACTATAAATATTTACATATATAAAAACACTTTTTATTAACTAGACAAACCGACATTTAAACTCTTACTGATGATAACACTAACTGGGGTGTTTGAAACCGGTATATGAAATATCAGAAATGTCTATCATGAAATCCAGCAAAGATTTTATAAAATCTGACCGAGGGTCTTCAAATTTATCTAATTTTTTGTACACATGTGCTCTATAGAGCCAATTAAACATATCCATTTTCAGTTTTTTATATTTAAAAAAAGTCGCGATTTTTTCGCGAATTTAATTTTCTTCAAAAATTGAAAAAATCAAAAAAGTATGCTACTTTGAATAGCCATATCTTCGGAAGTATCTATCGAATTTCTTCAATTCAAAAAGCATTCGATTCAGACGATAGTCTTACTTTATATTAATGTAATAAAAAAAAATATTTTTAAAAAAATGTGCATTTTTGATGCAAATGCATTTTTTGGATGCATTTTTTAAAACTTTCTCCCCCTTCAATTTTTTTTAAACCTACATAAATCGAAAATATAGCATTTTTTACACAAAATTGCGTACAGCTTTTTTTGTGACGGAGTTTTGTAAAAATTTTGTAATTTTTTTAAAAATACCTTATTGGTTTTTCCATACAATTTTTTCATAAAATTCATAAAATAACAAAAAAAAATTTTAGTCTAAGGAAAAACTACGTAAGCATTTTTTAAAAAAATCACTAAAATATTGTGAAACGCCGTCACAAAAAAAAATGTACCCAATTTTATGTAAAAAATTCTATTTTTTCGATTTATGCAGGTTTCAGACAAATTGAAGGGGGAGAAAGTTTTAAAAAATGCATCCAAAAATTGCATTTGCATCAAAAATGCATTTTTTTAAAAAAATATTTGTTGTTAGTGCATTGTTATAAAAACGGATAATCAGTTGAATCGAATGCTTTTTGAGGCGTAGAAATCCGATAGATACTTTCGAAGATATGGCTTTTTAAAGTTACATACTTTTTGGATAAAATTGCAAAATAAATATTAAATTGATTTTTTGTATGGAAAAAATCAAATGAGTAGTTTTAAAAAAATCACGAAAATTTTTTGAAACGCCGTCACAAAAAAAACGGTACTCAATTTGGTGTAAAAAATGCCATATTTTCGAATTATGCAGGTTTCAAAAAAATTGAAGGGGGAGAAAGTTTTGAAAAATGCATCAAAAAATTGCATTTGCATCAAAAATGCACTTTTTTTGGAAAAACTTTTTTTTTATTGCATTGGTATAAAAAAGGACGAACGTTTGAATCAAATGCTTTTTGAATCGTAGAAATCCGATAGATACTTTAGCAGATATGGCTCTTCAAATTAACATACTTTTTTGATTTTTTAAATTTTTGAAGAAAATTAAATTCGCGAAAAAATCGCGATTTTTTTAAAATTAAAAAAACTGAAAATGGATATGTTTTATTAGCTTTATGGAGAATGCATACCGTTAATATAAAGAAAATCGAAAGACCTAAGGTCAGAAAATAGCATTTTTTATGTGTTTTCTGGTGGATTTTGTGCTATAACTTTTTAGAAATTAAATTTTTCTTCTACATTTTTTCAACTTGAACCCTTATGACTTACAATTACACTTTTTCTCAGACTCTGAGGTTTTTTCTATAGGAAAAATGTCTCAGAATCTGAGACTTTTCTATAGGAAAACTGTGATTGTGGGACTTTTTATGTAGGAAAAATGGCTCAAAATATGAGACTTCTTCTATACGAAAAGTGTCTCAAAATTTGAGACTTTTTCCATATTAAAAATGTCTCAGAATCTGTCTCAAAATCTAAGACCTTTCCTATAACAAAAACGCCTCAAAATCTAAGACTTTTTCTATGGCAAAATCGCCTCAGAATCTGTGACTTTTTCTATAGGAAAAATGCTTCAGAGTCTAAGACTTTTTCTATAGGAAAAACGCCTCGGAATCTGAGCCCTTTTTTATTAAAAAAAATTCTCAGAATCCGAGAATTTTTGTATAGGACAAATGATTCAGAATCTGAGACTTTTTCAATAGAACAAATGTCGTAGAGTCTGAGACTTTTTCTATAGAAAAGGTGTCGCAGAATCTGAGACTTTTCTTATGGGAAATATCTCAGAATCTGTGACTTTTCTTATGGGAAATATTTCAGAATCTGTGACTTTTTCTACAGGAAAATTAAAAAAAAATTCTCAAAATCTGTGAATAATAAAATTTTGAGAATAATTTAGAGGCAAAAGGTCGCAGCATTTGAAACTTTTTTTAATTTTTGTCGAACTGTTGTTGAAAAATCGGCTGCAGTTTTTCAGAAAAAAATGCTAATTGTTTGATTTTAGAGCTTCTTTTGAAGAAAAGTGTCCCTTTTGTTGATTGTCCGACAACGGTGAACTGATGATTTTTTTTTTATTCGAAGTAAAAAAAAAATTTCCCCCCCCAGACTCAAAAGCTGTACCCGCCACTGATGAAGGTAAGTACATACAAATGCTTGATTTTTTTTGGTTAAATAAAATTAATGATATTGTTTGGGAATTTCTTTAAATGGTCTGTTGTAGTGCATGAATTAAATTTAGCTATTTAACATATGGGGTAATTTATATAAAAAAAGTTTAGGAAAATCGAGGAAAAATACTGAAATTAATTATATCATTTTGATTTTAGGAAATTTCGATTTTAATTGCGTAAAATGGGGTAAAAAGTGTACTTTTGGACCAAAAGTTTTGGTACTTTTTATACTTCCTAAAATATTGGCAGAAAAAAATTCTTTTTGGAAATTCCGATTTGAAGTGGGCAAAAAGGGGTAAAATAGTGTTCTTTGTTACATTTTTATCTCCTGAAATAATGACAATTAGAAAATTTTAATTCGACTTGACCGAATCTATGAATACCCTCCACAATTCCCTTTAAGTTATAGAACATTTTTTTAACGTGAAAAAAGTTAACAATTTTGATTAGAAATATTTTATTTGAATTAAACTTTTTTTTTTTGTAATTTTTGTAAAAAAAAAACAAGTAGAAAAGTTAAATTCGACTATGAATACCCTCCACAATTCATTTTTTAAAGGATAGTACATTTTTTAACGTGAAAAAACTAACAGTTTTGGTTAGAAATATTTTGTTTTGAGTAAAAACTCTTTATTGTCATTTTTTACAACAAAAAAAAAAAAAAACAAAATTACTATTTTTTTTTGAGTGTAAAATTTTTTTCGATCGTAATGTTTTTTACTGTAAATTCTGAGTGAATGCACGTACGAATGTACACAAAATATTATAATTTTTGTAAAAAAAAACTAATTTTTTTTTTGAGTGTAAAATTTTTTTTGAGTGTAAAACTTTTTTCGAGTGTAATTTTTAAGTTACAAATGCTTTTAAAACTAAACAAGTTTAAAAAGCATTGCTTTAAAACTAAACAAGTTTGAAAAGCATTGTTAAGTTACTACCAATGCTTTTAAAACTTGTTTAAACGCGTGACATTTAAGATGAAACTAATCTGAAATTCAGGGTTTTGCTTATAACTTTTGAACCACTGGACCGATTGAGCTGAAATTTAACGGCAAAGATACATGTCAAGCTTCTGCAGTCTTATTATTGTCTTTCAAAAGTTATCGTGCTTTTTATCTTGTAAATTCGCGAAACACCCTTGCCGAAATTTACTCTTTTGCTCATAACTTTTGAACCACTGGACCGATTTGGCTGGATTGCAATACCAACCTGACCAGGTAAATGACAAACATATATGCCAAACTTCAGTAGCCTCTGTAAAGTCTTTCAAAAGTTAGCGTGTTTCTACGGACGGACAGACAGACAGACGGACGGACGGACATCGCTAGATCGACTTAAAATCGATCGAGGATCATATATATACTTTATGGGGTCCTAGACCAATATTTCGAAGTGTTACAAACGGAATGACAAACTTATATATACCCTCTATCACTAGAGTGGAGGGTATAAACAAGTAGAAAAGTTAAATTCGACTTTGCCGAATCTATGAATACCCTCCACAATGCATTTTTTAAAGGATAGTACATTTTTTAACGTGAAAAAATTAACAGTTTTGGTGAGAAATATTTTGTTTTGAGTAAAAACTCTTTTTTTGTAATTTTTTAAAACAAAAAAAAAAAAAAAAAACAAAATTACTATTTTTTTTAAGTGTAAAATTTTTTTCGATCGTAATGTTTTTTTACTGTAAATTCTGAGTGAATGCACGTACGAATGTACACAAAATATTATAATTTTTGTAAAAAAAAAACGAATTTTCTTTTGAGTGTAAAATTTTTTGCGAGTGTAATTTTTAAGTTACCAATGCTTTTAAAACTAAACAAGTTTAAAAAGCATTGCTTTAAAACTAAACAAGTTTGAAAAGCATTGTTGAGTTACTACCAATGCTTTTAAAACTTGTTTAAACGCGTGACATTTAAGATGAAACTAATCTGAAATTCAGGGTTTTGCTTATAACTTTTGAACCACTGGACCGATTGAGCTGAAATTTAATACCAAACAGACCTAGGAAACGGCAAAGATACATGTCAAGCTTCTGCAGTCTTATTATTGTCTTTCAAAAGTTATCGTGCTTTTTATCTTGTAAATTCGAGAAATACCCTTGCCGAAATTTACTCTTTAGCTCATAACTTTTGAACCACTGGACCGATGTGGCTGGATTGCAATACCAACCTGACCAGGTAAATTCCAAACATACATGCCAAACTTCAGTAGCCTCTGTAAAGTCTTTCAAAAGTGTTTTCTACGGACAGACAGACAGACGGACGGACATCGCTAGATCGACTTAAAATCGATCGCGGATTATGAATATATAGACTTTATGGGGTCCTAGACCAATATTTCGATGTGTTACAAACGGAATGACAAACTTATATATACCCTCTATCACTAGAGTGGAGGGTATAAAAAATACTAATTCATTGCCGAAATTCATTATTTTACTCATAACTTTTGAACCACTAGACCGATTTCGCTGAAATGCAATACCCACTTACCGCAGTAAATTAAAAATATATAGTAGCCAAGGGCTACTTATACAGTCTGTATGTACGAAGGTATGTTTGAGTTAAATGGAGATGGTTTGGTCGGACATTTCCTTTGAAATTTAGAGGTGTATAATGTTGTATATTAAGTTTATAAATTCTCATTATGTCTAATTACGTACGAATATAAGACTTTATGTTTTGCACTAACGATAGTCAATTTGCTAAATACTCTTGACAATGGAATTTGATGAATTCCGAAATACTTGTCGACTACTTCTTGTAAAATGACCAAACCAATCAATTTAAAACAAACAACTTATAAATAGATTCTTGAAAAGAATTTGACAATATCATCGTAATCATTAGTAAAAGAAATATGACAATGAGCTAGAATAATCCTTTTAAACATTATCAAAAACTTCGAAATTTATTTCCTAAAATACTGGTGGACCAAAATTATTCCGTGAATTTTTTTTTTAATATTTTTCCGTTAATGTGCTACACATTTTTCAAATTTTGACACCAATTGTGGCCAAAGCAAAAAATATTCTTTCTGCACAAAATACACTACGATTGCAAACTTTAACCAGTTGTAGGGTGCAAAGACAGACTCCATTTTTTTTGATTATTGCTTTGTAATACGCATCGTTTTTTTGCTATTACCAAGCGAAAATCGAAAAGGAGGCCATTTTCGTGACAGGCAAGTGATCATCATGAAATCAAAAACTTTCATCAACTGACGCAGTATTTTTTTATACCCTCCACTCTAGTGATAGAGGGTATATAAAAGTTTGTCATTCCGTTTGTAACACCTCGAAATATTGGTCTAGGACCCTATAAAGTATATATATTCATGATTCTCGATCGATTTTAGGACAATCTAGCGATGTCCGTCCGTTTGTCCGTCTGTCTGTCTGTTGAAAACACTCTGGCTTTTGAAAGACTTTACGGAGGCTCCTGAAGTTTGGCACACTTGTTGGGTATTTTCCTGGTCAGGTCAGTATTGCAATCCAACAAAATCGGTCCAATGCTTCAAAAGTTATGAGCAAAAGACTGGGTTTTTCGTGAATTTACGAGATAAAAAGGGCTTTTCGTGAATTTACGAGATAAAATCCACTATTACTTTTGAAAGGCAATTCTGAGGATGCTGAAGCTTGGCATATATATTTGTCGTTCTTCTATCCCAGTTCGTATTGAGCTTGAGCCAAATCGGTCAAGAAGTTCAAAAGTTATTAGCAAAACCGTGAATTTCAGATTAGCTTCACCCAAATTTCACGTGTTGAAAACCCGTTAATCATGTTTTAAAATCATTGGTAAGTCACAAAAATATTTTACAACGTATTTTTGTCACTCAAAAATATTTTTACACTAAAAAAAAAAAAAATTACACTCGAAAAATATTTTACACTCAAAAAAAAATTTGTAAATTATTTTTTTTTTGTTAATATAATAAAATATTTTTTTTTTTTTTTTTCAAAAATTTCTTAAAAAAATTTTTTTTACTCAAAATAAAATATTTCTATTCAAAAATGTTATTTTGTCACGTTAGAAAATTTACTGTCACTTAATAAGGGCATTGTGGAGGGTATTCATAGATTCGGCCAAGTCGAATTTAACTTTTCTACTTGTCGAATTTTTTTATACCCTCCACTCTAGTGATAGAGGGTATATATAAGTTTGTCATTCCGTTTGTAACACCTCGAAATATTGGTCTAGGACCCCATAAAGTATATATATTTATGATCCTCGATCGATTTTAAGTCGATCTAGCGATGTCCGTCCGTCCGTCCGTCCGTCCGTCTGTCTGTCTGTCCGTAGAAAACACGCTAACTTTTGAAAGACTTTACAGAGGCTACTGAAGTTTGGCATATATGTTAATCATTTACCTGGTCAGGTTGGTATTGCAATCCAGCGAAATCGGTCCAGTGGTTCAAAAGTTATGAGCAAAAGAGTAAATTTCGGCAAGGGTGTTTCACGAATTTACGAGATAAAAAACACGATAACTTTCGAAAGACAATAATGAGACTACTGAAGCTTGGCATGTATCTTTGCCGTTCCCCGGGTCTGTTTGGTATTAAATTTCAGCTCAATCGGTCCAGTGGTTCAAAAGTTATAAGCAAAACCCTGAATTTCAGATTAATTTCATCTAAAATGCCACGTGTTTTAACTAGGGATGTGCGATTAATCGATTAATTAATCACCCCGATTAATCGAAATCCTGATTAATCAGTTAATCGATTAATCACGAATTTTGAATAATCAAAATCATGATTAATCGAATAATTTAAATTTTGATTAATCAAAATTCATGATTAATTGAATAATCAGGAAGTTGAATATTCAAAATTTGAATAATTGAACAAATTTGTTTGTTTACCATAAGTTTTATATTTTTTCCTGTTTAAATTTTATTTTTTTATTGATTTCTATTTGTTTGTTGCCTTTACATTCATTCAATGTTCCAATTAAATTTAAACCCGCGTTTTCTCATATTTCGAGAGATGTATGTAGTTATTGGGGGCTTAGGCTATAAATGCTCCGATTCCTTTTATTTGGACTGATAGAGATACAAAACACATTTATAAACTAAATTTGAACATCTATAAGATGGTTTTCGCGGTTATATAATTTCTAGGGCAAGATCTAAACACCAACTGGTCATCCTTAGGGCAATTATATAAACGATAAATTTCCATGAAATGACCTTAGAAACTTCATGTGCTAAAATTGTTTATTCCCCATGACAATTTGCATTGGAAATTATTCGATTTTTGGTACAGGGTCGGATTAAATTCTAAAAACCACTTAAATCCTAGCATCTGTTAATGAATACAAGAAATTGGAAAGGTCCTGGTGGATATACATAAATATGGGGTCCCAAAACACATTTCCATTTGTTATCCTCTGTTATGAAAGTTGCTAAAAATAAGAGGTAGACACGTCACGGATTGTTAAAATTATTCCTCCTCTTAGTTTTCGTGAAGATAACATAACATTTTTCAATATCCATCAGTATTTTGCCTTGATTTTTTTATTTATTTTTATTTGTAGTTTGTATATTTCCTTTAAAAGTTTGTTTTGTTATATTTTTTGAATATATTTTGGTTTTGAATAAAATTATTCGTTTTTGATTAATCAAAATTCAAATTAATTGATTAATCATAGTTCTGATTAATCAGAAACTTTGATTAATCGATTAATTGATTAATCGAGAAATCGATTAATCAGATTGATTAATTAATCGATTAATCGCACATCCCTAGTTTTAACAAGTTTTAAAAGCATTGGTGGTAACTAAGCAATGCTTTTCAAACTTGTTTAATTTTAAAGCAATGCTTTTTAAACTTGCTTAGTTTTAAAAGCATTGGTAACTTAAAAATTACACTCGAAAAAAATTTTACACTCAAAAAAAATTTTACACTCAAAAAAAATTTTACACTCAAAAAAATTTACACAAAAAAAAATTTATTTTTTTTTTTACAAAAATTACAATATTTTGGGTACATACGTACGTGCATTCACTCAGAAATTTTTTTACAGTAAAAAAAACATTACACTCGAAAAAAATTTTACACTCAAAAAAAATTTGTATTTTTTTTTTTTTTTTTAAATGACAAAAAAAGAGTTTTTTACTCAAAATAAAATATTTCTAATCAAAATTGTTAATTTTTTCACTTTAAAAAATGTACTACCCTTTAAAAAAAATGCATTGTGGAGGGTATTCATAGATTCGGCAAAGTCGAATTTAACTTTTCTACTTGTTTTAAACTAAAATTTTTATCAATAAAAATCCTGTTGATGATACTACTAACTGGAGTGTTTGAAACCGGTATGGCAACACCAGATATGTCTATAATTTTTAAAAATTCAATTTTTTTCAGCATTTTTTCAACTTAACTAATATAATTAGAGCCCGAGCTCGATCTGTACTTACAGAAAAAAACAATAAACTAAATTTTTATACCCTCCACTCTAGTGATAGAGGGTATATATAAGTTTGTCATTCCGTTTGTAACACCTCGAAATATTGGTCTAGGACCCCATAAAGTATATATATTCATGATCCTCGATCGATTTTAAGACGATCTAGCGATGTCCGTCCGTCCGTCCGTCTGTCTGTCTGTCTGTCTGTCTGTTGAAAACACGCTAACTTTTGAAAGACTTTACGGAGGCTCCTGAAGTTTGGCATATATGTTGGGCATTTACCTGGTCAGGTTGGTATTGCAATCCAGCGAAATCGGTCCAGTGGTTCAAAAGTTATAAGCAAATGAGTGAATTTCGGCAAGGGTTTTTTTGGAATTTACGAGATAAAACACACGGTAACTTTCGAACGGCAAATCTGAGGGTGCTGAAGTGTAGCATATATATTTGTCGTTCTTCAGGTCCGGTTTGTTTTAAATTTCATCCAAATCGGTCTAGTGGTTCAAAAGTTATTAGCAAAACTGTAAATTTCAGATTCGCCTCACCTTAAATTCACGTGTTGAAAACCCGTTAAACATGTTTTAAAAACATTGGTAAGTCACAAAAATATTTTACATCGCATTTTTGTCACTCAAAAATATTTTTACACTAAAAGAAAAAAAAAATACACTCGAAAAAAATTTTACACTCAAAAAAAATTTTACACTCAAAAAAAAATTTAGTAAATTATTTTTTTTTTTCAAAAATTAGTTAAAATAAAAAGTTTTTTTTACACAAAATAAAATATTTCTAATCAAAAATGTTATTTTTTCACTCTAGAAAATTTACTATAACTTAAAAAGGGCATTGTTTAATTTTTCTACTTGTTTCATTTGAATTTATTTTTGTGACTGACTTTTTTTGCACTCACAATTTTAAAAATTTTATATTTAATTCAAATTTTATATTTTGAGGATGTTTATTCTGGCTCGAGGTCATTATTTTCTTTACTAATTAAAACCATGATATTCTCATAGCATAATTTTCAAGAAAATTATTTTTTTGTTTTAAATTTATTTATGTTGGTCATTTTTGCAAGACTTAATCGACACGTGTTTCGGAATTTGTCAGATTACATTGTCAAGATTATTTAGCAAAAACAGAAACGATTTACTACAAAGTAGCAAACGAGTCTAATGACAAATCGTTTGTGCACAAGCTGAAGTATTAATACATATTCGACTCTATCCACAATGTGAATTAGAAAGACGAAGAAATTGTACTATACTAGTAAGGCAACGATTGTCAATAACCAACAAAAATATTTTAAACATTTTTACATATGATAGTCCATTGCACTACAACAAAATGTTATTTGTTGTTGTGAGTGTAATAATACCACATTAGGGTTATTCATCACTATGGCGTGCCAACCATAATGTTCAAATTCTGATTAATTTTTATTAAACAATAAAAATTGTTTTATTCGACCTTTTAAAATATTATATTTTGAGGATGTTTATTCTGGCTCGAGGTCATTATTTTCTTTACTAATTAAAACCATGATATTCTCATAGCATAATTTTCAAGATTTTTTTTTTTTTTAATTTATTTATGTTGGTCATTTTTGCAAGACTTAAGCACGTGTCGATTAAGTATTGCAAAAATGACCAACATAAATAAATTTAAAACAAAAAAATTATTTTCTTTTATTAGAATATCATGGTTTTAATTAGTAAAGAAAAAAATGACCTCAAGCCAGAATAAACATCCTCAAAATATAATATTTTAAAAGGTCGAATAAAACAATTTTTATTGTTTAATAAAAATTAATCAGAATTTAATTCAAATTTTTGTAAATATGTTTTTTTTGTGAATATTTTTTTTTATGATTTTCGGTTTAACAGTTGTGCTTAAAATTCAAAGGAATGCAAATTCTTTCTTTAGAATTTTCAATATTTTTCAAATAGTATTTGTTTTCTTAATTCTCTGTTTTAAAAACGACTTATATAGAGTTCACACTTACGACCTTAAACAAGTTGTTTAACAAAAAACTAGTAACAGAATAAAATCATAATAGACATGGAACAAAGACTTTCTTGAACATGTCGCCCTTGAACACTCAAAAACAGAAAGTTTGAATAGCGCATTAGAGCTCGAAAAATTTTACTCATTATTATGGATCCAATATTTTCATAAAATTCGGTGTGATGTTTCAAAGCACTTGTTACTTTTTCTTTTCAACTATTTTTAGAATTATCAGAACTTCCTGCTTTGGTATACCATTGTGTTTTTCTTTATCATTTTATTTTACACAAAAAGCAACAAAATATGTTATTAAAAATTATCCTTTTCTGTTCCTTTTTTTTAATCCTAAAACCCACTCACACTTACATGAACAAAGAACAACAATACAGATATAGTTTTTATTTCCCTTGAATAACAAACACCACAAAAAATAAAATAAAGCAACCCACACATATAAACAATATGCAAAATTAAACAGAAAGGATCAGAAGAAAGAAATTAAATGAAAAAACATACAAACCATATCATAAAAACAACAAGAAAAAAAAGGTATGACCATTTTAAAATCCTTTCATATTTTTTTTCTTCTTTATATTAAATATGATTTGATATATTTATTTTAAATACACTGGAAGAAAAGTGTGTCAAAATTTTGATGAAATGGTTTTTATTAAAGCAGTCATAAAGATTTATGACAAATTTAATCATATTAACAAAGATTTTAATCAATTTAATAAATAAAAAAGAGATAAAACAAAAAAATCAGAGGATCATTATGAAATAAAAAACTATTTTCAACTGGCGCAGTCGCGCTTTTTTCAGTTTTTATTGCGTTCTTTAACTACATTAACAACACGTTCCGTTTAACAAAAATCTATGAAACGTTTCATCATAATAATGTAAAATTTCATCAATATAATAAAGAATTTTCTTACAGTGTTTTACACTCAAACATATATCAGAAATGTATTTGAGTGTGTTGGGAATGTAAATTGCTTTGAGTACCCTTTTTTTTAGACAGAGATTACACAATCTTTTTTTTTCTAGAAAAATAAAATACAAAAACAGCAAACGTCATCAGAAGAAAAAAAAAATAATTTAAAAATTTATATAATACAAAAGGGAGGTTTTACCCAAGAAATTGAACAATAAATACAACAAATGTTTAAATGTAAACCATAGAAACCTTAAGTTTTTTTTTTATCCTTACGATTATTTTTTTTTTTAGATTTTATTTAACTTTTACAGTAAAAGAAAATCGACATGTATAATATTGACATCAACAACTACACTGTGTTGTTGTCATCCTCGTCACCGTCGTGCACAAATACAAGTGAAGTACATACGTAAATGTATAAAATTATAGAAAAAGGGTTAAAAATTGATTTGTTTGTTAATAGAATTTACTTATACAACAACGATATATTGAACATGTAAGACTAACGCTCTATAGTTATACATAATACAAATATATAAGTAAATATCCTTTCAAAAAATTACTTCTCATACTTCCCGTTTTGAAAGTCTACAAATGAAGTGAAGAAAAAACTTAATGCAGAGATGAACAACCTTAAAAATTTTGTCGTCAAATTTTTTTTTCGAAAATTAAATGAAGAAAGAATTTAATGTGTTATCGATAACCAAAAACCATTTCTATAAAAAATTCTGTGTTATCGACATATCGATAATTAAAAAAAATCTATAATGAGTTTTGTGTTAACGATAATTAGGCACATTTTCTATAAACTGTTGTTAGACAAATTTTTTTGTAGAAAATTTAGTATTATCTATGACTAACTAAATTTTCTTTAGAAAAGTTGTGCAATTGTCAATACATATATCGATAACACAAAATTTTCTTTAGAAAATTTATCACATTTTCTTTAAAAAAGTTGTCTAGTTAATGATGTATCGATGACACAAAATTTTCTATAGAAAATTTGTCTAGTTATCGATGTATCGATATCACAAAATTTTATAGAAAATTGTCCTTGTTATCGATAACACAACATTTTCTTTAAAAAATTTTTGTTAGCAATACATCGAGAACACAAATTTGTTTAAAGAAAATTTGTTACATAATTTTCTATGAAAATTTGTCTGGTTATCGATTTATCGATAACACAAAATTTTCTGTTTAAAATTTTTCTGGTTATCGATAACACAAATTGTCTATGGAAATTTTTTCTGGTTATCTATGTATCGATAACGCATAATTGTCTTTGGAAAATTTGCCCGGTTATCGATGTTCTTAAAAAAAAAAATTTCTACAGAAAATTTGTCTAGTTATCGATATATCGATAACAAAACATTTTCTATAGAAAATTTGTCTAGTTATCTATATATCGATAACATTTTCTAAAGAAAATTTGTATTGTTATCAATACATTGATAACACAAAATTTTCTATAGAAAATTTGTAGAGTTGTCAATATATCGATAACACAAAATTTTCGTTAGAAAATTTGCCTTGTATCGATAACACAACAATTTCTATAGAAAACGTCTCTAGTTATCGATATATCGATAACCTAAAATTTTCTGTAGAAAATTTGTTTTGTTATCGATATATCGAAAAAACAAAATTTTCTAAAGGAAATTTGTCTATTCATCGATGTATCGATAACACAAAATTTTCTATAGAAAATTTGTCTAGTTATCGATAAATCGATAACACAAAACTTTTTATAAAATTTGTCTAGTTATCGATAATAGAAAATTTTTTATAGAAAATTTGTGTTGTTATCGATATATCAATAATACAAAATTTTCAACAGTAAATTTCTACAGGAAATTTGTCTAGTTATCGATGTATCGATAACACAACTTTTTCTATAAACAATTTATTTAGTCTAGTTATCGATATATCGATAACACAAAATTTTCTACAGAAAATTTGTCTAGTTATCGATAAATCGATAACACAAAACTTTTTATAAAATTTGTCTAGTTATCGATAATAGAAAATTTTTTTATAGAAAATTTGTGTTGTTATCGATATATCAATAATACGAAATTTTCAACAGTAAATTTCTACAGGAAATTTGTCTAGTTATCGATGTATCGATAACACAACTTTTTCTATAAACAATTTATTTAGTCTAGTTATCGATATATCGATAACACAAAATTTTCTACAGAAAATTTGTCTAGTTATCGATATATCGGTAACTAGTCAAATTTGAATAAAATTTTTTAGTTATCGATAAATTTTCTATAGAAAATTTTACTAGTTATCAACAACACAAAGTTTTCTATAGAAAATTTGTCTAGTTATCGATTTATCAATAACGCAAAATTTTCTAAAGAAAATTTGTCTAGTTATCGATATATCGATAACACAAAATTTCCTAGAGAAAATTTGTCTAGTTACCGATATATCGATAACACAAAATTTCCTACAGAAAATTTGTCAAGTTACCGATATATCGATAACACAAAATTTTCTATAAAATTTGTCTAGTTATCGATAATAGAAAATTTTTTATAGAAAATTTGTGTTGTTATCGATATATCAATAATACACAATTTTAAACAGAAAATTTCTCTAGATATCGATATATAGATATCACAAAATTTTCTACAGGAAATTTGTCTAGTTATCGATGTATCAATAACACAATATTTTCTATAAACAATTTATTTAGTATAGTTATCGATATATCGATAACACAAAATTTTCTACAGAAAATTTGTCTAGTTATCGATATATATCGATAACACAATATTTTTTATTGAAAATAGAAAATTTTTTATAGAAAATTTCTGTTGTTATCGATATATCAATAATACAAAATTTTCAACAGAAAATTTCTCTAGATATCGATATATAGATATCACAAAATTTTCTACATGAAATTTGTCTAGTTATCGATGTATCGATAACACATCATTTTCCATAAACAATTTATTTAGTCTAGTTATCGATATATCGATTACACAAAATTTTTTATAGAAAATTTGTCTAGAATTTTCTATAGAAAATTCTTCTTAAGAAAATTTGACTAGTTATCGATAACACAAAGTTTTCTATAGAAAATTTGTCTAGTTATCGATAACAATTTTCTACAGAAAATTTTTCTAGTTATCGATTTATCAATAACACAAAATTTTCTATAGAAAATTTGTCTAGTTATCGATATATCGATAACACAAAATATATAGAAAATTTGTCCAGTTATAAATATATCGATAACACAAAATTTTCTAAAGAAAATTTGTCTAGTTACCGATATTTCTATAATAAAAAATTTTTTTTTAGAAAATTTGTCTAGTTTTTAATCGATAACACAAAATTTTCTATAAAATTTGTCTATTTATCGATAATAGAAAAATGCTTATAAAAAATTTGTGTTGTTATCGATATATCCATAATACAAAATTTTTAATAGAAAATTTGTCTAGATATCGATATATAGATATCACAAAATTTTCTATAGAAAATTAGACTAGTTATCGATGTGTCAATAACACAACATATTCTATAAACAATTTATTTAGTTATCGATAACACTAAATTTTCTATAGAAAATTTGTATAGTTATCGATTTATTTTTTATTGAAAATTTGTCTAGTTATTAATATATCGATAACTAGTCAAATTTTCAATGGAATTTTTTAGTTTCGATTAATTGTCTATAGAAAATTAGTCTAGTTATCGATGTATTGATTACACAAAAATTTTTTATAGAAATTTGTCTAGTTATCGATATATCGATAATAGTCAAATTTTCTATAGAAATTTTTATTTATCGATTAATTTTCTATAGAAAATTTTTCCTTTAGAAAATTTGACTAGTTATCGATATATCGATAACACAAAAATTTTCTATAGAAAATTTGTCTTGTTATCGAAATACCGATAAAACAAAATGTTCTATACAAAATTTGTCTAGTTATCGATAACACAAAATTTTCTTTTGACAATTTTTCTAGTTACCGATGTATCGACAACATAAATATTCTATAGAAAATTTGTGTTGTTATAATTGTATCAATAAAACACAAATTTTAATAGAAAATTTTCTAGTTATCGATAACACAAAATTTTTTATAGATAGTTTGTCTAGTTATCAATGGATCGATGAGTTGATAACACAAAATTTTCTATAAAAAAAAATTGTCTAGTTATCGATGTATCGATAGCACAGAACTTTGTATAGAAAGTTTGTCTAGCTATCGATATATTGATAACATAAAATTTTCGATAGAAAATTTTCTGGTTGTCGATACATCGACAACACAAATTTTTTATGAAATTTTTCTGGTTATCGATATATGGATAACACAAATTTTGTCTATAGAAAATTTGTCTGGTAATCGATATATCAATAACCAGAATGTTCTGCAGAAAATTTGTCTAGTTATCGATAACTCAAAATTTTCTATTGAAAATTTTTCTAGTTATCGATATATCTAGAGCACACAATTTTCAATTAATAATTTGTCTAGTTATCGATTTATCGAAAACACAACATTTTCTATAGATAATTTGTCAAGTTATCGATATAGCGATACCATAAATTTTTTTAAAGAAAATTTGTCTAGTTATCGATATATCGATAACACAAAATATTCTATAGAAAATTTCTCTAGTTATCGATATAGTGATAATACAAACATTTTTATTATAATTTTGTCCAGTTATCGATATATCGATAGCACAAAATTTCCTATAGAAAATTTTTCTAGATATCGATATATCAATAACACAAAATTTCTATAGAAAATTTGTCTGGTTATCGATGTATCGATAATACAAAATTTTCTTTAGAAAATTTTTCTGGTTATCGATATATCAATAGCACAAAATTGTATATAGAAAATTAGTCTAGTTATCGATGTTTTCTATAGAAAATTTGTCTGGTTACCGATGTATCGATATCACATATTTTGTTTATAGAAATTGTATCTAATTATCGATATATCGATTACAAAAATTTGTCTGGTTATCGATTTTTCGATAGCAGAAAATTTTCTATGGAAAATTTGTCTAGATATCGATATATCGATAGCACAAAATTTTTTATAGAATATTTGTGTAGTTATCAATACATCGACAATATAAAATTTTTTACAGAAAAATTGTCTAGTTATCGATATATCGACAACACAAAATTTTCTATAGAAAATTTGTCTAGTTATCGATAAATCAATAACACAGAATTTTTTATGAAAGTTTGAATTGTAATAGTTATAGCGATAGCACAAAATTTTCTGTAGAAAATTTTTCGTATTTTCAATTAAACGAAAATTTTCTCAGAGTCCTTAAAAAATATCAGCCGTACCAAAGTTAGTTTTTTATTGATTGTTTTTTTATTTTCCAAACAAAATTATATTTTGTTTGTGCACATTTACCGGCACATCTAAACAAAGTTGAAAACAAAAAAAAAAAAAAAATCCAAAAAAACCAAATTCAGACATTATGCCAACTTTATTTCACTTCTTTGCCACAAATGAAGATTAACATCATTTGAGGGTTAGAAATTGTTTTCAATTTAAATTCAATATACATCCGGTTGTTAAGACGCTGTGTACTTTTTTTTTTTAACTTACATTGTTGTCATTGTCGTTGGTGATGATGATGACGACCACGACGAGTGCGACGACTGCAAAATATTTCATACACATAACACATTCACACAAAACAAAAAAACAAAAAACATAAAAAGGTCGCCTGGTCAAATAAATATAGTATTTTGCAAAAATCAACCACTTTTTAACAACAGACTTGGGAACAAAAATCTTTCCACGCATAAAAAAAGAAAAAAAAAAAAACGATTCACCGATTCAAATATTCAACAGCAGCTAAAAAAGTGGCGTAGTTTTGATGAATGAGATGGTTGGAATTGGATGTACGTGGATGGAGGTTGATGTATTTGTTAGATGGATGGATGTACAAAATGTATGAAAATGACGTCCCAGCAGAAATAAATCGAGATTTTGGCGACACAGCATCTGTTTATAGCATACCGTAGCGCATCCAAAGAGCGCTCTTAGGGATGCAGTAAAAGGAAGGGGAAAAAATTTTAATTTTTTTTTAAGATTTTTTATATAAAACTTATAATGTGTAATTATTTTTTGATAAAATTTCACACTTGCTTTCCTTTTTAATATTTTTAACACTTTTTGAATAAAAAAACATGAGTTTTAGACAAAGACACATGATTTGACTGCATCATTATTGCGCATTAATCAGCGCTGCAAAGAGCGCTTCAATCATAGCATCTTTGACCGCTGTTCCCAAAAAAAATCCCATAAAAAATGTGAAAATTAAAATTTCCGATATTTTTTTGATGTTCACTTCCGATTTTTTTTTTTCATTTTGTTTCACATAAATAAAGTTTTGTAAAGTAAAACGAATGAATTTTTTTGTTATATTTTTTTAAATTTTAGTTATTTGATTTCAACTTTGAATTTACACCATCTTTATTCTGCTTAAATCAGCTCTACAAAGATACATGAATTCACTGCATCTTTAATCTGCTTAAATCAGCGCTAAAAAGATACATGAATTTACGGCATCTTTATTCTGCTTAAATCAGCGCTCTAAAGACACGTGATTTCAGTGCATCTAAAGAGCGCTGTTTCTGTGTATCCAACTAGCGCTCTAAAGTGGGACATCGCCTTAGGGAATCATGCATGAATTCAGCGCAATTGGATGCGCTCCTTTACTCAAGTTCCCCTTCCAAAAGCTGCTGAACGTTCAGCAAAATTTCTGCTGGGGTTAAGCTACTACACTACACAACTACTCATCACACTATTTATCGAGATTAACACTGGCAAATGTGTATAAGAAGATTTTTTTATGGCATTTACACTGGCACATACACACACACGCGCGTGTATCCTTGCTGGGTGGAAATTTATTCATATTTTACTTCAGCTCAAGTGATATTTCGTCATCACTAATACCATTGTAGTTGCATAGTGGGACATTTGAAGGTAGTAGATCACTAATTTAATTATTGCAAGCAAATAAATATATTGCATAAATGAAAAATTCAATACTTTAATATTATGTTCAGTAATTTGTTTACTCCAAAAGTACCACAGTACCCCTATATGAGTTTTTTTTTAGCAGAAACGTGGGTAAGTATTTGGACCTAAACAATTTTCCAAAAAATGAGGGGCCTCATTAAGATTTTCGGATAAGTGTAGTTTTTTCCAGGCTGAGGTACTTTCAATTGATAAAGCCGCGTAGATGATTATGACAAGGGACCTTCGTTCTTGCGTCATTAACATTTTCGTTGATAGTTTCGCAGCTCTGAAGGCCTTAGAATCTAACACTGTAAAATCGGGAATCGTTAGAAATTGTATACAATCCTTTCATCGAATCAGTCAGCACACAGTCAAGCTAATCTGGGTCCCTAGACATAGTGGGGTCTCTGGTAACGAATTGCCTGTTGAATGTGCGAGAAAATGCAGGATATCGAGAACCCTGTGGCAACTGATAAATCCCAAAAGGAAAAAAGTCTTCTCACTTTTGGCAACCGGATGTTTAGCCTATTAGTAGGAGTACTTACAGGGCACTGTATAATTGGCCAGATGGCCGTGCGTATGGGAATTTCTTATAGGGTAGAAGTTGTGGGGGTCTAATGAGAACAAAGGTACGAAAGAATAAATTCTTTAATTCAATTTTCTAATTCGAATTAAAAAAATAGAATTTGGCATTCCCTAAAATCATTAAGCTTTCATAATCATTGAATGTATTCTTTTAAGAATTCCTTCCTTAAGAATGATCATTCAACTTCAATTATTATTTTTTTATCCAATCTACTACAAATTGAATGAGGAAATTTTCTTATCATTCATATTTAAACAGTGAAGCGCAACACACATACTACACATACATTTATGCTTTTGAGGGAAGCAGCAGACGAGACGTCGCGACAAAACAACAGCCGATCATTTACACACGAAGATGCTTAAAATGCACACAAGCAACACATTTTTGAAAATACAAAGGGAATGAAATAAAAAAATCATCATTCAATTTGTAATAGATTTGAATGATGAAAAATGTTGACCATTCAAACGAATGATTAGTAAGAAAGGAATTAATTCTCTTGGGAATTATTTCAATTTTATTTAAGCTTTGAGAATTAAGCCTTTGAATTAATTTGTGTTGAATGCTAGTAATACCTATTTTACACTATCACACTTTTCTATTATACACATCGAAATTTACCAACTTCTTAAAGATTTTTGGATTCTTTTTTGTGAATAAAAAAAAAATAATTCAAAACTTTTTAAAACAGAATTAAACTATTTGTAAATTAATTCCTAATAGAATTAATTCCTTTGAAGCTATGAATGAGAAGCCTTTTTAAGCATTTGGGGCAAAGATTTTTCGAAGACCTGGATTGTCTAAACGGTGACTCATTGACGTCTCTAGCAGAATATCTTAAGGAATCGGGGTGGTTCGAAATGACAATTAAGGGAATCACAATGGGCCTTATGGCCTTCGAGTAAATTCGCCAAATTGGCGGACGCCCAACCAATCTTAGCTAAGCTAACCTATCATAGAGGTCCCGTTCGTCCTCAGGGCTTCGATCCGAATGTCCCCCACTGCGCTTGTGCTTACATTAATCCACTTTTAACACCGTCCGACACACTTTTGAACACACCCAGTATGAGAACTTGCCAAAAATTGGACTTCAATTTTTGCTTAAATGGAAAAAGGGCGAATATCCAAAAAAAATGTATTGAAATGTGAATAAAAATGTGTTATTTTGCAGCAGATTTTGACTACATTTTCATGAGACTTGCAAAACTTGACGAACTATGGTTGGTATTTGTTTGTAACACTTTAAGGACTTCAAGGATACACTTTTTAAGGATTGCAAGGACATGCAAAATGTTTTTTCTTAATTTTTTGTTTTATTCCTGTAATTTGATGCAGTAGTAATGCTATATGACACAAAATATAGTACAACAAATTGATTATTATCCGCGAAAAATTTAATATAATTCGCGGAAAATTTTTTTCGTGAATTTTTTTTTTATTTTGTTATTAATTTATGAAAATGTGTAGAATACGAGACAGAAAAGAAACAAATGTTTTTCGCGAAAAAATCAAATCATTTTCTAAATCAAAGTCAAAGCATTTCAAGTTGGTAGTGCAATCCAGCGAAATTGGTCAAGTGGTTCAAAAGTTATAAGCAAAAGACTGAAAAAAAAAGATTGGAGCTTGGCATATATATTTGCCGTTCCCCTTTCCTGGTTCGTATTGAATTTCAGCCAAATCGGTTTAGGGGTTCAAAATTTATTAGCAAAACCGTAAATTTCAGATTAGTTTCACCTTAAATTCACGTGTTGAAAACCAGTTAGACAAGTTTTAAAAACATTGGCAAGTCACAAAAATATTTTACAACGTATTTTTATTCCCTCCAACCACAGTATGGGTTGGAGGGAATCCGTCTGTCCGTCTGTAGAGGACACGATACAGTCCAAAATAAAAGAGCTATACTTAAGAAGTTTGGCACGAATATGTTTTATACTCATAGGCAGGTTAAGTTCGTAAATGGGCAAAATCGGACCAAGGGGAAAAAAGTTCCCCCTTGGAGAACTAAATCAACCTAAGAAAAACCGATTTTTTTGCAAGGTTTTTTGTACTTTTGCTAAGCAAATGCAACATTACACTGTGAAACAGTGAAAAAATACTTCTGATGTGACATAGTATAGGTTGTTGGTCTTGTCGAGTAGATCACAAAAATGCCCATTAAACTTGCCAGACACCCTCAAATTTTAGAGTTATTGTCAAAAAACGATTTTTGGGACTTTTCTCACTAAACCTTTTGTAATTCAGAAAATTTTCAACCGATTTTAAATTTTTTAACTGTTTTTGATAGAAGAAGGATGGGACTTTCTATGTGTGTGAATTGGTCTATACATATAAGAAAAATATTAATTGTTTTTTTCTATAAAATCTAATTTTTTGTTATTTTTTGAAAATTTTTCGAGTTTATCGATTTTTTTCCGCTATAGTTCGTTTAACAACCTCTATATTTATAAACGTATTTTTAAAGAAAATTTGATTCTGAATACGATAAGCTTTATCCTGAAGAAATCGGATAATAATTGACAGAGTTGTGATAATTTTTCTAAAAAAGAAAATTAAGATTTTGCAGGAAATCGCCGTTCAGATATCTCTGGCAAAAAAAATAATTTTATTATAATTATTATAAAGGTTTTTGGCGCTCTGAATCCGAATCTGGCCTTTAAATTGGTCTATCTCGTCAGGTTTTTGAGATATTTAACATTAACTGATATATCAAAAACTTAATAAGATAGCGCAATTTCAAGGTCGAATTCGAATTCAGGAGGCCAAAAACCTTTAAAATAATGATACGCGACCTCTTAGTATGTTCGTTTATTTTTTTATTTTTTTTGCCTGGGCTATCCGAACGGCAATTTCAATCAAAATCTTAATTTTCTTTTTTAGAAAAATTATTACAACTCTGTCAATTGTTATCCGATTTTTTCGACATAAAGCTCATCGTATTCACAATTAAATTTTCTTTAAGTAAACGTTTATAAATATTAATGTTGTTAAACGAACTATACCAGAAAAAAATCGATAAACTCAAAAAATTTTCAAAAAATAACAAAAAATTAGATATTGTTGAAAAAATGAATACACATATTTTTTATATGTATTGACCAATTCACATACATGAAAAGCCCTATCCTTCTTCTATCCAAAACAGTTGAAAAATTGAAAATCGGTTGAAAAATGATTAAGTTACACGTGGCTTAGTGAGAAAAGTCCCAAAAAATCGTTTTTTGACAATAACTTTAAAATTTGAGGGTGTCTGGCAAGTTTAATGGGCATTTTTGTGATCTTTTCGACGAGACCTACAACCTTAACTACCTCATTTTAAAAGTATATTTGATTTTGTGTTTTTTGTAGCACAGTGTTATTATCTCAGAAGTAGTTCAAAATTGCAAGGGGAAGGTGCCCCCTAACGTCTCCCACCAACCCCCCCCAAAAAAAGACGCCCCTGGATTTTTTTATTTTGTTTTTTTTTTACATTTTGGAGGGTATAAAAGATTCGACACAGCCGAATGTAACACTCTCACTTGTTCTCATTCAAAAAAATTTTTACACTAAAACAAGTAAGAAAATTATAGTCGGTCAAGACCGACCATATAATACCCTACACCAGAGTTTCCCGGACCATGGGTCCCAAGTTCAAACATGGACTGATTAGATTTATATTTTGTGAAATCTTTAATAAGTGTAAAAAGCAATCACTAATCAAATTTGAGTGGAATAGGCTTCTTTTTGTTGACAATAAATCGCTTCAACTGAATATCGGGCGAAATTTCCATATGGGACCTAAGTCCAAAATGGTCCGATGATAATTAGATTTGATAAGGTTATTAAAGTACGCGTTTAACATACACAAACAGAATTTTAATTAAATATTTTCTATTTTCATGAAAATTTAGAGATTTATGTGAAAATCGGGAAGGTGGTTTGTATGGGGGCTACTAGAAGAACTGGTTCGATTTCTTTAAAATTCGGAATGGTGATTTGTGTGTATAAAACATTAATTTCTGCCAAATTTTGAAAAGATACCTATTAAAATGCGACTATTAGAGTCATTTGAGCCAAAACTAAAGAGGACCTTTGTATGGGGGCTAGGTCTAAATATGGACCGATTTTTTCCAATTTCAATAGGCTTCGTCCTTGGGCCAAAAGAGGCTTAAGTTTTAAATTTCAAGTCAATTGATCGAGAATTGCGACCTGTATCGTGTTTACACCGTTTACATGGACTGACAGACGGACGGACAGACGGAAGGACGGACATCGCTAAATCGACTCAAAAAGTGATTCTAAGTCGATCGGTATACTTAAAAGTGGGTCTAGGACCAATATTTCGGGTAGTTACAAACATCAGCACAAACTCATTATACCCTGTACCACAGTGTGGTGTAGGGTATAAAAATACACTCGAAAAAAATTTTACACCCAAAAAAAATTTAGTAAATTTTTTTATTTTTTCAAAAATTAGTTGAAAAAAAGCTTTTTTACACAAACTAAACTATTTCTAATCAAAAATATTATTTTTTTTTAGGTTTGAAAATTTACTATTACTTAAAAAGGGCATTGTGGAGGGTATTCATAGATTCGGCCAAGTCGAATTTAACTTTTTTAATTGTTAATTATTTCAACCTAACCTAGAACTGGTAACAATGACCGTCGCCTCATTGTTGCGAAACAGACCAATGGTGTTGGTGGGAATCTAACCCACGTTCAAAGGCTAGCACTCTACCAACTACAGGAAGAAAACTTTAAACTATTTAGCAGTACATGAACTAAAGGAAAAATTACTAATTTTGAAGATTTTCACATCTTAATTTAAAAAAACTTTTCCATTTCTGTTGCCCCACTGTACCATCATCGTTTTAGGCAAAACATAGGCATCACATAGGAAGTAAAAGTAACAACCCTTAAGGCGTTTTAAAACATCAACATAATTGTCAAATAATTTTTGTTTCTTTTTTATACCCTCCACTTAGTGATAGAGGGTATATATAAGTTTGTCATTCCGTTTGTAACTCATCGAAATATCGGTCTGGGACCCCATAAAGTATATATATTCATGATGCCCGATCGATTTTAAGACATTCTAGCGATGTCCGTCTGTCCGTCTGTCCGTCTGTCTGTGGAAAATGCTCTCGCGGACAAAATATTGCACAGAGATGACTGAAACTTAACATATATATTGGAAGTTCTCCCGAGAAGTTTGGTATTGCATTTGAGCGATATCGGTTCAGCGGTTCAAAAGTTATGAACGAAAATGTAAGCACACCTCAAAAATTTTAGTACATTCAACATAACCTAAAAATGCAAAATGCTTTAATTCGGCTTCTGGTTGACATATGTCAACATAATTGAACACAAAATGGTATTTAAACAAGTACGAACATATTTTTTGACAAAAAAATAAAAAAATTGCGGATTTTTTTTTTCCAAAATTTTTTTTTCGCGGAAATTTTTTTTCAAAATTTTTATTTTTTTTTTTTTAAAGTAGTTTCATTTTAAATAAAGTTGTTTGCAATAATCTTTTTGAAATTGTGGAGGGTATCACTACATTCGGCAAGGCCGAATTTACCTTTTTTACTTGTTTTTTTTGTAATCAATTGTTTTGGCGTAAATGTTTGTTAGAAAATTAAGTTTTCATTTCCAAAATATTTTAAACACTTTTGAGAATGTTCCTGCCTTCACACATGTGTACATTGTACAACGCATATCACATGCGTATTTATCACAGTGGTTGTATGAAAGAAGAAACATTAAAAAGTGTTACCAACATTCATCTCAAATAACTCTCTGTACGTTCGTTTGTCATTTTCCATGATTTCAGTCAATTTGTTGTGTGTTCTATGTTAAACATGCATGTAATCGCTTTAAGGCATTGTTAAATGTCATCCGTCCTCCTTAAAAAACAACAGAATACCAAATTGAAGATTATGATGTTGTTTGGCTGTTGTATGCAGAGTTGCTCATGGAGACGACATGGTTTGAGGATTTTGATGGGTAGTACTCGTAAGTAAATAAGTAATATGCGTATGCTAATATAATCAGGAAAGATGAAATCTACAAAAAAAAACTGTTGAGTGTTGATGTTTGATATTATTATTTGAAAATTTATTTAAGTTTCAAGTGTTATAAGAAGTTTATGTTTGTGTTTTTTTAAGTTAATTTTTTAAGGAAATTATGATAAAATGATATAGAATATAGAATTTGATTTTAAATGTAAATATTTTGAAAGAAGTCAAGAGGATTTTGAAAAGTTAAACTGTACATAGTTGTATTTAAAATTATATGATGTTATTGGGGTAATATGGAGAGATGTTTAAAAGGAGCCTTAGAGACGAACTAATAATAAGTAGATGTTTCCATGGAACATTTCTTGGACTTATTGTTAGAAACGGTTAAGAGCTAATAACATTTTCCCTAAGTAGTTTAAAGATAAGAGGTTGTAAGAAAGATAAGAGGTTGTAAGAAAGATCTTTGTCTTTAGAAAAGTGGCTCTGATTTTCTTAAGGTGATACTTTTACACAAGAATAATTCCAAGCTAGGTTATTATTCCGCCACATTTGTAATAATCGCCGTCGAATTGATCGTCGTAAAAAAGTTTTGAATACGCACTCACTTACAACCGAAAAAATTCCTTCCTCATTTTTGAGGTTGTCGCAAACGGTCATTCGGTTATTACAACTTCGTTTTGGATGTCACAAAGTCATTGCGATTGTCATAACCATAATGTTTTTTTCGGTTACGGAAACCATGTGAGTGCGTGGTTATTGTCTTATCGATCTAATTTCTCCAAAACAACAACCAAATAAAAGCGATAGTTATATTTACTGAAGGTTAGATGGCCATTAATGGACTAGGATTGTTAGCTACTTTTACTTAGAAGATTTTTTTAGTAGAGTTAGTGAATAGGTTAGGATCGCGGTATCTGATTGACACCTCGCTTAGACCTCTTGGTCCATAGCGATGCTACAAAACTTTTTTCGGTAGCGGTAAACACGAACATCCTAAGATCCATTCGCGTTATATAAATAATCCTTTAAATTCATAGGAGAAACATAGGGTAACATTATTGTTTTATTAATACGTTGAAATTCAGAGGAGTCGATGATTGCTCTAAAGCGTCGTAGACTGGTACTGGGGCTGCTAGTCTGGCTGATTTGATTACCAAGGGGTAAGGCATTGGTTATATAATGGTTACACGATTCCAAACGTGTACTTCTGACACCCTCCTCTCTAATCCACCGACTTGTCGCCACTGCTTAATTGATTCCCAGTTTCCCATTAAGCTGTATAATGGGTATTTTTACTATCCTCAACCTGTGGGGGACGCCTCCACAGCTGTGCTTCCCTATAGGATTTTGCATTTTATCTTCATGTACATAAAACTGAATATAAAATGTAACATCCCAGGAACGGGATCCATTTGCGTTATATCCTTAAAAGTAGGTACCGAAATTTATCCAACCGGTTAATAAGACAACGACATTTCTTTCTCTTAAGTTATAGTAGATATTTAGTTTTCCCTTGGTCATAAGTTGGCCGCATGTTGTTAGTTCTCTCCAATTCCTGTTTGCCTTTGATGTTATTTCGTTTAAGTTTATAATGTAGAAACGGTGGTAAAACTGACACCATGGTACCTATACCATCAGCTCCAAGTTTAATGAGTTCGTTTGCCTTTTGATTTCCCTGTATTCCGTTGTGTCCTGGTACCAATAATAAATTAACCTCGCTGTATAGAAACAATATCTGCAAGTTCTCGTAACTGTAGTTAGTGTTGGTATAAAAAAAAGGACCAGAGCAGAGATTCTATCAAGAAGAATTTTGGAATATTACAGTGTATACCAGGAAGTACAGAAAATAAAGGAGAATGTGGTCTTGTTAAGATTTCATGTTTCGTCTAATAGCATTGTAAGCATATAAATCGATGTTCCTGAGAACCTCAACTGCCCTTAACTATCGCACATCTTTAAAGGAGATAGCCAAGGGTTTAATATTCAACTCGTTTGAAGTCGATGGCACAGGAACCTTTCAGTAAATTACAGACTCTTATGAATATGGAATGTGTTAGTATTCTGAGAAGACAAACGAAACATTGTCTTTATTAAGATATAAATTTATAGTATTCGTACTTAAACGACTTCCACTACTCCTATGATAAACTGAAAGGTATTTTTGCAGGAGTTGATGAGAAATGAAAGAGGATTCAGTACAGGATCTGTTATGTGAACATTCGATAGCCTGGACTGTCTTAAGGCTGTCACTTTGATTACTGTTGTGAAATATATGTAATCTTAAGATGTTACTCTTATGGGAAAATAAGTGAAAAAGTCAAGTAATCGCAATGGTTCACATGATCTTTAAGTAAACTCGCCAAACTTTTGACCCACCCAACCTTTCTGACCAAGTCTCAATCAGAAGCGCCCACAATAGGGTTGGGCGATTTGAACATCTTAATGGGCGCTTCGCGTTTCTGACTCTTGGGATTGTACTGAGCAAAAAAGTCCACTAGACCATACGTCTAAGTATTGGAACGCTCCTTCAGGCAGTTTTGGCCTTGTGAAAGTGCAAAAGTGAAAAAATTTGTGGTGCGAAACAACGAAATTTTTTGTACAATGTACGAACGTTTTCGTACATACAAGGCACGAATTTTCGGTGTGCTTACGACCTTCAACTTTGAAGGGGCTGATAACTGGTCACTGTGTAATAGTTAGACAATCTGAAAGTTAGAGGTTCTTTGCCTATAACTTTTGTCGAAGCAGTACAGTGCAGATCATTTGTTTGGTTTTCATAGGCTTTACAAAATGGTCCTCAAAGTCTAAGAATACCAGAGCAAAGCGATGAGGAGTAGACTTCTGTGTCAAAGTTCCTCTACGATATATAAGTTGAAGTAGTGTCTCTTCTGACCTTAGAGTCTTTGCGTGCTGTCGTTAGCAGAAATGCAATAAGCTTAATTTGGGTAAGTAAGATCTAAGGTGCTGATGTCATTACACGTAAACTCTGAGGTCTGTTGCGACAGCACAGGATGTTTCACGAGTTACTACAAGCACCAACCGTTAAACAAACTTGAGCTTCTTATGCAACTCCTTAAATATTGTATTTTACCTTCCAATTAATCAGAGGGATCATGGAGCTGCATAGATTAAGTCTCTGTAAAGATAGACAAAGACAGATCAAGTTTCTATTGTTTCTAAATTCCCTTCAGCCAAACATTGTCGGCAGAAGTTTATTGACGGCACCAGGTCTACGTGTTTCCCTAAAAGAGAGTGTCGCACTACAATCACCATCGAAATTTCTCCCTTTAAGAGTTAATCGAAATTTCTCCCTTTAAGAGTTAATAATAGATAACTGTCCTTTAAGGTAAATCTTCTAGACACATACAAGCTTCTCTCAAGACACTCCGAATCCTACTTGATCGTGTATCTACTATTCGTTAGAGTAAATGGCTTCCTGAAATGCCACCCCCATCACTAATTCACAGCACCTTTATCCAATCAGCGTGTTGCCCTAAACGACGGTGCCATACTGCATTCACCATCTTAATTTCTTCTCTTGGGGGTTAAAGTAGAGCGCATTTGATCCAGTTATCCATCATTTATAAATGCCGTGGAAGGAATACTGCCTACTTGATATGCCGAATGGTTGAAGTGGTTTTCCGAAGCATCCGTTGGTCCTGTGCAACAAGCCCCAGTGATACACGTCGAAGTCTTGTGCCTTCGTTTTAAAGAATATTAAGTTTTTGATTGAAAGCACCACTACTTTATAAATCTAGCGAACGACTATGGAACTATAGACACATAGACTGCAAGGTCCGTTGTGACTATGACCACTACAAGATACATTTTCATGGTTTTCAAAACGGCATATATCGCTGATTTGATGCAGCCTCTTGAGGACTCACAACCACTCTAACCTAACAAAATACTTTTTCCATTAGAGTAGTAGATTTCAGGCCTGTCCAGAGAAATAGGATGAAAAGCTGAAATAATCTTTCTTGTATACACGACAAGTTGGCCTAGCTGGCAACGTCCTCTAGCCATCCTCAGTGACGGATCGATGACATGTCAGAGTCTCTGCTGACATCCACAAGACATCTCTATGCAGCGACGTATCCAGGAATTTATTTTTAACTACAACCTTAACCTCCCCCCCCCCACTATTTCGTCTTTATTTATATAAAAAATATCTTGGAATGTCAGATTTGTTTTATAATATCTCGAAATCTTTGTACAGGAAAAATTTTTGAATCTAAAAATTTTCTTGTAAAAAAATAAAAATTTTTTATGAAAATAATGTCTGACAAATTCTCAGATATTAATGTTTCTATAGAAAAAACTTTTCAGAATCTGAGAATTTTAATAAAAAAATAATATCTCAGATTTTAATACAGAAAATATATCTTACAATGGAAGTATCTCAACCCTTATGAACCGATTTACATGAAACTTAAAATATACATATATGAGGGTTTCTTCGTCAACCGGGCCACTCTTCTCCCAAAAATTGGAATGGGTTTGAAATTTTTTTAAAAAATTCGAAATTACTTAAAAATATTTTGGTTTTGAGTACCAAATCCGGTTTTGAATTTGAATATGGCGGATCCAATATGGCGCCCAACTTTTTAAAAATATTACAGATTTGCTTAAAATTCTTCATGCATGGGTTCTTGGAGTTGCTTAAGAAGAATTTGCAGTTGGAGTTTGAAAATTAAAAATGTCGGATCCAACATGGCGATATTTTTTTTTTAATAATAGGTTCACTCAAAACTCTTTACGCACTGGTTTGTTGGGTTGCTAAATTAGAATCTGTCATTCCAAAATCTAACTTCAGATTCTTATTTGTCGCCATGTTGGATCCGACATTTTGAATTTTAAAATTCCAACTTCAGATTCTTCGTAAGCGACCACAAAAACCTGTGTTTAAAGAGTTGACGACGAAAACCCCATAAAAAACAAAATTCTAAGGTTGTGGTGTCTCGGCTCATCGGACACATCGGGAATTTTTTGGTAAAAAATGGTGATTTTTTTTTTATTTTTCTGCCATTTCTTACTAAGAAACTATATGATGTTTTCATATGAGAATAAATGTTTCTTAATGCATATCCAACAGGGGCACAACCTTGTAAAAATTTGGCTTCGTTAAAAATTTTTTTTTCATTAAAATGTGTAAATTTAAAATCGTCTTTTAAGTTTCAGGGAAATCGGTTCATAAGGGTTGAGATACTTCCCTTATCTTGTTGTTTGATAATTGTTTTGTAGAAATTAATTTTCATGATCCTGAAGCATAATTTTTTTTAGATAAAACTAATATTATGTGTTTTTTTATCATATTTTACTGATTTTTAGGTATAAAAGACTTTTAAAAACGAAATTATTTCAAACTCTAGTTTTTATAAAAAAAAAAAATCTTTTAAAATCAAAATATTTAGAAACTTGTGAATTTTTTTTTGTATAATGCATTTTTGTGTATAAAATTTTAAAAGTTTTCAAATCGAAAAGGGGGGGGCACGTGCCCCCTGTGCCCACCCCCTGTATACGTCCATGTCTCTATGAACTGAGTTGAGAACAGTTTCATATAGATTTTCAAAATGTCCTCACTGAAAGTCAGCAGTGGTCAGGGCATGCTGACTTTTTAAGGACATGCCACCTAAGACTTCTTTGGGGAAATTTCTGATGTAGGCAGCGTTGGCAGGTCCTTTTTTCGTTGTCCCCAAAAATAAAACAAAATATCCCCAAAAATCCCCAAACCATTAAAAAATACGTTTTTTTATCACACAAACAATTTTTGTTCTTCATTTAAAAAAACAAAATTTGTGGATAGTAAGTTTTTAATTTTATTTTATAAACTTTGGAATTAAAAAATTCCCAAAAATCCCCAAACGCGTTTTAACAATCTTAATATACACTGTCAGCCGAAAAATGTACGTTTTACTAAATGCGCTTCGTAATCTTGTACTAAAGAGTTATTTTGACAAAAAGTTTTGTTAAAATCGTTGATTACATTAAATTTAGCTTGTTGTATTAAATAAAAACAATTATGAATATCCCCAAAAAATCCCCAAAATAATTGTTTAAATCCCCATAAAAATCCCCAATCCCCAAATGAGATTTCTTGTCCTTTCTGCTCCAGTGAAATCCCCAAGTCTGGTAGCCCTGGATGTAGGTCATGCGAAAATACAAAAAATGTTCGTATTTCCTTTTGTTTTTATTTTTATCCATTTTCCTTTATATTTTATATCCATTTTTCTTTATATGCTCATATTAAGAAAAAACTTTTCGCACTTTTAAGTCCTAACTGGATTTGAGCCTGGAACCTCCAGTTTATAATAATCCCACACCAAACTACTTGTTCCAAACTTTATTTTGAAATTTGTTTGTCTATTCATTACTTTTATACTACTTGCTAGATTTTGATTTTATTTTGAATAAATCGATAATATTGCCATCTTTTTCTTGGAAATTGAAGAGTTGCCCAGATTTAAAATTCTAATTTAATATACTGCTATTCTGAAGACATTTCTTTTTCGACGTCTTAGAGGTGTTGTCCACACTCTTAAAACAAATATTCAGTGCTGACAATGTTAGGACATGTCATCAAGGATTACCTATGATTTGTCAGAACCTGAAGACAATTCCTCAAAGAATCACTGTGAAAATTTCCTCAGTGACACATTTTCCAACTGGGAGGGATCCAATCCCTATTGAAAATTAATGATTTCATCTGGATTTGAGGACTTGGTTAGAACATTTTAAAACATATACATTGTTACCGAAGAATTCTAAGAAGTTTATGCTTTGGGACATTCCAAAGCTTGAAACGACGACAATGAATTTCTTAAAAATGCGTGTATTGATTATTGGAATTAGACAGCACCCCAGGAACGCTCTTGAATTCAGAGACTAAGTTTTTTTCCAGGAACTGCGTAGGTAATCTGAACTCCTTAATTCCTCCGCAAATGGTTTGTGCTATTCGACGAGTGAGTAAGAAGTGGATACTTAATTTTTCATTATCAAGTGTTTTATGCTCATTATCAAGTGTTTTATGCTCAGATACTTGATTTGTTGAGATCTGTGTTATTCAATTGGAATTTGATCATTAAATATTGATCGTTTGGATATTGAAATCCAAAAGTTTAAAAGATTTTCAGAAGCTCCAACATAAAGGTTTTACCACAGTTTAGCCAGCTGTTTCTACATTTTGAAGAATTCTTTAAGATTTCAAAGTCTAAAATAATTTTTTTACCAAAACTTATAAACTAGCCCTCGTATTTTTTCATTTAAATATCCAAAGTGTTTTAAATTGTTATTTAACCCTAAATGATGTATGATTAAATGAATTTTTAATAATGTTTAAATACAAAATTTTGATTTAAATTAAGAAAACGACTTTGTTAAATTTGCCATACAACAGTTATTGTGTATTGTAACAAACTTAACCTCAACAAAAAAAAATCAATATTTACAGACAACACGAGAGGGTACAGAAGAATGGGGGTATATTTTTTTTTGTTCCAAAAATAAAAAAAAAAAGTACAAATAATAAAATCTGATATAATAAAAGACAAACATCTTTTGTATAAATGAAATATAAAGTAAAAATATGTACATTTTGTACACAATGACACCCAATCGACCGGTCGACCGACCGACTACGCAGAAACAACCGAAAAATAATAAAATAAGTGACTAAAGCTATTTTTGGAATACGGCTGATGTTATTTTCATTTGTTTGGTTTTGGCTGTTATAGTGGAAATTTCTCAATCACAGTGTGGCGGTATCGAGAAAAAGGTAACAACACAAGAGGGTTGGTTGTTATCGTTTTATTTTTTTTGAATATTTATATATTTTTTTTATTATTATTTTGTTTCTTCTTATACGAGCATACTTTGTAGATGAGATGATGAATAATTTTTTTTGGGATTTTTTTTTTGTATACATACTTATTTATGTTGTAGTCGGTAGCGGGATATGTTTGTATGTATAATTCACTCGTACATACTTAAGTTGTTGGGTTTTTTTTTATTCACTGTTGATGTTCAAACAAAATATCTTCCGGTTTCCGGATGAAGCAAAGTAAGAAAATATAATGAAATGAATGAATAAAGAAAAAAACATATAATAATTACACTCATAAGAAAAATTGTGACGAAATAAATATAAAAAAAATTAAAAATGTCTCAGAATCTGAGAATTTTTCTATACCAAAAATTCCTCAGAATCTAAGAATTTTTCTATACCAAAATTTCCTCAGAATCTGATTTTCTAAAAGAAAAAATGTATCAGAATATGATTTTTCTATAGGAAAAATCTCTTAGAATCTAAGAATTTTTCTGTATGAAAAATATTTCAAAATTTCTGTTTAGAATCGCAGTTATAAACTGCGTCACCTTAAATTAAAAAAAATTCTGTGGCTCAAACTCTTAAAACTTCTTTGCTTTCGCAAATTTTTCCACAGATTTGACACAATTTTTTTTTTGAGTGTACTAACGTATGCAATAAACGTACCTTCGTACATATAAGACGTTTTATACAAAATGTCCTTCAGAAGAAAAAATGAGGGAGGGGTATACCAAAAATTTCAGAATTTCTGCACAGAAAAAAAATATGAAGGAAACAAATTTGAGTAATCACTTGTTTAAATTTACAAACAATAATTGAGTAATTTTTTAATTGACGCAATTAAAAATTTAGTTAAAAATTTTAAAAACAATTTAAGTAAACAATTTAATAAAAATTTAATAGTTTTTTAATATTTTTGTAAAATCTCATAGTTTTTTTAATTCTCGTTTAGTTTATAGTTTTTTGTATATCGTGAACCTATATTCAAAATATGCCAACTCAAATTTGACGGAAATGAGTTTCCGATGGCAAATAGCTCCCCTATGTAATACCTATCTGCCATAAAAATTTCAGAGCAAAAAAATAATTTGTTGTCGTTTTACATCCATTTTTGTTATTCTGCTAACTCAAAGTACATTTTTTTTGGTGGAAATAAATGCCAACCCCCATTGTAAATTTCCAAAAATTTTTCAAAAAATTTTTAAAAAAAGTTAGACCACATATCTTATTGCATTTGCCATGCTTAACACGAATCTGGTAAAGATTTTGATATCTAATGACTGGTTCTCGAGATATTTCCATTTTGAAAATATCGGTAAATAGTGTTTGCAAAAACAAAAATTGCTTATATTTATGTAACTTTCAAACTATTTATCAGATTGAAACATTATGAATGGGGCAAATAAAGTTAATGATATAAGCTTTTGAAATATCTAGTTTGGAGTGACCCTATTGCAATACAGCGTGAGTTACAGAGTGCCAAAGTTGACCACCCTGAGATTAAAAGGCTTTCGGAGCTAGTAACTTTTAAAAATATGCAAAGATTTTTAATTTTTTGTTCAGTTTTTGCAATTACCGTACTAAGGATAACAAAAACCAAAAAAAAAAAATTTTTAAATTTTTCCAAAAAAAATTTATTTTTATTTTCCGACAAAATATGCCAACTCTAAAAAAATATTTGTTTTTTGATATAGTAATAAATGCCATCTCTGAAAAATACGCAAACAAGTGCAAAATATGCAAATTTTTGGATAGGTAAAAATTGTTTAGAATATTTAAACCATGTTATGGAAGGTACATTGTTAATTTTTACAATAATTAGCGAAATAACTAGTTTTTTAGCTCTCATGAACAGTAGCTTTTTCGAGTTGGCATTTATTGAATATAGTTCGACGATATGTATATGAAAGTTTGTCGTCTTCATAAAATTTTCTTATGTTTTTAAGACATAAATATTAGAGTTCGTTTCGTGACTATGTCACTTCATCTGTTTATCGGATATCATCAATTTTTTAAAGGATTTAGGGGACCTTAAAAGAATGCCGGTATTTTTTTGGAAAAATTTTCACTCCTTGGGGTGGTTCAAAGCATCTGAAAACGCGGATTTTGAGCTGATTTTTTTGTAGAGAAAAAACGGCTGAATATATTGCAAATCTGATTGCACCAGTCGATTCTACACCAAAAATTAAAATAATACCAGTTTTTTTAACTCTTAAAAAAAGTTCCACTAACCCACAACAGGGGGCGTAAAAATCGATTTTTTTTAAAAAAAATTTAAATTATTTTTTTAATCATGCACGATGAAGAGGCAGTAAGAAATTTGGTACCAAAAGCACCTTTCTATCACAACCCATTAAAAAGTTATAAGGCTTCAAAGTTTTTTTTTTCTAATGGCAAAATTATAAAACACTGACCGAAATTTGACAATTTTTTTGGATGGGTCCGCGGTCTAGATACACGTTTTCGATTTTCATTTCAATGCTGATTCCAAATCTGGTTTCCAAAATGTTCCGTAACGTCAGGTTTTTGAGATAATTGAGGTCAAAGTTCACAAAAAACGCATTTTTTGTGCATTATTAAGAGCATTTTTTTGTGATGTTTTAGGATGATATTCTGGGATCATAAAACTCGTTTTCGATTAACCTTTCGATGCTGATTCTGAATCTAGATTTCAAAATTTTCTATCACGTCATGTTTTCGAGAAAATTGAGGTCAAAGTTCTCAAAAAACGTGTTTTTGTCCATTTTTGAAAATTGATAACTTTTTAACGGGTTGTGATAGAACGGAAAATTTGGTACCATTTTGTCAAGCTGAAAATGCCCTCTAATTGTGCGTATTTAAAAAATTAATTTAAAAAGAAAATGGAAAACCTTATATTTCCGCCCTCTGTGGTGGGTTTTTGGAACTTTTTTTAGAGTTCGAAAAATGACCATTGTATTATTTTTTGCTGTAGAATCGACTGATGAAATCAGATTTGCGATATATTCAGCCGTTTTAGCTCTGCTGAAAAATCAGCTCAAAATTCGCGTTTTCAGATGCGTTGAACCACCCCAAGGAGCTAATTTTTTTCCAAAACAATACCGCCATTCTTTTTAGTTCCCCTAATTTCTTCAAAAAAATGCTGATATCCGTAGATAAAATTTTCAAAATTAACTCTAATAAATATGTTTAGTAAAGTTTGAAAAAAAAAACATTTTTTGTTACTTTTTGTAAAAAAATTAAAACATTTTTAAACTTGCAATGAAAAAGAGTTTATTCTGGTTCGAGGCCTTTTCATGTTTCCCATTATGAATTAACATAACAAGTACTTATGATAACTCTACTTTCTTTATTGGGATATTCTCCCATTAAATACTCATAGAGTTTCTTGCTTTCAAAAATTTTGGTAATTTTCAGGAATGAATTGACGATCGTTGCACAATTAAAATGTCGAATAAATAACTAATTTTTATTATTTAATAAAAATTAAAACACACTCATTTTTAAACTTTTTAAAAAAAATAAATAGATACATTTTGAGTAAATTTTTAATTGTGTCAATTAAAAACTTACTCAATTTTTTTTCAAACATTTAATAAATTTTTATTAAGAATTTACTCAATACTATTAAATCGTTTACTGGTGCAAAATTGAGTAATTTTTTACTCAATAGTATTAAAAGTTTTCTCAAATATTTTTTTTTTATTTTTTTCTGTGTGCACTTAAAATAACAAATTGAAGCGTTAAAATTCGAAGATTTTATTCGAAACTTAAAAATTCTATTTGAAATTAGGAAACTCTATTCGAAATTCAAAAAAAAATTATGTTAAATAAACAGGTAAGAAAGTTAATTCCGGCCTTTTTACCCTACTATTAAAATTGAAATTTTAAAAAGTTGCTTTTTTCAGAATGTTTTTTTCTGCAAGAGGATCTTATATTTAAAATTTCAAAATTCTAGCACCATTATATCAGGAGTTAGGAAAAGTACCAAAATATAATTTTTTAACTCTCAGAACTGGAATTTTCCAAAAAAAGTTTAAGAATGTTTTTTGTTGCTAGAATATCCCACATTCCGAACTCCTAGTTTCTATAACCATTATTTTAGCAAAAATAAAAAGCACAAAATTTCCAGTTTTCAGGACCATCATTTTGTACAATTTTTTCCCCATTATCTAGAATCGAAATATATCTTAAGTTTTTGAGACAATTATTTCAAAAGATAAAAAATTTCGAGGGTACATTTTTAAACCCTTTTTGGGCCTTTAAATCAAAATGTTTCAAGTTTTGGTCTTTTCAAAATTATTTTTTTACTCAAAGGTTATTCATTTCAAATTTCACGTTTCTAGGACCATTATTTCAGGATGTAGACAAAGTACCAAACAACTTTTTACCCATTTTTTGCCCCGTTAGAATCGGAATTTTCAAGATTCTAAAGATCCTACATTCCAAACTTAAAGTTTCTAGGACCACTATTTCAGGAAATATAAAAATTTTTGAGAGTGAGTTAAACTTTTGCGCGAGTGATTTATTTTAATTAAAAATTTGTTAGTTTTTTTTTTTCATTTCTTGGAAAAAAAAATATTTTTAGCAATGTCTTTTTTTTGGAAAAAAGTTTTATAGCGTGGGAAGAGGTTACGTGACTGAAGCGTGATTGGAGCTATATCTTTTTACTCATGTGAGTAGTGAGTGTTTGATGTGTCATTCGAGCAGAATCCACTAACGAATTTAAACATTTTTTTAGAAAACCTGTTTACAACTTTAGGCCTGTTCTCCTTATATGGAGTTCACACTACCGACTTTAAACATCTCATGAGTGTTTAAGCGCTAAACGATCAAAATTTGACTTGTTTGGTTGTTCAGCTAAACATTTGGTACATTTGGTTGTTCAGCTAAACAATCAAATTCGACTTGTTTCCCTGTTGAACATTTCGCTAAACATTTCAAAGGCAGGGTTCGGTATATTTCCTTTTAATTTTTCTTTATTCTATGCCAAAAAAAAGACTTCATAGCAACCAGCTTCTGTATCGGTCCGCCATTTTCGTAGCAAAACATTGGAAAATTGAGAAATTATAAATATTTAAAAAACTAATAAAAACACTGAAAAATCAGAAAAAGGTGTGTGTTTTATTTATAATTATATTGGAAAAGCTGCACTAAAAGTGAATTTTGCCTTCCATCGATGTATAAATATGCAAACAGCATCGGACAGGTCCGGTACAAAAAACAGAAAAATCTTCCTATTTACTTGGGAAGAGTCAATAAAAAGGTGTTCCGTGTAGTGGTGTTATGTTAATGTTATCAAAAAATTATAGGTATATCTTGTCTTCCGCCAAAGTTTAAAAGTTTTTTAGAAATATTTTTGCAATTTTTTTCAGAATTAGGTTATGTGCGTTTATTTACAAACGTTAAACACTCAGCGTTAAACGAGCAAAATGTAGTGTGAACGATTTTGTTTACTTTTTTAAACAAGTGGCTTAAACGAGTACAAATTCTCTAGTGTGAACTCCGTATTCCCAGCAAAAACTTGGTAATGACACATCATTACCATTCGAATTACTTAGTAATGACAGAAAATTACCTTTAGCATTATTTTAAAATGTAAAATAAGGACTTATTAATAATGACTTACATAAGTCATTACAATAAAATAAAAAAATTTCAGAACTAGATTTTCACTTTTTGACTCCTGTACATTATTTTGATTAAAAATAAAATAAATTTGAATATTTTTTATTTTTTAAAAATTTTTTTCATTACCTATAAGTACATACGTAATTAGTTATTAATACTGTTTTGATAATCATTACATTTGGCACATTTGCTTGTAAATGTAATGGGAAAGGTAATTCGAATCAGAAGTAGTTATAACTTTTGAATTTCCCATTACACATTTCATTACTTGGTAATGCAAGTTTTTGCTGGGTTACAGCTAAAAATGGTTTTGAAGAATTTTTCTTAGCAATCTCTTAATTCTATTATAGTATGTATACTGACAGATTAGCATGGAGGTTAGATATGTCAAAAGCCCATTCGTCGAACCGCCATTAGTTCGATTTCGATTTTGCTCGATTTAGATTCGATTTCGATTTTGCAAACAATTTCGATTTTGCTTCCACAAGAAGGAAATTTTGTCGGACTTTTTTGTTTTGTGTTCCTCAAAATTTATATTTTACACAAATTATTACAAAAAAATTTAAAAATAATAAAAAAAATATTAATTTCTCAAAAAAAAAAAATATTAATAAAATTAAAAAAAATCGGGATCCCGAAAATCCCGGTATTGAAAATCAGAAATGTCGAGATTCGGGATTTCCCTTATCCCGAAAATTCTGGGATTTCGGTATAAGGGGAATTTTTAGTCAGTCAGTCAGTCATCAGTCAGTCATCAGTCAGTCATCTGTCAGTCATCAGTCAGTCATCAGTCAGTCATCAGTCAGTCATCAGTCAGTCATCAGTCAGTCATCAGTCAGTCATCAGTCAGTCATCAGTCAGTCATCAGTCAGTCATCAGTCAGTTTAATATTGGGATATTGGGTATCAGATTAAAGGTTTTTAAAATACCTATCTCGTGGTGATAACAATGTGCCAAAAAAGATAACATTCTTCGACTTATTCAGAAAAATTTCCTAAAATTTTGGTATTTTACTGAATATGACGAAAAGTTGTGCGTGTTTGGACACGTTCTTTGCACACAAATACAGGTTTTCCAAAGACCTTTCATTTGGTATGTAACATGATTAGGGTTATTTGCAAAGAACTGAACTCACTTTCACCCTCTAAATATGAATTTGGGCTGCTAAAAAAAATATGTTTCCGTTTATTTTTCCTGCTCTATAAAATAAAACAACAGGAAGACCTTCCCTGTCAGTCTTTTATCAGTCAGTCATCAGTCTGACATCACTCTGTCATAACTTAGTCATCACTCAATCATCCGTCAGTAATAAGTCAGATATCACTCAGTTATCACTCACAAGGGAAGTCTCCCTAGTGTCACCCGCGGATCTTTATGGAATTGGTTTTATTTTGTAGAGCAGAAAAAATAAAGGGACTCGTATTTTTTATTTAGCGGCCCAAATTCATATTTAGGGGTAAAAAGGAGGGGGGAAGACAAGGCCATTTTTCAGTTTTTTTCGTTTATCTCCTATACTATGCAAATAAACCTAGTCATGTTGCATACCAAAAGAAAGGTCTTTGGAAAACCTATCTACGTGTGCTAAGAACGTGTCCAAACATGCACAACTTTTCGTCATATTGAGTAAAATACTAAAATTTTAGGACATTTTTGTTAATAAGTCGAAAAATATTAACTTCTATGGCCCGTTGTTAACACCACAAGATAGGTATTTTTAATACCTTTAATCTGATACCACACATGCCTATATTAATTTTGTTTAAATGGGCTTAAATCGTGAAAAACTGAAAAGGGGCAATTTCCCCCCATACAAATCGACCCCTCTAAAAAATGAATTTGGGCCGCTAAAAAAAATACGTGTAGAATTAATTTTCATTCTTAACAACATATCCAAATTTCATGAAGATCGGAGGGTGACACCAGGGAGACTTCCCTTGTCAGTCATCACTCAATCAGTTATTAGTCAGTTAGCCATAATTCTGTCAGTCAGTTATTTAGTTGGTCAGTCAGACAGTTATTTAGTCAGTCAGTCAGTCAGTCAGTCAGTTAGTCATTACTCAGTCAGTGAGTATGGCGGTCAGTCAGTCATAAGTCAGTCATGGGGTCCCATACCGATATTTAAATGAAATAATACGAACGGAATGACAAGTTTTACATCGCCAACTTTATGTTACCTCTAATTATTCCGCAATTTAAATATGTTATAGAATACCGAAATTTAAGATGCACCTATTTTTTAAAACAAATTTTGAATGGACCTTCAAAAACCTTTCGATCTGTGTAAAATGTTCGTATAATTCCTTTGCGAAAAAATATCAAAAAATCGTAAAATTACAAAATTACCCCAAATATTCTGTCACGAATTTGGATTGAGTTTTAGTTGAAATCTTCTAATTCCAATTGTTTTTTCTTACGAATTCTTATTGATCTCTTAAGAATTTTATTCGATCTTTTATAAATTGTAGTTTAACTTGTAGGAATTTCAATTGATCTTTTCGAATTTTTGTTAAAATATTTAAATTTCAATTAATCTTTAACGAGTTTTGATTGATTTTTTATTGATCTTTTCCGAATTTCAATTGATAGTCAATGAATTTCAACTGATTTTTTATTCAATATTTAATAAGAATCGTCGAATTTAAATTGAACATTTTCGAATTTAAATGGAATTTTTGAAATTTTAATAAAGTTTAAAACTGCTTACATCAGGTGAGATCTGGTCAAGTCTTACGAAATATTCAATCGGTAAGATCTCATATCTGGTCACCATTTTCTGGATTTGTTATTGATCAGATCGTATCTCCAAAATGGGGCTAAATTTGAGATCCGAAAGATTAGATTAGATCAGATAAAATTATATTAAATTAGATATGAACATATAAGTGCAATTTAATACATTTCTTTGAATTTCATATAGAACCTTTTTGATTATATTTTTAAAATTTTGTACCTCCCAGCAAAACTTAGATTACCAAATAAGGTATAAAATAAGGTATAGGATCTCTTATACATTGCAGCATTGATGATTTTAACAGGCGATGAGACTCAAAGTAATGCATCCACATTATCACAAAGAATACCAGTAAGGTATAAAATAAGTCATAAATTTATAACGAAGAAGACGAGTAAGGTGTAAAATATATGATATTTTATAGGTTACGAGAAATGAAATAATATAGCATACCTAACCTGACCAACCATCCCGCTTTTGGCGGGATTATCCCGCTTTTTGATGTCTCATCCCGCCTTGAATTCCGATCCCGCTTTTTAAATAAAAGTCCCGCTTCATCCCGATTTATCCCGCTTTTTGACTTTTGGAATAGCAAAGTATGACAATTTTTAGGTTATTTTAATAATATTTTGAGAAATATATTTTTGAGCATATTAACTATTTCTTATCGTATAAAGAAAATTTTAAGAAAAATTTTGTTTACTCAAAAAAACTGTTCACAAGAGAACCCTACTAGACTGATTTAAATCAAAAATAAATTAAAATTAAATTTTTACATAAAATTTTTTCATTGTGATATTTCGAATATTCCGAAAAAAGCTTTCAATAAAAAAGTATTAAACTTAAATACATGTTTCCTAATTCTCAGATTCTTAGAATTTTTTTGTATACAAAAATCCTCAGATCCTTAAACATTTTTCACAAAAGAAAAATCTCAGATTTTAAAAAAATATCGGTTTCTAAAAAATTCTTCCTTGAAAAAAAATCTGATACCCTTTTCTAAAAATGAATACTTAAATTTTGTAGCCCCTTGAAAAAAATTGATTAGATCTGGTCTGATTTGTAAAAATCTAATGATGGCATTTGTATCTGATAAGATCTACCAGATACGAAATTTGTCTCCAATTTCGAACTCTGATCCGTAATTGAATCTGATCAGATCCTGAAATTGTGTAAAAACGTCGTATCAAAAAGACCTGATCAGATGAAATTATATTTTTTAGATCCAAACAGATTAAATCAGATCCAACCGATTTTTTCAAGGGGCATTTTTCGATAGCAAATCTTTGAGAAGGGGGAAAAAAGAAGGGAAATTTTAAAAGTTTCAATGTTTTCTAAGATAATTTCATATAGAAAAATTATTAGGTTCTAAGGCATTTTTCTAAAGAAAAATTTAAGACGCAACTTCAGAAGAAAAATTTACAGACTCAAAGACACACTTCCTTTATAAAATTTTTCAACATAAATATTTTCAGATTCTGTGAGATTTTTCATACAAAAAAACTTAGATTCTGACATAATGTTCTATAGAAAAATTCCAAAACATTTTTCTTATTGGAAAAAAATCATAAATTTTGAAAAACTGAAATATATTTCTTATAAAAAAACTATCAGATTCTGAAACGTTTTTCCTGTAGAAAAATTATCCGATTTTAGATTTTTTTTTTCCAGAAAAATTCTTGTCAGACTCTAAAATATTTTATTCTAAGGAAATTAACAGTTGCCAATGGATTTTTCTTTTAAAATATTCTTAAATTCTGAGTCAAATAAGTATCTAAATATTTTCTAAAGACAGTCTCGAGTTCTGAAACATTTTTTTATAAAAAATATATGAGATTTACTTTCTTTAGAAAATGATAAGAAAAGTTATCAGATTCAGTCTACGACTCTAATTTAATTTTAGTTTTTCATATGCAATTTTTTTGATTCTTAAATATTTTATCATCCCAAGGTTGGTAAAAAAATTCCTTAGACTAGAGACTATGTTTGCTGACGTAATCAAAATAAAATTTTTGTAGTCAAAGTTCTTACGGATTTTTTTACATAAAAAAATTACAATCCCATTAAAGTATTTCCAGAATTTTGTGCATTTTGGATGGCATTCGTGGGTTCGTTCAAGGCAAATTTCACTTATTAAAAAAAAATCCCGCTTTTTTTATCAAAATCCCGCTTTTTCAACCTTTCCATCCCGCTTTTCAGTCAAAAGCAGTTGGTCAGGTTAAGCATACCAGAAGATAATATATAAGGTGTTACGAGTAGTGAAAAAGTAATGTATTAAATTTACTCACGTGGTTGTAAGTGAGTGTAAGTAGATAAAATATGCTCGTGAGTGTGTGTCGTTAGAAATTTCCTGTCGTGAGCCCAACTCTAGTTTAAACTTATGCATTTTTTTATAAAATAATTATTTTTTATGTTATTGTAATGCATTATGCATCCAATTATAAATAATGCATTATTTCAAACTTTCAAATAATACATAATGTAACCAAATATAAGTTATTCATGATTTAATGTTTAGAAATAACAAATATGAAATACATTTTTTCCAATAATAATGCATTACGTAGCAAATTATTAGTAATGCATTATTTTTCACTTGAAAATAATACGTTGTGGAACAAATGTTTAGTAAGACATCATAAAATAATGCTACAAATAAGTTATATGCATTACATGGTAATGTGTTATATAATCACTACCCATTACCAAAGTTTTGCTGGGCTGCTTTACGTTTAAACTATTGCTATAAAATTTTTTATTCAAATCCTATCCGATTTCTCTGAAATCATATTGTCCTGTCTAATGTGAAATCCTTCATATTTTTTGCTTATATGTTACGCATGTAAACAGGAGACGCATTTGTAATCCAAACATACATATTCATGAATATATTTTTTTTATATAATTTTTTTTTATATATTATTTTTATGTATTTATTTTTTGTTGTAGGTATTGTTTATGTGACGCAGTGAGACTTATAGAATTTTTATATGATTTTATTGTTGGTTTCTGTGTGATTTGAGTATTGTGTTGCTTCCGTTGTTGTAGCATATAGAAAATAATATTTTAATGCGGTAAATACTGTGACGTTTCAAAGTAAAATGTACAAAAAAAATCCTTTAGATTGAACCGAAATAATAACAACAATTCCCAAAAGAAATTTCTATTAAAAACAATTTACATACATAGAATAACATGGTATTGACACTAAACCAACATAATATCTCTTTTTTGAAGCATACAACTTAAACACCGCAAAATATTCCGTTATAATAGTAACTTGTTTACACTGACAAGTATTGGTCAAAAATTACATATATTAATTCCCTGGATCCAAGAGCAGGACTTTGAACTATTTTTGAGATACAAAAAGTTTCATTTGTTTAACAAAAATACAAAAAAAACTGAAAAATTCGTGTTTTAGAGGTTGGTTTAATTCTGTAAGAGGGACTTTCCCGCATTCGATTTAGCCCTGTTTCAGAACTTAGCCAGCCAATGACCACAAGACATATTTGTATCAAACCTCTGGATTTGCTTACATATCAAGTTTTCAGTACCATTATTTGTAAGAGAAGAAGAACAAATGTACACTTTTTTAACCCTTTTTTTAAAAAATAATAAAAAATACAAAAGAACACTTTTTATTTTTCTAAAATCCGAAATTTCAAAAGATACATTTGTTGGATATTTTTTCATTGAATGATTCTACATCCCATATTTAAAGTTTTTATAACCTTTATTATAGGAGATAGAAAAAGTACCAAAGTACAATTTTTTACACTTTTAACCAAAACCGAAATTTTAAAGATGAAAAATTGATTAAAATGTTTAATCACTGCAGGATTTAACATTTCAAGATTGTGTGGCCATAGTTTCTGGAGATAGAAAAAGTACTAAGGAATATATTTCCCTTTGTACCCCTTTGTAACGGAATTCCCAAAAAGTGCTCGTTTTGAAATGCGTTTTTTACTTTTTATTTTTTCACTGGATTCATTCAAAATTGTATGTTTTTAGAACTATTTTTTGAGGAGATGAAAATAGTATCATTATTTTAGGGAGAAAGAAACCAAAATATATTTTTAAAGCCTTTTTGTTTCTGAAGAATTAGAATTTTCAGCAAGTGTTTCTGTTGGAATATTTATTTTTGATAGGAGATCCTACATTCTAAATTCTTAAAATCGTAACTTTCAAAAAGCCCTTTCGGTCGAATGATTTTTTTTTGCGCTGGGGAATCATACATTCCAAACATCAAGGTCCTAGGACAACTATTTCAGAAAATATTAAAAGTACCAAAAACACTTTTTATTCTTCTAAAATTGGAATTTAAAAAAAAAGTACTTTTATTAGAATGTTTACTTGATTTTATGATCTTACATACCAAATTTAAAGTTTCAAGAACCCTTGTTTAAGGGGGTAGAAAAAGTACCAAAGTACAATTTTTTACACATTTAACCCTACTTTAGAAAAAATAATACTACTACTTTTTTTTAGAAAAAATAGTACTTTTTTTTAGCAAAAATAGTACTTTCTTAGAAAAAATAGTACTTTTTTAGAAAACATAGTACGTTTATATACAAAATATAAAAAATACTTTTTGAGAATAAGTAGTACTATTTTGGTAAAATAGTACTTTGTTAGGTGCCTTTAAAAAAAACGAACTTTTTTAGGAAAAAGTACTTATTCAGAAAAATTTTTATTTTTTTCCTAAAAAGTATTTTTTTTTAATAAGTACTTTTTTTAACAAAAAGTACTTTTTAGAAAAAAAGTACATTCCTACATTCAAAATTCTTAAAATCGTAACTTACAAAAAGCCCTGTCGGTCGAATGATTTTTTTTTGCGCTGGGGAATCATACATTTCAAACATCAAGGTCCTAGGACCACTATTTCAGAAAATATAAAAAGTACCAAAAACACTTTTTATTCTTCTAAAATTGGAATTAAAAAAAAAGTACTTTTATTAGAATGTTTACTTGATTTTATGATCTTACATACCAAATTTAAAGTTTCAAGAACCCTTGTTTAAGGGGGTAGAAAAAGTACCAAAGTACAATTTTTTATACATTTAACCCTACTTTAGAAAAAATAATACTACTACTTTTCTTTAGAAAAAATAGTACTTTTTTTTAGCAAAAATAGTACTTTCTTAGAAAAAATAGTACTTTTTTAGAAAACATAGTACGTTTATATACAAAATATAAAAAATACTTTTTGGGAATAAGTAGTACTATTTTGGTAAAATAGTACTTTTTTAGGTGCCTTTAAAAAAAACGAACTTTTGCAGGAAAAATTTTTATTTTTTTCCTAAAAAGTATTTTTTTTTTAATAAGTACTTTTTTTTAACAAAAAGTACTTTTTAGAAAAAAAATACTTTTTAGAAAAAAAAAATACTTTTTAGAAAATAAGTTTTTTTTTTAGAAAAATGGAATTTTTAGCAAAAAGAGATTTTTTGTTTAAAAAAGTACTTTTAAAAAAAGTAAAGTTTTTACTACTTTTTAGAATAAAATACTTTTTCTAAAAAAAGTACTTTTGTACAACCTTTTTTGTAAAAAAGGAGTAAAAATTTAATTTTTCTAAAAAGTAATTTTTTTCAAGAAATCCATTTGTTTTTTCTAAAAATTACTTTTTTGTCTTATTTAATTTCTAAAAAGTACTTTTTTCAAAAAAGTTATTTTTTTCTAAAAAAGTACTATATCTTCTTATATATTTTTTTTTAGGAAAAAAGTACTATTTTGTTTAAATAAGTACTTTTTTCCTTAAAAAGTACGTTTTTTTCTTAAGGGTGCTATAGTACTTTTCTAAAAAAAGTACTATTTCACCAAAAAAATCTACTTTTTCTTTCTAAAAAAGTACTTTTTTCTAAGAAAGTGCTATTTTTCTAAGAAAGTTCTATTTTTTCGAAGAAAGTATTATTTTTTCTAAGAAAGTACTATTTTTTTCAAAAAAAGTACAATTTAGTTTTTCTTAAAAAAGTGTTTAATTTTATAAGCCATTATTTTAAGATATCGAAATAGTACCAAAGTACAGATTTTAGCCCATTTTTGTACAGTTAGAATCGGAACTTTGGAACTTACTCTACCAATTTCAAGTTGCTATGACCATTTTTTCAGAAAATAAAAAAAGTACCAAAGTAACTTTTTACCCTTTTAGAATCGGAACTTTCCAAAACATGCTTTAAAAGCATAAAATTGTAAGAATGTATTTTTCGTTGGATGATTCTACACTCGAAGTATTTAGTTTCTAGAACCCAGATGGTAAAAGTACCAAAGTACAATAATTAAAAATTGTTCCCTAAAAAATTTTCAAAAGGTACTTTTTCCAAATTTTTTTCGCTGGAGGACCCTGCATTTCCGTACTAATATTTTAGAGAGAGAAAGTACCAAAGTATATTTTTTAGCTTTTTTGTTCCCTTAGAATTGTAATTTTCGAAAAGTGTTTTCTTTGGATTGTTTTTCTTTTGCTAGAAGATTTTTTCCGATAGATTTTTAGAACCCTAATCGAAATAGTACCAATAAAAATTTTTTTTCTTTTTTTACCGTCTTAGCATCAGAACTTTGGAAATTTCATTCCAAATTTAATATTTTTTCCGTAATAATTTAAAAAAAAGGTACCAAAGTAACTTTTAACCCATTGAGAACCGAAACATAACAAAAGATACTTTTGTAAAAATGTTTTTTTCGTTGGGTAATCCCACACTAAATTTTTTTAGTTTCTAGAACACTTATTTCATGAGATTAAAAAGTACCAAAGTAAAATTTTATTAAAATGTTTCTGCATATAAAACGGAAATAGAAAAAGTACCAAAATATAATTTTTACCGTTTTATCCCTTAGATACTACTTGCCAGTAGACGTATAACGTCTGAATTGGGAGCGTCCGTCATATCTCGATTTGTCAATAGGGGCACACCACAAGGAGGTGTTCTTTCGCCGCTTCTTTGGAACCTGGCACTGAATTCAATGCTACTATCTCTAGAAGCACGTGGTTGTCATGTTGTCGCATATGCTGACGATGTCGCGATAGCGGTAAAGGGGAAGCATCTGCAAACATTGCGGGACATTCTTCAGGGTTCTCTGAAAGATCTGTCTAAGTGGGCAAGAGACTGTGGTCTAGGAGTTAATCCTAGTAAAACAGAGCTTGTTTTGTTTACAAGGAAAAATAAGATTCCTGCTTTTGATCCTATTTCTCTGGACGGTACTGAAATCACCTTCTCAGATGGAGCCAAGTATCTTGGAGTATTTCTAGATAGGAAGCTGAATTTCAGGCGTAATATTGAGGAACGGGTGAGAAAAGCAACGATTGCTTTGTATTCCTGTAAAAGGGCCATTGGAAAACGATGGGGTTTTAGCCCTCAAGTCGTTCATTGGATTTATACAGCAGTGGTGCGTCCAATTTTGCTGTATGGAATCATTGTCTGGTGGCCTGCTTTAGAAACAAAAGCGAACTGTGTCTTTATCACGAAGGTACAGAGAATGGCGTCAATGTGCATCACTGGTGCTCTTCGTACTACACCTACGGCTGCATTAGAAATCCTCCTTCACCTGATACCCTTGGACATATTGGGTAGGCAGTATGCAGCTGCGTCGGCAATTCGACTTAATAGCACGCTGCAATGGAGGAGCAGCGATTGTGGCCATAGCGCTATCTTGAAAAAGATAACAATACCACAAAATGTGGATTGTGCTCCCTCTTTGAGCCTCTTTGAGCGCCACTTTACCACTATGTTACCATCCAGGGAGTCTTGGATGGGGGATACTCCGGGAAGTGGAGCTACCATAAATTTTTACACAGATGGATCGAGGCTGCACGAACAAGTGGGCTTTGGGGTCTATTCGGAAGAGCTTGGATTGAGCCTGGCTCGTAGATTGCCAGATCATTGCAGTGTTTACCAGGCAGAGATGCTGGCAATAAAGGAAGTGGCTGACTGGTTGAGCTGCAATGTCTTGTCTACAACCGCAGTCAACATCTATACTGACAGTCAAGCCGCGGTCAAGTCCCTGGATTCAATGTTTCTGAAAACAAGATCTGCCCTTAACTGCCGCACGTCTTTAAATGAGATGGCCAAGCAGTTTAACATACGACTCATATGGGTCCCAGGGCACAGAGACATTCCAGGGAATTGCAAAGCCGATGAGCTTGCAAGACTAGGAACTACCTTACAGGTTCCAACAGAATTGGAATGTGTTGGTATGCCTCTAGAAACTTGCAAGCAAAACCTACGGCTTTGTTCTGCGACGGAGACTAATCAAAGATGGGCAAATGGATGGACGTGTGAGACAACACGACTGATTTGGCCTTCTCTTAATCAGGGGCGCACAAGTGAGCTGATATCGCTTCCAAGAGGAGAGATTTCGACGGTGGTTTCTATAATTACCGGACACTGTCTTATAGGGAAGCACGCAGAGCGGTTAAATGTCCCGTCGAATGACTTTTGCCGAAGTTGCATGGATGAAGAGGAGTTGGAAACTATCGAACACTTTATTTGCCATTGCCCGGCACTTTCTGGTCAGCGACTTGCTTCACTGGGATCTAGGGAGCTGTACGATCTTTCTGATTTGTCGGATGTCAAAATTCAACATCTAAGGAGTTTCATAAGAAGCTCAAACTGGTTTAACGACAGGGACTAGTAGGGAAACCTATTACGATCCCGTGGTATCACAATGGACCTCAGAGTCTACGTGTGTTGACGTAAAACGTCAGCAGCCACTTACAACCTAACCTAACCTATCCCTTAGATTTAAAATTTTCCAAAAGTATTTTTTTTTTAAATGTTTTTATACCCTCCACTCTAGTGATAGAGGGTATATATAAGTTTGTCATTCCGTTTGTAACACATTGAAATATTGGTCTAGGACCCCATAAAGTATATATATTCATGATCCTTGATCGATTTTAAGTCGATCTAGCGATGTCCGTCCGTCCGTCTGTCTGTCTGTCCGTAGAAAACACGCTAACTTTTGAAAGACTTTACGGAGGCTCCTGAAGTTTGACATATATGTTCTTCATTTACCGGGTCAGGTTGGTATTGCAATCCAGCGAAATCGGTCCAGTGGTTCAAAAGTTATGAGCAAAATAGTAAATTTCGGGAAGGGTATTTTTCGAATTTACAAGATTAAAACCACTATAACTTTCGAAAGACAATTCTGAGGGGACTGAGGATTAGCATATATATTTGTTGTTCCCCAAGGCTAATTGGTTTTGAATTTCAGCAAAATCGGTTCAGTGGTTCAAAAGTTATAAGCAATGCACTGAATTTCAGATTTGTTTCACCTTAAACTGTTGAAAACTCGTTAAACAAGTTTTAATAGCATGGTGAAATACCAGTTTTGTAAAACTTGTTGTTGTTTGTTTCTTGTCGTGGGGTGCAGTTTAGTTGTTAGACAATTAAATATTTGTTATTGTTACTGTAACTGTATGTAACGGGAAAAAATCAAATAAAGTATGTGTATGATTGAATGTTAATTTGTTTTTGGTTTTTAAAGAAAAGGATGGAAAATATATATAAAAAGAGGAAAATATGTGAAATAGTTTTTTTTGTATTACATATATGTAGGTATTAAACAACAAAAATATTTTACAAAGTAATTTGTTACTCAAAGAATTTGTACACTAAAAAAAATTTACACTCAAAAAAAAATTTACACTCAAAAAAAAAATGTTACACTCAAAAAAAATTTACACATTATTATTTTTTTGAATGAAATGGCAGACTCAAAAAATGTTGACAGTCAAAAAAATTGTACACTCAAAAAAATTTGATTGATTAAAAGAAAGTTTGACTCAAAATAATATACATATTTCTAATAAAAAATTTGTAATGCAATTTTTTTTAATTTTTTTTAGAAAATTACTATTAGATAACATTGTGGAGGGTATTCATAGATTCGACCAAGTCGAATTAAATTTTTCTACTTGTTTTATACTAAAACATTATAAATTTCGAATTTTAAGTTTGTGGGACTTTTTTCGAGATCTTTAAAAGTACCAAAGTAAAATTTATAAACTTTTTACCCTCTTAACCCCGGAACATTCAAGAAGACTTTGTGAGAATGTTTTCTTCACCGGTGGATGATCATACATCCTCAATTTTCCTTGGACCAATATTTCAAAAAATATAAGAAGTACCAAAAGTACACTTTTAAACCATTTTTAAGTCATAAGCTTCAGTGGTATCAAACAACAATTCCATGACGATCATGTCAATTGAAAGTTATGTCAATGACCTAATTTTCCTTAAAATCTAAATATCATTACAAAGTTATAATCCCCGTGTACCACAGAGAGCGGTAGGATGTTAAGATCTTTAAAAACAAAAACTTAAGCAGTGTTTAAATTTAGGATATACAAACAACTAAAACTGTCACTGTATTTTCTTTTATGATTTCAAAACAACAACTTCAAAACAACTTTTCAGTATTTCAGTGTATTTATTGCTGATGTTTTATGTCTCATATACATTTATAAATATTCTGATGTTGTGCACGTGTCAATTGGAATTGATTGTTTCTTTAATGTATACAACAACTTAGTACGTAGTACAAGATACAAATATACATATTTTCCTCCCTCACAATCATCGGCACTCAGATTCATACTTTTTCTGGTAAATTCTATCGCTCTTAAACTCTGCTAACTACGAAGAAAAAAACAATATATGGAAAAAAATCCCAAATGTGTTTGATTTTATTTATGTTTGTTAAAGTCTTGTTTGTAAGTAAAATGATTTAATATAATTTAGTCTTTTTGAAAAAAAAAAAATACAGAAATTTATTTATACAAACATACGACATTCTACGTATTTTCCATACTGCAACCCAGCAAACAAACTGGCTCCAGTTCTTCTGGAAGTTATCAAACCTACAGCAAATGAAAGCAATTATAGAAAAAGTTATGAAAACTACGCTTATGCCTTCTTTTTCTACTCCAAAAGAAGTTAAAATTCAGCTGTTTAGTTCTTCTTCGAATCAATGTGAAAAAGTTTTATAATGTTACCAAGTTTGTTTAATTTTTATTAAAAAGTAATAAAAATTTGCTTTTTACTCGACCTTTTAATTGAGAAATGAAAAAGAGTTTATTCTAGTTCGAGGTCCTTTTGAATATTTTTTTTTTTTTTGGAATTTTTCCAATTTCAAATCAATTTCTAAAGTCAACCTGCTTTCGATTTATATTGTAATGCTGGTCAAATTTTAAAATCTTAGATTTTTCTTTCTGACTAATTGTAAGTTGAAATTATTGAGAATATGAATATTTGATTTTTGGACAACAACACCTAATTTTCTAAAAAAAAGTGTTTAAAAGGAGTTTAAGAGACTCCCCCTTGAAGGTAGACCACACCCTTTTAGGATTCTTCAGGATCCCCATTTTTTATAAGTCTTTTCTGCTGATTTTGTTTCACTAGACTTCATTTGTTGTAGTTTAAAAGCACTTTAATATGATGGAATGCCTTAATTTTTTTTTGCTGGGCTACACATATTATATGTAAAATCTACTTTGGAGATGTATGACTAATCGTGTGCTATAATTTTATACGAGGTTGAGTGTACTGGATATGTTTATAAGTATGTAAGTATTCCCTTTTTATCATCTTTATTTTTTTTACTTTTATCATTTTTAATAAAACATATTTAATATACGATACGATATGTGTGAGAGATGAAATGAAAAATCTATATGTCGTCTGTCTGTTCATATATTTGTTTTTGCTTACATTCAACCCGTAATACTCGTAATACTTTTTTAGTACATATGTTTAAAAGAAACATATCAATATGAAATTATTTTATAGATGTGGTAGAGCGGAACTTTTAAAAGAATTTATTCTTTATAATAAATTATTAATAATAAACTTGAACTAATTATAAAACGAAGGAAGTGGAATTGGGTGGGACATATCCTACGAAGAATCCCAGATGACGTAGCCAGAATGGAACTAGAATGGAATCCACATGGCAGCAGAAACCGTGGAAGACCAAAAACGACATGGCGATGACAAATTATAATTGAAGCCAACAAGCTAAATAAAGGGTGGCACGAAGTCAAAACACTTGCGCAAAATCGTTCAATGTGGAGATGCTTTGTTGATGACCTATGCTCCCTTGCGGAGTAAGGACCTGATGATGATGATGACTAATAAACTTGGAATTTCTAGAGTCGGATATTCTCTGAAGTACCAAAGCACTATTTTCAAACGATTTTTCTGTTGGAAATGTAAAATTACCTAAAACCCTTTCTCCAGACCTTTGTTGATAAAGAAGGTGATTTTAATGTCATCCCAGATACGATAATTGTGGCATTGTCTGGTCTGGGAGTAAAGCGTGGGATCGTTTTAATGGTGGAAAACCTAATTGCCAATTTAACGTCTGAATTGGGAGTGCAGTCATATCACGATTTGTCAATAGGGGCACAATATAGGGAGGTGTCCTTTCCCCGCTTCTTTGGAACCTAGCACTTAGTTCAATGCTGCTATCTGTAGATGCACGTGGCTGTCATGTTGTCGCATATGCTGACGATTTCGCGATAGCGGTAAAGGAAAAGCATCTGCCAACATTGAGGGACATTCTTCAGGATTCTCTGAAAGATCTGTCTAAAGGGCAAGAGGCTGTGGTCTGGAAGTTAATCCTATTAAAACTAAATTTGTTTTGTTTACAACGAAAAATAAAATTCCTGCTTTTGATCCTATTTCTCTGGACGGCACTGAAATCTCCTTCTAAGATGGAGCCAAGTATCTTGGAGTGTTTCTAGATGGGAAGTTTAATTTCAGGCGTAAAAGAGCCATTGTAAAACGATGAAGCCTTAGCGCTAAAGTCGTTAATTGGATTTATACAGCGGTGGTGCAATTCCAATTCTGCTGTATGAAATCATTGTCTGGTGGCCTGCTTTAGAGACAAAAGGGAACTGTGTCTTTATCACGAGGGTACAGAGAATGGCGTCGATATGCATCACTGGTGCTCTTCGTACTATACCCACGGCTGCATATTGTTACGTGCCCTTATTGGCGCTATTGTGACTGTACCCGACTGGCCAAAGAGCAGTAAAATTAGCAGAGTGTGATTCCATCCCATCACAATAACCCAAAGGACCGTGCCAATTAAATGCAAAAAAAAAAAAAAACACAAAACAAACTACACAAAACAATGCATCACAAGTGGGAGGAAGATCTTGGCCTTAGTCGTCCAACCCAACCATGGTCAAAAGTATGTCCACTCGATTTACAATGACCCCATAAGTCCGCTACCACATTATCCTACATTGGGTAGGTAGTATGCGGTAATGTCGACAATTCGACTTAATATCGCCCTATGGCCATAGCGTGATCTTGAAAAAGATAACAGTACCACAAAATGTAGACAGCGTTCCATCTATAAGCCTTTTTGAACGCCACTTTACCACAATGATACCATGTAGGGAGTTTTGGATGAGAGGGATTCCGGGTAGTGGATCCTCTTTTTACAAAGATCAAGCGAAGCTACACGAACAAGTGGGTTTCTGAGTCTATTTAGGAGAGCTTGGGTTTAACCTGGCTCGAAGATTCCTACGGAATTAGAATGTGTTAACATGGCTCTAGAAACTTGCAAGCAAAATTAAAATGAATGGACGCGTGAGACTACACGACAGATTTATATATACAGTTGAACCTCGATTATCCGGGTTGCACGGGACCGGACTAAGCACGGATAATCGAAAAACACGGTTGAAAGAGGTTATATATTTTTCTACATTTGTATATGTTCGTGAATATATTGCACGGATAATAGAGGTAAAGCACGGTTAATAGAGGTAAAAACAATAACAAAAAATAAAATATGTACGTACATGTATGAATTGCACGGATAGTAGAGGTAAAGCACGGATAATAGAGGTAAAAAACAAACACACAGCATGCCGGTTAATAGAGGCACCGGTTAATAGAGGGCCGGATAATCGAGGTTCAACTCTATATATAATCCTTGATAATTCCTAAGAGGAACATAGGGCCACAACAAATTTCTTCCATTCAACCTTATCTTCGGCCAGGCGTTTGATCTGGCTCCAGGAATACCCAGAATCTCGGATTTCCTTTTCTGTGTTACGTCTCCAGGTGTTATTTGGTCGACCTCTTCTTCTGCTGCCTTGAGGGTTGAATTCCAGCGCCTTTCTTGTAATGTTGGTCATTGGTTTGCGAAGAGTATGACCAAGCCATCGATATTTTCGTGTTTTGATGGTTTCAGTTATTAATGGTTGGCTAGTTCTTACCCATAGCTCATCATTGGAGATAGTGTTCGGCCAAAAAACTTTAAGAATGCGCCGAAGACATCTATTGACAAAGGCTTGAATTCGTTTGGCGTCAAGTATTGGAAGATTCCATGTTTCGCATCCATACAATAGAGCTGACTTTACGTTAGAATTAAAAATTTTGATTTTTGTTTTTACTGAAATGTTGGATGATTTCCAGACTTTGGTAAGAGTTCCAAAGGTTTGTCTCGCTTTGTTGATGCGATATTGAATGTCGGCCGAACTTCCTCCGGATTTATCGATTAGCGATCCCAAGTAGAGGTATTCATTAACATCATCAAAGTGTTGGTCAAGGAGAGAGAATTGGCGGGTGTTTTCGGTATTAAGCCTCAGCGATTTGGTTTTGTTGGTGTTTAGTTGAAGACCTACTTTTTCTGAATTGGCGCTTACTAAGTCAAGTTTTTGTTGCATTTCACTAAAGTTATGCGAGATTAAGCATATATCATCGGCATAGTCAAGATCATTTAGTTTGGCAGTGAAATCAAGATTGATGCCGCTGGTAGAGGAAATAGATTGTGCCATAACTAGGTCGAGTACAATGTTGAAGAGCAAGGGTGATAGAATACAACCTTGTCTGACACCAACGTTGATATCAATGAGGTTGCTTTTGAGACCTTCATGAAGAACTTGACAACGAGCATTGTTGTAAAGAGCTTTTATTAGCCGGATTATCTTAGGTGGGACTCCTTTACAAGCCAAGGCCTGCCAAATAGCAGATTGATGTATAGAGTCAAAGGCACGTTTAAAATCAATAAAGATTAGATATAGAGGGGCTCTCAGTTCCACAGATTGCTCCACTATTATACGCAAACTATTGATGTGGTCTACGCAAGACCTGTTTGGACGGAAACCTGCTTGCTCTGGGCGCAAGTTTATATCTAGGGCATTGAAAATGCGATGGTGTAAAATTTTAGCAATGATTTTGTTTATTGTATTGAGTAGTGTGATTCCCCTCCAGTTAGAGCACTCCATTAGGTTCCCTTTTTTTGCAAGTTTAATGATGAGGCCTTCTTTAATATTCTCAGGTAAATTTTCAGTATCCCAGAATAATTTAATGATTGGTTGGATGATTGATGCGGTCATTGGACTGTTAATTTTAAACAGTTCAGGAGGAAGGTCATCCGAGCCGCTCGCCTTATTATTTTTGAGCGCACAAATGGCATTATTAATTTCATCTATGTCCGGAACGTCCACGTGAATAGAAAGAGGCAAGGGGTGGGTGATGCAGTTGCAGATGGGTTGGCTGTTATCGGTAGTTACGGTTAGTAGGTTTTTGTAGTAGTTCTCCCACACTAGAACTTGATCCTGTTTCGAGTATTTGACATTCCCATTTATGTCTTTTACGGGTTTGTTATTGGCACGATTATTTCCTGACAAGAGTTTGGTTATTTTATATAGGTCACGGGAGCGATTAGTCTCGCTAGCGGCTTGCGCTTCATGCGCAAGATTGTCCATCCACTTTCTCTTATCCGTTCTGGCACTGCGTTTAACCTTTTTGTTAAGTGTATTGTAGTGCAATTGCAAGTTTTGCTTAGTAATTTGGGTATCTGCGTTGTTCAGCTCATTTTTTTTACGTTTTCTTTCTTCGATGATTTCCCATGTTCTATCTGATAACCACGGATTGTTGTGTTTACCTTTGTAACCAATATACCTTTCTGCCGTTTTTGTAAAGACGTTTTTTACATTAATCCAATAAGACTCAATGTTTGGTTCGTTGTAAATATGTTGCGTTAAATTTTCAATTTCATTGCAAAATTGCTGCTTAACAGCATCATTCTTAAGCTTGCTTAAGTCAAATTTCCTACGTTTCATCCTGTTGTTGTAATATACAGATTTGAGTTTAAGTTGAAGCTCACCGATAATAAGGTGGTGATCACTTGCTATATCTGCACCCCCCTTATTGCGGACATCAAGCAACGAGTGCCGCCACATTTTGCTAATAGCAATATGATCGATCTGGTTTTGGGTTGTAAGATTTGGATGAATCCAGGTAACCTTGTGAATCTTTTTATGGGGAAAGATGGTGCCACCAACTACCATGTTGAAATTGCTGCATGTTTCCAGAAACCGTTCACCATTATCTGTCAATCTCCCAATTCCATGCTTACCCATTATGGATTCCCAGCCGGTGTTTTTATTACCGAGTTGAGCATTGAAGTCACCCATGAGTATTTTGATGTCCCCATGGTTTACATGGCATAATACCTTTGTAAGATTGCTATAAAATAGCTGTTTTACTTCTTCGTCTGCTTCATCGGTAGGTGCATAGCATTGCACACAAGTAAGATTCCTTGCCTTTGTTCTAAACTTGGCGACTATTATGCGATCACCATGGGGTTGCCATTCAATCATAGACTCTTTAGCTTTTTTCGATAACAAGAAGCCAACACCGCTAGCTCTTGGCTGATTGCTAGGTCTGCCGGAGTAAATCAAAGTGGAGCCGTTTGATGTTTGGTGCTCGCCGCAGTCGCTCCATCTTATTTCACTTAGTCCGAGAAAAAGCAAATTGTATTTAATAAATTCTCTTTCAACTTGTTCGAGTTTTGAGAGGTCTAATAGAGTTCTGACATTCCATGATCCAAATCGTGTCCGTTGTTTTAAGCCAATAGTCGTCATCGTGGGTTGTGTTTCGTTAATTTCATTAGTTGTGGTTTCATTAATCAAGTTGGGTTTCCGACGAGTGAGGGATTGGCCCAAAGCGTCGTAGGCTGGTACTGGGGCTGCCAGTTCAAAGTCTCCAGCCAGGCTTGTTTTGTGTAAGTGGCATTGGTTTGGTAATGGCGCCAATTTTTCGCCATGTCGACTAGAGAGTCATCGGCACTCAGAAATTTAAAGTTACACGGTGCCACGCGTGTCCTTCTGAGACCCTATTCTCTAATCCGCTGAATTGTCCGCCGCTGCTTATTTGATTCGCAGCTGCCCCGCATACTACATGACAGGGACATTCCACTATCCGCAACCTGTGGAGGCGTCCCATAGCACTTCAGCAATGCTTCCCTATTGGAATTTAGATTTTGAATCATAGGGAAAACAAAAATAAATCCCAGGGGGGGGACACGACAGATTTAGCGTTCAATTAATCAGAAGCGCACAATTGAACTGACACAGCTTCCAAGAGAATAATTTCGATGGTGGTTGCTGTAATCATTCAGGTTATGCCGACTACTAATGCAATGCATTGTGTTGGTATTAGAAAAATAGGTTACGGGGAGAAGAAAAGAGCGAGTAGTGATTGTGGACATTTAATTTGAATTTTTCCAAATTGTAGCTGACTGGGAAGACTGGGGAGTTTATTCCACATACACATTATTCGACTCAGAAATGAACTTTCTCTGTAATTCGTTGTGCTATACATCGGACAGTCGACTAAGAACGAATATGATCTGCTGAAAAGGCGTGTACTACTGGCATGCACCCGCGTCTCAGGGTTGAGTTAGCCTATCTCAGCACAACCCACATTCCGATGATGAGTTAAAAGAGCAGGTTACCCTACTGTCATTTATGAGCTTCAACGCACTCCGTTGCACCAGACTCAAGAGCTTCAAGATAGACCATTTTCGGGCAAATAAAGGCTGTAAAAATAATGAGGAGATCAGACGGAGTGAAGTAATTCTAACACCGTTTCAAGAAACCAAGAGATTTGAATACTACTTAAAACACTTTAAAAACAAGTTGGTTCCAACAAACATCACATTAAATCTTCATGCCTATAACATCAAGAGTGTCTGATTCGTCAATAGCTATACCAACCAAGGATACAGATAACACTTCTTCCACAATTCGTATGTGGGTCATTGGTTCTTAAGAGCATTCAAAAATCTACCATATTCTCAAGATATCACTTGTTGATCGTTGATAGGTCATGATTGAGTATGTAATAATAATAAAAACATGTGTTGTATATGAACAGAATCTTGCGATACCACTGAATTTAACCGAAACTCATCTAATGAGAACCCATCATAACAACACGTTCAGTACTGTATCTGAAAAATCTCGATATAAATCGAGAGAAATCACTACCGACACCAAACCAAATAGGCTTCGAAACGAGTGCACTGTGCCACATATAATCAAACGCCTTGGAAATATCTAGAGCAACCACTTTGCCTTCGCCAATAATGCCAAAAATATATAAAACGACTCTAACGTTAAGACAGGAATGCTAACAGGTCTCCCGTAGAGCGGCTTCTATGAAAGCCATACTGCTGATCGCATAAAAGTGAATTGGACTCTTAGAATTTTACAAAGGTGTGATTAACCATACTCGCCATCACCTTGGAGAACGTGGAGCAAATTGTTACAGGGCGATATTGTTCCGGATTTTTGGGGGTTGGCGGACGTTGGCCACCTTCCAACATGGGGAAAAACTCCTACTCGGAACGAGAAACAAAATATGTTCGCCAAAGGTCGAGAAAGCAACGATACACATAGTTTTACCAACATTGTCGTAATATTTATTATTTATAATAAGATCTTTAAGAACGTTTTTAACTGCACATGCCACAAAAAATATCTTGGGCATAGGATACCCTTCCGAGTTCGGGCATTGCTTTTCCGCAATTATACGTTTCTAACAAACATTTCAGCGTGAATATTTGAATGAACTAGTATTATTCTTTACCCTTTTAGTGAATGACCAAAAGATTTTTACGTACTGTGACACATTAATTTCTCGCCTGTTTCGGTAATACGTCAGTAACTGGGTTTTTGTCATTACGCTAATTAATGAACGTATCCTCTCTGGATCTAACTGCTTTCCTGTACAGAAGATTAAACTAGCACTTATATTTATTTTTTTTGGTTGGGAACCGAACCCATGACCTCCTGTTTCGTAGGCTTGCACGCTACCAAATAATCTGGAGGTGCCCTCTGTAAAAATAGAGCGCTTCGTCGCTGGTCTTCAAGCACTACGAAGGTCAGAAAATGAAGAGGATGCAGAAATAAGGTTATGAACCGAATTTTCGAGAGGCACAAGTAGCTCAACCTCGTATTTGTCAGGATACGGGGTGAGAAAAAGGTCGAGGGCATTACAAAACTGCCCTTCAACATGCGGAATGCGTGTTGGTTAATCCACAAGTTGCACAAGGTGATTATCTGCCATTGTCAGGCACTTTCTGGCCAGAGACTTGCTTCACTGGGATTAAGGGAGCTGCACGATCTTTCTGATTTATCGGATGTCAATATTCAATATCTTAGGAGTTTCATAAGAAGTTCAAATTGGTTTAACGGCATGGGCTAGTAGGGGCATTGCGTTACTGTCTCGTGTATCACAATGGACCACAGAGTCTATAACTTAACGACGGAAGAATAAATTATTTAAAGTTCTGCCTTAAATTAAATACGTGCAATGATGAGGATGATGATGATGTGATGTTCTTACAGGATGGATGGTGGTAGAAATAAATACACCCTCTACTTTTATTTGTATAAAAACAGAGACGACGCACATACCCTCACTTGGTGTTACTTCCAATGTCTATGCTTGTCTTTTTTTTTTGCTTTTGTTTTGTATGCATTTTTAGACTGTTATTTGCATTTTTATATGTGAGTAAAAATTAGAGATGGGCAGATTAGAGCATGATTCACGTGATTGAGTGTAACTGAAATTCAATTTTACTCAAGTGATTGTGAGTGAGCGTGAGGGCGTGATTCAAGTGATTGAGTTTCACTGAATCGCAATTTTACTTACGTGATTGTGAGTGAGCGTGAGTGGAAAAAATGCAAAAGTTAGTGTGCTGGACAAAGAGTATAAGAAAGAGATACAACTCGCTAGTTTTAAAAATAGACGGCGAATCGAAAATCTTTTGAGCAGCACACTTCGCCCTTGCTTTGTTCATTTTCGTAAATTTCTCTAATACATTCTTATATTTAAAGAAGAATCGCAGAAAAAACACTAACACTGTCGCAGTTTTTATTGTGTAAATGAAAATAACAAAACAGAATAGGAAGTGTGCTGCTCAAATTATTTTCACTTGTTAAAAGTCAGAGCGCTTGTTGTTGTTAAAATTAAGCGACTGATACCCTTTGGTGCTGGAGTAAGATTTTTGAGTGAATGAGTGAGTGAGTGAGTGAGTGAGTGAGTGAGTGAGTGAGTGAGTGAGTGAGTGAGTGAGTGAGTGAGTGAGTGAGTGAGTGAGTGAGTGAGTGAGTGAGTGAGTGAGTGAGTGAGTGAGTGAGTGAGTGAGTGAGTGAGTGAGTGAGTGAGTGAGTGAGTGAGTGAGTGAGTGAGTGAGTGAGTGAGTGAGTGAGTGAGTGAGTGAGTGAGTGAGTGAGTGAGTGAGTGAGTGAGTGAGTGAGTGAGTGAGTGAGTGAGTGAGTGAGTGAGTGAGTGAGTGAGTGAGTGAGTGAGTGAGTGAGTGAGTGAGTGAGTGAGTGAGTGAGTGAGTGAGTGAGTGAGTGAGTGAGTGAGTGAGTGAGTGAGTGAGTGAGTGAGTGAGTGAGTGAGTGAGTGAGTGAGTGAGTGAGTGAGTGAGTGAGTGAGTGAGTGAGTGAGTGAGTGAGTGAGTGAGTGAGTGAGTGAGTGAGTGAGTGAGTGAGTGAGTGAGTGAGTGAGTGAGTGAGTGAGTGAGTGAGTGAGTGAGTGAGTGAGTGAGTGAGTGAGTGAGTGAGTGAGTGAGTGAGTGAGTGAGTGAGTGAGTGAGTGAGTGAGTGAGTGAGTGAGTGAGTGAGTGAGTGAGTGAGTGAGTGAGTGAGTGAGTGAGTGAGTGAGTGAGTGAGTGAGTGAGTGAGTGAGTGAGTGAGTGAGTGAGTGAGTGAGTGAGTGAGTGAGTGAGTGAGTGAGTGAGTGAGTGAGTGAGTGAGTGAGGGAGTGAGTGAGTGAGTGAGTGAGTGAGTGAGTGAGTGAGTGAGTGAGTGAGTGAGTGAGTGAGTGAGTGAGTGAGTGAGTGAGTGAGTGAGTGAGTGAGTGAGTGAGTGAGTGAGTGAGTGAGTGAGTGAGTGAGTGAGTGAGTGAGTGAGTGAGTGAGTGAGTGAGTGAGTGAGTGAGTGAGTGAGTGAGTGAGTGAGTGAGTGAGTGAGTGAGTGAGTGAGTGAGTGAGTGAGTGAGTGAGTGAGTGAGTGAGTGAGTGAGTGAGTGAGTGAGTGAGTGAGTGAGTGAGTGAGTGAGTGAGTGAGTGAGTGAGTGAGTGAGTGAGTGAGTGAGTTGATGTTTATGCGTGAGCTTTCGTGATTTATGTTCTCTTTATATTTTTTTCGTACCGAAAAAAAAAATATTTTAAATATTAAAATTTCGTCCCAAAAAAATCAAAAACAAATTGTGAAAAATATTTAAAAAAATATTTAAATAGATTTTTGAAATTTTAATTTTGAATTTTTTTTGTTGTAAATAAAAGTTTCGTGACTGTGAGTGAATCTTGTGTGAGTGAACATGAGTATGACTTATCTTAAATTTATTCACGTGATTGTTAGCAAGTGTGAGTAAAAAAAAATAGAGTGAGTGTGCGTGAGTGGAAAGTTCCTATCGTGAGCGTGAGTGAGTGTAAGTAAGTGTGAGTCAAATGTCACTCACGCTGCCATCTCTAGACAAATAATTTCTTATATTTTTTTTTTGTTGTTGTATTGTTCCAACAATAAAGTATTTTTGTGATGTCTGGTGACTGGTGACTGGTGACTGACCCCCTTTCTTTGCTTTACAAATATGTTAAACTCACAAATGGTTGGTACCCATACTATTATTCATTTTGGTATGTTCTACTTTTATATATATTTATATGAATGTGTGTCTGATTTGGGGTTAAAATACCCACAATTATTTGATCTTGATCCCTTTTTTGGTTGCTTTTGTTGTCAAATAAAGATTTTTTTCGAATTTTTGTGAATTCTAATTTTACCCACAAAAAGTAATGCAAACAAAAGTGGAAAAAAGAAAGGAAAACGACAACGAAATAACCTTTTAGTTACATTAACTATAAAATATTTTTGATTATATGTGACTTGTATTTATTAATTTTGACGCTGCTGCGAAAATAATCCCTTAATAAAAGTTTTCTTATTATTATTTTTTGATATTGATCCTGGATTTACGGCATTAATGTGGGTATGATCAAAAGTGGGTTATGTTGTTATACACAGCACTTAATGATAAAGGATAGAATTTTGTGATTTATAATATTAAAGATCAAAATATTGGTCTAGGACCCCGTATTCGTGATACTCGATAGATTTTAAGTTGATCTAGCGTTGTGCTTCTTTCTAAGGAAATCCTGCATGTTTTGACACTTGTTTGACCTATGTAAATCCCAACTTTTTTGTGGTTTTCCCGTCAGATGGTGTTTAATTTTTTTCAAAATCGGTCAATTATATCAAAAGTTATGACGAAAAACGTAAATTTAACGATTTTCTCACCATAACCTGAAAAAACCTATAAAAACTTATTTAATAACAAGTACCTTTTTAAAAATGCAAAAAAAAAAAAACAACAATATTAAACATTTTTGAAATGTTATGGCTTTATTTGAGAGAGCAAACATTCCCATTATTTATGGCAAACGCCTTCATTCATGCGGCTGTCTCGGCTAGCTCCGTAGACGCGTATCCCCGCAACCCATTTTTCCAAGACCTATTTGAATGTATCTGGTTCTATCTCACTAATGATTTGAACGATATTTGCCTAAGAGCCTAAATATATCATTTCTGTATTTTCCATATTGTATTGATCTTTATCCCGAAGGCTGGGAAAAGTTCCCACACAGCGCCGAAGGATTTCAGACCAATTAGTCTGTCTTCTCTTTTGTTAAAGACAATGGAACGAATGATAGACTCATATTTGCGTAGAGTGATTGACCCCGAGGTTGCTTTCGACAAAGCAACATGCATACAGCAAGGGTAGATCAACGGGAACCGCTCTTCATGAGCTCGTTGGTACCATCGAGAGATCGCTTTCGGTAAACAAGTACACTATGGTGGCCTTTCTTGATATAGAGGGGGCTTTTAATAATGTCATCCCAGACTCGATAGTTTTGACATTGTCTGGTCTAGGAATAAAGCGTGGGATCATTTTAATGGTGGAAAACCTACTTCCAATAGACGTATAACGTCTGAATTGGGAGCGTCCGTCATATCTCGATTTGTCAATAGGGGCACACCACAAGGAGGTGTTCTTTCGCCGCTTCTTTGGAACCTGCCACTGAATTCAATGCTGCTATCTCTAGAAGCACGTGGTTGTCATGTTGTCGCATATGCTGACGATGTCGCAATAGCGGTAAAGGGGAAGCATCTGCCAACATTGAGGGACATTCTTCAGGGTTCTCTGAAAGATCTGTCTAAATGGGCAAGAGACTGTGGTCTAGGAGTTAATCCAAGTAAAACAGAACTTGTTTTGTTTGCAAGGAAAAATAAGATTCCTGCTTTTGATCCTATTTCTCTGGACGGCACTGAAATGACCTTCTCAGATGGAGCCAAGTATCTTGGAGTATTTCTAGATAGGAAGTTGAATTTCAGGCGTAATAGAAACGATTGCTTTAATATTCCTGTAAAAGGGCCATTGGAAAACGATAGAGTTTTAGCCCTCAAGTCGTTCATTGGATCTATACAGCAGTGGTGCGTCCAATTTTGCTGTATGGAATCATTGTCTGGTGGCCTGCTTTAGAAACAAAAGCGAAGCGTGTCTTTATCACGAAGGTACACCTGCGGCTGCATTAGAAATCCTCCTTCACCTGATACCATTGGACATATTGGGTAGGCAGTATGCGGCTGCGTCGGCAATTCGACTTAATAGCACGCTGCAATGGAGGAGCAGCGATTGTGGCCATAGCGCGATCTTGAAGAAGATAACAATACCACAAAATTTGGACTGTGCTCCCTCTTTGAGCGCCACTTTACCACTATGATACCATCCAGGGAGTCTTGGATGGGGGACATTCCGGGTAGTGGAGCCACCATAAATTTTTACACAGATGGATCGAGGCTGCATGAACAAGTGGGCTTTGGAGTCTATTCGGAAGAGCTTGGATTGAGCCTGGCTCGAAGATTGCCAGATCGTTGCAGTGTTTACCAGGCAGAGATGCTGGCAATAAAGGAAGTGGCTGACTGGTTGAGCTGCACTGTCTTGTCTACAACCGCAGTCAACATCTATACTGACAGTCAAGCCGCGGTCAGGTCCCTGGATTTAATGTTTCTGAAAACAAGATCTGCCCTTAACTGCCTCACGTCTTTAAATGAGATGGCCAAGCAGTTTAACATACGACTCATAAGGGTCCCAGGGCACAGAGACATTCCAGGGAATTGCAAAGCCGATGAGCTTGTAAGACTAGGAACTACCTTACAGGCTCCAACAGAATTGGAATGTGTTGGTATGCCTCTAGAAACTTTTTTAGAATTTGGCTCTTTTTTCTTTCAGAATTTACATGAAATCCGAGGAATAAATCCATGGACCTTATTGGCGTTTATCAAAACATCGAAGTGAAATGCATAGATGCAACTATTGATTTTTATCTAAGAAGAAGGGGAAACTGGAATCATAATGGGCCACAAGTCGGCCTCTATTAGCATTGGTTTATGCCAATGCCATCCACCATAACCTAACCTATGGAACAGACCTAATATGCACTCAAACTAAACTAGATAAAAAATTGGTTATAAAAGATAAAGTCCAATAATAAAGAACAGGAAAATTAAAAACAATCAGAAAAATTCAAAAAAAGGAAGAGCAGTTTAGGAAAATTTTAAATATGGGGTATGGAGGGTATTTTTGAATCGGCACAGCCAGTCTCAGGGATGATGTTCGTAGTTCTTAGTTACACTTTTATCAGATATAAATAATAAATTTGATGATTCTACTTGTTGTCCGAAAATTCCATTTATAATTCAAAAATTCTAATTAAAATTTGAAATTTATGATAAATTCTATAAAACTACACAACTGCCAAACGAGGATTCAGTGTATTATTATTGTTATATTATTATATATATAATTTTTCTGAAGTCTAAGGAAATGCATAAACAATGTGTAAACAATCTCTTTTGTTTAACATTGCATATCCTTAAACATAATATTACTTTGATAACGAAAAATTGGATATTACAATATTAGTTTTGAGGGTTGTTAATTAAATCAATACGAGTATAATAAAGTGGTAAATAAATTCTAGTGGTTGATTTTTGTTTGTAATTAAAGTGAATATTGAATAAAATGATTTGCGCATTAAAGAATGAACAGAAAACTTAATTTTAAACACTTTACGTTTGTCGATTGTCGGAATTGGATATTTTTGAATGTGGACCTTAACGGGTTTTCAAAATATTTAAAACTTGCCCCTATTTTCTCTTTTTGATTTCCAGTTGCAAAAAATCTAATGTATGCCAGTTTATTGTTTACATTTTCAAACTTAATCTTTTAAGCTGTCAAAAAATTGCGTATTTGACGGATTTTAATTTTCCAAAGTAGATTGCAATCACAATCTATCAGCTTACATTACCAATGGTGAGTGAATGCACTATTATTGTAAGTTCTACAAATACTGGATTATAGTAAAACAAGAAGACTGTATTATTTCGAAATGAAAACATTTCTATTTTTGTATTGTATAACTGATTTAAATTTTAAACAAACATTTTTATTAAGTGTTGACAATTAATTGACATATCATCACCATTTTTTGTTCTCTTCTGTCTGTCTGTCTTTCTGTTTTGTTTATTTTATACAACAACAGAGGTGCTGTTGTATTAACTTAAAAACAACAAAATGTATCAAATTATTCAGTTTTCAGTTCATTTTAATTTTTATTTATTTTTTTTTTCATTTTCAAATTAAACGACATTTCCGCATTACTTAAATCATTCACTCACATATTTTATACTGTCTTAGGTACTTGTCAATATAATAATTTTTTTTATACCCTCTTTATAGTGGTAGAGGGTAAATATAAGTTTTTCGTTTCGTTTGTAACTTATCGAATATGTAATATCAGTGATATTCTAGCGATATCCATTTGTCTGTCTGTTGAAATGGCGATCATGGCCAAACTATTACTCAGATATGATTGTTGCTTAACATATTTACTCGTTGTTGTTGCTAAAAATTTGGTATTGCATTTGGGCGATATCGGCTAAGCGGTTTAAAAGTTATGAACGAAAATCTCAAGACACCTCAAACATTTTGGTAAATTCCACATAACCTAAAAATACAAAATGCTTAAATTCAAAGGACAAACATGAGCAAAACTAGATACCGTTAGGTATTTAAACTGGTAAAATATAAATTTTTTACCCAAAAATTTTTTCGCGGAGTTTCTTTTTCACCAAAAAAAAATTTTGGCGGATTTTTATACCCTCCACTCAAGTGATAGAGGGTGTATATAAGTTTGTCATTCCGTGTGTAACACCTCGAAATATTGGTCTAGGACCCCTTAAAGTATATATGGGGCATTCCATGTCAAATCGGACACTTTGAAAGCTTTTTTTTAGATTTTCCCAATTTGCTTACAGTTTTTAGTACCCTTCGAAAACTTTTTCGTGGTAAATTTTCAGATTTTTTTGATGACCCATTCAAAAGATATTGAATTTTTAAAAATTGGTAGTTTGTTTCTTTACTCGAACTTCTTTTACTCATAACTTCTTCAATAATGGTCCAATTTTAAAATTTTGTATTTCAAAATTTTTGTTTTTTGATGTACTTTAAAAAAAAATAAATCCCAAAAGTTTCTTAAAAGCGCTCTAGTATGCGATTTTTAAGTTTTAAAATTTAAATCTAATTTTTGAAAATGTTTGTACTCTTCGATTTTTTTGAAATTTTTTTGGGTAAAACTTCTATTGATTCTACAATTTTTTTGCCCAGTAGGATCGTAGGATAACGATTATTACTATTTTTTAAATTTTTTGAAAAAAATTTATTGTAATTTTCCAATCTAAAAATCATTTCTACTGCTCCAATGGTGCGTCATAGAGGGGGTATTTCCAAGACCGACCCTCATTCATTTTTACGTTTAAACATTTCTGTGGAACAAACTAATACCCTATCTCCAATTTCTAAGGGGGCTACCACACAAAACGACATTTTTTAAAATTTGCTCCAACCGCTCTAACTGCCCTAATAGTGCCCTTAGAGCAACAAAATGTATGACCGATCCACAATATTTTTTTAGTGTAAACATTTTCTCTGAACGCACCTACCCTCTATCTTTAACTGTTAAGGCGGTCTCCATACAATATTTTTAATTTTTTTGTAAATTTGTTTTATTTAATCAGCTTCTACCGTCCGAGAGGGGTCATTAGTGAGACCGACCCCCATTTATCTTTACCCTATAACATTTTTTTAAAACATAAAACATGCCCTACCTCCGCTCCCTAAGTAGGCTCCCATACAAATAACAGTTGGAGCAAATTTTCTAAAAATGTTATTTTTAATGGAAGCCTACTTAGGAAGTGGAGATAGGGCGTAGGTGTGTTATACAAAAATGTTGGAGGATAAAAATAAATGGGGGTCGGTCTCACTAATGACCCCCCTCGGACGCACCATTGGACCGGTAGAAGCTGATTAAATAAAACCAATTTACAAAAAATAAAAAAATATATGTTAACCGCCTTAATAGTTAAAAATAGAGGGTAGGTGTGTTCAGAGAAAATGTTTGGACTAAAAAAATATTGTAGGTCGGTCATACACTTTATTGCTCTAAGGGCACTCTTAGAGCAGTTAGAGCAGTTAAAGCAAATTTTAAAAAATGTCATTTTGTGTGGGAGCCCCCTTAGAAATTGGAGATAGGGTATTAGTTTGTTTCACAGAAATGTTAAGACGTAAAAATTAATGGGGATCAGTCTTATAAATGACCCCTCTAAGACGCACCATTGGAGCAGTAGAAATGATTTTAAGATTGGAAAATTACAATAATTTTTTTTAAAAAAATTTTAAAAATAGTAATAATCGTTATTCCACGATCCTCCTGGGCAACAAATTTGTAGAATCGATAAAAGTTTTACACAAATAAGTTTCAAAAAAATCGAAGAGTACAAACATTTTCAAAAATGAAATTTAAATTTAAAAACTTAAAAATCGCATACTAGAGTGCTTTTAAGAATTTTTTGGGATCTTCTTTTAAAAAGTACGTAAAAAATTAAAAAAATTTTAAAAAAAATTTGAAATTTGGACCATTATTGAAGAAGTTATGTGTAAAAGAAGTTTGAGTAAAGGAACAAACTACCAATTTTTAAAAATTCGATATCTTTTGAACGGGTCATCTAAAAAATCTGAAAACTTACCACGAAGTAGTTTTCGAAGGGTACTAAAAACTGTAAACAAATTGAGAAAATCTAAAAAAAAAAATTTTAAAGTGTCCGATTTGACATGGAATGCCTCATATATTCATGATCCTCGATCGATTCTAAGTCGATCTAACGATGTCCGTCCCTCCGTCTTTCTGGCTGTCTGTCTGTCTGTGGAAAACGCGCTAACTTTTGAAATACTTTACAGAGACTTCTGAAGTTTGGCATATATGTTGGGTATTTACCTGGTCAGGTTGGTGTTGCAATCCAGCAAAATCGGTCTAGTGGTTCAAAAGTTATGAGCAAAAGAATAAATTTCGGCAAGGGTTTTTTGAGTATTTACAAGATAAAAAACACGCTAAATTTCGAAAGACAATTCTGATGCTCCTGAAGCTTGACATATTTATTTTCCGTTTCCCTGGTCTGATTGGTATTGATTTTCAACAAAATCGGTCCAGTGGTTCAAAAGTTATTAAGAAAACCGTGAATTTCAGATTAGTTCCACCTTAAATTCACTTGTGAAAACCCGTTAAGCATGTTTTAAAAACATTGGTAATTCACAAAAAGATTTTACAACGTATTTTTGTCACTCAAAAATATTTTTACATTAAAACAAAAAAAAAATTACCCTCAAAAAAAAAATTTACACTCAAAAAAATTTTACACTCAAAAAAAAAAAAAATAGTAAATTATTTTTTTTTTTTAAAAAATTACTAAAAGAAAGTTTTTTACACAAAATAAAATATTTCCAATCAAAAATGTTATTTTCTCACGTTAGAAAATTTACTATCATTGTGGAGGGTATTCATAGATTCGTCCAAGTCGAATTTAACTTTTCTACTTGTTTTATTCCAAATCCTTTTTTCAGATTTAATTTCTTTTACATTTTTTTTACCAAATAGAGCTTTTCGCAATATTTTTTTTTTAGATTGTGTAGGGTATCTATAAATTCGGCAAGCCCGAATTATTTTTTTCATTTTTAAATGAGAACAAAATTGTTCATGTGTTTGGATTTCTACAAGCAAAAAAAAACAACGTAGAATATGATAATTGTTCAGAAAAAAAACAGAAAAAAAATCTACTAAGTCTGAGAATTAAAAGTAAAGAAAATATACAACAAATAGTAGTACTAACAATAATAAACTTCAATTTCAATTAAATGCTAAACGCGTAATTTAGTTAATTAAGTCATGTATGTTTATACAGATACAATCAGTGTGACATGACAACCAACAATAAGTTATTTTACCCATAGTATAGTACACTCTGTTCTGGTATGAATGTGAAAAAACAATAATAATAATTATAATTTAGATGTTACTCTATCTCTCTATATGCAACCTGTTCACACTGTATGATAAATAGAAATTATATTATTATAAGATTTGCTTAAGTATTTCAATTGTGGTAAAATTGGCGATATACTCAAAAAAGAAAAAAAAAACCCCGTAGTGATAGCAAAAACTGCAATTATGCGATTTTAGGACCTATTTACAGAAAAATAACGAAAACAATTTTGATAAAAAACTGTTTTCCACAAGCTTTCATTTTTAAATTTTTATTTTTCAAAAAAAAACCTTTAAAGTGAAATTTTTCTTTAACTTTCGGTTTTCCCAAGTGTCTTTACAAATTTTTATTCTACAAAACCAAAAAGTTATGTGTCGCAAATTTGAGGCCAATCGGATTAAATTAACCCGTGACATCGGCGACCAAAGAAAAAAAATTAAAAAAAATATTAATTATTTTTAAACACAAATACAAAAAAAAGCTAAATCGGTCAAATTTGAAATTTGCAAAATAATGGCGATTTTTTATACTTTAAAATTTTTTTTTTCAAAATCTCTCTCATAGAGATTGCGACGAACTTTAATTTAAAACTAATTTGAGTCAAATCTCATATTTTTAACCCGTGTCGACCTTCGATCAAAGTTGTGGTTGTTTAGAAAATGTTCACCAAAAATCTACATTAATGTTATGAAAAATTACGTTAAAAAGGAACCTATGTAGCGTTTCACTGAATTAATGAAGTAGGTATCATAAAATATTATGGCAAGAACATGTTTCATTAGATTAATGAAAATTGTTCACACAAAATATAAATTGTATTTTATGAACACTTTTCATTACTGTAATGAAAAAAGTATTTAATTCTAATGAAATACTTTCATTGAATAAATCCTACTTTTTATTTTTGAAATGAAATACTTGCATTGACTAAATGCTACTTTTATTTTTAAAATAAAATATATGTATGAAATTGTAAAGATCTTTTTATAGAATTAAAAATAATAAAAAATGGGTTTCACTTAGTTTCTCGCAAAAAATTTACTCCAACCTTCAATTGTAACACATCATTAAAACCACGAATTAATATAAAACAGAGTGAATGTAGTAAATATAAAATTAATAATTTACTTTTTATTTCAAATTTCATAAAAAAGTCTGAAAAAATCACGAAATAACCAAGTTAAAAAACACTTTTTAAATTTTTTTATTTTATCTAGATTTCACTCAGTTTTCTCACACAAAATTATACTATAACATTAACTTTTAACACATAAATAAAACCACGAAATAATATATAACAACGCGAGTTTAATAAATACTTATAATTAATCAATAACATTTCATTTTAAATTTCGTGTAAAAATTCTAAAAAAAAAATCATAAATTATTTCGTGCCGCTCTGATCAGCTGTTTTTTGCGCGCGTAAACTAAATAGCAAATTTTATAAACAAAACTTAATGAAATTTTTTAATGAAACTACGAAATCTAATGAATCACAATTAATGAAATCTTACGCAATATGTATGTAAATTTCATTAAGCATATGACATATTTCATTGTTGTAATGAAACAACGTTAATGAATTCAATTCATTAGTGATATGAAGCGTTTTTCTATCAGTGTAGTAAGCTAACATTTAGCAAATTTTTAGTTGAGATTAGCATGTTAGCAAAAATATCTTGTAAACTTCATTTAGCGCATTAGCAATTTTAAATAATATTTGAACTAATTTTTTTTGCTAAATTTAAAATTGCGTAGACCAAATTTTTACAAGCTTTTTTGCTAATATTAGCAAAAATAAATTGTAATTTTTTTTAAGAAAACTAAAAATGGCGATTTCTTGGAAACTAAGCCAGATGGAGCAAAATAGAGGCCATTTTTGGTTCCCTGGCTCTCCCTAATGAGTCCTAACTTTGGATCCAAAAAAGTTAGCATTCTCGAAAATTTTAAAATGCTCATATCTCGGTAAATATTGCCGACACAACAAAAAGTCCTAAAGCTTTTTTGTAGCTCTAAACACATAGAAAAGCTCTCCGTAAAGTATTTTATTTTGAAGTTATCGAGTTTTGTAATTCTCTAAACCCCAGTGGCCCCCTAAAATTACGAATCTTAAAAACTAAGCGAGGTAGGGCGAAACGGACACAAGTTTTGGATCAATAACTATGATTTCGTAGGTTATTTTTACAATTTTTCTATTGAATTTTATTTTAATAAATTTTAAAATTTTTGGGGAATCGATCCCGCAATCAACTATATTCTGGCCGGACTTTCTACCCATCATGCCAAAGTCACTTCATACAAACATGTTTTTATATTTCTATAAATATTTTTTTGAGTTTTTTGTCTAAGAAATAATAACCCACACAAGCAGGTAAAAACTAATGACTTTTCTTTAATGCCAACAAATTAAAAAACAAAATAACGTACACAAATCGTTAAAAATAAAAAAAGAATCACTTATTTTTACTTACAGAACATGAAATGCTAATGAAAGTCTTAATTTTTTATGTTGCAATTTTTGAAACAAAGAAGAGAAATAGTTATTTAAAAAAATTAAATATTGAACAAATCTTGTTTCTTATAAAAACGACAAAACGTAAAACTTTTTAAATAAACTACACACTGTTAATGGCATAATTTTTTTAATTGTAATTTTGGCATGTTTGACCACGACAACCTCGCCCATTTTTACGAAAAACTAAAACTTTTGTTTCACCATTTGTTAGATTTATAAAGGCAATAAGGTTAGGTTAGTAAGGATGATGCCAATCCCAAAAACAAAAAGTTTTAAGATTGACATCCATAGAGCCCTATGATTGGCCTATATGATTCCTGCTATTGTTTCCTTAATTCTCTCTATTTAACTTTGTGTTAACCCAAAAACGCATTTTTACGTTTCCCACGAATGACATACGTAGCCAAGGGTTTATGCCGGGGAAAGCCGCAGTGCAAAGGTGTGGCCTGGTGTTAAACAAATTAGCAAGGGGAAAATACAAAGCAAAACAAATTTGCAACACAATAATTTTACAGAAAGAAAATTTTAGATTTTTTTTTTTCAAGAAATTTTTTAATTTTTTTTAAGAAAATTCTCTTAAGAACAGGACAATTAAATATTTCTGTAAAATTATCAAATAATTGAGAATGTGATCATTGTTTGGACCGATTCCCGCATTTTTGTCCAAATAATGAAATGAACAAAAAATTATTTATTTAAGGTACATTATATTTTTGTCTGCAAACAAATTTAAAATAAGTAATATTTGGACAACCGAAACAAAACCGATATAATACTGGTAAAAATCATAATTTAAGTTTTTTCATTTCGGTATTGGTAACGGTAAAGGTAGTCAATATTAAAGGGATTTTAATCGATAACGGTATTGAAAGGGTAATGGTAGCCAAAACTGCTTGTAAGTGATAATGTAGGGCATTCACATAAGAAATAGAAGCTGTTCTCCACAAATTTATTGCACCGTGTGTTTTGCGAGTTTATTATGACCCGGGATAAGGTTTATTACCGAGCTTATCTGTCTTCTGTCCATATTCAGAAAAATAAAGGCAATAAGATCTGTAAGTGTGACCATGATCCAACAACATTTTGTTTTTCGTGCTACGTTTGAAATGAAATGTTCCGAATTCGAAATTGGTCGAGTTTAAAAATGCTTGTACCATCCCCCAAATTATACAGGTCCTTTTTACGTGAAAAATAACAAAAAAAAATTCTACAAAAGGCCAGTTTCCTACCAGTTAATAATAATAATAATAATAGTTTTGATCACATGATCAATTATTTTTATTTATTTTTTTCTAATTATTTACAACTCATTTTTAATAAATTCCACCTAACCGAGAACTGGTAACAATGACCGTCGTCTCGTTGTAGCGAAAAAACCAAGGGTTCTGGTGGGAATCGAACCCACGACCCCTACGTTGAAAGGCTAGCACGCTACCAATTAGCCTATGGGGGCCCCCTGTTTCCTACCAGTTTCCAAAACTGACAATCTTACAAGGAAAGTTCCTCAACTTTTATGAACCGATTTGCCTGAAACTTGAAATATATTAAGGAGACGATTTTAGGACCAATACTTTATTGAGAGACAATTGGTGCTCCAACGGTTAATGCAAATGATCAAATGAGTTATACATCTTAAGGATTTTTGTTCGAGATTTACCATTTACTTATTTTTAAGTTGTCAGCACATCGAGTTCATCCGCTATGCTTTTTTTTGTATTTCAAATTTCTTAAAAACCTGATGTAATGGAAAAGTTAGGAGACTGGATTTATGACCAGGAGAATAATTGTAATCATATATAAAAGGTGGCGTTCCATTCGTAACAAGATTTTTGTAAACAATCGTATTTGGGATATAAGACATCATTTAACATAACACAGGTTGGCAAAAGTTGAAGTTTTGCAATTAGCCCGACCTTTGACAAATGATTTATATGGAGTTTGGTGTTCTGAATCTGAATCTGTTTTCCAATTTGTTCTATCAGCTCTTGTTCACGAGCAAATCGCTGGTAAAGAGTCAAAACGTTCGTGTTTTATCAACTTTGTTTTAACACAAAAAACGGTAGCCCGATTTAAAATCAGGGTACCCCATTTACCCTAAATTAGCTATCAGAGCCGCGCAAAAATAGTGTTGCCCTGAGTTCTGCATTCTTTACCCTCGATTTATTTTTTAGTCGCTATTACATCGGGTTCATCTGCAATGAGTTGTCAAAAATGATTTGATTCGATTTTTTTTTAACTTTGACCTCTATTTTCTCAAAAACCTGATGTGATGGAAAAGTTTGGAGACCAGTGTAAGTTCGTGTCCCAGTCGCATCAAGTTTTATTTAAAGTATTCCGAAGTGTTATTAAAACAATTTGGCTTGTTTTGGTAAATTGTTTAACAGAAAATTAATTAAAAACGTATTCAGTGTGACCAGGTTATTATTGAATAAGTAGGAAAATAAAATCAAATGATATCTAACAAGGGAAGTATCTCAACCCTTATGAACCGATTTGCCTGAAACTTGAAATATATATCAAAGAGACAATTCTAAGGTTGGGGTGTCTCGGCTTATCGGCCATATCGGGGATTTAGGGGTTCAAAACATGGGTCAAAAAATGGCGAAAAAATCGTTTTTTGGATTTTTCAGCCATTTCTTTTTAAGAAGCTATATGATGTTTTCATATGAGAATAAAGGTTTTTTTAATGCCTATCCAATGGTGGCATAACCTTGTAAAAATTCGGCTTCTTTAAATATTTTTTTCAGGAAAATGTGTAAATTTTGGGGGGTACTTATGTGAAGACATAGACCCACGATATCCATATGGATAAGAAATAATCTTTATTAAATTTAAGTCGACCCGTATTTTTGCCCTTGATGATATTCCTGTTAGTTCGGAAGTTATCAAAATTTTCCCGAAGGTCCAAATGGTTTCATAAGGGGACAACGAAATTTTTAAACACCGATATGGCCGATAAGCCGAGACACCCCAACCTTAAAATCGTCTCTTTAGTATATATTTTAAGTTTCAGGCAAATCGGTTCATAAGGGTTGAGATACTTCCCTTGTAAGATATGAAAGCGAAGTAATAAATATTTAACAAAATATAATAAAATGAAAAAAATTTAATAAATAAGTAACAGATAAAATTATTACTTGTTGAGGTTAATAATTTAATTTTTTTTTTTTATAAATTATTAAATATTTAAAAAAAAAAAGAATATAAAACTTCACGTATATATATAATAATTTAGACCACCAGACTGAAAAATTGAAAAACTACTTGACAACCATGGCACGGTTACGGAAAAAAGAAATAAATATTACACAAAAGACATACAGACTTAATAATGACGATAAAGGTGTCAGGCGTTGTCGTTGTTGTTATTTAGATGGCAAGGGAGTGTGGTAAAGTTTAATGATTATAGTGATAGTGAAGGTGAGTATGACGGTAATTTTAACACTAACTCACATTGTGACCGTCACTTAAAAAAAAAACACATTTTAATAAATATAAGTATTAAGGAAAAAAATTAAAATACAATTTAAAAAATCATTTGCAAGTACACATCAATAGGGCTGCGATTTTTATGCACTAAAAAAAATTTAAAATATGCGCTGAAAAATCTATCGAATTCAAAATATGAACTAAAAAAATCAAAATATGAACTCTAAAAGCAAAAATAATAAAAAATATGCATTTAAGACCAATGTATTAATTTTCACCAATATATGCATTTTCACCAAAATATGCATTTTCACCAAAATATGAATTTTCACCAAAATATGCATTTTCACCAAAATATGCATTTTCACCAAAAATATGCATTTTCACCAAAATATATGCATTTTCACCATAATATCCATTTCCACCAAAATATGTAATAATATGCAAAAACAAATCAGTCGTCATTTTAAAACAAATTTATGGACTCGGAAAGGTAATTGAATGATATCGTTTTTTGACATTCGGAAAAAATATGCATTTCCATGGAAATCGCAGCCCAATACATCAATATGTCTATTTGTATGTAAATATTCGATTTAATATTAAACTTCTTGTATATGCAAGTATGTTTAATGTACATATTGATATGTGTATTTAAGCATATATGCAGTTATTTATGTATAAACTTCTATAAATGTATGTGTGTGTAAGTATATTAAACATTGTTAGGTATATATACTACGAGTCAATTGAATAAGGAAAGATTAACAGCCATTAAAAATCCTTGAAAATTTTAATTTGATAACACCATCTTTAAACACCTAAAAGTAAAATCTGCAAGCGGTACGCGGTTTACGCCAATAGAAGCATCACACGAAAGTTATATGACAGGGGTTCAATATTTGCAGTTCCCACACTTGGCAGCCCCAACTATTCTCTAGGCTTGGATGGCACACATGCTACTGCGGTACAAGTACAGGCTAAAAAAGAAAACAAATTGGTCTAAATTTTGAAATCTTGTGAAAGAACTACCGCCTTCAGGAATGGAAAGGTTGGTCAGTGTACAAGATTTAGAGAAATCAGTTAGCTTAGTGACGAACACCTTTAGGGAAGCTTATCTTAAATCCTGTCCTGAACAGAAAGTAGAAAACTCTTCAATAAGCCAAAAAAGTACAAAACAACTGAGGACTGGTAGAATTATCGTCTCAGTTTTAATGCTTTTAAAAAGGAAATCCTGAAGGCGAAACAAGAATCTTGATATTTTTTATGTGGAGAAATCGAGGGACTACGGAAGCGGCTAGACTCCATAAAGTTATTTCCAAAGATCCAGTGTACTAGAATTTCTAAATAGGCCAGATGGATCATTCGCAGAAAGCAGTCAAGAAACCATTGCGCTTCTAATGAATACCCATTTCCCGGGTTACGGAGTCGAAGTGAAGAGGGAAAATTCCATGGGTACACTTTCACCAACTGCAATTCCGATTTATGAATTCATCAGAACAATGGTGAAGGAACGTAGGATAACATTGGCGTTCCGCTCCTTCAAACTCTTTAAACGACAAGGCCTGATGGGATATTTCCGGCACTCTTGCAGATGTATGTCTGAATAATCACGACATGGCTGCTGCATTTCTTAATGGGCAACCTGACATCGGGGTATATACCCACTGAATGGAGGGAGAACTGTATCCCCAAAGCACTAAAGATTAACCCCAATACCGCTAAGGATTATAGATATCAGAAAAATTCAGCAAGGGCCACCACCCACGCCTATCTTAAGGTTAGGTCTATGGAGACGGCTTAAAATGATGTTGCCGGGTTGATTGAGGATATATTTTTCACAAGAAGGAATATCTTTTGGCATCATTTTTGGACGTTAATAATGTGAAAATATCATCAATACTTCAGTCAATGGGAAATACGGGAATTAACCCACCAATTACTCTATAGACGGACAGCCATTAACTCGGGAGAGCCATTATAGGAGATGCTGAAGTGAGGAAAGTCTTTGTAAGGGGTACTCCTCAAGAGTGAGTCATCTCTCCCCTTCTGTGGAATAATAAATAAGGCCTGGAATCACTCAACGGAATGGGTATTATAGATGTGGCCTATTTGATGATATTGTGGTACTAATTAAAAGTAAGTTTTTACCAACGATCAGCGAACTCAGCGCTAAAGATACAATAGACGTAGGCAAAGAGAACGGTCTGGGAGTTAATCACGCCAAAAGAGAACTTGCTTTGTTCACAAAAAGAACTGAGATAGACAGGTGATCTTTCCAAAACACTCTGAAACTATCTACAGAGGCGAAATAGCTAGGTGTGTTCCAGAACTCAAAGCTTTCACGAAAAAAAAAATACAGAGGAAGGACAAAAAAGTCGTGAGCTTTTTACATCGCCTGGAGAACCTTCGGTAGAAAATGGGGTCTAAAACCCCATATCATCCGCTGGATGCATGGTGCGATAATTAGACCTATACTGAGTTTTTGTGTCCTCGTGTGGTAGAGAGCAGTAGTTAAGAAATCATATCTCTGCAATCTACTGGTGCTTTAAGATCGACACCTCAGGCCGGCCTCGAAAAGCACTGCATCAAAATCGGCTTTCATGTTTAGAGAGTCGAAAATGCTGAAGAAACGATCTTGGGAACATTCCACCATACTAAGTACTGTGGGCAGGATGGAACTGGAACAGAAAATCGACTATATCTCACAAAACCTTCGAAGTCTAACTACCAACTAGGGAAGATTGGGCGGAATACAGGGAATGCAATATCAATTTTACTAACGGAACAAAGATGAAGACGGGAATGTATTCGTTAGTATATTCTGAATGCATCGAAATCAGGTCTTCATTAAGACTTCCGGACAGGTGTAGTGTTTTCCAAGCTGAGGTACTTGCAATTATAGGCGCGCATATGGTTATGACAAGGTCCTTGCGCCATATATATTTTTGTGGACAGACTTGCAGCTCTGAAGGCCTTGAAATCAAACACTATGAAATCGGGAATCGTAAGAAATTATATACAATCCCTTTGTCGAATCAGTCAGCACACAGTCAAGCTAACCTAGTTTCCTGTACACAGTAGAGTCGCTGGGAATGCATTGGCTGATATACGAGATGCTCTGAGTCAGTGGGGAAACAAAACAGGTTGAACCTGACAGCTCGCTCTTGGAATTGATGAAATTGATAGTATACCAGAGAATATGCTAAGAATGGCTCCGGGTCGTTGAGGCAACAGGTTGAACCTGACAGATAAGTTCTAATAGTGAAATTGAAGAAATTGATAGTATACCTGAGAGAAGAACAATGTTTGATATCACTGAACACATGCAGTCTTCTTACTCTTAGTAAACGGACGGCTAGCCTATGGTAAAAGTACTGACAGAACGTTGGACGATGTTGGGGCCGTTGCAATGGGAATCTCTGACAGGGACTATTGTTGGAGTTGTAGAGAAGTAGAGGAGGAGCCAGTGAAACACTTGTAATGTGAATGTCCGGGTCTGATGAACCTGGAATGCCTTAATGATGTCTCACTGACTTTTCTAGCAGAATATCTTATTGAATCGGGGTGGTCTAAAAAGTAGAACTTTGTAACAGAGGAGGAGTAAGGAAATTATAATAAAGGGAATCACAATGGGCTTTATAGAGTTCGAGTGAATTTGCCAATTGGCGGATACCCATTCAATCTAACCCTTACTCATTTACAAACCTTAACTGCATATGACCATAAGACACATTCGTGCTTAACTTCTTGAGTCGATACAACCCTATCCTTCGCAAGAACTAAATCACCGTGTAACCACCGAAGGCCTAGAGGCGATGTTGCCCAAGCATAGAAACCGTATCTAGGAACTGTCCTATTCTTCTTGTAGGAGTAAAAGAAACAAATATATAAAATATCGATTTAATCGGTTTATCTTTGGTCTTGAGATCCATTTTCTGGCAACTACTGGAAAAGGGCCGACCATATGCATAATAGTCGGTCTTGGCCAACTATAATTCTCTGATTTTCTTAGAAGTCAGATTAGTTCTTGATAGAGGAAAACTGCTAAATTTTCCAGATATTAAAATAATTTATTTTCTTTCTCAAATGTCTTCAAGTGTAGCAGATATTTGTATAAGCAACAGTAGTGAAAAGCATATTGAGTCAGTTAGTTCAGTTCATTTTAGTAGCATTACTATGTGCAAGTAAAAGTACTTCAACTCGTATATAATTCAATGCAAGTGAACACCACCGTTGCATTTTTAATTATTCACCAAACGAATGTAATCGCTAGGTAAAGTCAATGTATATAGAGTAGAGTACAGGTATAATGAACTCGCAAGAAATTTTAATTATTTTGGTGTTTAACATATGAATACTTGTATTCATATGTTACTTTTTTCATTAAAGTAATGAACAATTTTCATAAAATACAATTTATATTTTGCATGAACAATTTTCATTAATTTAATGAAACTTGTTCTTGTAATTAAATTTTATGAAACCTATTTCATTAATTCAATGAAACCCTACATAGGTTCCTTTTTAACGCAATTTTTCATAACATTAATGTAGATTTCCATTATTGTCATGTAGAAATTTCTATCAGTCTAGTTATCCCTACTTAGGTTACAAGCCTAGTAACCTGAATTAAAAATTATTTTTTTTTAATGTTGTATTTATTCAATCTTTGAATTTGTAATTAAATGAAGTAAGTAATTGAGCTCGATGTCTGTTGTTTAAAAAATAAATTATTTTATTTCTCCGATATTTCGAAATTCATAGAATTTCATCCTCAGGGTCACTTTTAAAAATTTCATGAACAAAATAATTGTTAAGCTATAGTTGTTTTAACATACAACGATAATTTTTACAAGTGTCCCTGAGGATGAAATTCGATGAGTTTTGAAATATCGGAGAAATAAAATAAAAATTATTTAAAACAACAGACCTCGAGACCAATTATTTCATTTACATTATGAATTAAAAATGTTTAAAAATACTGAGCACATTTTTAGGTGTTGTATTCGTTATAACCGAACTCTCATACAGAATCCATATGTAAGTTCAATGTGTAGTACATATGTATTTTATATAAACTATTAAAAAAAAATATGACAATGAAATCGACGAGAATGAAGGCAAATATGTATACTTTCATATATACATATATCCCACTATGTGCAATACAAGAATGATATTCGTATTTATACATAATAAAGTTTATTAGTAGTAAGAAAAGGGAGTAAAGTACATATTCGGTACTGAAAGTGAGCCATATTTGACAAACTATTGTAAGTTTTACATATACAGGTTCAAGAGAAATGTAACAAAACTAATAATGTACAATTTTCTTTATTCACAGTAATAATATTTGACACATGTTCGCATCTATTCGCATCTCTTAAAAAAAACAAATATCGCAAATTGTGGCTCTTACAATATTTTGCCGGTAATGCCTTGATATGTGTTTATACCTTCTACCAAACGTTGACATCAAATTATAGGTATAAACAGTATATAAAACAATTTTTCGTACACCTATTGTAGGTTAGGTTAGGTTAGGGGTGGCGGAGCTCAAAATTTTGAACTCCTCGCATAGACCGGCTGGTCCATAGCAATACCACATGTTCCTTCAGCGACGAGGATAAAACGCGTTAGTCCATGTTGCAAACAATTTAATGCGCATGAGGTCCATGACTGCGATTTCTTCCAGATTCTCGAGTTCTGCTTTGCCCAAAATTTGTTTGCGATGCCTGGCCAATGCGGGGCATTTGCACAGGATATGTTCAACAGTTTCATCCGTATTCGGTTCATCACATCTTCTACAATTGGAATCAGAGATAAGTCCAATTGTTCTTGCGTGGAAAGCAATAAGGCAGTGTCCCGTGACCACTCCCGTGAGTAAACGACATTCTCTTCTGTTAAGAGAAAGTAGGTAACGAGTTCTTTTAAGATCGTAACGCGGCCAGATTATTCTGGTAGTTCTGCTTGTACTTAACTCTCGCCATTTCCTGTTCGCCATGGAAATACACTGACAATCACTTCTCGATCTGTAGTACTGCATTGGGGGATCGATATGAACAAAATCCCCTACCCCATCTGCGCCCAGTTTTGCAAGCTCATCAGCCTTCTCGTTCCCGTCTACTCCCTTATGTCCTGGAACCCATATTAGAGAGACGAGGTTGTTGCTGGATAGTTTCTGAAGATTCTCGTAGCACTCAAAAACGACTTTTGATTTAATACAAAAGCCTCTTAGAGCTTTTAGTGCAGCTTGGCTGTCGATGTAAAAGTTTATTATTCTCTCCGATTCTCCAAGAAACTGCAAGGCTGCCTTATTAATAGCAACTATTTCAGCCTGGAATATGCTACAGCTCAAAGGTAGATTAAAAGATTTTCGAATATCACAGACGTCCGTAGTAAATCCCGCTCCCACTCCCGTCGATTGTTTGGAGCCGTCTGTGAAAATATTTAAAGCGTCATTTGGAACGCAACGCCAGTTCGACCAAAATTCTCGAGTCGGAAATTCAACTTTAAATTTCCGATCGAAAAGTAGTTTGGGCACCCTGTAGTCAGTGACAACGTTATCCAAATTGTCCATGCTACTGTGTCCAAAATTTCGGCGTCTGAGCCAATTTGACTCTTTGAGTCTGAGGCATGCCTTATATGCCTCACCCTTAGCAAAGACGTCAATTGGCAGCAGATGCAATATCGTGTCGATGGATGCAGCTGATGTTGTTCTTAGGGCACCAGTGATACTCAGACCCATAAGCCGTTGGGCTTTTTGGAACTTACTACGAGTCACCTCCCTCTCTAGCGCTCTGTGCCAGACCATAACTCCGTAAAGTAAGATAGGTCTTACGATGGAAGTATAGATCCAGTACATGATCCTTGGCTCAAGTCCCCATGTCTTGCCGAACATTTTCTTGCATGCATAATATGCATTATTCGCCTTTCTCAATCGTTCATCGGTATTTTGGTTCCATGATAATTTACTATCCAGAATAATTCCTAAAAATTTCGCATGATTTGAAAGTGGGATTTCAACCCCGTTGACCTTGACTTTTCTAAAATTTTCGATCTTATACTTTCGTGTAAACAATACCATCTCGGTTTTCCGAGGATTAACGTTAAGACCATTTTCATTAGCCCAATTCCATAACTGTTTCAGTGATCGCTCTAGCAACTCGGATAACGTGGTCAAAAATTTTCCAGTTGACATTATTACCACGTCATCAGCATAAGCAACTACTACCGCTCCTTGCGTCTCCATTTTTTTGAGAATGGGATCCACGACCAAGAGCCAGAGTAATGGCGATAATACTCCTCCCTGTGGTGTTCCCCTGGCTGTATATCTTATGGCTCTTTCAAGCCCCCATTCGGCTGTAACTTCTCTACAAGACAGCAGGCAGCCAATCCATCTTTTGATGGTTGGATTTATGCCAGCCCTGTCCATTGCGTTTACAATTGCATCCATGCTTACATTGTTAAATGCACCTTCTATATCCAAAAAAGCGGCTAAGGTAAATTCTCTATATTCCAGAGATCTCTCTAAAGTGTACACGAGGGAATGAAGAGCGGTTTCTATCGACTTGCCCTGCTGATAAGCATGTTGCGTAGCCGACAAAAAGTTTCCACCTAGGTTCTCTCTTATATAAAGATCCAGAATTCTCTCCAACGTTTTCAGAAGGAAGGATGATAAACTAATAGGACGATAATCCTTTGCAGTTGCGTGATTTATTTTACCGCTTTTCGGTATGAAGACTACTTTAGATTTCCTCCATGATCTAGGTATATAACAAAGCTCTAAACACGCTTTAAAAACTTCCTTTAAGTAAGGAATTATTTCGCTAGCAGTATTTTGAAGCATTGCCGGAAAAATGCCGTCAGGCCCTGGCGATTTGTAAGGCTCGAACGATTCGACTGCCCACCTTATCCGCTCATCAGATAGCAGATTGTGGGGAATAATTGTTTGCCCGTGAGGTTGAGTCTCAGATAAAGGTTGTTCACTGCATCCTGGAAAATGAGTTCTTAGAAGAACATCCAATGTTTCCGTTGCATTCTCTGTCCATGTGTCATCTAATCCCTTCAGTAGAATAGGCGGTATTGGTTTTTTAGATAAAATTCTTCTGAGTCTAGCTGCCTCTGTAGTGTGTTCTACATCACTGCAGAGTTTTTCCCAGCTACTCTTTTTCGACTTCCGAATAAGTTTTTTGAAAACTTTCAATACCTCTCTATATAAGTTCCAATTTGCGTCATTGTTGACCTTTCTTGCTTCTTTAAAGAGGTCTTGGACTCTACGCCTTGTCTGCGATAGTTCCTTTGACCACCAAGGTGGCTGAATTCTCTTACGCCGATATCTTACCGGACACGACTTCTCAAAGGATTTGACAAGAATTGATGTAAGATTATCATTTACCGTTTCAATATCACTCCGATTGTTAAGACACTGGTGGTCCAAGCCAGTTAATTTAGAAATAGCGGTGTTCCTAAATTTCTCCCAATTTGCCCTTTCAGGGTTTCTAAATGATTTATTATTGTAATCTATATTAGTTACTATCCTAAAAGCGAGATATTTATGATCAGAGCATGAAGCCCTTTTCAGTATCCTCCAGTCCCTAATATCCAAATTCGCGACATTAGAATAAAGAGTGAGATCTAAGACATTCTGACTCGTAGGTCCTATAAAGGTAGGTTCGTTACCACTGTTCGCTATATTCAGGTTAGTCGAATTTATAAAAGTTAAGAGTTGATCGCCCCTATCGCACCTATTGTAAAAGTATAGAATACGAAAAAAAACTTTACATTCATAAGTAAAGCTTTTTTTTTACTTTAACATTTGGTCCTTCGAACCGGTTAGTGCCATATGAATAACACAGCAAATAAAATCGTCAAATTTAAATCAATAAACTTCAATTGTAAATCAACCAAACATTTAGTAAAAAGAGCCGCCTGTTAGTCCATAATACATAATTTCGATTTTGTTTTTAACAAACTCAGTCAAGTAATTTTATTTCAAAATTCTTTTATCATGTCAATAAATAGTGTTTGTGTTTGATAAATTTCTTTGTTGAAAAAAAAATGCATTTGTCAGATCAACAAATTGTGTTTTTGTTTGTTAAGTTTCTTAGTAAAAAATAAGATTTTTTACTTTTGTCAGATCAAAAAATTGAGTTGTGTTTGTTGAATTTCTTTGTTGAAAAAAAACAATTTTTTTTTAACAATCAAAATTTACAAACGTTTGTTGATATAACAATTTTCCGTATGGAAGCATTTTCAGTGAAAAAAATAATTGTAAAAATTTTAATATGTATTATAAAATATTAATTGTTCAAAAATATGGGGGTCAATATGACAATTCGTCTTTTTCTGTGAACGGTCCATCACTAATAGTACGGAGTCACACACTTTTATATGTGATCCTTTGAAGTGAATAGATTTACATATATAGAAAGCAATCCATCACTGATGGTCCGGAGGCACACCCTTTAAGACCTCAAGATAAACATAAAAAACATTTTTCAAAATTTGTTTTTAAAAACAAATTTGAGTTATGGAGGTCAAATCTGAAATTAGAAGATTTTTTGAAAGTGTTTACTCAATTTTTTGAGTGACTGTTTTCAACATGCATATTATATTAATAATTTACTCAGAGTTAAGCATATGCATTTGCAGTTTGTCATACATTCATATATAAATACATATATATTTGTACGTTAGGGTGCCAGCAATTACAATTAGTACTAAACTTTTTCTATGTTTAAAATTTAATTAGAAATAAATTTTAGTTTTAAGTCTTTGTAGAAATTTTTAAATTAGTTAATTTGACAAAAAGACAGAAAATCAAAAATCAAAATTGCATCCAAAATTTTTATTGTTGCAGTTAATCGAGGACATAAAAATCTAATTTCAAATAAATAACTGTCATTCTAATTGTACATAACTACTGTACCCATATGTTTGTTCATACCTTAGCAACATACATGGCATGATGTCACCCACAAACTCTAGCAGTGTTCCTAAACTGTTTAAATTTACGTTCGTTGAAAAATTGAGCATTTTTTAAATATTAACCATTTAAAATGGCTTTTTTTAAGTTCAAGAAATTTCAAAAATTTCAAAATTATGTATTTTATTTTTAATAAACACTCAAAAAATTATGTTAGATAAATCAACTGAAAATGTCAGTTAAAATAACTACTTTGTAAGTTGTTTTGGGGTCAACTACTTTTTCAGTTAAATTAACTAACAATGTTAGTTATTTTAACTGACAAAAAAACAACTGACTTATGTAGTAAAAACTACTTACATTCGTAGTCAAAACAACTAAAATGTATATAATTTTTATATTGTATAATTTTTTTTTTAACTTTTTAGAAAAAAATTGAAGACCAAAGTTTTTCCAATTTTTTTTTTTTTTTTTAATTTCCCGGGTGAAAATGACCATGTATGTTCATATATGATGCATATATGGATGTCCATACAAGTGCATATCCGTAATTTGAGGGTACATGTACATTAATGATCATACATTGTCATACATGAATTTGTATGTAAATTTTTTTTTTGTATTTTTTTCCATAAAACGTCTATTAATTGAAATTTTTTCAAATATAAATAATTTGTACTAATTTATGACACTGATTTTTTAATAAAAACTAACGAATATTTTAAAAATATACTTTGGACTTTATGATACTTTATGATAACACTGTGCTACAAAAAACACAAAATCGAATATACTTTTGAAATGAGGTAGTTAAGGTTGTAGGTCTCGTTGAAAAGATCACAAAAATGCCCATCAAACTTGCCAGACACCCTCAAATTTTAAAGTTATTGTCAAAAAACGATTTTTTGGGACTTTTTTCACAAAACCACGTGTAACTTAAACATTTTTCAACCGATTTTCAATTTTTCAACTGTTTTGGATAGAGGAAGGACAGGGCTTTTTATGTGTGAGAATTGGTCTATACATATAAGAAAGATATGTATTGATTTTTTCAACAATATCTAATTTTTTTGTTATTTTTTGAAAATTTTTTGAGTTTATCGATTTTTTTCTGCTATAGTTCGTTCAACAACATTTATTTTTATAAACGTATTCTTAAAGAAAAAATAATTGTGAATACGATGAGCTTAATGCCGAAAAAATCGGATAATAATTGACAGAGTTGTGATAATTTTTCTAAAAAAGAAAATTAAGATTTTGCTCGAAATTGCCGTTCGGATAACCCAGGCAAAATAAATAAAAAAATAAACGAACATACTGAGAGGTCGCGTATCATTATTATTTTAAAGGTTTTTGGCCTCCTGAATTCGAATTTGACCTTGAAATTGCGCTATCTTATTTAGTTTTTGATATATCAGTTTATGTTAAATATCTCAAAAACCTGACGAGATAGAGCAATTTGAAGGCCAGATTTGGATTCAGAGCGCCAAAAACCTTTAAAAATATTGTACATGACCTCTTATGATAAAATTATTTTTTTTGCCTGGGATATCTGAACGGCGATTTCCTGCAAAATCTTAATTTTATTTTTTAGAAAAATTATCACAACTCTGTCAATTGTTATCCCATTTCTTCAGGATAAAGCTTATCGTATTCAGAATCAAATTTTCTTTAAAAATACTTTTATAAATATAGAGGTTGTTAAATGAACTATAGCAGAAAAAAATCGATAAACTCGAAAAATTTTCAAAAAATAACTAAAAAACTAGATTTTATAGAAAAAATCAATAAATATCTTTCTTATATGTATAGACCAATTCACACACATGGAAAGCCCCATCCTTCTTCTATCAGAAACAGTTAAAAAATTTAAAATCGGTGGAAAATTTTCTGAATTACAAAAGGTTTAGTGAGAAAAGTCCCAAAAAAACGTTTTTTGACCATAACTCTAAAATTTGAGGGTGTCTGGCAAGTTTAATGGGCATTTTTGTGATCTACTCGACAAGACCAACAACCTATGCTATGTCACATCAGAAGTATTTTTTCACTGTAGCACAGTGTAATCAAAGCTTCGAAGAATTAACCACTTTTCGAATGAATTCACAAATAAAATACATTCGATTTTTATAGTCACTGAATACAATTATCTTTAAATATCAATATTTCTTAGAATGGATTTGATTTTTACCATTAAATCGAATTCTTGTTTATGAGAATTTTTAAAACTGAATGCATTCTTTATTTAATTTATTTATTATTCATGAGACTTTTAAAAATCGAATTTATAAAAACTTACGCATTCAATTTCAAAGTCGAATGAAAAAGAAACCGAATTCATTATATAGAGGCATGTCACAGACTTAATTCCGTTCGGATTCGGAAAAAGTGGTTTACTCGTAAAACACAAAGCGAAATTTTTTTTCAGAATGAAACCACTTTTATGCAACTCAATTCCACTTTAATTTTTGAAAGTGATTTCATTTCGAAAATTACAAAATTCGTTTTGTGTTTTACGAGCAAACCACATTTTCCAAATCCGAACGGAATTGAGTCTGTGACATACCCCATATTTTAAAATCAAGTGTAAATTCATTCAATAAATTGTGATTGGGGAATGCAATCATTAAAATTTAATTCAGAACACCAAATCTTAGTGCCGTTCATATTCGCCTATAGAATACAAAAATTATAACCAATCTTGATGATATATGATCATTATTGTCCAACCGAACGACTTTTTCAGACTGAACCCATACATGAACTTCGTCCAATTTTGCAAAGTTCTGCCGAACCCAATCTTTAAAAAAATTGTTTCTAAGACATGTATGCTATGCAGATGCATAGCATATATGAAGGAGTATGACATATACCTATCCACACATAGTTGCATACATTTACATATATGGAATATTACATTACTTGTGAATGTTCATATATGCTCCCATATATGACATACATTTCCATATATTGTTCATATACTATCATACATGCAATCATGTATGAGCATGTATGAACATGTATGAACATACATGGTCATTTTCACCCGGGTTGTGAAATATAAAAAAAAAACTTTGAAAATTTTTCAGAGATAAAAAAATTAAAATTAACTACTTTAAATAACTGTTACTACATCACAGTACTTTTTTGTTAGTTGTTCAAAAAAACGACTTAAAATAACTTACAGAAATAGTTGTTTGATATTTTTCATACAAAAACAACTGATTTTGTAGTTGAAAACAACTAACTACTGTAAAATATACAAACAACTAACATGTAGCAACTTACGTAATTTTCTGAGTGTGGTACTAAATTGTTCACTTTTGTTTTTTTGTTAATAAAAACATGTTTTATTATATATAATATGGTTATTTTTCAATTGCCGATATTTTGCTGATTTTTTAAAACTGAAGTGCCGATAATGCCGATTTTTTTTTGAAAATGTGCTGATTTTTCATCAAAATCATCTGGCACCCCTGTATCCAACCAATGGTGGCATCCTCGTAAAAATCCGGCTTCCTTAAATATTTTTTTCATAAAAATGTGTAAATATTGTGGGGTGTTTATAAGAAGACATAGACCAAGGATATCCATATGAATATGAAATAATCTTTATTAAATTTAAGTCGAAACGTATTTTTTGTCTAGACGATATTCCTGTTAATTCGGGAGTTATCGAAATTTTCCCGAAGGTCCACATTTACGAGGACAACGAAATTTTTAAACACTGATATGGCCGATAAGCCAAAACACCCCAACCTTAAAATCGTCTCTTTTATATATATTTTTAGTTTCAGGCAAATCGGTTCATAAGGGTTGAGATACTTCCCTTGTAAGTGAGGGTATAAAAAACGATAATACGTTCGGAAACACTGTTTATTAACAAAACATTACAATCATATTACTGTCATACTTATTTATGTATGTCCGTCATCTTTTATTTTTTTATTTTTTTGCAACCTGTAACTACAGTCAGCTACCATTTAAAACTCTACACTATGTTTTTACATACAAATGTATTAGAGTGGGCTAGGGGGTAAAAGAAGTAACAACACTTGAAAAGGGGATAAAAAATAAGAATTTCGAAATTTTTTTTTTGTAATTTGAAAATTCTATTTGTTATTCGAAGATTCCATTTGTGTTTTATAAACAGAGCCATAAACATTTATTATCGATTTTTATACGTTTTTTTCCCATAAAAACTTTGTAAAAATACGTCTTTTATACTTTTTAATAAAAGTACCAAAATTGTTATTTTTAATTCCTTTTTTTATAAAATAAACAAAAAAAAAGTACTTTTAGGTACTTTTTTTTATCAAAATTTCCAAGATACAACTTTTTTATAATAATTGCTAATATCACGCCAAATTAGCACATTTTTATAAAAAGATCGATTGTAATTCGAAAATCCGATTTGTTATTCGAAGATTCCAGTTGTGATTCGAAAATTCCTTTGGTAATTCGAAGATTCTATTTGGAATTCGAAGATTCCATTTGTAGTTCGAAAATGCCAATTATAATTAGATATAGATAAACTATTATTCGAAAAACATCAATTGTAATTCAAAAAGATCAACTTTAATTCAAAAAATATCAATTGTATATCGAAAATTAATTGTAATTCAAACATCATCAGTTGTTATTTGAAAAAGATTTGTAATTTGTAATTCAAGATCAGTTGTAATTCGTTAAAGATCAGTTGTAATTCGTAAGAGATCAATTGTATTTCGAAAAAGATCAATTAAAATTCGAAAAAGATCAAATGTAAATCGAAAAATATCAATTGTAATTTGAGATAGATCAATTGTAATTCGGAAAAGATCAATTGTAATTCGAAAAAATGCAATTGTAAGTCGAAAAAGATAAATTATATTTCGAAGATTCCAATTGTTATTCAAGAAAGAATCAATGGAAATTCAGTTTATATTTTTCGGCTAACAATTGGAATCTTCGAATTACAATTGATCTTTTTCGAATTACAATTAATATTTTTCGAAATTGCATTTGATCTCTTTCGAATTACAATTGATCTTTTTCGAATTACAATTTGAATCTTCCAATTACAATTGATCTTTTCAAATTCCAATTGGAATCTTCGAATTACCATTGATTTTTTTCGAATTACAATTGATCTATTTTGAATTAAAATTGACCTTGTTCGAATTAGAATTGATCTTTATCGAATTACAATTGATCTTTTTCGAGATACAACTCATGTTTTTCGAATTAAAATTGATCTGTTTCGAATAACAATTGGAATCTTCGAATTACAAATGTAATTTTCGAACGTCAAATGGGTTTTTCGAATTACATCATTAAATTGTGCAGAAGACAGACTGGGAGAAACATATTTATTTGGTTTTTAATGCGATGTTAATATTTACGAAACTTTTAGCGGACTCTGATGAGGATCCTGGATAATTGGCTAAGAAGATATAACTTCAACTGATACTAATACTAAAATTGTAGTTTTATTAAATTTTAATATTTTCTGCCCACTCTAATATGTTAGTAATACTTTATTATCATTCTTTAATTCTATGACAACTTTTTCTTTCTTTTTTTTTTTATTTTTATATTAAATTTATTACATTTTTACATTTAATTTAATAGGTTTTTTCATAAATTGTCTATTTGTTTATGGCACTTTCAAGTGCATTAATATTTTATAGTTTTTTATTGATATTTTCACATTGTTCAGGGTTTTTGTTCAAAGAGGTAAGAAGGGTTTGATCGAAGGTGGCTTAGGTGTTTGAATGTATTTGTGTGTGTTACTCTAGAATGATAGATAGGTGTCATAGATTGTTAGATTGTTTTATGGCATTATTTCACGCAAAATAGAAAAAAATATGAATGTAATGAAGTTTTGTTTTAATTTAGAAAGAACTTGTCAGAAGGTCATTTGAAAAAATTAATAAATTACAGAATAAATGGAAAATAAATAAAGTAGAGCTTAAGAGAATGTATGTAAACAAATGAGGACGGTTATAAAACACACACAACCAGTCAATTGGTTGCCCCGACCGGTGAATAACATAAAGTGATAATAAAACTCTAAGTCGACATAGTAGGTTTTCGAAATTTGAAATTACAAGTGGAAGTGCAGTCAAAATTACACATTCTACTTAAAAATACACATGTACTTAATATCATATTCCAACCCTTATGCAAAAATCTTCTGTCGAATTAATGTGGATTTTATTAAAGTCATAAGAAAAATGATTTTAAAAGTAAAATTTGTTCATTTAACAATTTTGTAGCACCAATTTAATAAATAAGAAAAAAGTACCAACAAATTTTTTTTTGTAAAAGGAACCAACACTTTTGATTAAAGGTGTCAAGAAAGGTCTTACTAGTAAGAAGTAAAAAATATTTTTTTTATAAATAGAGCTTTATTATAGATTCTTGTATATTCAATTGTGCTTTTTAAAGTACTAAATTATCAATTATTTAATAAAAAGTAGGCAAATAATATTTTTTTGTTGCAAAAAGTATCAAAATAGCACTTTTTGATAAAAAGTACCATATTAATAATTTTTATGGAAAGTACCAAAAAAGTATTAATTTTACAAAAAGTATGAAAATGGTACTACAAAATAGAAGTATGCATCAATTTAAGTTCATTTAAAAACAAAAAATCTAAATTTTTTTTTACAAAATATATCAAAGTAGTATTTTTTTCCCAAAAAGTACTAAAATATCACTTTTTAATTTAATTTTTTTAAAAATAGTAGCAGCATTGTACATTTTATAAAAGTACACAAATTTTATCGTTTTCACAAAAGATCCAAAATTGTTATTAGATGAAGATGTTACAAAAAAGATTTTTGTAAAAAACATACCAAAATAGTATTTTTTTACAAAAAGTACAAATATGGTACTTTTTAAAGTACTAAATAAGTAATTTTTTATAAAATGGACCAAAATAATTTCACTGCGGAACACTAAAAAATAAACAAGAGTTACGACCATCATTTCTATATATTTCGGACATGCTGAATCGAATGGCGTACTCCGTTTTTCGATGTATGGTACAGTTTTCTTGTAAAATGTCATTAAAGATTGGCTGATTTTCAGCTGCTTTTTTAACAAAAAAAATTCCAAAGCTAATGATTTTTAAATTTTATGGCATGGAAAACAAAGATATAACTTGTAGCAATATTTCTAATATAAATTTGGTTTAAAGCTTTTCATCTTAACCCCTTTAATTCGCGGATTTCTTCATTTTTTTAAGTTTTCGCGAAATTAACCGCTAAATTGGTCTCTGATAAAAAACTTGCATTTTGTGGATCATAAAGGCGTCCATGACACTACGAATAGTGGACAAAAAACCTCTATGTTATATGGACCATCATGAAGAAAATCGCGGAAAACCGTTTTTTTGTATATGGCAGCATCCCTTTAGGAGATGATTTGAGGCTTCATCTTTTAGTATATAATGTGGGAACCTTAAACAATGAACTGACCCAAAATTTGTCCAAAAAAGTTTTCATTTGCAAAAGTTATCTTAACAAAAACTATAATTATTGTATCGCAAACACTGAAATAACAGTTTTTGTTAAGATAACTTTTGCAAATGAAAACTTTTTTGGACAAATTTTGGGTCAGTTCATTGTTTAAGGTTCCCACATTATATACTAAAAGATGAAGCCTCAAATCATCTCCTAAAGGGATGCTGCCATATACAAAAAAACGGTTTTCCGCGATTTTCTTCATGATGGTCCATATAACATAGAGGTTTTTTGTCCACTATTCGTAGTGTCATGGACGCCTTTATGATCCACAAAATGCAAGTTTTTTATCAGAGACCAATTTAGCGGTTAATTTCGCGAAAACTTAAAAAAATGAAGAAATCCGCGAATTAAAGGGGTTAAGATGAAAAGCTTTAAACCAAATTTATATTAGAAATATTGCTACAAGTTATATCTTTGTTTTCCATGCCATAAAATTTAAAAATCATTAGCTTTGGAATTTTTTTTGTTAAAAAAGCAGCTGAAAATCAGTCAATCTTTAATGACATTTTACAAGAAAACTGTACCATACATCGAAAAACGGAGTACGCCATTCGATTCAGCATGTCCGAAATATATTGAAATGATGGTCGTACCTCTTGTTTTCTAAAATAGTGGTTAGTTTTGTCACGCAGTGTTTTTACAAAAAGTACCAAATTCGCACTTTTTTATATAAAAATTCCAAATTAGCACTTTTTTTTATAAAAAAGTACCAAAACAGTTTTTATTTTACAAAATGTATCAAAATGGTTCTTAAAAATAGAATTGTAGTAAAATAGTACATTTAAAAAAAAAAACTAAAATTGTAATTTGATAAAGATGTTCCAAAATAGATTTTTTTCAAAACACACACAAAATAGTATTTTTTTACGAAAAGTACTAATTTTATAAAAAGTACCCAACATTTTTTTTTTTACCAAAGTACCAAAATGGTATTTTTTTTACAAAAAGAACAAATATGGTACTTTTTAAGGTACTAAATTAGTATTTTTTTATAAAAGGGACCACAATATTTTTTACAAAAAGTACCAAATTAGCACTTTTATATATAAAAATACCAAATTAGCACTTTTTTTTTAAAAAAGTACCAAAACAATTTTTATTTTACAAAATGTACCAAAATGGTTCTTATAAATAGAATTGTAGTGAAACAGTACATTTTAAAAAAATCCAAAATTGTAATTTGATAAAGATGTTCCGAAATAGTTTTTTTTACAAAACATACACAAAATAGTATTTTTTTACAAAAGTAGTAATTTTATTAAAAGTACCCAAAATTTTTTTTTTTACAAATAGTGCCAAAATAGTATTTTTTTTTACAAAAAGTACAAATATGGTACTTTTTAAAGTACTAAATTTGTAATTGTTTATAAAAGGGACCAAAATATTTTTTACAAAAAGTACCAACTTAGCACTTTTTATATAAAATTACCAAATAGCACTTTTTTTATAAAAAAAAAGTACCAAAATGGTTCTTATAAATAGAATTGTAGTAAAATAGTACATTATACATTAAAAACAAAATTGTAATTTGGTAATTATGTTCCAACGTAGATTTTTTTACAAAACATACACAAAATAGTATTTTTTACAAAAAGTACTAATTTTATAAAAAGTATCAAACTATTTTTTTTACAAAAAGTACCAAAATGGTATTTTTTTTTTACAAAAAGTACAAATATGGTACTTTCTAAAGTACTTAATTTGTATTTTTTATAAAATGCACCAACATATTTTTTACAAAAAATACCAAATTAGCACTTTTTTATATAAAAATACAAAATTAGCACCTTTTTTATACAAAATGTACCAAAATGGTTCTTATAAATAGAATTGTAGTAAAATAGACAAAAGGTACCAAAATGGTTCTTATAAATAGAATTGTAGTAAAACAGTACATTTTGAAAAAATCCAAAATTTTAATTTGATAAAGATGTTCCGAAATAGATTTTTTTTACAAAACATACACAAAATAGTATTTTTTACAAAATTACTAATTTTTATAAAAAGTACCAAACTATTTTTTTTTTACAAAAAGTACCAAATTGGTACTTTTTATAAATAGTACCAAAATGGTATTTATTTTACAAAAAGTACCAAAATTGAACCTGTAAATAGAAGTATGAAGTACGATAGAATTTTTTAAAAAGTAGTACCGAAAAAGTACATTTTGATAAAAATTTTCCAATATCGATTTTTTTCTTTACAAAACATACTAAGGTAGTATTTTTTAGCAAAAAGTACTAAAATAAACGGAAGGAAGTGGAATTGGGTGGGACATATCCTACGAAGAAGCCCAGATGACGTAGCCAGAATGGCACTAGAATGGAATCCACATGGCAGCAGAAACCGTGGAAGACCAAAAACAACATGGCGAAGACAAATTATAATTGAAGCCAACAAGCTAAATAAAGGATGGCACAAAGTCAAAACACTTGCGCAAAATCGTTCGATGTGGAGATGCTTTGTTGATGACCTATGCTCCCTTGCGGAGTAAGGACTTGATGATGATGATGAATACTTTCTTAATAAAGGTAAAAAACTAGTAGTTTTTATTATTTTTTAAGAGAAGAAGGTAAAAATATATCAAGAGAAGAAGGTAACAAATTAATTAAAAGTACCAAAATTGGGTTTTTTAAAAAAAGTACCAAATAAGCCCTTTTTTCCAAAATAGTATATTTTAAAGAGTATATCTCTATCTCTCATATTAGTACTTATTTTTACAAAAGTACCAAAATAGTACTTTTAAATATTAGCGTGTACAATGATAACAGCTTTTAATAAATAGTACATTTTAAAAAAAGCACCAAAATTTTAATTTGATAAAAAAGTATCATAATATTATATTTTTTCTAAAAGGTGCAACAGTTTTTTTATCTTTTTTCATTTGTTTTTTTCTTTTTGTTTATTTATTTTTAATACTATTTTTTACATTTAAGCTAGTACTTTTAAATAAAAAGTACCAAGACAGTAAATTATTAAAAAACTACAAAAATGGTACTTTTGATTAAAAGTGCTAAATTAGTATTATTGGTAAAAAGCAAACAAAAACAATTTTTCGTAAACTTAACTTAAAAAAGTACGTTTTTGCATGTATTTAGTGTATTTTGATGATTTTCTTTTAAATAAATTTTCGTCATTGTTTGGCACTTCAAACATATAAAAAAATCCTTTAATTTTTTTTTTTTCAAAATTTGTTGATACTTTTTAATACAACTAACGAAATTGATCTTTCTGGTACTTTCTATTAATAACTATCAAAATAATACTTCGCCATGAAAAATGTGTTTTTTTAAGAAAAGTACCAAAATAGTACTTTTTACAAAAAGTACCAAAATTGTAATTTGATAATAGCACTAAAAATTTACATTAAATCTGGTACCTAATAAATAGTACATAGCATAATAGTAAATTTAAAAAAAATTACAGAATAGTACTTTTTCATAATTAAAGCCAAATTAGTACTTTTAGACAAAAAGTGAAAAAATCCTTTGTGGGAATATTTTAAACTTTTATTAAAATGTACTTTTTTGCATGCATTAAATGGATTTTGAAGATTTTTTATACATTAAATTTATTTTTGTGATTTTCTTTAAATAAATTTTCTGCAGCTAAAAATTACACGTGAAATGTGTTATTAAACATAATACAACTAAAGAAATCGATCTTTTTGATACTTTCTACTAATAAGTACCAAAATAATAATTCGCAATAAAAAACTTTTTTTTTTTTAAGAAAAGCACCAAAATTGTAATTTGATAAATAGCACCATTAATTTACATTAAATCCGGTACCTAATAAAAAGTACCATAATAGTAAATTTTAAATAAGGACAAAATGGTACTTTTTCATAATTAAAGCCAAATTAGTACTTTTAGACATAAAGTGCAAAAACTCCTTTGTCGGAATATTTTAAACTTTTATTAAAAAGTAGTTTTTGCATGCATTTAATAGATTTTGAAGATTTTTTATACATTAAATGTATGTTTGTGATTTTCTTTAAATAAATTTTCTGCAGCTAAAAATTACACGTGAAATCTGTTATTAAACATACAAATAACGAAATCGATTTTTGATACTTTCTACTAATAAGTACCAAAATAATACTTCGTAATAATTTTTTTTTTTTTAAGAAAAGCACCAAAATTGTAATTTGATAAAAAGCACTATTAATTTACATTAAATCTGGTACCTAATAAAAAGTACCATAATAGTAAATTTTAAATAAGGTCAAAATGGTACTTTTCATAAATTAACCCAATTTAGGACTGTTTTATAAAAACTCTTTTTTCGGAATATTTTAGACTTTTATTAGAAAGTACTTTTTTGCATGCATTATATGGATTTTGAAGATTTTTAATAAATCGACTCTAGGGACTCCAACCTGGACCCCAAGTGAAGTTTTGGACATGATTCATAATCGATTTACACAAACCAAATTTAAAAAAATGTCACTTTATAAATCAAGTAAAATTACGCCATTAAATAAAAATCCCAATATCACACTAACTTTTGTAAGTTTTAATAAACAAAAAACAAAAAGCACTACACAAGCAAGACGAAAATTCATAAAAAGTTTATATGAAATTAATTTTTACTAATTGATGAGTCCCTGATCCCAATACGCAAATACTTCGAATGTCGTACTATATAAACAATCAAATGAAAATACATACAAACAAAAAAAATTCACTCACACACATACAAACACTTGGATACAAAAAAAAACTATTACTAGAAGTAGATTATTGCTAAATATTTGTCTGAATGGCTGTGTATGTAAATGTCCAATAAAGCAATACCTCGATGGACGAGGAACAAAATTTATAAAATTTTAAGTCAACACAGTTTTTAATGTTACAAAAAAAAATTAAATTTGCAGAAATTATTCCAATTTTGATTTAAGCAAATTTTTTTTTCAAAAATCACTCATATAAAAATAGAGTAGATCTTATGTGATCTGCTTATATCTTTTCAAATATGATCGTATCTGATTGCATATAATTAAATCTAAGATCGCCAAAAACAAGATCTAATTATATCTAGGATTTGCTCAACATTGGCACAAATTTGACCGCTTATTACATCTGATCTAATACAATTATATACGATCAGATGCAATCATATATTTTAAGATAAAATCAAATAAGATATATTTAATTTTAAGACGGACTATCTTAAAAACACTGCGTTACAAAAAATCAAAAATTTTTTGTGACACGAGGTCTGACCATCATTTCTACATAATTAAGGTATCCCGAGTAAAAAAAAATAATTTTTAAGATCTAATTTGATCTCAAAATTGGCTGTATCAAGTTGGATCAAATAAATATCTAATTGTATTAATTCAGATAGACAAATATAAAAAATGACACAATTGGATCCGAATTTTGGTCACATCCAAATAAATCCAGTTGATCTTATTTTGTATAAATTAATGCAGATTTATATAAATACATAAAGTCATACATAATTATGTATAACTCCAGATAAGAAAATGGAGCCACATTAAATCTTAGATATAATTAGATCTTAACATATAAAAATTCATATATATTTTAATATGATTGTATCAAATTATATATTATTATATCAAAACTTTTTTTACTAGGGATGCTGATTTCAATGGTGAAGTCCGTTTTTGAATCAATGGAACAGTTTTCTAGCAAATCTTCATCAAAGTTTTGTCCATTTTTTTTTTTTTGAATCAGCTTTCACAAATTTAAATTTGTTCGATTTCGAAATGTGGATTAAACCTATAGAAATATACTTAGTTCGAATTTGGATTAAACTGCTTTCGTTTAAGTGATTGATTTTGCGCTATTTTTGGCAACTCCGTAAATAATTTCAAGATCTGATCTAATTAATGTAAAAAGATTAATGAATTTATAGTTTATGGAAAAAAATAATTTAGATACAACTAACTTTTTTTGCAGATCGCGAAAAATCATTTTTTTATAATGACAGCATCCCTTTAAAATGCTTCATCTTTTAGTATAATATGTAAGCATTCCTAAAAACCTTAAGTTTAAAAGTTCAAGCAAAAAAGTTTATTTTTGCAAAACTTTTCTTAACAAAAACTGGTTTTAAAGTACATTCTTCTGTTAAAATCTCTAAAATAATGTTTTTTGCTTTGTTAATAAAACTTTACCAAAAATAAACTTTTTTGGTTGAAATTTTAATTATAAGGTTTTTAGGCATGCTTACATATTATACTAAAAGATGAAGCGATACATCCCGCTATAATGACAGCGATAAAGGGATGCTGTCATTATAAAAAATGATTTTTCGCTATTTGCAAAAAAAGTTAGTTGTATCTAAATTATTTTTTTTCCATAAACTATAAATTCATTAATCTTTTTACATTAATTAGATCAGATCTTGAAATTATTTACGGAGTTGCCAAAAATAGCGCAAAATCAATCACTTAAACGAAAGCAGTTCTAAATTATAAATTATTTTTTTCCACTGACAAAAAAATCATAATAGTCTATTTACATAAAGTAGATCAGGACTCAAAATTATTTACGGGGTTGCAAAAAATAGCGCAAAATCAATAAATAATGAGGAAAATCGCGATTTTTACCAATAAAACGTGGGTCTAATCCACATTTCCCAAATCAAACAAATTTAAATTTGTGAAATCATATTTTTAAAATAAAAAATCGCTAAAAAATGAACAAAACTTTGAAGAAGATTTGCAAGAAAACTGTTCCATTGAATCAAAAACAGGCTTCACCATTGAAATCAGCAGGCCTTAATTATATAGAAGTGATGGTCAGACCTCGTGTCACAAATTTGATGTTACGCAGTGTAATCGGGGATAAGGTGTTTTATTAAATTTTATAAACTGCAGATTGAGTAGTTGTCGGTTGAGTCGGTAAGTGAATAATCAACGACATCGACCAATTATCTCTAAAATATTATAAGTGCTAGAAGTTTCCATTTTATTTATTTTTAATGAACATTTATAATTTACGAATTTAAAAAAAAAAATCAAAATATAGTTACTTTAAAAAATTTTGTTTCAAATTTACAGCAAACGCTATTTTTAAGAGGAATGGAAAATTAGAATATCAAAGTTGTACCAAATTTAAAAAATGTACCTACTTTTTCTTACTTTCGTGCATTTATTAAAAAAAAAAAAAATTGTAGCATTCTCTTAAAAAAAAAATCTGAAAATTTTTTTAAATTCCTGTCAGATTTTGTAAAACATAAAATTGAAAACAATTTGCGGCAGAAAATGTACTAAAATATTCGTAAGGAACTTCGGAATTTTGGAGAGTGCTACCATTTTTGACTTTTTATGAAAATCGATTATTTACGCGATGATACAAACAAAATTCAAAATTTCGTAGCTGCAAAATATTTTGTTTTCAATTTACAGAAAAAAAATCGCAGGGATCGAATGATACTGCAGCTTAACAAAAAAGTACTTTTACCTTCTTGCATTTATAAATTTTTTTTTTTTTAATAAAAAATCTAAAAAATATCTCAAATTCCTTTCAGATTTTATGAAACATAAAATTATGATCATTTGTTATTCAAAAAGTACTTAATCGGTCATTGAAGTACTTTGTTGTTTTAAAAATTGAGAAAGTACCAAAAAAGTGCTTAAGTACTGTCTCTTCCAAATCTTGGTTAGTGACCATTCCTAGTTTGTTTACATTTTGCTGACCGCGAAATATCATTCGCATTGAAATTTTCTACAACACTTAGCATATTTTGGCGGTTATTGCTAGATATGTTTGTGAGTTTGTAAAAAGACGACTATGAGTTGGAATATAATTACATAAAAAAAATAAAAACTATAAAAACAATAAGCTCAAAAAATAAAAATACAGCCTGTCTGTATATTAAAATAAAAGTAAGTAAAATTATTAATTATGTAGACAAAACGAATTTAATTAATGCTACACTTTAAGGTTTTCTGAATAAAACTTACGAAATACCATTCGCGTTGAAAAAGTCTCATATTCTTAAACACTTTTTTTTAAGTCGGGCGTTTCTGAGAAATTTTAACACTGGGGGTATACCCACTTTGCCATTACGTATGTAACGCATTGAAATATAGGTCAATATATAATAATAAATAATATTGATCAGTGATGGATTCTAAGACATTGTATAAATGTCCGCGCGTCACTAGACTCCATAAGTTTATCACGAATATTTCTCAAGGTCATAGGCAGGTTAAATTCGAAAATGAGGAGAATCGACCTGGGGAACAAAGTTTCCTCTTGAAGAGCTAAACCAACCTCTGGAAAACGCTATGTTTTTTAATTGTTTTTCTAATTTTTGCTAAGCAACTGAAATAATTGTTAGTCAGAAGAGTTCAAAGTGCAGCACTTGGACCCAGGGGATTAGAAATTACACTAAAAAAATTACGTTAGTAAAATCAACTGAAAATATCAGTTAAAAGAACTGCTTTGTAAGTTGTTTTGGGCTCAACTACTTTTTCAGTTAAATCAACTAACAATGTTGGTTATTTTAACTGACAAAAAACAACTGACTTATGTAGTAAAAACTACACTCAAAGTAATTCTACAGTAAAAGGTTTAGTAAGTGATATTGTACCAAAATCTACTAATTCGTTACTAATTTTAGTATCTTCAAAGTACTAACATTAGTAATTTTTACTGGATTTGACTAATATTAGTTAAAAATTTTAGTATTGGTTACCAATTTCTGCACTAGGTCCTTTTGGACTAAAATTAGTTAAATTTTTAGTATTGAATACCCACGTTTTTTTTTTGGGTGTACTTCCATTTGTAGTCAAAACAACTAAAATGTAGTAAAAATAATCAATATATAAGTTTTTTTTTTCAAAAAATTTAAGACCAAATTTTTCCAAGTTTTTTTAAAAAAAAAGTTGTGAAAAGAAAAAAAAAACGAAAATTTATTTTTATTTTTTTGGAAAAAAACTTTCAAAATTTTTCAGAGATAAAAAAATAAAATTAACTACATTAAATAACTGTCACTACATTACATCACTTTTTTGTTAGTTATTCAAAACAACGACTTAAAATAACTAACAGAAATAGTTGTTTGATATTTTTCATACAAAAACAACTGACTTGGTAGTTGAAAACAACTAACTACTGTAAAATATACAAACAACTGACATAATTTTCTGAGTGTATGTTATGTTTTGCCCGCCCACTTTTGGGGTCGTGGATATTAAACATTTATTTAAATAATGATATAATTGTATTACTTAAGTGCAAAAAGCATAATAAGTAAATTTGTAAACATTCCCTGCGAGGGGAATACCCACAAAAAAAAAAAAACCCTGCAATTTTTTTCAATGCTGATAATCTGTTACAAACGCCTTTAAAAATTAAATAGACTCATCAAATATGAATCATTATTGAAACAAAATCGCATAAAATCATGAAGTTTAAGTAAACGGGACATAGAAATAAATGTGTTAGGGATATAACCATTTAAGTTAAAATTTTTTCAAATATGAAATTTTCAGAAATTGTGCCAAATGTTTATTTTTTGGACACAAAAATGTTTCATTTGTAATGTTTTAAAAAATGCATCTTCAGAGGTTGTAAGATTCAAGGTTATGTAAGCCCCCCCCCCCCCCCCCTGGTATAGGAAAAATCGTTTTTTTCCTAAATAAATAAAAAAAAGGCTTGCAGTCAGTCCATCACACAGAGAAAAAACCTTTTTGAAACGGGATTGCAGGACAATAAATCACCCATAATGAAGGGACAACATAGTATCGTTGATCTATTTGATCTTATATATGATTGTGACATCATACCATGATCAGCGAAGATCATAATATGTTCGCTACATTCCTATTATGATAAAGTTATAAATCATTCTATATTGTCCCTCCATTATGGTTGTCGCAATCACGTTTCTTCTCTGCGTGTTGTTCCGAAATTTAAGATTAGTCAGCTTTGTATCCCTTTATTTTTAATTCAATAAAACGCGTGATAATTTCCTAGACAGCCTTGGGTGCCCTTTAAAAAGAACTCCTTTTCTAATATACATAGGATCATATTACATACTTGGTTATACCCCTAATGTTGTAGATGCGTCAATGTGACACAAAGTGAGTTAAATCTCACACCCGCACTTATAAATGACAAAATAAAAACAAATACGCAGATATTGAGACAAACACGTATTAGAAATATAAAACGAATAAATAAATGAATGGAATGGATGGTTGGTTGGACAGAGATGCAGAAGAATGAGTTCTACACAAAACAAAAGACATAACTAAAATTTGGGGGAAAAAATTCTTTAAAAATAGATTTTCCTAAAATTTTGTAGAATTTGACATAACAATGGGAAAATTTTCAAAACTATGACGAAAAAATTCATAGAATTAGCTACAAATTTTTTTAGAATTTATTTAAAAACTCATTTTTAAAATTTCAGTTAAAAGTTCTAAGATTTCAGTTAAAACTTCTTTGAAATTCAAACCCAACCCTACCTGGAAAATAACAAATCTTTAGCAACTCCAAATTGTCTTTGAATGTTAGCGTGTTTTCACCAGATAAATAGAAGGATATCGCCATGTCGTCCGAAGCTGATTGATGCTTAAAATTTGATGATAAGTTTCTAAATCGTTTTGGATGCTGTCATAAATTTTGACCAATTCTTCCTTGTTGTCGGTGAATTCTTTGCGATTTTAAATCTGGCCCCAGCTTGGGCGCCATTTAAATAATAATTTTGATTGCCAAATTTTCAAATTTCTGTCTGCAGTAATTTTATTAAATTGTTTGAGTCCGTTTCTTAAGATCGGCCTTAATTTGATGTTTTTCAAAACTGAATTCAACATAAAACCGATTAGTGCTAAAAAATTTTTAATCATTTTAGATGTTGTCGGGCCCCGGCTTGGGCACCATTTAGTTAAAAATTCTGATAGGCAAATTTTCTATTTTATATTTACAATTAGTGGTAGATTGGGGAATAAATAAATTTGTCATGGACAGACAGGCGGACGGACAGACGGTCGGACATCGCTAAATCGACTCAAAAAGTGATTCTGAGTCGATCGGTATACTTAACAGTGGACCAATATTTTGGGAAGTTACAAACATCAGCGCCAACTCATTATGCCCTGTACCACAGAATGATGCATGGTATCAAAATGCCAAACATTTTTGTGAACGGGACTTAGAAAATTTTCCAAAATTTTCGAAACTTAGAAAATTTTTCAATTGTTTTTGCTTTAAAATACATGTTAATTCGAAACGCATAAAAAATCAAAAAATTTTTATGTCAGGGAATTTTTTTAAAAATTTTCCATGTTCCAAAAATATTTTGTTTGGTATTGGAAAATTTTTTTTTTCTAAAATGTGTCTGAGACATAGAAGATTTTTAAATTTTGTTTGGAACTTGATAAAAATTGGAAAATTTGGTTTTGTCCAATTGTCTCCGGTCACGAGATAAGTTTTTTCGAGACAGTTTAGTGATCAGTTCAATTTTCATCTGTCAAGTGATATGCATTTTAGTTAAATATTGTTTCGTGGTTTCGGATCAAAAGAAACAGTTTTCCTGCAGGATACATTTGGCAAAGCCAAATTTAACATTTTTACTTTACTTGCTAATACTCGCAGGATTCGATTCTTTACCCTCCCTGTTATCGGACAGTTTTAGTTATTTTGAATCGATGACTAAAATGACTGACTGCTTGAATGGCAGTCTCAATCAACTGACTGCTGTCTAAGCGATGGTATACAAACAACAACAAAAAAAGTATTTCAAACAATGGCGACACTTTTTTTTCGTTGCTTTTGTTTACAGATAATGAAGTAGTTGATGATCATGATAATGATGTTGATGATAATTTTAAGTGTTTCTTGCTTAATGCAAAATAAAATATGAACAAGTACGAATATGTATGCAAAAGTTTCAATATTCAATGGAAGATTTTTAATTTTCTTATTTGTTAGTTGTTTTGAAAATTGAACTGAGACAACAAAATTAAAAACAAAAAAAAAATCAAAAGACAAAATTTGCCGACTTTAAAGCAATTATAATAAACGGTTATTACTTTTAAGAGCAGAGAACACGCTGGAAGAATAGAATAAAGCAATAATTTGATTATTTTATTATTTACGTTTTGTTGTTTTTAAAAGAAAAACCATTTGTTTTGTGTTCAGTTTTTTCAAATGACTATTTCTGTTCTTTGTTTCAAAAATAACAACATAAAAAATAAAGACTTTCATTAGCATTCAATTTTTAAAGTCATTTATTTTTGTTTTGTAAGTAAAAATGCCTGCGAATTTTGTACTCTTGCCTAAAACATTAAATCATGATAATGTTTTGCCTAAGATTTGGGTGTACTTGCCAAAGCAAAGTTTTTTTAGAAAAAAAAAATGTTATATTACTTTGCTATTCCATGCAAAACGAATTGAAATATCAGTCGAGGACCCCATTAAAAAACCAAAAGAGCTGTACATTTCGTAAGTGAGTGCAAAAATAAGTGCAAAAAAGTGTTTTTACATTTTGGAGAGTATAAAATATCCGGCACCAAAGAATATACCACTGGAAATTTTTATGCGAAAAGCTTAGACTTGGTGAAAAAGTAGTTTTGGTAAAAAAAATTATTTTTTTCCACGAAAAACAAAATTATGTTAAAAAAAATTTAATGAACCCAAAATTTTTGGTGAAAAAAAAATTTGATAAAAATAAGTTTTTGATGAAAAGAAAAATTTTTTGGTGTAAAAAAAAATTGATGAAAAAAAATATAAAAAAAAATTTTTGGTGAGAAAAAAATTGAAAATAAAAAATTTGATAAAAAAATTTGATGAAAAAAAATTGATGAAAAAAATATGATGAAAAAAAATTTATGAAAAAAAAAATTTGATGAAAAAAAATTTTGAATTATCCACGCTTATTTTTAGCGTGTATAATTATCGACGTTAATTTTTAGCTTCGATAAAATGTGGAACCAAGTCCACATTTTTTATGAATTAGCATAGATACAATCCTTTTCTTCTTGTTATAGCAAAGACATACACCTAATTGTTATTGTTTGCCTTAAAAAATGTTGATACCAACCACAGTGATGCCACAGTACATTTTGTTAAACTTGGATGCGTTTTCGGTTAAACGGTTAGTGTTAACTTATATACGGTTATGCGAAAACAGGGCTATAGTCAAACTGAGGTGGCGTCCTGCAACTTTTTTAAAATTGGACACCAGCCTAAAAACATTATCATGTTAAAATAAATGATTCTTCTTTAATTTTTAATGATTTGTGTACGTTATTTTTGTTTTAATTGATGGCATTTTTTAAAGAAAAATCATTAGTTTTTACCATATGTGTGGGTTATTTTGTATCAAGTGACTTTGGCACGATGGGTAGAGTGTCTGGCCAGAATGTAGTTTATTGCAGGATCGATTCCCCAAAATTTTATTAAAAATTTTTTAAAATATAATTCAATAGAAAAATTGTAAAAATAACCGACGAAATCATTAATTTTTAATCTTTTCGTAGGTAATTTTTTTTTAATTTGTTGGTAAAAATAACACAACAATCATTAATTTTTAATGTTTTCGTTGGCTATTTTTTCGAAATTGTTGGTAAAAAAATGAAATTGATGTTGTTTTTTAATGTGCAATGTAATTTATTTTAAAAAATTGTATTAACAGTAAATAAAAAATGTTGATGTTTGTTAAAACAAATGAAAAAGTACTGGGATGGTTTTCAATTGTTTTATCACTTATTTTAAATATGTTTTTCATTTGTTTTTGCCTACAAAATATGTTGAGTGTTCGGTAGTTTTTAAGTGAGTAAATGTCCGTGTGTCTGTTGTTATCAATTTTTTAGGGACACCAGATGGTTTAAAGTTTTAATTTTAATATGTAAATAGTTGCCATGAACTAAAGTTGTTTGTATGTAAAACTTGGCTAAATCGGTTAAGTGGAACAAAAGTTATGAGTGAAAGTGTAAAAATATCTGAAAATTTTTTTTCTAAAGGAAAATTTGCCGTAATATGAGATTTTTTCTATAAGGAAGAATGTCTGAGTCTAACAAGGGAAGTATCTCAACCCTTATTAACCGATTTGCATGAAACTTGAAATATATATAGGGGTCAGTCTTAGTGAAATCAATCAAAAATAGCTAAAAATTTTCGTGACCCCCTCCGATTTTGATGAAATTTGGTTTAGTTGTAACACTAAGTGATAAACTGACACACACTTATTTTCAGCCCTCTAAGTAAACAGTGGGCGAAAACACGGAGGGTCAAAATTTCCCCCAAAATCTCCCGGTCGCGACACTTTGCACCGAAAAAACTTAATATCGTTGGTTCTATTTTAGCTAGAAAGCCCATTTTTGGCTTGTTTTGAAGCTCATAATATGCTCTACAAGATTTACCATAACCAAAAAATTTTCGAAAAAAATAAGGGTTACCTCCCTTATTTTAAGGTCGTGATATACGGAGGAGAAAATGGGGAGGATGGTATCCCCCGATTTTTTTTTTACTTGCTAATCTTTGAGAGAATGTCCTAAAAAATATATTCTAAAATTTTTATGTTGGGACAACAATGGGATCGCTCAAAATCAAAATTTTTCACAATTTTCCCCAAAATCTCCAAATCCCAACACTCTTTAACATTAAAAATTTTATATCATAAGTGCTTTTGCAGCTACAGAGCCCATTTTTTTTTTGTTTTAAAGCTTATAATACGCTCTACAAGACATACAAAAACCAAAAAAAATTACAAAAAAAGGAATTGGTGCCCCCCTTATTTGAAGGTATTGGCAAAGGGTGGAGGAAATGGGGGAAAGTATCCCCTGATTTTTTTTTTACTTGGCATTCTCAAAGTGCAAGTCCTAATGAACATAGTCTACAATTTTTATGTTGGGACAACAATGGGGTCGACCAAAATCAAAATTTTTCAAAATTTTCCCCCAAAATCAACAAATCGCGACATTCTTGCGCCTCTCATTGGACTCCCAAGATAAAAATTACAGGATATGCTCTCTAGAACTTACTCTTAAAAAAAAAAAAAACAAGATGAAAAAAAAATTGGGGGATACTGTCCCCCAATTTCCCCCACCCCTTGCCACGATCTTTTAATACAAGAGGCACCCCTCATTTTTTTTATTTATTTTTTTTGTGATAGTAATATTGTAGGGCATATTAAGAGCTTTAAAACAAGCCAAAAATGGACTCTGTAGCTACAATACAGTCCACGATATTAAATTTGTAATGTGCAAGAGTGTCGCGATTTGGAGATTTTAAGGGAAATTGTGAAAAATTTTGATTTTGGTCGATCTGATTGTTGTCCCAACATAAAAATTTTAGGATATGTTCATTAGGACTTGCACTTTGAGAATACCAAGTAAAAAAAACTCGGGGGATACTTTCCCCCCATTTCCTCCACCCTTTGTCACGACCTTTAATTAAGGGCGGCACCCTTCCTTTTTTTCTAAAATTTTTTGGTTAAGGTAGGTATTGTAGAGCGTACTATAAGCTTTAAAACAAACAAAAATGGGCTCTGTAGCTACAATAGCACTTATGCTATTAAATTTTTAAGGTTCAAGAGTGTTGCGATTTAGAGATTTTAGGGGAAGTTGTGAAAAATTTTGATTTTGAGTGATCCCATTGTTGTCCCAACTTAAAAATTTTAGAATGTATTCTTTAGGACTTTCTCTCAAAGATTAGCAAGTAAAAAAAAAATCGGGGGATACCATCCTCCCCATTTTCTCCTCCCTTTATCACGACCTTAAAATAAGGGAGGTAACCCTTATTTTTTTCGAAAATTTTTTGGTTATGGTAGGTCTTGTAGAGCATATTATGAGCTTCAAAACAAACCCAAAATGGGCTTTCTAGCTATAATAGAACCAACGATATTAAGTTTTTACGGTGTAAAGTGTCGCGACTGGGAGATTTTGGGGGAAATTTTGACCCTTCGTATTTTCGGCCCCTGTTGACTTAGAGGGCTGAAAATTTGCATTTGTTAGTTTTTTACGTAGTGTAAGAACTTAACCAAATTTCATCAATATCGGAGGGGGTCGAAAATATTCATGATTGATTTCACAAATAATGACCCATAGAGAAGACAATTATAAGGTTGGGGTGTCTCGGCATATCGGCCATATCGGGTATTTAGGGGGTAAAAACATTGAAAAAATTTGGCTTCGTTAAATATTTTTTTATGAAAATGCGTAAATTTTGGGGATTATTTATATGAAGACATAGACCAACGATATTCATATGAATACAAAATGATCTTTATTAATTTTAAGTTGACATCCCAGTTGGCAACGTCCTCGAGCCATCCTCAGTGACGGAGCGGTGACACGTCAGAGTCACTGCTGACATACACAAGACATCTCTATGTACTGGGTTGAGGACAGTTTCATACAAAATTTCAAAATGTCCTCACTCAAAGTCAGCAGTGGTCAGGGCTGACCTTCTGGGGACATGTCACCTAAGACTTCATTGGGGAAATGTCTGACTTAGGTCATGCGAAAATACAAAAAATTTTCGTATTTCCTTTAGTTTTTACTTTTATCCATTTTCCTTTATAAATTATCTTTCTCATATTTAGAAAAAACTTTTCGCCTTTTTTAGTCCCAACTGGATTTGAACCAGGAACCTCCAGTTTATTAGTCCCACACCTTACTACTTGTTCCAAATTTTATTTTGAAAATTGTTTGTCTATTTATAACTTTTATTCTACTTGTTAGATTTTGAATTTATTTTAAATAAATTGATAATATTGCCATCTTTTTCTTGGAAATTGAAGAGTTGTCCAGATTTTAAATTTTAATTTAATATACTGCTATTCTGAAGACATTTACTTTCAGACGTCTTAGAGCAATTGTCCACACTATTAAAGCAAACATTCAGTGCTGACAATGCAAGGACATGTCATCAAGGATTACCTATGATTTGTCAGGACCTGAAGACATTTCCTCAAGAAATCACTGTGGAAATTTCCTCAGTGACACATTTTCCAACTGGGATGTATTTTTTCCCTAGACGATATTCCTGTTAGTTCGGGAGTTATCGAAATTTTCCGGAAGGCCCATATTGTTTCATAAGGGGACAGCGAAATTTTTAAACACTGATATGGCCGGAAAGCCAACCTTAAAATCGTCTCTTTTATATATATTGAAAGTTTCAGCCAAATAGTTTTATAAGGGTTGAGATACTCCCTTGTAAGATTTTTTTTGGCTCAGAATTTTTCTATAGAAAAACGTCTCTTCTAGTATCAGCAAAATAGGAATTTTTTACTAAATACCGTGGGAAATGCTTGAAAAATACTACAGATTTCGGTCTTGATCCGACAAGACATTCCTGCAGAATTCCCAAAAGCTTTCCAACCTATTATTGATAAAAATGGAACCTTTTGACTTTCAAATTTGGAAACGTTTATAGCTCAGTAAATGCTGCCGATACACGAAAAATTCGTAGCAAATTCTCAAAAGAACTCTCAGGCTGTAGTTTTTAAATAGTCCCGAGTAAAAAAGAGTTATATATAGCAGTGACAAATTAGATCCCAAATATGGTGGACATAATTGTTTCAAATATTATCTTCGGCTATCCTACAAGATCTGAACATATAGTCTTATATATAATATGATACGTAAAATGGGTCTATCTGGTTTTATTAGATTGATCTGGACTGATACAATATAAAATAAATTGAGACTATAAGACATAAGTATATATGGTTAGATATTGCTCTACATAAAGAACATATTTTTGTATATAACATTACATAAAGTGCATATTATTATATATAATGTTATCACACTTATGTGACGTTATAAGGAGCATTATATGATCAGTTATATTGGTTTTAAATTATATTTAATCGTATCAGTTTTCTCCAACTGATATAATTATATAGACCCAATTCATGTATCACATTATATATAAGGTTATCCCGCTGGATCATAAAATATACCCGTAGATAATTATTAAATTAATTGTATCCGCCATATTTGGGATATAATTAGTCATGAACTTTTTTTCTTTTTTTACTAGGGGTAATAAAAACAGCATTCAAAAAAATAGAAAAATAGTAATTTATTGCTAAAAATATTGTGGGAAACGCGTTTAATACGGTAAATGTTGCCAATACGACAAAAAAATCACAAAGCAATGATGTCGGACTTGATCCGAGAAACCTTTGTGTTGATAACTTTGATTTATCTATTTGGAACCCTGTGTCGTTAACCAAAACCTTTTAATTCTTCAAAAAATTTTAAAATTTCGCTGAGAATGAGAATTTTCCCTTTCCCAAATTCCGCTAAGTATTAAAGTCATGTTATCTATAAACTGTATTTGTGTTCCAAACTCATATAACGTATCAATGTTGTACTCGTATTGTATTTGCCTTGGGCTGGTCTTCTTTTTATATTGTAGATATCTTTTTTTTTTTTTGTTATTATTATTTCAAAGACAATTATATCATATAAATGATTTTGTGGCTTGTTTTCGTTTATATTTTGGATTTTTTTTAATTGTATATTTTTACTATGAAAACAAAAATTTCATCATCCTCATCATAATGATCAACATCATAAATACCCAAAACCATCCTAATGCGCAGTTGTTAGATGTATTATTGAAAATTACTTATATTGAACACTCAATCTGTTTATTTTAATATAGATAGATACAAATACTATACACTCGAAAAAAAACAGTAAAAATGATAAATTTGGACTTGTTAAAAAAAAAAAATTAGCAAAAAACTTTATATAAAAAAAAAATTATTGAAAAAAGTACCCTTGGCGAAAATAATAGCCCGAAAAAAATTGGTTAAAAAAAGTTCCACGAAAATTTTTTTGCTGTGAAGAAATATGTTTGTATTTGTTTTAATACATATTTTGAGTATAAACCTACTACTCATTGAGAAAAGATAATAAGAGCATTTTATAGGCGTCAAAATCAACCTGTCATTTTCTATAAAACGGTAGATTCAGTGTATTTCTCTTTTCATATACGATTTTACATGTACTTGCCTTTTTTAAATATTGAGAGAGGAAATCAAATGGTACCCATCAACCTGATTCCCACTGCTACTACTATATTATATTTTGAGTAAGTTTATTCAAGCTCGAGGTCATTATTTTGTTTACCCATGTATTAAAATTTTTGTTTGAACCTTAGCGATTTGTCATTTAAATTCCCTTTGCTACTTACAGTATAGTGTTTTTATATTTGCTTAATTGTCTTGACAATGGAACCTGGCAAATTCCGAAACACGTGTCGACTAAGTCTTGCAAAAATCAAAGTTCGTCTGAGGTGAGATAAAGTCGGTTTTCTGTTAAATTCCCATCCTGCTCTCCAGCCATAGTACGGTCGAGATTCTCAAAGTGCTGCTATGCTCATGTTGTAGATATCCAGGCCAACCTGCGGCAGGTGTAAAAAGCAGACAACGACCTTTTCATCCTTTTCTCGGACTTCCTCTTTCAAGAAGGCCTTGAGTCCTGGATCTCACCAAGATTCCATCGTATTTGGGTAGATCAAACCTGTTTTGTGAATTAACAAAATGACTTCGTACTAGAACAAATTCTTTTTCGTTAATTAAAATATTCATTGATTCAATTAAAAAGATTATAAACCCAATTAAAATCTACTTAAATCAATTTAAATTTTTTTTGAATTACTTCAGATCTCGTATTTAAGGAATATTGTAGTAATATTTTAAATCAAGTTTTACAAAATTTCTAGTAAAATATTATTAAAGTTTTAGTTAATTTTTTATTTCAAGAATTTATTTAATGTACCATTTTATTATTTTGAGTGTAGTATTCATTAAACTTGAGTATGTATGAATAAATATGTATCAAATATTCAATACAAAACATTTTGTTTACATTTTGTCTATTATTATTTTTTCATCATTTTTATTTGAATTATTTTTTCGTTATTTATTTTTTTAAAAATTATTTTGAAAAAGCCGCGCCACATTAAAAACACAAGAATATTTAAGAGTTGTGGTTGAAAAAATAGCAGTAGAAAAGATCTCAAGACTTATTTTCTGAACGCAAAGATCTTTATGCGGAAAAAATATGACTAAAGACATATTTGTGCCAAACTTCAGGAGTCTAGCTCTTTTATTTTGGGCTGTATCGTTTCTTTCACAGACAGACGGACATCGCTAGAATTTCTTAAAATAAATCACTGATCAATAATACATATGGGGCATTCCATGTCAAATCGGACACATTGAATTTTTTTTTTTTAGATTTTCCCAATTTGTTAACAATTTTTAGTAGCCTTCGAAAACTCCTTCGTGGTAAATTTTCAGATTTTTTTGATGACCCGTTCAAAAGATATCGAATTTTTAAAAATTCCTTTACTCAAACATCTTTTACTCATAACTTCTTCAATAATGGTCCAAATTTCAATTTTTTTTTTCAAAATTTTTGTTTTTTTACGTACTTAAAAAAAAAAATTCCAAAAAATTCTTAAAAGCGCTCTAGTATGCTATTTTTAAGTTTTAAAATTTTAATCTCATTTTTAAAAATGTTTGTACTCATCGATTTTTTTGAAATTTTTTTGTGTAAAACATCTATCGAATCTTCAAATTTTTTGCCCAGGAGGATCTTGGGATAATGATTATTACTATTTTTTTTAATTTTTTTAAAAAATTTTATTGTAATTTTCCAATCTTAAAATCATTTCTACTGCTCCAATGGTGCGTCATAGAGGGGTCATTTATAAGACCGACCCCCATTAATTTTTACGTCTTAACATTTCTTTGGAACAAACTAATACCCTATCTCCAATTTCTAAGGGGGCTCCCACACAAAACGACATTTTTTTAAATTTGCTCCAACCGCTTTAACTGCCCTGATAGTGCCCTTAGAGCAATAAAATGTATGACCGACCCACAATATTTTTTTAAAGTACAAACATTTTCAAAAAGGAGATTTAAATTTTAAAACTTAAAAACCGCTTACTAGAGCGCTTTTAAGAATTTTTTGGGATTTTTTTTTTAAAGTACGTAAAAAAAACAAAAATTTTGAAAAAAACAAAATTTGAAATTTGGACAATTATTGAAAAAGTTATGAGTAAAAGAAGTTTGAGTAAAGGAACAAACTACCAATTTTTAAAAATTCGATATCTTTTGAACGGGTCATCAAAAACATCTGAAAATTTACCACAAAGGAGTTTTCGAGGGGTACTTAAAACTGCAAACAAATTGGTAAAATCTAAACAAAAAATTTTTCAAAGTGTCCGATTTGACATGGAATGCCCCATATACTTTATGGGGTTCCCGACCGATATTTCGATGCGTTACAAACGGAATGACAAAGTGAGTATACCCCCATACTGTAGTTGGAGGGTATAAAAATTTATGAAAATATTTGTTTTTTATAAAAAAAATTACAAAAAAAATTTTATGCAAAAATATAAAAAAAATTGACGAAAAAATAAAATTTTCACGAAAAAAAAAATTGATTAAAGAAAAATTAAAAAAAAAATGGTGAAAAAAATTATGAAAAAAAAAAATTTGTATGAAAATTTTTTTGTTTAAACTGGAGTGTTTGAATCCGGTATGGGAATACCCAAACCCTGAGCACAAATTCCTTCATTTGTGTCTGAAATTCACAGATCGTTTTTCTAAGCCTTGCTAAATAATGTAAGGGACAAAAAAGTTGAAAGAAAGTATGAAGTGAGGTTGAGATTGGTAGAAATAGAATTGTAGTTTGGAAACTGTCAAAATTTATTCTGTAGAAACTATAAAAAATCACATATGTAAAAAATAATTTCCATTAACAAAACAAACCGACATTTAAAATCCTGCTGATGATAACACTAACTGGAGTGTTTGAAACCGGTATGGGAATACCAGAAATGTCTATTATTTTTAGAAATTCAATTTTTAACTTGAACCCTTATAGAAAAATAATTATTCTTCTTCTCTTCTTCTTTGTCTTAACCCTTTTGCCTTTTAAAGCGTTGGGGAGGGGGGGGGGGATGGCTGCAATAAACTTCCTCCAATCTGTTCGATTTTTCGCTATTCTCTTCATTTCATTTAGCGATTTTCCTTTTTTTGTTCCAGCTTCTTTTATGCAATCTTCATATGAATATGTTACTTTTTATTCATCAGCTGGTGAAAAATTATTTATTCGCCAGCAGGTGAATTATTATCCAAGTTTCAAAATCAAAGTGACAAACCTTATTAGTTTTAAGGAAATGAAAACAGTTTTTCTTGATTTTTTTTAGTCGGCATCGTTTTTAAAATTAGACACCAGCCTAAAAACATTATCATGTTAAAAAAACTTTGCCATGTGCTATTTTTTTGATCACCACTGTTTATATATCTTTTTTTAATTGAAAAATTACTACATTTCATGAAGTATATCAATTCAATCATCACCATATTTATATTTGTTGTATGTGAATCGATGGATAGATATAAGAGAGACTACCAATTATGAAACCACCATCAACCCATCAACCTCCTCCTCCACACAGATATTGAAACAAAACAAAAATAAAAACAACAAGTAGTTCAATTCAGTTTGTTGTTCTTTTTTCATTATTGAAATCGTATTTTATTGCAAATTTTTGTGTTTTTGATTTTATATACAACTTTCATCATTTATAAAAATATTTTTGTATCTACGAACTGTTAATTTATGGAAATTTTCATTTCATAATCAATGAATTGGACAATAATGAATAAAAAAAAAATATGTGATGCTAAAGAGGAGTTTGTGTTACAAGTTGTAGCCTTTGGCAGATGACAGATGAACTGAACTGAAGTAAACAACTATAGGGCAAACAATTCCATTTTAATGGAATTTTTAATGGGTCCGTTGATGAGAAAAATAAAATAATATTTGTGTCTCAAAATTTTTTAAATTTTCTAAAATTAGAGAATTTTTTAACTTAAAAAAAAAAAAACTTAATCTTGAAGAGGCTTCCATTCGAATAAACAACTTTTTAGGTTCTGAGTTCTAGTCCTATTGAAAAATTCGCACAATCTAAAGACTTTTTCTTTAGAAAAATATTAGAATTCTAAGATATTTTTTCTATAAAAAAAGAGTGAGATTCCGAAACTTTCTTCCTACACCAAAACACTTTCCTATACAAAACTATTTATTCTAAAACACCTTTCTATAGAGATATACCAGAGCAAAATTTTCAACTTTAATACTTTTTAACATTTTTGAGGTCACTTCCTAGATTCTGAGACATTTTTCCAAAAGAAAAATGATAATTTTTTGAGACAATTTTTCGTAAAAAAAAGTCTAATATAATGAAACATTTTCTGAGACATTTTTTTATAGAAGGTTGCAAAACATTATTCTATAGAAAAAATCTCAGATTCTAAGAAATTTTTATAATATAAAAAGTATTAGATTCTGAGACATTTTTTCTGTAGACAAAGTTTCAGATTCCGAAACATTTTTCATAAAGTAAATGGCTTAGATTCTGATAAATTTTTTCTATAAAAAAATTATCAAATTTTTCCTGAAGAATATTCTAAATTTTTTCCTGCAGAAAAACTCTCAGATTTTTCCTGTAGAAAAGTTTCTATGGAAAAGTGTCTTTTTCAAAAACATAATTATTTTCGATAGAAATAGTCTTAAATTTTTATAAATTTTTTTAGAGAAAACTTTAAAATATTCCTCAAGAAAATTATGAGATTTTTCCTATAGAAAAGTTTTTAGACTTTTCTTATAGAAAGATTCTTAGAAATTTCCTATAAAAAAATTCTCAGAGATTTTCTATAGAAAAATTCAATGATTCAAAGTAGAGATGGGCACATGAGCAGATTAGAGCGTGATTGTGACTGAATTCAATTTTACTCACGTGATTGTGAGTGAGTGTGAGTAAAGAAAAAAATTGCGTGAGTGAGTGTGCGTGAGTAAGATTTTGCGTGAGTGAGTGAGTGTGCGTGAATCGATTTTGTTGCGTGAGTTTGCGTGATTTATTTTCTCTTCAGAATTCCTTTCGTACCAAAAAAACAACAAAAAAATTGTAAAATATGGCTTAACATAAGATTTCGTCCCGAAAAAAGCAAAAAAAAATATGTTAAATTTCGCTGGACTTTAAATTTTGCTGAAAATTTTGAAAAATTTTTGAAATTTTTGTTTTTGAATTTAGTTTTTTTTATAAATAAGAGTTTCGTGAGTGTGAGTCAAAATGAGTGTGAGTGAAGCTTGCGTGAGTGCACGTAAGTGTGAGTTGTATTAAATTTACTCACGTGATTGTGAGTGAGTGTGAGTAGAAAAAATATGCTCACTCACGAGCGTGATTCAAAAATTCTTGTCGTGAGCGTGAGTCAAAAATCACTCACGCGCCCATCTCTAATTCAAGACTTTCCCCTATAGACGAATTCTAGGATCCAACATTTTTTTTCAGAAAAATTCTCAGATTCTGAATAATTTTTTCTACCGAAAAAGTCTCAGATTATGATAAATTTTTTCTATAAAAAAATTCTCAATTTTTTCCTAAAGAAAATCCATATATTTTTCCTGTTAAAAAATTTTTGGATTTTTTCTATAGAAAAATTCAAAGACTTTTCCTAGGAAAAATTATCTTTTTCTGAAACATTATTATACCATTCAACTGCAGTATCGGTCGGTGACTCCATAAATTACATATATTATTGATCCATGATGGATTCTAAGACATTCTATTAATGTCCGTCCGTCTGCCTGTGGAAAGCACGATGCAGTCCAAAATAAGAAAGCTACCCCTGATGTTTGGTACGAATATATATTATGGGCATAGGCTGGTTGAGTTTGGAGGTGGTTTAAATCGGACCAGGGGAAAAAATTTTCCCCTTAAAGAACTGAATCAACCTTTAAAAAACGCCATTTTGAGTTTTTTATATTTGTTCAAAGTACCCTCACATAACAAACACGGCTGTTACAACCGTTAATATTCCAACCTCATTTTTGAGGCAGTCGTAACCAGTCAAGCGGTCGTCACAACTTCAATATGGTTATGGCAACCGCAACACGGTTGTTATATCCAAATTGAAGTTTTAACAAGCGAGTGATCGGTTCACCAAAAAAATGGGGTTGGAATATTTATAACTATATGTGTAATGTGAGTGTAATTCACTTGCACCCAGTAGCCCGTTTCTGTAAATAAAGTGAGAAGTTTTCGCATCGAAAAATATGAAACAAAAAATTCCACTGTTTCTCGACTCTGGAATAAAAACTGTTTCTGTATGTCAATGCGAAAAAGCCAGCGTTTGTATTGGAATATTCCAAGATAGCTGTCAAAAAAGTAATCACAATGAGAAAATAGTATCAAAACAGAAAAAAAAAAACACGGAGTAATTCAAATTATTGTTGATTGATCATTTAATAAAATATAAAAAAAAAATAAAATTACATATTGTTGATGATAATGTATAGCGTTGTATTTATAACAGCATTTTTACATTTAGAGATTCTTTGATTTTTCTAAAATTTGTGAAAAAATATAATAAATTAGATATTTTTACAAACACAAAACAAGTAGTTTGTATTTTTCTTACTATTTTTCTCCATTTTTTTAATTTTTTATTATCTTTTTAATGTTTTGATTTCTTTTTGTCGAAGTCTCGCACCGTTTTAAAATGTGAGTTTTTTTTGACACTTCAAATAGAAAAGTTTTCGACCAATTACTTTACAGAAACGGGTTTTTTCGCATCATTCCAATAAGTTCAAAAGTTTTCGCACAACAAAGTTACAGAAACAGTAAAATGTGAAAAGTCAGTTTTTGTGTTGATTTACAATGTTTTTGTTTCATTTCACATGTTTCATGCGAGAAATCTTTCGATTCGACAGTTACAGAAATCAGCTACAGGTAATAAAAATATGTCAACACGCCCCTTTTTTGGCCGTGGATATATTTTTTTTAGTGTAAAAATCGTTAAAAATCAATTTTCCAATATATATTGCATCAGGGGAAGGTGCTCCAACATCTTCTGTTGACCCACCTCTCCCCCCAAAAAAAAGGCCGCTAAAAAATTTTATATTTTTTTTACATTTTGTGGGTACAAAAGAATTTAACACTTTCAATTGTTAATATCAAAAATAATTTTTTTCTATAGATAAGACGTCAGATTCCAAAAAATTTCTTATAAAAAAATTTTGAAATTTTTTCTGAAGAAAAAATGTTCATACTTTTTTATTTTCAGAGTTTTTCGAGACTTTTTCCCTACACCCAAAAAAAACGTGGGTATTCAATACTAAAAAATTTACTAATGAACTAATTTTTTAGTTCAAAATGATCTAGTTCAAAATGATCTAGATCGTTGGTAATCAATACTAAAATTTTTTACTAATATTATTCAAAACCAGTAAAAATTACTAATTTTAGTACTTTGAAGATACTAAAAAACTACCGTACTACTGGTAATTAGTAACTTATTAGTAGATTTTGGTACCAAATCACTTACTTATATTTTTACTGCAGAATTATTTTGAGTGTATAAAAAATTCTTACAGTTCGAGAATTTTTTTTTAGAAAAATTTTGTGATTTTGAGGCATTTTTGTTAGATTACACAGCTCAACAAGAAAATGCGTATTGGATTCTGTTTAGTGATTTTGATAGTGTTTGTTGCGCTGATTCCAAATCCGGATCCCAAATTTGTCTATCACGTCAGGATTTTGAGTAATTCGCGGTTAAAGTGCCGAAAAAAGGCATTTTTGACCCTTTTTAAAAGCTTATAAAATAAGATCCTGACATGCAAATGACTTGGTATCAAGCTCATTCGAAAGCCTGTAATTTTCTCTTAAAGATAAGATAAAATTTTCTTTGAATATAATTTTCAAAAATGGTAAAAAAATCATTAGCAAAAAACCTTCCATTTTTTAAATATTTAGTTTATGTACACAGTGTTTTTTAACAAATTTCCATACAAATTCACACGTAAATTTTAGATTTAAATCACTTGTTGCTAATGATTTTTTTACCATTTTAGAAAATTAAATTCCATGAAAATTTATTCTTGTCTGAAAGAGAAAATTACACACTTTCTAATGAGCTTGATACCAAGTCATTTGCATGTCAGGATATTATTTTATAGCCGTTTAAAAATGGTAAAAATGGGCATTTTTTGACACTTTAACCGCGATTTTCTCAAAATTGTGACGTGATAGAAAAGTTTGAGTGACCGTTTTGGAATCGGGGCACCAAAACCCATCAACTTTTTTTGGTTTCATCCAAAACGCAGCGACAAACCTCAGATTTGTAGAGCGGTGTTATTAATTATCATATTTTATGCTTCTCTTTTCCTTTTAAGATTCCAAGACTTTTTTCTATAGAAAAATTATAAGATTCCTAGTAATTTTTCTTACACAAAATATTTTGTAAGTAAATTCAACTGAAAAAACATTTTAAACAATCAGTTTTCCCTTTAATAAACGGACTACTTATATTTCATTTAAAAATTTAAACTATTTTCAGTTATTTTTAAAAGTTAATAAATGACTAGATATTCCGTAAAAACAAATGATATTTCGGTTATTTTAACCGTTTGCAATTTTTTATTTTGTGGAGTAAAAATAATTTTTTTTGAATAGCAAACTACAAAAACCGTACTTCTCTAAAAATATACTCAGTCACAAATCATTTAACTGATAAAAATAATTTTCCGTAAATTTTGGAGTTTATTTTTTCAACAACTGTATAAATCATTCAATATTTTAGTTTCCTTGAAAAACAAACGATAAACATTTAAAAAAACTTTAACTAAAAACTTTTTGAATAACCGTAAATAGATTATTCCTTTCTTTTTGTCTATCTTTCTCCACCTTCTTAACTTTATTTTTTCTTTTGAATTCGGTATAGTGGGCGGTGAATTTTCTGTTCATTTTATTAAAAATGATTTCAGCAAAAAAAAATTTTGACAAATTTCCGAAGTTCGAAAAATATTTTGAATGGACACATAAATATATATTAGAGTAAAAAAAATCATTAAAAATTCTCTTTAAAAAAAAAATAAATTTACTTTCGAACATTTTTTTAGAATTTTTTTTTGTGTTTTAAAGCAAAAAAAAAACATTAAAATGCTATAATAGCGATTTTTTTGGCTTTAAATAAAACGTTTTCAAAGCCCTTTCTTACATTGCTCTCAAAACGCTTCAATCTTGAATTTATCATTCTTATCTTGGTATACAGAACAGTCTTACTTTCGACCGAGCACATATAGTTTTCTACCCCGACATTTTTTTCGCGGTTTTTTGTTTTCCCCAAAATTCTGTTTTCGTGGAAATTTATTTTTTTAAAGTTTTTTTCAAAAAAAGTTTTTGCAATAATCGTCAATTTCTGCTTGTGTATCTTAAACTTTTCTTTATGGGGCGTATGATTTATTGTAATTCAATATTTAAGGAAAATCTGTCAAAAATTAATAAATTAATTATGTAAATATCAAATGAAAAGTACTTTATAGATTTAAGCTAATTAAGATTTTGTACATTAAAATAATTTACACTTAAAGAAAATTTTATACAAATTGAAATATATATTTAACCAAAACATATAAGGATATAACTTTTGCTTTACAAGAAATAGTTCAAAAATTTACGAAAAAAAATTAATTAATAAAATTTGTATTTATTTATAGAAAATTTATCATAAAGATTTTATTTTTTCATAGTGTATCAAGTTATTTACATTTATAAATAATTGTTGTCGAATAAATATACAGTTATGTATATAAATAAAATAAACATATTCACTATGGTGTCCCGTAAAAAACATTTTTAAGGAGTAACACAACGAAATATTAGTCTAGGAGTGATCAAAAAATATGTATGATCAAAGTAGTTTTGATAAAAAAAAAATATAAAAAAATTATGATAAAAAAAATTGATGAATGCAAAATTTTTGGTGAAAAAAAGTTTTTGATAAAGAAAAAAAAAATGTTGATGAAAAAAGAATTTTTTTATAAAAAAAAAATTTGATGAAAAAATTTTGTTTTAAAAAAAAAAAAAAATCGAAGAAAAAAAAATTTTTATAAAAAAAAACTGTTAATAAAAAAAAAAAAATTAATGAAAAAAAAAAATTTTTTGATGAAAAAATAAATGTTTGATGAAAAAAGAATTTTTGATGAAAAAAAAATTTTTTTGATATAAAAAAAATAGATGAAAAAAAATATTAATGAAATTAACACTCTCACTTGTTTTTTGTACATCTGTTAAGCAAATGGAACATTTTTATGTCAAAAGTTTAGACCTGAAGTAGTTTTGGAAAAAAAATTTAAAAAAAAATTATGATAAAAAAAATTTGATGAATGCAAAATTTTTGGTGAAAAAAATAATGAAAAAAAGTTTTTGATAAAAAAAAAAAATTTAATGCAAAAAAAAAAATGTTTAATGAAAAAAAAAATTTGATGAAAAAAAAATGTTTGATGAAAAAAAAAAAATTGATATAAAAAAATTGATGGAAAAAAAAAAATTAATAAAAAAATTTTTTGATGAAAAAACAAATTTTAATGAAAAAAAAAATGATAAAAAAATATTTTCGATGTTAAAAAATTGATAAAAAAAATATGAAAAAAATTTTAATAAAAAAAAATTAATGAAAAAAAAATTAAAAAAAAATTTCATGAATTTTTTTTTTATTGAAAAATAATGAAAAATAATTATGTTACGTTTTAATCACCAGCTGGTGAAAAAGTTTTTATTCACCAGCAGTTGAATTATTATCCAAGTTACAATTCGAAGTTGCAAACCTTTTTGGTTTTAAGAAAATGAAATTTAGTAATTCTTGTTTCTCAGAAAAAACTGTTAATTTACAGAGTTTATAGTAAAATATTGGTTAAATATGGAAGTTTTTTTACAGAGAAAACTCTGTAATTTTACTATAAAACTCTGTAAAATGATTTGGACAAAAAAAAACTGTTAATTTAGAGAGTTTCTAGTAAAATATTGGTTAAGTAAACAACCATTTAGCAAAGAAAACTATGTAAATTTACATATATTTGTAAAATGCATTTGATGCAAAAAAAAATTTACAGAAAAAACTCTGTTAATTTACAGAGTTTAGTTAAATGTATGTTATTTTGTAAAATTTTTATAAGATTTCTGAAAAAAATTTTTGATAACTTTTTTTGCTACTTTTTCCACTTTTTCTCAAAAAAAAAAATATACAGATAAAATTTTGATGTAAAAAAGTAATATAACAGCGGAAACTTTGTTTTTTTGTCACAACAAAATACAAAGTATTTTCTTTAAATCTGTATTTTGACAGGAAACTCTGTCAAATATCTGTTGAATTGAGATTACAGTTATTTTACAGAGTATTTTACAGAGTTATTATTTTGAGTGTAGTCAAACTGAAGGAGCTTCCTCCATCATTTTTAAAATTTGACGCCAGCCTAAAAAAATTATCATGTTAAAAAGTTGTAATTGCGGTATTAACATTTATTTAAAGTTTTATAGAAAACGCGAAGTTTTTATCTCGAAATTTAAAAGCGCAGTTTTTTGCAAAAAAAACATTGCATTTTCCTGGGGATTAATTTTTGTCCTCAGTAATTTTTTTTTCATATTTCTCATCGTTTTCGCGATAAACTTAAAATCGCAACTTGAGGTTGGTTCGGACGAAGCGTGAGACAACATATTTTGAGTGTGGATAATGCATAATGCTTATAAAAGGTTTATAATATCTAACATACATTAACACAATTCAAATAATTTTCATATACACTAACAAAGTTTACAGTGTGGGCTTGTATCATAAGAAATTAATACAATTAGCAAATATTTTTTGCCAAAGAACCCCTGCCTTCAATTTAAGTCTAATTCAGGTAAATAAAAACTTACGAAACATGTAAGGACGCCGTTGGATCCCGAGCCAATTGGGTCCATAAGGTTTTGTGTTAAATTTTAAAATGAGTTCAAAGTCATCTACAGCATACAAATGGCAGCCATCTTGGAAATTTTACTTGAATCAATATTAAGTTTACCTAAACTTCTGTTGATTTCTTTTGCTTTCTTTCCAATGTTTCATTCCCATACTGTATATTATTCACATAGGAGGAATATATATCTTTTATACAACATTATAATAATTTTACATTTAAGTATGCAAATAATTGCAATAATCTACTGTAAAATATATGTGTGTTTGTATATTTAAGTAAGTACATAGGATATTGTACATATTTACATGTACAATATAAACTTTAACTAAACATTGAGGTGATTCCTCCTACATGGCTATACAATTTATACAGAAATATATATTTGTTCATATTCATTGCATTAAATAAATGAATTTATATGAACAGTGTTGAGAAGAAATATAGTGAAGAAAGTTTTTTAACTTTAAATTTAGACGAGCAAAAGAAAAAAAAATATATGTATTAAAAAAAATTTAAAAAGTTAAAAAATTAGAGAAAACTGCACAAAAAAATTTTTGAAAGTTTTGGCAAACCGAATTTAACGAATCTGATAACATAATTTTTTAGACAATTGAAAATTTTCCTTATTGTTTTACTTTTTCTCATTACTGTTACATTAATGTCTGTAAATTTATAATAGTTGCTATTATCTGCTTTACATGCATATGTATTTGTGATTATATGTATGTATGCTAGTATGTATGTAATGTTTATACAGTTTAATTATGTTGCATATTGTTACAGTTTATGTTGAAAGCTTAAAAAATGGTTTGTATGTGATTAAAAATATATACTATGTATTTAAGAGTGGAGCAAATTTTCTTTCTTTTTTAATTGCAAAATCGCCAGGGTCGGAAAAGTTGCCCTTTAGGATCAATATTAACACAAACAAATATTGGACCTGTAGGGCACTGTCTTTGTATTCCTTTTTGACTTGAAGATCGGTATGTTCTGAACAAAATGAAAAATTTTTTCACTTTGTTTGGAACTTTCCTATTTTTTAGTCAAAAATGCCTGCCAGTTTTGTACACTTGCCTAAATTTGAAAAAAAAAAAAATGAAAAAAGGTAAATTTTCTCCACCCTAATGTATATATATTGCTTTTTTGTGTATTAATACAATTAAATTTAGGGAGGAACATAATTGTTTTTAAAATTTACATGACAGTTTGATTATAAAATTACTCAATTTTGCACAAGCAAACAAATTAATAATATTGAATAAATATTTAATAAAAAGCTACACACAAAAAAATAAATTTTCAATCGGGTTTTTCAGTTATATCAACTTAATATTCGGTTGCTGCTACTATATTCGACTGTTTCAACCGAATTTTATGGTTGTTTTAAATAAAAACCAGTAATATCAACCGATAAACAGTTTTGACGATTAATATAATAATATCAACTGATTTTTTGTTGCATCAACTAATTTTTTGTTGCATCAACTGATTTTTTGTTGTATTAACTGATTTTTTGTTGCATCAACTACTAGTTGGATGTTAAGAAATTTGTTTTCTATGTTTATCAGATTTTTTAGGGTAAAGAATCAAAAATTTACCCCCAAATGTTTGCGCATTTAATCATTTTAGCTTTTCTGAGCGTATTTTATCTATAAATATACTTTATGGATTTTGAAAATACTTCTCTGAGCCAAACAAGTGTCATCCTAATTTACATAATAGTTTGTATAAATATGTTTATATAGAAATATTTAACATACCTTTAAAGTAAAGAATGATTATAATTAATAGATTTATGAGTCCTTATTTTAATGAATTTTATTGAAATAATATGAGATAGGTATATTAGGGTGGTGCGTATTCCAATGAAGTGCTCAGATCAACTGTTAATAGTGCGGAAAAGTTAGTTTAAGTAAATACAAGCATTTTAAAACCAAAATGATCAAAATCGGTTAATGTCTTCTGTTCGCGCATCGCGGGTCAAAATTGGGTTTTTTGAAAAAATGGACATAATTTAAAAAAGAAATCAAAAAATTAAAAAAAAAAATTATTAAAAAAAAAAAAAAAAATTTTTTTTGTGTAGCAGAAAGTACACAAGTACGACAACGTTAACCCTTGCCGGCACGCGGTTAAATGTATTCCCCAATGAAATTTCAGAGAAAAGTTCTTAATTTTTTTGAAATTCCTCACTCTAGAATTGTATATGTCTTCAAATAATGAAAAATTATACATTTATGCAAAGTTTTCTTGAAAGACATCTTTAATCTTGTTTAACTAGGGCCCGAAAAATTCCAAACAGCTGGAATTGCTTATAGTAAAATTGGACTTTTTATTTGACTTATGAAATAATATTTTTTTCACTCTCAGAAACAACGACGATTACGTGTTGAAATGTCTGACACCATTCTTTTTTATTTATTTATCAATAAATTTTTTTTTTTTTTATAAATAAAAATATAAAAATATAAAAAATTAACCCATTTTGGACTTTTTTAGGGTGATTAACAACCGCAGATCTCAAAAACCTTGTCAAAAAAAAAAAAAATGTTCAATGTGCCGTTATCACAGAAAAACCTGCATTTCAACTTTTTATTAAATTTTAATATTTGGATTTATTTGCTATTTTATAAATATATTTCATTATTTTTAAAATAAATAGTTTCAAAATGATTCAAATTAGTGGAATTTGATAATAACCCAGGCAGAAACTGCCAACCGTTCCAAAGAAAAAGGCTCGGCAAAGCACTTAATTTTTTGTGTAGAAGGTAGTATGAATTCGAAAAAGTGCTTTCCAAGCGCTTTGCCAATGATTTTCTATTTAAATCTGTTTAAAATATAAATTTTTTATTAAAATTTATTAATTTTCATAACAATTGGAATATTTTTTATTTCCCTGCAGGATTAGTGGCCGGTCCTTGATAGTTCTCATGATATGTCACTTATACACAATGACCCACATATTACAAACTTGACACCTTTTATATAAAAACACCTGTTTCTTTAGTGAGGAAGTGTCTTAAACTTCGTATATGAAATGTCACTGGGCCCTTTGGAACACAACCCGTTTCGGTTCAATACACCACTTTTTTTCGGGACTTTTCCAAAATTTTTCCTAAAAGCATTTTTAAAAATTTTTTATTCCAAAAAGCAAAGAAAACGGAAAACAAAATTTTCCAGGGAAATATTTCAAAGTTTGTCGATTTTTTTTATCCTAATAAATTAGTCAATCAATTTTTTATCCTAATTTAATAAATTTCTTTATTCAAATAAACACCAAAAAAGTTGTGTCTTTTGGACTTATACAATTTAGATACGTCCCATTTTTTTGTTCTAAAAGTGTTATAAAAGTACCATATTTTTTGGTTTTAATGCGCTTTCAAAGCGCTTTAAAATAACAACGGCATACCGTTTACCGTGGTTATCATTTTGGACGCTGGGAGAGTACTAAACTGTGATGCTTTCCCAGCACTCAAGCGACCATAAAAAGTACTTTGCCAGCGCTCTCCCGTTCGTATTTTTCTGCCTGGGAAGTTAAATCTAAAAAATTTTAAATTAATCAAAAAAATTAAAAGCCGAAAATTAAAAAAATGCTAAATTTTCAATTTTGATTGAAACAATTTCTGTGCTGATTTGCATTTTATGAGCATATAAATTGCGGTGGTAAAGTGGGAATATTTTTTTCAATTGCAGAAAGATGAGACTTAACATTCGTAACCATATTTACCCGAAATTTCACCTTCCAACAGAGGATCGAAATTGGTTAAAAAAAAAATAAAAAAATGGGATCAGACATTTCACCACGTTCTCGTCGTTGTTCCTGGGTTAAGCTGAGAGTGAAAAAAATATTATTTCATAAGTCAAGTAAAAAGTCCAATTTGACTATTAGCAAAAAATAGCAGTTTGGAATTTTTTGGGCCCTAGTTCAACAAGGGTTAAAGATGTCTTTCAAGAAACTTTGCATCGATGTATAATTGTTCATTATTTGTACACATACACAATTTTAGACTGAAGAATTTTAAAAAATTTAAGAACTTTTCTCTGAAATTTTATTGGGGAATACTTTTAACCGCTTGCCGGCAAGGGTTAACGTTGTCCAAAAAGCCTATTATTTTAATCAGAGCAATTATGGTCCAAAACAACCATTTAAAAATGACTGTTGGTTAATTTTGAGTAAAATGTTGCCTACAGCATTAAATTAGACAAAAATTATTGAAAAAAAAAATTTTCTTGAAATCCGGTAAATTCAAAAAAAAAACACTAATAAAATTACTGAAAAAATAAAAACTGAAGTGTTTGAAACCGGTATGTGAATATCAGAAAGGTCTATAATTTTGAGAAATTTAATTTTTCTTCTGCATTTTTTTTAACTTGGACCCTTATTATTTTTTTAAGTTTTGTGACACACATTAAATACTATCCCTGATGATGATTTTCAGCGAAAAGCGATAAATAAATAAGCTTTTTATACAAAAACTACGACTTCGATCTAGAGTATTTTATTTAGTTAATATCCAAAATTATTTTTACACAAAATTCACTAAAATTTTTTTATATCCTCCAACCACAGTATGGGGGTATACTCACTTTGTCATTCAGTGTGTAACGCATCGAAATATCGGTCGGGGACCCCATAAAGTATATATTAGGGTGGGGCGATTTGAACATCTTAATGGGCGCTTCGCGTTTCTGATTCTTGGGATTATACTGACCAAAAAAATCAACTAGACCATACGTCTACGGTGAAAATCGAGCCTCCCGATTTTGACTTGAAGTTTTACCTCAGACTTTATTTTTTTGGAAAATTTGCAAATTTTCTTGGGCTCATATTTCGTAAACTATTTGAAATTTTGACTTATTTTCAAAAGTAAAGTTGTAGCTATTGTCTCGGGCTACAATTTCTCTGAACATAATACTTAGAAAAAACTTCGTTTTCATGGTCAAAATGTAGAAAATTCACCACTTTTTGAATTTTTTTTTGGATATTTTGGCCTATAACAGCCAAACCATTGAGATTTTCGATCCAATACTAAGACAAAAATTGTAGCCAAGACAATAGTTAAGAACTCTCTAGTAAATCGCAAAAGCATTAGAACGCTCCTTCAGGCAGTTTTGGCCTTCTGAAAGGCCGGTTTAGAGGCTGAATTAGACAATATTTCGCTTCCAACTACGAGTGATATTTTGAAACATTATTTTTTCTTGGCCGCTCGTTGCAAAAACGCAAATAAAATGTTTTCATACGACACATTCACCCCACACGTTTGCGACAAATTGATACAAATTAAATATTGAGGTTATTGGAGAAAAAAAATATTATTAAGAAATTGGGCAGATTATTGAAAAATTACCGTGAAGCTTGTAAGAGACAAACAATTACTTTGTACCTTAAACGAATTTTCAAAATAAATATTGAACAAAACAAAAAAAAAAACATTATATTTTTGGATAAAAAAAGTGGAAAAAATAAGAAATAGAACATTTTTATGATTTTGCACTATGAACAACTGAAAATGTTAATTTATCAATATTTTCACAAAAAAATTGCACTTTCACAAGGCCAAAACTGCCTGAAGGAGCATTCCAATGTTTTTGCGATGTACTAGAGAGTTCTTAACTATTGTCTTGGTTACAATTTTTGTGTTAATATTGGATCGAAAATCTCAATGGTTTGGCTGTTAGAGGCCAAAATATAAAAAAAAAAAATACAAAAAGTGGTGAATTTTCCACATTTTCGATTTTTGACCATGAAAACGAAGTTTTTTCTAAGAAATATGTTCAGAGAAATTGTAGACCGAGACAATAGCTACAACTTTACTTTTGAAAATAAGTCAAAATTTCAAATAGTTTACGAAATATGAGCCCAAGAAAATTTGCAAATTTTCCAAAAAAAATAAAGTCTGAGAAAAACTTCAAGTCAAAATCGGGAGGCTCGATTTTCACCGTAGACGTATGGTCTAGTTGACTTTTTTGCTCAGTACAATCCCAAGAATCAGAAACGCGAAGCGCCCATTAAGATTTTTTTCCTTCCTTACTAATCGCCCCACCCTAGTATATATATATTAGTAATCAGTGATCGATTCTTAGACATTATAGCGATGACCGTCTGTCCGTCCGTCTGTCCGTCCGTCTGTCCGTCCGTCTGTCCGTCCGTCTGTCCGTCCGTCCGTCCGTCTGTCCGTCCGTGTGTCCGTCTGTAGTTAACACGATGCAGTCCAAAATAAAAGAGCTAGTCTCCCGACATTTGGCACGAATATGTCTTATGTTCCTAGGCAAGTTAAGTTCGTAAATGAGCAAAATCGGATCAGGAAGAAAAAAGTTCCCCCTTGAAGAAACTCTGAAAAATACCACTTTTTTACATGAATTTATGTGTTTTTGGTTAACAAATGAAAAATTTTTATGCTACAAGATGTTCAAAGTCCTGCATTTGGACCCAGAGAATTAGAAAATGTATTTTTCTTTTATGGGCGTGAAACATTTTTTTTAATAATGATAAACTTGTATTTCTTTAGTGCATAAGAATGAATTTTTAAACACATATTCGAGAGGAAATTTATAGATTTGGAAGTCTGCTGGATTCTATATGCCAAAATTAACAAGAAATTGCAAGATATATTTTTTGTAAAAATTGTTCAATAATCTATTTGTCTTTTTTTGCAAATTTTTAAAATATCGTAGTTTAATTACGATACATATATTTTTTTGTAAAAAAACTTCAAAAATCCGAAACTTTGATAAATCAAGGACAATCAAGGACATCGTTCGTTAGAAAAGCTTTTTAGTAAGATTTTTTTTAATAATTTTGTATATTAATTTTTTTTAAATAATTTTATTTACTTACCCCAAAGCCTGCTGTAGTTGTAATAAACATTTTTCAATTTTACGTGAACGTATTTTGGAGCCATATTGAATATTTTGTTGTTGCTTCCGGGATTTTGAAGAAGGAATTTTGAATTTTTTCATATTTTTTAAAGAATTTTTATAAGAATTTTTATAATTTGAAATTTAAAAATTTTCAGTAATGATTTTTCTTTTATAAACTTTTTTTTAAATTTTTTAAAAATAATTAAAATCAATTCACTAACGTAACTACAATAAAAATTAAACACTATAAATTGAAATTTGGGGAACAGTTTGTTTTAAAATAAATTGCGTGATAAAATATATTTTATTTTTTTTTTTTTAAATCCGGTTAGCGTTGACATTTAAAAATATTTAGAGAGACTGAAGTATTAGCACCGTCACCTTAATTAAATAAGTTATTGTTTTTTTACATTTTTTTAAATAAATTTCGATATAGAATTACAATAACCAGCCGTCTGGTATTCTGCCACATTTTCACACTTTATGGAAATTTTTAAATTTTAAACTTGAATTTTTAATATTTTTCGTAGTAAAATTATTGGACTTTTGATTTTTGATCTATTCCAATCATTAATCTGAACTCAACTGAGTGGTCAAAACAATTTGTCCAAAGAAAGATGATCGATTAGTTAACAAAAAATGCAAGTTTATAAATAAGTAAAATACTTATACACTCAAAAAATGCACACAGAAAACAAATTTGCTAATTTCCAACTGAAATTCAGTTGTTGCAACACAAAATCGGTGGATGCATTTGAATTAAGGTTGAAACAACTAAACATCGGTAGTTACAATAAAATGTTGTTATTACAACTGTCTTTTAATTAAAACAACTTTAAAATTCGTTAGCCACATCAAAATGTAGTAGCAGCAACCGAATTTTGAGTTGAAACAACTGATAAATTCAGTTGGTAATTTATTTTTCTCTGTGTGTTAACATTTATGCGGCTAAAACGAAAAATTTTATGTTTTTTTTTGTCATATGTCATACAATTACTTTTTGACAGTTGTTTTTTGAACAACATACATAAAATTTAAATTGTAATAACTACACTAGTTTACAGAGATTTTGATACACGACATTTTGCATTTATTTTTCATGTAAAAAATTAAAATCGACTTTTTAAAAAGTCCGAAACCTTCGATTTAAAAAAAAAAAATCTAATCTAAATTACGCAACTTATAAGCCACAATTCGTGATAATTCTATATATATTTTTATTTAAATTTTGAAAATTTCACTTTTTTTTACTCTGGCTTAGTTAATATGGTGCTAAAAAAAATAAATTGGTAGATATTGACCCTTTCTTACCCTAGATATATTCGTTTGAGGTTAAAAATATGTCTCACAAAAATTTAAATTTACCAATTTTTAAAAATTTGATATCTTTTGAACGGTTCATCAAAACAATCTGAAAATTTACCACGAAGGAGTTTTCGAAGGGTTCTAAAAACTGTAAAGAAATTGGGAAAATTTTTCAAACTGTCCGATTTGACATGGAATGCCCCATTTATATTTTTATTAATCATCTTTTGAACCTTTCCTATATCCAAAAATCTCTTTAAGTTGGACTAAGTCCCCATATATAAATTCTGGTCCAATTTGTTTTTGAACAACTGAGATTTTCTTACATTCTCTTCGTTGATATTACCAACAAAACTATTTGAGTGTTAATTTCTATATAGAAGTACAAGTGTAACGCACAAGTGTTTAAGAATTATTTTAAAACTTTATCTTTTTATTAAGTAAAACTACAAAAAAAAATTTAAAAGCACAGTGGTTCGAAAGAGTAAGAATTTGTTTAAACAAAAACAAATTAACATATTTTACACACAAAAAAAACCTTCCCGAGTAAAAAAGTTTTTGATATAATTATATATAATTTGATAAAATTATATCAAATTATACATAATTATATAAAATTATATATAGAGGTAAAATTTTCAAAAAATTGTACAAAATTATATAAAATTATATATAATTTGATAAAAATATATATAATTATATCCAGGATTTGGTGGATATAATTATATAAAATTATATCAAATTATATCTAATTTGATAAAATTGTATCAAATTTTATAAAATTTTATAAAATTATACATAATTTGATATAATTTTATGAAATTATATCCACCAAATCCTGGATATAATTATATATAATTTTATCAAATTATATATAATTTTATATAATTTTATCCAACTTTTGGGAAAATTTTACCACTTTATATAATTATATAAAAACTTTTTTACTCGGGTTGACAAATTACTATAAAAAGTCTCGTAATCCCTTTTAACCAATATTTGAAAGTTTTTCTTGTTTTTTAACAAAAAATTTCGATCGAAATTTATTATTTTTTTGTAATTTTACAATTTTTTTTTGTAATTTTACAAATTTCCTAGGAAATTTTATAAACAAAATCTAATTCGCGAGAATTTCTTGTAAGTTTTTTTGCGCCAACAAAGTTTTAATTTAACAATTTTATTGGTAAAAAGTTTGCAAAATTACAAAGAAGTTCGTAATTTTTACTAGTAATTCTCGTAAAATAGTATGTAGCAAAAAATCTAGTAAAGTCATGAGAATTCCTTGTAAATTTTATAGCGTCAAAAAAGTTGTAAATTTACAATTTTATTGGTAAAAAGCTTGGAACTAGGAATTCTCGTGAAATAGTTGGTTGCAAAAAATTAAAATAACAAAACTTTTCTTGTCATTTTACAAGGTTTTATTTTGAATGTACGACTATCCCGCCAGTCCGGTACTTCGTTACCGGTAACATTTAACGAAGGATAATAGAAGGATCAGAATTAGGGCCTACATTTTTTAAATTCTGCCCTTAAAAATCTATATTTCATTTAATTGTAAACGTTTAAATAGTTTCGAAAAACTGCTTAGAATGATTTATCCCAGAATCATATTAGTTTTGTTGAAAAAAGTGTTTTAATAACTTTTGATCCCTGAAATTGTAACATAAAATCAAGAGTTTTTCTTCTGAATAGGTATAAAAGGTACCATTTTACCTCCTTCTTATCCATCACTTACCATTTCTAAATATTTCCATCTCTTCTTAGTTCTGCCGGAAAATCTTTGATGACAAATTTCAAGATTCTGGGTTTAGTTCAATAGTTAAAAAAGCACAAAATTCATATTTTTTCCTCCTTTTTGGAAGATTATTGATTCAAAAATATAAGATTATAAGACCATTTCTTTAGAAAAAAGTATAAAAGAACAATATCTTGCCCCCTTAGAATCTGAAATTCCTTAAATTATTTTTTGAGAATTTTATTAAAAACTTTTTCAAAAGTTTCAATTCTAACAGGTAAAAAAACTGTACTTTGGTACTTTTTTTATCTCCTGAAATAATAGTAATAAAAACTGTATTTTTGGAATGTAGGATCCTATATCAGAATTTAAAATTCTCAAAAAATAAAAAATAAAAATCTTCGAGCTCGAGGCCAGTCTTTTCTTGTAAATAAATATTCTTTTATTCCATTCCAATATTTCGATTCTTTTTGAGAATTATCATCAGGGGATTTAGTGAATTTTTATGCACAAAAAAACTTAAAAATATGTTGTGAACGTATCGACATATTTTTAGGTTTTTATGTGCATAAAAATTCACTAAACCCCCTGATGATGATTCTCAAAGAGAATCGAAATATTGGAGTGATATAAAATAATATTTATTTACAAGAAAAAAGTGGCCTCGAGCTCGAAGATTTTTTATTTATTTTTTGAGAATGTTAAATTCTTATATATGATCCTATATTCCAAAAATACAGTTTTTATTACTGTTATTTCAGCAGATAAAGAAAGTACCAAAGTACACTTTTTTTACCAGTTAGAATCGAAACTTACTTTTATCAGAATGTTTTTGTGTGTCTAAAACTATTTATGAGGCAGGATTACTAAGCCAAAATTCATCCCACTGTGCGTTGTGATTTTGCAAATGTTTGCATGTTTTTTTATATTAATGGAATTCACGTCAGAAATTTTAGTCTTGCAAAATTTCGCAATGTCAAAATTGCAACTTTATTTGCTCGTTTCTTTGTGAATAGAAGCAATTGTATTCATATTAAAATAAATTGCGAATATTTTCTTGCAACAAGCATCATATAAAAGGTAATAGCAAAATAAAAATTTTATTAAAATTTTTTTTAAAAAAAAAGTTGCAATATTGCACTGTTGCAAGGGTCAAAAATTTCTGAAGTGAATACCCTGGTTATTTTGTTATTTTTTATTGCTTTTTTTTTGTAAACTATACTCAGCAATGTACTCGTATATAAGTCAGAAAAATTTTAGTCTTGCAAAATTTCGCAATGTCAAAATTGCAACTTTATTTGCTCGTTTCTTTGTGAATAGAAGCAATTGTATTCATATTAAAATAAATTGCGAATATTTTCTTGCAACAAGCATCATATAAAAGGTAATAGCAAAATAAAAATTTTATTAAAATTTTTTTTAAAAAAAAAGTTGCAATATTGCACTGTTGCAAGGGTCAAAAATTTCTGAAGTGAATACCCTGGTTATTTTGTTATTTTTTATTGCTTTTTTTTTGTAAACTATACTCAGCAATGTACTCGTATATAAGTCAGAAAAATTTTAGTCTTGCAAAATTTCGCAATGTCAAAATTGCAACTTTATTTGCTCGTTTCTTTGTGAATAGAAGCAATTGTATTCATATTAAAATAAATTGCGAATATTTTCTTGCAACAAGCATCATATAAAAGGTAATAGCAAAATAAAAATTTTATTAAAATTTTTTTTAAAAAAAAAGTTGCAATATTGCACTGTTGCAAGGGTCAAAAATTTCTGAAGTGAATACCCTGGTTATTTTGTTATTTTTTATTGCTTTTTTTTTGTAAACTATACTCAGCAATGTACTCGTATATAAGTCAGTTATTGTGTTAGTAATGAAATGATTTTAGCGGTACCGGTAGTAAAAAAATGTTTGTTATTCCAATTTGTTTGTTATCTGATATGAACAACATCTGTTTTCTGGGAAAGAGTTGGTGTATTTTGTACTTTGGAGACAAAGAAGTCAGCGCACCGAGACTTGTTAACACTTGTTAGAAATATTGATTTAAAACTTTTTAACAAATGATTGCTACAATTTGTTGCAGTAAGCAATTAATAAATATTATTATGAAATTATAAAGTCATAATAAAAAAATTTATTTTCAAAAAAGACATTTTAAGATAACACTAGGTAACAAATTTTTGAAAAAGTTTTATATCTGTTTCGCAGAAAGTAAAGGTACCCCTTGTAGAACTGCTATCACCTCTGAAGAAATTGCTTAATTTTATGAATTTACTAAACATAACAAGTAGAGAAGTTAAATTCGACTTGGCCGAATCTATGAATTCCCTCTACAATTTCCTTTTTAAGTGATAGTAAATTTTCTAACGTGGAAAAAATAACATTTTTGTTTAGAAATATTTTATTTTATGTAAAACAACTTTTTTTTTTAGTAATTTTTGAAAAAAAAAAAATAATTTACTAAATTTTTTTCGAGTGTAAAATTTTTTTTGAGTGTAAAATTTTTTTAGAGTGTATTTTTTTTATTTTAGTTTTAAAAATATTTTTGAGTGACACAATCATTGTTTTTAAAACATGTTTAACGGGTTTTCAACACGTGAATTTAAGGTAAACCTAATCTGAAATCCACGGTTTTGTTAATAACTATTGAACCACTGGACCGATTTGGCTGAAATTCAATATGAACCAGTCCAGGGAAACGAAAAATATATAAGCCAAGCTTCAGCATCCTCAGAATTGCTTTTTAAAATTGATCGTGTTTTTTATCTCGTAATTTCACAAAAAACCCTTGCCGAAATTCAGTCTTTTGCTCATAACTTTTGAAACACTGGACCAAGCTGAATTGCAATACCAACCTGACCAGGTAAATGCCCAACATATATGCGAAACTTCAGAAGCAGCCGTAAAGTCTTTCAAAAGTTATCGTGTTTTCAACAGACAGATGGACGGACGGACAGAAGGACGGACGGACGGACATCGCTAGATCGTCTTTAAATCGAGCGAGGATCATGAATATATATACTTTACGGGGTCCTAGACCAATATTTCGAGGTGTTACAAACGGAATGACAAACTTATATATACCCTCTATCACTAGAGTGGAGGGTATAAAAAGGGTTGCCACCTTATAAAAAATTAGGTCTTTCGGGAAAATCCGAATAAAATCCGAACTAGCAGAAATTACGTTAAACGCAAAATACAGGTCAGCTTAATTTTAATAGAGATTATTTCATATAAATTTAGTTGTCCTACGTACATATGTACCTCTCCACATAAACTACCCCTACGATTTTACATTTTCGGAAATAGGAGCTAAACAAAGCCGAATTTGGAAGCGGTCGATACGTCATTGGATAGGCCTTCAAAAAAGCTTTCGATCTATATAAAAAGTTCATATAGTTTCTTTGGAAGAAATGTGAAAAATCGACAAAAAAAACGAAAAATATCATGTTTTTCCCCTCCCCTTTGACCAGCTAAATGTGAGATTGGGCATCTAAGAAAAAATAGGTAACTCTTATTTTCCTCCCCTCTTTCCCATATGCAAGTTTCAGGACAATCGGTGGGTGAACTATGAAACTTCCATGTAAGTGGAGGGTATAAACAAATTTTTCCTAACAAAATCGCAGGAACCGATTTTTTTTAATTTTGAATTTTAACCAAAAATTTGAAAATTGAATTTCATACACAAACTGTTGTATTTGTTTATTTCTGGTGTGTCGTATGTAAATAACAGAGCCTGGGGCCAGAACCGGGAAGCTCGACTAACCGGAAACTCATCTACAACATCAATGCATGTAGTATTGACAATGGAATTTGACAAATTCCGAAACACGTGTCCATTAAGTCTTACAAAAAATTACCAATATATATAAATTTAAAACAGAAAAATAATTTTCATGAAAATTATTCTATGAGAATATCATAGTTTTAACTAGTAAAGAAAATAATGACCTCGAGCTAGAATAAACCTAATCAAATCAAAAAATATTTTGAAATTAAGCAAAGAGAATCAGTAAAATCACTGTAACATTTCTGTTTTTTTCTAAAACTGAATGACAGAGATTTTAGTAAAAATAAGCATTTTAGCAGAAAAATCTCCTGAAATTTAGCGTAATATAATTGAAAGTCGTTTAACAGATTTTTTGACAGAGTTTTTCTTTTGAAAAACTTTTACAGTTTTAATTTTCAAAATTAAAACTATAAATATTCATCAGGCTGTCAAAAAATTCAAGTTGGTTTGCTTAAAGTTTTCCTATAATATTTTAATAAATTAAAAACCTTCCACCAAACTAAAAAAAATAAATTAACACAATTTCAATTTTACCAATTACACACCCACCTTATGTTTGAAATTAATGAAAATTGAACACCCCGCTGGCCGGCATATTTTTTTTTCCTTAAACGCATATTGTATAAAAATGACCTCATTTTTGTTGGTATTTTTATAACATTCCCAATGTAAAATGTTTAAACAATATGTATAAATACATAAAAACTTACACACTTACAAAAAAAAACATTTAAATGTCCTTTTTTTACGCTACTTAAATATTCTTTTATATGTATATGTGTTTGTATAGAAATGAAATTCCTATTAAGAATTATAAGCATGTATACACCACTAACACAACAGTTCACTTTAACTACACCATTTACAGATGTAAGTCGAAAAAAGAGTAATTGTAATTTGAAATAAATGAATTGCAATTCGAAAAGTATCAATTGTTATTCAAAAAATATCAATTGTAGTACGAAAAAGATCAATTGTAATTCGAAATATTTCCATTTTAATTCGAAAAATATCAATTGTAATTTGAAGATTCCAATTGTAATTCGAAAAAAAATTCAGTTAAAATTTTTGGAGTCTTGATCTATTTCAAATTACTATTAATCTTTAATTTTTTTGTATAACAATTGTGATTTTTTTTAATAACATCTGTAAATGGTGTAGAGTAGTGAGCTGCTAACCAAAAGTGGTGTGTGGTGGCATCCACATAATAAACATTATTATTGTTGCAGTGGCACCCAAATGTGCCAACGACGCCATTCATTGTCACTTCCGTTAGTAGGACGAGTGTGTGTATGTTATATGTAGAACATTTTATATTTGTACATTTATAAAAAAAAGAGCAAAATGGGAAACAAAGTCTAACTTAGCCTTCAAAAATAAATATGTATCAAGTCAAAAAATAAAAATAAAATAAAATTCCCTCCTTTGAATATTTTTTGTTTTCTTTCTTTGTATTTTTAAAGAATGTATGAAAATAAAATTGTAGATGGTATAAAAAATTTATTTGCATATACATAGGGTGGAGCAAATTTAGACTTTTTTAGAATTTCAAAAACGTCGGGGTATTCATACCCTCCACAATGTAATAAAAAATTATTTGCAAAAAAAAAAAAATTTTTTAAAAAAAATTTCTGCGGAAAAAAATTTTTGGTGAAAAAAAAAAAAATTACGCGAAATTTTTTTTGTAAAAAAATTGGTTTATACTTGTCAAAATTCCATTCTGTGTCTAATTCTGTTCACATATGCCAACCAGCAGCGAATTTAAAGCATTTTGTATTTTTAGGTTATGTAGAGTATACTAAAATTTTCGAGGTGTTCTTCCATTTTAGTGTATAACTTTTTAACCGCTGCACTGTGGCCGAAATCAGTGATCTAGCGGCGCTTAAGTCAAAATTAAAAAATTAAGATCGATAAATGTTTTTGCACTGCATCGTTTACCTATACTTTACAGAAAAAATTTACGTTTTTACTTTTGTTTTGCTTTCAATATTCGCACAGCTGCAAGCTTTCAAATATACATTTTCTGCAGCAAGTGTATTAAAGGAATTTGGGGCCTAATAGTGAGTTTTTCTTGACACTTTTAAGTCAATTGTTTATACATTTTGAGCCAAAAAGTTTTAATTGAAAGTAAAAGGTATGTTTTAACTAAAAAATAAATGATTGTGGCCTGTGTGTATCTAGTTTATTATTAGTGCATTATAGAAGTTGACATTTGTGATACCAACTATATTTTCATGGACTGCAATTTTTGAAATTCGATCGTATTCGGTCCAATTCCTGTTTTGTTTATTATTTTGGGTTATTTTTGTTGTGACGTTTCAGTACGGCGTGCTAGTTCACGCAAGTTGTTCGGTTTCTTAGGGTCCATCTGCCTGTCCAAATAAACAGTATAAACGCGATACAGACCACAATTTTCAATCGATTTGGCTAAAATTTGAAATTTAAAATTTTTTATCGAAAGAACAAAAAATATTAAATTTTTGAAAAAATCGGTCCATGTTATCCCATAGCCCCCATGTTAATTTCACCCTCCAGTTTTACTAAAAAGACCTAATACTGGTATTTTAACAAATATCCTCTTGAAATTCGACTGGTAAATGTTTTTTGTAGCCATAAATAATCACTCTAAATTTGAACGGAATCGGAACATTTTAACTTCTAGTCCTCATACAGACCACCCTCCCGATATTCACATAAAGTTCCCAAAATACATAAAAACACTGAAATAAATAAATATAGTTAAAAATTAAATTCTTTATATGTTTTATAATCACAAATATGTATTGGGCTTTATTATTTTACATTTCCGAATTAAGCGCCGCTAGATTGGATGTTTCGGCCACTGTGCGCTGAACCGATTTCGCTCAAATGCAATACCAAACTATTTACGACAACACCTAGTAAATTTGCTAAGTCTCAGTCATATATGTTTAATACTTTGGCTGTGATCACAATTTCCACAGATGGACAGCCAGACGGACATTGCTAGCATGTCTTGGAATCGGTCACTGATCAATAATATATAAACTTAATGGGGTCCAAGACCGATACTTCGATGAGTTACAAACGGGATAACAAACTTATATATACCCTCTATCACTAACAATGAAGGTCTTTCATAGAGCGCCCAACGATTGTCCTGAAACTTGCATGCGGGAAAGAGGGGAGGAAAATAAGAGTTACCTGTTTTTTCATAGCTGCCCAATCTCACATTTAGCGGGTAAATGTGGAGGGGGAAAATGGTATTATTTTAGTTTTTTGAGGATTTTTACCATTTCTTCAAAAGAAACTATATGAACATTTTATACAGGTCGAATGGTTTATTTAAGGCCTATCCAATAGTGTATCGGTCTGTATCGGTCGTGTCGGATTCCTTAAGTTCGTTATTATCAACAATGTACAAGCGTTGGGGTAGTTTATATGGACACGAATATACGTACGACCGCCAAAATCGTATATCGTGGAACTATATTCAATTTGAGCTATCTGCTCGGTTGACGAAAATGAGTTTTTGATGGCAAAATGTTCGCTGGCATAAGTGTCATCTATGGTATTAATTTCCGAACAAAAAAATTATTTTAAGGCTATTTTATTGCAAAAATAGCATGAGCTATGTGAAACCATGTTTTTTTATAAATAAAAATTTGAGCTATCTACAGTATAGTTTACTACGGTAAACTTTTAAATTTATTTTTTTTATTATCACTTTTTCCATCAATAAAAATAATGGCAGTTTTTTTTTTTTTGAAAGTTTCAACTCCTTTCCGCGGTTAAAAACGCGGTTTTTGACTCATATTTCGATGCGGAGCAAAACCGGTTAAACTTTTTGCATATTTTATTTGCCCATTCGATTGTACAGCTAACACAAGTGTTATGACCAGGGAAACCAAAAATATGCTCTAAAAAACACGTTTTATGCGCTTAAAAAATGCCCTTAAAAACGGAAAATATGCTCTAAATTCAATAAAAATATGCTCTTAAAAAAATTATGTCCCCTTTTTTGTTTGTGTTTTTTACAATTTACTAGAGAATAGACCCTCCAAATACCGTTATATGCGATAGTAAGAGGGTTAAATATGTTCTACAAAAATATTTTCCTTAATGTTTTCTGCCAAGTTGCTGAATCTAAAGAAAACATAGTTTCATATACCGATATGAAGCAAGAACAGACCAAATGGGAATCAATCGTCACAATTCCGTAATTGTTAAAAAAAACATTCTTGTTGGATAAAAAATTTAAAAATACATGTTGTCATAAAAAAAAATGGAAAAGAATGCTCTAAAAATTAAAAAAAAAAATGATTTAAAAATGTAAAAATATGCTCTAAAAAGTGGAAAAATGCTCTAAAAATTGAAAATATGCTCTAAAAATATGCTCTGATGCTAAAATATGCTCTTAAACCTAAAATATGCAAAAATATGCTCTTAAGGCTAAAATATGCAAAAATATGCTCTAACAAATCGATGCCAGATTTCTTAAAAACTTCTGAAACGGATAATACATGATACTGCATATTTTTGGTTTCCCTGGTTATGACATTTTTCGCAAGCTTCATAAAGGTTCCAAATAATGGCGAGAATGCGCGAAAAAATCGATGATTTAAAAAAAAAAAAATTAAATTTTTTTTTTTTTAACACCTGTAATGGAAGGGCTTTAAAAACTGAGAAATATGGTACCAAATTCACATTTTTATCATAATCCGTTAAAAAGTTATAAAGCTTTAAAGTCTATATTTAATGAGCTATCTGCTTAGGTGGATTAATTTCAAATAAAAAAGGTTGAGCTATCTGCTGTAACTCAGCGAATAATACGAATTTTTACAAACAAAGCACGTGTAAAATTTACTAGTAATTATTAATTAATATTGTAAAAGATCGGCCGACAAAAATTTAAATAATACGCGAATGCGACGGTTTTTTTGCTCTCCTGAAAAGTTATGTTTTTTTAGATAGCTCAAATTGAATATAGTTTAACGATATAATAATCTCTTCCAAATTAAGTTGAACCGTATATTTTCGTTTGGCAAAATTCCAGTTAGTTCGGCTTTTTAACAGATTTTTTACAGACCAAAAATTTTTTTTTTACCATAAAAACACTTTTCAGCAATGTCCGAATATAAGCTAATATTTTAACAAAAAAAAAAAGTTCAAAAAATATTATTTTTTTCACTTTGTTCGGAAGTTTTTGATTTTCAAGTCAAAAAAGGAACCCAAAGACATTGTCCTATACGTCCAATATTTTTGTGTGTTAATATCGACCGTTAAAGGCAAATTTCCCGATTCCTACGGTTTTGCATTCCGTTGGTTAGAAGTAAAGTAAAATTGGTAAAGTACAGTGGCCCACACCGTAAGTCGGACAGTTGATATTAGACAGAAGTTCGCTAAAGAAACACACAATACGATAATTTTTTTTTATTCAAGGGGAGATGTGACCCTTAAGGCCCGCACTGCGACCCTTATTGGCCTTTTACGACAAGAGCTACAACACCGTCCGACAGCCAATATTATACATGAACCGGATGATATTCGTCTGAAAGTAGAGATAAAATGGAGTAAAACTGCATTTACAGTTTTTTATTTCGTGATCCTATATCCGTTTAAAAGGACTTTAAAGTTTTAAAGGATACATTTTGTAATTTAATTTTGAAATATTTGTAACTGATCTAGGATGACACTGGTGACGGCAAATGAAATAGGAGAATCTACCGTAATTTTTCCATTTTTTTATTTTGCCATATCAGGATGTGAATAAAGTCATTTGAAAACTAAATAAAAAAATATTTTGTTGAAAATTTTGAATGATATTGAAGGACACATTTTTGAATGGACGTAACTTCTCTTCTTTTTCCTGATATGTAAAAAAATTAAAATAGGGAAATTAGGGGAGATCCTCCTCTTTCATTTGCTATCAATAGTGGCATCCTAGGACAAGTACAATTATTAAAAAAATGTTTTAAAAAATTTAATCCTCTAAAACTTTAAAGTCCTTTTAAAAGAAAACAGTATCACGAAATGAAAAACTGCAAATGCAGTTTTACTATATTTAGTCTCTAGTTTAAAACGTATATTATTCAGTTCGTATTCAACGACTTTTTTTCCTTTTTTGTCGGACGGTGTAACCTGTGTAGGTTATTTATTAATTTAATTTATTTAAACTTTAATTTAAGCTTGATAGCTTCCAGATTGAGGAAATAATAAATCTGCTACGAGTATCGAACTAAAAAATTAAACTATTTTTTGGAATATTTTTTTTTTAAATATGTCTAAGTGGATTTTTTTCAAATTCATTACAAAAGCAAGCATAATCAATTTTCACAAAAGAAAGGTAGTCCCCCAAAGCGTCTACTACAACGTTTTGTTTTTCTACATCAGGGTATTTTAGATTCGGCACAGCTGAATATTTTGACTATTTTTTAATATAACTGACAACAAACAAAAGTTTTATTGAAGAAAAAAAAAAAAAAAATAAATAGAAAATAGAAAAATATATAAAAAGGTCATGTTCAATTTTAAGGAGTTGGAGCTTACAAATATAAAGCAAGTGAATATGTTTTTGTTTACACTAGGGGCATCACTTTTGTACGAAAATTATTAGTTTTTGTTGATTTATTCATAACAAAAAAATCATAAAATTTATAAAAATTAGAAACTTTTGTTAACAAAAATCTTACTTTTGTCAACAATGCAGTTTTAAAAAATACAACACCCTGTTTTTTATATTTTTTTTATGAGATTTCTTCAAAACCTCCTGTTTAAAAATTAAATGTCACCCTTTTGTTAACTTTGTAATATGTTTGAATGTATTACGGATAAATACACTCAAAAAATTATGTCATTAACTGTTTGTAGGTTATTTAAAAAGTTTTCCGTTTAGTCGTTTTTAAAAGAAAAAACATTTGTTTGATGTTCAGTTTTTATTAATGACTACTTCAGTCCTTTGTTTCAAAAATAAGACACTAAAAAATAAAGACTTTCATTAACATTTAATTTTTAAAGTCCTTTATTTTTGTTCTGTAAGTTAAAACTACTGATTATTCTTTTGATTTTTAATGATTTGTGTCAGTAATTTTTTTTTAAATTGTTGGTATTTTTTAATGAAATATCATTAGTTTTTACCTACACAAGTCATTTATTTTTTTGTAGAAAAAAAAATCAAAAAATTATTTATAGAAATATAAAAACATGTTTGTATCAAGTGACTTTGGCACGATGGGTAGAGTGTCTGGCCAGAATGTATTTGATTGCGGGATCGATTCCCTAAAAATTTTATTAAAAATTTAAAAAAAAATATTTCAATAAAAAATTGTAAAAAATTACCTACGAAATCATTAATTTTTATTGTTTTCGTAGGTTATTTTTTTAAAATTTGTTGGTAAAAATAACAGAACTATCATTAATTTTTAATGTTTTCGTTGGTTATTTTTTTCGAATTTGTTGGTAAAAAAGAGTGAAAAAAACTTAATTTTTTAATGTTTAATGTTATTTATTTTAGAAAATTTTGTCAACAGTAAAAAATAAATGTTGATGTTTTTAAAACAAATGAATAATTACTGGGATGGTTTTCAATTGTTTATTCACTGGTTTTAAGTGTGTTTTTCATTTGTTTTTGCCTACAAAATATTTTGAGTGTATATATATTTACATTTACTTAAGTGCTTAAAATAATAAAAACCGAAGTAAAACAAATTAACGATAAAACACTTCTTTTTTTTTTTTAGTTAAATAGAAAATTAAACACGGCTGAAACGAATAAAATTGAGGTCAAATTGTTATTGGAAAACAAAGACAATGTGCTATAAATTTTTAATGAAATTTTGTTTCGGTTAAGGAGTAATTACACAATCCGACAGCCAATATTAAACATGAACCGGATTATATACGTCTGAAAGTAGATATCAAATGGAGTAAAACTGCATCCTGTTTCCTTTTAAAAGGACTTCAAAGTTTTAAAGGATACATTTTGTAAAGCTGATACAATAAAATTATAAATTCAAACTTTTTTAGCGCAATAAAACTTGCAAGGAAATCTCGCGAATTTACTAGATTTTTTTTTGTTAAAAAATTTTGAAAATTTGTAAAATTACAAAGAAAAATTAAAATTTCAATTGAAAGTTTTTTGTTAAAAACAAAAAAAAAACTGTCAAATATTCACTTTAATCAAAATTTGTTGAAATTTACCCAATTAATAGTAGGAAACTGGATTTCTACTACACTCAAAATAATACATTAGTAGATTTACAAATTTTTTTTTGCTAATGCTGGTTAGCTAACTTTTAGGAAGTTTTTAGTTGAGATTAGCATGTTAGCAAAAATATCTTGTAAACTTCATTTATCGCATTAGCAATTTTCAACAAAATTTGAACTAATTTTTTTTGCTAAATTTAAAATTGAGTTGACCAAATTTTTACAAGATTTTTTTCTAATATTAGGAAAAATAAATGGTAAATTTTTTTTTTATTTTCAGAAAACTTAAAATGGCGCTATCTCTGAAACTAAGCCAGATAGAGCAAAATGGAGGCCATTTTTGGTTCTCGGGCTCTCCATAGTATCGCCGGTCCTCTTCACAATGGGTCCTAACTTTGGATCCAAAAAAGTTAGCATTCCCGAAAATTTTAAAATGCTCAAATCTCGGTAAATATTGCTGACACAACAAAAAGTCCAAAAGCATTTTTGTAGCTCTCAACACGTAGAACAAGACCACAAAATAAGCAAAAGCTGTCCGAGTAATAGTTTTGAAGTTATCGAGTTTTGAAACGGACACAAATTTTGGATCAAAAACTATGACGATTTTTAAGGAACCCAACTTGGTCTAGGCCCATCGGGGTCTGGACCTATCGGGTCTGAACCCAATGGGGTCCTCAAATGTGTATGAACTAAGTTGAAATAAAAAAAATTTCAGTTAACTAATTTTTGGCAAAACATTTTTGCTAACTTTACCAAAAAATTGTAGGTTTAAAATCAGCAAATTTTCTTGTAGGTTTACATGCTTTTTATACCCTACACCACACTGTGGTACAGGGTATAATGAGTTTGTGCTGATGTTTGTAACTACCCGAAATATTGGTCCTAGACCCACTTTTAAGTATACCGATCGACTTAGAATCACTTTTTGAGTCGATTTAGCGATGTCCGTCCGTCCGTCTGTCCGTCCGTCCGTCCGTCTGTCTGTCCATGTAAACGGTGTAAACACGATACAGGTCGCAATTCTTAATCAATTGACTTGAAATTTGAAACTTAAGCCTCTTTTGGCCCAAGGACGAAGCCTATTGAAATTGGAAAAGATCGGTCCATATTTAGACCTAGCCCCCATACAAAGGTCCTCTTTAGTTTTGGCTCAAATGACTCTAATAGCCGCATTTTAATAGGTATCTTTTCGAAATTTGCCAGGTAATCATGTTTTATCCACACAAATCAACATTCCGAATTTTAAAGAAATCGGACTAGTTCTTCTTGTAGCCCCCATACAAACCACCTTCCCGATTTTCACATAAATCTCTCAAATTTCATGAAAATAGAAAATATTTAATTAAAATTCTGTTTGTGTATGTTAAACGCGTTCTTTAATAACCTTATCAAATCTGATTATCATCGGACCATTTTTGGACTTAGGTCCCATGTGGAAATTTCCCCCGATATTCAGTTGAAGCGATTTATTGTCAACAAAAAGAAGCCTATTCCACTCAAATTTTATTAGTGAGTGCTTTTTACACTTATTAAAGATTTGACAAAATATAGATCTAATCAGTCCATGTTTGAACTTGGGACCCATTTTCCGGGAAACTCTGGTGTAGGGTATTATATGGTCGGTCTTGACCGACTATAATTTTCTTACTTGTTTTGTCTAACATTACAGTTTTTTTTTTGGAGTGTATAAATTGGGTAATTTTACTCTGAAAGTTTAAATTGAATAAATTGACCACTAGTGGTCAATTTAAATCAAAAAGAGGTGAACAAATACAACAAAAAAAAACATTCGGCGCCAGCCAGCATCAAACTCGCCACCTTCAGTTTGAAAGCACACTTCTTAACCACAACGCTACGGAAGCTTATACTTTTATCTGGCGTTTTAGTTATTTAACATGTGTGTATGTATTTTGGTTGACAATTTTATTTACACATTTGTGTGTAAAATATTTGAATTAAAGTATAATATTTATAATTTGCTGTGTTTAATTGGTTTAAAAGTATTTTACGCATTTTGTGCTTATATTAACACAAAATGTGTGCTATTCAACAAAAATTTACCCAATTTATAATAGTAAGTTTACATGCGTTTGCTGGAGTGTTGGTAAAATGGGATTACGAGACTATTTTTAGGTTGTTCTAGAGAGCTCAAGAAAAATTTAATTTATTTTTTTTGCAAGAAATGTTCTAATATAATGATATTTAACTTACCTTATGCAACATCTGAAAATAAAAGCAAAATAAAAATGTTAATCATGGAATAAAAAAGACATAAATTTTGTAAAAAAAAAATTAGGGAGTGAAATAAACAATTACACCACACCAACAATAAGATACAGAAAAAGAAAATACTTAAAAAATTATAACAAAAAAAAAATAAAGAAAAGGAAAATAAATAATGCCTTCTTAGTTAAGACAAATCTGTGGAAATATAAAAAAATGATAGTAATTCCCCAAAGAAAATGAGAAAAAATATATTTATATGTATGTGTAAGTATAAAAATGTTAATAATAAAAAAAATATATATATAAAAAAAAAAAGAAAAACTGAACAAAACAATATAAATAAATACCACCCAGTAAAAAAAAACAAAACAAAAATAATAAAATAAAGCATTAAACCCAACTAGCACACACATACATAAATAAATGTACACTCCCAAAAAAATATCTTTTAAAATGACAAGAAAAGCTCAATATTTTTATTTTTTGCTACCTCCATTTGACGAGAATTCCTAGTAATTTTACAAGCTTTTTACCAATAATTTTGTAATTTGCAAGCTTTTTAACAATAAAATTGTAAATTTGCAACTTTTTTTACGCAATAAAACTTACAAAGAATTTTTTGACTTTACTAGATTTTTTGCTACCTCCTATTTTACGAGAATTCCTAGTAAAAATTACGAGCTTTTTTGTATTTTTACAAGATTTTTACCAAAAAAATTGTTTATTTAAAACTTTTTGAGCAAAAATAAAATTTACAAGGAATTCTCGTGAATTTACAATTTTTTTTTTTTGTAAAAATGCCTTAAAATATTGTAAAATTCCAAAAAAATGTATAATTACCAAAAAAAAAAAAAAAAATTAATTTCGATCGAAAATTTTTTGTTAAAAAACTAGCAAAACTGTCAAAAATTGGTAAAATGGGATTACGAGACTCTTTCTAGTAATTTGAAAAGATTAATTTTTTTTGAGTGTATACATACTCACACATATATAGAATACATATACTCGAACATGCAACAACAAATACATGCATACATGCATACATACTTGAAAGCTTAAAATTCAACACAATGGACAAGCAACAAACATAAATCCTTAATACACACATACAATGATACTGTTGTACATACCAATACATATTAATGCACACACACACAACTATATATATACAACTATATAAAAATATATACATACAACAATACAAAAAAAGGATACTTTAACCAAAAATGAAAAAAAAAAACAATTGATAAAAGTTATATCAGGAAAAATCACTGGGAGGCAGTGCCGTAAACCATTTTTTTTTAAATTTCAAAAAAATTTTGAGAATATCAGCAAGATTTCAAAAACTTTTAGGAAAATGTAGAAAAAAAAATTTATAAAATTTACAGGAAAATAAAAAATATATCAAATTAGGAAAAATATGAAATGTTTGCAATACATAAGAAAAATTTAAAAGTAAAACAAGTAGAAAATGTAAATTCGACTTGGCCGAATCTAAGAATACCCTCCACAATGTACTTTTTAAGTGATAGTAAATTTTCTAACCCCGAGTAAAAATTTTTATATGGTGCAATTTATAATGATATATAACACAATATATATTTATACGCAATTTAATCCGAATAATGGTGGATGTTTTTGCATTAAAAAAGATCAACGTGTATAAAATATGATTCGATTTCATCCGAGTTTTGACCAGACATTGCCATATTTCAGTGGATCCAATTAGATCTAATTGTATAAAAACATATAAAATCTTGGTGTTTTTTTTTGGTTTGGGTGAGATACACCACAGGTCAACGATACATTCACCAAACATATAATTTTCAAAACAAGAAAATTGTTTGGGTACGCTTCGAACCAGATAGGTGATATACATAACCCTAACAAGAAAATGTTTAGGAACATTTAAAAAGTTTCTTATACTTTGCCTTAAAAACTTAGAAAATTTTTGGTTAATTGGAAACATTTAAAGTTATATATGAAACAGAAGAAGATATATATTATTTTATATTAAATTATACAGAAAAATAAATTTTGTATTGACCCTCATATTATTTCATACAGTTGTATCAATGGTACACCTTTTAATCCGAATCATGATTAAATTATATATTACAACATATGACTGCATTTAAAAAAAATAGAAAATAACTCACGGGATGTATAATCATATAAGATTTATTATGTTTGTATCAAGTTATATATTGTAATATATGTTTATTTTTACTCGGGACGTGAAAAAATAACAGTTTTAATTAGAAATATTTTATTTTGTGTAAAAAAACTTTTTTTTGGTTATTTTTGAAAAAAAAAAATAATTAACTAGATTTTTTTTGAGTGTAAAATTGGTTTTGAGTGTAAAATTTTTTTCGAGTGTATTTTTTTTTTTTAGTTTTTAGTTTTAAAAATATTTTTGAGTGAGAAAAATACGTTGTAATATATTTTTGTGACTTACCAATGTTTTTTAAAACATGTTTAACGGGTTTTCAACACGTGAATTTTAGGTGAAACTAATCTGAAATTCACGGTTTTGCTAATAACTTTTGAACCTCTGCACCGATTTGGCTGAAATTCAATACGAACAAGGCTAGAGGAACGACAAATGTATATGCCAAGCATCAGCATTCTCAGAATTTGACTTTTGAAAGTTATAGTGTTTCTTATATGTTGGGTATTTACCTGTTCAGGTTGGTATTGCAATCCAGCGAAATCGGTCCAGTGCACAGAGGGCCAGCATGATCCAATTCCGGCCAAAAGTCTTTGTCGTTGTTGGATCCGTCTGAAAATGTGTTTCTAGAGGAATTCGAGGTCGCTGATTTCAAAATTTAGCTAAAAACCAAAAAAATCAAAATGGCGGATCCAATATGGCGGACAACTTTTTTTTAAAAATTGTCCGATTGAACTCAAATTTTGTTGTATGTGGGTCTTGGAGTTAATGAATAAGAATTATTACTCCGAATTTTGAAAAACAAAATGGCGGACTAAATATGCTTCTTAAAGTTTAAGGAATGATCCAAATCCGGCCAAAAATCTTTATCGTTGTTGGATTCGGATGAAAATGTGCTTCAAGAGTATTTCGGGGTCGCTGATCTAAAAATTTAACTAAAAACAAAAAAAAAATCAAAATGGCGCATTCAATATGGCGGACAAATTGTTTTAATAATTGTCCGATTTAACTCAAATTTTGTTTTAAGGGGGTCTTGGAGTTACTGAATCAGAATTACTGGCGTGAATTTTGAAAAACAAAATGGCGGACTAAATATGCTTAGTAAAGTTTGTTTCAAGTTACACACAGTTATATTCCTTTTAGTTGTTGAAGCTAGTTGAAAGTGTGGCCTAGTAAATTTCCGGGTCTGTTATCTTAAAATCGAACTGATAAAATTCAATATGGCGGAAACAATATGGCGGCTAGATTAACTTTTTCTGATCTAACAAAAAAATAGCTTTAAGAGAATAAAGAGTGGCTGAAGTTACATCTACGTACACAATTTTTATATTTCTTTTTATTTTTGATATAAATATGGAAATGGTGTAAATGACTTACTTAGTTTCAGAAAAGCTTTTGGAAATGGTGACGACAAATTATTCACTTTTGTTTTCTTTATTTTGGAAATTCAATAAAAATCTTGGAAATGGTCTAACTGATATTTTCCACAATTTTTACAAAAAACTAGAAATGTATATAATTTTTTTTTCCTACACTTAAGGCACTTTTTGACGATTAAAAAAACTAATCAAGCCGCAAAACATTATTTTGTGTTAAATTATTTTTTTTAAAAACAAATCTCATTCGAGCAAGTTTGGGAAACTTTTTTCGAAAGATATGGATCCATTCTATATAAAAAAATAAAAAACAAATAAACTGATTGTATCGAACTGAGGATCGCTGAGGATTTTTTCGGCGCGAAGTAAATAACTAAAAAATCATAGTTATATTCACAAAAACGCGAACTGCTGTCAGGAAAATGAGTTATATTTTTCCATATTATTTTCGTTACAAAGGCTAATATATAAGGGTGAACCCTGCAAATCAAAAGTTGATCATTAGCAGTAGAAATGTGTAAAAAAAATTAAAAAAGTATCTCCACTTACAAATTTTGTTTCAACTTTTTTAACTTTGAAGACCTGTCAAAGGAAATGGTGTAGTTGGATCATAAAGATAAGTTCAGAAAACCTGCTTCTATATATGCCCAACAAATTCGAATATATATTTTTGAGATTTTAAATAAAAGGACTTTTGGCCGGAAATCGATCTGGCTGACCCTGTGTGCAGTGGTTCAAAAGTTATGAGCAAGAGACTGAATTTCGGCAAGGGTTTTTCGTGAATTCTGAAGATGCTGACGCTTGGCATATATATTTGTTGATACCCTGGCCTGGTTCGTGTTGAATTTCAGCGAAATCGGTCCAATGGTTCAAAAGTTATTGGCAAAACCCTGAATTTCAGATTAGTTTCACCTAAAATTCACGTGTTGAATACCCGTTAAACATGTTTTAAAAAAATAGGTAAGTCACAAAAATATTTTACATCCTATTTTTGTCACTCAAAAATATTTTTACACCAAAAATCAAAAATACACTCGAAAAAAATTTTACACTCAAAAAAAATTTTCGTAAATTACTTTTTTTTTTCAAAAATTATTTTTTTATTAAAAAAAGTTTTTTTTACACAAAATTAAATATTTCTTATCAAAAATGTTATTTTTTTCACGTTAGAAAATTTACTATCACGCATTGTGTAGGGTATTCATAGATTCGGAAAAGTCGAATTTAACTTTTCTAAATTTTTTTTTAATTTTTCGAGTTTCTCCTTTTTTTTTGTGTGTTCGGATTACACAATTTAATTTCCAGCAAAATTTTAATTTTCTTTTTTATAAAAATTATCACAACTCCGTCCATTGTTATCACTCTTTTAAAACTCTGATCTACACCTACAACTATTCTACCACAAGGTACAAATATTTTTGATTTTTTGTTTTATAAATGAAACAACGAAAAATAAAAATTGTTGGTAGAAAAAATGTAGGGAGTTTACAAGTTTATGGGTATATAAATAAAAATGACCAACGTTTACAATGGTAGATATTGTAGGTTTTAGTCAACACAGAACAAAAAAATAAATAAAAAAATCATACTGAAAAAGTAGAAATTATTATTTTTCTGTTAAAAAAAAACAAACCCAAAAACTTACCATCAAAGACATAAAAAAGGTTACCCAAAACAAAAAAAAACCCTGACTGTGGAATAAAACTGAAACTAAAAGGAATTGTTTTATATGCTCATTTGTTTATTTAATGGCAAAAACGAGAACAGAATACTTACACGTAAAAAGGGGGACTACTTAAAAAAAGGTTATTTTCACAAAAAAAGGATAAAATGATTTTTTTATACAGAAAGAAACAAATAAAAAAATTAAAAAATATTTGTCTAAACGACAACTATAGATTTTTTGTTTAAAAAAAGGAGCCAAAAAAAAGCAAGACTACACTAAGCAACATATTTCGGGTTAAACCATTTATAATAAATAGGACCTTTTTTGCTAAAGATTTTTAAATAGAAAAATTGGTTAAAAAAGTGTCTTTTAGTACTTTGTACATTTCGTCAAAGACGCTTGAAATTTAAAATATAGGACCCACCAGCGAAATTGACATTTTTAAAAAAGTGCTTTTTGAAAATTTTAATTATTAGTGGAAAAAAGGGATAAAAGAGTGTACTTTGGTACTTTTCTCCTGAAAGGATGGTCTTGAAAACTTTGAAGGATTTCCGACTTAAATTTGATAAAAAATGTAGGAACGTGTAGTATCCTCCGGTGAGAAGAAACATTATAAAAAAGTACTTTTGGAAATTCCGATTCTAAAGAGCAAAAAGGGGTCAACTAGTTCACTTTGGTACTTTTTTTACTTCTCCAAAAAAAAAGGCTTAGAGACTTAAGATTTGAAATATTACACTTCAGCAAAATTTAGAAAAAAATACGCGTAGGTAATTTATAGGAAGTCCGATTTTAATGAAAAATTGAAATGTAGATTGTCAAATTAGCAAAATCGGATCCGTTTGTCTGTGGAATGTAGGGTGCAGTCCAAACAAAAGGCGCTGTAAATTTTATAAGTAAGCAAAATCAAAATTTTAGAGATTTACGGAATGTTCGTCGGTCTGTGGTAAGCATACAGCAGTACAAACCAAAAGAGCTAGAATAAATGCTCATGAATGGATGAAATTGGACCAGGGCAAAAAATCTTGCTCTTGAAGAATTAAACTAATCTCTGAAAAACACCAACTTTAATCATTTTTTAAACAAATTCAACGTTTTTATGTCAGAAGAATGTCCGATTTTTTGAAAAAAAAAAAAAATTATAAAAAAAGTTTTTGATGAAAAAAAATTGATAAAAAAAAAATATGAAAAAAAAAATTTGAGGAAAAAAAAATGATGACAAAAAAAAATTATGAATAAGCTCCCCAGTAGGTTAGTTGGTAGCGTCTGGGGGTCGTGGGTTCGATTCCTACCAGAGGCCTTGGTCTGTTTCGCTACAACGAGGCAATGGTCATAGTCACCAGTCTCGGTTAGGTTTATTAATTGTAATTATATGTTAAAAATTCAATAAATAAATAAAAAATTATGAAAAAAAAAATTTTGATTAAAATTGAAAAAAAAAATAATTTATAAAAATTTTTGTTTAAACGAAAAAAAGGTTTTGAAAAAAATTTATGAAAAAAAAAAATTGTTGATGAACATTTTTTTTTAAATTGTTGATGAAAAAAATTGTTGATTCTTTTTAATTGTTGATGAAAAAAAAAGTTTTGAAAAAAAATTATGAAAAAAAGTTAATGAAAAAAAAGTTTATAAAAAAATTGATAAGAACCAAAAATTTATGAAAAAAAAAAGTTAAAATAAAAAACATTTTTTTGTTTTGATAAAAAAATTGATGAAAAAAGAAAAATATTTTGATGAAAAAAATTTATAAAAAATTTTTTTTGACGAAAAAAAAACTTTGCAATAACAGATGCAACAAAAAAAATTATGAAAAAAAGATAGATAAATAAAAAAAAAAAAAAATTGTTGTTAAAATAGGTTTTCGTAAATTCAATAAAAAAAAGTGGCAAAAAAATTTATAACAATTCCCTTTTTAAGTGATAGTAAATTTTCTTACGTGAAAACAATAACATATTTGATTGGAAATATTTTATTTTGTGTAAAAAAACTTTTTTTTAGTAATTTTTGAAAAAAAAAAATTATTTACTAAATTTTTTTTTGAGTGTAAAATTTTTTTTGTGTGTAAAATTTTTTTCGAGTGTATTTTTTTTTTTTTTTTAAGCTTAAAAATATTTTTGATTGACAAAAATACGTTGAAAAATATTTTTGTGACTTATCAATGTTTTTAAAACATTTTTAACTGGTGTTCAACACGTGAATTTAAAGCAAAACAAATCTGAAATTCACGGTTTTGCTAATAACTTTTGTACCACTGAAATTTGGCTGAAATTCAATACGAACTAGGTGAGGGGCACAACAAATATATATGCCAAGCTTCAGCATCCTCAGAATTGTCTTTCGAAAGTTAGCATGTTTTTATCTCGTAAATTCACTAAAACCCCTTGCCGAAATTCAGTCTTTTGCTCATAACTTTTAACCACTGGACCAATTTTGATGGATTGCAATACCAGCCTGGCCAGATAAATGCCCAACCTATATGCTTAAGTTCAGGATCCGTTAAGTTTTTCAAAAGTTAGCGTGTTTTCAACAGATATGCAGACAGACGAACGGGCGGACAGACGGACGAACATCGCTAGATCGTCTTAAAATCGATCGAGTATCAAGAATATATATACTTTATGGGGTCCTAGACCAATATTTCGAGGTGTTGATGAAAAAAAATTTTGATGAAAAAAAAATTTATCAAAAAAAAAATATGAAAAAAAATTTATAAAAAAAATGTTTAAAAAATTGATGTTTAAAAACTTTGTTACGTTTTTTCAGTAACTGGTGAAAACTTTTTTATTCACCAGCAGGTGAGTTTTTATCCAAGTTACAAACCTTTTTAGTTTAAAGAAAATGAAAACAGTAATTCTTATTTTCTTTTTTGTTAGTCGTTAGCTTATGTAGTCAAATTGAGGTGGCGTCCTGCATCACTTTACAAATTTCGATTTTAAGGTATTTAATGGGGTAAAATAATGTACTTTGGTAGTTTTTTCTTTCACCGTTCGAACGCTCGACCGATTGTGGATTTTTCCAAGTTCAAATATTAACAGGTTAAAAAATTATCTAATAATTTTTATTTAGTTCTCAGCTACCCAGTTGGCAACGTCCTCGAGCCATCCTCAGTGACGGAGCGGTGACATGTCAGAGTCACTGCTGACATCCACAAGACATCTCTATGTACTGGGTTGAGGACAGTTTCCTACAAATTTTCAAAATGTCCTCTCACAAAGTCAGCAGTGGTCAGGTCTGACCTTCTGGGGACATGTCACCTAAGACTTCTTTGGGGAAATGTCTGACGTAGTTCGTGCGAAAATTTTCGTATTTCCGTTAGTTTTTACTTTTATCCATTTTCCTTTATTAATTATCTTTCTCATATTTAGAAAAAACTTTTCTCCTTTCTTAGTCCCAACTGGATTTGAACCCGGAACCGCCAGTTTATTAGTCCCATACCTAACTACTTGTTCCAAACTTTATTTTGAAAATTGTTTGTCTATTTATTACTTTTATTCTACTTGTTAGATATTGCCATCTTTTTCTTGGAAATTAAAGAGTTACCCAGATTTAAAATTCTAATTTAATATACTGCTATTCTGAAGATATTTCCTTTTAGACGTCTTAGAGGAATTGTCCACACTCTCAAAGCAAACATTCAGTGCTGACCTTTGTCAGAACCTGAAGACATTTCCTCAAGGAAACACTGTGGAAATTTCCTCAATGACACATTTTCCAACTGGATAGTTTTTCCAACAACCCAAACAAAAATTATTATTATTTTTTTTTAAATACAGTGGAAGAAATCCAAATTTTTTGACCTCTAACTCTTTTGACCAACAATTTTTTGCAAACAAAGAAAATATTTTATTGTTAATTAATTTTAGTACACCTAAGTGTATAGTAATGAGATATTAGAATAATTAAAATTTTTCTTTGTTTACAAAAAATTGGTGGTCAAAAGAGTTGGATGTAAAAAAATGTGGAATTCTTCTACTGTATTTAAAAAACTCTATTTTTGGTTTGGGTTATTGGAAAAACTAGGTGATAACTAAATAAAAATGATTGGATAATTTTTAAAATTTTTCTGGTTTGAACTTGAAAAAAATCGGCTCAGAAATATTTGAAAAAATTTTCTAAGAAATATCTATAAATAATTTAATTTTCCAGTGCGACCCTGGTATCTCATTTAATATTTGATCAATCTGGACACTATCAAGCTTAAATTTACGCTTGGAAAATTTTCTATACACCCGAGTAAAAATAAACATATATTACAATATATAACTTGATACAAACATAATAAATTATATATGATTATACATCCGTGAGATATTTTCTAAATTTTTTTATTGCAGTCATATGTACTAATATATAATTTAATCATGATTCGGATTAAAAGGTGTACGGTTGATATAATTAAATAAAATAATATAAGAGTCAATACAAAATCTGTTTTTCTGTATAATTTAACATCAAATTATATATAGCTTATTCTGTTCCATATAAAACTTTATATGTTTCCAATTAACCAAAAATTTTCTAAGTTTTTTAGGCAAAGTATAAGAAACTTTTTAAAATGTTCCTAAACATTTCCTTATTAGAGTTATGTATATCACCTATCTGGTTCGAAGCGGACCCAAACATTTTTTTGTTTAAGAAAATTATATGTTTGGTGAATGTATCGTGGACCTGTGGTGTATCTCAACCCAAACCAAAAAACACCAGGATTTTATATGTTTTTATGCAATTAGATCTAATTAGATCCAATGGTCAAAACTCGAATGAAATCAAATCATATTTTATACAAGTTGATCTTTTTTAATGCAAAAACATTCACCATTATTCGGATAAAATTGCGTATAAATATATATTGTGTTACATATCATTATATATTGCGTCATATAAAAATTTTTACTCGGGTAGCATTTTCTACAAAAATAGTCAATTGATAATAATATGGTTAGGTATTTATAACTTTTCCTTTAAAGAACTGCTACCAAATATATGCTGCTCCATTATTAGTTTGAGTGGCTGTAAGTTTCTTATCACAAATTTTTGATAGTTTATCTAATTTCAGAGACGTTAACAGTTTGAGAATTTAAAAATTTTGGACCCACAAAAATTTTACGATGTATTTCATTAATTTTTTTTGATGATTTTAATTTTTTGTGACTTACATCCTTTTGCATTTAAGCTGTCGTTATATGTCCCAGCCATTAATATTATGGCATAAGTTTTGTAAAAAAAATCCTTTTTTTTTCACATTGTACTTGTTAATCTTTTTGAATTTCTTTATGCTGTCAATATTCTCATTTTATATTCTTACCCCTTTTCAAAAATATATATAGATTTCTTATTTTCTAGAGCTACTTAAACCCTAATACGAGTAGGTTTGGATGTACTTTCCCAAAGAGTTGTGGCAAAATCCTAAATAGAAATAAATGCTAAAATAACAATGTATTAAGTAAAAATTTAAAACTCTTGGGAAACATGAACAACAAATACGGGAGGGTCAAAATATATTTTTTAATGCGGGTGCTAGAGGTAGATGAGAAGAAAAAAAAAATACTAAAGAAAAATAGAAATATGTAATTCTGAACGGTCACTTGAATTACTAGCACATGAGCTAAATAAAAGTATACATACAAACAAATGAATGTATGTGTATGAGATTACACTCGTTCTATCATATGTAGTTGATAGAGTGGATTGAAACTGGAGAATTTTCTGGTTTAATTGGAAAATTATTAAGTGGTATTCAAAGGAACCTTTAGAAATTGAAAGACTCCTTTTTATACCCTCCACTCTAGTGATAGAGGGTATATATAAGTTTGTCATTCTGTTTGTAACACCTCGAAATATTGGTCTAGGACCCCATAAAGTATATATATTCATGATCCTCGATCGATTTTAAGACGATCTAGCGATGTCCGTCCGTCCGTCCGTCCGTCCGTCCGTCTGTCTGTCTCTCTGTCTGTCTGTTGAAAACACGCTAACTTTTGAAAGGCTTTACGGAGGCTCCTGAAGTTTGGCATATATGTTGGGCATTTACCTGGTCAGGTTGGTATTGCAATCCAGCGAAATCGGTCCAGTGGTTCAAAAGTTATAAGCAAATGAGTGAATTTCGGCAAGGGTTTTTTTGGAATTTACGAGATAAAACACACGGTAACTTTCGAACTGCAATTCTGAGGGTGCTGAAGTGTGGCATATATATTTGTTGTTCTTTAGGTCCGGTTCGTTTTAAATTTCAGCCAAATCGGTCCAGTGGTTCAAAAGTTATTAGCAAAACCGTAAATTTCAGATTCGCCTCGCCTTAAATTCACGTGTTGAAAACCCGTTAAACATGTTTTAAAACCATTGGTAAGTCACAAAAATATTTTACATCGCATTTTTGTCACGCAAAAATATTTTTACACTAAAAGAAAAAAAAAATACACTCGAAAAAAATTTTACACTAAAAAAAAAATTTACACTCAAAAAAAAATTTAGTAAATTATTTTTTTTTTTCAAAAATTAGTTAAAATAAAAAGCTTTTTTACACAAAATAAAATATTTCTAATCAAAAATGTTATTTTTTCACTCTAGAAAATTTACTATAACTTAAAAAGGGCATTGTGGAGGGTATTCATAGATTCGGCCAAGTCGAATTTAATTTTTCTACTTGTTTTATTTAAATTTTTAAATTTGAAAGCTTCATTTGCTTTTTGGAATTTTTAGAATTTAAAATATGGAAACTAGAGATGGGCGCTAGTCAAGTGATTTTCATGATTCACGTGAATCACGCGCCAATCACGCGTGAGTGATTTTTATTTCAATCACGTGTGAGTGTGAGTTAAAAAAAATCTGCGTGAGTGATAAGTGAGTGAGTCATTTATTTTTTGCGTGAGATTGCGTGATTTAATTATACTTACTTTTTATACCCTCCAATCTAGAGATAGAGGGTATATATAAGTTTGTCATTCCGTGTGTAACACCTCGAAATATTGGTCTAAGACCCCAAAAAGTATATATATTCATGATCCTCGTTCGATTATAAGACGATCTAGAGATGTCCGTCGGTCTGTCTGTCTCTCTGTCTGTTGAAAACACGCTAACTTTTGAAAGGCTTCACGGAGGCTTCTAAAGTTTGGCATATATGTTAGGCATTTACCTGGTCAGGTTGGTGTTGCAATCCAGCGAAATCGGTCCATTGGTTCAAAAGTAATGAGCAAAAGAGTGAATTTCGGCAAGGGTTTTTCGCAAATTTACGAGATAAAAAACACGATAACTTCTAAAGAGAATTCTGAGGATACTGAAGCTTGGCATATTGAATTTCAGCCAAACAAGTCCAGTGGTTCAAAAGCTATTAGCAAAACCGTAAATTTCAGATTCGCTTCACCTTAAATCCACGTGTTGAAAACCCGTTAAACATGTTTTAAAAACATTGGTAAGTCACAAAAATATTTTACAGCTTATTTTTGTCACTCAAAAAAATTTTTTCACAAAAAAAAAATACACTCGAAAAAAATTTTACACTCAAAAAAAATTTTACACTCAAAAAAAAAAAATAAGTAAATTTTTTTTTTTTTTTGTCAAAAATTATTAAAAAAAGGTTTTTTACACAAAATAAAATATTTCTAATCAAAAATTTTATTTTTTTCTCGTTAGAAAATTTACTATAACTTAAAAAGGGCATTGTGGAGGGTATTCATAGATTCGGCCAAGTCGAATTTAACTTTTCTACTTGTTTTCTTTTTTTTTCATTTCATGGAAAAAATTTTTTTTACGAGTTTTTATATCCTACACCACACTGTCGTACAGGGCATAATGAGTTTATGCTGATGTTTGTAACTACCCAAAATATTGGTCCTAGACCCGCCTTTAAGTATACCGATCGACTCAGAATCACTTTTTGAGTCGATTAGCGATGTCCGCCCGTCCGTCTGTCCGTTCGTCCGTCCATCCGTCTGTCTGTCCATATAAACGGTGTAAACACGATACTGGTAGCAATTTTTAATCAATTGACTTGAAATTTGAAATGACGAAGCCTATTAAAATTGGAAAAAATTGGTCCATATTTAGACCGAGCCCCCATACATAGGTCCTTTGTAGTAGTTTTGGCTCAAATGACTCTAATAATCGGTATCTTTTCGATATTTAGCAGGTAAACGTGTTTTATCTTCACAAATCATCAAATAGAGTAATAGGACCAGTTCTTCTTGTAGCCCCCCTTCAAACCACCTTCCCGATTTTCACATAAATCTCTCAAATTTCATGAAAATAGAAAATATTTAATTACAATTTTTTTTGGGTATGTTAAACGCGTACTTAAACAACCTTGTCAAATCTAATATTTATCGGACCAGTTTTGGACTTAGGCCCCTTGTGAAAATTTGGCCCGATATTCAGTTAAAGCGGTTTATTGCCAACAAATATAAGGCTTTTTCACTCAAATTTGTTTTGTGAGTGTTTTTTACACTAATTAAAGGTTTGACAAAATATAGATCTAATCGGTCCATGGCACCCATTTTCCGGTACCCATTTTCCGGGAAACTCTGGTGTAGGGTATATGGTCGGTCTTGACTTACTTGTTTTGTTTTGAAGGAAAATTTTCAGCGTGGGTAGATTTTGCGTGACTCACATATGAGCGTGATTGAATCTGGTGTGAGTCACTCGTCTTCTGAAATAATGAAATTTTAAATATTGACCTCCTACGCAAAAAATAAAATTCTTAACAAATAAGAGTGTTAAATACGGTTGTGCCGAATCTTTTATACCCCCCAACATGTAAAAAATAAAAAAAAAAAATCAGGGGCGTTTAAGTTTTTTTTTTGGGGGGGGGGGGGTTGTGGTGATTAGGGGGCAAATTTCCTCTTTAATATGTGTTTAAAAATTCATTCTTATGCTTTTTGCGCTAAAGAAATGTAAGTTTATTATAATTTAATTTTTTTTTTATTCTACGCCCATAAAAGGGGGCGGACCGAAAAAACGACATTTTCTAATTCTCAGGGTCCAAATGCAGGACTTTGAACTTCTTGTAGCATAAAAATGTTGCATTTGTTAAATAAAAAGACAAAAAATCATGTAAAAAAATTATGTTTTTCAGAGGTTGGTTTAGTCCGATTTTGCCCATTTCCGAACTTAACCTGCCTAGGACCATAAGATTTATTCGTGCCAAACTTGAGGAGTCTAGCAATTTTATTTTGGACTGTATCGTGTTAACTACAGACGGACGGACGGGCTGACGGACTGACGGACAGACGGACGGACGGACGGACATCGCTAGAATGTCTTAGAATCGATCACTGATCAATAATATATATTCTTTATGGGGTCCCCGACCAATATTTCGATGCGTTACACACGGAATGACAAAGTGAGTATACCCCCATACTGTAGTTGGAGGGTATAAAAAGTGTTTTTTCTAAACTCTGATTCTTTTGGGACATTAGTACTTTTTCTAACTCTCGAAAAACTTATAATTTGAAAAGCAGGGCCATTCAACGAAAAAAAAAACATCCTGAAAAAAGTACATTCTAGAATTTCCCATTTTAGTGGGTAAAAAAAAGTACTTTGGTACTTTTAAAGTCGCATGAAAAAAAAAACTATGAAAAAAGTACTTTTTTAATGATCCAATTCCATGAAGGTAAAAAGGTGTAGAAAATTGCAATTTGGTACTTTTTATATTTCTTGAAATAATGGTCCTATAAACTTTAAATTTAAGAAAAAAATTTTGAAAAAGTACTTTTTGGTGTTCCGCATTCACGAGGGTTAAACAGGTAAGGAAAGTACTTTGGTACCTTTTATATTCTTTAAAATAATGGTCCTACAAACTTGAAAATTGGAATAAGGGATACGGAAAAAAATCTGAAAAATGTACTTTTTGGATATTTTGATTCTTAGACGGAAAAAGTGTACTTTGGTACCTTTTCTAACTGTTGAAATAATTGTCATAAAAACTTGAAATTTCAAATGTAGGCCCCTTGTAGATCACAAATGTGTTTATTTGGTTCACCTGACCATTAATCTGCTTTTCCAATATATGAAATACAGTTTTCCATTTCCACTCTAATATTTATACAAACATACGATACATTACAGACATATTCTAATCATAACAATAATTCACCCTTTCTCTGGTCATAATTTTCTTTTCTTATTTTCTATAACTTTTTTTTTCTTTAGTCAATTCAATTTGTTTATGTATGTATTAAGCTACAATAAAAAGGATATAGTATGTTTGTTTTATTTATATGTAGTTGAAGTTTTAAGGGTAAAAACAAACATCCTTGCACCCACATCTATGCCAAATGGGGGCTAATCTCTAAATACACCCTTTTGTGGGCTATTGTTATTTGTAGTAATGACTTATAGCCCATTCACATATAAAGTGAAATCTTGTTTAAACGAGATTGTAAATATAAGATGCTGCAGTACTTAAAATATTCCAAATCTTGTTTGAACAAGATTTCAGCATTAATGTGAACAGGGCAATAAATTTTGCCAAAAAAAAGGTACAAAAAAAGGATTTTCTAGTATTGATATTGAGTTTTTTTTTTTTTGATTTTCCCTTTTCAAAATGTCAAACTAAAAGGAATTCAAATGTTTTATTTGTTTTTTTTTATTTTTTTTTTGTCAAATTCGATATTTTAAATTTTGATACCATTGATGACAGTATTTGTATTTGTTTTGGTTTTATTTTTTGGGGATCAAAGCTATATAATTTTTTCTGTGAAAAAGGTATAATAATGTGTGAATTATTATACAAACACGGTTTTATTTAAGAAATAGTAAATTTACAATAAGTTTAAATCGGAAAAAAAATATGTTCAAATTGTTACATGCTTGTGGCAACAAACTTCCTTTTTACTGCAGTCTAACATTTTCTAAATTGAATAGAAAAATTTTTTTTGGATAAGGTGACCATTATAACTTTGGACTAAAGGTAAACTTTCGAAAATTTTAAATTCGATGTCGCTAAACGATATAAAACAATTGATGATATGTCTCACGAAGGAATATTTCTTAACAAAACCTGGAAGGTTTTGTAGAAACAATTAGACAAATCTAATGATGACATCATTAAAACTTTTTCGATATTTCTAAAATTTTTTTTAGGAAAAACTAGCAATTCCCCAAATAACTTAAACTTTTTCGAAGGGAATTAATCAAAATTAATTAAATGCAATTTTTTTTATTTAAAGTTTAATGTGCTTAAAAATAATATTTATATACTTTTTTTTATCAAAATGTACTATTTTGGTACTTTTTACCAAAAAGTACAATTTTGGTACTTTTTTACCAAAAAGTACAATTTTGGTACTTTTCACCAAAAAGTACAATTTTGGTATTTTTTACCAAAAAACTACTATTTTGGTACTTTTTACCAAAAAGTACTACTTTTGTACTTTTTATTAAAAAGAACTATTTTTGTACTTTTTCAAGAGTCATATTTTGGTAATTTTTATCTAAATTACTATTTTGGTACTTTATATTAGAAAGTTTTATTTTGGTAGATTTTATTTAAAAGTTCTGTCCTGGTACATAATATTAGTTAAAAAAAAATGTTTTGGTACTTTTATAAAAGTTACAGTTTTGATAATTTTTATCAAAATACAACATCGAAGAAGTATTTTTTGGAGTCAGAGCATAGTTTAGAAATATTTTTTATGTATTGTTTTCACGACAAAGAACTGCTTAGCTATTTTTTTAATTCAATAAGTAGCATTTTAGTACTTTTTATTAAAAAGTACCAGAAAAATATTCTTGGTGGAAATTTTTTATAATTGTTTTTTTTTGTAAGTTCGAACATCTTTTATAAAAATTTTATTTTGGTTAAAAAAACGTTTAAAAACTGCGTAAAACACTTTTTTGGAAACACGATCTTATAACTTTTTTTAAATAAAATCTTAAATGCTTAAAAGTAATATTTGGCTAAATTTTTTTTTTTTACCAAAATGTACTATATTGGTACTTTTAACAAAAAAGTGCTATACTTTTTACCAAAAGGTACTATTTACCAAAAAGTACTATTTTGGTACTTTTTTTTAAAGCACTATTTTGGTATTTTTTCAAGACTACTATTTTGGTAGTTTTTACCGAAACTACTATTTTGGGACTTTTTATTAGAAAGTTTTACTATGGTTGTTTTTATATAAAAAAATATTAATAAAAAACAAACTTAATATTAATTAAAAACAAGTAAGAAAATTATAGTTGGTCAAGACCGACCATGTAATACCCTACACCAGAGTTTCCCGGAAAATGGTCACAAGTTCAAACATGGTCTGATTAGATCTACATTTTGTCAAATCTTTAATAAGTGTAAAAAGCACTCACTAATCAAATTTGAGTGGAATAGGTTTTTTTTGTTGACAATAAACCGCTTCAACTGAATATCGGGCGAAATTTTCACATGGGACCTAAGTCCAAAAATGGTCCGATGAGAATCAGATTTGATAAGGTTATTAAAGTACGCGTTTAACATCTACAAACAGAATTTTAATTAAATATTTTCTATTTTCATGAAATTTGATAGATTTATGTGAAAATCGGAAAGGTGGTTTGTATGGGGGCTACAAGAAGAACTGGTCCGATTTCTTTAAAATTCGGAATGGTGATTTGTATGGATGAAACATGATTACCTGCAAAATTTAGAAAAGATACATAGTAAAATGCGGCTATTAGAGTCATTTGAGCCAAAACCACAGAGGAACTTTGTCTAAATATGGACTAGGTCTAAATATGGCTAAGTCTAAATATGGACCGATTATTTTCAATAGGCTTCGTCCTTGGGCCAAAAGAGGCTTAAGTTTCAAATTTCAAGTCAATTGATTAAAAATTGCAACCTGTATCGTGTTTACACCGTTTACAGGGACAAACGGACGGACAGACGGACGGAGGGACATCGCTAAATCGACTCAAAAAGTGATTCTAAGTCGATCTGTATACTTAAAAGTGGGTCTAGGACCAATATTTCGGGTAGTTACAAACATCAGCACAAACTCATTATACCCTGTACCACAGTGTGGTGTAGGGTATAAAAACTGTTTTGGTACTTTAATTAAAAGTTTCAATTTCGTTACTTTTTTAAATATAAAACATCACAGAGGTATTTTTTGGATTAAAAAAAATATAGAAATAAATTTTTTTGGTACTATTTTCACGACAAGGAACTGCTTAACTATTTTTTATCATTATGTAGCATTTTAGTACTTTTCATCAAAAAGTACCAGAAAAAAGGCTTTTTGTGCTAATTTTTTATAATTGGATTTTTTTTAGATGTACCAAAAAAGTACATTTTGGTAAAAAAAAGTATCCAAATATTCCGTTCAAGCATTTTAGACTTTTATTTAAAAGAAGTACATTTTTACAAAAAAAAAAAATATATCCAAATATTCCGTTCAAGCATTTTAGACTTTAATTTGAAAGAAGTTCTTTTAAATTAAAGTCTAAAATGCTAGACCGGAATATTTGGAAACAAGTTCAAAATGAACTTTTTGGTATGTTTAACCAAATGTACTTTTTTGGTACTTTTTACCAAAATAGCACTATTTTAGTTCTTTTTACCAAAAAGTACTATTTTGGTACTTTGTTTTTTAAATCACTATTTTGGTACTTTTTAAAAACGTTTAAAAACTGGGTAAAATACTTTTATGGAAAACCGATTTTATAACTTCTTATGTTATGTCCTCTGAACCACTGGACCAATTCTGAACCACTGGACCAATTCTATGCCAAACTGAACAGAACAGTTTTAATCGCACACAGAAACTTAAAATTTAGAATGCAGATTCACATTCAAAAAGCAGATCCACTAAAGCTGTGTTTTCCGATTCTACGGGGGTAAAATAGTGTACTTTTGGTACTTTTTTTATCGCCTGAAACCTTGGTACCTTTTCTTTTTCCTAAAATAATGGTCATAGAAACTTTAAATTTAAAATATGGGAATTTTCAGGAAAAAAACACAAGGAGGTGCCCAGTAGGAATTTCGTTTTTAATGGCTTAAAAGGGTAAAAATTTTATCTTGGTGCTTTTTCTATCTCCTAAAATAATGCTTCTAGAAACTTGAAATTTAGAAAATCCAGAAAAAACATTCTGATAGAAATTCTTTTGAGAATGTTTCATTTCTGTACTTTGGTACTTTTTAGATCTCCTGAAATAATGGTCATAAAATCTTGATTTATGGAATGTTGGACCCATCAAAATAAAACATTCTGAAAAAAGACTTTAAGGAATTTTTGCTACTAAGGGAGACAAAAAGGGTAAAAATTGAACTCTGGTACTTTTTTAATTTTCCAAAAAAAAAAAATCTCCTATAATTTTTAAATTTTACATCAAGGATCTTTCAGCAGAAAAAAATTTTATAAAATGGTTTTTAAAATTTTCGATTCTAAGGGGACAAATGGGGGCAAAATGAAGAACTGTGGCTTTTTAATAAAATAAACTTAAATTTTTTAAGGGTAAATGGGGTAAACAATGAGTAAAATTACCCACTGTAGAGGGTTGTACGACCTGCTTACCATCTTCAAAGTGCTGTCAGAAAAGTAGATGGATAATATCGATCTACAGTAGATTAAAGCGTTTTTAAAGCAATTTCAAAAAGTGCTTTTGAGAACATTATATTAAAAGTCAATAAAGTGCTTTAAAAGCATTTAAATTAATTTTTTTTTACTATACAATTTTGAATTGAATCAAAAAAAAAAATTTTATTGAAAAAACAAAAATCAAAATTGTATTAAATCTTTGGTCACCTTACAAAATAACCTATTGTCAATACATTTTGAAAAAAAGTTTTGTTACCATAAAACAGTGATAAAATGTGCACGTGTGCAACATGCAAAATATACTCTCAAAATATGAAAACTATACACACACAACAAATAAAGCTAACAACATAAAACTAACACATCCACATACATTCACATGTTTATATACAACACGCACGTATTCTAATAACTCATACAAACGCGTAACCATAAAAAGTACATGGGAAAAAAAAAGCATAACTAACATACACACACACACATCTATAACAAAAACATACATAGCAACAAACATACCTATACATGTACAACATTCAATGCATACAAATGGCATTTAAGCCATTTTAGATTTAACCAAAGTTTGGAAAATAAAATAAAATTTGCAAATGGAGAGAGACCGAAAGTGAAAAAAAAATTCAATGAAAAATGGACCCAAACGAGTTAAGCATACAATCAACAAACAATCCCATACACACACAGATACAAAAATTGACAGAAATCTATGTATGCATGTATAAAAATTCAGATATTGTATAGTTATAGTAAAATCTATATGTGTATATGTTCGTATATATCATCTGAATATCCATATAATTGAACAGAAACCCAGGAGTAGCAAGATACATTGTAAAGGAATATGAAAAAAAAAAAAATAACAGAAACAGAACACAATTTTTTTTATATTAAACTAAAAGCATATGTGTGTGTTTCTTGACAGAGTCTTAAAAGAATTTATTGTAACAAATGTTTCTTTTTAAAATAATTTTACAAAACTTTTTAGGAAACACTTCTGATGGAGTTGTTTTAATGAATTTTGTATTTAAATTTTTTTTCGAGATTTTTGAAAATTTTTGTTTAAACTCTTTCAAGTTCTGTTTGCAGTAAAGTGTGGAGTTTTGTAGAGATGATATGTTTGTATATACAAAATTGTATATTCGGTCATAATGTTCAAAGTGTAAAAAAAAAAACAGTAAAAATGGTTGATCATATGTAGCACACACACGCATACAAAAAACCAATAGGGAATTAACTTTTTAAAGGAAAAATAATTCAGAATCGAAAATTTTTTTCTGAAAGACAAATATCTCAGACTAAAAAATGTTCTTTGTAAAAAAATTTTACAACGAATCTGAGAATTTTTTTTTAGGAAATTTTAAATTTGAAATATCAGAAAATTTTTTGAATAAATAAAAAAAAAAACACTTAAACAACTAAGACCTCGAGCTTGAAAATGTATTGCTTTTAACATATATTAAAGGAAGGTCGAATAAAAACAACATTTATAATTAATGTAATTAACAGGGCAAGGAAGTGCATGCACTAAAAATTGCGTTTTTAGCGCTAAAAATATGTATCAAAAATTTATGAATATGCAGTAAAAACTAAAAAATATGCATTAAAAATTGATTTATTTTAATATTTATTCATAAAAAATCGTAAAACATAGAATTCAGTGGAGCATATTTAGATTTTTTTTCGAATTTCGAAATAACACACAAAAATATTAGACCTGTAGGACAAATCCATTGTTCCTTCTTTTACTTGAAAATCGGAAAGTTTCGAATAAAGGGAACAAAAATTTTTAATTTTTTTTGCTTGCAAAAATTTTTTTTTCTTCAAAAGTATATATATTTTTTTCTAATTAATTTGAAAATGCATTAAAGGCCAAATTAACTATTACGATATTTAAAAAAATATACATCTTCTCGGTATCACTAATGATCCCTCTCGGAGAGCACTATTGGACCGGTAGAAGCTGATTAAATAAACCAAATTTACAAAAAATAAAAAAAAAAATGTATGGGGACCGCCTTAACAATTAGAGATAGATGGTAGATGTGTTCAGAGAAAATGTTTAGACTAAAAAAATATTGGGTCGGTCATACATTTTGTTGCTTTAAGGGCACTATTAGGGCAGTTAGAGCGGTTGGAGCAAATTTAAAAAAATGTCGTTTTGTGTGGGAGCCCCCTTAGAAATTGGAGATAGGGTATTAGTTTGTTCCAAAGAAATGTTTAAACGTAAAAATTAATGGGGGTCGGTCTTATAAATGACCCCTCTATGACGCACCATTGGAGAAGTAGTAATGATTTTAAGATTGGAAAATTACAATAAAATTTTTTCAAAAAATTTAAAAAAATAGTAATAATCGTTATCCCACGATCCTCTTGGACAAAAAATTTGTAGAATCGATAGAAGTTTTACACAAAAAATTAAAAAAAAAAATCAAAGAGTACAAACATTTTCAAAAATGAGATTTAAATTTTAAAACTTAAAAATCGCATACTAGATCGCTTTTAAGAATTTTGTAGGATTTTTTTTAGAAAGTACGTAAAAAAACAAAAATTTTGAAGAAAAAAAATTTGAAATTTGGACCATTATTGAAGAAGTTATGATTAAAAGAAGTTTGAGTAAAGGAACAAACTACCAATTTTTAAAAATTCGATATCTTTTGAACGTGTCATCAAAAAAATCTGAAAATTTACCACGAAAGAGTTTTTGAAGGGTACTAAAAACTGTAAACAAATTGGAAAAACCTAAAAAAAAAAATTCAAAGTGTCCGATTTGACATGGAATGCCCCATATATTTTTCCCGCAATTTTTTCTAAAATTTTTGGACAAAAAAAATATTTTTTTATTTCTTTTTTATCAAAATGCATGAACCGATTTCATATTTTTCATGAAAAATAGTAAACTTTACAAAAATAATAAAAAAAATGCAAGAAAATATGTAGTTTAAGCAAAATATGCAGAAACATGCATTTTCATCAAAATATGCAAAAATATGCACTTACAAATCAATGCCATTTCAAGCAAATTTGATGATTCTACTTTAAGTTGTAGTCAGGCTAACGACAACAAAAATGTATTTACATGAATCCCCTTGCCCTGGTAATTAATTAAAATTTTACGCCAGTAAAAATAATTTTTCGTTGATCTACTAGCTTGTTTTCGAATTACCCAGGAAAATTTTTTGGAACAGATTCCTGGTTCAATAGATTCTTGAATATATTCTACGGTAATCACAACAAAATTTTCTATGTACAATTACACTGCGGAACACTAAAAAATAAACAAGAGTTACGACCATCATTTCTATATATTTCGGACATGCTGAATCGAATGGCGTACTCCGTTTTTCGATGTATGGTACAGTTTTCTTGTAAAATGTCATTAAAGATTTGCTGATTTTCAGCTGCTTTTTTAACAAAAAAAAAAAATCCAAAGCTAATGATTTTTAAATTTTATGGCATGGAAAACAAAGATATAACTTGTAGCAATATTTCTAATATAAATTTGTTTTTAAGCTTTTCATCTTAAACCCTTTAATTCGCGGATTTCTTCATTTTTTTAAGTTTTCGCGAAATTAACCGCTAAATTGGTCTCTGATAAAAAACTTGCATTTTGTGGATCATAAAGGCGTCCATGACACTACGAATAGTGGACAAAAAACATCTATGTTATATGGACCATCATGAAGAAAATCGCGAAAAACCGTTTTTTTGTATATGGCAGCATCACTTTAGGAGATGATTTGAGGCTTCATTTTTTAGTATATAATGTGGGAACCTTAAACAATGAACTGACCCAAAATTTGTCCAAAAAAGTTTTCATTTGCAAAAGTTATCTTAACAAAAACTGTTATTTCAGTGTTTGCGATACAATAATTATGGTTTTTGTTAAGATAACTTTTGCAAATGAAAACTTTTTTGGACAAATTTTGGGTCAGTTCATTGTTTAAGGTTCCCACATTATATACTAAAAAATGAAGCCTCAAATCATCTCCTAAAGTGATGCTGCCATATACAAAAAAACGGTTTTTCGCGATTTTCTTCATGATGGTCCATATAACATAGATGTTTTTTGTCCACTATTCGTAGTGTCATGGACGCCTTTATGATCCACAAAATGCAAGTTTTTTATCAGAGACCAATTTAGCGGTTAATTTCGCGAAAACTTAAAAAAATGAAGAAATCCGCGAATTAAAGGGGTTAAGATGAAAAGCTTTAAACCAAATTTATATTAGAAATATTGCTACAAGTTATATCTTTGTTTTCCAAGTCATAAAATTTAAAAATCATTAGCTTTGGATTTTTTTTTTGTTAAAAAAGCAGCTGAAAATCAGCCAATCTTTAATGACATTTTACAAGAAAACTGTACCATACATCGAAAAACGGAGTACGCCATTCGATTCAGCATGTCCGAAATATATTGAAATGATGGTCGTACCTCTTGTTTTCTAAAATAGTGGTTAGTTTTGTCACGCAGTGTTATTTTTCAAAAAAACCACTTGCTCGAAAAACGATTGCTTTCGGGACAATTTCAAACAAAAATCGTTGATTCTGGAATGTTAAGTAGAACCGGTTGCAGGGTAGTTTGATGCGTTCTGGAACCAATTATTTGGAACAGAAAATTTTGCTGGGTACAATTGGAATCTTCGAATTAATCTTTTGCGAATTACAAGTGATATTTTTCGATTTACAATTGATCTTTTTCGAATTACAATTGATCTTTTTCGAACTACAATTGATCTTTTACGAATTACATTTGATCTTTTACGAATTACAATTGATATTTTTCGAATAAAAATTGATATTTCGAATTACTATTGATCTTTTTTGAATTACAATTGATATTTTTCGAATTACAATTGATATTTTACGAATTAAAATTTGATCTTCGAATTACAATTGATCTTTTTCGAATTGCAATTAATCTTTCACGAATTACAGTTGATCTTTTACGAATTACAATTGATCTTTTTCGAATAACAATTGATTTTACGAATTACAACAGATCTTTTCTTTTACAATTGTAATCTTACAAATGGATTTTTTGAATTACAAATGCAATCTTTAAATTACAAGTTGAATCTTTGAATTACAATTAGGGTAGAGTGGAGGTACAACAAATTTGTGCTCACTGCGCGTATGATTAATATACGAAAATTCAATATCACTCATACGACTCCCACTAAATAAGATTTTGCATGAAATTTGTGTTCTGTAAGCGTATGACTAATATACAAAAATTGAATATCACTCATACGACTCAGTAGCTAAGATTTTATTGTATTGCCATTCTTTAAGAAGATTTTCATTCGAAAATTATCAAAAATCGATGGTCCATTTAACATAATAAAGCGGGCCTCATGAAAAGTGATTTTATATTTAGTCCACCATAAAAAAGTGTTAACCCTTATATCGATATGTATTGCTACCTATACTGTTACAATGTTATGAGTTAAAGTTATCTGTTTTGTGTGTGTGTGTGTTTTTTTTTTTTGCAACGGTTATGGTCATAAAATAAACCAAATAAACAACCAAAACCATGTCATATGTGTATACACACATATATAGACACATACACACGTGGAGCAAACAGCAAGCCATCTATCCAGTCAGCAATCAAATGAAGGAATACAACAATGAGAGAAAAACAGCAACATAAACTCCAACACCAGCAACAGAAATTATAAGTGGAGTGGGCAAACTATAACTACTATCAACGATTTTTTTTTGTTGATTTATATACATAAACTCACTTGAATACATACATGCGAAGAGATAAAGATATGCTGGAAGTTTCATTCGTACATTGTGTCAAACTTTATATTATGAGGACATATACATACAAACTAGAGCTGCAAAGTGCAAACATTTATGTGATCGTGTTATAAAACGTACATTTTGAAGAATTGATTTTTCTTATTTTTCGATTTTCAAAACAGGCTTAACAGAAACACCAAAAACCATTAAAATTTAAGGTTGATCAGCAAGGGTTAATTTCTTTTGTATTTTTTTTTTGACTACAAAACTAACAAGGGAAGTATCTCAACCCTTATGAACCGATTTTCCTGAAACTTAAAATATATATTAAAGAGACGATTTTAAGGTTGGGGTGTCTCGGCTTATCGGCCATATCGGTGTTTAAAAATTTCGTTGTCCCCTTATGAAACCATGTGGACCTTCGGGAAAATTTTGATAACTTCCGAACTAATAGGAATATCATCTAGGGCAAAAATACGGGACGACTTAAATTTAATAAAGATAATTTCTTATCCATATGGATATCGTAGGTCTATGTCTTCACATAAGTACCCCCCAAAATTTACACATTTTCCTAAAAAATATATTTAAAGAAGCCAAGTTTTTACAAGGTTATGCCACCATTGGATAGGCATTAAAAAAACCTTTCTTCTCATATGAAAACATCATATAATTTCTTAAAAATAAATGGCTGAAAAATCCAAAAAACGATTTTTTCGCCATTTTTTGACCCATGTTTTGAACCCCTAAATCCCCGATATGGCCGATAAGCCGAGACACCCCAACCTTAAAATTGTCTCTTTAATATATATTTTAAGTTTCAGGCAAATCGGTTCATAAGGGTTGAGATACTTCCCTTGTAAGTTTTCTATACATCTGAGGTATAGGGTATGTTCAGCAACTTTGTAGAAAATATTATGGCAAATATTTTTGTGGAACACATTAACCGTCGTACTCTATTGTGTGGACAACGGTGTGCTCTAATATACAAAGTAAAGTTTCAAAGCCAACATTTTTGTAGATCATTTCATCGCCGCCCTTCTCCTTTTTGGGGGTGTTTTTTACGATTTGTTAGAATAGAGCCAACAAATACCGTTATCAGGGGGAGTTGAAGGGTTAATATGTTCCACAAAAATATTTGCCATAATATTTTCTACAAAGTTGCTGAACATACTCACACCTTAGATGTTAATAAAACATAGTTTTATATGCCGATATGCTGCAGGCAAAAGCTGAGAAGTTTTAGCCACCTTTAAAATAAAATTCCAATGGGATCATTCAAAACGCTGAATCGCAGAATCAATCATCGGAACCCTGTAACTTTGGAAAAAGTTTGAAATTGTTGTACAGTGTTATCTAAATTTTATCAGAAATGGGGACTCATATTTTGATTTTTCTATGGTTGATTTTCAATAAATTAAAATCTATTAATTTTTCTTCATAATTTAAAAAAAAAAAAAATTGTATTTCTTTACCACAGTGTAAAATGTATATAAATGTCTGTATATGAATGACCTTTTTTCTTTTATTTTGAATAATACAAGTAATTTAATGCAGCACATGAGTACATCACTCACTTCCTCACTGTATACAAAAAACACAATACACCCATACATATTGAAAAAAATAGTCATCCGCACTAAACACATACACAAATATACATGCACGTATGTATTTATGTATACATATGAGGCATTCCACACCAAATTCCCAGCGAAAAAAAGTCTGTACCGTAAACTTCTGAATAGGTTGTATGGATAGCCCTATATGGAACTTACAAGGGAAGTATCTCAACCCTTATGAACCGATTTGCCTGAAACTTAAAATATATATTAAAGAGACGATTTTAAGGTTGGGGTGTCTCGGCTTATCGGCATATCGGTGTTTAAAAATTTCGTTGTTCCCTTATGAAACCATGTGGACCTTCGGGAAAATTTTGATAACTTCCGAACTAATAGAAATATCGCCTAGAGCAAAAATACGTGTCAGCTTAAATTTAATAAAGACTATTTCTTATCCATATGGATATCGTAGGTCTATGTCTTCACATAAGTACCCCCAAAAATTTACACATTTTCCTAAAAAAAATATTTAAATAAGCAGAATTTTTACAAGGTTATGCCACCATTAGATAGCCATTAAAAAAACCTTTCTTTTCATATGAAAACATCATACAGTTTTTTAAAAAGAAATGGCTGAAAAATCCAAAAAACGATTTTTTCGCCATTTTTTGACCCATGTTTTGGACCCCTAAATATCCGATATGGCCGATAAGCTGAGACACCCCAACCTTAGAATTGTCTCTTTTATATATAATTCAAGTTTCAGGCAAATCCGTTCGTAAAGGTAGAGATACTTCCTTTGTTAGAAAATTGCGTTTTTGGTTTTAAATTTTTCAAAAACTGGGCTTATGAGGCGTGGTCAAATATTGGAAAAATGGTCAAATTTGTGGCGAGTTGCCTTGATTAAATATTTATCACATTAAAACGGAATGCACCACAATCTCAAAAATTTACATTATTATATAGTTTTGTATGGGCTATCGATTAGAAATTTTTTTTTTTGGAAAATTTTCAGAACCCGTTCTGAAATTTTTAATTTTTTTAAAAAGTCAATTTATCAAAAAATTTATTTAAAGCACATTTTTAGTTTTTTTTCGAGAAAATCGCATTTGAATTTTAAATTTGATAACAATTTAGTAATTTGCTTGTATTTTCTTGTTTCAACAGAGAGTATGAATAATGCTTATGCAATTAATAATACTCATTCGCAACGATAAAACAAGAAAATACAAGCAAATTACTAAATTGTTATGAAATTTAAAATTAAAATGCGATTTTCTCGAAAAAAAAAACGAAGAACATGTTTCTGAATTTTTTTGTGCGGATGGACAAACATCTAAACTTAAAAAAAAAAAAATAAAAAAGAAAAAAAAAAGTGGCCGGATTTTTGATAAATTTACTTTAAAAAAAAAAAATTTAATCGATAGCCCATACAAAACTATATAAGAACGTAAATTTTTGACATTGGGGTGCATTTAATTTTAATGTGATAAATATTTAATCAAGGCAACTCGCCACAAATTTGACCATTTTTCCAATATTTGACCACGCCTCCTAAGCCCAGTTTTTGAAAATTTGAAAAACCAAAAACACAATTTTCTTAGTTTCATATAGGCCTATCCAAACAATCTATTCAGAAATTTACGGGACACATGTTTTTCTGTAGCGGGACATTTGGTGTGGGATGCCTCATAAGTATATAAATTACAGTTTTTTTATTCACTTACATCGTAAACTTTATGTTGTTATATTTATGACTTTGTATCACAGAGATGGAAACTCTGACTGGGAATAAAACAGTCAGAGTCTGTTATAAAATTATACCTAAAATATCCTCCATACACAGGGAAGGTCTTTCGAAGGGCTCCTAGCAATTTGCATGAAACTTGCAATTGTAGTGGGTAAGGAAAAATAAAAGGACACATATTTTTTCCAGAGGCCCACAGTCAGGATGAGGTTGTGAAAATGGAAGGTACAAGCTCAAAATATTTGGAATTTTCGGAATTTTCATAACGTTTTAGTACGATGTAGGGTATTTAAGAGTCGGTCCAACCAAATATTTACATCATTCTCACTTGTTTTATATTTTTATGTTTCTACAAACTTTATGAAGCTTTTAGAAATTCATGTTCATATTTATCAATAAAAATCCCATAAACTTTGTGGTTTGTATTAATATGTTTTAGTTGTTTAATGTTGTTGGTAGGAACAAATTTTTCACCACCACTCTATCTTTGACCCCCACTATCAAGTGTTAAAAAGGGATGTCAATCGTACATGTTTTCAGTTATTTCTACGTGTGGCGACATGTATTTGGGAAGTATGGCGACCATGAATGTCTATTCAATAGACATCATGCGAGGCGTATACTTACGTAAAATAAATATTGTTTTGTTTTTAGTTAGTATTATGGCAATCAAATTTATAAAAAAACAACACTTTGTTTTATTTTACACTCAGAATTTTTTTTGGAAAATGGTCGAACTTTTCGCAAAAGTCATATTTTGTTAAAAATATGTACTGAGGGATCCTTTGTTAAGATGTCACAATGGACATTTGGTGGTCACAAACAAAAATTTGGATATTTTTATTAAATTAAAGAAAATTTTGTTTTAATCTAACTTTTTTCTTTGACTGTATTTCCCTCTGGTATTCTCGTTCATGTGCTGTGGTGTTTACTATCACTTAACACACCAGAGAATTTGTGTCAGGATATACGAGTTTTTATGCGGTTGCCACTGAAAACAATAAAAGCAAAATATAAAGGACTCATACTAGAAACAAAAAATCCCACACATAGAAAAAGAAATGAAGCGAAAATTACATTTAGAAAGTTTGTTTTAATGGAAATTGGTTTTGTTTTATTTTATTTTGTATGTGTGTACGAGTATGTAGTTATTATGTATTTCGTTCGTAACAAGGATGGTGTAATTGTTTATATAAATATAAGTTTAGGAAAAAAATGAAATGTTTAATATTTAAACAGAATACAAAATATTTTTCTTATAGAAAAATTATGAATTATTTTATAAGAAAAATTCAAAATCTGATCAATTTTTTAAGAATCAAAAAAAAAAAGTGAACGTCTGAGAATCAGAGGTTTTTTTGTATAAGACTTTTTGTATAAGAAAAAAGTCTCTGAATCTGAGAAATTTTCTATAGGAAAAATGCCTCAGAATCTAAAGCTCTTATTTATAATACTTATAACAGACTTAATGCAGGTTTTTTTGACAATTATTACTGGAATATCTGCCAAATAAACCTACTTTAAATATATTTCAGGTTTTTGAATAACCACCTAAGACTTTTTCTGTAAGAAAAATGTCCTGGAATCTGAAATTTCTTCTTTGGGAAAAGTGTCTCAAAATCTGAGACTTTTTCTTTCAAAAAATATTCTCTGATTCTGAACCTTTTTGTATAAGAAAAATTTTCCAGAATCTATGATTTTTTCTCTACGAAAAATGTCTCAGAACCTGAGGCCTTATCCATACGAAGAATGTCTCAGAATCTGTGAAAGGAAGAAAGTCAGAAAATGTGACATGGTCTGGGACATGTATGCGTAAAATGTTTATTTTTCATCCGATTTTAATTTTTTTTTGTCGTTTTGGAAAGGTAATTTAATACCATTTTCATATTATTTCACAAAAACTTTATCAAAAAATATCAAATACCAATATTGTTCCAAAAACTAGAAAAAAAGCATTTTTCATTCATATAAGAATGTCCCAAAACTTCAATCCATTTTCGGCACGAGTTATTTTTAGCCGATTGCCCCCAAATTTTGACTCACTCAATTTTAGATACTAAAGAACAATATAGGACCCTACCAGATATAAAAAGATGATTTTCGTTTTTAAGGACAGCTCTAATGATCATATATGTCTTCATTCAGCGTCATATATATCCATATATGCTCCATATATGGACATACATGATGCTGTATGAAAGCATATATGATCATATTTGTATCATTTTTCACCGGGTAGCAAAAATGTCTTAGACTTTTAACATGATAATGTTTTTAGGCTGGTGTCTAATTTTAAAAAAGTTGCAGCACGCCACCTCAGTTTGACTATATAAGCTAACAATTAACGAAAAAGAAAACAAGATTTACTATTTTCATTTTCTTAAAACCAAAAATTTGAATAACTAGGGTTTGTAACTTGGATAATAATTCACCTCGTGGTGAATACAACCGTTTTTCACCAGCTGGTGAATAAAAAGTAACATAATTATTTTTCAACCAAAAAAAAAAAATTTTTCCTTCAAAATTTTTTTTTTATCAAATTTTTTTTTCGTCAATTTTTTTTCCATCAAATTTTTTTTTTATCAATTTTTTTTTTCATAAAATTTTTTTTTTCGTCAAACTTTTTTTTTTATCCTTTTTTTATCAATTTTTTTTTTTCATTAATTTTTTTTCATCAAATTTTTTTTTTTTCATCAAATTTTATTTTCATCAAATTTTTTTTTATCAAATTGTTTTTTATTTTCATAATTTTTTTATCAAATTTAATTTTTCGTCAATTTTTTTTTCATCAAATTTTTTTTTTCATCAGTTTTTTTTTCATTAATATTTTATTCATAAAATTTTTTTTTCATCAAAATTTTTTTTTCATCAAAATTTTTTTTCATATTTTTTTTTTATCATATTTTTTTCATAAATTTTTTTCATCAAATGTTTTATTATCAATTTTTTTCTCACCAAAAATATTTTTTTTTTCATATTTTTTTTTAATCAATTTTTACATCAAAAAATTTTTCTTTTCATCACAAAAATTCATCAAAAAGTTTTTTCATCAAAATTTTTTTTCACCAAAAATTTTGGGTTCATTAAATTTTTTAACATAATTTTGTTTTTCGTAAAAAAAATCTCTTTTTTTATCCAAAACTACTTTTTCACCAAGTCTAAGCTTTTCGCATAAAAATTTTCCATTTGTTTATCAAATGTACATAAAACAAGTGAGAGTGTTATATTCTTTGGTGCCGAATCTTTTATACTCTCTAAAATGTAAAAACACTATTTTGTACTTATTTTTGCACTCACTTACGAAATGTACAGCTCTTTTGGTTTTTTAATGGGGTCCTCGACTGATATTTCAATTCGTTTTGCATGGAATAGCAAAGTAATATAACATTATTTTTTCTAAAAAAAACTTTGCTTTGGTAAGTACACCCAAATCTTTCACAAAACATTATCATGATTTAATGTTTTGGGCAAGAGTACAAAATTCGCAGGGATTTTTCTATCTAATTTCACACTTTTTCTTTTTTGTTTTTATATAGGAATATTTATACCCTACACCACTCTGTGGTTAAGGGTATAATGATTTTGTGCTGATTTTTGTAACTACCCGAAATATTGGTCCTCGACCCACTTTTTAGTATACCCCAGCAAAACTTTGGTAATGGGTGGTTATTATATAACACATTACCAGGTAATGCATATAACTTATTTGTAGCATTATTTTATGATGTCTTACCAAACATTTGTCCCACAACGTATTATTTTTAAATTGAAAAATAATGCATTACTAATAATTTGCTACGTTATGCATGATTATTGGAAAAAATGTATTTCATATTTATTATTTCTAAACATTAAATCATGGATGACTTATATTTGGTTACATTATGTATTATTTCAATGTTTGAAATAATGCATTATTTATAATTGGATGCATAATGCATTACAATAACATAAAAAATAATTATTTTATAAAAAAATGCATAAGTTTAAACTAGAGATAGGCTCACGACAGGAAATTTCGAACGACACACACTCACGAGCATATTTTTTCTACTTACACTCACTTACAATCACGTGAGTAAATTTAATACAAAATTACTTTTTCACTACTCGTAACACCTTATACATTGTGCTCGATTCTCGAATACGACTTCACCATTCACCCAATTTTTAAAAATTTGATATTCTTTCGAGTTTTAAGTTTTTAAAATATGTTCTTGTAATTATTAAAGATATTAACTAGATCTTCAATTGTTACAAGAAAAAAATTTTAAGTCTTAAAATTCGAAAGAATATCAAATTTTTAAAAATTGGGTGAATGGTGAAGTCGTATTCGAGAATCGAGCACAATAACTTCTGGTATGCTATATTCTTTCATTTCTCGTAACCTATAAAATATCATATATTTTTCACCTTACTCGTATTCTTCGTTATAAATTTATGACTTATTTTATACCTTACTGGTATTCTTTGTGATAATGTGGATGCATTACTTTGAGTCTCATCGCCTGTTAAAATCATCAATGCTGCAATGTATAAAATAAGAGATCCTATACCTTATTTTATACCTTATTTGGTAATCTAAGTTTTGCTGGGACCGATCGACTCAGAATCCCTTTTTAAGTCGATTTAGCGATGTCCGTCCGTCTGACTGTCCATGTAAACGGTGTAAACACGATACAGGTCGTAATTTTTATTCAATTGACTAGCTGTTTTGCACCCGGCGTTGCCCGGGTTGAAAAAATATTATATAATGAATGAGTTTTTTATTAGTCATTTTATCTACTGCTTCATGACTTTTCACTGGTGAATATAAACCTATTCCTGAGGTTTGGTCGATTTTTTTCGACTTCGCTTAGCGTCGGGAACATTGTGCTTACGTGTTCTTCCGTCATGGGAACAAACCTTCTTGGTTGGGTGGAGTGTGTGATGCGGGCCGTTCAAAAAAAGTTATTCGACCATCATAAAAACCTTTTTTAACAAAAAAAAATCAAAAACGTTTTTTTTAACAAAAAAAATCAAAACTTTTTTTTGCACCTTGTTTGGAACTTCCCGATTTCAAATCAAAAAAGGAACCCAAAGACATTGCCCAGCAGGTGCAATACTTTTGTGAGTTAATATTGACCATAAAAGGCAACTGTTACGACCCCGACGCAAAGCGAAATAGAAAAAAACGAATAATCGCCCCACCCCAAAATTAATGTATTTCTTTAATGGCTTTTAAAAGGAACCTATAGTTCCCTCCTCGGTTAGCACTTTATGTGGTGAAAACTTCAATAAAGACATAACTTTCACAATAGTTCAAGTGGGTGTGGCATTTAACGCATCTAGTTCAATTTTGGTCTCATGTGACCTATAGTTCCCCTATTGGTTAGCACGTAAAGAAAATTGCAATTAAATTTGTTCAGCAGGTTTTCCACGTTTATTAACAATTTAACAATATTAACTCACAAAAGTACAAAGGGGCGTGCCATTATATGCCTTTTCTATCAATCGCTGTTTAATATTGCCTATAGCACTATTTGCGTTGAAAATTTCATTGAAATCGGCTTAACTGTTTTCAGGTTCTAATATGGCAGTAGTGTTTAAAGGAATTGGTAAAACCGTTTTTGCATGATAGCAAATAAGCTAGAAATAACGTTCTGTATATTACAAATTGATGTGGCATTTTACTTTAATTTGTCTCATCGCATTTTATATGGCATATAGTTACGAAACAGGAAAAAATATTTTTTAATTTAATACAAAAGGGTGGGGCATTTTATGCCCCTTTGCCCGATCGCCGCGGTAAGTACCAACTGTGGTGAAAATTTGCTTAAAATTGATTTTACCGATAACGCGTGAGTACGGATCAGGCAAAAATAAATTTTAATGTATTACAAAGGGGCGTGTCAATTCACGCCTTTGTCTGGTGGTGTCTATAGTTTCCGCCTCAATAATTACTAACTGTGGTGAAAATTATAACAACATCGGGTTCGTAGTTTAAGCGTGATTACGGTATGGCAGAAAAAACTTTCAGTACATTGCAAAAGGCGTGGCAGTTGATACAGACTAAAGTTCTCGCCTCTGTTAGTACTATCTATGGAAAAAGTTTTGTTAAAATCGGTTTAGTCGTTTAATCGTTATTAAGGAATAGGCAGAAACACTTTCAGTATAGTACAAAGGCGCGTGTCAATTTACGCCCCTTTGTCCAAACGCGCTCTATTTTAATCTATAGTTCCCGCCTCGGTAAGTACTTACTATCTGTGGTAAAAATTTCATTTTAATCGGTTTAGCAGTTTATGCTAGATTACGGAACAGACACAAATAGCATTCAATTGAATAAAAAGGGGCGTGCTATTTTATTTATTTTTTTTAAATCGGTATGGTTGTTTAAGCATGATTACGGAACATGCAGAAAAAACTTTCAGTATAGTAAAAAGGGGCGTGGCTTTTTACGCCCCCTTTCTTTGATCGCCCTCTATTGTGGATCATACTTTTCGTTTCGGTTAATACCATCTGTGGTGAAAATTTCATAAAAATCAAGTAAACTGTTTAAGCGTAATTGCGAAAAGGCAGAAATAGCTTTCAGTGTAACAAAAAGGGGCGTGGCATTTTACGCCCCTTTTTTCGATCGCCCTTTATTGTGGCTCATAGCTTTCGCCTCGGTTAGTAGTATCTGTGGTAAAAATTTCAGTGAAATCAGTTAAATCACTTTTCAGTGATTGCGGAACAGGCAGACATAGTTTCTGATTGGTACAAAGGGGCGTGTCATTTTACGCCCATTTTTCCGATCGCGGATTTTTCTGACCTATAGTTCCCGCCTCGTTTTGTATTATCTGTGGTGAAAATTTCATAAAAAACGGTTCAGCCGTTTTTCCGTTATTGCAGGACAGGCAGATATAGCTTTAGCATGGTACAAAGGGGCGTGGCATTTTACGCCCCTTTTTCCGGTCGCGGTCGCTTATGGCCTATTGTAACCGCTTTGATTAGTACTATCTGTGGTGAAAATTTCATGAAAATCGGTTCAGCCGTTTTTCCGTTATTGTCTGACAGGCAGATATAGCTTTATCATGGTACAAAGGGGCGTGGCATTTTACGCCCCTTTGTCCGATCGCGTTCGCTTATGGCCTATAGTTCCCGCCTCGGTTAGTACTATCTGTGGTGAAAATTTCATGAAAATCGGTTAAGCCGTTCTGTACTTATTGCGGAACAGACAGACAGACAGACAGACAGACAGACAGACAGACAGACAGACAGAAAGACAGACAGACAGACAAACCAACAATAAGATTTATAATATTAATAGGGATTTGAAAAAAGCCTATTGAAATTGGGAAATATCGGTCCATGTTTAGACCTAGCCCCCAAACAAAGGTCCTTTTTTTTTGTCTTAAATGGCTACAATAACCGTATTATCCTTTCGAAATTTGGCAGGTAAATGTGTTTTGTATTCACAAATTACCATATTGAATTTTTAAAGGAAACGGATCAGTTCTTTTTGTAGCCCCCATACAAACCACCTTCCCGATATTCTCAAATTTCAAATTTCATGAAAATTGAAATTATTTAATTATATTTTTTTTGTGTGTGTTTATATAATCGATCCATTTTTGGACTTAGATCCCATATAAAAATTTTCCCCGATATTCAGTTAAAGCGGTTTATTGCCAAAAAGTAAATGTCTAATAAACTCAAATTTGGTTTGTGAGGGTTTTTTACACTTATTAAAGATTTAATAAAAGATAGATCCAATCGGTCCGTGTTTGAGCTGGGGATCCATTTTCCAGGAAACACAGGTATATGTTTTTTATACTGTTTTATTTTTTAGAAACAGTTTAAGACTTTAACTTTTTACCACTCAAAAATATGTTTTACACTCCAAAAAAAAGTTAAAATATGTTAGGTTTAAAGCAGGGTTGGCAACCGAAACGAATAACGGTATTGGTAACGGTATTGGTATTACATATTTTTTATATCGGTAACGGTAAAGGTAACGGTATTTTGGATTATTTAGGTAACGGTTAACCGTTACCGAAACAACGATACCGGTACGTACCGATATTATGAATAAAATTTACCAATCATATAAAAAAGTCACAAATTTTTTAAAAACAGGTATAAAATCAAAAATTTTTTAATAAAATTAAAAAAACTGATAAATTTAGTGCATTTTCAACATATAATTATATAGACTATTAATTAACTCAGAATTTAATTAAAATATTCACGCAATATAGTATGCAATTCAATAAATAAATTCTTCTTTTTTACGTGTTTATAAGATGTCTGTCCAATCAGCAGAAATATCTGCATTTTGAGCCATTTAAGATATCTGCCGATTTTTGCTGACGCGGTTTGCTAAATTAAATTTCTGTCTGGATAAACAGGTAGAGTTTGAAGAAAAATCTGTCAAGACCGTAGATAAATCTGCTGATTTAAGATGAAACATCTTCTGATTTCAGGTAAACAGCCTGAAGTCGAAATTGTATTTTATTAAAAAAAAATACTTTTTTTGTTAAAAATGTTCTAAAATAAGCGAACTTTTTCAATAAACTTTAAAAAAAATTTATAAAATTTTTAATTTTTTTTCAAGAAACTTTTCTTACAAACAGTTCAATTTCTGTAAAATTATTAAAATAGTCAGCTGATTTTTCCACATTTGAACAATTTTTAGTTTTAATCGTTTAAATTAGATAAAAATTAAAAAAAAAATTACAACAATTTTTTTTTTGTAAAAATACTAAATAGCCTGCTAAAATTTGAACAAAAATATTTTTTTTAAAAGCAGCATTTTTTTAAAATTTAAATACAGAGAATTAAGTTAAAGTATTCATTTTAGCAGAAAAATCTTTTAAAAGTTTTCTAATTCAAACTGAAAGTTGTTTAACAGATTTTTCGACAGGGTTTTTCTTCAGACTGTACGACCACCTCTCCACGTTTACCTGCGTGGATGACAGCGCCAGCAACACTTGAGTGATTCAGGTGTGTCTCTTCTTTTATATTTCCGCTGAAAAATGCGGTATTGAAAGGGTAACGGTAGCCAACTCTGGTTTAAAGTGGCTGCTCACGCTTTACATCAGCACGGTTAGTTCCACTATAAGTTCTTGAGTATAGTATTAACTCTAACGTACCCCAAATATTATAAAGAAAACTCTTCTCTGTTAAAATTACAGTGTAGGGCTTTAACAAATCCGATAAAAGTCAACTTCAAATTGAAACATATATAAAATAAGGTCATAAAAATGCTTGAAAAGAAATACTTCTACATACTATTATATACATAAATTTCTTTTTTTCTGTTAATTCATGGAATATTTTTCAAGTGTAAGTCAACACCCACCAAACCGTATATAAATACCGAGCAACAGTGAACAAAATCTAAAATACAAAAAAAAAAAAAATAATTCAACTTCCCCCACAACATCAAAACCCAACAGGTCATAAAAATGAATCCTGAACACAATTTTTATAGTGTAACTAAAAATTGCTGGAGAAAAAAAAAGAAGAAATAAATAAGACGAAAATATTGGTTAACACAACTACCACAAATACTCACTCACCCAAACACCAAGATTTAGTCACTGCCATGAAATATCAACGTAAGTCTTGTACTTTTTTTTTTAGAGGAAAAATACTAAACTGAAAATAAAAGAAGACAAGCAAAAAAATTGAAGAAATAATCATAATAAAAAGCTATAAAAGTGAGAAAAGTACATGACTTTAACGTTAGAGAGCTACGGAAACAATATTCAGCGAAAGAACTTGAACATCCGCAATATGGACAAACAGGATACAGGACAATCCCCCCGCCCCCTGTTTTTTCTAGTTTATAACCATTAATACTCGTGGTATTAAAGTTAAAGTGGGGTTGAAAATGAAGATAAGAAGAATGAACAAAAAAATGTGGAAAATTTACAAATATTGTTGCATTGCATTTAAATACTACGAATGCGAAAATAACACTTATTCTTATATACAAGGAACAAATTTTTAACTAAAAGATGAAAAAAATTTTATAAAAATATTAAATTCGACTTAACCGAATTTATGAATACCCTCCACAGTGTCCAAAACATTTTGCAAATGACTTTGCGAAGAAAAACACTTTTTTAGTAATTCTGATTTTTTAACTTAATAAACTCGAATAAAAATTTGACTTGAAAATTTTTATTTTGAGTAAACAACTTTTTTAGTCATTAAAAAAAAGTTAATCTGAATTTTTTTTTAATTTAATTTTGGGAGTATTTTTTTTATAATGTCATTCATTTCAGAATGGAACTCAGAGTCTATGTGTGCTGTCGTAAAACGTTATAACCTAAATGTCATTCAAAGCGTATTTCGGATTTTCAACACGAAAATTGGAGATAAAAACCATAAGAATTTCTAGATTTTGCTAAAATTTAATACCCACCAGAGCCGAAAAATTAAAAAAAAAAAATTATTTTAAGTAAAAAAAAAAATTGAAAATTATTTTTAATAAAATTTTCTTTTATCGAAATTTTTTTGAAGTTTTAAATTTATTTATTAGTCATTTCTGTAAGTAAAATTTTTTTTGGGAATTTTTTTTTTTTGAGTGTAAAAATTTTTTGAATTACAAAAACACTTTGTAAAATCCATTCAAAGCATATTACGTGGGTTTTTCATTACGTAAATTTGAGATAAAACCCTTCAAAACTTTTTATAATGTCATTCATTTCAGAATGGAACTCAGAGTCTATGTGTGCTGTCGTAAAACGTTATAACCTAAATGTCATTCAAAGCGTATTTCGGTTTTTCAACACGAAAATTGGAGATAAAAACCATAAGAATTTCTAGATTTTGCTAAAATTTAATACCCACCAGAGCCGAAAAATTAAAAAAAAAATTATTTTAAGTAAAAAAATTGAAAATTATTTTTAATAAAATTTTCTTTTATCGAAATTTTTTTGAAGTTTTAAATTTATTTATTAGTCATTTCTGTAAGTAAAATTTTTTTTGGGGATTTTTTTTTTGAATGTAAAAATTTTTTGAATTACAAAAACACTTTGTAAAATCCATTCAAAGCATATTACGTGGGTTTTTCATTACGTAAATTTGAGATAAAACCCTTCAAAACTTTACGGATTTTCTCATATCATCTACACCTCTCGACCGATGCCTCAGAACTTGACACTTGATGAAATTATATCTCACTTTTATCGAATATAAAGTCTCAGCATTTTTCGCAGAAGTCTCCAATTCTGAGACAACTTTCTACAGATAAATGATGAATTTGAGATCTGAATAGTTGAAATATAAATAGTAAAAATAGCAGATTCTAAGAAATTTTATCTCTAGAAGAAGTCTCAGACTCTGACACATTTCTTATGTCTTAAATAGATAGAACTTAAACAGTTCTATTATTCCTGTATATAATCCATTTTCTGCGGACTTAGTCTTGGAATTTTCGGAATTTTCAAAAGTTTTTTCTTATAAAAAACTCCAATATAATAAAACAGTTTTTCAGTAATTTTAATTCTTTACACTTAAAAAATTATGTCATTAACTGTTTGTAGTTTATTTTAAAAATTTTACGTTTAGTCGTTTTTAAAAGAAAAAACATGTGTTTGATCTTTAGTTTTTATTAATGACTACTTCTGTCCTTTGTTTCAAAAATAACACACTAAAAAATAAAAAGTTTTATTAACATTTAATTTTTAAAGACATTTATTTTTGTTCTGTAAGTAAAAACTACTGATTATTCTTTAAATTTTTAATGACTTGTGTAAGTAATTTTTTTTTAAATTGTTGGTATTTTTTAATGAAATATCATTTTAGTTTTTACCTACACAAGAAGGTTTTTTTTTGGAGAAAAAAAGTTCAAAAAGTTGATTGCGGGATCGATTCCCCAAAATTTTATTAAAAATTTTTAAAAAAAATATTTAAATAGAAAATTGTAAAAAATAACCTACGAAATCATTAAATTTTAATGTTTTCGTAGGCTATTTTTTTGGAATTTGTTGGTAAAAATAACAGAACTATAACTAATTTTTAATGTTTGCGTAGGTTATTTTTTCGTATTTGTTGGTAAAAAAGAATGAAAAAACCGTAATTTTTTAATGTTTAATGTTATTTATTTTACAAAATTTTGTCAACAGTAAAAAATAAATGTTGGTGTTTGTTAAAACAAATGATTAATTACTTGGATGGTTTTCAATTGTTTTTTCACTGGTTTTAAATGTGTTTTGCATTTGGTTTTGCCTACATAATATTTTGAGTGTACAAAATTTTTAGGTTTTGAGAAATTTTCCCTAACATACGGAAACCGGTTTAACCGGTTTTTTTGCTAAAACCGAAACCGAAAACCGGTTTTTCGAAAATAAGCTTTTTCGAATAAACCGAAAACCGGTTTTTGAAAATGGCCGGTTTTTTGAATACACTACTATTGACATACGAATATAATTTAAGATTTAATGTTTTGCCACTAACTATCGTGAATTTGCTAAATACTCTTGACAATGGAATTTATCGAATGAATGACCAAACCAATTAATTTAAAACAACTTTATAAAGAGTTTCTTGAAAATTGTTACTTTGACAGTCATCGTAATGATTAGTAAAAGAAATGTGACCTTGAGCTAGAATAATCTTTTTTTATATCTTCATAATTTTATTTACAATATTGTTTTTACATTTTTTTTTTGTACGACTTACGTTTTCCGAATATTTATATTTATGGTAAAAAAATGTCGAAAAGTCAATATTACCAAAAAAGCGTTTTTTTAAACGCCCAGATAAAACCCCCAAAAATTTCACTGCTTTAATCATAACTTCTAAGCCTCAGGACCGATTTCGTTGAAATTCTATACAAACCTGACTAATAACATTACAAAAATAGGCCTGTAGGCGGCCTCAGAGAATGTTTCGAAAGTGGGCGAGTTCTCAACAGATATACGTTGCTAGATCGCCTTAAAATATATATACTTTATAAAGTTTAAGAACCATATCCCGAAATGTTACAAACGGAATGACAAATTTGTATCACTAAGTGTAGGGTATAAAATCTCTTAACTACAGTTTTTACTTAAGGGATTAGGAAAGCCGCTAATGTAGAGACTTTTACTATAGAAATCTTTATAGAATTCTGTATAAAAATATTTCAAAACCTGAAATTTATTTTTTAAAACCTGAGACCTTTTTTTTTAAAACCTGAGACCTTTTCGATAGTAAAAATGTCTCAGAACTCTAGAATTGAGACTCTGGTTTCTTTTACTTTAAGTTTCAATAAAAATTTATTACAGTTTAATTTGAATTACATCTAAAATATTTTGATTTCATCTTATATAACCCTCCCCCTTAAGTTATAAAATGACAAAAGAAATATGCATGATTGTTGAATATGAAACCCAAATAAAGTCAGTTTTATTTAAATAATAAAAAAATATATTACTTGCGTATACAAAAAAAAAAACATTATCCAGCGGTAGTTCTTGATTATAAAATTTCTAAGAAAGAGGGTGTATAAACATTTCATGATTGGTATGAGAAGAATACTAGAGTAGAAAAAAAAAACAAACGCTTCATAAATGTGAACAGATTTTAAAGTTCAATATTACAAAAGATTTTTTTTTTATTTCATCTTCAAACTACCATCATGATTTTATGAAGGGTGATTTAATTTATAAAATAAAAAAAAAAAATAAGAAAAAAATCAATTCTTTTGCTTAGTCAAATTAAATTTCTTCTTCTGCTTGAATTCACTGCATATGTTTGACTTTTTATAATTGTTTGATGTCATTAAAACTAAAATTAAAATGATTTTTGATTTAATGAGTAAGAAAAGGAATTTTTTTTAGCATTTGTTGTACAAAAAATAAATCTGAAAATTTTTATAAAAATAAAAAAATAATAAGGCGAATTGATTTCGACGTTCATGTAATTTAACCATTTGTACATTTTGTAAGCAGAAACAAATAAATTGTTGATTCAGTTTCAATTAAAACGTTGTATCATTAACAAACGCTTTAATTGCTTTGACAAAGATAATAATTTATTTCTTATTCAACAACACAATTTGTCAGTACAAATAATTTTTTTGTTAGTACAACAACATTTTAATTGAATATGAGAAAAAAAAACAAACATTTTGTTCTATGCTGCTTAAGGTTTAATTGCTTTAATTGGTTTGACAATGATAATAATTTATTTTTTATTCAAAAACACAATTTGTCAAAACAATTAATTTTTTTTTTGTTAACACAACAACATTTTTTATGTAGTTTATGGTTTCACAAGTTTTATAAGGTTTTATACACATTTTTTTCAGATTAATCTTCTTATCATTTTAATTTAATATTTTTTTTAAATCATATTATTTACCCAAATTACTTAAAGTATTTAAATATATAATAATTCAACATTAAACTCATAATATATCCAACCCACAATATAAAAAAGTGCATACATATAGAATAACAAATTTTTGCAGGTTACCCACCTGAGAGCAACAGTAAAATACATAAAATAAAAGTTATCCTTACAATTTAACTGACTGCTACTTCTACTAAAACACAACTACAATTTGATTTGAAAATAAAATGTAGAGGTATTCACATTTTTACAAACCGCCATACATATTAGTACGGGGAAAACGACGCTTTGACTCGATCATTATAATTCGGCTGATTTTTATATATATATATTACAACGTCCGACAGCCAATATTAAACATATAAGTCTGAAAGTTTAGATCAAATGGAGTAAAACTACATTTGCAGTTTTTTCATTTCGTGATCCTGTTTCCTTTTAAAAGGACTTCAAAGTTTAAATGGATACATTTTTTAAAATATTTCTGAAATATATTAATAAAAAACATATTCTGAAATATTTGTACTTGTGCTAGGATGCCACTGGTGATGGAAAATTAATGAGGAGGATCTCCCTTAATTTTTCATTTTTTTTGCCATCTCAGTTTAAAAGGATGTAAATAAAGTCATTTGAAAACTTTATCATTTTTTGAAAATTTTGAATGATATTGAAGGACACATTTTTGAATGGACGTAACTTACCATCTTCTTCCCGATATGTAAAAATAACAAAATAGGAAAATTAGGGAAGATCCTCTTCTTTCATTTGCTATCACCAGTGGCATCTCAGGACAGTTACAAATATTAAAAAAATATTTTGTAAAATTTAATCCTCTCAAACTTTTAAATCCTTTTAAAAGGAAACAGGATCACGCAATAAAAAACTGTAAATGCAGTTTTACTACATTTAGCCTCTAGTTTAAAACGTATATTATCCAGTTCGTGTATAACGACTTTTTTTCATTTTTGTCGGACGGTGTTATATTATTTGAGTGTACGCACAGAAAAATATATTTCCAACTGAAAAATTCGGTATCAATTCATAATTCAGGTGTTACGGGGTCTACATTGACGGCGTTGTCCTTGAGGGATCCAGCCGAGGGCTGTTGTTGCAATTTCAGTTTGTGGCCTTCGAGACATGTGACCTACCCACGTCCACTTCCATTTACGAATATCTATGTGTACTGGCAAGGAGTTTGTCCTTTGGAGCAGCAAAATTTTTTCTGAACGTACCTACAATAGGGTGGCCCAAAACTCATTTTGCTTCGCTACAGGTCAACGTACATACCTCAAAGAATTAAATATGGTATCGTAACTTATATTTTGCGCCAAATTGAAGCACCCTGCGACAACTAGAAGGAGATGCTAACTGCTCACATGTGTTTGCAACCTCCGAAAAAATGGGAAAAAAAAATTTCTATTCCTAAAAATAACTACATGGAATGGTAGCGTAACAAGATATTGAAATTTGGCACAAATTGTTCGTTACGACGCCATCTATCGTTTTGGAGGTACGTTGAGTTGTGAGGTAAACATTGTATTTTTCTATATGTACTAGAGTTTGCAAATAATCGCGATTACGATTAAAAAAATTGCCGTTAATCGCGATTATAGATTATTCGATTTTTTTAAATAATTTGAGTAGCAGTTGCTTTAATAAAAATATATTTTAAAATTTACATTTCAAAACCCACAAAAATACAAAAATTAATCACCAACAAAAATAAATCGAGATTTTGGTATTTGGCGCTCTTGCGTAGTCTTTGTTAAGATTTTTTTATTTAAAAACTTATAATATTATTTTTTGATAAAATTTCAAACATACTTCCTTTTTGACATCTTTAACACGTTTTAGATGATGAATAATGATTTTTGAACAAAAAAAATATAAAACTTAATAAACTCTACAAAGAGAACTTCAGTATCTTTATCTGTGCTACCAAAGAGTGCTCTAAACTGTGACATTTCCCACAGAAATCATACCTGAATTCAGGTGGTTTCTATGCGCTTTTTGACTCGTGACTCCTTTCCAAAAGCTGCTTCCAGTTCAGCAAACATTTTTCAAATGCCTCTTCAGTCGGCAAACAACGGTCAAGGTTTGGAAAAATTTTTCGACAAAATTTCATGTCCGAATTTTTTGACCAGATTCGGCTAAAGCCTTTTAAATATATTTTAAAAACCAAATTTAGTGCTTACTAAGATCAGAAATTTAATTTTACTTTAAACTTGTATGACTCTTACGACAAAAAAGGAAAGAAAAATTTAAAAAAAGTTAAATGAATCATGGGTCAACCTAGATCGCTTCCAGAACGCATCATATTATCCTGAATCATATTATCCTGCAATCGATTTTACTTAACATTCCAGAATCAGTGATTTTTGTTTGAAATTGTGCCCAACGCAATCGTTTTTAGAGCAAATAGCTTTTTTGAAAAATAATTTTACATAGAAAATTTTGTAGTGATTACCGTAGAATATATTCAGGAATCTATTGCAAAAGGAATCAGTTCCAAAAAAAAAATTTAAACTGATTAAAATTCGTTATAAAAACAGTGTATTTCATAGAAAATGATTAATCGTTATCGCATGATTTTTTTGTCGATTACCATTAATTGGTGCGATTAATCGCGATTACGATTACGATCTTAATCGTTTTGCAAACTCTAATATGTACACTAGGGTGCACCAAAAAAATTAAGTTGTTAAATATTGACCATTACTCCCCCGAGAAATATGCATTTGGGTGTAAAAATATGTTTCACAAAATTATAGGGCAATCGGATGTGGGTAAGGCGTGCCGCATCGGCCCTGAAGTTTAAAAAACAGATTACAAGGGGAAAATATGACTTTTTTGTCATTTTTTAAATTTGTTCGATATTTTGAGTTAAGTTTGAATTAAAATAATCACTGAATTGTAATTAAGAGTTAATTGTCTATCTAATAAGGTATTAAAAATTAAAATCGGTTGAAAATCACCCTAGTTATTACAACTTTCCCCGTCAACTAACGTGTGGCAAAACCAATTGATCAAGGAATTCGAGTCCCATTTTTGAAATTTATTGAAATTATCTACTGTAACAACATTTTTTTATTCTTCAAGCTTCAATGTACTAAGATGATAAGTATTTATAATATTGTGTTTTGCTAACTTGTTTTAATTTTATGCTAAAAAGGTCTGCATTTTTAAGCACGGTTTTCAAATCTCCAATTTTAAATTTTTATTTCTTTTTGTTAAAGAAATTTTGAAAAATCGACTATTGAAGTATAAGGATTTGTTTAGCACATATAAAGAAATAAAAACCCCAAAAATTATAGGCTTTGCTGTTTTCATTTGGCTATTACAGTGATGTAATTTCGGCGGATTTCGGGAAAGTAGTGATTTTTGGCACTTTTTTTGCTTTTATTTATTTATTTTTTGCTTTTTTTACAAACTTCATATTTTTAGGACCGAATTATATCAACACGAAATATAATACTTCTAGGGGCCCTTAGAGGAGTCAAATATATGACATATTCCCAATATTTTTCAACCCCAGCTCAGAACATACCCAAATTCTATCTTCAATCCATAAGACAGTCATCATACAATTTTTTGAAAATTTGCTCCCAACGCTCTTACTGCCCTAAAAAAATTCAAATTATTTACATTTTTTGACTTTTTTTACAATTTTTGACAGGGACTCCTGGCTTACAAGACAATTTTTTTAGGAAAAGCTCAAGATTTTAGGAACAATTTTTTAGGTGATAGAAAAGAAACCAATGTACAATTTTAACATTCTTTTACCGTAATAATATCAGCAATACCTTAAAGTATTTTTTTAGAATGTTTTGTTTCGATAGTTTTGTTTACAAAAATTAAATTTTTATGCCCTTTATTCAGGAAAAAGGACCAAAGTGCACTTTTTGACACTCTTACAATTAGCATCGAAACTTTCTAAAAAAAATTATGTTTTGTTGTCTCTTACAATTAGTAATCCTACATTACGGTAATTATTAATTCGAGAGGTACCAAAAAAGGCTCAAGTACAAGTTTTTACCCTTTTTATCTTATTAAAGTCAGAATTCCTAAAAAGTACTTTTCTGTGATATTTTTTTTTCCTGTGACCTTGATTTCAGGAGAAGGAAAAAAGTACTTTAGAAACGGATTTTTCGAAGACCTCCCAAATTTAATGTTCCTAAGAACATTTTTTTTGTTTAAGTATATTTTTAACTCTTAAGAAACTGAATTTCCAAACACCCAGCCTTAGGGGATCTATTTTTCGGGAGGTAAACCTACACTTCAAATTTAAAATTAGTAGTATCAGTGGTTTGGGGGGAACATTCATGAATCCTTTAGTCACCCAACTCTTTTATCTGATTTTATTATTTATGTGAATTGCCTTAATATATTTAACCATGAGGGTATATATGCTGTTACTCGGTAACCTATCTACAACAAAACAAACTTTTAAAAGTTTAACAAATATTTCTTTAAAAAATAAAGAAATTATTTACTATACACCAAACTTTAACTAGAAGAGTTAAAAAGTGTATAATTCATTTGCGAGATATACTACTCTTTGTACACGGAGAAAAATGAAGAAATTTTTATTAAATCGCCAGGATTAATTCATGTAAATTTTAGGTTAGGTTATGAAGGATGAAGATGCTGGCGGAAACCAGCGTCCATAGAGGCCACGTGATTTCCCATTATGATTCCTTTGTAAATGTAAATTTTAGATTACACCACTGAAACTCTGATCGATTCTCTCTCTCTGGGTTGTTCAGGTGATGAGAGAGAAATTAGATTCCATAGTGCACTCTCGCCAGACGTGTTTCCCTTAAGATATATTTTGGCTTCTTTTGCGTCGAATTATAATCGATCTTAAAGGGGCGTACGGACATAGTAAAGCAAGAATTTTCAGAAAAAATTAGCATGAGTGGACCAAAATTGGGGTTCTGGAATTTTGTTGACAAGTTCATGTTCAGCATGCAAAAGTTAGTAAGAATTCATGTATTACAAGATGAACTTATTCAAAAAAAAAATATTTAAAAACTAATTTTTTGAAAAGATAGAGGGGTTTGGATCCAGAAAAATTGATTGTGTAAGATCGAGGAACAAAAAATGCAAATAAAATAGCAAAAAAATATTGTTTTTTGAATATTACACCAAAGATGAAAGTCGTTTTACTGAACATTTTGCATCAAAAAGTAATTTTCGTAAAAATAAAGCCTTTATCTAAAAAATATCAGGTGGAGAAACAAAAAACCGAGCCAATTGAAACACCTCAGTTTATCGCACATCGCATTATAGAGAAGGTTCGTTTAAGGTTCCAGTTTCTTGCAATGATTAATATATAGATGGCAGCGAAATTTCAACTTTGGCTTTTTAATCTTGTCGGGTCGGAATATTGTGCCACATGGTCTTAAACTGTGTACAAATTTTCATCGAAATCGGATAACTTTAACCCGTGCCCCTTGGAGGTCAAAATTCGCAAGTTAAAAAAAAATTCCCATACAAGCAAATTTTTTTTTTTAGATTTTTTATTTTTGGAAATTAGTGGCCTTTTTTTTACCTTCTGAATTTTGACCTCAAAGGGGACGGGTTAAAGTTATCCGATTTGGCTCAAATTTTTTCTACATCAGTTTATGACCATGTGGCACAATATTCCGACCCGACGATATTCAATTTCAAAAATAAAAATTCTCTCTCACATTTCGCTCTCATCCTAATGTATATGCATTCAGGTCAAATGTCCATAAAAAATGCTCCCTCTTTCCTCCAGCACATAACATACGAGGGCGAATCAATAATTCCGTGACTTTTCGATCTTCCCTCGAAATTACATATATGAAGGTACCACCTGTCAAATTTTGAGCAAGTTCCGTCATTAACTTGCCTTTAACAGCTGTTCAAAACATACAACTCTTGGAAACCAACAAAAAAGTGGGTTTCGAGTTCTCATCAAACATTATTTCTTGCGAAAAAAACCATCAATCAAACCAAGAAAAAGCTTGATAAATACTATGGGGACTCTGCACCATCGATTTCAATGGTAAAAAAGTGGTTTATTGACTTTCATTGTTGTCGCACAAGTACAAATGAAGCTGAACGTTCTGGACGGTCAATTTTAAATGATCAGTTGGATTTCAGAAGGCTGTCTGCAAGATGGGTGCCGCGTTTGCTCTCAATTGACAACTTCAACGGAATCTCAATTCGAATGACTTTTTGTGGCGTTTTGTAACTGTGGATGAAACATGGATTCATTACAATAATCCGAAGACCAAGCAGCACTCGAAACAATGGGTTTTTCCATGTGAACTGGCTCCGAAGTAGACCAAGGTAAGTATGTCGGCCAATAAGGTGATGGCAACAGTTTTTTGGGATGCACGCGGGATAATCCACCGATGTGGATTACCTTCAAAAGGGAAAAACAATAAACGGCGAATATTATGCCAACTTGTTGGACCGATTTAACGAGGATTTAAAAAACGACCCCATATGGCCAAGAAAAAAGTTTTTTTCAGCAAGATAATGCACGGTTGCATGCTTGTGTAGTCTCAATGGCAAAATTTTATGAATTGGGCTACGAATTGGTACCTCATCCGCCATATTCATCGGATTTATACTCCAGTAACTATTTCCTATTTCCAAACCTAAAGAAATGGCTCGGTGGAAAGAGATTTAGCTCCAACGACGAAATTATTTATCAAACAAATGCCTATTTTATGGACCTCGAAAAATCCTATTTTTTGGAAGTGATACACAAGTTGGAGAACCGTTGGACTAACAATAAGTGTATTGAGCTAAAAGGAGATTAGGTTGAAATTTTTTATTTTTTTTTGCAAAAAAAAACTGTGGTTCATTCGAAAAGTCACGGAATTATTGATCTGCCCTCGTATTTTCTTGATATTAAAACAATGCACTACATTAGTAGGGGCATCCCCTCGGTGTTGATTTAAAAAAATTCTTATACAGCTTCACAGCTGTATTTAAAAAGGTTAAATTTCCTTTCTCAAGCTTTAACCAATTTTCATTAGTAACTTAACAAATTAATTTGTTATTTTTACAAATTTTTTTGTTTGTTTTTCTACAAGTGTAAAAATATAACAAACAAGTGAGTATGAGTGCAATATAAATCCCAACACACAAATGAGTGCTAATTTCTATGAAAAGTCTCTTGAAGAGAACAAAATACAAAAACAAATATTACAAACAGTACCCTTTTTTACATTTAAGTACTACATAAATGTAGCATATACAAGTAGTAGTAAGTTCTAGCATACATACATATACATTAGAGTGTCCCTTATTTTGGAAATGTTGGAAATGTTGAGACGGTACCCCCTCATTTTTTTCCTTTTGACTAAAAAATAACTCAGGAAAAATTTTACGCCCCTACGACCACGCCTTCCCTACGCGACGCACAGTGTTGCGTCTTCATGTAAAGAGTGGCCAAAAATAGAAGGAGTTAAGTTAGAGCGTTAAAATTTGGAACACTTGTTAGGATCGATAAGATCAAGAAAAATTTTGAATTTGGTCAATATCCGCCCAAGGATTCGTATCCTTCCCATATATCCTGAAATTAAAATACGGCATAAAACGAAAACTAACGCTTTAATCTTCATGTAATTTATTGTAGTTATTACATATAATGCCATTAATTATTCTACAAAATTTTGTCCAATTCGGAGCAAGGATTCGCCTAGCTCAAAAATGTCCTTTTCAAAATAACGTTCATAAAAAGGGTAAAAATTTAAGTTATTTCATGAAATTTTGAAAATCCAACTGTTATAATATGCTCAATGTATTTACCAAAATTTGTGCAATTCGGAACAAGGATACGCCCTCCTCGAAAATGTCCTTTTATTTAAAAAGTCAAGAAAAAGTTCAAAATTCAAATTCCTTCATGAATTTTTGCATCCGCAACACTTAGAATATACCTTAAATCTTAATCAAATGAAAAAATTGAAGCAAGGATGTAATACATATATTAAAAATGTCCTTAAAAAATTTAAAAAAAAAAAGTTTAAAAAATCCTTCGTACTTCATGAAATTCTGTTCTGATAATGTTGAAAATACCGTATTTTAGTATAATTGAAGCAAGGATTATCCTTAACCTATCCTTAGGATATTCTTAGCGCATAAATATCCTTTTTTTAGGACTTGAGAAAATTCAGGGAAATCCTTTGACCTTAAAACTATCAATAATTCACGACATTTTTGCACGTAGTATTTACAATACGTTGAGTATTGTTTTTAAGTTTAAGCAGGGATATGCCTATCTCAAAAAGACCGTTATAAAATAAGCAAGTAAAAATATAGTACAACGTACTTCCTCAACAAAATCTTTCTAAATAAAAGTCTGCATCTGTTAATGTACAACTGGTGTCTAGCCAAGCATCTAATTTCTGTCAGGCCTGGATGACAAATAATGGTTCTTGGACCAATTTAAATAAAATTTTAAATTTAACCGACCAATTCATTTTGCATTCCGATTTATTATATGTGTTCCATAACTATTTTTCGCAATACATTTCAAATTATCAAGGACAACTGTTGCATCTTGGTGTTTTCGTTAAAAAAATTTCCAAATTTATATTCGGGTTCCCACAAAAAAAAATTGATTAAAAAAAAAAGTGGAAAAACGTGGACGAGTTCTTTTGTTATTTGTAATCTACATACTTATACCAATATTTTCTGCAAAGAACTAAGCGCGCCAATGAGGGCCACAAAAATGGCTGACTATCAAATATGAAATTTGCAAAATAAATTAGTATTTTCTTTGGAACTCATTTTATAACAGCGTTACTTGCCATATAATTAACTTATGTCGACCAAAACAGCATTATCATACAAGCAACATATCTAACTTAAAACTTCATTACCAATAAGGTCGAATTTTAAATGCAATATAATTATTTAACCGTTACAAGTTCATGTGGATTTCAAAGATTTTAAAACCAAAATATGATATATTTCAAAAAGTTCAACTTTAGAGACATGTAACTTAAAAACTATTAAAGATATCTATAAACTGTTTTGGATTTGTTTTATTTATGATGTTTTCTTAAAATAAAATTCATATAACCTTAAGTTTTAAGACATTTAGTTTGACCATTTATGGCCAAGGTCACAACACTGTGCGACGGGGCCGTAAAGAGCGGGGCCTTAAAAATCATTTTTCCATACAAAGCAAAAAAAAATTTTTTTGATTTTTAATTTTTTTGTTATTAATTATAATATTACTTGATTATCTTATTCACGACAAAAAATTTGATTTTGGTGGGATGAGGCTTTCAGTTCTAAAAATTTTTTCGAAAATTTGAGCTTTTGGGGTCCTACAGTAAAAATTTTTTAAAAAATATTTTTTTTTTAGTTTTGACAAGCAACCGTTTTAGTTGAATTGTTGCTTTTAATGATATATTTTCATAAAAAAATATTATTCCTATCTGTGACATCTTTATCGTGATCTAAAAAAGGGTAAAAAATGCATTTTTGATGTTTTTCGATACACGATCAAGATGTCACAGATATGAATAATATTTTTTTATGAATATATACCATTAAAAGCAACATTACAACTAAAACCGTTGCTTGTCAAAAATAAAATTTTTTTAAAAAATTTTTACTGTAGGACCCCAAAAGCTCTAAATTTTTTTTTTCGAATTTTTTTTTAGAACTGAAAGCCTCATCCCACCAAAACCAAATTTTTTGTCATGAATAAGCTAATCAAGTAATATTATAATTAATAACAAAAAAATTAAAAATCAAAAAAAAATTTTTGATTTGTATGGAAAAATTATTTTTAAGGCCCCGTTCTTTAAGGCCCCGTCGCGTAGGGAAGCAGTGGTCGTAGGGGCGTAAAATTTTTCCTGAGTTATTTTTTAGTCAAAAGGAAAAAAATGAGGGGGTACCGTCTCAACATTTCCAACATTTCCAAAATAAGGGACACTCTAATATACATATATATTTAGTTGATATTATGTTGTTGATACATATATTAGTTATTGTACTTACCGAATGTGGCATCATTATGATGATAAAGATTAAAATCATCATGTTTAGCTTTTAGTTTCACAGTCGACATCTTTACGTCAACGTTTTAAAAATAGACAAACAGACATATAGACTTACAAACGGACAGACCAAAGGATGTATGGACAGACAGACTGTTGCAATGGACGTAGGAACGAAGGTTTTACGTTTTTTTATGTTGCTCTGTTGTGTTATTGCCGTTGGCATGTGGCATGTAAGTTGACTATTATACTGACATGACTACATAATCAAAATCTGAAAATTTTCAACACATACCCATAGAATATATACCGAGTACAATAATAATATTACAGTGTATACTGAAAATGTTAAAACATACACACACAAAAAAAAAAATTTCGATGAACGACTTTCATAGTATTTATGAACAAATTCATACAATTTATTTACTTTCTCATAATACTTATAAACTTTTTCATAGTAGTTTTGAATAAATCATAATATGTGAAATTTAAAAACAATTTAACATTTTTCATAAATAGTATGAAAAAGTTTATAAATATTATGAAAAAGTTAATAAATTACATGAACTTGTTCATAAATACTATGAAAATCGTTCATTGGAAAATTTTTTTTTTGTGTGCACAGAAAGAATTGAAATCGAATTTCAATCAACAAAAACGCGGTTTCAATTAATTTTTTAATTGAAACTACTCCGATGTAGAGAATTGTTATATCAATCATCAAATTGTTGTTGATTAATTGATTTTATCTTCAATAACACACTTTTTCGATTTTGATCACAAATTTTATCAATTTTTTATTTAAAGTCAATCAAAATAATTATTGATTTAACGAATAAATTGTAAGCTTATGGTAAAATTATGAAAAAATTCATATTCATTCATAAAAAAAGGAATTCTTTATTATATTATATATTTTTTAATTAATGTATTCAAATCAATTAAAGCCAAAAAAATCTGGGATGTTGAAAATTTTTAATTTCATCGTTAAAGACAATAACAAAAATGTTGATCAAAACAATAATTGAGTAATTTAAATTTTGTTGATCAATTGATTTAATTAAAATTTTTTAGCCAATAATTTTTTGTGTGTATATACAGATAAAATTCAACCAACAGACAGACATTTAGACAAAAAACAAATAGATGAATGACGACTGACTGCCATAATGAACAAACAACAGTCAGTTAGATGAATAAAACAGCCATCATATTGAAAAATACGTTTCTTTTGGTTATGTTAGTTATATCAACAACCCTCAATAGAGTTTAACGTTTTGTTTTTATATTATTTTTATTTGTAACTCGTCTCCCCATTGTGCTATATCATTGTTGTACCACCCCCACCCATAAAACGGTTTTACTTAGTAATTGTTGGCCCACTAAATGGACGAAAAGTTTTCTACGTTTGAGGTTGAGTCTGAGTTTGTCGTGGCATTAAATGTATACAAATAATGTAAAATAACAAATTTTAATAGTTGAGACGAATTTTAAAAACCCTACCAGTGAAAACATGGATCAATATTATCTTTAGTGGGTGAGATCTTTAATTAAGAAGTATAGAAAACACACACATACCAAATTTGATAGAAATAGGCCTACATTTGCTAACAGCCGAAAAATTTAAATAAAATTACATTTATAATTTAATTGTAAGATTTTTTTAGATTTTTTGCAATACCAAAGTACACAGAAAAAAATATTCAATGGCAAAAAACAATTAAATATTTGCTCAGCTTAAAATTTGACATTCAATTAAATTTTACTTGAATCAATTAACCATTTGCTCAAATCTAAAAAATTCACAAAAAAATGCATAAAACAAAAAAAACTCATCATAGTAGGCTTTGAGTAACAATGCGATGAACGCTGTTGCGTTTTTTGTTTTAGTTTTCCTTAGTCGTCAAATAGAAAAGTACTTGCACACACACAAGAGGAAAAAAAATAATATAAAGCACAAAAAAAAAACCAATTTAAACAAAAGACTTGAAAAGACTGACAAAAATCACTACAACTGTAAAATAATGATTAACCATTCACTCAGATCAAGCATTGGATTAATCAAAAATAACACAAAATTATTGATTAACCCTTCACTCAAATCAAGCATTGGTTTAATCAAAAAAACAGAAAAATAACACTTAACAAATTACTCAAATCTAGCATTGGTTTAATCAAGGAACAGTCAATGACTGACCTACAATTTTCGTGCTTGATCCAACAATTTTCCTCATTAGCTGACTTTTAATTAAAATAATACTCAACCTGGTGTATTTCGTGCTTGATCTAACAACTCGTTTTTATCTGTGTACACATCAAATTAAAAAAAAACACCTACGAAAACATTAAAAATTAATGATTTCGCATGTTATTTTAACAATTTTTCTATTCTTTTAATAAAATTTAGGGGAATCGATCCTGCAATTATCTACATTCTGGCAAGCCAACCTACCCAGCGTGCCAAAGTCACTTGATACAAACATGTTTTTATATTTCTATAAATAATTTTTTTAATTTTTTTTCTACAAAAAAATAACCCACAGAAGTAGGTAAAATCTAATGATTTGTCTTTAAAAAATGCCACCAATTAAAAAAAAAAAAACTTCCACAATCATTAAAAATTCACGACTTCTTAAATTGAATGCTAATGAAAGTCTTTATTTTTTATGTTGTTATTTTTGAAAAAAAGAACAGAAATAGTCATTTGAAAAAACTGGACATTAAACAAATGGTTTTTCTATAAAAAATCGTGTTTTTTAGGTTTTTTTTTTAATTTTTAGTTCTTCAAGGGGCAACTTTTTTCCCCTGGTCCGATTTTGCCTATCTTCGAACTTAACCTTACCAGTAAGATAAGAGATATTCTTGCCAGACTTCATGGGTATAGCTCTTTTGGTGGTACTTTTTACACAAGGTACTTTTTACAAAACGTAATTTTTACAAAAGGTAATTTTTAAAAAAGGTACTTGTTAATCAGGTACTTGTTACGAAGGAACTTTTTATAAAAGGTTCTTTTTGAAAAGGTACTTTTTATAAAGGGTACTTTTTACAAAAGGTACGTTTTACAAAAGGCACTTTTTACAAAAAGTACTGTTTACAAAAGGTACATTTTACAAAAGGTACTTTTTACAAAATGTACTTTTTACAAAAGGTACTTTTTATAAAGGGTACTTTTTACAAAAAAGAGATTTTTCCAATTTTTCAGGCTTCTGGTCATTCCAGTATTCGAGATATGCGGTGTTGAAAATTAACAAAATCGTATATATTTGGCAAAAGTGTTCTGAGATAAATAAAGATAACTCGAAAAGTAATAACAATACAGGTCTCAGTCAGGTTGCAAATAATAGGTAATGAGACAGCCCTTAAAATGGCATTCCTCAGGATTTTTTTTGAAAAAGGTCAAAGGTCATTGGTTTTAACCTTAATTTTTGGAGAGCTATATCTCAAAAAACGATATTTTTAAAATTTTGGAAAAAATATATGTTGTTAAGAATCACCCATATTACTTAAGTTTAAATTTTCAGACTGGAGACTTCATTGGAACTTTTTATATTAATAGAAACATTGTGACAGGAAAGAAAAATCGGTGTCATTTCCCTTACAAAAAAAAAAAACATTTTTTTTTGTCTGTGAAATTCTGGTACCAGAATTCATTTTTCTGAATGTTCTTGACGTGCTGAGTCCAAATATGACCTTTGAACTGGCCTATCGCTATTACTTTTCAAGATATAAGCACATAAATGTTCAAAAAAACACAGCAATAGCATTTTAGCAATTTTCACACATTAATGTGCAGATATCTCGAAAACTAATTGCGATAGGCCAGTTCAAAGGTCATATTTGGACTCAGCACGTCAAAAACATTCAGAAAACTGAAATTTGGTACCAGAATCTCAAAGACCAAATAAATTGTTTTTTTCTGTAAGGGGAAAAACACCACTTTTTCTTCCCTGTCATTATGTTTCTATTAATATTAAAAGTTCCAATGAAGTCTCCATCCTGAAAATTTAAACTTAAGTAGTATAGGTGATCCTTAATAACATATATTTTTTCCAAAATTTTAAAAATATCGTTTTTTGAGATATAGCTCTCCAAAAATTAAGGTTAAAACCAATGTCCTTTGACCTTTTTCAAAAAAAATCTTTGGGAACACCATTTTAAAGGCGGTCTCATTACCTATTATGTGCAACTGTATTGTTATTACTTTTCAAGTTATCTTTATTTATCTCAGAACACTTTTGTCAAATATATACGATTTTGCCAATTTTCAAGACCCCATGTCTCGGGAAGAAAAACTACCAAAAGTCCAAAATTTTGGCACTATGATTTTTTTGTAAGGGACCAACTATATTCCAAGTTTCATCAAATTCGAAAGATGTAAGGTCAAAAATGCTACTTTTTTCGGTTGAATTGAGGTGTTTTAACTCAAAAGGTACTTTTTACAAAAGGTACTTTTTATAAAAGGTACTTTCTACAAAAGGTACTTTTTACAAAATGTATTTTTTACAAAAGGTACTTTTTACAAAAGCTATTTTTACAAAAGGTACTTTTTACAAAAGATACTTTTTAAAAAAGGTACTTTTTACAAAAGGTACCTTCGTCTTCGAATTCCCATAAGGAGTATAGTCAAATATGTATTAATATTTAAGTTTGATCATTAACGATTTGTCATTAAAAACCTTTTGCTATTTATAGTATAGGGTTTTTATTTTTGCTAAATAATCTAGGCAATGGAATCTGACAAAATTCAATCAAATTATTCAATGAGAATATCATTGTTTTAATTAGTAAAGGAAATATTTACCTTGAGCTAGAATAAACCTACTCAAAATATTATTTTTTATTTTACATATTTACGCAAACATATCACTTACAAGGGAATCTCCCTAGTGTCACCCGCGGATCTTTATGGAATTGGTTTTATTTTGTAGAGCAGAAAAAATAAAGGGACACGTATTTTTTTTAGCGGCCCAAATTCATATTTAGGGGGTAAAAAGGAGGGGGAAATACAAGGCCATTTTTCAGTTTTTTTCGTTTATCTCCTATATATGCAAAGAAACCTGGTCATGTTACATACCAAATGAAAGGTTTATCTACGTGTGCTAAGAACGTGTCCAAACATGCACAACTTTTCGTCATATTGAGTAAAATACCAAAATTTTAGGACATTTTTGTTAACTTCTTTGGCCCGTTGTTAGCACCACGAGATTAATTTAATTATTTTTTGTTCTTAACAACATATCCAAATTTCATGAAGATCGGAGGGTGACACCAGGGAAACTTCCCTTGTTAGCTCAGAAAATTATTTTGTTTTCAAAGTTGACATTGAAAAATAATTTTGAGTCCAGTTGGGTACCAAATTTAAGATAGTTTAAAAAAAGTTAAAAAAAAAAATTGTAAAAAAATTAGCTAAAAAATTTTATGCAAAATATGACTTAAAAATATACATTTATAGCAAAATATGCAAAATATGCATTTTCGGTAAAACGAATCGACACCGTTTCCAAGCAAGTTATTTAATTCGCAAAGATATTTGGTTTGTGCTTTTCTAAGAAAGTCCTCTTCCCTATTTTTATGATTTTTCCTAGTCTGTAAATTATTTCTTTTATCTCCATTCAATTCAATTCCCCATATATTAATATCTTATCAAAACAGAGATTATTATAATTGGTTAATTAAGAGAAATGGTGGCAACGAAATTATTATCGATTTTTTTGGCGCCCACCATGGGGCTTCAGTTGTAGTGACATTATTTGATACAGTTTGAGGGTACTATTGCATCCCATAATGTAGCCGGAACCATTTGGTAACTGCAGTCCCTGAACACGTAGACCTGATGGGGGCATATATTGTTACACATATTTTGGCTCCCACCATGGGGCTTCAGTTGTGGTGACATTATTTAATTTAAAAAAAAAACAGTTTGAGAGTACTATTGCATCCCAGAACGTAGCCAGAACCATTTGATAACTACAGTTCCTGAACACGTAGACCTGATGATGGAATATATTGTTACAATTTTTTTTGGCTCCCAACGTGGGGCTTCAGTTACCTTAACATAATTATTTTGCAGAATAAGTCTTTAAATAACACAGTGCCATAAAAAAGTACTGACCTCGACTCCAGACCACCAAATCTTGCAAGGAAGTTCCCCAAAGTGACCATTCCAGACTTCTTTGAAATTCATACACAAGATAGACAAAAAAAAAGAATCATTTCTTTATGCATTTTGACCTCCTGAACTCGATTCCACGCAGACAGGTCGATCTTAAATTTTTTTTGTCTTGTGTATAAATTTTAAAGAAATCAAGTAGGGCTTGATTTCTTTGAGGACTTTCCTTGTAAGATTACAAGAAATCCCAACGATAGAATTCCATTCTGATAGTGGAATCGAGTTCGGAGGACAAAATACATTTAATACATAAAGATTCGATTTAGATTTTTCAATTTTTTTATAAGTTTCAAAGAAATTTGCAATGGTCCCTTTGGGCACTTTCCTTGTAAGTTTACAGGAAACCCCAACGATAGATTTTTTTTAAGGCAGGTTCGAGTTCAGGGGATCTAAATACATTAATATTTGTTGGTTGGGTTTAAACCTTTTTTTGTGTGGCTGTGTAATTGAGACCACTTTCGAGTTTCGGTTATGGAAATTCTTCTTTATCTCCATCCGTTGTATTTTATTTCCTAATTTTATTACTAAGGTGTCAGACAAGACTTTGTTATGTGGTTGTTTCGCATCAACAGCTTGTTTCGTATTTTTCCACTTGGTCTTCAGTTTTACCTGATTACTTATACGACTTCAGTTCACTTCCGACCTTGAGTACAGCTAGAAGCAGCTAGGTTTAGCCCCTGATCACATTGTCTTGACATTGAGAATATTCTTAAAGTTTATTTGGCGCCCAGCTTGGGGCTTTAACATAATTATTTGTGACATTGAAATAATTTTCAGATTCTTAGATAAATCTTGTTGATTTTTACTCCCTAAAAAGTTACATTTAATTTGACTAACTTTAAACACCTACTCATCATACTTTGAATGACATAAAAATACAAAATCAAGAAGACCTTCTCGTTTTGTTTAATAAGGGGTGGCTGGATTTGGCACAATGTGAATATATGGATGTGTTGTTTGGCTGTAGATATTGTTGCTTCAATTTTCATAATATTTTTTCTTCTTATTTTTGCCAAGTTTTAAGTTTCTGTTGCTTTAAACCATTGTTCTCTCTGCAAAAATTTTTTTATCCATTTTTTTTCCAAACAACATTTATGTCTGTCATTGTAGTTGTTGCTACAGCGGCGAAAAATGAGGAAAAAAAACAAACGTTGACAATACGTTTCGTGAAATCGTTAAAATACCGTATAGCACACCATAACCAAGCTGTGTGTTGTTATTGTTATTCTTTTTGGCATACTAAACAACAACGACAACAATTTTATGAGCCACCACCAACAACATCATCATCATCCTCGTCATTGTTGTTCTTCTTCTCATCATCCTTTTACAAACAAATCCACCACCCACTACATAAGAAATTCGTAAAATAAAAAAAAAGTTTATCCTTCACCCTCGTTTTGTTAAATTACATAGAGTAAGTTGGTATTTCTCTGTGTGTATGTGTGTTTGTAAGTGACTTGGTGTGTGAGTGAGTGTAAAGCAGCTGCCATCAAAAATATTCGTCCTTCATGGCATTTTTATTTTTTTTTTTTTGTTCAGCTCGTTCTTTTTTTATAAGGTGTGCTATATAGAGAAAGGTGTATTTAGGTTTGGTATTACGTTGGTAACATAAAGAAATTTGAAAACGCTTTGTTTTTGTTGCTCAAAGTGTAGATAAACTAATTTTCTATAGCAAATGTTGTTAAACAATTTTTTTTTTTTTTAAGAAGAACTTTTCTATAGAAAATTTTTCTAAAACAAATTTTTTGTAGAAAATGTTGCTAACACCAATTTTTTTATAGAAAATGTTGCTAACACCAATTTTTTATAGAAAATGTTGCTAACACCAATTTTTTATAGAAAATGTTGCTAACACCAATTTTTTATAATAACCACCAATTTTGTTTTTATAGAAAATGTTGCTAACACAAATTTTTTATACAATTGTTGTTAAAACCAATTTTCTATAGAAAATGTTGTTAAAACCAATTTTCTATAGAAAATGTTGTTAAAACCAATTTTCTATAGAAAATGTTGTTAAAACCAATTTTCTATAGAAAATGTTGTTAAAACCAATTTTCTATAGAAAATGTTGTTAAAACCAATTTTCTATAGAAAATGTTGTTAAAACCAATTTTCTATAGAAAATGTTGTTAAAACCAATTTTCTATAGAAAATGTTGTTAAAACCAATTTTCTATAGAAAATGTTGTTAAAACCAATTTTCTATAGAAAATGTTGTTAAAACCAATTTTCTATAGAAAATGTTGTTAAAACCAATTTTCTATAGAAAATGTTGTTAAAACCAATTTTCTATAGAAAATGTTGTTAAAACCAATTTTCTATAGAAAATGTTGTTGAAACCAATTTTCTATAGAAAATGTTGTTAAAACCAATTTTCTATAGAAAATGTTGTTAAAACCAATTTTCTATAGAAAATGTTGTTAAAACCAATTTTCTATAGAAAATGTTGTTAAAACCAATTTTCTATAGAAAATGTTGTTAAAACCAATTTTCTATAGAAAATGTTGTTAAAACCAATTTTCTAGAGAAAATGTTGCTAAAACCAATTTTCTATAGAAAATGTTGCTACAACCAATTTTCTATAGCAAATGTTGCTAAAACCAATTTTCTATAGCAAATGTTGCTAAAACCAATTTTCTATAGAAAATGTTGCTAAAACCAATTTTCTAGAGAAAATGTTGCTAAAACCAATTTTCTATAGAAAATGTTGCTACAACCAATTTTCTATAGCAAATGTTGCTAAAACCAATTTTCTATAGCAAATGTTGCTAAAACCAATTTTCTATAGAAAATGTTGCTAAAACCAATTTTCTATAGAAAATGTTGCTAAAACCAATTTTCTATGGAAAATGTTGCTACAACCAATTTTCTATAGAAAATGTTGTTAAAACCAATTTTCTAGAGAAAATGTTGTTAAAACCAATTAACCAATTTTCTATAGAAAATGTTGTTAAAACCAATTTTCTATAGAAAATGTTGTTAAAACCAATTTTCTATAGAAAATGTTGTTAAAACCAATTTTCTATAGAAAATGCTGTTAAAACCAATTTTCTATAGAAAATGCTGTTAAAACCAATTTTCTATAGAAAATGTTGCTAAAACAAATTTTCTATAGAAAATGTTGTTAAAACCAATTTTCTATAGAAAATGTTGTTAAAACCAATTTTCTATAGAAAATGTTGTTAAAACCAATTTTCTATAGAAAATGTTGTTAAAACCAATTTTCTATAGAAAATGTTGTTAAACCCAATTTTGTTGCTAAAAGAAATTTCATATACAAAATGTTGCAAACGACTTTTTTTAAGTTGCAAAATCAAATTTTCTATAGAAAATGTACCTTACAATTTGTTTGTCAAAAAAAAGTTGCTTAAATAAATATTCTATAGAAAATGTTGGCAAAAGACATATTCTGCAGAAAATGTTGCTAATAGAAATTTTGAATAGCAAATGCTGCTAAAAAAATTATGCTAAAGAGAATATTACTACCAATAAGAGAAATTTTCTATAGAAAATATTACTAATAAAAATTTTCTATAGAAAATGTTGCTAAAAGAAATTTTCTGTGAAAAAAATGCAAAAAAATTTTTATACAAAATGTTGCTAAACGAAATTTTCTACAGAAAATGTTGAAAAAAAAATTTCTTTAGAAAATGTTGCAAAAAAAATTTTCTATAAAAAATGTTGCTAAAAAATTTCTATAGAAAATGTTCCTTTAAGAACTTATTTAAAGAAAATGTTGCCAATAGAAATTTTCGATAGGAAATGTTCTATTTAAATTGCTGATAAAAGAAAATATGATGCTAAAAGAAATTTTCTAGAGTAAATCTTACTACAAAAACGAAGTAACTAAAAAAAATTATAGAAAATGTTAAGATAATGTTGCCAGAAGAAACGTTCTTAAGAAACTTTTGACAAAAGAAATTTTTTATAGAAAATGTTGCTAGACGATATTTTCATAAGAAAATGATGTCAAAAGAAATTTTCTATGGAAAATGTTGCGAAAAGATTTTTGTTTGGAAAGTTGCAAAAACAATTTTTTTATTGAATTTATTCGTAGCTAAACATTTTTTGCTAAGAAAATGTTGATAAAATAAATTTTCTGTAAAAAGTGTTGGTAAAAGAAGTTTTCTATTAAAAAATTTTGCTAAAGGAATATTTCTATAGAAAATGTTTCTAACAGAATTTTTCTGTAAAAAATGTTGCTATAAGAATATTTTTATATAAAATGTTGCTATAAGAATATTTTTATTGAAAATGTTTCTAAAAAAATATTCTATAGAAAATTTTGCTAACAAATTTTTTTTTATAGAAATTGTTGTTGAAAAAATTTTCTATGAAAAATGTTGCTAAAAGAAAATTTCTAAAAAAATATTGCAAAATATTTTCTATAGAAAATTTTCGTAAAAGAAATTTTTTTAGGAGGAAATATTGTCAAAAAAAATCTGTATAAAAATATTGCCAAATGAAATTTTCTATGGGAAATTTGCGAAAAAAATTGTCTCTAGAAAATGTTGTCAAAAGAAAGTGCTAAAAGATTTTTTTTAGAAGAGTTGGCTAAAAAAAAATGTTGCTAAAATAAAATTCTATGGGAAATTTCCAAAAAAAATTGTCTCTAGAAAATGTTGTCAAAAGAAGGTGCTAAAAGATTTTTTTAGAAAAGTTGGCTAAAAAAATGTTGCTAAAATAAATTTTCTATAGAAAATGTTGGTAAAAGACATATTCTGCAGAAAATGTTGCTAAAAGAAATTTTGTATAGCAAATGCTGCTAAAAAAAATTGTTATACAGATAATATTACTAAAAGAAATTTTCTATTGAAAATGTAGCTAATTGAAATTTTCTGTAGAAAATGTTGCGAAAATAATTTTTTATGGAAGATGTTGCAAAAAGAAATTTTCTCACAAAATGTTGATAAAGGAAATTTTCTACAGAAAACGTTGCAAAACTAAATTTTCTTTAGAAAATGTTGTTGAAGAAATTCGCCAAAAAAAATGTTGCTAACATAAATTTTCTATAGATAATGTTGCTTTTAGAAATTTTCTATAGGAAATGATGCCAATAGAAATTTTTTATAGGAAATGTTCTATACAAAATGCTGATAAAAGATATAATAATAAGATAACTAAAAAAAATTGGAAAATGTTGCCAAAAGAAACTTTCTTAAGAATATGTTGCTAAAAGAAACTTTCTTAAGAAAATGTTGACAAAAGAAATTTATTATAAAAAATGTTGAAATTTTCTTAAGAAAACGTTGTCAAAAGAAATTTTCTGTGGAAAATGTTGCCAAAAGAATCTTTTTGTGGAAAGTTGCAAAAAAATTTTTCAATGGAGATATACAAAGCTATAATTTTTTTTTGCTAAGAAAATGTTGCTAAAATAAATTTGCTATTTAAAATGTTGGTAAAACAAATTTTCTATAAAAAATGTTGCTAAAAGAATATTTCTATAGAAAATGTTGCTAAGAGAATTTTTCTATAAAAAATGTAGCTATAAGAACATTTTTATTGAAAATGTTTCGTTAAGAAATATTCTATAGAAAATATTGCTATCAAAACTTTTTTATAGAAAATGTTGTTAAAATTAGTTTTCTATGGAAAATGGTGCTAAAAGAAAAATTCTATAGAAAATATTGAAAAAAATGTTACATAGAAAATTTTGGTAAAACATTTTTTTTGGGGAAATGTTGCAAAACAAAATTCTATATAAATATTGACAAATAAAATGGGAAATATTGCTAACAAATTTGTCTCTAGAAAATGTTGCCGAAACAAATTTTCTTTAGAAAATGTAGCTAAAAGATTTTTTTTTTTAAAGTTGCAAAAAAATTTTTTATAGAAAATATATATAGCTAAACATTTTTCGCTAAGAAAATGTTGTTAATATAATTTTTCTATAAATAATGTTGCAAAAGAATATTTCTATAGAAAATGTTGCTTACAAAATTTTTTTATAGAAAATGGTTTTAAAAGAAATTTTCTATGCAAAATGTTGCTAAAAGAAAATTTCTATAGAAAATATTGCAAAAAATGTTCCATAGAAAATTTTGGTAAATAATTTTTTTTTAGGGGAAATGTTGCCAACAAAAATTGTCTCTAGAAAATGTTGCCAAAAGAAATTTTCTTTGGAAAATGTTGCCAAAACTAATTTTCTAAAGAAAAAAAATGATAAAAGATTTTTGTTTAAAAAAGTTGCCAAAAGAAATTTTCTACAAAAATGTAGCTAAATAAATTTTTGTTGAGAAAATGTTGCTGAAATAAATTTTCTGTGGAAAAAAAAATCTTTTAGGAAAGTTAGCCTAAATCAATTTGCAATAAAAAATGTTGCTAAAACAAACTTTCTGTAGAAAATGTTGCTGGACCGATGAAACAGAATTTCAGGTTTCTGGTTCTGACATTTAATATATCTTAATGAATTTTCCTTTAAAAATTTTTATCAGTAAATGTTTCTAAAATAAACAAATGTTGCTAAAAACAATTTTTAGTAGCTTTTCTGTTGAAAATGTTGCTTTAACAAATTTTCTGTAGAAATTTTTGCTAAATTCAATTAAAAGTTTTATTTTTGGTTTTAATAGTGTATTTTAAGATTCGTTAAAACGGGAAATAACACTCGTTCTTGTGTAATTCATTGTTCTGTATTGTATATGAAAAACGACTTTAACTAGAGGTTTGACTACTGCATACTACTGCTGCTGCTACAACATGAATATAATGCTTGATGTAAAAGTATAAATGTTTGGATGTTTCTAGCACTATGGACCAGAACACCAAAAATTTTTACCGCTATTAATAATTTTTTAACAAGCAACAACAAATTTTATACCAATATGTATAATATCTACCCATATTTGTTTCACTTTTGATTTTTTTTTTGTATTCCAAAATTTTAACTCCTTACCCATAGTGTGTACCATGGTTATTATTGTCAATATGTTTGTACACTTGTGCCTGTGTTTGTATATTATTGTCTAATATACACAGTGTACTTTAGATCGTGTTGGCAAAATGGCATAAAAATTTATATTTTCCAAACTCATTTCTGTACTACGTGCTACATTTATTCATTCGTACTCATACTAAAGTACTAAAAGTACAACTTGTTTTCTCTACTACCTTACCGTAAACATACACTCGTACATATGCATGTATGTAGTACTTGTTGTTTGGTTTTGGATTTTTATACTACAACAGTATGAAATGTTAGTTTTATTATGTGTAAGCTTTTCTATACTTACAATCATACATACGATATCATCATCATCATCATCACCATCCTCGACTCTGGCTGTAGTCGAACACATCGTTGTCGTAGTCGTCATCATCATCATCAGCACTACAACCACACACTACTACTGCTGCTGCTAGGAGCCCATTTTATCGACCACCCTGTTTACAAATAAATGTACAAGTATTATTGTTGAATTCACTGAAAAGGCATCCTTGTTGGCATTACGCCCTTGTAAGCCAAACAGTTTAAATCACAGTGAGTGTTGGTGTGTATTTCTATATTACACAGATATTTAACTAAATGTAAACGAGTAAAATGTAGTGAGAGAAATTTAAAAATAATTTAGCAATATTTTCTATCGAAAAATTCTTTTAGAAATATTTTTTTTATAGAAAAATTATTTTAGCAAGTTTTTTATGGAAAATTTATTTTAGCAACATTCGTGATAAAAAGTGCTTTTAGCAACATTTTCTATAGAAAAATTATGTTTTTAACACTTTCAATTGAAAATTTCTGTTAATAACATTTACTATAGAAAATTTGTTTAGCAACATTTTCTATAGAAAATTTTATTAAGCCACATTTTCTATAGTAAATTTCTTTTATCAACATTTTCTATAAAAATTTCTGTTAGCATCACTTTCTACAGAAAATTTATTTTAACAACATTCGCTATAAAAATTTCGTTTAGCAATATTTTCTATAGAAAATGTTTTTTGGCAATTTTTTCTTTAAAAAATTTTTGTGAACAACATTTTCTTTAGAACATTTCTTAAAAAACATTTTCTTTAGAAAATCTCTTAAAAAACATTTTCTTTAGAAAATTTCTTAAAAAACATTTTATTTAGAAATTTTTTTTATACAACAGTTTCTTTAGAAAATTTCTTTAAACAAAATTTTCTAAAGAACATTTTCTTTTAGCAACATTTTCTAGAGAAAATTTCTTTTAGCAACATTTCTTACAGAAAGTTTTTTAGCTTCATTTTCTATGCAGAAAATTTTTTTTAGCAACATTTGCCAATAGAAAAATTTCTTTGAGCTACATTTTCTAAAGAACATTTTTTAAGTACCATTTTTTCTTTAGAAAATTTCTTTAAACAAAATTTTCTAAACAGCATTTTCTAGAGAAAATTTCTTTTAGCAACATTTTCTAAATAAAGTTTATATAGCAACATTTTCTATGTAGAAAATTTTTTTAGCAACATTTGCCAATAGAAAATTTATTTAAGCAGCATTTTCAAAAGAAAATTTTATTTATCTACATTTCCATAGAAAATTTCGTTAAAAACATTTTCTAAAAAAAATTTCTTTAAGACATTTTCTTAAGAAAATGTTCTTTTAGAAGCATTTTCTATAAAAATTTTCTCTATCAACATTTTCTAAAAAAAGACTAATGTTCTAATGTTTTCTACAGAAAATTTGTTGTAACAACATTTTCTACAGAAAATTTGTTGTAACAAAATTTCTACAGAACATTTGTTGTAACAACATTTTCTACAGAAAATTCCTTTTAACAACATTTTTTATGGAATATTTGTTTAAGCAATATTTTCTATCAAAAAAAAAAATGTTTAAACAAAATTTTCTAAAGAAAATTTCATTTACTAACATTTTTTATAGAGTTTATCTTTTAGCAACATTTTCTTTAGAATATTTGCTACAACAAAATTTTTCTACAGAAAATATGGAATATTTGTTAAAGCAACATTTTCTATTAAAAAATTTTTAGCAACATTTTCTATAAAAAGTTTTTATAGGAAAATTTTCGATAGATAATGTATTTTAGCAACATTTTGTTTAGTAAATTTCTTTTAACAACAGTTTTCAGAGATATTTTCTTTAAGCAACATTTTCTATAGAAAATTTATTTTAGCAACATTTTCTATAGAAAATTTCTTTTTGCAACATTTTCTATAAAAAATTTCTTTTAGCTACATTTTTATAAAAAAAATATCTTTTTACAACATTTTCTATAGAAAATTTCTTTTAGAAACATTTTCTTTAAAAAATTTCTTTTAGCAACATTTTCTATAAAAAAATTCTTATAGCAACATTTATAATAAAAATTTTCTTTTAGCAGCATTTTGTAAAGAAAATTTCTTATAGCAACATTCCGCTCTGCAACATGTTTTTATCAATATTTTCTATAGAAAATTTCTTTTGGCAAAGTTTTATTAAATGGAATATTTTTTAAACAACATTTTCTACAAAAATTTCTTTTAACAACATGTTCCATAGAACATGGGTTCTAGCAACATTTTCTAAGGAAAATTTCTTTTAACAAACTTTTCTATAGATACGTTTTTAGCAGCATTTTCTAAACTAAAATTCATTTGGCAACATTTTCTAAAGAATATTTCTATTAGCAACATTTCCTATAGAAAATTTCTTTTAGCAACATTTTCTATAAAACATTTATTTTTTGCAACATTTTTAATAGAAACTTTCCTTTAGCAGCGCTTTTCGTAAAAAATTTCTCCAGTAATATAGAATTTCTATAAGCAACAGTTTCTATCGAAAATTTCTCTTAAAAAAATTATCTACAGAAAATTTTCTATATAAGCTTTTTTGCTTCATTTTCTAAAGAAAGTATCTTTTTGCAACATTTTCTATAGAACATTTTTTAGCTACATTTTCTAAAAAACATTTTTCTATAGAAAATTTATTTTAAGAACATTTTCTATTGAAAATTTATTTTAAGAACATTTTCTATAGAAAATTTATTTTAAAAACATTTTCTATAGAAAATTTATTTTAACAATATTTTCTATTAAAAATCTCTTAGGTTTATTTTCCTTTTAGAAAAATTTTATATAGAAAATCTCTTTTAGCAATATTTTTTATACAAAATTCCTTTTAGAAACTTGTTTTATACATTATTTTTTTTAGCAACATTTTATATAGAATTTTTTTTTTATGCAACATTTTCTTAAGAAACTTTCTTTTAGCTTCATTTTCGATTGACAAAAAATTTTTTTAGCAACAGTTTCTATAAAAAATTCTTTTAGCAACATATTCCATAGAAAATTTGTTTTAGAAACACTTTCCATACAAAATTTATTTTTTAACATTTTCTATAGAGTATTTTTTTAAGCAACATTTCCTATGGAATATTGCTGTGTGCAATAGTTTTTATAGAAAATTACTTTTAGCAATATTTTCTATAGAAAATTTCGTTTAGCAACATTTTTTTATTGAAAATCTCGTTTAGCAACATTTTCTATTGAAAAATTCTTAGAGCAACATTTTCTATTTCCTTTAGAACATTTTTTATAAAAAAAATCTTTTAGCAACATTTTCTATAGAAAATTTCTTTCGTCAACTTTTTTCATAGAAAATTTTATTTAGCTACATTTTCAATAGAATATTTCTTTAAGCAACATTTTCTATAAATAATTTCTGTGAGCAACAGTTTTTAAAGAAAAAAAAAATATTTTGCAGCATTTTCTATAGAAATTTTCTTTTAGCAGCATTTTTTATAGGAAAGTTTTTTTAGCCACATTTTTTACAGAAAAATTATTAACAACACTTTCTATCGAAATTTTTTTTTTAAGCTACATTTGCTATTAATTTTTTTTTGGAAATGTTTTCAATAGAAAAAGTCTTTTAATCAAATTTTCGAGACATTTTCTATAGAAAATTTCTTTTAGTAGAATTTTCTATAAAAATTTTCTTGTAGCAAAATTTTCTATTGAAAACTTCTTTTAGCAACATTTTTTATGCAAAATTTTCTATAGAAAATGTGTTTAAACCAAATTTTGTATAGAAAATTTCGTTAAGCAACATTTTGTATAGAAAATTTCTTTTGCAACATTTTCTATAGAAAACATTTTTTTGCAATAATTTCTATAGATAACTTCTTTTAGAAACAATTTCTGTTAACAATTTCGTTGAGCAACATTTTCTTTGCAAAATTTATTTTATCAATATTTTCTACAGAAAATTTCTTTTAACAGCATTTTTAAAATAAATTTTTTTTTTCAAAATATTTAATAGAAAATTTTTGTTAGTAATAAATTCTATAGAAAACTTCTATTTGCATCATTTTTTATAGAAACATTTTCTGTAGAAATTTCTGTTATTTTTCTATGGAAAATTTTTTTTAACAACATTTTCTATAGAAAATTTCTTTTAACAACATTTCTATAGAGAGATTCTTTGAGACATTTTTTAGAGAAAATTTCTTTTAACAAGAAAAATTTTGTTTGCAACATTTTGCATAGAAACTTTATTGTAGCAAAATTTCTATAGAAAACTAGTTATCGATTTGTTAAAAATTCATCGCTATTTTTTAAATTTTCTTTCTTTCAGTGTCTCTATTTGATAAGTAAAGTGTTTGTTTATATTTGTTTTTGTATCTACTTTAGTATTGCCATACTGTTTTGGGTCATCTGAACACAAAATTCACTTAAACATACACAAACACACAAACACATACATTCGCAATTTACAAACGCACACACAATAATGTGGAAACGTTCATAGGACACAATATTATAACATTTATGTGTTTGTTAATCTGTCTACACACACTCTCTCACTCACATATAATCACGCATACATTTCCACACACATATACAAATACAAGCAAACATTTGCTAATGTTAAACTTTGTTGCATACACACACACACACGCGTATACATCTATATAAATATTTGTAATTGTGTATGTGTATATGATAAATATTAGAACTTTTGTTGGCCAACATTACCGTCTGATGATTGCCTTGATAGATCCTATTGTGTTTGTATGTTGTAGCCTAAATACATTTTAACATATATACATATACACACACACACAGCTACACATAAATATATACTTAGACAACCCAACAAAAAAGTGCTTACAATTCAGTACAGAGGCCCTCTAATATCAGCACTTATGCCACGAGATTTCTGATTTTGTTTTTTTTTGCTGGGAGTCTATTCTCATTGTGTGATGGGAGAGTGTATATATACAGACATTAAACAAAATTTAGTAGTAACTTTTGCTATAACAGTCACAAAACGTTCTACTAGTACTAGTTACAACCACGGTTGGGAAATGTGGCACAATAGTGCCATTTTTGGCACTATTGCATGGTCAGTGGCACCACAAAAAACAGTTTTGGCCCTTTTTCATCCTCTCCAAATATTGTCAAAATTTATTTAAAATAAATTTAAAAAAATATTTTTACTAAAATTAAATTATGTCAAAAAGGATAAAAAGTATCAGTTATTCCCATTTTCATATTTCTACCTTTAATCGCAACAATGTAAAGCTTTGTTTTCTTAAAATTTTTTATTTAAAAGTGGGCAAGTGTGTTAAATAACTGCGGGAAATTCATTGGTCTTACAGGAAGATGAATTGATCAAAAAAAACCTATCCTATGACTGGCTCAACGCGAACTGGTTATAGAATACAAGCTCTACGACCATTAAAAAAGTGGCAGTTGATATGAACGACTAGTTTGCGACTAGTCCTGGAACATGTCACAAGGTGTTAATTAACCCCGTGCTTAGATCTTGCTATATTAAAGAGACAAAGTTATTGATTGCTGCATAGACTAAAAAGAATCAGGGAAAATTCGTCAAAAGACGAAAGCCCATCCAACCTAACCTACTCTATGATTGATATTGTAAAAAGTACCAAAAACTAAAAAGTATTTAAAAAAAAATTTTCGGCCCTTTTCGACCAATTTTGGCCCTTTTTAGCCCTCAACTTGGCCCTAATTGAAAATTCTCAAATACCAACACTGGTTACAACAACGACTAATACGACAACGATGACGACGACTACGAAAACAACATGCAATAGTTAGAGAAAACGTGTTCATCTATTCTATGTACAAAATTTGCCATAATGTTTCAGAGGCGTTGGAAGACAACACACTTGGGAAGGCACAGGACTTAAAATTTTTTTATTTTCCGTTTGTAACAGCTTGAAAAATTGTTAAAGAAACTTTTTACAAGAAATGTTGCTTAAACAAGTTTTCTATAAAAAATGTTGGTGAAAAATATAAAAATTTTACTTTAAGAAATTTTCTTTCAAAAATGTTACGTCAAGAAAGTTTCTATAGAAAATATTACTTAAGAAATTAAATTTTAATATAAATAATTTTACTAAAATAAATTTTTTAAAAGACATTTTATTTTCAAAATATTTAGGAATACATATTTTGAAAATAAAATGAAATTTTTTACAGAAAATGTTGCCATAATAAATTTTGTATAAATTTATTTTTTTTAAATGTTGCTAAAGAAATTTTTCTATAGAAAATGTGGCTTAAAAAGTTTTATATAGAAAATGTTGCGAGAAAAAATTTTCAATAGAAAATGTGATTAAAAAAGATTTTCTATATAAATTGTTGTTAAAGAAATTTTTTATAAGAAATGTTGCTTAAACAAATTTTCTACTAAAAATTTTGGAAACAGGAATTTTTTACAGATAATGTATGCTCAAAGAAAATGTTCCTAGAAATGCTTTTAAATTAAATTTTCTATAAAAAATTTAGCTTAAAGGATTTTATTATAGACAAATAATATTAATAGATTTTTTTTTATAGAAAATGTTGATTAAAGAAATTTTCTATAAAAATGTTGATAAATAAAATTTTGTATGCAATATGTAACTTTAAGAAATTTTTATAAAGGAAATTTTATATAAAAAATATTACTTAAATAAATTTTCTATATAAAAAAATCTATGGAAAATATAGATAAAAGAAATTTTCTATAGAAAATGTTGCCAATGGAATTTTTTTTTTAAAAGACGTTGCTAAAAGGAATTTTTTTATAGAAAATGTTGCTAAAGAAAATATTCAATAGAAAATGTGGCTAATAGAAAATATATATAGAAGATGTTTTTAAAATAAATTTTCTATAGAAAATGTTTATAAAGCAAATGTTCTATAAAAAATATTTCTAAAAAAAATTTCTGTAGAAAATGTTTCTAAATGAAATTTTCTATAGAAAATGTTTATAAAGGAAATGTTCTATGGAAAATATTTCTAAAAGAAATTTTCTATAAAAAATCTTGGTAAGAGTAATTTTCAATTGAAAATCTTGCTAAAAGAAATTTTCTATAGAAAATGTCGCTAAAAGGAATTTTCTATAGAAAATATTTCTGAAAGAATTTTTTATAAGAAATGTTGCTTAAAGATATTTTCTGTAGAAAATTTTGCTAAAATAAATCTTTTTCAGAACATGTTGATAAAAGAAATTTTCCATAGAAAATGTTGCTCAAAGAAATTGTTTATAAAAAATGTTGCAAAAATGAAATTTCCCATATGTTGCAATAAAATCTTGCTAGCAAGTTTTGTTAAAGCTTTATAGAAAATGTTGATCAAAGAAATTTTTTACAGAAAATGTTGCTAAAAGGTTATTTCTTTAGAAAATGTTACTAAAAGAAATTTTATTTAAAAAATGTTGCTTAAAGAAATGTTCTGTAGCAAATGTTGCTAAAAGAAATCTTCTTTAGAAAATGTTGCTTAAAAAATGGCCTATAGAAAATGTTGTAAAATAAATTTTCTATAGAAAATATTAAGAAAATAAATTTTGTATTGAAAACGCTTCTGAAAGAACTTTAAATAACGTTTACTACAGAAAATCTTGCGAAAATACATTATCTACAACAAATGTTGCTAAAACAAATTTTCAATAGAAAATATTTCTAAAAGAAATTTTCAATAGAAAATGTTGCTAAATAAAATTTTTTATATAAAATTTTACTTAAAGAAATTTCTATAAAAAATTCTGAAAAAAGAAATTTTCTATTGAAAATTTTGCTAAAAAAATTTGTATCAAAAATATTGAATAAAGAAATTTTCTTTAGGAAATGTTGTTAAAATATATTTTCTATTGACAATGTTGTTAAAAGAACTTTTTAAGACATTTTCAATAGAAAATCTTGCTAAATAAATTTTAAGTAGAAAATGATTCTAAAACAAATTTTCTATACAAAAATGTTGGCAAATGAAATTTTCTATAGAAAATATTACTAAAGGATAATTCTTTAAGAAAATGTTGCTAAAAAATTATTTATAAAAAAAGCGGCTATAAGAAAATTTCTATAGAAAATGTTGCTAATTGAAATTTTCTTTACAGAAAATATTGCTAATTGAAATTTTCTTTACAGAAAATGTTGCTAATAAAAATTTTCTATACAGAAAATTTTGCTAAAATAAATTATTTATAGAAAATATTGATAAATGAAATTATCCAGAACATTTTGATAAAAGAAGTTTCCTAAACCAAATGTTGATAAAAAAATGTTGCTAAAAGAAACTTTTTATATGAAATGTTGCTAAAATAAATTATCTATAGAAAATTTAGCTAAAAAAAATGTTCTATAGAAATTTAGCTAAAAAAATGTTTTATAGCAAATGTTGCTTAAATAAATTTTCTACAGAAAATGTTGCTTAAATAAATTTTCAAAAGAAAATGTTGCTTAAATATATTTTCCAAAGAAAATGTTGCTTATTTAAATTTTCGATAGAAAATGTTACAAAAGAATTTTTTACAAAAAATGTTGTTAAAGAAATTTTCTATAGCAAATGTTGATAAAAGAAATTTTCGAAAGAAAATGTTGCAAAAAAAAAAAAAATCTGTAGAAATTGTTGCTAAAAGATATTTTCTATAGAAAATGTTGCTAAAAGAAATTTTCTAAAAAAAATGTAGCAAAAATAAATTTTCTATAGAAAATGTTACTTAAAGAAATTTTCTATAGAAAATGTTGCTAAAAGAAATTTTCCAAATGAAATTTTCTAACAAAAATGTTGCCAAAATAATTTTTTTATAAAAAACGTTGCTAATGTTGCTAAAAGAAACTTCTTACATAAAATGTTGCTAAAATAAATAAAAAATTTAGCAAAAAAATATTCTTTTGAAAATTTAGCTAAAAAAAAGGTCTATAGAAAATGTTGCTTAAATAAATTTTCTAAATGTTGCTTAAATAAATTTTCTAAAAAAAATGTTGCAAAAGAATTTTTTATAAAAAATGTTGTTAAAAAAATTTTCTTAGCAAATGTTGATTAAAGAAATTTTCGAAAGAAAATGTTGAATGAAAAAATTATGTAGAAAATGTTGCTAAAATATATTTTCTATAGAAAATGTTGCTAAAAGAAATTTTCTAAAAAAATGTAGCTAAAAGAAATTTTCTATAGAAAACGTTGCTAAAAGAAATTTTCCAAAAGAAATTTTTTATAGAAAATATTGCTACATGAAATTTTCTGTCGAAAATGTTGCCAAGATAAATTTTTTATAAAAAAAAAGTTGCTAATAGCAGTTTTCTATAAAAAATGTTGCTTAAGAAATTTTCTATAGAAAATGTTGATTAAGAAATTTTCTTCAGAAAACGTTGCAAAAATCAATATTTTACACAAAATGTTGCTAAATGAAATTTCCTATATGTTGCTATATAATCTTGCTAGAAAATGCTTTATAGAAAATATTGCTAAAAAAAATTTTCTATAGAAAATATTGCTCAAAGAAATTTTCTATAGAAAATGTTGCTCAAAGAAATTTTCTATAGAAAATGTTGCTCAAAAAATTTTTTAAAGAAAAAGTTGCTAAAAAAATTTCCTATAGAAAATGCAGTAACAGAAATTTTGTATAGAAAATGCTGCTAAAAGAAATGTTCTATAGAAAATGTTTTTTAAAGAAATTTTCTATAGAAAATGTTGCTAAAAGAAATTTTTTATATTGCGAAAATACATTTTTTTAAAGAAAATTTGCTAAAAGAAATTTTCTATAGAAAATGTTACAAACAAAATTTTCTATTGAAAATTTTGCTAAAAGGAATTTTCTACAAAAAATGTAGCCAAAATAAATTTTCTTTAGATCATGTTGCTAAAAGAAATTTTCTTCAGAAAATATTGCTAAAAAAATCTTTTCAAAATGATGCTAAAAGAGAATGTTTCTAATGTAGCTTAAAAAAGTTTTCTATTGAAAATGTTGCTAGAAGATATTTTTTATATAAAATATTACTAAAAGAATTTTTTCTAGAAAATGTGGCTAAAATAAATTTTCTATAGCAAATGTTGCTGAGAGAAAAGTTCAATCAAAAATATTGCTTTAAGAAATTTTCCATCGAAAATGTTATCAAAGGGAATGTAGTAAATTTTAATAAAATAAGTTTTCAATAGAAAATTTTGCTAAAAGAAATTATTTTGGTTTTCCTATTAAAATATGTCTTTCTACGCCACTATATTGCTTTGTTATTGCTGTTCTATTTAATATGTATATATGGGTTTGTATTTGTATGCCTTTATATACAAGTTTGTAGATTTGTTGAAATAAGTATGTATGTTTATGTAATTGTCTGCTTTTATAGTATTGTGTATGAATATGTGTGCTTTTGTTCGAACACAAAAATTCTGTAGAAATGTGTGATGATTCCTTTCATTGCGTTAGCTATGAATGTGTATTGTGGGGTTTTGTTCATTGTTGATCCCCCAAATGTACCATTGTTTTAGTAAAATATACTATACAACATAGTTAGTACACTACTATACTTACATACAGACACATACAATATATCTAGTAGTAGTTTATTTTGAATCCATTATATTTGTATGAAATGTACACAATCACATATACACATACAAATTGTTTGTATAAAGCTATGAACACTGCTATATTAAAGCACAACTATTGTAAGTATGAATATGTGTCTGTGTGTGCATATGATGATAGTAGAAACAATGTGGTCAAAATTTAAAGGAAATTTCCCATCGATTCGTAAAATATGGAATCATGACATAATATTGATGCAAGTTCGTCATTCTGAATGTATAAACTCGAAATATCGATCGATTTTAAGATGATATAGAGATGTCCATTCGTCCGTCTGTCTGTTAAAATAAAAAATCCGTAAGATAAATCTAACGCTAAAGCTACCCATATGGACTTGTTGTTCTCAAGGGCAGACTGTCAGATTTTCACCGAAAACGGTCCAGGGGTATTTTGAGGAAAAGAAAAAAATATCTTAATATTTAATATTATATTTTGCAATTAATATTGTTTTTTTTTTTGATAGAAATGACTTAAAATGTTGCTAAGAAAATTTTCTATAGAAAATGTAGATTAATGAAAATTTTTATAGAAAATGTTGATAACAGAAATTTTTTTATAGAAAATGTTTGTTATATGAATAATATTCAGAGAATGTTGCTAAAATTGTCTATAAAAAATATTGCTAAAACAAACTTCCAATAAAAAATGTTGCTAAAATAATTTTTTTAAAAGAAATATTTCTAAAAAATGTTCTATAGAAAATAATGCTAAAAAAAATTTTTTTAGATAATGATGGTGAAATATTTTATTTACAGAAAATATTTCAAACAAAACTTTTAATAAAAAATGTTTCTTATATAAATTTTCTATAGAAATTTTTGCTAAAAAATTTTCCATAAAAAATGTTGCTAGAAAACATGCCCTGTGAAAAAAGTAAAATTCTATTGAAAATGGTTCTAAAACGTTATCTATTGATAATGTTGCTAAAGGAATTTTTCTACGAAAAATGTTGCTAAGTGAATTTTTCTACGAAAAATGTTGCTAAAATAATTTTTCTTCGAGAAATGTTGCTAACAGATTTTTTTTCGAAAAATGTTGCTAAAAGAAATAAAGTACATATATTCGTTCGGCTGTCTGTCTGACAAAATCATTCAAATTCTTAAAAAGGCAACGCTGAGGCTGCTGAAGATTGGAAATTATATTTGCCACTCACCTCGAATCATTGGAAACCGTTATTTTAGATTGGTTTTAAAGACATGGGCTAGTAAAAAAAATATCCCACTAAATATGTTTGTCACTCTAAAAAACTTAATACTAAAAAAAATTTTACAAATGTTGCTAAAAAAAATTTTATGCAAAAAGAAATTTTGTATTTAAAACGTAGCTATAGAAACTTTAAAAAAACATTTTCTATATAAAATCTAACTAAAATAAATTTTCTATAACAAATGTTGCTAAAATAAATTTTCAATAGAAAATGTTGCTAAATGAAATTTTCTATATAAAATTTTACTAACAAAAATTTCAATAAAAAATGTTGCTGAAAGAATTTTTTTATAAAAAATTTAGCTAACAGAAATTTTCTATAGAAAATGCAAAGAAAATAAATTATTTACTAAAAATGTTGCTAAAATTAAGTATTTATAGAAAATGTTGCTAAATGAAATTATCTAGAACATTTAATTAAAGAAATTTCCAAAACAAAATGTTGCTTAAAGAAACTTCGTTTATAAAATGTTGCTAAATAAAATAAACGTTTCTAAAGAAATTTTCTATAGAAAATGTTGTTAAAATAATTGTTTTTTATAGAAAATGTTTGTTATATAAAAAATATTTAGAAAATGTTGCTAAAATTGTCTATAAAAAATGTTGCTAAAACAAACTTCCAATAGAAAATGCTAAAATAAATTTTCTACTAAAAATGTTGCTAAAAGACATTTTCTATAAAAATGTTGCTAAAAAATGTTCTATAGAAAATAATGCTTAAATAAATTAGCTAACAAATTTTTTTTATAGAAAATGATGTTGAAATAAATTATTTACAGAAAAAATGGCTAAAATAAATTGTCTATTGAAAAAGTTCCCACAAAAACTTCCAATAGAAAATGTTGCTAAGGTTTTCTATGGAAAATATTGCTAAAAAAATTTTCCGCAAAAAAAATTTGCTAGATAAAATTTTCTGTAGAAAATCTTGCTACAAGAAATTTTCTATTGAAAATAGTTCTAAAACAGAGTTTCGATTGAAAACGTTGCTAAAAGAATTTTTCTACAAAAAATTTTGTTAAGAAATTTTTTAAAAAATGTTGATAAAAGAAATTTTTAAAAATTTTGCTGAATTTTCTACATAAAATTTTGCTGTAATATAGAAATTTTTTTTAACAACTTAACAAATGTTGCTAAAGGAAATTTTAAATAGAAAATTCCGCTAAAAATATTCTGTAGAAAATGCTGCTAAAAAATTTTCTATAGAAAATGGTTCTAAAATTAATTTTCTATTGAAAATTTTGCTTAAGCAATTTTTCAACAAAAAATGTTGCTAAAAGAAATTTTCTAAAAAGTGTTTCTGAAAGAAATTTTCAAAAAAATGTTGCTAAAAGAAATTTAAAAAAAATGTTGCTAAAAAAAAATAAATTCTATAAAAAATATTGCCAAAAGAAATTTTATAAAAAATGTAGCTAAATAAAAATTCTATAGAAAATATTGGTAAAAGAAATTTTATATACAAAATTTTTTTATAAAAAAAATTTGTATAGAAAATGTTGCTAAAAGCAATTTTCTAAAAAATGTTGCTAAAAGAAATTTTCAAAAAAATGTTGCTATAAAAAATAATGCTAAAAGAAATTTTCTTAAAATGTTGCTAAAAAAATTTTATAGAAAATGTTGCTAAAAGAAATTTTCTAAAAATGTCTCTGAAAAAAAAAAATTCTTAACAAAATGTTGCTAAAATAAATTTTGTATACAAAATGTTGCTAAAAAATTTGTATAGAAAATGTAGCTAAAAGAATTTTTCTACAAAAAATGTTGCTAAAAGAAATTTTTTAAAAAATGTTGCTAAAAGAAATGTTCAAAAAAATTTTGCAAAAAAAATAAATTCTATTAAAAATATTGCTCAACGAAATTTTCTAAAAAATGTTGTTAAAAAAATTTTATTGAAAATGTTGCTAAAAGAATTTTTTTAAATGTTGCTGAAACAAAAACTAAACAAAATGTTGCTAAAAGAAATTTTGTATAGAAAATGTTGCTAAAAAATTTGTATAGAAAATGTTGCCAAAAAAAATTTCTACAAAAAATGTTGCTAAGAGAAATTTTCTACAAAATGTTGCTAAAAGAAATTCGATAAAAAATATTACAACACAAAATTTTCAAAAAAATTTTGCTTAAAAAAAATCTATAGAAAATGTTGCTGGAAGAAATTTTTTAAAAAATGTAGCTGGAAAAAAATTCTTAACAAAATGTTGCTGAAAGAAATTTTGTATACAAAATGTTGCTAAAAAATTTGCATTGAAAATGTAAAAGAAATTTTTTACAAATAATTTTGTTAAAAGAAATTTTTTAAAAAATGTTGCGAAAAGAAATTTTCAAAAAAATTTAGCTAAAAAAAATAAATTCTATAGAAAATATTGCTACAAGAAATTTTCTAAAAAATTTTGCTAAAAAAATTCTATCGAAAATGTTGCTAAAAAAATTTTCAAAAAAAATGTTGCTGAAAAAAATTCTTAACAAAATGTTGCTAAAATAAATTTTGTATACAAAATGATGCAAAAAGAAATTTTCTATAGCAAATGTTTCTAAAAGATTTTTTTTTAGAAAATGTTGCGAAATGAAATTTTCAATAAAAAAAATGTTGTACAACAAATGTTGCTAAAATAAATTATCTACAAAAAATGTTGATAAGAAAATTTTCTCAAAATACATGTTTTTGGTCAAAATTCGTTTATGCATTGTGGAGGATATAAAGAGCTTTGGAATAGTCGAATGCAACATTTAGCTTGGTTTTTTTTAGTTTTATCATTTGTATACTTTTCGATCATAGTGCAAACATGTTTTATTGTTTGTATTTCGCAACAACTTTGGAACTTTGCGTACATATTGTATGTAGTGAATGAGCTAAAGACAAACTCGTGCCTTTCGAATTTATATGTTTGTATGTGTGTGGACTAACAAAAGAGTGTAAAAATTTAACGATATCAATGATGATGAAAACGGTGGGCCTAAAGTATATAAAAATACTCGCTATGAGTGAAATTTGAAACTACACAAGAAAAAAAGTATTTGGCAATGAACAAAATTCATAGTATTTATGAACAACTATATAAAAATTATGAACTTTTTTCTTAAATTTTTTAATTTTTTCATGGTATTTATGAAAATTTTTAAATAGTTCTTAAATTTCACATATTATGATTTATTCATAAATACTATGAACAAGTTTATAAGTATTATGAAATAGTTAATAAATTGTATGAATTTGTTCATAAATACTATGAAAGTCGTTTATTGGATATTTTTTTTGTGTGTAATTGATAAAAAAAAGTACTCTGTAAGGAAATTTTTTTAATAATATGAGAATTTTTCCGTTACAAAATTTCTAAGAATTTAAAATATTTTTAAAAAAATAATATTTGGGAAATTTTTATAAGAAAACTGTCTCGGAATATGAAAATTTGATTAAAAACAAGTAAAAAAGTTAAATTCGGCCTTGCCGATTGTTGTGATACCCTCCACAATGCATTTTTTAAAGGAAAGTAAATTTTTTAACGGGAAAAAATTAACAATTTTGATTAGAAATACTTTATTTTGAGTAAAAAACTCTCTTTTTGTCATTTAAAAAAAAAAATACTTTTTTTTTGAGTGTAAAATTTTTTTCGAGTGTAATGTTTTTTTACTGTAAAAATATTTTTGAGTGAATGCACGTACGCATGTACACAAAATATTGTCATTTTTGTAAAAAAAAAAAAAAAAATTTTAGTGTAAACATTTTTTTGAGTGTAAAATTTTTTTTTGAGTGTAAAATTTTTTTCGAGTTTAATTTTTAAGTTACCAATGCTTTTTAAACTAAACAAGTTTAAAAAGCATTGCTTTAAAACTAAACAAGTTTGAAAAGCATTGTTAAGATACCACCAATGCTTGTAAAACTTGTTAAACACCTGGCATTTAAGATGAGACTAATCTGAAATTCAGGGTTTTGCTTATAACTTTTAAACCACTGGACCGATTGAGCTGAAATTTAATACCAAACAGACCTGGGGATCGGTAAAGATACCTGTCAAGCTTCAGCAGTCTTATTATTGTCTTTCGAAAGTTATCGTGTTTTTTATCTCATGAATTCGCGAAACACCCTTGCCGAAATTTACTCTTTTGCTCATAACTTTTGGACCACTGGACCGATTTGGCTGAATTGCAATACCAACCTGACCAGGTAAATGACCAACATATATGCCAAACTTCAGTAGCCTCTGTAAAGTCTTTCAAAAGTTAGCGTGTTTTCTACGGACGGACAGATATACAGACGGACGGACGGACATCGCTAGATCGACTTAAAATCGATCGAGGATCATGAATATATATTCTTTATGGGGTCCTAGACCAATATTTCGATGTGTTACAAACGGAATGACAAACTTATATATACCCTCTATCACTAGAGTGGAGGGTATAAAAATGTAGAGGAATCTGAAAATTTTCCTAGTAGAAATTTATCAGAGAACATGCGTTTTTTATATGAAAGAGATAAATTTTGCAGAATCTGAAAGTTTTTCGATAAGAAAATTATTTTAGAATTTCTATCCTACTGTTCAAATAAACTTAAGTTCATTTCTGTTATTGTATGGATACCGATTCTATTATAAAACAATATGACAAACATAGAAATGAAAACTATTTTCTTTTTTATATCCTCAACTTAGTGATACAGGATATATGAGATTTTCATTTCGTTTGTAACACTTCCAAATAACGGTGTAGGACCCACCGATGTTCGCTTGTCTGATCTTGATTGCTGCTGGTGCTTATGAGGCATTTCATGCCAAATCGCAAAATTTAGGACCAGACCCCGATTGTTTTATTTCATTTTTAAATATGTTGTAGTACGTATTAAATGCAACTTAGGCTCCGATTTTCAGCCCATTATTCCAAGTTGGTGTTTAGGAATCAATTTTTTAAAATTACGTATTTAAAAAAAAACTGAAGAAATGGAAATTTTCAATTAATTTTTACCAGCAAAAAATATCGATGTCTTAAAAAAAGTTGGAAGTCATTTATTTTGTTGGTATTTTAATATGGTTTCAGAAAAAAAAATAAAAAAATTATTTGAAGTAACTGTCACTTACTTTTTAACGTTTTAACATTAAAAGCTACTTTTTGAAAAAATTCTGAAATCTTTGAATTTTTTTTTAAAACTCTAAAAATTTTACTCCTAACTTTCAAATATTTTGCTCATTTTGGAGGGTATTTATGAAGTCAGTCAAGCAAAATTTAACTTTTCTACTGGTTTTTATTCTGTTAACAATCTCCAGCTATAAAACGATTCTACACAGTAAAATACAATTCTATCAAACTTAGTAGAGTGTACATTTTACATATTGCCATGCTAACCAAGCCAACAGTAAAAACTTTTTTTTCCAAAAAGTAAAAAAAAAACGAAAAACTTTTCCATAATGTTGTTCCAAAAAAAAAAGAAGAAAAGAGCAACATATGTACACACAACATGAATGGTAGTAAAAGTTAGGCAACTCACAAAATTCGTATAAAAAAAAAAATCGAGAAATAAACGAGTAGACAAAATACAGCACTGAGAAAATCCTGAATTTCCCACTAAATATGTTGCTAAAGTAAAAATGAAAAAGAAATATGATATACACCTTGATGCATTTTAAATAATGTTAAGTCGACTTAGGATATTTTCAAAACAACAACTTTCTTAAAGTCTAAATTGAGAATAACACTCATAATTAGGACATTTCCTATATATTTTTTTGGAGGAATTGCTAAAAATATAAACAGGGCGACATTTGGGGCACACAATGAAATAAAATATAAGATTCCTTTTTTTATGCGACATGTTAAGAAAAAGGTGCCTAAGTCAAATGCGAAACCTTACATTAAAAAAATGATGTCATTAACTGTTTGTAGTTTTAAAAAGTATTACGTTTTGTCGTTTTTAAAAGAAAAAACATTTGTTCAATGTTCAGTTTTTTTTAAAGACTATTTCTGTTCTTTGTTTCAAAAATAGCACCATTAAATATAAAGACTTTTCGTTAGCATTCAATTTGTAAAGTCATTTATTTTTGTTCTGTAAGTAAAAATAAGTGATTCTTCTTTAATTTTTAATGATTTGTGTACGTTATTTTTTTTTTAATTGTTAAAATTTTTTAAAGTGTCATTAGTTTTTACCTACTTGTGTTGGTTATTTTTTTGTAGAGAAAAATTCAAAAAACTATTTATAGAAATATAAAAACATGTTTGTATCAAGTGACTTTGGCACGATGGCTAGAGTTTCTAGCCAGAATGTAGTTGATTGCGGTATCGATTCCCCAAAAATTTTATTAAAAATTTTTTTAAATAAAATTCAATAGAAAAATTGTTAAAATAACCTACGAAATCATTAATTTTTAATGTTTTCGTAGGTTTTTTTTTTTTTTTAATTTGTTGGTAAAAATAACACAAGAATCATTAATTTTTACTGTTTTCGTAGGTATTTTTTTTTTTCGAATTTGTTGGTAAAAAAATGAAAGTGTAGTTATTTTTTAATGTTCAATGTTATTTATTTTAGAAAATTTTATTAACAGTAAAAAATGTATGTTGATGTTTGTTAAAAAAAATAAATAATTACTGGGATGGTTTTCAAATGTTTTATCACTTGTTTTAAATATGTTTTTCATTTGTTTTTGCCTACAAAATATTTTGAGTGTACAAGCTTATATCACAAATCTCATGTTTGTACTTATCCTGTTTTAGAAAATTCACACATTAGCTTGAATACAACAATACCCAGTTAGTATTCTTCCTATAAAATATGAACCTACAAACTGTAGCTACTGACACACAAATTTATATTAGGGATAAAACTTTTCTTGGAAAATATTAATGTAATAACATTGAAAACCATTTTTTATGAGTAATATTAAAATAAAAATATATTAGCCCTGTTTTTTGCAGACCGGATTAAGATTTAGATTAACTTTATTTAGTTAAAAAATGGGTTAAATCAAGTCCATAATTTTTTTTTTATAATTTTTTTCTGAAATTACATACAATTTGTAAATATAAACAGAAAAACAAATTAAGCTTTGTCCAAAATTCAAAGAATGAAAAATAAATTTAGTTAAATCCTTGGATTAACTCAAATTTATTTATACCATTTTACATTTTGGACAACGCTTAATTTTTTTTTTCTGTTTATATTAACTAATTGGATGTAAATTCAGAAAAAAATATAAAAAAAAATTTCTGGAATTGATTTGACCAATTTTTTAACTAAATAGAGTTAATCTTAATCTTAATCTTAATCCGGTCTGCAAAAAACAGGGCTATTATATGTTTTTTTATTGTACGTATGATTGATGTCAAATTACGTTATATGAAATTAACATTAATCATACGCATTGAAAATAAAAACTCTCAGTTTTTTTATACCCTTCAACCACATAATGTGGGTAAGAGTGGCGAATAATGACTATATCTCGAAAACTAATAGCGATCGGCCAGTTCAAAGGTTATATTTGAACTCAACACGTCACAAACATTCAGAAAAGTCAATTTTGGTACCAGAATCTCAAAGACAAAATAAATATATTTTTTTCTTAAGGAAAATACACCGTTTTATCTTACCTATCACTATCTATAAATATTAAAAGTTTCAATGAAGTCTCCATCCTAAACTTAAGTAGTATAGGTGATCCTTAATAACACAAAATTTTTCAAAAATTTTAAAAAATATTTTTTTTTTTAGATATACTTCTCCAAAAATTAATGTTAAAACAATGACCTTTGACCTTTTTCAACAAAAAATCTTGTTGAATGCCGTTTTAAAGGCTGTCTCATTACCTATTATTTGAAACCTGCATGAGACCTGTATCGTTTTTACTTTTTGAGATATCTTTATTTATGTCATAACACTTTTGTCAAATATATACGATTTTCCCAATTTTCAAGACGCCATATATCGAATACTGGAATGACCAGAAGCCTGAAAAAGTATCAGAATATTTTTTTGTTAAAGTAAAACCCAGTACTGAATTTCATTAAATTTGGAGGGCGTGAGGTCAACTACTCGGTGGAATTGGGGTCTTTTAGCTCTCAAGGGAAAACATTTTTGATATTTTTTAACCCTTTGACAACGAATGGAACACACAGGTCCTATTTGGTTTTTCGACATTACAGCCACATTTATCAATGGGACATTAGACTATCATTTTTTGTCAACTTCGACTTTCCCAAGTGTCCGGGCAAATTTTTATTGTCCTAGGTCTAAAACTTATGTGGTACAAATTTAAGTTCAATCGGATTAAATTAACCCGTGGCGCCCGGCGGTCAAAATTTTGGATTTTTGAAAAAAATTTTAAAAATAAAATTAAAAAAATATTTATCTTTCGACATGTATTTGTTAATTTCGATGCGCTGAGCACGAATATAAAAAAAAATTAAAATCGCTCGATCGGTTTCCGAGATATCGCCATTTCAAATTTGTAAAAAATTGCGGTTTTTCCAACGTTCAAGAAATTTTTAAAAAAGTATCAAAATTTCATTCCGCCGACCCTTTTGTAGAGCTTGAGACAATATTTCATTTAAAACTAATTTAAGCCAAATCCGATAATTTTAAGCCGTGGCGCCCATCGGTGAAAGTTTTGGCTTTTTATAAACTTTTTACCAAAAACCCTAAACTTTGATCGAAGGGTGCCATGGGTTTAAATGATCGGATTTGGCACAAATTAAGTTTAAATGATAGATTATCAAGCTCTATAAAAGGGTTAAAATAAAGAAATTTTTAGAGTTTTTTTCTAAAATTAATAAAAATTATGTATCGCAAGATATATTATTTTTTATTTTTTCATTTTCCAAAAGTCCAAAAATTTGATCAAAGGGCGCCACGAGTTGAAATGATCGAATTTGGCTCAAATTAGTTTTAAATGAAAAATTGTCTCAAGCTCTACAAAAGGGTCGGCGAAATGAAATTTTGAGACTTTTTTTAAAAAATTTCTTGAACGTAGGAAAAAACCGCTATTTTTTGCAAATTTCAAACAGCGATATCTCGAAAACAGTTCTACCGATTTTAATTTTTTTTTTTTTTGATATTCGTACTCAGCACATCAAAATTAACAAATTTGAGGTGTCGAAAGATATATTTATTTTTAATTTATTTTTTTAATTTTTCAAAAATCTAAAACTTTGACCGCCGGGCGCCACGGGTTAATTAAATCCGATTGGCCTCAAATTGGTACCACAAGAGGTTTAGGCCTAGTAGAACAAAAAAATGACCGGACTTTAAAAATCGGAGAACAAATTTTGCTATACAGAAAAATGTCAGTCTAATGGACATATGTGTTTCATTCGTCGTCAAAGGTAAAAATAAAGAAAATTTTTTTGTTTTCGCATTTTTGTATTTTGTTTAATATATGAGCAAATCCATGGGAAATTTAACTGACGGATCACCGATTTGGTTTATTTTAGGTTTTTTGGTAAAGTTTTTAAATGATTAAAAACCGTTTTTTTTATCAATACTTTGGAAGATATGGGCGTTTAAAAAAGCGCGGTTTTGACAATATTGACTTTTACACAGTTTTTTTTTACATTTTTGTACTCGAAAACCGTGAGTCGTACGAAATTACGATAAAAACAATATTGTAGATAAAATCATGAAGATTTAAAATTAATTTTTTTAAATTTCAACAAAAAATTTTGAAAACAATATTTGAATGTCCTTTTTTCGTTAGAAAGACACCATAGATTTCCAAAAGCAAAATTTTGTTTTAAAGTTTAGAATGCCCTTTTAACGCTGTTAAAATTTCAGAATGGTCTTTTTCTTATTGTTGACCAATAAATTTTCAAAATTAGTTAAAGAGCCAAATATTTGATTTTTTTTTTAATTTTGGCAAAAACTCAAAAATTTTGCTTTATCACCAACTTTAAAAATTTATTGCTCGACAATGCGAAAAAACTCCTCCCTGAAATTTTAACAGCGTTAAAAGACTTTAATAAAAAGTTTTGATATTGGAAATCCATGGTGTCCTTGATAGGATAAAAAGAACATTCCAATATTTATTAAAAAATTTTTGATAAATTTTTTTTTGAATTTATTTTTTTTGTTTCTATACTTAAAATCGGTGACATGATATAATCCCCACGGACATAATCCCCATTACCATTATGGGGATTATGACCAAATTCATTTCCGTCATAATCCCCATAATGGTAGTGGGGACTATGACCGAAAATTCTTTGGACATGATCCCAATAAAAAAACGGACATAATTCCCAGATTTATGGGGATAATGACCACGTAACAAACGGCCATAATCCCTATTATGGGGATTATGTCTTCTATTCAAAATTAAAAGAATTTTTTTTTTACTTAAAAGTTTTTCTGCGTAGTCGGCCTTCGGCCGGGCTTAGGGATTACCAACTCCATGCATTAAACCACCCTATCTGCAGAAAACGGGGATTATGACCAAAATTGCTTTGGACTTACTCCCCATAATGTGAATGGGGGTTATGACCGAAAAAAGTTCGGTAGTAATCCCAACAAGGAACGGACATAATCCCCATTGGGATTGTGACCATTTTGGAAACGGTCATAGTCCCCACAACTATTATGGGGATTATGACCGTAATGAATTCGGTCATAAGCCCCATTTCCGTTATGGGGGTAATGGCCGTGGGGATTATGTCTTGTCACCTTTAAAATCTTTTCAAAAACGGTCATAGTCCCAATGGGGATTATGTCTCTTCCCTGTTGGGATTTCGACAGAAAGTTTTTCGGTCATAACCCCCATTCATATTATGAGGACTAAGTCCAAAACAATTTCGGTCATAATCCCTTTATTTTGCGGAGAGGGTGGGTTTAATGCATGGAGTTGGTAATCCCTAAGCCCGACCGAAGGCCGGCTACGCAGAAAAACTTTTAAGACAAAAAAAAATTCACATAATTATAGGGATTATGACCTATAGTAGACATAATCCCTGTAATGGGGATTATGTCCACTTTTTACGTGGTCATTGTCCCCATAAAACTGGGAATTATGCCCATTTTTTATTGGGATTAAGTCCAATTTTTTTTCGGTCATAGTCCCCACTACCGTTATGGGGATTATGACCGAATTCGTTTTGGTCATAATCCCCATAACGGAAATGGGGGTTATGTCCGTGGGGATTATGTCATGTCACCCTATTAAATAACCAAAAATAAACAAAATCGGTGATCCGTCATTTAAATTTCCCATGGATTTGCTCATATTATAGTTAAAAAAAACAATGAAAAAAAACAATGAAATTACAAAACACAATCAAGCAAAATAATAAACAAACTAAAAAAAAAAAAAAATTAAAAAAAATATGGTTTGTATGTGAAATTTTTTTTAGGGGCAAGGCTTTAACCCCCCAAAGGCACGGGTTAATTTTGTGCGATTTGGCTAAAAATTTAAACATTGAGTTTTTAGACCAGCGACAGGCAAACACATACTACCATATTTTGTTTTTGTATGTGTAAGATGTAGTTCTCTCATGCTCAATGCACTTAGAGAAACTTATAGTAAAATTAAAAACACATTTATTGATTTAAAAAATAAAAAAGACAATAAATGACATTAGTTAAAATGTCTAACAATGTAATATTTAGCGAAAAGTGACAAACTAAGCATTCTGGTTTACCAAAAGATGTTCCGTAAACAAGAATTTTACATTCAAATTCTTTATTGATTATTTCTCTAAGTATATTTTAAACAAAATGAGAGGAGAACAGTGTGTTTTTTTGTTTTTATTTATTCTGTGAGCGCATGTAGGTGTGAGAGCAAAAACGCCGCGTAGTGCTTTTGCCTGTCGCTGTTTTAGAACAAAGTGAACTATAATTTGCCCGGCGATCGACGAAATTCGAATAAGTCATTCGACGAAATTCGAATAAGTCAATAAGTTTCGACTAAGTCTTGTAAAAATGGCCAAAAATTACTAAAAGTCCTACTCCTAATTCCATACATTCTATAAAAAGTTTTAACTTATTTGGAAAATGGAACTCACAAATCTCTAGGGGACAAAAAAATAATATACAAAAAGTGAAGAGCAGAGTATAACGGCGGCAAGTAAAGTCAGTACAAAAAAAAAAAAAAAAAACTGGGAAAATTGTAGCAATAAAACGTGTCTAAAGCCACAACAACTGCTAAACCATACTACTGCTAAAAAAAAAACTTATACCAAGCCAAATCATGCCAAAACAACCATCTACAACCAAACCTAAAGAGAGTTTGCTACACTTGTATGTTGGGGTATCACTGTTTATAACTAAATGGTTGTTAGTATTTCTCGGGCTGGTATATTAGTAAGAGTTTGTGTGAATATGGCTGTGGATTTTTATGTATGTGTGAAAAACAGGCAAAAGGATATGGAAAGTATGTTTGTGTGTCTATGTATGTTTAACTGTTAATGTTGTTGCTTTTTCTTTCGGTAGGGTATTTTGACTAACTGTTAGCAATGTTTTTAGTAGCTTACGTTGGCAGATTGTTTTATTAAAACCGTAAAAATGTAACAACATATAAAACATCACACACAAATACACATACTTGCATACATATAACAAATAAAAATACTTTAGGAAAGACCTGCGGGTATATAGAGTATAAAAATGGGAGATCCCCAAAAAAAGTTATATTTTTTTAAGTTATAAATTTTTATTTTTTTTCTCTTTTTTTTTTTGGTTGTTGTTTTGTCTTTTGTGGGTTTTTCTTTTTTATGAGATTTTCTTTTTTTTTTGGGTAAAAGTTTAAATTTAATTCAATACGGAATATCAGCAATGAGTGGAAGCTTCCGTTGGATAAAAGTTATTATTTTCACAATGAAATAAGAGGCGTCTTTAAAAAAGGGAGCTTAACAATAAAGAGGGAAATCTTGAAAATTGTTCAACCGATTTTCATTTTTTTTGATATTCGTGTTTAGCAATTTTTAACTGATCGAGCTTTAATTTTTTTAAATTTTTGTTTACCCTTACCTCATACAAAACTGTCTCCGATTTTGGAAATTCGAAAACAAACAAAACAAGTAAGAAAATTACAGTCGGTCAAGACCGACCATATAATACCCTACACCAGTGTTTCCTGGAAAATGGGTCCCAAGTTCAAACATGAACCGATTGGATCTATCTTTCGTCAAATCTTTAATAAGTGTAAAAAAACACCCGAAAACCAAATTTGAGTGAAATAAGCTTCTATTTGTTGCCAATAAACCGCTTTAACTGAATATCGGGCAAAATTTTTATATGGGGCCTAAGTCCAAAAATGGTCCGATTATAATCATTAGGTTATTAAAGTACAAGTAAAAAACATACAAACAAAATTTTAATAAAATATTTTCTATTTTCATTAAATTTGAGAGATATGTGAATATCGGGAAGGTGGTTTCTATGGGGGCTACAAGAATAACTGGTCCTATTCCTTTGAAATTCGAAATTGTTATTACTGAATACAAAACAAGTTTACCTGACAAATTTCGAAAGGATACCAATTATAATTTGGTTATTAGAGAAAATTGAGCCAAATTAAAGCGGACCTTTGTATGGGAGCTAGGTCTAAACATGGACCGATTTAGTCCAATTTCAATAGGCTTCGTCCTTAGGCCAAACGAAGCTTAAGTTTCAAATTTCAACCAAATCGATTGATAATTACGACCTGTATCGTGTTTACAACGTTTACATGGACGGACGGACAGACAGACGGATGGACGGACGGACGGACATCGCTAGAATGACTTAAAAAGGAGTCGATCGGTATGCTTAAAAGTGGGTCTAGGACCAATATTTCGGGTAGTTACAAACATCAGCACAAAGTCATTACACCCTGTACCACAGAGTGGTGTACGGTATAATAAGGTTCACCTTAAACATACATATTAGGGCGTCTTGTCAAGTTAAAATTTACGAATTTTATGTCGTATTACCCGCCAAACAGTGGCTACGTTAGAGCTGATTGTGGAAAAAGTTATGAAAAAATTTTGCAAGGTCATCTTCAGTCGGTAACCAGCAATCAAAGTTGGAAAAACTCACGTATTTCGACCAAAATTCGTTTCCGAATTTTTTGACCAAATTCGAATTAAAAATTTGGAAATTCGGTGCACTTTATTGCACAAATATTTAAAAAAATTCCAAAACCGCAATTTTGGTCCGCATATGCTGATTTTTAAACATAAAAATTAGTTTTTTATCCAAATTGGTATCAAAAGTTGGAAAATGTTAAGTGTGATTTCTAAAAAATATTAAATAAATATAAAAACACGATTTCGATCCGAAAATTTTGATCAGCTGTTGTGACCAAAATCGCGTTTTTATATTTTATTAATATTTTTTAGATAAAACACCTAACATTTTCCAACTTTTGAGACTGATTTGGATAAAATAATAATTTTTATGTTTAAAAATCAGCATCTGTGGACCAAAATCGAGGTTTTGGATATTTTTTTAATATTTTTCCAAACAAGTACGCAAAGTTTCCGATTTTTGAGCCGAATTTGGTCAAAAAATTCGGAAATGATTTTTGGTCGAAATAAGTAGTTTTTTCCATCTTTGACCGCTGGTGGCCAACTGAAGATGACCATGAACAATTTTTTCATAAATTTTAACACAGGCAGGTATTAAATACTTTTATTATTTTGAAATGATGGTGTGATGAAATGCTAACTGTATTAGAGAATTAAAACAAATTTTAAATACTCTACCATAATTCATTAAACGAAAAATTTTTAAAAGTGTCTCCAATAATTTTCGTGATGGAGTGTACACAACTGAAAACCCCAAAAATGGCGCCCAGCTTGGGGCCATTAACGTAAAAAGTTTTTGAATACTTTTATTGTTTTAAAATAATGTAATAATGAAATGATGATTGCAGTAAAACGTTATAACGAAGTAAGGTGAACCTTATTTTGCTTAATTTCGAATTTCCAAAATCGGAGTCCAGTTTTGTGTGATGTTCGGGTAAAAACAAAAATATGAGCTCGATTGGTTGAAAATTGCCTTGCCGCAAATGCATTGAAATTTGTGAGAAAGAAAAAAAATAAAATGTCGTGCGATACATCATTCTTATTAAACCAATATCAAAAACTTATCAAAATCGATCGAACGCTTTTCGAGATATCGCTATTTTTTTTTTCTGCTTTAAGAAATTAAAAAAAAAATTATAAATTTGTTTTTTATTGACACTTTTATAGAGATTTTCGATATGGACTATCCGGTCTATGTGAGAAGTTTTTGTGTCTATAATTATTTTCGGGATCGAGTGTAGACAATGGAAGGAGCAAAATATGGCTCCCAACTTGGGGCCATTAAAACGAATTTTAGATACTCTACCATAATTCGTAAAATAAAAATTTTTAAAAGTGTATCTAATTATTTTCGTGATCGAATGTAAACAGTGGAAGGAACCAAAGATGGCGCCCAACTTGGGATCATTACTGTAAAGTCTTTGCATACTTTTATTATTTTGAAATGATGCATTATTGAAATGATGATGGCAGTAAAAAAAGGTGAAGCTTGTTATGCTTAACTTCGATTTTACAACATCGGAGACCAGTTTTGTGTGAGGTAAAGCAAAATTATGAGCTCGATTGATGGAAAATTTGCCGTGCCGCAAACGCATTTAAAATTTGTGAGAAAGAAAGAAAAAAATAAAATTTCATGCAAAATATCATATTAATTACGCGAATATCAAAACTTTTTAAAACCGATCGAACGGTTTTTGAGATATCGCTATTTTTTTCTGCGTTCAAGAATTTAAAAAAACAACCTTAAAATTTTTTTTCTTGACACTTTCATAGAGATTTTCGCTATGGACCATCCAGTCTATGTGAAAAGACTTTGTGTCTATAATTATTTTCGTGATCGACTGTAGACAACGGAAGGAACCAAAAATGGATCCCAACTTGGGTCTTTTTTGTAAACAGTCTTTGAATACTTTTGTTATTTTAAAATAATGCATTGATTAAATGAAAATTGCAGTTAAACATTTTACCGTACTAAGGATACTCTACCATTTATTAAGGTGGACCTTTTTTGCTTAATTTGTATTTTCCAAAATCGGAGACCAGTTTTGTGTAAGGTTAGGGTAAAAAAAGAAAATGTAAGAAAAATGGGTTTAAAATTGCCATGGGCACACGCTTTGAAGATTATGAATACAAAATTGGAGCAAAATGGAAAGAAAAAACTAAATGTCTTGCCAAACATCAAAATTTTTAAAAACGATCAAACGGTTTTCGAGATATCGCTATTTTATCCACGATCAAGAAATTTTTTTAAAAAAAAAAAATTAAAATAGTTTTTCCTTGACACTTTCATAGAGCTTGAGACAAATTTTCATTTCATGTAAACGGCTTTTTCCTACAGTGACTCAGAGCTTATTCATGTGTTAGATATCAGTTAGCAATCCATTTAAGACAAAGTTTCCAATAAAACACCTAATTATTATTAAACGAGTATTTTTGTTAAAAGTGCTGTGTAGGTAGTTTATCGATCTTAAAGTTAAGCTTAATAGCGTCCAGATTGAGTAAATATTAAACGTGCGACGAGGGTTGAAATGGAAATTGAAGTTATTGAAAGACGTTTTTTAGAAAATTTCTTAAAAATACTTTTAGGTTGATTTTTCCCGAACTCAAACATTAAAAATTTAAAAAATAGTCCAATAGTATATCCTCATTTATCAAATAATTTTTCCAATAGCTCAAACAAAACCCAAAATTTTTTGACCTCCAATTCTTTTGACCACCAATTTTTTGTAAACAAATGAAATGTTCAACTATTTTTATATTTCATTACTATACACTTAGGTGTACTAAAATTATTAAACAATTAAATATTTTCTTTGTTTACCAAAAATTGGTGGTCAAAAAAATTGGAGGTAAAAAAAATCGGATTTCTTCTACTGTGTTTTAAAAATGTTGGTTTTTGTTTGGGTCTTTGGAAAAATTATTTAATAAATGAATATGAACTAGTGGAATAATTTTTAAATTTTTAATGTTTGAGCTTGGATAATATCGACCTAGAAATATTTTTAAGAAATTTTCTAAAAAAAGGTCTTTCAATAATTTCAATTTGCATTCGACCCTCGTAGCACATTTAATATTTACATAATCTGAACGCCATTAAGCTTTAATTAAAGCTTGATTAATTACCAGGGAAACCAAAAATATGCTCTAAAAAACACGTTTTATGCGCTTAAAAAATGCTCTTAAAAACGGAAAATATGCTCTAAAAACAATAAAAATATGCTCTTACAAAAAATTATGTCCCCTTTTTCGAGGTGTTTTTAGAATTTTTTTAGAGAATAGACCCAAAAAATACCGTTATGTAGGGTAGTTAGAGGGTTAATATGGGTTAATGAAGCAAGAACAGGCCAAAGGGTAATCAATCGTCAGAACTCCGTTATTTTGAAAAAAAAAAACAAACATTTCAATCCACTTACAAAATAAAAAAAAAACATCCCAAAAAAAATAAAAAATTTTAAAAATGTTGTTATAAAAAATATTTGAAAAAAATATGCTCTAAAAACTTAAAAAAATGCTCTTAAAAGTGAAAAAATGCTCTAAAAACTTTAAAAAATGCTCCAAAAATATGCTCTTATGTTAAAATATGCTCTTAAAACTCAAATATGCTAAAATATGCTCTTAAGGCTAAAATATGCAAAAATATGCTCTAACAAATCAATGCCAGATTTCTTAAAATCTTCTGAAACGGATAAATACCTTACCCATTTATCAATATAAAGCGCAAGAAAAAACATGATACTGCATATTTTGGTTTCCCTGTTAATTACATACACAGGACTTTTTACAAAAATACTTACTTGATAATAATTAGGTCTATTTTGTTTATTTTTGTCTTGAATGGATTGCTAACTAATATCTTTCACACGAAATAAGCTGCGAGCCACCGTATATTAATGAAATTTAAAAAAAATCTTAAAATTTCTATTTCTTGACACTTTAATAGAACTTGAGACTTACTTTTTTTAAACTTTATTTGAGCCAAATCAGAATAAATCGAAATCAAAAAATACGGAATTTTAATCGAAGACGCTCCGTGTTAATCTTATCGGATTTGGTTCAAACGAAGTTTATATGAAGGTTTGTCACAAGTTCTCTGATAGAAATTTTGAAATTTTTTTAAAAAAATTCTTAAAAGTTGAAAAAAATCAAAAATTTTGTAAAAATTTCAAATAGCGATATCTTGAAAAACTTTCAACCGATTTAAAAAATTCAACCATAAAGAGGGATATTTATATTTGGAAATATAAAATTTGGTCTTTTTTGAAGATCACTCCAATGTCTTCACAGAAGGTAAGAAGTATAACTTTCACAATAAATAGTTTGAAGTTAAAGAAAATCTAAAAAGGGGGACTTAAAATTTAAGTACAGGAGAAAATCAATAAAAGCCGCTTCCATTATTTTATAGAAATCAACTCCACAAATTTGACACATTCCCGCTTAAATCTCTTTAATAAGTTTATGTCATATAAATTTTCCATTAACCTGCCACGTTCATATATTGTTTGAGTTCTCATACATTCAAATATATAAATACTTAATTTATACAGACATTCTATACTAGGCAAGGCAAGAATACGAGTACGTACATCAACACCTAAACATTATACACACTAAAAAAAAACCTTGTCAAGTTACTAAAAGAATTCCCGTAATCTCATTCTACCAATATTTGACAGTTTTCTTTGTTTTTTAACAAAAAAATTTCAATTGAAATTTAAAATTTTCTTCGTAATTTTACAATTTTTTTCGTAAATGTATAAATTTTCAAGGTAATTTAAAAAATAAAACCAGTTAAGTCACGAGAATTTCTTGTAAATATTTTGAAATTTTAAAAATGTATTGGTAAAAATTTTGTAAAATTACAAAAAAGCTCGTTAGTTTTAATAGGAATTCTCGCAAAATAGCAGTTACCACAAAATCCAGTAAAATCACGAGAAGTCCTTGTAACTTTAACCGCTTCAAAAAATTTGTAAATTAACAATTAAATTGGTAAAAAACTTGTAAAATGTTTGTAATTTTACAAGCTTTTAACCAATAACATTGTAATTTTTACTAGGAACTCTCATAAAATAGGAGGTAGCAAACAATTATTTTCCGAAACTTTTTTTAGTAATTTCACAATATTTTATTTTTAAGTGTAAATATACTTAGCACGATAGCAAGGCGTCAAAGTCATGGTAATGGTTTTATATTTTATAAGAAGAAAAATATGATATTCTTTTGGGTGGGTGGGTGTTTTTTGGGTGACACAATCCAACATTGTGCATGTTTATGTATGTGTTGATGTTTAAGTATTAAGCATAAAAAGCGCCAAAGGCTGTTTAAGTATACTTGTATGATTATATAAACCTACATTTATGTTTATGTAAGTGTGTGTATATTTGTATATTGCAAGCATATGTATGTATGTATGGCAAAGTGTGTATATGTGTGAGTAAAAACCAACAGATATTGTAGCAAATGTTTGAATTTTACTTTGTCGTTGTATTTTGTACAAGTATGGCAAAAGCTTAAACTGTTCTCATTCTTGAATGTTGTAGAATTTTTTTATTTTTTATTTTTTTTTTAGAGAAAATAAAAAAAAAATCTAAAAACCTAATGGAGCACACAAGCATAAGACGAGACAAGAAATACTTTTATTATTATTTTGAAATGATGGTGTGATGAAATGATAACTGCATTAGAAGGTTATAACGACTTCCAAAGACTCTACCATAATTCTTTAAACGAAAAGTTTTATAAAGTGTCTTCAATGAATTGCGTGATAACTGAAGGAACTAAAAATGGCTCCCAACTTGGGGCCAAATATGTAGGAAGTCTTTGAATACTTATTTTTCTTATTTTGAAATGATTCTTTAATGAAATTATGATTGTAGTAAATCGTAATAACGAATTAAGGATACTTTACCAACTATTAAGGTGGACCTAATTTAGCTTAATTTAGATTTTCCAAATTCGAATCCCAGTTTTGTGTGAGATTATGGCAAACAAAAAATTATTTTCGTGATCGAGTGTAGACAACTGAAGGAATCAAAAATGGCCCCCAACTTGGGGCCACATGTATGAAGGCTTTAAATAGTATTATTATTTTGAAATGATGCTTTGATGAAATAATGATTGTGTTAAAAGGTTACAACGAAATAAGGATACTCTACCATCTGTTAAGGTGGACCTTATTCTGCTTAATTTTGATTTTCCAAATTCGAATCCCAGTTTTGTGTGAGATAATGGTAAACAAAAATCAGTTTTCGTGATCGAGTGTAGACATAAGAAGGAACCAAAAATGGCGCCCAACTTGGGGCCATTAATGTAAGAGGGCTTTAAATAATTTTATTATTTTAAAACGATGCTTTGATGAAATGATGATTGTATAAAAAGTTAATAACCAGAAACGGGATCGTTATGCACTAAAAAACTATGTTTAGGCGCCTAAAGTATTATAAAACCTTATTTTTTTATTTTATTAAGAATTAACATATAATTACAAATCATATACTAATTTTACCTAACCGAGAACTGGTAACAATAACCTTCGTCTCGTTGTAGCGAAACAGACCAAGGCCTCTGGTGGGAATCGAACCCACGACCCCCAGCCTCATAGGCTAGCACGCTACCAACTAGCCTACTGGGGCGCCTATATAAAACCTTAAAATATGCACTAAACACTAAAAAAAGATGCACTAAAAATTATAAAAAAATGCATTTTTAAATCTCAGCATTAACCAAAAATTTCATTTCGACTTTTAATTTTTTTAATAATTTTTTACTTTGTTAGTTTATTAACCAAAAAAATCTTTCTGGTCATACAAATATTTCGGTTCCAAAAAAAAATTACGCAGGTTGACAAAATTTTAACTTTTTCAATTTCTATGGATTTTAGTGTGCTGATTCCGAATCTGTTATCAAATTGTTTTCATCAGCTCGCGTTCGCGAGCAAATCGCTGTTAAAGAAACAAAAAAGTGCGTTTTTTTACCAATTTTGCTTGGCTATAAAAGTTCATAAATTTAAAAATTTTATTTAGGCGATATCTCAAAAACTAAAGATGACTCAACCAAGAATACCTAAAATTAGCTATCAGAACCCGGGCAAAAAAAAGTGTTACCCTGTGTTATCAATGTCAAAAAAAGTTCACAAAACATCGAAAAAAGCTTAAACTAAAATTTTTAACAAAATGTGAATCAACAAGTGAGAGTGTTAAATTCGGCTGTGCCGAATCTTTTATACCCTCCAACACGTAAAAAAAAAACAGGGGCGTCTTTTTTTTTTTTGGGGGGGGGGGGGGTAAAGTTGGTTTAACACAACCTCCCTGGATCCAACTGCAAGACTATGAACTTCTTTTGACATAACAATGTTTCGTTTGCTAAGCAAAAGTACAAAAAATCTTTAAAAAATGGCTTTTTTTAGAGTTTTTTTTTAGTTCTTAAGAGGGGAACTTTTTTCCCCCTGAACCGATTTTGCCCATGTTCGAACTTAACCAGCCCAATACCATGAGACATTTTCGTGCTAAATTTCAGGAGTCTAGCGCTTTTACTTTGGACTGTATCGTGTCTTCCACAGACGGACGGACGGACGGACGGACGGACGGACAGACGGACATCGCTAGAATGTCTTAGAATGGATCACTGATCAATAATATATATACTTTATGGGGTCCTAGACCGATATTTCGATGCGTTACACACGGAATGACAAAGTGAGTATACCCCCATAGGGAGGGTATAAAAATATGAATTTATAGCGAAATTATAGCAAAATATGCAAAATTATGCATTTTCAATAATATATACAAAAACATGCCCTAACGAATCGATGCCATTTTAAAGCAAATTCTAAGATTAATGGGAAAAACATGCGTTTGCATGAAAGTCCTTTCCTTGGCTATAACGAATTAAGGATACTCTACCATATATTAAGATGGACCTTATTTCGCTTAATTTTGATTTTCTAAAATCGAAGCCCTGTTTTGTGTGAGATTAAGGTAAAAAAAAAATATTTTCGTAATCGAGTGCAGACAACTGAAGTAACCAAAAATGGCGCCCAACTTGCGGCCATGATTGTAAGAAGGCTTTGAAAACCTTTATTATTTTAAAATTATGCATTGATGAAATAATAATTGTAGTAAACGATAAAACCGAATCAAGGATACTGGACCATCTATTAAGGTGGACTTTATTTTGCTTGAAGCACTTAAAGTCGGTCTCCGAATAAATATTTCAAAAACAAAAGCTATGAGAATTAATGTTAACTCTCCACTTTTCATCAATAATACTCCACTCGAAGATGTTGAAGAGTTTGAATATCTGGGCAGCTTACTTACATAAGATGGAGGAGCTAAAGTAGATGTTGCAAATAGAATTCGCAAAGCTCGCGTTTCTTGCAATGTTAAATCGTATATGGAAGGCTCGTAACATGCTTTTAAAAACCAAAATTAATATATTTAATGCCTGTGTAAAGTCAGTTCTGCTTTATGGGTGTGAGACCTGGCATGTTACTAATGCCATAACGTCAGCTATACAAACGTTTATAAATCGATGTCTTCGCCGAATCTTAGGAATATGGTGGCCACGCATTATATCCAATGTTCAACTATGGCAAACCACAGAGCAACATATTGTAGAGAAGGAAATAAGAAAGCGTAAATACGGATGTATAGGGCATACCATAAGAAAGCCAAGTACCGAAATTGCCCACGCAGCTTATGAGTGGAATCCGCAAGGCGTGCGTGACAGAGGACGACCTAAGTCATCATGGAGAAGAACTGTGCAAACCGAGACGACCAAATTGTTTAATGAACTTAGAATGTTAGGCAGAAATAGATCATTATGGATCATTATGGAAAAATTTTGTTAATAATATTTGTGAATAGACTAAGTTCTTTAATACAGGGTGGTCCAATAACAAGTATCTTTTTAAAACATGCAATGAAATGAACAATACTCAATAGTTTTGGAACCTTATGACTTTATTTGAAAGAGCAAATATTCCCATTATTTATGGCAAATTACTTCATTCATGCGGCTGCCTGGGTTAGCTCCGCAGTAGCTCATCCTCGGCACCCATTTTTCTAATGTTTCTGGGTCTATCTCACGAATGGCTTGAACGATATTCGTCGAAAGGGCCTAGAACATTTCTGAATTTCCCATGTTGCATGAATCTTTCTCGAGACCCCCTCAAAAAAATGTCTAAAGGCTTTAATCGGCAGCTCTGAAGTGGTCAATTGTCACCGCGAATATGGCTAAAAACACGATTTCCGAACTAAGTGCGCAAAATATCGATTGTTTGATGGACTGTGGGACATATTGCGACACCCTTCTGAAAAGCAATATCATCCAAGTTGATATGTTCTATTACGGCCAACAAAAAGTCGGTAATCATGACTCTGTAGCGCTCATCTTTGACGAAAATTGGGTTTTCAGCTGTATTTTTGAAAATATTGTGTAATGATGCTGATACTCAAATCTGTTGCTTCCTATAGATGAATTGGATTCTTTACAATACCGTGCGAGTTTTACGATACCAAGATGTAGCAATTTGTTTGTTAACATAACCTCATTTGAGTGCCTTATTTCGCTTAAAAACTTTTATTTCGAAAAACGTGCAGTTTGGCAGCGCAGTACTGCGCTACAACGCGATACAGCGGAGCAAGCCGAGGACGCATCAATGAAGTCGTTTGCCATAAAAAACGGGAATGTTTGCTCTTTCAAATAAAGCCATAACATTCCAAAAAAAGTTGAGTATTGATCATTTTATTGCATTTTTAAAAAGATACTTGTTATTGGACAACCCCTTATATATTTATGAGCTTGTCAATAAATAAATAAATAATTATTTTGCTTAATTTCGATTTTCTAAAATCGAAGCCCTGTTTTGTGTGAGATAAGGGTAAAAAAATATTTTCGTAATCAAGTGTAAACAACTGAAGTAACCAAAAATGGCGCCCAGCTTGGGGACATACATATATAAAGGCTTTAAATAATGTTATTATTTTGAAATGATGCTTTAATGAAATGATGATTGTAGTACCATTTATTAAGGTGGAACTAATTTTGCTTAATTTTGATTTCCCTGTTTTGTGTGGGGTTAAAAAAAACTATTTTCGTGGTCGAGTGTTGGCAACTGAAGGAACCAAAAATGGCGCCCAACTTGGGGCCATATATGTGTGAAGGCTTTTAAATAATTTTATTATTTTGAAATGATACTTTGATGAAATGAAGATTGCAGTAAAGGGTTATAACGATATAAAGATAATCTACCATATTTTAAGGTGGACCTTATTTTACTTAATTTCGATTTTCCAAAATCGAAGGCTTGTTTTGTAGGCGATTGAGTAAAAAAAAATTTACAAAAATAATATGTTTTGCGATACATTATATTTATTTGTTTTTAAATCGGTCAAACAGTTTTCGAGACATCGCCTTTTAATATTTGTAAAAATGGCAGATTTAAAAAAAAAAATTCTTAAAATTTATTTTCCTTGACACTTCCACAGAGCTTGAGACGAACTTTCATTTAATTTGAATGTAAACCAAATCAAAACCTCTGATTTTGGAAAATCGGAGACATTAAAGTGGCGTTAAAACCACTTCTTCTATATAAGAGATGAGTTTTTATCATTTATATAAATGATGCAAACATTACAATTAAACGAATTGTATTTTCTAGATTGGGATTTCATATTTCAAAAAAACTTTTATTAAAAAATGTTAAAATTTATTTTCCTTGACACTTTCACAGAGCTTGAGACGAACGTGATTTAAATTTAATTTGAGCCAAATCAAAATCAATCAAATCGAAAAATCCGGAATTTTAATTGATCAATGTCTCCGATTTTGGGAAATCGGGGAAATTGAAGTGGCGTTAAATCCACTTCTTCTATATATGAGATGCGTTTTTATCGTTTATATAAATGATACAAACGCTACAATTAAACTAATTGTATTTTCTAGATTTGAGAAAGTCTATATAAACAGAAGGATGAGTATGACATCTCTGCAGGCAAATAACAGGAAAAAAATAACAAAAGAAAGAAAATAAGGTCGTTCGTTCTATATAAGTAGTATATGAAAATGCATGTAACAATAAATATAACTGTAAGTATATTTGTGAGAATAAAGTATGTGTGTATGTTCATTAGACTGACATTTGTTTGTATGAAGGAACAAATTTTACAATTTGCGAAATTGTATGCCACCCGATGACTGATTATCTGACTGGCCAGAAGATATCTGAGATATTCTCCTCCCCCTGTGTTCGGTTCTAAATATAGTATATATATAGTATTTTTTATAAAACTTCTAAAAAAATTCGCGCTCTACTTCCCGGGATTTCGTGATCGAAAAAAGCCGTGAATTCCCGGGAAATTCCGTCCCGGGAATTTCCGTGAATAACTCCAATCAGAAGTCTTATTATCGTGAGTCCAAAGATTTCTGCGTGACCTCAAAACGTATGGTCATACAAAAAATCCGATCCGAAGCGTTAAAGAGCAGGATACTAGCAAAAACCATAGTCCACCGTCTCTCCATTTTTTAGATCACCCCATTTCCTACAATTACCATTATCTAATTCCTGTGGTCTTTTGACACTTTATTAACTTTTGAAATGTTTTGGAAATCATGTAATAAACAAAATGCCACCCTAATATACATATCTATATGAATGTTTTTGTGTGTGTTCAAATTTTGTTATCAATGTGTTGAAATTTGTATATGGTTTGCTGTAGTTGTGTTGTTGTAGGTAGTTATAAGAAGTAAAGGATATTGTTTGTTTGTATTTTTTAGCATGTTTTAGTATAGAATTTGTTGTAGCAAAAAGGATAAATGTTGTAGCTGTCGTTGGTGTGTGTGTGTGTGTGTGTGTGTGTGTGTGTGTGTGTGTGTGTGGATCGTAGATGTGTTATTTCGTTTTACTTTGTTTTTATACACTTTTGTGCTTTTTGGCTTCATTATTAGCAAATCGTTTGTTACAAATATACAAACATACACATACAAGTCATAGATTGATGTTTGTGTGTGTGTGTGTTTAAGGTTATTGTTGTTATGTTTTTTTTTTGTGTTAAGCCCCATAGTATAAATATTTTATGGTGTTGTTGGTGTTGCTTTGTATTTTGTTGTTTTCTTCCATTATTTCTTTTTTTGTTGTATTTGTTTTTAAGAAGACATTAAGTGTTGCCAACTTTATTTAATAGCTTTACGTTGACAATATGTGTCTAAATTGTACGTATGTTTAAATTGTATGAGTATTAGATTTACAATAGACTGTAGTAAAACATTTTCTATAAATGTTTGAAGATATGGAGGGGTTTTCGGTAAAATGTAGTAGAAGGTAACATAAATATGGTATTGAGTGAAAGGGAAAGTTTTCTAAGGGAAACATATGGATTTACTAAAATATAAATGGATCTTTTAAACCGATTTGCCTGAAACTTAAAATATATATGGGGCATTCCATGTCAAATCGGACACTTTGAATTTTTTTTATACCCTCCACTCTAGTGATAGAGGGTATATATAAGTTTGTCATTCCGTTTGTAACACCTCGAAATATTGGTCTAGGATCCCATAAAGTATATATATTTATGATCTCCGATCGATTTTAAGTCGATCTAGCGATGTCCGTCCGTCCGTCCGTCCGTCCGTCTGTCTGTCTGTCTGTCTGTCTGTCTGTCTGTCTGTCTGTCTGTCTGTCTGTCCGTCCGTAGAAAACACGCTAACTTTTGAAAGACTTTACAGAGGCTACTGAAGTTCGGCATATATGTTTGTCATTTACCTGGTCAGGTTGGTATTGCAATCCAGCCAAATCGGTCCAGTGGTTTAAAAGTTATGAGCAAAAGAGTAAATTTCGGCAAGGGTGTTTCGCGAATTTACGAGATAAAAACACGATAACTTTCGAAAGACAATAATGAGACTACTGAAGTTTGTCATGTATCTTTGCCGTTCCCCGGGTCTGTTTAGTATTAAATTTCAGCTCAATCGGTCCAGTGGTTCAAAAGTTATAAGCAAAACCCTGAATTTCAAATTAGTTTCATCTAAAATGCCACGTGTTTTAAAAAGTTTGAAAAGCATTGGTGGTAACTAAACAATGCTTTTCAAACTTGTTTAATTTTAAAACAATGCTTTTTAAACTTGTTTAGTTCTAAAAGCATTGGGTACTTAAAAATTACACTCGAAAAAAATTTTACACTCAAAAAAAATTTTACACTCAAAAAAAATTTTACATTAAAAAAAAATTTTACACTCAAAAAAAATTTTACACTCAAAAAAAAAATTACACATAAAAAATTATTTTTTTTTTTTACAAAAATGACAATATTTTGTGTACATACGTACGTGCATTCACTCAGAAATTTTTTTACAGTAAAAAAAAACATTACACTCGAAAAAAATTTTACACTCAAAAAAAAAATAGTAATTTTTCTTTTTTTAAAAAAAAGGCAAAAAAATAGTTTTTTATTCAAAATAAAATATTTTACACTCAAAAAAAATTTTACACTCAAAAAAAAATTACACAAAAAAAAATTTTTTTTTTTTTTTTACAAAAATTACAATATTTTGTGTACATACGTACGTGCATTTATTCAGAAATATTTTTACAGTAAAAAAAACATTAAACTCGAAAAAAAATTTACACTCAAAAAAAAATAGTAATTTTTCTTTCACGTTAAAAAATGTACTACCCTTTAAAAAAAAAATGCATTGTGGAGGGTATTCATAGATTCGGCAAAGTCGAATTTAACTTTTCTACTTGTTTTTTTTTTTAGATTTTCCCAATTTGTTTACAGTTTTTAATACCCTTCGAAAACTCCTTCGTGGTAAATTTTCAGATTTTTTTGATGACCCGTTCAAAAGATATCGAATTTTTAAAATTGGTAGTTTGTTCCTTTACTCAAACTTCTTTTACTCATAACTTCTTCAATAAGGGTCAAATTTCAAATTGTTTTTTTTCAAAATTTTTGTTTTTTTATGTACTTTTTAAAAAAAATCCCAAAAAATTCTTAAAAGCGTTCTAGTATGCGATTTTTAAGTTTTAAAATTTAAATATCTTTTTTGAAAATGTTCATACTCTTCCATTTTTTTTAAATTTTTTTGTGTAAAACTTTTATCGATTCTACACATTTTTTGCCCAGGAGGATCGTGGGATAACGATTATTTCTATTTTTTTAAATTTTTTGAAAAAAATATATTGTAATTTTCCAATCATTAAATCATTTCTACTGCTCCAATGGTGCGTCATAGAGGGGTCATTTTTAAGACCGACCCCCATTAATTTTTACGTCTTAACATTTCTTTGGAACAAACTAATACCTTATCTCCAATTTCTAAGGGGGCTCCCACACAAAATGAAATTTTTTTAAAATTTTCTCCAACCGCTCTAACAGCCCTAATAGTGCCCTAAGAGCAACAAAATGTATGACCGACCCACAATATTTTTTTAGTCCAAACATTTTCTCTGAACACACCTACCCTCTATTTTTAACTGTTAAGGCGGTCCTCATACAATTTTTTTTTATTTTTTGGAAATTTGTTTTATGTAATCAGCTTCTACCGGTCCGGTTCTTCCGAAAGAGGTCATTAGTGAGACCGACCCCCATTTATTTTTACCCTACAATAGTTTTTTAAAACAAACCTACGCCCTATCTCCATTTCCTAAGTAGGCTTCCATTTAAAATAAAATTTTTATAAAATTTGCTCCAACTCTTATTTGTATGGGAGCCTACTTAGGGAGTGGAGTGGACATGGAATGCCCCATATATATTCTTATATATCACATCTGATTCGAGATTTGAAAGATCAGTACTGGTCCGAGATTTGAAAGATCAGTACTGATCTGAAAAATGGATCGCTAAGATTAGATCAGTTTAATTTGATTTTTTCTGTAAGTACAGATCGAGCACGGGCTCTAATTATATTTGTTATAAGGGTTCAAGTTGAAAAAATGCAGAAGAAAAATTGAATTTCTAAAAATTATAGACATTTCTGGTATTTCCCATACCGGTTTCAAGCAGTTAGTGTTATCATCAGTAAGATTTTATATGTCGGTTTGTAATGAAAACTGTTTTTTATATATGTGCATATTTATAGTTTCTACAGAATAAATTTTGACAGTTTCCAACACTACAATTCTATTTCTAGCAATCTCAACCTCACTTCGTACTTTCTTTCAACTTTTTTGTCTCTTTAATTATTTCGCAATTTCAGTAATTTTATTTGATTTTTTCTGTAAGTACAGATCGAGCACGGGCTCTAATTATATTTGTTATAAGGGTTCAAGTTGAAAAAATGCAGAAGAAAAATTTAATTTCTAAAAATTATAGACATTTCTGGTATTTCCCATACCGGTTTCAAACACCCCAGTTAGTGTCATCATCAGTAGGATTTTAAATGTCGGTTTGTCTTGTTAATGAAAACTGTTTTTTATATATGTGAATATTTATAGTTTCTACAGAATAAATTTTGACAGTTTCCAACACTACAATTCTATTTCTAGCAATCTCAACCTCACTTCATACTTTCTTTCTTTTTTTTTAATTGAACGTATAAAATTTCATCCGTCCGTTTCTAATCTTAGCGATCCATTTTTCGGATCAGTACTGATCCTTTAAGGAGCTCTTCATGAAATTCAATGACCAAGTATTTTTATTGGCGCCCAACGTGGGGTCAAGAAGAAGAAGTTGTAAGTCACCGGGTTGCCTAGAGCATCAAAACCTTCTAGATTAATAAATATTTTTACACATACTAAAAAGTTATAAATATATATTTTTTTTTACATTTACGAGAAAGAGAATCGTAGAATCTGAGTTATTTTTAAAACAAATTATTCTCAATAAGATGTTTTACCAAAATTTGTTATATATCCCTGGGTATACCTTCCCAAAAGGTCTACAATAAAGACTCAACATCTATGAAGAGTATGTTTATATTTTCTTGGCATTGTAGTCTATGATCCTAAAGTTTTAAGTATGTGCGTAACTTATACACACACAAACAATAACTTAAACATCACTGGCACATTATTCATTCCCCGACTTGTGCATTTGCTTCCCTACTCCATCTATCGCCCTTCCTCTCGCACTCAGCATCACCAATATCTTTGTGTTAAACATTATTTTAAATTGTGTTGGAAAATTTAACAGATTTTATGTTATATTATTAATGATTTTCCAAAGTTTATATATGAAAGTATGAGTTAGTAATACATTTGTCTGCCTCTGTTTGTGTGTGTGTGTGTGTGAGTTAAAGTATTTATATGAAAGTTTTCATAGTATGAGTTAACATTTAATTAAGTTACTTTAAATTGGAATGGTAAAAAGATGTATACAAAATGTTAATATAAATTTGTCTCTAATGATTTCATATCCCATACTCTAAACAAAAACCACGGAAAATTTTTAATGAAATTGTCGTTTTAAATAGATTTTGGGAGTTATATTAGCGCGTTGTGATTTAAGTTTGCGTATGAAATTTTTTGCGAGTATGTATGATTTTAGACTGATGTAAAATGGAAATAATTTTTGATTTATTTTTTGGGAATGTGTATGAGCATGATGGTAGTGTAAGTGAAAATAACTTACCTTATTATTAAATATTTAGAGTTAAATGATGATGTGAAGGAAGATGATGAATTTAGAAATTAAAGTTCATGAAACATGAAAATATATAAGTTTAGACTTAATATTTTTGTGGTAAAAAAAAATTCTTAGAATGTAAAAATTTTTCTTGACAAAAAAACTCTCAGAGTCTAAAGTTTTTTCCAGACAAAAAATGGCTCGGAATCTAAGATTTTTTTTATTAGAAAAAAGGTTTAAATCTTAGATTATGATTGAGAGCCAATTCAAAACAGGAAAATAACAGTACTATAAAAATTCTTAAAATCTAAAAATTTTTTCTACACATAAATGGTTTTGGATCTTTGAATATATAATTTTAAATGTTTTTTTGTATACAAAAATGTTCTTTGTGAAAAAAAGGGTAAAAAAATATAGAAATTATAGTAAAATAATTTTGGCCCCAAGTTGGGCGCCAACTCAAAAACTTGGTTATAACAATACTATATAGAAATTTTTAGAATCTAAAAACCTGTCCTCACAAAAAATGTATCAGTATCTTAGAAAAGACAACTTTTAATAAAAAGTGTTGGCTTTATATTAATTAATAATTAAATTCCGAACTTTCAAATGCAAAACATCTATTTACACAAAAAGAGACTCAGAATCTGAGAAAATGTTATTAAAAATGATGATATGTGCAAAAATATATGAATTAGAGGAAAATAAATTTTTACCCAACTTATGCGCCAAAACAAACCCTGTAAGTAGGAACTCTTCATGAAGTTTTATGGCCAAGTATTTTGATTGGCTCTCAACGAGGAGTAAAGAAGGAGACGTTGTATTTTTACAAAAAATACTCAGGATTTGAGAAAGTTTGGTTAGAAATGATTTTTTTTTTACTGAAAATGTTTCTATGTGCAAAAATATATGAATTAGACTAAAATAGTTTTTGATCCCACATGGGCGCCAGAACGAAACCTGTAAATAAAAATACTAGACCAAAATTCTGAGAATCTGAGAATTTTTCAACACCAAAAATGAATCAGAATCTGAAAAAAGTTGGTTTAATATTAGAAATTGTAAGATTTAAATTAAATAAGTCCCAAGGTGGGCGCCAATCCGAAACATCCGTTCACACAAAAAATGTTTAAGCATCTGAGAGGGATCCAGAAGAAGACGTTGTATTTTCAAAAAAAAAAAAAACAGAACCGAGGATCTGCAATATATTGATTAAAATGATTTTTTTACTGAAAATATTGCTATGTGCAAAAATATATGAGATAAATTAAAATAGTTTTTGACCAAACATGGGCGCCAATCTCGAAATCTGTATATAAAAATACTTTATACAAATTCTAAGAATCTGAGAATTTGTCTAATCTGTGAATTGTTCAACACCAAAAATGAATCAGAATCTGAAAATAGTTGGCTTAATATTAGAAATTGTAAGATATCAATTAAAATAACTTAAGTCCCAAGGTGGGCGCCAATCCAAAACACCCGTTCACACAAAAACTATTTCAGAATCTGATTGTGAGAGGGATCCAGAAGAAGACGTTAGATTTTCAAAAAAAAAAACTGAGGATCTGAAAAATATTGATTAAAAATTATTTTTTTACTGAAAATATTGCTATGTGCACAAATATATGAGTTAAATTAAAATAGGTTTGGACCAAACATGGGCGCCAATCTCAAAACCTGTATATAAAAATACTTTATACAAATTCTAAGAATTTTAGAACAGGTGGTTTGAAATGAAAAAATTGAGAGATTTAAGTTAAAATTGTGAGATTTAAGTTAAAATAATTTAAGTCCCAAGTTGGGCGCCAATCCGAAATATCTATTCACACAAAACAATTTTCACAATATGGGAAAAGATAAATTAAAAGTATTTTTCGTATATCACAAAATCCACCAGAAAACACGTAAAAAATGCTATTTTCTGACCTTAGGTCTTTCGATTTTCTTTATATTAACGGTATGCATTCTTAATAAAGCTAATAAAACATATCCATTTTCAGTTTTTTTAATTTTAAAAAAATCGCGATTTTTTCGCGAATTTAATTTTCTTCAAAAATTTAAAAAATCAAAAAAGTATGTTAATTTGAAGAGCCATATCTGCTAAAGTATCTATCGGATTTCTTCGATTCAAAAAGCATTTGATTCAAACGTTCGTCCTTTTTGATACCAATGCAATAAAAAAAAGTTTTTCCAAAAAAAGTGCATTTTTGATGCAAATGCAATTTTTTGATGCATTTTTCAAAACTTTCTCCCCCTTCAATTTTTTTGAAACCTGCATAATTCGAAAATATGCCATTTTTTACACAAAATTGAGTACCGTTTTTTTTGTGACGGCGTTTCAAAAAATTTTCGTGATTTTTTTAAAACTACTTATTTGAATTTTTCCATTCAAAAAATCAATTTAATATTTATTTTGCAATTTTATCAAAAAAGTATGTAACTTTAAAAAGCCATTTCTTCGAAAGTATCTATCGGATTTCTACGCCTCAAAAAGCATTCGATTCAACTGATTATCCGCTTTTATAACAATGCACTAACAAAAAATATTTTTTTAAAAAAATGCATTTTTGATGCAAATGCAATTTTTGGATGCATTTTTTAAAACTTTCTCCCCCTTCAATTTGTCTGAAACCTGCATAAATCGAAAATATAGAATTTTTTACATAAAATTGGGTACATTTTTTTTTTGTGACGGCGTTTCACAAGATTTTAGTGATTTTTTTAAAAAATGCTTACGTAGTTTTTCCTTAGACTAAAATTTTTTTTTGTTATTTTATGAATTTTATGAAAAAATTGTATGGAAAGACCAATAAGGCATTTTTAAAAAAATTACAAAATTTTTACGAAACTCCGTCACAAAAAAAGCTGTACGCAATTTTGTGTAAAAAATGCTATATTTTCGATTTATGTAGGTTTAAAAAAAATTGAAGGGGGAGAAAGTTTTAAAAAATGCATCCAAAAAATGCATTTGCATCAAAAATGCACTTTTTTTTAAAAATATTTTTTTTTATTACATTAATATAAAGTAAGACTATCGTCTGAATCGAATGCTTTTTGAATTGAAGAAATTCGATAGATACTTCCGAAGATATGGCTATTCAAAGTAGCATACTTTTTTGATTTTTTCAATTTTTGAAGAAAATTAAATTCGCGAAAAAATCGCGATTTTTTTTAAATATAAAAAACTGAAAATGGACATGTTTAATTGGCTCTATAGAGAACATGTGTACAAAAAATTAGATAAATTTGAAGAACCTCGGTCAGATTTTATAAAATCTTTGCTGGATTTCATGATATAGGAATTATATTAAAATCATTTCGGCCCCAACTTGGGCGACAATCCCAAAACTTGTATACATAATACTATACGAACATTTTCAGACAAAAACTCTAAAAGAATCTGAAAATATATTATTTAAAATTGAATATGTCTAAATATCTAACATTTTGTATGTGGAACAAATATTTCAGAATCTAACATTTGAAAAATGTCAATACTTGTTAACTTACTCTTTTAAAACCCTTAACCACCTCCTTACTACACAAAAAATGTATGAGAATCTGAGAATAGATGGTTTAAAATCAGAAATTGTAAAATTTAAATTAAAATAAACTAAGTCCCAAGTTGGGCGCCAATCCAAAACATCTATTCAAACAAAAAATGTTTCAGAATCTGAGATTAGATGAATAAAAATAATTTTTCTACACAAAAAATTTTTCAATGTGCAAAAATATAGGAATTAGATTAAAATAATTTTGGTCCCAAATTGGGCGCCAATCACAAAACTAGTTAACAACAATTTTTCGAAATAAAAATTATACGAGAATCTGAAAATATATAATTTAATATGAAAAATTTCTTAAAATCTAAAAAAAAAAAATTGTATGTTCTAAAAGAATGTTTCACAATATGAAAATAAATGAATTCAAAGGGTTTTTTTCACACAAAAAATCTTCCTATGTGCAAAAATATAGGACTAAGATTAAAATCATTCAGGTCCCAACTTGGGCGCCCATCACTTAACTTGTATACAACAATACTATAAAAAAATTCTAAGACAAAAACTGTTTGAGAAACAGAAAAAAGATGATTTATAATGAAATATGTCTAAAAATCTAATAATTTTTCTGTGGAAAAAATATTTCAGAATCTAACAACGAAAAAATTACAATACTTGTTGACTTACTCTTCTAAAACACTTTACAAACTCATAAATACCCAACATATGTATAAGAACATAAAAAAATGGTTTAAAATAAAAAAAATTTAGAGATTTAAATTACAATGAATTAAGGCCCTACTTGGGCGCCAATCCTAAATATCATTTCCCACAAAAAAATTTCAGAATCTAAAAATAGTTGAATTTAAAAATATTTTCCTAAAAAAAAAATGTTTCTACGTGCAAAAATATAGGAATTAGATTAAAATCATTCTGGACCCAGCTTGGGCGCCAATCAACTTGTATACAACAATACTATACAAAAATTTTAAGACTAAAATTGTGTATGAATCTGAAAACAGAAAATGAATATGGCTATATTTCAGAATCTAACATACGAAAAATGTCAATACTTGTTTACTCACACTTGTAAAACCCTTAACAACCTATTGAAAAAATGTTAGAGAATCTGAGAGTAGATTGTTTAAAAGAAAAAATTGTTAAATTTAATAAAAATTAATTAAGTCCCAAGTTGGGCGCCAATCCCAACTGTCCACACAAAAAATGCTTCACAATATGAAAATAAATGAATTAAAAATGTTCCTGTGTGCAAAAATATAGGAATTAGACTAAAATCATTTTGGTCCCAACTTGGGCACCAATCACAAAACATGTTTACAACAAATTTTTCTAGATAAAAACTGTACAGTATTTGAAAATATATGATTTAAAATAAAATATGTTATAAAATCTAGAAATGTTTTTCAGAATCGAACATACGAAAAATGTCAATACTTGTTTACGTACACTTCTAAATCCCTTTACATTCTCTTTTCTATACAAAAAATGTTAGAGTATCTGAGAGTAGATGATTTAAAAGGAAAAATTTTTAAATTTTGTTAAAAGTAAATTTAAAAAAAGTCCCAAGTTGGGCGCCAACCTGAAATATTTATCCACACAAAAAATGTTTCACAATATGAGAATAAATTAATTAAAAGGATTTTTCTACACCAAAAATGTTCCTGTGTGCAAAAATATAGGAATTTGACCAAAACCATTTTGGCCCCAACTTGGGCGGCAATCACAAAACTTGTTTACAAATATGTTTCTAGAGTAAAACTGTACAGTATTTGAAAATAGTTGATTTAAAATGAAATATGTTTAAAAATTTGAAAATTTGTCTGTGCAAAAAATATTTCTGAATCTAACATATCAAGATTGTCAATACCTGTTTACTTACACTCCTTAAACCCTTAACAAACTCATAACTACCCAAAAATGTATGATAATGTGATAAAAGATGGTTTTAAATGAAAAATTGTGAAATTTAAATTAAAATAAATTAAGGCCCTAGTTGGGCGCCAATTCTAAATATCTATTCACGCAATAAATGATTCACAATATAAGAATATATGAATTAAAAGCACTTTTCTATCAAAAAATGTTCCTATATGCAAAAATATAGAAATTATATTAAAAACATTTTGGACCCAACTTGGGCGCCAATCAAAAAACTTGTTTAAAACATTTGTTTTTGATAAAAACTGTATAAAAATCTGAAAATAAAAGATTTAAATTTGAAAATGTCTTAAAATTTTTCTGTGAAAAAAACTATTTCAGAATCTAACATACAAAAAATGTCATTACTTTTTTACTTATACTTCTAAAACCCTTAACTACCTCCTTACTAAAAAATCCACTAATTACTTAAAAACATATTAAGTAACTAGTTCTTCACAAAAACAATACTTTCAATTGACATAATTTATGTTCAATCACAATTTTGTTTTGCAAAGTTGTTAACCCAAAATAAAAATTTCAAACTTGATAAACAAATTTTTGTGTTCCCTTAACGGCAATTCACAAACTTAATCAAACAGTATGAACCCAAAATATATTGACATGAAATTTTAGCACGAAATCCAATTGGTTAGCATGAACTACGAAATAACCAATGTCCACATTCTTAATGATGATCCTGTAAATCATTGTTTAAAAGTCACAGAAACTCAGCCGCGACAAAACGTAGAAAATCGTGCTTAGTTTAAAATAGTATGATGGTAGGAGAGACAACAAGAAAATCGAAATCTGTTATATGTTTTCAAAGGCTAAAGGTATGGACCGTACCAAAAAAAATCAAATTTTCATAAATCATTTCCATTAATGTTTGGGATCAATAACTTAAGTTGCGAGGTTTGGGAATCGGCACAAAGGATGACAAGAATGGGAAGATATTTTTTTTATAATGGACTACATATCTAATTAATTTAACAGTTGCGTAGAAAACTCAAAGTTGACTTTAAGTTTTTAATTGTTCTTTTGGTTAGGCCTTATACACCACAAATTTAATTTTTTTTTATTCTGTTCGCAGAATAAATCTCACAGGTCCTCTCAGTGCCTGTGGTGGTGAAAACAACTAACTGAAAAACAACAATTAATACACTATATATAAAAAGTTAACGGTTTTTTAAAGAGATTGTTTAAAAGAAATGGTAGAAATGGTTTAAAAGAAACGTCTAGATCGACTTACATATTTTTCAAGCCTTATAGCATGTTCTAACTCAAACATTTCGTATAACCTACGGAAGATATTGGAACAATTATTAATACAACAACATAGTTGGTACAACAAGTGCAAGCGGGAAATCGAAGACATATCATGGAACGCATAGTTGGGTATGTTTTTTGACAATTCTGAAATGTAGTTGTATGAAATGTACTGTTATACCAGTTTACAATTTGTCAATTTATCCCCTCCTGGGATAGCACCATTTAAATTAGATACGATCGCTTAAAGTTCCCTTCCTCTAAATTCATCATTATGTCAGCAATATTTCAATTATATTTTAAGTACAATCAATAATTTGTATTACTTTTGGAACACGGTGTGCTTTATCAACGGAAAACTCCATTACCTAGTAAAATGAAAAATTTTCAAAAAACTTTGTAGTAGTGGTAGAACTTTATAGCCACTCGCGAAAATAACTTTATTTCTACCAAACAACAATTAGAAGTAATCAATGAGGCTAAGTCGAATGGAGAAGGTCCTTTAATGTTTTACTGATGTACTGATAGGAAAATATATTCAGTTCAGAATTATAGAATAAGTTAATCCTTGAAAAAATTATTGTGATTATAGAAACAATTTTTAATTGCAGTTTCTGAAAATTATAGCAAAGGAATCCCAGAATCTATTTTGTAAGTTATAAAATTAGATGCTTCGCAAACGGTTTGTGAGCTTTTTCGGTGACAAGACATAATCCCCACGGACATTATCCCCATAACGGAAATGGGGATTATGACCCAATGCATTACGGACATAATCCCCATATTAGTTGTGGGGACTATGACCATTCCAAAAACGGTCATAATCCCAATGGGGATTATGTCCCTTCCCTCTTGGGATTATGACCGAACATTTTTCGGTCATAACCCCCATTCATATTATAGGGAATAAGTTCAAAACAATTTCGGTCATAATCCCTTTATTTTGCGGAGAGGGTGGGTTTAATGCATGGAGTTTATAATCCCTAAGCTCGGCCGAAGGCCGGCAACGCAGAAAAACTTTTAAGACAAAATAAAAATTTCACATAATTATTGGGATTATGACCTATTAGTATATTCGACATAATCCCTGTAATGGGGATTATGTCCACTTTTTACGTGGTCATTGTCCCCATAAAACTGGGAATTATGTCCATTTTATATTGGGATTATGTCCAAATTTTTTTCGGTCATAGTCCCCACTACCGTTATGGGGATTATGACCGAATTCGTTTTGGTCATAATCCCCATAACGCAAATGGGGGTTATGTCCGTGGGAATTATGTCATGTCACCAGCTTTTTCTGGACAACTAATTTTTCTCACTAATTGTTACCACTTTTTTTAAATGAAGATCAGTTCAAACTCCATATCTCCATGGAATTAGTGTTTAAAAAAATCTTCAACGCTAGACCCCTTATTAATTTTAAAACAGTCGGATTTACAAGGGAGGTTCTTCAATGGGTACCAACTGAATGCTCTGAAACTTGCGTATAGAAAAAAGAGGAGAAAATTAAGAGCTGTGATACAGCTACCGAAATAATCACCGGACACTGCCGTATAGGTTATCATAGAACAAATGTGACTGATCTCCGATGCCAGATACAGGAAGTGTGATGTACCTAACACCGAAGAAATTGTCTAACATACACATGTTGGTCGATTACACATGTTGGTCAGACATGTTTTCGAGTGCTAGGCTTTCAATGTCGACCTAAAACAAATATTACAATTCGCGTTGAGGACTAACGCGTTCTGTCAACGTCGCTAATGTCAAAGCTAGGAGTCTTTCATTCCACTACCTCTAACCTATATAGGTTAATAATTATATTTTCTTTATGTTATGTTGTGTCATAGAGTCAACTCTGTTTGGAATTAAATTTTTGCTTTGAAACCATTTCCCGTCGTTCAAATCAATTCCACTTTAGTGGTTGAAAATGGTTTCATTACAAAAAAAAAATACTTTCGACTCTGTGACATGGCCTCAGGCCATTGGCCTGTTGTATAATTTTCGAATTCTAAAATTTCATAAAAATCGGTGGTTGTTTTGTCAGAAATTAGCGGGATGACAAAAACAAAATTCTGATATGCTGCGCAAGAAGGCGAGAACCATTTGTGCCAAGTTACTGAAAAGCGAGAAGCATCTCTACGGTCTTCCTGCTGAAGTTTTTTCTGATCTCGGTGTGGTAAAAGCTTTTGGTAGTGCGAAAAAAGACTATTATAAAGGATAAGGCTGTCCTTTTTACTGCATTATTTGCAAAAAAAATCGTTCTTGCCAAAAGGTTCAACCACTGCCAGACATTAAAAGGGTAGTCGAGGATCTCAACATGAATAAGACACCGCGATCCGATGGTATACCATAACACACCGGGACCCGATGGTGCACATGCAGTGCTCTTCGGCGTTATCATGACCATTATCAAAACTTTTTATTTTTATTGCCTAAACAGTGTCCCATTGACATTTCTAGCGAAATATCTTTGGGAATCGGGGTAGTTTGAGAGGTAGAATTTTGTATATTAGAGGGGAGTAGGAAAACAATTTTAGGGGAATCACAATGGGCCTTATGGCCTCCGAGTGAATTCGCCAATTTGGCGGACGCCCATCCAACCTAACCTAACCTTCCGGCTGGAAGGTGACTAACGTTCAACCAATCCCTCAATAAGGTGCGTTTTCAAACCCTAAGATATCAATTTGTAAATTAACATGTTGTTGACTATCTGGAGTCAAACTCACTTTTCATTGACCGACAGTATGGCTTTCGTAAGCGTTGTTCTACGGGAGACCTGATAGCTTTCCTTTCGAAACATTGGAGTCATTCCATTCACCAATTTGGTGAAAGTAAGGTGTTTGCTTTAAATATTTCCAAGGCTCTCGATCTTGTGTGGAGCAACGCACTTGTATCTAAACCAGCAACAGGCTGTGAGAGCATGTAGGTGTGAGAGCGAAAATATATTTCAAGTGTCGAAAGAAGCATTCAAGTGTCTTCTTAAAACGGTGCAAGAATTACTTCACTCCTTCCTATCTCCTCAAGTTTATACCATCTGTATCCGTCCGAAGGGGCAGGAGCCTCAGAGTCTATTCTAAAGTTTCTCGTCTCTGTTCAAAGAAGGGCGTCGAAGCTAATTAATGACAGTTAGGTATCCAAATCTATTTACACTTTGGAGCATTGTCGGAATGAGGATTGTGTAACACTATCCACCGATATTACCGTGGTAAGCGTTATGCTGATATTAGCAAACTTATCTACCAAACGGGGTTTTTGTTCGCAGCACTTCGGACAACATTCGTGTTGATCACGCAAAGAGCCAAAGACAAGGGTCTTCAGGTTCCTACTTTAAAGGGCGTAGCTCTTCTTCTAAAAAAAAAAAAAAACTAATGTGGACAAAACATGTTGAAAAAAAGTTTCACGGGCATTTCGGATTTTCTGGCGATGTTGGAGAGCTTTTGGTAAGACATGGGGTCTAAGACCTGCTAGTATACATTGGATGTACATTGCAGTAATTAGACCTATTGTGACTTATGCAGTAATTATACCTATTGTGACGTATGCGTCTGTAGTCTGTTGGCCGAGAACGATGGTGAAGACTATCCGATCCAAGTTGAACGGACTAGAAAGAGCTGAAGCTTTGAGAATTACTGGTGCCATGTGCACCACCCAAAGCGTAGCTCTGGAAGCTATGTTAAACATGCTTCCTTTGGACCTACCTATTCAAGAAAATATATGAAATTTTTTTGCAGGTTCCGCAAAAGTTGAACATGGAATGTGGAGTACAATGTGGGAAATAGTCGTTTGTTCAATAGGCTATCGGAACTTTGTCCGTTGTTTTTTATGCCTGTGGACAGTACAACCTCTTGCATCAATTTTGGTAGGAATTTACTGTAATATTTCCGAGCAGGAAAGACTGGGTCAATCCAGAAAACTACATGGATGGATCCAGTACCCTAAATGTCTAATGGTCTGGTTAGTATTTGCAAATGCTATATTGCTATGGGCAAAATGGCTACAGTATTTCAGACTGACGTATTTGCTATTTTGCAGGTTGGCGAACAGGATAAGTGAGAACAGATAGAGGGATAGGAGAATCAGTATCGGCAGAGACAGCCAGGCTGCGATTAGTGCAATTGAATCCAAAGTCACTTCATATAAAATTGTTCAGAAATGCAGACGCAGCGTCAATGGGGTCTCATGCGGGAGTAGGGTCAGTCTTTTGTTGTTTCTGCATAATAGGGGAATAGGGAACAACGAGATTACCGACTCTTTGGCAAATGTTAGCTAAGATACAATTCCTCACAAAACGGAACATCTGATTTGTATAGGCTTGATCATTACAGCTAAAGATCTATCAATGTAGTTTTTAAGTAAGTTTAATTTCCAACTTGTATGTCCAAAATCCGACTTCAACTTTAGAGTAAAAAAACATCAAGAGCATAGCAGCAAAATCGGCTCTTATGTTAAAAGAGTCACTAATGATTAAGCAACACTCTTGGGGATACTCGACCATATTAAGTACGGTGGGCGGGACGAATTAGATTGAAAAACCGACTATATCTCACCCCAGACGAACTTTAATAGGAACTTCGAAGTCCAAATACCAACTAGGGAAGACGAAGATGGAGATGGGTACAGGTCCGGGGGTTTACTCTGAATGCCTCGAAATCAGGGCCTAAGTAGGGCTCCCGGACAAGTGTAGTGTTTTCCAGGCCGAGGTTTTTGCAATTGACAAAGCCGCGCAGATGATTATGACAAAGGACCTAAGTCCTTGCTCCATCAACATTTTTGTGGACAGTCTTGCAGCTCTGAAGGCCTTAGGGTCAAATACTGTATAATCGAGAATTGTTTGTAATTGTATACAATCCCTTCATCAAATCAGTCAGCACACAGTCAAGCTAATCTGGGTCCCTGGACATAGTGGGGCCGATGGTAACGAATTAGCTGATGAATGTGCAAGAAATGGCTCCGAATCGGTGGGGGAACGTGTCGAACCTGATATCTCGGTTCCTATAGTGGAGTTGATGAACGAAATTGATAGGATATCAGAGAATAGGATTAGGGATAGGTGGATATCGCTGACCAAGTGCAGGACATCGCGAACCATGTGGCCACTGCCAAATCCTAAGAGGACAGAAAGTCTTCTTACATTTGGCAAAACGGACTGTTAGCCTATTAGTAGGAGTACTGACAGGACACTGTATAATCGGCCAAATGGCCGTACGTATGGGAATTTCTGACAGGGATTTTTGTAGAAGTTGTGGAGAGGTGGAGGAGGAGTCAGTGAAGCACTTGTTGTGTGAATGTCCGGGTCTGTATTTGGGGCAACGATTTTTTGATGACCTAGATTGCCTAAACAGTGTCCCATTGACATCTCTAGCAGAATACCTTAGAGAGTCGGGGTGGTTTGAGAGGTAGAATTTTGTATATCAGAGGGGAGTAGGGAGACAACTTTAGAGGAATCACGATGGGCCTTATGGCCTCCGAGTGAATTCGCCAAATTGGCGGACGCCCATCCAACCTAACCTAACCTTAGAATAAAAAGTCGCTTTTGTAACAGAAAAAAAATTAATAATTTCACATAAATTAAGTAATATCCAACAGAAGTTTCCACAATATTTATTTATCAAATTTGACATGATTTAGAATTACTTGGTACATTAAATGTATCATATGATGACATCAAAATTGTTACAATTAATATAACCAACTTAATAAAGAAAGGTACATCTTCATACGACTATATAATGGAGGATGGATAAAGTAAGAAAGAATGCAACAAAAAAAAAACTGAAATAACAATCTGCCAGAGTACATAAATTCTTAACGGCCCCTGTTTTATCTGTACTCATGTATATACAGGTAAACCTCGATTAAAGCGGTGGTATGGAACCTAAGTATAGCAAACTTTGTTTATTCAAATCGCTTCTGTTCCGATTCAAATCTCATACAAAATTCGGGTTTGGTAGCGGATTAGAAATGATACCGCATAATTTAAGTATTACCTGTATGTAGATTTACTCCACACTATACAACAGCATTGAACAGGCAAAAATTTACAAAAAAAAAAATACATATAAAACTGAAAAAGAGTACCCCAACATTAACAGAATTTATATCCAACAAAAACACAAACTATGAGTACCAACCAGCCATACAACAGCCATGAAAACAAAAAAAGAATAAACCAGAATTTTTGTTTTTTTTTTGTATAGAGACTACTTCTACTGACACTTGCTACTGATTGCTGGAAGCCTGTTAGCAAAGCAGCGTATTACGTTCGTGTGTGACGTTACATTTGACGTTTGCCGCATGGTGTGTACACATAGTCGTATTTTAGTATAAAACTCAAAACATGTTTCCATACGAATTATTTCATACGAACGTGATATTCGTTCGGTTGATTCTACGTTTAGAATCAGTCGACAGTCAGTCAGAAGAGTTGAGTTGTTTGTTTATCAGTTGCTGTTGTTGTTTTATTTTCTAAAAACATATTGCCAAATACACGATGCTAACAACATTTTGTTAGTGACTGCTATTTGACTTTGGTGTAACTGGTAGTGTAACAGAGATATAACTTTAGCTGTAACTGAGAATTAGGGTGATAATTATTTAAGGACGATATTTTAATTTTGTTTAGAAATAGCACAGACTATATACAGACTCGACAGTAGAGTTTTATAAGAAAAAATGGGGAAAAACTAAGCGATTTAAGGAGAAAACACAGCGGTTTTTAGTACGTTTTACGCTAACATGGCAACACTTTCTACGACTTAGGAGTGAGTGAAACAACAAAAACCGATCTGGCATCCATTTTTCTTATGGCGCGTTATATCAGTTTTCTCTTTCTAACCTAATTCGTAGAATAATTTGAAAATATTAACCATATGGTTAAAGAATACTTTTTTGACACCTGTCACTTATGTCGAGTCTGTATTAGTCTGTGGAAATAGATTGCAAAAAGTATTCACTTAAATAATGAGGACAAATTTAAAAGTAGTGGCAAAAGTTCAAACAGAATGTTAAGGAAGGGACAGATAGCCTTACAGAACTATTGGTTTTATCAACAGACAACTTATTCTACGACAACTTAGATTAATTTTCATTTAACGTAAACAAAATTATAATATTTTTTAATATTTTTTGACTAGCAACAGATAGACTTCAGTGGCTTCCAGGTTGTTTTTCAGAATTTAAAGTGTTTTTAACAGACGGATGGAGATTACTTGATAGTCTTAAAATTTAAAGCCGCTTAGCTAATACTTATTCTTTGAAGTTTACTATCCAGGGTCGTCTTAAGGTATGATGACATGATGAGAAAACTTTTCATTTTTAGCATTTCATATTTCTTCTTCTTTGTCATCACCAGGGACCTTCATGCACTAAAAAACTATGTTTATGCATGTCTCCTCAACATGAAAACTAATGATACAAAAAAATTTAAATTAAAAAAAAGCCAAAACTAAAATTTTATACAAAGTGTGACCCAAAAATATGCAGAATACTAGCAAAATATGCATTTTCATCAAAATATGCACTAACGAATCGATGCCATTTTAAAGGAAACACTTTGATTCTCAAAGATATTTGGTCTATGCTGTTCTAATTGTAAGACTAACAGAAAAATCATGCATTTACATGAAATTTCTCTCCTTGGTCCTCACTAGGGATGAGATTTCCATGCAAATGCATGTTTTTTGTCGATAGTCTAAAAACGATATCGAGCAATTATCTTTCCAAATCAAGAAATTTGCGTTAAAATGGGATCGATTTGGTTTTGCATATTTTGGAGAAAATGCATATTTTTGCATGTTTTGGTTTAAAATGCATATTTTGTGCATATTTCCAACTTTATGGTGCATATTCTGGCACAAATTAGTAAAAACACAAATTGAAATTTTTTGTTACAAAAACTATTTTAAATTTTAAAAATTTATTTTCAAAATAAGAAAAATTATTATTTCTTTTTAATTTTTTTATAGATTGTCTTAATTTCTAACAAAAATCTTTCTTATGTATAGTATAATGTATAATGTTACTATTTAAACCCGTCGTTATTTTTAGATTTTGAAGAAGTTTCTCTTATGAAAACAAGATTTTTATTGCACACTTTTTACTTTTTAGTGCATATTTTTAGGTTTTTTACTGCATATTTTGAATTTTTTAGCATGAAAATCTCATCCCTAGTCGTCACCCTTTTGCCTTTTGCTGCACTAAACTTCCTCCAATTTAAATTTAATATGTTTAAGTGGCACAAATTAAATTAATGATATTTCCGTCTCAGAATCTGAAACATTTTCTATAGGAAAATATCTCAGAATCTCAGACTTTTTTCTGTAGGAAAATGTCTCAGAATCTCGGACTTGTTCGACAAGAAAATGTCTCAGAATCTTGGACTTTTTCTATAAGAAAATGTCTCAGAATATTGGATTTTTCTATAGGAAAATGTTTCAGAATCTGCGACTTTTTCTATAGAAAAATGTCTTACAAGAACTTTTTCTATAGAAAAATGTCTCACAATCAGTTTTTATGGGAAAATGTCTCAGAATTTAAACTTTTTCAATAGGAAAATGTTTCAGAATCTGAGACTGTCATAGATTTTGAAACTTTTTCTATTCGAAAAATGTCTCGGAATATGGAACTTTTTTTTCGAAAAATGTCTCAGAATCTTAGATTTTTTCAAAATCTCAGAATGTGAGACTTTTTTGATGACTCAGGATCTGAGACTTTTTCTTTTCGAAAAATTTCTTAAAATCAGAAACTCTTTATATACAAAAAAAAAAAAATACTAAGAATTAAAAACTTTTTCTACACAGAAAATGTCCTAGAATCTGAGATTTTTTCTATATGAAAAATGTTTCAGTATCTGAGACGAAAAACGTCTTTTTCTAAACGAAAAATGTCTCAGAATTTTAAAACTTTTTCTATATGAAAGTTTGAAAAATATCTTAGATTCTAAGATTTTTTCTAACTAAAAATCTGAGACTTTTTCTATAGTAAAAATTTCTCAATATTGAGACATTTTCTATACGAAAAATGTCTCGGAATCTAATCTATTCGAAAATGTCTGAGACTTTTCATATACAAAAAATTTCTCAGAATCTGAGACATTTTCTATAAGAATAATTTCGCAGAATCTGAGACATTTTCTATGTCTCAGAATCTGAGAATATCTCAAAATCAGAAACTTATTCTATACGAAAAAGTTTCTGAATCAGTTTTTCTATACAAAAAATTTCTCAGAACCTGAGTCATTTTCTATAAGAATAATTTTCTATGTCTCAGAATCTGAGAATATCCCAAAACCTGAGACATTTTCCATATAGAAAAAGTTTCGCTTTTTGAGACATTTTTGGTATAAAAAAATTCTCAGATTCTGAGACATTTTCCTATAGAAAAAGTTTATGATTCTGAGACATTTTCCTAAGAAAATGTATCAGATTCTGAGACCTTTGCCTATGAAAAATGATTTAAATTCTGAGACATTTTTCGAACAGATTCTGAGAAAATTTTCGTATAAAAAAAGTCTCATATTTCATCTCGAATATGTGTTAAAAAATTCATTCTTATACATTTTGCACTAAAGACAGACAAGCTTATCATTACTAAAAAAAATATATTCCACGCCCATAAAAGGGGGGCGGACCGAAAAAAATTACATTTTCCAATTCTCTGGGTCCAAATGCAGGACTTTGAACTTCTTGTAACATAAAAATGTTAGATTTGTTAAACACAAACACAAAAAATCATGTAAAAAAAATTATATTTTTCAAAGGTTGGTTTAGTTCTTCAAGGGGGAACTTTTTTCCGCCTGGTCCGATTTTGCTCATAGGACATATTAGTGACAAATGTCGGGAGTCTAGCTCTTTTATTTTGGACTGCATCGTGTTAACTACAGTCGGACAGACGGACGGAAGGACATCGCTAGAATGTCTCAGAATCGATCACTGATCATAAATATATACTTTATGGGGTCCTAGACCGATATTTTGATGCGTTACACACGGAATGACAAAGTGAGAATAGCCCCATACTGTAGTTAGAGGGTATACAAAATTAATGTCGAAAATAGATGAGTTTGTAATATAAAGATTAAAATTTACAGTTCACCAATATTCCTCTGTCCTCAAAATTTACATACCAAAACTAAATTCCACCCTACTAAAATTATCTATCTAAGTGTATTTGAGTTTAAATATGAGTGAGTGCTTATATTTAAAGTTAAGACCATGAATGTCATGGATGGCCTATCTAATAAGGACTTTATAACTAAGTATTCACAAGATATTTATAGAGAGAGAGTGAGATATATTCATATAATGAGTGTGAGAGTATCAATGGTAAAAAGTTTTAGTTAAATATGTCGAGAGTGAACACATAATTGTTTGCTTAACTGGACTTGATTAGTTTTTGTTTAGAAGGTTAAAACAACAACAAAAAATTACAAAAAAAAAATAGATTGTTGTATACAATTATTCGATTAAACAGCATGAATTTCCTTCATTCTCACACATTTACTTATAAACAAACACACACAAACAGATCCACCATGCCTGTCAGCCAGTAACTCATAAATGTACAACACAATTTTCCGTTTTACATTTCCCTGTTTGCGTAAGTGTTTGTAGGCTTTCAATGGTTGGTAGTAGTTATACATATCGTATTATGGTTGCTATAGACTTGGGGGCATTTATATTGGTTTTAGATTTACAGTTTTATTTTAATAGGAATTTTTTTTGTGGCCGTTATTGTCAGTAGAATGCAAAAAGCACAGAAAGTTAACTAAATTGGGTGGTGTTTATGTTTTTGTCGTGTAATAAAAATTGAAAATATATTTATGTGTGTGTGTATGTTTTAGGGATTTTTTAATGGGGTTACACTCAGAAAAATATGTAAGTAAAACAGGATAATCAAAAAAATAATGTTTTTTAGAAAATTTATATTCTTTCAGGAAGAAATATTGGAATTTAGCATATGTGGAGTTGAGTGATGATAGATAATTTTAAAAAATGTTCTGTTGGTATTCTGAAATAAAATTTTAGATAGGGTCAGTAATTTAAAAATGCCTGCAAATGTTGTAGTTTTTTAGTTTTTTTTAGAAAAAATAATGTTATATTACTTTGCTATTCCATGCAAAACGAATTAAAATAGCAGTCGAGGACCCCATTAAAAAACCAAAAGAGCTGTACATTTCGTAAGTGAGTGCAAAAAATTGTTTTTACATTTTGGAGAGTATAAAAGATTCGGCACCAAAGAATATACCACTCTCACTTGTTTTATGTACATTTGATAAACAAATGGAAAATTTTTATGCGAAAAGCTTAGACTTGGTGAAAAAGTAGTTTTGGTAAAAAAATTATTTTTTTTTTCACGAAAAACAAAACTATGTTAAAAAAAATTTAATGAACCCAAAATTTTTATTGAAAAAAAATTTTGATGAAAAAAAATTTTTGATGAATTTTTTTGAAGAAAAGAAAAATTTTTTGATGAAAAAAAAAAAATATGAAAAAAAGCTGATGAAAAAAAAATTTTATGAAAAAAAAAATTGATGAAAAGAAAAAAAAAAAAATATGAACAAAAATTTATGAAAAAAATTAATGAAAAAAAATTTGATGAAAAAAAGAAATTTGATGAAAAAAAATTGATGAAAAAAAAAATTTGATAAAAAAAAAAAAATGATAAAAAAAACGATGAAAAAAAAATTTAAAAAAAAATTGATGAAAAAAAATTTGATGGAAAAAAAAAATTGATGAAAAAAAAAAATTGATGAAAAAAAAAAATTGATGAAAAAAAAAAATTGTTGAAAAAAAAATTTTTTTTGTTGAAAAATAATTATGCTACTTTTTATTCACCAGCTGGTGAAAAACCGTTTTATTCACCACGAGGTGAATTATTATCCAAGTTACAAACCCAAGTTATTACAATTTTTGGTTTTAAGAAAATGAAAATAGTAATTCTTGTTTTCTTTTTCGTTAATTGTTAGCTTAATGTATGCTATTTTTAATATTTTTTTTTTTTAATGTACTTCCTTAAGTTTTCCTTATAAAAATTTTTATTTTTTAAATTATACCAAAATCATGTAAAAAGACATGTTTATAAACCGTTATATTTACAAAAGTACTAATATGAGGATCATATATATTCATGATCCCCGATCGATTCTAAAACGATCTAGCCATACCCGTCCGTCTATCCATCTGTCTGTTGAAAACTCGCAAAAGTTATGGACAAAATACTGAATTTCGGAAAGGGTTTTCGTGAATTTATGAGATAAAAGACACGTTAACTTTTGAAGGCTTCTGAAGCTTGGCATATATATGAAGCTTGGCATATATATTTGTCGTTCCCCTGGCCAGTGGTTCAAAAGTTATTAGCAAAACCGTGAATTTCAGATTTGTTTCAATTTAAATTCACGTGTTGAAAACCCGTTAAACATGTTTTAAAAACATTGGTAAGTCACAAAAATATTTTACAGCGTATTTTGTCACTCAAAAATATTTTTACACCAAAAAAAAAAAAAAATACACTCGAAAAAAATTTTACACTCAAAAAAAAATAAATTATTATTTTTTTTTTTTAAATAATTACAGAAAAAAATTTTTTACATTTAATTTTGTGTAAAATTTTTTACACAAAATTAAATGTTTCTAATCAAAAATGTGATTTTTGAAATAAATTAGAAAATTTACTATCACTTAAAAAGGGCATTGTGGAAGGAAGTCATAGATTCGGGCAAGTCGAATTTAACTTTTTCACTTGTTTTAAAACTATTTTTTACCAGAATGTGTTTTTAGTCCCGATGATACTACATTCCAAATATTTTTATGGCCATAATCTTATAAGATCTAAAAAGTACCAACAAAGTACTACATTTAAATCCTTTTTATTTATTTAGAATCGGAACATTAAAAAAAAAATACTATTGTCTGAATGTTTTTTTTAGGTGGATGATCCTACATTCTAGATTTCAAGTTTCTAGAACCATTAATACGAAAGTAAAATTTTTTACGCCACTCAAACCTAAATTTTCAAAAGGTACTTTAGGAATTTTTTTTACGGCAGAGGATCTTACAGTCTAAATTTCCATTTTCAATAACAATTATTTCAGAAGATAGAAAAAGTACCAAAGTACACTTTTTTGTCCTCTTCTTATAATTGGAATTATGAAAAGTTACTTTTGTCAGAACGTTTTTCTACCAGACGATTAACATCCCATATTTCAAGTATTATTAAAAAGTACCATTACCGTTTTATTCTGGATGATTTCAGATTTTAAGTTTCTGTAAATAAATTCTATTTAAATTTTTAAATTTATAAAAATTATTCATTATTCGACCTATAAATTCTGATAAGAAAGATTACTCCAGCTCGAGGTCACGTTTCTTTACTAATTATTACAATTTTAAAAAAAATATTTATAAAGTTTGTTTATTTAAAATTGATTGGTATGGTCATTTTACGAGACTTACTCGACACTTGTTTCGGAATTTTTCAAACTCCATTGTCAAGAGTATTTAGCAAATTTACAATCGTTAGTTGCAAAATGTAAAGTTAAAAACAAACCATACCATCTCCTTTGAAAGTCAACAACTACTTTTATCAGAATGCTTTTTAAGTCCCGAGGATACTACATTCCAAATATCAAGTTTTTATGACCTAATCTTATAAGATCTAAAATGTATTAACAAAGTACCATATTTATCTAGAATTAGGGATCGCAATTTCCCGCACTTTCACATTTCCCGGGAAAGCGGGAAACATTTTTGAACTTCCCGGGATTCCCGGGATCCCGCACTAAAAACCATTAATATTTTTTTTTAGTTTTTAAAATTTTTTTTTTAATTTTTTTTTTGAAAAATTTGTACGTCTAACAATGCCTGATACATTTAAAAGCAAATTAAATAATAATTCAATCTTATAAAACAAAAAATAACAAACTAATGTAAGCTAAAAACTCTATTTAAAAAAAAAATATTAAACAATGTCCTGTTATATTTTTTTAAGAAATTTTTGTTGTCATTGACATTTCACTAAGAGAAAAATATTTGTTTTTGCATATTATTGCAGATTTTTACGAAAATGCATATTTTTTCATATTTTGTCATAAATAAGAAAACAAAAAAATACACATAAAAATTACATAAATAAGAAAACTGAAAAAATTACACAAATTTAAATTAAAAACATTGAAAATAAGTAAAAGTCACAAAAAATGCATAGTATTTATGAACTAATTGATAAGAGTTTATTAACTTCTTCATAATATTTATGAACTTTTTCATAATATTTATTATGTGGAATATTATAATTTTTTTAATTAATAAAAAAATCAAAAATTTTATGAAAGGTTCATTCATTTTTAAGAATTTGTTCATAAATGCTACGAATGTGGTTTATTGGCAATTTGTTTTTTCTGTGTACAAATAAAAAATACTTTTTTTTAATATAAAAACAATTTTTTGAGTTGTAAAAAAATATTAAAACCTTTGATAATGAAAAACCATTTTTTATACTTTTTACGTTTTTAGTAAATATTTTTGAATTTTTAGCTCATATTTTTGATTTTTAAGAGCATATTTTAAGCACATATTTTCGTTGACGTAATTATAGCATTTAACTTGTTATGCATATTTTTTAAAATTCCCGGGAATCCCGCACAAATTTCCCGGGAATGCGGGAAATGAAAATTGACGAATTTCCCGGGAATCCCGGGACGGGAAATCCCGGGATACATTCTCTATCTAGAATCTAAACATAAAAAAAAAAATACTATTGTCTGCATGGTTTTTTTAGCTGGATTATCCTACATTCTAGATTTCAAGTTCCTAGAACCATTAATGCAAATGTACAATTTTTTAACCCATTTAAATCGAAATATTCAAAAGGTCCTTTTTTGTAATTTTTTTTACGCCAGAGTATCTAAAAATTTTAATTTTCTGGGACAATTATATTAGGTGATAGAAAAAGTACCAAAGTACAATTTTTTTTCCTCTTCTTATAATCGAAATTATGAAAATTTACTTTTTTCAAAAGTTTAAAAATTTCTAAAAAAAATATTCTTTCCCAAGTTAGAAAAACTGGCAATAGTATATTTTTTTACACCTATTTTTATTTATTTTATATTCCAATTTTAAATTTTCTTTAAACATTATTTCAGAAGATAGAAAAGGTACCAAAGTATACGAGTAGGGTAGAGAGGGGCACACTCGCCACTTTTTTTTTGAAGTGTTGTAAAACCTAAACCAGTAAATGTTTTTCCTAAATTTTAAGAAGCTTCATATTTTAGCTTTAAAATGAATACTCCAAATGGAATTTATCTGTTTGGCTTCTATTATTTTTTTAAAAATTTTTTTGCAACCCAAACTGGCGAAACTGCCCCATCCATGGGGCACGTGCGCCAAGCTGGTGGGGCACTGTCGCTTAGAAAAAAAAACTTTTAGAAATTCGTTAACAATATTATTTTTCAAAAGAATTACTACTAAAACATAATTTTATTGAAACCAACCAAAAAAAAATAAAGTCTAAGACATTATTTTTCAAATAAGTAAAAAAAATAATCACAAAAAAAAACACTGAAATCGGAGACAAAATTTGAAAATGTAGTTTTTTTCAGAAAAATTTTGCAGGGCACGTTGATTAAAACTTCATCTACTGCCCTTTTCCTTTGAGTGTATCTAACTAAATACAATGATGGGGTTTGTTTTTATGTCATTTGTTGTTAAATATGTTTACTTTTATTATTTAACATATCCCCGGGGTTTGGGGTTTGTGTATTTTATATATAACTTCGCATATTCTCTTACTACAGTTGTACTGAAAATGATAAGTTACAATTTTAAGGATTTTTCTATACACTTTTCGGCTTTTTCAATTTATGTTATATTTTATAACCGATATTTGTCGTAAATATTTTATGAGTAATTATTATATGGTTTTTACTATACAATACATATTGCTGGTTTTAGTTTTTGGAATTTTATGGTAATATTTATTGACCTTAGAGGGGGGTTAATTAATTAGTTAAATGTGTCCATAGAACATGTCATTTTGGTTATTTTAATGTTGGCATTTTGTATAATAATTACACAGCGTGACAAAATCTTGGATGTTAAAAGTAACCTGACATTTGACCATAAATTTTATATATTTCGGACATGCTGAATCCAATGGTGCAAACCATTTTTAAATCTAAGGTACAGTTTTTTCGCGAAATGTCTTCAAAGATTTTCACGTCCCCGTGAATTTTTTGAAATAAAAAAGTTTTTGTATGCAAAAAAGTCCCTCTTTTGCAATTGAAATTGAAGGACTGTAACTGTAGCTAAATTTTAAGTACCATATCCGCTATCAAATGTTTGAAATTCAAGTGATATTTCGCGTTTTATCCCGTTTTTCCAATTTTTTAGCATTTTCGCGATTTTAAATGCTTAAGTAAATACCGACCTAAACAACCGCTTCAGATTAGTTTAAATGCACCAAATGGGATATATTTCTATGAAAATACGTTTCAACTATCAAGCGCATCACTCCAAAAATGAGCGATTAGTCAAAATCTCTCTATGACTGCATCACTTTCCAAGATGACCACAAGGTCCAGCTTTTGACATATTATGTTAATTCCTCAAAAAAGTAATTGTGTCAAATTTCAAACAAAAATGTTTTCAACTTCAAAAGTTATTGTATCAAAACTTTTATTTCACCTTACTAAATTAAATTATTAAATTTTAATTACAAAAACAAAAGGAAAACATTGTACTAAATACTACTAATTTAAATAAAACACTTGTTTAAAATAATTTAGTAGGACGAAATAAATGTTTTTTTATTAAAACTTTTTAAGATGAAAACATTTTTGTTTGAAATTTGGCACAAATACTTTTTTGAGGTTTTTACACAATATATCAAAATCTGGACCTTGTGGTCCTGTTGGAAAGTGATGCTGTCATAGAGAAATTTTGACAAATCGCGCAATTTTAGTGCTATGCGATTGATAAATGAAAAATATTTTAATGGGAATATATTTCCTTTGGTGCAAATATACTAAGCTGAAACGGTTGTTTAGGTCGGAATTTATTTAGGCATTTAAAATCGCGAAAATGCTTAAAAATGAGAAAAAATGCGATAAAACGCGAAACACTGTTAAAGTTTTAAACTTTTAGTAGCGGAATTTGTAGTTAAAATGTAGTTACAGATATAATCCTTTAATTTCAACTATAAACGACTGACTTTTTCGCACACAAAATATTTTTTATTCAAAAAACTTCACGGGGACGTGAAAAACTTTAAAGACGTTTTGCGAAAAAACTGTACCTTAGATTTCAAAATGGCTTGGACCATTGGAATCAGCATGCCCGAATTATGTAAAATTGATGGTCAAAACCCAGGTTACTTTTTCACCGTCACACAGTGTTATTTGTATAGAAATGTTTATAAATATAATTAAAAGAAAAGTATAGTAATTGTAAGGAAGTTATAACATTGTTAGTGTAAGAAGGCAGGGGAGTAGGAAGAATTTTTTTAAAGGGTATGCAACATTTTAATAGAAAGAGTCCTAGAATTTGCTAAGAACATAGAAAAATTACAGATTCCGAGATATTTTTCCTAAAGAAAAAGTTTCAGATTCTGAGACATTTTTTTTATAGAAAAAGTCTCTGATTCTGAATAATTTTTCTAATAGATAAAGTTTCAGATTCTGAAACATTTTTCCTATCGATAAATTCTCAGATTCTGAGACATTTTTCTTATAGAAAAAGTCTCAGATTCTGAGACATTTTTCTTATAGAAAAAGTTTCAGATTCTGAGACATTTTGCTTATAGAAAAAGTCTCAGATTCTGAGACATTTTTCTTATAGAAAAAGTTTCAGATTCTGAGACATTTTTCTTATAGAAAAAGTCTCAGATTCTGAGACATTTTTCTTATAGAAAAAAGTCTCAGATTCTGAGACATTTTTCTTATAGAAAAAAGTTTCAGATTCTGAGACATTTTTCTTATAGAAAAAAGTCTCAGATTCTGAGACATTTTTCTTATAGAAAAAAGTCTCAGATTCTGAGACATTTTTCTTATAGAAAAAAGTCTCAGATTCTGAGACACTTTTCTTATAGAAAAAAGTCTCAGATTCTGAGACATTTTTCTTATAGAAAAAAGTCTCAGATTCTGAGACATTTTTCTTATAGAAAAAAGTCTCAGATTCTGAGACATTTTTCTTATAGAAAAAAGTCTCAGATTCTGAGACATTTTTCTTATAGAAAAAAGTCTCAGATTCTGAGACATTTTTCTTATAGAAAAAAGTCTCAGATTCTAAAACATTTTTCTTATAGAAAAAAGTCTCAGATTCTGAGACATTTTTCTTATAGAAAAAAGTCTCAGATTCTGAGACATTTTTCTTATAGAAAAAAGTCTCAGATTCTGAGACATTTTTCTTATAGAAAAAAGTCTCAGATTCTGAGACATTTTTCTTATAGAAAAAAGTCTTAGATTCTGAGACATTTTTCTTATAGAAAAAAGTCTCAGATTTGGAGAGAAAGTCTCAGATTCTGAGACATTTTTCTTATAGAAAAAGTCTCAAATTTTAAGACATTTTTCTTATAGAAAAAGTCTCAGTTTCTGAGACATCTATAGAAAAAGTAGCAGATTCTGAAATTTTTGTTTCAAATGCTGTGTTTATTTAAACGCTTCATAAAACTATAAAAGTTTTCCTTCCCCAAAATAGTTTTTTCTTATTTTCAAAAAAAATAATATAAATCAAATCTATTGCTAAAACCCATCAAACTATTGATTATTTTTTCATTTGTGGGGGGGAAGAAAAAATCATATCTTAAGATTAGTTAGTTGTTAAACAGCCAAAATCTTCTTCTCCTTTTCAATTCATCCAAAAAAAACTATAATATAAAACCTCCACCTTTCTTAAAGGATCTTGTATCAAAACATATTGACACTACCACAAAAATAAAGAAAATAATAATAAGAAAAACCCAAGATGTAGAAAAAAAAAGTTAATTCTAGTACCCAAACACACAATGACTTTGGTTTTTGTGTATTTATAAAAAAAAGGAAAATATAATTCAAGACTTTAACACACATATAAAAAATTTGATGAAAATAAAAAAAGGAAACAGAAATACAGAATCAACACTTTGCACCCATGCCAAGGTTCCAAAAAATAAAATAAAGTTTAAGACATGAACCTTTAAAGCACACAAACATTTAAACATTAATATATACAGACATTTACAACAGCTTAAAAGAAGGTTATTTTGGAAGAAAAAAATATATATAAAAAAACAATTTAGTCTTTTGTACTCGGCAGTTTTGGAATTAAGGTACCCTACTTGGAGGAACTTGAAACAATTTACAAAAATTCAGTGAAACTAAGAAAATATGCAAAGGCATCTGGAATATTAAGAAAAAATTATAAAAGCTCTTAAATGGTCAGAAAAAAACTCAGAATATATTAAAGACCATTCTGTTCCAATTAAAAAAATTTAAAAAAAAATCAGAAGAATTTTGCGCAAATTAGAAAAGTATTAAAAAAACAGAAAATATATAAAGAATCTTAATAATTTAGATCAATCAAAAATACCTCAAAAAATTTCTTACAAAAATTTTGAAAGACTCGGAAAAATATAAGAAAATTCTCCACAAACTCTTAATATTCAAGAATTAAAAAAAATAATAAAAAATGCATTAATTATATGAAATACTAGCTCGCCCGCCGGAACTTCGTTACCGGTTATGTTAAATGCCAGATAATAGAAGGATCAGGATTTCAAAAAATTACTCATATGTAGTCTTTGTTTTATTGAATTGTGGACGTTTAAGTCTTTCATAAAATAATATTTCTTTGAATAACTTAAACAATAAAATTTAAATAATTTCGGTGGTACGATCTCATGTACGTTCCGGTGAAAAAGATTTTGAGAATTTTCGGGCCTTTATATCGGGATTTTAAATCTTGAGTTAATAAATATTTCAGTGAAAAAAGAAATTGGAATAAAAAAAATTTTGGGTAAAAAAACTTATAGCGAAAAAAAAATATGGAGTTAAAAAGTTGAATACGAAAAATTTTAGTAAAAAGTATCATTCTTTATTGTTCCCCGCTCTATTCCATTTCGTTCCCCGTTCTACTCCATTTCATTTCCAATTCAATCTCCATGCATGTTTCATTCCTCTCCATATAATATGCGTTTTATATCTTATAGATATAAAAATACAATTTTACACCACTTGTACCAATTTAGGTACCCCTTTTTACCCTGTCCATCTCTTGGGTGATATTTCAGCTGGAGGATACTGCAGGTCAAATTTTGAGTTTCTAGGCTATAATAGTTAGATAGGTACAAATAACCATTTGCCACCTTTTTAACTTAAAATTAAATTTTCCAAAAACCTTTTTTTCTGAACCGTTATTTCAAGAAATATAAGAAGTACGAAACTTACACTTTTTCATACCATTTACGACTCTTAGAAACAGAATTTCCAAAAAGAACTTGTTTCAAAATATTTTTTGCTGCATTCAAATTTTCACTGCCTAGGATAATTATTTCAAGAAGTATAAAAAGTATAAAAAAACACTTTTCTATACCTCTAGAAACGGAATCTTTTAAAAGTACTTTAGCATAGCAGATTGTTTTTTTTACCGAAGGACCCCACACTCCAAAATTCAAGCTCCTAAGACAATTATTATAGGAACAAAAAAAGGATACTTAGTACCAAAATACACTTTATTACCCCCGTTAGAAAAAGAATTTCCAAAAAGTACATTTTCCAGTATGTTTTTTCTTCACCGAAGGATCCTACATTACAAATTGCAATTATCTAGGAATATTATTTCAGCAAATATTTAAAGTACAAAAAGTATACTTTTAACCCCGTTAAGAAACCGAATTTCTAAAAAGTTCTTTTCCCAAAATTTTGGTTTTCACCGAAGAATTTTACATCCAAAATTTTAAGTTTCTTGAACCATTACGTCAGAAAATATCAAAATTACCGGAAATACACTTTTTTTCGCCATTTTACCATACTAAAAGCGGAATTTCCAAAAAGTATTTTTTCCAGAAAGTTTTTTTAAAGAATGATCCTACATTACAAATTTCAAGATCCTAGGGCCATTTCTACCGCAAATTAGAACGTACCTAAAATTTTTACCCGTTCCACCCCCTAAGAAAAGGAAATTTCAAAAATTACTTTTTCCAGAATTTGTTTTCACTTAAGGATCCTACATTCCAAATATCAAGTTTCTATGATCATTATTTCAGGATATATAAAAAGTTCCATAAGTACTATTTTTATCCCTTAAGAAAAGGAATTTTCAAAAAGTACTTTTCCTAGAATGTTTTTTTTTTGCAAAAGGTAATTTTTATAAAAGGTACTTTTTATTAAACGTACTTTTATTAAAAGATACTTTTTATAAAAGGTACTTTTTGCATAAGGTACTTTTTATAAATGGTACTTTTTGGAAAAGGTAATTTAAAAAAAGGTACTTTTTATAAAAGGTACTTTTTGAAAAAAGGTACTTTTTGTAAAAGGTACTTTTTATAAATAGTACTTTTTTTAAAAGGTCTTTTTATAAAAGGTACCTTTTATAAAGGGTACTTTTTATAAAAGGTAATTTATATAAAAAGTACTTTTTGTAAAAGGTACTTTTTTTAAAAGGTACTTTTTGTAAGAGGTACTTTTTATAAAAGGTACTTTTTATAAAAGGTACTTTTTATAAAAGGCACTTTGTATAAAAGGTACTTTTTATAAAAGGTACTTTTTATAAAAGGTACTTTTTGTAAAAGGTACTTTTTATAAATGGTACTTTTTATAAAAGGTACTTTTTATAAAAGGTACTTTTCATAAAAGGTACTTTTTATAAAAGGTACTTTTTATAAAAGGTACTTTTTATAAAAGGCACTTTTTATAAAAGGTACTTTTTATAAAAGGTACTTTTTATAAAAGGTACTTTTTATAGAAGGTACTTTTTATAAAAGGTAATTTTTATAAAAGGTACTTTTTATAAAAGGTACTTTTTATAAAAGGTACTTTTTATAAAAGGTACTTTTTATAAAAAGGCCTTTTAAAAGTATAATACATAATTATAATTAGAGCCTGAGCTCAACTGTCTTTAAAAAAAAACAAAAAAATAAAAATAGAATTTTGAAGAAAAAAACAAAATTTATGAAAAAAAAAAAAAAAAAAAATAGTGAAAATTTGTTTATTGAAAAATTATTATGTTACGTTTTATTCAGCAGATGGTGAAAAATATTTTAACATGATAATATTTTTAGGCTGGTATCTAATTTTAAAAAAGTTGCAGGACGTCACCTCAGTTTGACTATATAAACTAAGAATTACTGTTTTCATTTTCTTAAAACCCAAAATTTTAGTAAGTTGGGTTTGTTACTTGTATAATAATTCACCTCGTGGTGAATTAAAAAATATTCCGAAGCTGGTGAATAAAACGTTACATAATAATTTTTCATCATCATTTTTTTTTTTTTCATCAAAATTTTTTCTTTTTTATCAATATTTTTTTCATCAATATTTTTTTTTTATCAATATTGTTTTTTCATCAATATTTTTTTTTTTCATCAATATTTTTTTATCACTATTTTTTTTCATCAATATTTTTTCATCAATATTTTTTTTATGAATTTTTTTTTTCATAAATATTTTTTTCATCAATATTTTTTTTTTTATCAATATTTTTTTTCATCAATACTTTTTTTAGCAAAAATGTTACAAACAGACTGACAAAATTTATATACCGTCCATCCAAATATAGAGGGAATATAAAAAATAAAATAAGGAAAAAAGAAATCAAGTATTATAGAATGTCATTTGTATAAAAGAGAAAGAATAAATATAGAAAAAAAAAAACAACTGTATATTAGATATCCTTACTGAAAATTTATGTAGAGGTATGTGAACGCTAATGTGTGTGTGTAGGAAAGTTTATTTCACTTTACAGTACAATACCGATAATAGCAGTACAAGAGAATTGTATTTCGAAGAGATCAAATATTATGAACTTTCCATGAAATTCGATTAAAAATTATCCAGTTATTTGTGTAAAATGTATTAAAAATTTTGTTGAATATTAGGACAAATTTAAAAATATTGTTAATTGTTTCAATTAAAAAATTAATCAATATAAGAGTTTACAACTTACTCAACTAAAGTAGGTCTAAAAATCATCGATAGTAACGATATTTATAAGTTCTGTTTTAAAATCGCTTTGATTTTACCTGATCTGCATTGATCTATAAAATATATAATTCAATCTGCTTGTATATGATTGTATCTAATGACTAGGGAGGAGTTTTCATGCACTAAAAAATCGAAATATGCTCTAAAAAAATCAAAATATGCACTAAAAACCTAAAATATGCACTAAAAAATAAAATGTGTGCACAAACTTTATATATAAGCAAGATTTTTAAGCAATTTAGAAAATTTAAAGAAAAAAAAATAATTTTTCTTTTTTCCAAAATAAATTTTTAAAATTTAAAAGTTTTTGAAACAAATAAATTTCAATTTGTGATTTTGCTAATTTATGCCAAAATTTGCAAAAATAAGCACTTAAACGTTGGAATTATGCACAAAATGTACATTTAAAACCAAAATATGCATTTCCACCAAAATATTCAAAAACAAATCGATGCCATTTTAACGCAAATTTCTTGATTTGGAAAGATAATTGGTCGATATCGTTTTTAGACTATCGAATAAAAAAATGTCAAAATTTTACCATGTTGAGCAAATACGAGATATAATTAGATCTCGATTTTGACCATTTCAGATATAATTATGTACTAGTACAATGAGATAAAATCGTATATGAAAAGAAGTAAACATTAGGGTGGCACGAATTATGACATTTTTTGAATTTCGTCGATCGCCGGGAAAATTATGGTTCGTTTTGGTCTAAAAACTCTATGTTTAAAATCTAAGCTAAAGCGGACCAAATTAACCCGTGCCTTATTGGGGGGTTAGTTGTGTTTTTAGACTTAAACGAACCATAATTTGCCCGGTGATAGAAGAAACTCGAAAAAAGTCTTTATTCCTGCCACCCTTATAGACATATCCACACAAATTATTAGTTGATTTAATTAAAAAATTAATCAATATAAGAATTTTTCAAAATTTATCTCAACTAATGTAGTTATTTAAAATAATCATTGATAATCCTGATATTTATTAATCCCGAGTAAAAATCGGTTTGATCTTATCAGATCTTTATTGATCTGAAAATATATAATAGATCTGATTGTATATATTTGCATCTGGTAAGACTACAACTAAATTCCAAATTGCGCAAATTTTTTTTATTGCATTCAAATTTTTAGAAGTAGTTCATTTCTGGGAAATTGGACAAATGAATTCCCTTAAAGTTCTGCATTTTAGTATATCTGTGTTTAGTATACATTTACAATTTCATTTTTATTCACAATACGTTTGAAGATTTATTATACTACCCCAACACATACACACTCACACAAACTTACAAACACTTACGTACACTAACATTTTTACATCCTGTCTGTTTCGAAAGACCCGCATTAGAATTGTCTTCTTATTCTTATACGTTTTCATCATTATACGAATATGTATGTGAATTTTTTTCAGATTTTTTTTTTTATACATTGTGTGCTACCAGATTGATGGTGTGTTCAAATTTTTAGAATGTTGGTTAAGACCACGAAGAAAGTCAAAAGAGATCAATTGAAATTGTTTGAAGGACGCAAACGGCTAAGCCAAAAGTCAGCTTTTCATATCAGGCTTATTTGAATTTCAAATTGGGGGCTTCCAAATTTTATTCGAGCTTTTAAGAATTTTGTTTGACCTTTTCTAATATAAATTGTACTTTTTTGATTTTCAAAAAAAGCAGTGGAATAATAGATGATATTCTAAAATTGTTAGACTTTGATGAAGGGTATTTAAAAATTCATTGCAGCCGAATTTTACTTTTACTTGTTTTATTTGTTTTTATCTTAATATTATCCTTCAACTTTTGCTATTGCATTGGTGATGTTGAATGTTGTCTATAAAATTATTTTTTTCGTCTTACATTTTTTTTCTTATAAATTTTTTTTCTTCGTATCATCTTATGGGAAAAAAGAAAGTACTATATTTGTTGGTCTTAAAATGATTTTTCTTTTTTTCAGAGATGATTTTTTTTTATATTTTTTTTATTATTTTACTTTTGCTATTAACCACTTGAAGACCGGTAACAAAGAAGTTTCGGGATCTAGAATCACGTTAAAGAACTAGAGATAATTGCAACTCCAAACCTCAGTATTTTTACATAGACCTTGGTCTTAACATTCATAACAGGGCAAACGTCTATAGAGATAAAATGTATGGAAGTCATGTTAGAAGAATCAGGGCTTTTAAGTTTTTATTAGTAATTTTCGTGTTTTATGTTAATCACAGGTAAATTAAAGCTATTAAAAAATATTAGAACAGAAAAACCCATCAGATTTTGAAAAGAGTTGTTTCCTTTTTACGAACCGTTTTCAAGTGAAAAGTGTCAAAATAATACCAAAGAATTTGGGTAGAACTTCTTTTTAAAAGTACCAAAATAGTACTTTTTAATAAAAGTACCAAATAGTACTTTTTAATAAAAGTACCAAAATAGTACTTTTTAATAAAAACTAGGAAAATCGTACGAAAAGCACTTTTGTTAAAAGTTTTAATGTACGAAACTAGTACTTTTTAATAAAAGTACCAATATAGTACCTTGTAATAAAAACTAGGAAAATTTTACAAAAAGCACTTTTATTTAAAAAGTAAAATTTAGGTAATACTTATTAAAAAGTAAAATTTCAGTATTTTTTTTTTTTTTTTTTTGCAATATAGTAGAAAAAATTACAAAAATTGTAAATTTATATTTAACAAAATAGTACATTTACATTAAAAGCGAAACGTGTGAAAATAATATCAAAATAGTTTTATGTGTCAAAATAGAACTTTTTATTAAAAGTACAAAAATAGTACTTTTTAATTAAAACTACAAAAATCGTACGATTAGTGCTTTTTTAAAAAACAAAATTTGTGTTATATTTTTAAAAAATACTATTTCGGTGTTTTTTTTTTTTTAATATAGCACTTTTTTTCTCAATGTACTATTTTTCTCAATAAATTAGTGTAAAGTTTTCTTTTTGTACTTAAAATTACCAAAATAGTACTTTTTCCAAACAAAGGCACCAAAACAGTTCTTAAACTAAAACTGCCAAAATATTACTATTACAAAAAACGTATTACTTTTTGAGTACTTTTTATTTAAAAGTACAATTTGGATTGTTTTTATTAAAAGCACTATTTTGGAGCATTTTACATGAAAAAGCACTTTAATAAAAAGAGCCAAATTGTAATATTGTTTTTTTTTTAGTGAAAAATACTAAAACAGTACTTTTATTTGCACTTTTATTTGATTTAATATTTTGATACTTTTTATAAAAAATAATATTTCGTAACTTCTTATTTAGTACTATTTTGGTACTTTTACTTTTAGTACTATTTTGGTACTTATATATACAAAAAATAATTTTTGGTACTTTTAGCTACCAAAAAAGTACTATTTTTAAACTATACACTATATAAATATTTTAACACTTTTCCCTTGAAAAAGGTTTGTCAATGGGAAAAATAGTACTTTTTTAGTATATTTTTTTAAATAACATTTTTTAACTTATTTTAGTGCTATTTTGGTACTTTTTATAAAATATTTATAACGTAATTTTTTTCGAACAATTATTTTTAAGTTTTATATAAAACTGTCAACAGAAAAATCACTTCGAATTTTGTTATAAGAATTCGTCGCTTTCGACTAACCGTTTTAGGAAGAAAAGTTTTAAAATATTACTTAAATATTATTAGGTGTCAAAATAGTACTTTTTTTTATAAAATCTAAGGAAAACTAACGAATAGTACTAGTTAGTATGAACAATTTGGATAATTTTTTGGCATTTTTTTTTTTTAATAATACTAAAATAATATTTTTTTATTATAAAGTATCAAACATATACTTTTCTTTGAACTTTTTATGTAAAATAGAACTTATTTTTTACCAAAATAGTACTTCTTAAAATAAACTATTAAAATCCCTGCAAATTTTGTTATAAGTTTGTGTCCCATTCGCCTACCGTTTTAACGCAAAAAAGTGTAAAAATATTTCTAAAATTGTTGTATTAAAAAAAAGTATTAAAATAGTACTTTTTATAAAAAGTAACAAAACAATGCTTTTTTAAAATATCAAAAGTACCAAAATAGTACATTTTCAAAAAGTACCAATATTGTATTTTTAATGAAAACTACGGAAATCGTACAAATAGTACTTTTTTGTGTGTAAAATTTGGGACATTTTTGTTGGAAGTTGCTATTTCTGTACTCTTTATTAAAAACTGGTGCTTCTTATAAAAAGTAACAAAATAGTACTTTTAAATAAAAAGTACCAAATTGAACTTTTTAATAAAAACTACAAAAATTGCACGAATAGTACTAAAAGTAAAGTACTTTTTTTATAATTTAAAATTTGTGTAATTTTTTCCAATACTTACTATTTTGGTACTTTTTTATATAAAAGAATAATTCTATTAAAGAGTAATTTGTAAAAAATAATATCAATAATAGTTCGTTTTAATAAAAAGTGCCAAAAAACACTTTTCTTGATATTTTTATTTAAAATACTGTTTTGGGGCTTTTCACCAACCCAGCAAAAATAAATTAAGATTTTGGCAGCACAGCTTTTTTTATAGCAAACCATAACACACCCTAAAAGCGCTCTGATTTTTTTTTAAATTTTTTTATTAAATTTGTAATATACATTTTTTTGGATAATATTTGACAAGTGCTCTTCTTTTTTCACATCTTTAACAATTTTTGAATGATTTTTAGAAAAAAATTATTCAAATCAACCTAAATGAACTCCACAAAGATAACATTTCTGCTGGGAAATAGTGCTTCTTAATAAAAACTATCAAAATAGAACCATTAAAGTACTATTATTAAAAAGTACAATTTGGGTAATTTTTAATAAAAAATACAATTTGGGTACTTTTTTTTATTGAAAAGTACAATTTTATTACGTTTTGCTAAAAATTACTAATAATTTCTCACAGAAAGAACCTTTTTGAAAAGAAATTTAATTTTTAATAAAAGTACCAAATAGTACATTTAAATAAATGAACAAAATAGATATTTTAAATAAATAAAAACAGAATAGTATTATTAGTAAAAAGTACCAAAATTGTAATTCGATAATTAGTGGCAATTTATTTTTATTTTTTAATATTAAGTACCAAAGTAAAATTTTCTTTGTACTTTTAATTAAAAATCATATTTTGGTACATTTTATCCAAAAAACCAATTTAGAATTGCAACTTTTTCCAAAGATCATATTCTGAAATTAGGTGGCAACATGACCTCGAAAATATGTTAAATTTAAATACCAAACATCATAATTTTTATTACACATTAAAAAAAATACGTTAGTAGATTTACTATTTTTTTTTTGCTAATGCTAGTTAGCTAACTTTTAGCAAATTTTTAGTTGAGATTAGCATGTTAGCAAAAATTCTTGTAAACTTCATTTAGCACATTAGCAATTTTAAACAAACTTTGAACTAATTTCTTTTGCTAAATTTGAAATTGAGTTGACAACATTCTTACAAGATTTTTTGCTAACATTAGCAAAAATAAATGGTAAATTTTTTTTTATTTTCAGAAAACTTAAAATGGCGCTATCTCGGAAACTAAGCCAGATAGAGCAAAATGGAGGGCATTTTTGGTTCTTAGAATATCTATACTTTCGCCGGTCCTCTTCACATGTGTGGACCCCAATGGAACCTAACTTTGGATCCAAAAAAGTTAGCATTCCCGAAAATTTTAAAATGCTCATATCTCAGTAAATATTGCCGACACAACAAAAAGTCCAAACGAATTTTTGTAGCTCTCAACACGTAGAACAAGACCGCAAAATAACCAAAAGCTCTCCGAGTAATATTTTTGAAGTTATCGAGTTTTTTAATTCTCAAGACCCCAGTGATCCCCTAAAATCACGTATCTCAAAAACTAAGCAAGGTAGAGCGAAACGGACACAAATTTTGGATCAAAAACTATATCGATTTTTAAGGACCCCAACTAGGTCTAGGCCCATCGGGGTCTGGACCTATTGGGTCCGAACCCAATGGGGTCCTCAAATGTGTATGAACTAAGTTCACAAAAAAAAAAATCAGTTAACTAATTACACTGTAAGTAAAATTTAAACTTTTGAAATGACACACAAAAACGCCGAGACACCCCAACTTATTTTTGTGTCATAGAATCCAATGGTATACTCCGTTTTAAAAAGTTAGCTCAAAATAATGACATATTTCGATTTTAAATTTGCAAATTTAAGAGTAAAAATTGAATAAATCCAAAAAAAATTATAAAATTCATCAAAATAGGAGCAAGTATTGCTGCATGTCCGATTGAAAATGGACGTCCATTATTTCCTAGATATAAATTTTGATAAATAACAAGTTTTTAACAAATTTTTTAAGTTTTTTCATTCAAATAAAATGAAAAATCGCCTTAAATCTACTACAAATTTAAAATCGAAATATCTCGGGATTTTGAGCTAACTTTTCAAAACGGGGTACACCACTGGATTCTACGACCCAAAATTAGGTTGACGTGTCTCGGCGTTTTGGTGTGTCATTTTCACCTACTTACAGTGTTATTGGCAAAACACTTTTGCTAACTTTAGCAAAAAAATTGTGGGTTTAAAATCAGCAAATTTTCTTGTAGGTTTACAAGCTTTTTTTGCTAGCATTACAGTTTTTTTTTTTTTGAGTGTAAATATTTCAGTAGTTTTTATTATTTTTCGGTTAATTTTTTTAAAAAATTACTACTGCTTTGATTTCTTCTTTTTAAAGAGGACCAAATAGCACTTTTTAATCAGAAAAACAATAATGTTGTAATAAAAAGTATCAACAAAAATCTTTTCTTGATATTTTTTATTTGAAATACTATTCTGGGACCTTTTGCCAAAAAGTACTTCTTTATAAAAACCACCAAAGTCAACTTTTATTAAAAAAGGACAATTTGAGAACTTTTAAATAAGAAGAACAATTTAACTGCTTGTTATTATAAGGTACAATATGAGCACTTTTTATTTGTATTATTTCGGTACTTTTTCAAAATAGTTCTTTCTGTTATAAAGTTTTTTTTTTTAATAAAAGTACCAAATAGTACTTTTTAATTAAGTACCTAAGCAGATATTTTTTATAACTAAGACCAAAATTGTTTTTTTAAACCTCCAACTACAGTATAAGGGTATACTTACTTTGTCCTTCCGTCTGTAACGCATCGAAATATGGTCAAAATCAGACCAGGGGGGAAAAAGTTCCCCCTTAAGGAACTAAGCCAACCTTTAAAAACGTAATTTTTTACATGTTTTATTATACTTTTGTTATGCAAATGAATCATTTTAATGTCGGAAGAAGATCTGAGGCGTGCACTTCGACACCGAATTTAGAAAATTCGTTTTTACCCGCCCCTTTTGTGGGCGTGAACTAACGAAATTATTTAAATATTGATAAAATTGTATCACTTAAGTACATAATAAATGAATTTGTAACATAAACCGATATGGGAAAGTGACCCCCAATATAGTATTTTGATACAAAGTACCAACTTTTTATTTTGTTTTAATACAAAGAACCAGGGTTGGCAACCGAAACGAATAACGGTAACGGTAACGGTATTGGTATTACATATATTTTATATCGGTAACGGTAAAGGTAACGGTATTTTCGATTATTTCGGTAACGGTGAACCGTTACCGAAACATCAATACCGATACGTACCGGTATTATAAATAAAATGTTAACAAGTCACAAATTTGTTAAAAGCGTAAAAAATAAAAAAATTGTTTAAAAAAATTAAAAAACTGTTAAATTCTCTACATTTTCTATACATATTTAAATTTGTACTAGTATTAAATACTATGAATTAACTCAGAAATAAATTAAAATATTCACGCAAAATTGTAATTCAACACATCCCAGCAAAGCTTTGGTAATGGGTAGTAATTATATAACACATTACCAGGTAATGTATATAACTTATTTGTAGCATTATTTTATGATGTCTTACCAAACATTTGTTCCACAACATATTATTTTCAAGTAAAAAATTATGCATTACTAATAATTTGCTACATAATGCATGATTATTGGAAAAAATGTATTTCATATTTATTATTTCTAAACGTTAAATCATGGATGACTTATATTTGGTTACATTATGTATTATTTGAAAGTTTGAAATAATGCATTATTTATAATTGGATGCATAATGCATTACAATTACATAAAAAATAATTATTTTATAAAAAAATGCATAAGTTTAAACTAGAGATGGGCTCACGACAGGAAATTTCTAACGACACACACTCACGAGCATATTTTATCTTCTTACACTCACTTACTACAATCACGTGAGTAAATTTAATACAAAATTACTTTTTCACTACTCGTAACACCTTATATATTACCTTCTGGTATGCTTTATTATTTCATTTCTCGTAACCTATAAAATATCATATATTTTACACCTTACTCGTATTCTTCGTTATAAATTTATGACTTATTTTATACCTTACTGGTATTCTTTGTGATAATGTGTATACATTACCTTGAGTCTCATCGCCTGTTAAAATCATCAATGCTGCAATGTATAAAATAAGAGATCTTATACCTTATTTTATACCTTATTTGGTAATCTAAGTTTTGCTGGGATACGAGCTTATGTTCGTATAGACACCTTTGTCCAATAGGCAAAAAAGTCTGCATTTTGAGCCATAAGAGAAATCTGCATTTTAAGCCATTTGAAAAATCTGCTGATTATAGCTGACGCGGTTTGCTAAATTTATGTCTGTATAATCCAGGTGGAATCTGCTGAAAAAACCGTCAAGACAGCAGAAAAATCTGCTGATTTTAATAGAGAAATCTGCTGATTTTAGTAGAGAAATCTGCTGATTTTAATCGAGAAATCTGCTGATTTCAAATAAAAAGCCTGAACTGCTTATTTGAAATCAGCAGATCTCTGTTAAAATGATCAAAATTGTTTGTCCTGTTGTTAAAAAAAATCGGCAGGGATAAAAAAACTTCGCAAGGATTTTTCAGGGGATGTTTTTTAAGGGGTCGGGCGGTATCGGAGGGACACCTTTCCTCTCGCCATAGATTCGTACCAGCAGAGTAGCACGTTAATTTTGGTCGTATTGTGTCTTCTACGTATTGTGTCTTCTACAGACGGAAAGACGAACATCGCTTACAATCAATCACTGATCAAAATAATATAAAATCTTAATTGAGGTCCAAGACCGATATTCGAGTTTAGTTAATTGCGAATAAGATCATTGGTTGGATTGGCAATGAACAAACAAATTTTTTTTTATTTTAAATATATATGTAAAAAATATTTTAATATGTTTTAAATCCACAAAAAAATAAAACATGTAATATTAATGCAACCGAAACAAAACCGATATAATACCGGTAAAAATCCGAATAAAGGTAACGGTTTTTTATCGGTAACGGTATTGAAAATTTTTTATTTCGGTATTGGTAACGGTAACGGTAGTCAATATTAAAGGGTTTTTAATCGGTAACGGTATTTAAAGGGTAACGGTAGCCAACACTGCAAAGAACCAAAATATTATTTTCTTGGTACTTTTGGTTAAAATTACTATTTGGTACTTTTTATCAAAAAATAATATTTGGTACTTTTTATCAAAAAATTCTATTTAGTACTTTTTTAAAGTATGAAAAATTTGAGCAACGAACATCAAAAAAAGTAAAAGCTCAGTCATAATCGCCTCTTCAAAGGTTAAGTTTTTATACGATTTTTATATTTACAAGTTTGAATTTTTTCTTTTTTTTTAGAAATTTTTTTCTTGTTTTTCTGCTTATGTGTGTGTGTTTTTTTTTGTCTTCTACTATATTTTGCGCTTTTTTTCCACTGTTATTGCTGCTGCTTGATGTTGTTGTTGTTCTTGTCGTTTTTCTTCCATATTTTTGTTATAAAACTGTATACACTTTTCCGTTTTATTGTTACGGTTTAAGGATACTTTGTATGCTGTCAACGTGGAAAATGTTTCTTTCAGGCGAACAATATTGTAGAGAAGACATTCACACACACACACAAGCACATTTACACTAACTAACAATAAATGGATGGCAGGAGGTGTTTTTTTCGATTTTTATTATTTTTTTTTTCTGGTTCCATCGACATAACGAAGAAGTGTTGGGGTGATAGTGGTGGTATTCGTGTAATGATGGTATGACTGTGAGTGAGTGTATGTAAGTTCTTGCCAAAGACACAACAACAGCAACAGCAACAAAAGTAATAATGAGGAGGACTACAATAAGAACATATACAAACACAAATAAAAGGATATAGCGTATACCCGTTTTGGAAAAGTTTTTTTTATTTTTTTGTCTTTCTTCTACTTTATTTCTTTTTTTTGTTGCCCGTGTTGCTTAAACAAAAGGCATGGTAGCAAAAGTTCTTTTGATTATGAGGAAAACAAAGCTGGGCCCAGAGGAGAGTGGGTGGGGTATGTAGGAAGGGTTTGTTTTAATGTGAAGGTTTTGTTATTTTTTTTTTCTTGTATTTCTTTTGTTATTCTCTTAAAGTGTAATGAAGAAGTTTTATGGATTTTATGCATTTTTTTTTTTGTTCAGCCGTCTTTTTTTTCTATATTCATTTGCTGTTGCCAATGAGTTTTGTTTCTTTTGTTTGTTCAGAAAATACAAAAAGAAGTAAGAAAAAAAATCTTTATTTATAACTTTTATTTAAGTATGTTTAAGTAAAGTTGTATGTTAGAGTGAGTAAAGAATGCAGTGGCAGTAGTAAAATTCAATTTCAAAGTGGGTTTATTAATTTTATAATATTGAGGGAGGAAGAATGTTATATGATTCTGTTGAATCAAAAATATCCCACTTTAATGTTTTTATAATTTTTTGTTTTCATGAATTATTCTGTTTTTGGGACATTTTAGGAATAAATTATAGAACAATCGACTAACCGTTTTTAAGCGAAATGTGTCAAAATGTGAAAAAAGTGCTAATAAAATCTTAAATGCTAAAAAAGTTCTATTTATAAAAAAGTACCAACAGTTTTTGTCCAAAACTAATAGTATTTAATAAAAATAGTACAAAAATCGTACGAATAGTACAATAAGTGGGGTATAAATAAAATATATTTCCTAATTTTGTAAAACGAAACTTGCCGCGTTGTAAAAATGTTAATGGAATTAATTGTTACAAAAATTAGGGGGATAGTTATAAGTGTCAAAATAGCTCTATTTATAAAAAGTAATACTTTTTAATAAAAATTTCGGAAATCGTGCGAATAGTACGAACATCGTGCAAATAGTACAAAAAGTACTTTTATTACAACATAGATTTAAGTATCAAAATAGTAACTTTTATAAAAAGTACCAAACGTAGTACTTTTTATAAAAACTACGAATATAGTAAGAATACTTGGGAAAGTATTTTAATTAAAAAATTACATAAGGGTAAATTTTTATAGAAGAGTAAAATTTCGGTACTTTTTATGAAAATGGGTCTTCTTGTTCAAAAGTACCTAGTTATTTAATCAAAAGTATTTCGTTTCAATAAAAAGTACTTCCTTCAATAAAAAGATTTTTTTTATAAAAAGTACTTTCTTCAATAAAAAGTACTTTTTTCAACAAAAAGTATTTTTTTTTTAAAGAAGTACTTTCTTCAACAAAAAGTACTTATTTAAAAATAAATACTTTTTTCAGTAAAAAGTTCTTTTTTCAATAAAAAGTTATTTTTTCAATAAAAAGCACTAAAGTTTTTATTTAAAGTAAAATTTTGGTACTTTTTATGAAAATGAGTATTTTTTTTTAAAGTACCTGGTTATTCAATCAAAAAAATTTTGTTTCAATAAAAAGTACTTCCTTCAATAAAAAGTACCTGGTTATTCAATCAAAAGTATTTTGTTTCAATAAAAATTACTTTCTTCAATAAAAAGTACTTTTTTCAACAAAAAGTATTTTTTTAAAAGAAGTACTTTTTTAACAAAAAGTACCTAGTTATTCAATCAAAAGTATTTTGTTTCAAGAAAAAGTACTTCCTTCAATAAATTTTTTTTCAATAAAAAGTACTTTCTTCAATAAAAAGTACTTTTTCAACAAAAAGTATTTTTTAAAAGAAGTACTTTTTTCAACAAAAAGTACTTATTTATTATGTAAATTTTTTCAGTAAAAAGTTATTTTTTCAATAAAAAGTAATTTTTTCAATAAAAAGTACCTTTTCAATAAAAAGTACTTTTTTCAACAAAATGCACTGAAGTTTTTATTTAAAGTAAAATTTCGGTACTTTTTATGAAAATAGGTATTTTTTTTTTTAAAGTATCTAGTTATTTTGTTTCAATAAAAAGCACTTCCTTCAATAAAAACCTTTTTTCAATAAAAAGTACTTTCTTCAATAAAAAGTACTTTTTTCAACTAAAAGTATTTTTTTTAAAGAAGTACTTTTTTCAACAAAAAGTACATAATTTAAAAAAAAACTTTTTTCAGTAAAAAGTTCTTTTTTCAATAAAAAGTTATTTTTTCAATAAATAGTACCTTTTTCAATTAAAAGTATTTTTTCCAACACAATGCACTTTATTTATTTCAGTTTGAGTCCATATTAATTATTTCTGAGAAATAATTATTTTTGTTGTACACTGAGAAAATCTGAAAAAATTAATTGAAAACACAGGCTAAGTGGAGATGTCGACAACTTTCGGAAGTAGCCACCCTTCCATCGTCAGCGCTCTTTGATTGTCACGTACGAAACGTAAGTTAAGGTGAAAAAGATGACGGGAATTATATCACATATGTTACGTTTAGCACGAACTTAATCAATCTATTTTTAACTTTTTCTTATTATTTTTGTTTAAAAGACCTTTTTTCAGTAAAAAGTACTTTTTTAAAAAAAGATACTTTTTAGTATAAAGTACCATTTTCAATAAAAATTACCTTTTTCAATAAAATGTACTTTTTTCAATTAAAAGTTTTTTTTATCTTTTTTAAGAAATAAAAAAATTGATACAAATTTTGTTATAAGATTTTGTTTGTTTCAGTTGAAACTTTCAATAAAAAGTATTTTTTTTTTCAATGAAAAGATCTTTGTCCAATAAAAATTACTTTTTACAACAAAAAGTTATTATTTTTTTCAATAAAAAGTACTTTTTTCAATAAAAAGTACTTTTTTCAATGAAAAGTACTTTTTCAACAAAAAGTTATTTTTTTCAATAAAAAGTACTTTTTCAACAAAAAGTAATTTTTTCAATAAATAGTACTTTTTTTCAATGATTTTTTTTTATAATTTGTACTCATTTTAAAACTATTTAGAACACAAAATTCCCTAGATTTTTTATAAGATTTTATTCCTTTCTACTTACCATTTTTATGTGGAATGTACCAAACTAGGTTTAAGTGTCAAAATAGCTATGCTTACAATAAGTACCAAAAATAATACTTTTTAAGAAACAATGCGAATATCGTTCGTTCGAGTACTTTATAGTACTTTATATAAAAAGTACAATTTGGGTAATTTTTAATAAAAAGTTCTTTTTCTGAGTATAGTTCTATATAAAAAAAGTACCAAAAGTGATATTTTTTTACAAAAACTACGAAAAACTTACGATTAATACTAAAATAATTTTTATTAAAAACTTTGTTTAAAAAGTGCTTTTTCGATACTTTTATTGCACCGAATAGTAAAGTACTAAATGTACTTTTTACTAAAAACTACAAAATAGTCTTAAAATTACTTTTATTAAAAACTTTTGTTAAAAATTAATATTTAGGTACTTGTTTTAAACTATACTTTTTATGAAAATGGTTCTTTTTGTTATAAAGTAGTTTTTCTAATAAAAAGTACCAAATAGTAGGTATTTTTCAATTAAGTAAACTTGTACGTTATAGTGAGTTAAGAAAGCAGTGGCGGTATTAAAATAAAATATTAAAGTGGGTATACAAATTTTAAGACAGGAAGAATTCTATTCTACTGAACAGAATCAAAAAATTTTTGTTTGTTTTCTAAATTTTTCTTAATTTTTGTTAATTTTCCTAACTTTTCCAGACTTTATCTGAAAGATTCCCTACTTTTTTGTTGTTTTTAAACATGTACTAACGTTGGTTCAAACTTTTAATCAAGAAAACTAACAAATTATTCATTATCGGTTACATGCTTTTGCGGTCTAGCACACATATACAAATTATGCCCCAATCCTCTCCCACTCTTACCACCATCCCTGTCTCCTTGTATCACCCTGTTGTTTTTTTTTTGTATTTTGTTCATTTTGTCGTGTTTGTTTTAACATTCTGTAACATATTTAACATTACTTAAATTTAATGAAAGCCGATTGTGTGTGCTAGTCCATTAAGTAAAAGGCAAGTTTTTTGCTCTTTTCCCAAAAAGAAAAGCAATTCTTTTCATTTTTTTGTGGGTTTTTTTTTAAAAGATGTCTATAATGTATCATAATACAAATGACAGAAAGGAGAGCAGGCAGAGAAATACTTTTAGTAAGTGCTATATTAGTAATATAATGTGTATTAAGCAGCTTTATTTGTTGATAAATATTTTTTTCTTTTTACTTTTTCGGTAATTGTTTGTTGCTATTTTAGGTTTGTTTTTCTATACAGGAAATTTTGTTGGTTCAAAGGTAATTAAACAAGGTAAAGAATATGGGAGAGGGGGTAGGTAACAAAGCAAAGGAATGTTATTGATATGTACAGGGAGTTTTTGTTAGCTTCAAAAGGAGTTCAAAGCTAGTTGGGGAGAAAGGAAATCAAGTAGTATTAAGGCTTAGAAAAAATATTAAATGATTTTTTTTTTTTCAAAGATAACTTTCTAAGCGAAATAGGAGATGATTTTCTTTTCGAAGATATATTTTTTAGGCAAAATTCAAAACCATAAAAGGTCAGCCCTTGAGAAATGACACACACACTCTCATAAAAAATCCAGTGTCCACAACCATAAATATTTTAACCTCATTTTTAAGGTTGTTCCGACCGTTCATTCGGTTGTTACAACTTCATTTCGGTGGTCACAACCGTATTGCTGTTACCATAACTGTACTGAGGTTGCGATAACCGCACGATTGGTTACGACAACCTCATTAATGAGGTTGGAATGTTTACTGTTGTTACAATTGTATGCTTGGATAAATTCGAACTTGTTAAGAGTTTGTTTATTTGTACTGTCTCAAAATTAAATGACCTAAAAACCCTGAAACTTTTTTCACTTAAATGTAAGTAAAACTCAAACGTTGAATATAAATTCCGAAAAGTTCTCAATATTTTTTACAATTATATGTTTAACAAGAAAAAAATTATAATTAATATTTTTTGCACAATCAATTGTGAAAAAAGTTAAGGAAATTTAACATAAAATGTATAAAAAAACTTTTTTTAGTCATATTAAAAAAAAAAAAAAAAAATTGGCTACATTTTTTTTTGAGTGTAAGTTTTTTTTTAGTGTATTTTTTTTAGTGTAAAAAAAATTTTTTAAGTGACAAAAATACTTTGCAAAGTAATTTTGTGGCTTACCAATGTTTTTAAAGCTTGTTTAACGGTTTTTTTAATACATGAATTTAAGGTGAAACCAATCTGAAATTCACGTTTTTCTTTATAACTTTTGAACTACTGGAGCAATTTTTCTGAAATTCAACACTAATCAGACTAAGGAAATGAAAAATATATTAGCTAAGCTTCGATAGCGTCAGGAACGCCTTTCGAAGGTTAGCGTGTTCTTAACTCGTAAATTAAAAAAAAAAACCCTTGCCGAATTTCACTCTTTTGCATTTAATTTTTGAACCGCTTGACCGATTTCGCTGAATTGCAATGCCAACCTGCCAAGGTAAATGACAAACATACGTGCCAAACTTAAGGATCCTCAGAACTGTCTTTCGAAAGTTATCGTGTTTTCTAAAGACAGACGGACGGACGGAGATCGCTATATCGACTTAAAATCGGTCGAGGATCGTGAATATATACACTCAAAAAAAAAAAACTGTAAAGTTAACAAAAAATTTAGTTAAATTTAACTAAAAAAGCACCTGATTTTGGGCCAACTAAATTTTTAGTTAATTTAACTAAAAATATTTAGTTAACTTTTCGTAGAATGAATGTAGCAAAAAAAACCGTAACTTTAACTAAAAATTTAGCTGAAATTTCGTAACGTTTTTATGTACATATATTAACAAAAAAATTAGTTGAATTCAGCTAAACTTTTTGTTAGATTAGATTAGATTAGATTAGAAGAGGCCCTATGCACTGCGACCAATATGATCTTTTGTGCAGCCTAGCAGTTGCCCTATAAGTTAAGGCTTTTTATAAAGCCAAGTATCCTATTTGGCATGGATTCCCATATGTCACTTGGAGTTAATGAATGTCGCCCTAGATGTCGAATTCGTCTGATGTTGAGTCTTGGGCACTCACAAAGGATGTGTTCCGCCGTTTCGGCGTCAATTTCACAGAATCTACATATTTCAGTGTCCGATAAATTTTTCTTCCTAAGTTGATAGCGAAGATTACAATGTCCAGTGAGGTAACCAGTTAGAATCCTTAGATCCTTTTTGTCGAGATTTAGTAGTCGTTTAGATACCCCAGGGGATGGAGAGATAAATCTTTTTGCCTGACGCTGTCCAGAACAATGGTTCCAGTGATTGGCAAATTCAGATTCTCTCCATGATCGTAAACTTTCCCTGATATGCCCAATGGGCAAACCACAGAAGGGTTCCGGACCGATAAAAGGGCGACTTGCACCACGATTGGCCAAACAGTCTGCCCGTTCGTTGCCCAGGTGCCCCTCATGGCCCGGGACCCAACTGAGAGTAAGTTCATTGTTACGGCCTAGTTCGTTTAGGGAAAGAATACAATCCATGACAAGTTTCGAAGATACATCGTAGGCTGATAAAGCCTTCAATGCTGCTTGACTGTCAGATAGTATATATATGTTTGTCCTTTTTGTGCACCTACGTAAACATTCGGACACACATATATATATGGCATAAAGTTCTGCCTGAAATATCGATGGGGATTTCCCCAAAGGTAGTGCGCGTTGGAAATTCGGACCGAAGATCCCCGCACCAGTATCCCCATTGGTCTGTTTTGAGCCATCAGTAAACCACACTTGAGATCCTGGTTCTGGATTCCAAGAGTTAGTAGACCATATGCTCCTTTCAGGAATATCAATTCTAAAATGTCTTATAAAGACTTGTTTGGGTAGCATTCTGTCAGAGATCTTAGCGTATGGGTCCCCTATGAATCGTCCCGCTATCTTCATGTGGCCCTGAAGGTCCCCGCCCATTATGTTCCCAAATTCCGGTAGTCTGGTGACACTTCTGCTAGCATCCTCCTTTACAGATATATGTAGAGGTGGGATGTTTAGCATAGCCCCCATGGCATAAGTTGGACAGGATTTTCCCGCCCCTGTTATGCCGATGCAGGCCAGACGATATACCTTGTCCAGTATAGATCTGGCCGTGCTCTGTTCCACTTTCGGCCACCAAACCAGAGCTGCATAGGTGATCATTGGTCTTACGATCGTAAGAAATGACCAATATATCATGTGAGGCTTAAGCCCCCATGTCCTTCCAAATAGCCTTTGGCAGGCGTAAATTGCCCTGGTAGCTTTTTTGGTTGTCTTGTTCAGATGAGGAGTCCATGTCAGAGACTTGTCAAGTGTTATCCCTAAATATTTCACTTCATCCGAAAAACCTATCGTGACGCCATCTATTTTAGGCATGGACAAGTCAACAATCCTTCTTCTAGTAAAGGGTATCAGTGTTGTTTTAGATGGATTAATAGTCAATCCCCTTTCCTGACACCATTTTAAGGTCATGTTGAGTGCTTGTTGCATCCGATCAGAGATAGTTGGCGTATGCCACCCACTGACCGAAATCACAAGATCATCCGCATAACCGTAGGTTCTAAAACCAGAATTATTAAGCTCATCGAGTAAATCATCTATGACCAATGTCCACAACAGTGGCGACAAAACACCCCCTTGAGGGCAGCCTCTAGTTGCATTGACCGTCATAGATGTGTTGCCGAGATTGAGCGTGATGACTCTGGAGATGAGCATCTCCAGGATCCAATTTATGATAAGTAAAGGAACATCCTTTCTTAGCATAGCCCTCTTAATAGCATCATAAGATGTATTGTCAAAGGCTCCCTGTATATCAATGAAGGCACAGAGGGCGATTTGTTTCGCATCCAGTGCCTTCTCTATTGATGTGACAACATGATGGACCGCAGTTTCAGTAGATTTGCCTTGTTGGTACGCAAACTGATACTTATGTATTGGTTTGCGTATCAAACAGGTTTCCCTGATAAAGTAGTCCAACAGTTTCTCCATCGTTTTAAGAAAGAATGAGCTAAGGCTAATTGGTCTAAAAGACTTAGCCAGATGTTCAGATTTCTTTCCTATCTTAGGTATAAAAACCACATTTACCTCCCTCCATGGACGTGGGACATAGCCAAATAGAAGGCTTGATCTAAATAAGCTGATCAGTTGTGGGATAATTAAATTACCCCCTTTCTGAAGCAGACATGGATAGATACCGTCCGGTCCAGGTGATTTGAAAGAAACTTTTTGTTACTTTTCGTAAACTAAAATTTAGAAAATATTTTGTAAAAAATTAAAAGTTTATTTTTTATATTTTTTCATCAGCTTAAGTAGAACTTATGAGATTTGCATAGGAGGCTTCACAAGAAATTCCACTTAACAAACTTGTTACGAAAAATCAGCAAATTAATTAGTAAAAATTCGTAAACTCAGTTTTGAAGTCAACAAAAAAAATGAATACAAAATTTGTTCAAAACTAGTATTTTCGTAAATTGAACTTAACTAAAAAAAGTAGTTAAAACGCTGATTTTAACTAAAAATTTGCTAAAAAGCCAGTAAACTCGAGTTAACAAAAAAAAGTTTGTTAACTTTACAGTTTTATTTTTTTGAGTGTATACTTTATCGTGTCCCAGACCAATACTTCGAGGTGTTACAAACTAAATGACAATTTTATATGTATATACGCTCTATCAATACACCATTTCCAATTGTATTTTAAAATTTTCCAAGTATAGGGTTTTTATTTTAGCTAAATAATATTTAAAATGAGATCTGACAAATCCCGAAACACGTGTCGATTAAGTTTTGCAAAAAATTACCAACATAAATAAATTTAAAACAGAACAAGTAGAAAAGTTAAATTCGACTTTGCCGAATCTATGAATACCCTCCACAATGGATAGTACATTTTTATTGTGAAAAAAATTAACAATTTTGATATGAAATATTTTATTTTGAGTAAAAAATTATTTTTTGCCATTAAAAAAAAAAAGAAAAATTACTAATTATTTTTTTTGAGTGTAATGTTTTTTTTTTAATTTAAAAATATTTCTGAGTGAATGCACCTACGTATGTACACAAAATATTGACATTTTTGTAAAAAAAACTAAATTTTTTTTTGAGTGTAAAATTTTTTTGAGAGTAAAAATTTTTTCGAGTATAATTTTTAAGTTACCAGTGCTTTTAAAACTAAACAAGTTTGAAAAGCATTGCTAAGTTACCACCAATGCTTTTTAAACTTGTTTACCATGTGGCATTTAATATGAACCCAATCTGAAGTTCGGGGTTTTGCTTGTAACTTTTGAACCACTGCACTGTGGGCCAGCTTCCCTGAATTTTGGCCATAAATAGACCGCTTAACCTATATGTCAAAAAAGTATTGCATATGGTTGTTAAAGGATTGCTGATCACGATTATGGAAAAAAAATTTCAAAATTCAAAATGGCGGATCCAAAATGGCGGACATGATTTTTTAATTATTTGTTTATTGTGTTTAATATAATAATTATCGATGTATTTGGGGTCGTTAATAACGAATATGAGCTCAGACTTTTAATATTCAAAATGGCGGATCCAATATGGCGACAAATTCAAATTTAAGATTTTTTATATGTTGTCTCTTTTGTCCAAAAACTTCGATTTTAATGGGTTTTCGGATGCTAAAACTGATTTTGGAATTAAAGATTTGAAATTCAAAATGGCGGATTCAATATGGGGAATATTCTTTTGTAATTCTTAGCTAATTGTACATAAATTAGTAATTTTTGATGTATTTAGGGTCGGTAATTACGAATATGGGCTCCGATTTTTTAAATTCAAAATGGCGGATCCAATATGGCGTCAAATAAAATATTATGTTTTTTCTATGTTGTCTAATTTTGATGGTTTTTGGAATGCAAAATATGATTTTGGAATCAAATATTCAAAATAGCAATATCCAATATGGCGGACAAGATATTTAAATTATTGATTAATGTTTCAAAATATTACTAGGAAATGATTGCGCAACACGAATACGAACTCAGTTTTTTTTGAAATCAAAATAGCGGATCCAAAATTTGGGACATAGCTTTATAATAAAATGTACAATGCTTGGATTTCTAAGTTTTTATAAATCCCTCTTTTTGCTTTTATCAGAAGATTTTAATAAAATATTTCTCTTTTAAATGCGTCAAAAAGCTCATATATTCAGTGGCTTATTTAAGAGATAACTTTTTTATTTCCAATTAGTTTTGCCATCCTAAATGTACAAATAACTTACAATTTCGTAAAAAATATTAAAAATGCTATTGCCAAAATATGCCCGCTTAAATGGGTTACCAGCTTTAATGTTTCGCACTAGATATGGACGCTGGTCACGTGAATTACGAAAGTGAGCGTGATTCAAATTTTTTGTTCGTGAGTGAGAAGTTAGTGAGACAATTTTTTTCGTGAGTGATTCGTAGTGAGTGAATTTTTTTTGCGTGAGTCAAAATTATTTAATTGTATTGATTCAGTTTTTACAATTTTTTTCGTGTTTTAAATGTTTAGCGTGAGTTACGAGTGAGCGTGTGACTGAGTGGTGTTTTGTTTACTCACGTAAATAGTGAATAAGTGTGAGAAAAAAAACGATTCAGTAAATTATGTTTTTTTTTTGCGTGAGCGTGAGTCAACGTGAGTCAAAATTCACTCACGTGCCCATCAACACTTATCACGCCAATGTTGTCAAAGTGGGACATTTTTTATTAGAAATCAATAGAAACAAAAATATCCAAAAAAAAATTTGAAGGTCCATTTTAGGGCATTTCTAAACGTCATGTTTTGGTTTATTGCCTCTAGATCAAAAGTTTATGAACGGTCGCACAGGGTCGCAAAAATGTGAATAGAATACATTGTCAGAGACATTTCGTAATTCGAGGTTTGTCAATATCGTTTGGACTTTTTTGGACTTTGGTGTTGAAAAAAGGCGGATTTCAACAAAACTATGAATTTCCATTATTTTTTTTTTTTAAATAAGCTTATACCATACTTTTTGGCAGTTTATCTCATGTGTTGGACAAACAGGTATGTCTTTAGGAGAAATTCGCCAAAAATTTGAAAAAATATTGTGTTAAAGTACAAAAAAAAATTATTTGTTTCATAAATAAAAAATATAAAAAAATTCTCAAACTTTGACTTTAACCTCATGCAAAAAAAAAAACTTTGAGCTATAATAAAAATATATTAAAGGCGAACAAAATTCAAGATGTCGACATTCCGAAAAAATATTTTTAAATATGTGTTGCCTTACAGACCTTATTGGCCAAAAAATGGAAATCCTGGCCCACAGTGCACTGGACCGATTGAGCTGAAATTTAATACCAAATAGACCAGGGGAATCGCAAAGATACATACCACGTTTCAGCAGTCTCATTATTGTCTTTCGAAAGTTTTTGTGTTTTTATCTCGTAAATTCGGAAAAACCTCTGCCGAAATTTACTCTTCTCCTCATAACTTTTGAACCACTGGACCGATTTGGCTGGATTGCAATATCAACCTGACCAGGTAAATGACCAACATAAAGTCTGTAAAGTCTTTCAAAAGTTAGCGTGTTTTCTACGGACGGACAGACAGACGGACGGACGAACATCGCGAGATCGACTTTAAATCGATCGTGGTGCATTCCGTTTTAATGTGATAAATATTTAATCAAGGCAACTCGCCACAAATTTGACCATTTTTACAATATTTGACCACGCCTCCTAAGCCCGGTTTTTGAAAATTTGAAAAACCAAAAACGCAATTTTCTTAGTTCGATATAGGGCTATCCAAACAACCTATTCTGAAATTTACGGGACACATGTTTTTCTGTAGCGGAACATTTGGTGTGGAATGCCTCATATATATTTTTAAATGGTCCAAATGAATTGTAAAATTGCCTAAATGTATTTTAAAATTTTTCAAATGTATTTTAAGATTGTCCAAATGTATTTTAAAATTATCCAAATGTATTTTAAAATTGTCCAAATGTTTTTTTAAAATTGTCCAAATGTATTTTTTGAAATTGTCCAAATGTATTTTAAAATTGTCCAAATTATTTTTAAAATTGTCCAAATGTATTTTAAGAACTATTCAAATTAATTTTAATATTTTCCACAAATAAAATTGTCCAAATATTTTTAAAAATTGTCGAAATTTGGACAATTTTTAAATACATTTAGAAATCGTTAAAATACATTTCGAAAATTTTAAAATACATTTGGTAATTTTTAAAATACAATTGGAAAATTTTGAAAAACATTTGGAAATTTTCAAAATACATTCGAAAAATTTTAAACTACATTTGGAAAATTTTAAAATATATTTGCACAATTTTGAATACATTTGGATAATTTTAAAATATATTTGGACAATTTTAAAATACATTTGGGTATTTTTAAATTCATTTAGACAATTTTAAAATATATTTGGACAATTTTAAAATTCATTTGGAATAAAATTGGAAATGGTGTAGAGCAGAGGGTATAAAAATTTAAGAAAATCCCTCTTTATATAGAATATCATACACTCAAAATAATTACTCTGTTAAATACTCTGTAAAATGACTGTAATCTCAATTCGACAGATATTTGACAATATTATCTGTCGAAATACAGATTTTAAGAAAATACTTTGTATTTTCTTGCGACCGAAAAACCAAATTTTATCTGTAATTTTACTTTTTACTTTGTAATCTCTATTTTACAGATAATAAACCGAGTTTTTTCATTAAAATACGGATTTTAGAAAAATACCTTGGTTTTATTTCGTAACCAAAATACTAAATTATAAATTTCATTTGTAACTTATTGCTCTGTATAAATAAAAATCACTTCACAAAAACTTCCAAATATGACCGATAAACCCCTCTTTAAAAAGTGTCTTGAATTACAATAAAAACTGGTAAATTTTACGAGGATGACGTGTAAAATTGGAGTTACTTGTTAAAAACTCGTAATATTCACAAAAATAAACAAGTATATTTACAATTTGGAAGCATTAAAGCGGGCAAGTTTAACAAAATTTTAATTAATTTAATTTTTTTAATTTTAATTAATGTTTTTGATGCAGAGAAGTTTTGCTCATAAAATGGATTTAACTAAAACTTTGTAAATTTACAGAGTTTTTTTTGTAAAATTTTGAACTCATAAAATGCATTTAACTAAAACTTTGCAAATTTACAGAGTTTTTTTGGTAAAATTCTTTTCGGTTTTATCAATATTTTACAGATAATTCTATAAATTAACAGTTTTTATTTATCGAAATCATTTTACAGAGTTTTCTTCGTAAAATAACAAAAAATCTTGCTGGTTGGAAATCTATGGTATTTTCTGTTGGCTCAGCAGAGTATCTCTGTAATTTAACAGAGTGATTATTTTGAGTGTATAAATGTCAAAGTACAGTAAAATATAAAAAAAATTGTACAAATTTAGAAGACCTAACAAAAGATTTAACAATATTTTCGCCAACTTGAAAACACTGTTTAGTAAACTCTAACATGTTAAAATCAAATTGACAAAAAGAAGAAAAATATAGAAGAAGGACCAAAAAAGCAAATAGGGAGAAAAAACTCTACAAATAAATAAAATAAAAATAAGATGAAAATATTTGCCATTTCAAAAAAAAGGTGAAGTGGGTTGGTAGGGATGTGGGTTGAGGGGATGCAAAAAAACAAAAATAGGGAATGTAACTTAAATCTAACCTTTTAAGGGTTAAGAGGTAAGCAAAGAAGAACTTTCATTACAAAAACAAAAAAATTGGCCGAAAATGGAAACAAATTTATACACAAATTTAATTTAACCGATTTTTTATTAAACTTTTGAATTTTTTATTACTCTAAAAAAACAAGCTAAAAAATTAGTAAAATTTACTAAAAAAATTCTGGATTTTTTTAAAATTCTCTGATTTTTTGAAATTTTTAGTGTTTTTTTTTAATTCTCTATTAGTTTTGACCTATTTTTTTTTTTTTTTTAATTTTATAAATTTTTTTCTGAATTTTTCAAAATTTTTTTAGTTGTTTTCTAAATTTCCAAGATTTTTTTCAATTTTAAACTATTTTTAGAAAATATTAAACTAAAGTTAACTAAATTTATTAACAAAACTTGATATTTCAAATTCTGACACAATTTCTTGTTTCCTTAAAGGGTTAAATATTGTTGAGGTTGTTGTAGATTTTGTGGCATTTTTATGCGAAAAGATTGCATACCAGCACAAACACACTCACTAGTATACAACATAAACATAGAAGCCAAACCAAGCCAAGTCACATACATACATAAAACTACATAAATACATACAAACATATCTACAAAAAAAAATACATTTTTATTTCTTGGCTCACACTAAATTTTTACTGAAGAATAAAAAAAAATCCAAAAAAATGTGATAAATTTGTATGTTTAGAAGGATGACACTTATATTGATCAGAATCTGAGATTTTTTTTATTCAAAAAAGTTCTCAGAAGATATTCTATGTAGAAATTGCCTTAAAATTTGATAGATTTTCTATACGAAAATGGATTAATGCGTATGATTAATATTTTTTTATAGTAAGACATAAAATATTACTCATACGCCTTATAATGTCAATTAAATGTCTTTAAAAAAATTACACCTAAGCAAAATTTTTATAATTTTTCCTGTAACATTAAAAAACAAGTAAAAAAGTTAAATTCGGCCTTGCCGAATGTAGTGATACCCTCCACAATTTCAAAAAGATTATTGCAAAAAACTTTATTTAAAAGGAAATTACTTTTGAAAAAAAAAAAAAATTTTTGAAAAAAAAAATTTCCGCGAAAAAATATTTTGGTAAAAAAAAATCCGCGATTTTTTTTTCATTTTTTGTCAAAAATATGTTCGTACTTGTTTAAATACCATTTAGTGTTCAATTATGTTCACATATGAGGCATTCCACACCAAATGTCCCGCTACAGAAAAACATGTGTCCCGTAAATTTTTGAATAGGTTGTTTGGATAGCCCTATATGTAACTAAGAAAATTGCGTTTTTGGTTTTTCAAATTTTCGAAAACTGGGCTTAGGAGGCGTGGTCAAATATTGGAAAAATGGTAAAATTTGTGGCGAGTTGCCTTGATTAAATATTTATCACATTAAAACGGAATGCACCACAATGTCAAAAATTTACGTTCTTATATAGTTTTGTATGGGCTATCGATTAAATTTTTTTTTTTTTGGAAAATTTTCAGAACCCGTTCTGAAATTTTCCATTTTTTAAAAAAGTCAATTTATCAAAAATCCGGCCACTTTTTTTTATTTTTTTTAAGTTTAGATGTTTGTCCATCCACACAAAAAAATTCAGAAACACGTTCTTCGTTTTTTCGAGAAAATCGCATTTGAATTCTCGTAACAAAAAAATTCAGAAACACGCACGCAAAAAAAAACAGGTGTAATATTACACAAAAATCTGGCATAATCTACCTAAGTTTATACGTAAATATACAACTTAACAAGTTATTAGACTATTTAGTTAATAAACTTAGGTAAAAAATTGTCTAACAAAAAATATGACATTTATAAAAGAAAACTTTGTAAAAATGATAAAGAAAAAATTAATCAATTTAATCAAGTCAAAGTTACCACTTATTCAAATATTTTATTCAATTTAACAAATTGATTCCGACATAATAAACCAAATAATTTTTATCAATTAATACATTTACCTTTATATTTTTAACACTCTTTACTACATAAATAAAACTAATCACCAAAAATGTTTTTATTTATTATTTATTATCGTTAAAAATGATACATTAAATTAAAAAAATCTGCAAACATAAGAAAATAAATGTAAACCTATTACTATAGAAATTATTTTATCGATTATAAATTTTCAATTGAAAATTTTTTATTGATTATATATTTTCTACAGAAAATAATAATTTTTGTATAGAAAAATTTTTATCGATGATAAATTTTCTATAGAGAATTTTTTATAGAAATTTTTTTATCGATTATAAATTTTCTATAAAAAAAACTTTTTATCGATTATTTCTATAGAAAATTTTCTATACGAAATTTACAATATAATTTGTAACCGATACAAAATTTTTTATAGAAAATTTATAATAAAATTTATAATCGATAAACAATTTTCTATATAATAATTATAATCGATAAAAAATTTTCAATACAAAATTTATAATACAATTAATAATACAATTTATAATCGACAAAATATGTTTATAGAAAATTATAATAAAATTTATAATCGACAAAAAATTTTCCATAGATAATTTATAATCGATAAAAAATTTTCTATACAAAATTTATAATCGATAAAAAATTTTGTATATAAAATTTATAATCGATAAAAAATGTTCTATAGAAAATTTATAATCTACAAAAAATTTTCTATAAAAAATTTATAATTGCTAACAAATTTTCTATGGAAAATTTATAATCGATAACAAATTTTCTATAGAAAATTTAAAACCGCTAACAAATTCTTTATAGAAAATTTAAAATCGATAACAAATTTTTTATAGAAAATTTATAATCGGTAACGAATTTTCTATGGAAAATTTATAATCGATAAAAAATGTCAATAGAAAATATATACTTGAAAAAAAAATAGGTATTTAGAAAATTTATGATCGATAAAAAATTTTCTTTAGAAATTTTATAATCGATAACAAATTTTCTATAGAAAATTTATCAATGATAAAAAATTTTCTATAGAAAATTTATAATCGATAAAAACTTTTCTGTAGAAAATTTAAAATCGATAAAAATTTTCTATAAAAAATTTATAATAAAATTTATAATCGATAAAATTTTTTTTTTAGAAAATTTATATTTCTATATATATATATATAGAAATTTATAATTTATTTATAATTTTCTATAGCAAATTTATATTCGATAATAAATTTTTTTTATCTATTATAAATTTTTTATAGAAATTTTTTCATCGATTATAATTTTTTTTATAGAAAATTTGTTATTGATTATAGATTTTTAAAATATTGTTATGAATATATATAATAGATAAAATAATTTCTATAGACAATTTTTAATTTTCTCAGATTTAGAAAATTTATAATTTTTTATCGATTATAAACTTTCCGTAAAAAATTTATTATCGATCATAAATTTTCTTTTTATTGAAACTTTTTTAACGATTATATATTTTCTATAGAAAATTTGTTATTGTTTATAAATTTTTAAAATTTTCTATGGAATATTTTTAATTGATAAAAAATTTCTAATCAATAACAATTTTTCTACAGAAAATTTTTAATCGATTACAAATTATAAATTTTCTATAGAATTTTTTTTTTCGACTATAAATTTTCTAAAGAATTTTTTCAATAATTCATTTTTAAAATTTCTATATTGTTCTGTAGAAAATTTATGATCGATGAAAAAGTTTCTATAGAAAATTTAAAATCGATAAAAAATTTTCTATAGAAAATTTATTATCGATAACAAATTATAAATTTTCTAAATCTGAGAAAATTCAAATTATAAATTTTCTATAGAAATTTATTATTGATTATAAATTTTCTATAGAAAATTTTAAAAATTTATAATCGATAACAAATTTTTTATAGAAAATTTATAATCGATGAAAAAGTTTCTATATGTTTAAAAAAAAATATATAATCGATAACAAATTATAAATTTTCTAAATCTGAGAAAATTATAAATTTTCTATGAAAATTTTTTATCGATTAGAAATTTCCTATAGAAACTTTTTTATCGATTATAAATTTCCTAACAAATTTTTTATAGAAAATTTATAATCGATAAAAAATTTTAATAGAAGATTTATAATTTTCTCAGATTTAGAAAATTTATAATTTCTTATCGATTATAATTTTTTTTTAGCAAATTTTTTCTCGATAACTATTTTTTTACAGAAAATTTATAATTAATTGAAAAAATCGATAACAAATTTTGTATCGAAAATTTATAATCGAAAACAAATTATAAATTTTCTATAGAAAATTTTTATCGATTATAAATTTTTTTATCGATTTTAAATTTTTCATAGAAAATTTCAAAAATTTATTTTTAAAATTTCTATATTGTTCAATAGAAAATTTATAATCGATGAAAAAGTTTCTATAGAAAATTTAAAATCGATAAAAAAAAAATTATAGAAAATTTATTATCGATAACAAATTTGTTACAGAAAATTTTTAATCGATAAAAAAATTTCTATAATTTTCAAAATTTGAGAAAATTAAAATTATAAATTTTCTATAGAAATTTTTTTATCGATTATATATTTTCTATAAAATTTTAAATTTTCTACAGAAAATTTGTTATCGATTATAAATTTTCTATAGAAAATTATAAATTTTCTATGGAAAAATAATTTATAATCGATAAAAAAATTTTTTTCGATTAGAAAATTTTCTATAGAAAATTTGTTATCGATTACAAAATTATTAAATATTTAATCCATAAAATTTTTTTTTAGAAAATTTATAATCGATAAAAAATTTTTGATAACAAATTTATAATCGGCTATAATCTATTTTACTGGCATTTTTCCAAACCTCTAAAAATTAATATCATTGATAGATCTCATCAAGCAGATTCCAACAAAGAAAAAATCAAGGATCGACGAAAAATAAAGTTAAAAGCGAAATCGCTTATATCTCGGCTTGTAATGGTCCGATCGGATTTAATAGTGTATCGTTGGAAAGGTAATTTTAATCTTGATACTAAAATCTTAAGTTAAATTACACGTTATAATGACAAAAAAAAAGAAAATATAACCAAAATATGGCAGAAAAAAAATTCAGCTTAACTTTGAACCTTAATTACTTCGTTCCTTGATTTTGTTTTTCGTTGGATTCTCCTTGAAAATAGCTACTTCCAAAAAAAACAAATTTGGAGCAATGCCAGCCAAATAGAGTTGTTCCACACTCACATACCTGTAAATTTAATAAAAAAAAAACAAGAGATTGTAATCCAAATCAACGTTATGTTTCCAATGACGTCTAATAAATATCATTCCATTAGCGGGTTGGTCGAAAAACGCAGGAAATGTTTTCCCGTGGAGAACGATTCTTTGTGATTTGTTTTGATAAATTCGTCAATTTCACTAATACGATAATTTTGCAGCAGAATTACTAATCCAAAAAATAAAGTTGAAGAAGCTAGTTCAATCCATTATTATTTTGGAGATTTTTTGCTAATGGAGCTAATTAAGCTTCTTATTTCATTGATGGAATACACCAACAGTGCGACTGTATCTCTGGGTGCTACCACGACGACCAGTATTCTTGGTATGTTTACCAAGGACATGGATACCTTAATAATGACGCAAACCTCGGTCAGAGCGGATCTTCTTCAAACGTTTCAAATCGACACGCAATTTAGAATCCAACAATAGCTGGAGAGCACTGGAAAAGAAAATAGTAATTAACATAACCATTTATGAATACTCTTTGAACCCTCTACTTACATGATGAAAAATCAAGCTGTATTGTTGTATTTTGAGTCCTTTTTTCTCTGGTTACTTGCAATTTATTTATTTTTATTAACTGCATGTTAAAAATTAAAAAATAATAATTTTGTGACAAACAAACTAAAATATTTATACATTTTTTATGAGGGATGGAAAATGAAGTACTTAAGTACTTTTTTTATTCTCAAAAGCACTCATTTTTAAATTGGTCGAGGTTAATCTTTGCAGGTTATCCCACTAAACGTATGATACCTTCCAGATAACTTAGGTAAAGTTATAAAGTTTACACTTTGAAAAAACAACAATGTCAAATATTTAAACATTATAAAGGAAAAAGATAATAAATGGTGCTACAAAGTGAACTTTGTTATAATACAAATTTATGTCAATGGTAATATGAATTCAAACTTTGGAAATTTAAATACAACTTGTATATTTTCTTTGAAACCATATAAAAAAATGTTACCTAAGTTACAGTAGTTATTCTTACACCAGTTTTTTTTTTTTGCGTGCGTTCTTCGTTTTTTCGAGAAAATCGCATTTGAATTTTAAATTTCATAACAATTTTGTAATTTGCTTGTATTTCTTTGTTTTAACGTTGCGAATGAGTATTATTAATTGCATAAATATTACTCATACGCTCTGTTGAAACAAGAAAATACAAGCAAATTACTTACTTGTTATGAAATTTAAAATTCAAATGCGATTTTCTCGAAAAAAACGAAACATGTGTTTCGGAATTTTTTTGTGTGGATGGACAAACATCTAAACTTAAAAAAAAAATGAAAAAGAAAAAAAAAGTGGCCGGATTTTTGATAAATTGACTTTTTTAAAAAATGGAACTTTTCAAAAAAAAAAAAAAAATTATTCGATAGCCCATACAAAACTAAGGAGTGAGATCATAAAAATGTTAACACACATTTTTGCCTACAACTTTGGTGTAAAGCTTCCAAATTTTTTTTTTTCGGCAGTTTACATTTTAAAAATATGTCAGTTAATAAATTAATTTACATCATGAGTTTTAATTTGCAATTTTTTACACAATGGACGATGAAAGAAAAGTGCGTTCAAAAATAATTAAATATTTTCAACAAAACCAAACATGGACATACAAAAAAATTGCCAAAGAAACTAATGTATGCCGCCAAACAGTTTCAAAAGTGGTAAAAAGGTATCTGGAACACCTAACAATTGAAAGGAAGCCGGGAACAGGAACAACGACTGGTTATCGTAACATTGGTAAGGCATATAAAGTTAAAAGCATCCTTAAGAGAGCTCCTAACACATCTGGCAGAAAAACAGCTCGGTTAGCCCAATGCTCAGACTTTTTTGTACGTAAAGTGAAACGTAAGGCGGGACTAAAGTCCTACAAAGTTCAAAAAGTTCCCGATAGAAACGCTTTTAAAAATTTGGAGGCCAAAACCAGAGCTAGAAAATTGAAATCAAATTTTATAAAAAAATACAACTGTTGTGTAATGGACGACGAAACTTATGTCCTGGCTGATTTTGCGCAGCTCCCTGGTCAAGAATTTTATGTTTCCGATGTTCGAGGAAATGTTGCGGAAAAATTTCGGTCAAAAAAGCAAACGAAATTCCCCAAAAAATTCCTAGTATGGCAAGCCATATGTAGCTGCGTCCAAAGAAGCCAGTCATTTGTGACATCTGGCTCTATAAACAGCGAAATTTATATCAAGGAGTGTTTGCAGAAGAGAATTCTTCCGTTCTTGAGTCAGCACAATGTATCCACTTACTTTTGGCCCGATTTAGCATCTTGTCACTACAGCAAGAAAGCGCTGGAGTGGTATAATGATAATAATGTGGTTTTTGTACCAAGAGAGGCAAATCCACCAAACTGCCCGGAGCTCAGGCCAGTGGAGAGTGGGCACAAAAAAGGTCTCCCAGGACATGCAAGATTTCAAACGTAGATGGACCACCTGCTCTAAAAAGGTGACAGAAACTACCATAAAAGCCTTAATGGGAGGGTTTCCGGAAAAAGTGGATAACTTTGTTCGTAGTGGTTAGAGTTCCATGCGGTTTTTTTGTTATGATTTTGTATTAAATTTTATTTAATAAAAATTTGGTTTGAAGTCTTAAAATTCAGTAGTCTGTTTTTTATTTAACTTTATGTGTGTTAACATTTTTATGATCTCACTCCTTATACAAAAATGTAAATTTTTATGATTGTGGTGCATTCCGTTTTAATGTGATAAATATTTAATCAAAGCAACTCGCCACAAATTTGACCATTTTTCCAATATTTGACCACGCCTCTTAAGCCCAGATTTTGAAAAATTGAAAAACCACAAACGCAATTTTCTAAGTTCCATATAGGGCTATCCATACAACCTATTCAGAAGTTTATGGTACACGTTTTTTTTTCGCTGGACATTTGGTGTGGAATGCCTCATATACATCCCAATAGATTTCAGACAGTTTTTGCTAAAAACACATTTAAAAATTTGCCACCTTAATATATAATGTAGCATAAATGATAGTAGGTTCCGTATACTTCTAAGTGTATGTGTGTGAGTATACTCATACATATGTATGTTTGTATAAAAAAAAAAAAAAATAATTGTTAAAGCAAAGTTATTTTCTACTACTACTCTACGTATAGTTCACAAAAAAAAAAAGAATGATATTATGATGATGCTGGGAATGTATATTTGAAAACGTGTGTCTGTATTAGGGATGCCAAACGTGTAATACATAAATCCCAAAGATTTTCAAGAGTAACAAATTTTTAAACCAAATTTTCTTTTGCAATTTTTTTCATAAACAAAACTGAAAAATTTGTTTTAAAAATTAAAAAAAAATACTCAAAAAATTTTAAATTATGTGAAAAAATATATTTTTTGAGTAGGTATATTCTAGCTCGAGGTCAATTTGCCTTACCAATTACAATATGATATTCTCATAGAACTAACAAATAATTCCAAAAAGATAGAAGGACAGACATTGCAAGCCCGAGTTAAAATCGAACGGCGAATATGAAAATATTTTTGTGGGGATTTCAATTTTCAAAATCCCGAATCTCGGAATTCCCAAAGTTCAATTCCGTTTGTCAGCCCTAGTGTGTATACATGTTAATTTTTTTCATAATAAATACATACACATACAGTCTCATTTGCAAATGTTGTTTGAGTTTTTATCACAATTTTATTACGAGAAGTTAAAAAAGGCAAAAAAATAAATAAAAAAAATGTTCTACTAAAGTTAGTGGCATATGGAGTGGTTATAATGTTAGGAAAAAAATAATAATACAAATACATGTGCACAAAAACATACACACTTACACTCACAAATATAAAAATTTAAATACACACAAACGTATGTTTATAATTCTTATACCAACACACACACATATTTAAATATTTTTTTTTATTTAAAAAAAAAAAAATATTTCATAAAAAAAATATTTCATAAAAAAAAAATATTTCGTAAAAAAAAAATTTGTAACAAAATTTATATTTTATAAGTACAACAAAAAAAATGTTTATGCAGAAAAAGTTTATAGCTAAAAATTGTTGATGTGGGTTTTGAAAATTGGAGGAGAAGTAGACAGAACAGTAACTGCAAAAAAAAAGAGGGCATCTTCTATAAATGTATTTAGAATGTTTGTTAAACGAAAGGTAGCATTATATTATTTAAGCTCTATGGAAAAGAAATATTTAAATATATAAGTAAAGTCTGTCTGTATGTACAGTTAAATATTACATGGCAGGGTTTTTATAATATATATTTTTTTTTGTAATTTTATTTTGTATGTAAATTGTGAACATACATATAATCATTCAAATGAGGCATTCCATTAATGTACGGAATATGTACGAAAATCTTGATTCGGATGAGTTAAAACAGATGGTTGGGTAATAAAGAATGACATCGGTGAATTCCAAAACTAACGTTCAACAAGGACTTTATGTGGCACATTATGATTCATTTAAAGTCCTGTCTTCACTTTAATAACTCGCATTGTTCAAAGCTATCAAATACATTTTGAAGCCTTTTGTCAAGCCTGCAGGGTCCAAGGATTCTTGTATGGAATTTCTATTCTAAATTTTCTAATAAAACACAATTTATGAAATTTAAATTTTTTTAAAGTACCAAATCGAAATACATAAAATTGAGAAAATCTGTGGGGAATGCCTCGGATATGTACGAAACCGAAGAAAAAAAATATAATATTGTTATTTTAAATATTTAAAAGTAGCACACTCTGATGAAGTGGCATTTACATTTAGGAAAATATGATGTAATATTTTAAGGCAACTGTGACATTAATATACGGAATGGTAATTGAGGAATTACATATATAGAAATTTTACTATTTGAAGTCATTCGTGTAAAAAAATTGTCATACCCTTCATTTATGGTTAGCGGTAGAGAATTTATATAAGTTTGTCATTTCGTTTGTAACTCATCTCAATATTTGTCTATTACACCATCCGACAGCCAATTTTAAACATGAACCGGATGATATACGTCTATGTAGAGAACAAATGGAGTAAAACTGCATTTAAAGTTTTTAAATTTTTTAACAGTTTTTTAACAGTTTTTTAAAATACTCTTTGAAAACTTTGACCTGTAGTGCGATTCAGTAACTTTTTTAACGAAATTGTCGATATCGTTAACTAACGACAATTGTCGGTTGTTTTAACGAATATGTGATTCTATAAATTTTTGAATTATCGACAAGAATAAACGACAAAAAAAATTAACTTGAAATTTGTTTATTTTGAATTTGTATTGAGAACCGAAAATTTTCGTTAACTTTAATCTCAAAAAATTTTTTGTTGATAAGTTAACGATTTATATTTATATAATAACGACAAAATTCGGTAGAAAAAAGTTATAGAATTGCTTTCAAAGACAATTGTCGATAATTAACGATTTTTGACAATATAACTACCGATTTTTGTCGTTAAAAAGTTAGTGAATTGCGCTACTAGTAAGTTTTCAGGTTTTTTTGATGACCCGTTCAAAGTATATTGAATTTTCAAAATTACGAAGCTTGTTTGTTTACTTAAACTTCTCTTACTTATAACTTCTTCAAAAATGGATGAAATTAAACATTTTCAAAAATTTTCTATTATGCGATTTTTAAGATTCAAAATTTCAATTTCATTTTTAAAAATTTTTGTACTGTAATAAAACAATATGAAAAATACTTGTCATCTAATTACATTTGAACTTGAAGAATAAAAAAATGTTGTTACAGTGGAAAATTTCAATGAGATGCCTGGGGAAGTTGTGATAACTTGGCTGATTTTAAACGGATTTTATTTTTTTGTACCTTATTAGAGAGACATTTTACTCCGTCTTATAATTCTGTAACCATTTGAATTAAACCAAAACTTAAAATACCAAAAAAAATTGAGAAAACATAAAAAATTCATATTTTTCCTTGTAATCCGTTTTCTAAACTTCAAGGCCCATGCGGAACGCCTTACCCATTTCCGATCGTTCTTAATTTTTGTGAGACGTTTTTTTACCTCGAAATGAATATATCTAGGGTAAGTTCGGGTCAGTATCTACCAATTTAATTTTTTTGGAGCAGCATATAAAATAAATCAGAGCCAAAAAATAAAAGGGGCAATTTTCAAAATTTGAAAAACTAGAACAAATTTCGATCACATCTCGAATTATGGCTTAAAAGGTGCGTAATTTAGAGTAGAACGTTTAGACTTAAAAAAAAAAAAAAAATCTAAGGTTTCGGACTTTTTTAAAAAGTCTATTTTAATTTTAAAACGTAAAAAAATTAATGATTACTTCAAATAATTTTTTAATATTTTTTTCTAAAACTACAATTAAATACCAATATAATTTTGTCCAACTTTTTTTAAGATATCTATATTTTAAACTGGTCAGAATTAATTGAAAACTTCAATTTTGCAATTTTTTTTGAAAAAATCGCCATTTTTAAAAATTGATTTCTCTACGCCATCTTGGAATAAAAGGCTGAAAATTGGTGTCCAAGTTGCATTTAATAAGTACCAAAGTTGCATTTAATAAGTACATATCCAAAAATAAAATAAATCGAAAGGTGTGATTTGGCCTGGAATGCCCCATATATACTTTATGTGGTCCTAGACCAATATTTCGGTGCGTTACACACGGAATGACTGTGATTGGAGGGTATAAAAATTGTGATGAAAAAAATTTCTATTTGCTAAAATGTTATTATGTTACTTTTTATTAACAAACAGTGCTTTTTTTTTATTCACCAGCTGGTGAAAATATTTCTTATCTCACCATTTGGTGAAAAAATGCCTGCGAATTTTGTACTCTTGCCCAAAACATCAAATCAAGATAATGTGCTCGATTCTGGAAGATGATTTCACCATTCACCTAATTTTTAAAAATTTGATATTCTTTCGAGTTTTAAGATTTTTAAATTTGTTCTTGTAATTATTAAGGATATTAACTAGATCTTTAATTGTTACAAGAAAAAAAATTTAAAATCTTAAAATTCGAAAGAATATCAATTTTTTAAAAATTGGGTGAATAGTGAAGTCGTATTCGAGAATCGAGCATAATGTTTTGCGGAAGATTTGGTTGTACTTGCCAAAAGCAAAGTTTTTTTAGAAAAAATAATGTTAAATTACTTTGCTATTCCATGCAAAACGAATTGAGATATCAGTCGAGGACCCCATTAAAAATCTAAACAGCTGCACATTTGGTACTAGAGTGCAAAAATAAGTACAAAAAATAGTTCTTACATTTTAGAGAGTATAAAAGATTCGGTACCAAAGAATATAACACTCTCATTTGTTTTATGTACATTTGATAAACAAATGGAAAATTTTTATGCGAAAAGTTTAGACTTGGTGAAAAAATAATTTTGGTAAAAAAATGGAAAAAATTATTTTTTTTTGTTCACAAAAAACAAAATTATGATAAAAAATTTGATTGAACACAAAATTTTTGGTGAAAAAAAAATTTTTGATGAAAAAAAGATTTTGCTGACTTTTTTTGATGAAAAGAAAAATTTTTTGATGTAAAAAAAATGTTTTGGTGAGAAAAAAATTTGATGTAATAAAAAATTTTGATGAAAAAAAATTATGAAAAAAAAAATTATAAAAATAAATTTGAGGAAAAAAAAATTTTTTTGATAAAGAAAAAAAAATTGATGAAAACAAAAAATTTTCTTGAGAAAACAAAAAAGTTGATAAAAAAAAATTTTTGTTGGAAAAAAAATTTTGATAAAACAAAAAAAATTTATGAAAAAAAAAATTTAATGATCAATAAAAATTTTGATGAAAAAAAAAAATTTGAAGACTAAAAAAAATTAACGGAAAAAAATTTGGTGGAAAAAAAAATTTGATGGAAAAAAAAATTGATGGATATAAAATTTGATGAAACAAAAAATTCGATGAAAAAAAAAAAAAATTATTAAAAAAAAAATTTTAAAAAAAAAAATTTTATGAAAAAAAAAATTGACGAAAAAAAAAATTGGTGTAAAAAAAAATTGATGGAAAAAAAAATTTGAAAATAAAATTTGATGGGGAAAAAAATTTGATGAAAAAAAAATTTGATGAAAAAAATTTTATTTGATTTTTTCTGTAAGTGCAGATCGAGCACGGGCTCTAATTATATTTGTTATAAGGGTTCAAGTTGAAAAAATGCAGAAGAAAAATTGAATTTCTAAAAATTATAGACATTTCTGGTATTTCCTATACCGGTTTCAAACACCCCAGTTAGTGTCATCATCAAATTTTTTTTGTTAAAAAATAATTATGTTACTTTTTATTCACCAGCTGGTGAAAAACGGGTTTATTCACCTCGAGGTAAATTATTATCCAAGTACCAAACCCAAGTTACTAAAATTTTTGTTTTTAAGAAAATGAAAATAGTACTTCTTATTTTCTTTTTCGTTAATTGTTAGCATATATAGTCAAACTGAGGTGGCGTCCTGCAATTTTTTTTAAAATTAGACACTAGCCTAAAAACATTATCATGTAAAACAATTTAATTCACCAGCTGGTGATTTATTATGCAAGTTTCAAACATTCTTTGTTTTGTGAAAATGAAAACTGTAATCCTTTTTAACATGATAAAGTTTTTGGGCTGGTGTCTAATTTTAAAAATGATGCAGGACGCAACCTCGGTTTAACTATATAAGCTACCGTCTTAAAAAAAAGAAAATAAGAATTACTGTTTTCATTTTCATAAAATCAAAATGGTTTGTAACTTCGATTTGTTACTTGGTTAATAATTAAAATGCAGATGAATAAAAACGTATTTTCCCCGGCTGTTGAATTAAAACGTAATTATTTTCATCAAATTTTTTTTCACCAATTTTTTTTTCATAAATTTTTTTTTCAACAATTTTTTTTTTACCAAATTTATTTTTTCATAATTTTTCTTATCAATTTTTTTTTATACCCTCCAACCACAGTATGGGGGTATACTCACTTTGTCATTCCGTGTGTAACGCATCGAAATATTGGTCTAGAACCCCATAAAGTATATATTTTATTGATCAGTGATCGATTCTAAGACATTCTAGCAACGTCCGTCCGTCCGTCCGTCCGTCCGTCTGTCTGTCTGTCTGTAGAGGACACGATACAGACCAAAATAAAACAGCTAGACTTCCGAAGTTTGGCATGAATATGTCTTATATTCCTAGGCAGGCTACCTGCCTAAGAAAAACCGCATTTTTTGCAGGGGTTTTTGTACTCTTGCTAAGCAAATGCAACATTCTTATATCAGAAGAAGTTTAAAATCACACGGGGAAGGTGTCCCCTAACGTCTCCCACCAACCCCCAAAAAAAAAGACGCCCCTGGATTGGTTTAGATTGTTTTTTACATTTTAGAGGGTATAAAAGGTTCGGCACAGCCGAATGTAACACTCTCACTTGTTATACCCTCCAACTACAGTATGGGGGTATACTCACTTTGTCATTCCGTTTGTAACGCACCGAAATATCGGTCGGGGACCCCATAAAGTACATATATTATTGATCTATGATCGATTCTTAGACTTTTCTAAAATGTCCGTATGTCAGTCCGTCCGTTTGTATAAGACACGATGCAGTCCAAAATAAAAGAGATAGACTCGTCAAGTTCGACAGGAATATGTGTTTTGGTCCTAGGCAGTTTAAGTTCGTAAATGGGCAAAATCGGACCGGGGGAAAAAAGTTCCCCCTTAAAGAACTTAACTAACCTCTGAAAAACGCCATATTTTCAAAGGTTTTTTTGTATTTTTGTTAAGCAAATGAAACAATTTGATGTCACAAAAAGTTCAAGGTCCTGCACTTGGACCCAGGAAATAAAAAAAAATCGTTATTTTTTTTGCCCGCCCCCCTTTTGTGGGCTTAGATATTAAAAATGTTTTTAAATAATGATAAAATTGTATTACTTAAGCTCCACAAGCATAATAAATGCATTTTTAAACATTAACCGCATGGGTTTATGTGTCCATCAATGACCCCCCCCCAAAAAAAAAAAAAACAACGCCCCTGCAATTTTTTTTTACATTTTCTTTTATGTTGGAGGGTATTAAAAATTCGGCACAGCCGAATTTAACACTCTTGCTTTTTTATAATTTTTTTCATTTATTTTTTTTATAAAATTTTTTTCATATTTTTTTTTTTTTTTCATAGATTTTTTAGACACTTTTCATCAGAAAAATAAATTTAACATGCTATGACACGTAAACGATAGGAAATGTCTTAGATTATCTGACATTATTTTAGAAAAAATTCTAAATCTGATAAGAAAATGTATCAGATTCGACTTCACATTCGAAAAAAAAATATTTTTTTAATGTCATAATCAGGGCCGGGATTCATTGCAAATCCATAAAGCGATATTGCTCACTATCTTTGAAATCAATAAATTTAGATGAAAATGCCATTGATTTAATGCATCTTACGATTTTCAAAAGCAAATTATTTCGAGATCTAATATTTTCGTATTTTTTTTAGCACTTTATGGACTATAAATTATATTTTTTAAAAAATTGGTTCAACTTAATATGTGTATTTGTAATCATTTATGAAGTGGAAATATTAATAACAATAACATATTGTATAAGAATCTGTTAAATCCTCTACTATTGTCTTATTAAATTTATGTTTAAAATCTAGTTATAAATCATAATTCTATTTCGATTTACTCTTTTATAAGAGTCTATCTATTAGGTTATGTTAACAAAACAAGACCTTTTTCATTCATTCATTCATTCATTGAAGAATAAACATTTATTTATAATTGTTATGAACAACCACTTGACTAAAAGACTGTTTTACTTGAAACGATGGATGATGATACATTCATAATAATAAATATTTTCTACCCAAAAAACAAAAAAAAATAAATTAAATTACCCTTAACAAAAAGTTAACATTTATATTTTTCTTTTCAAACATCCCCAGATAATATTTTTTGGCGTTCCACGATGATGAGGACGATGATGATGATGACGATGAAAATAATAACCCACACACAGAGTAAAACATACCGCGTTCTACCAACCACTACGATTATAAAATTGTGTAATAAAAAAAGAACAATATTTTCATAAATAAAATGAAAATCCATTAAATATTAAAAACAAACCCAGAAAAAAAAATTAATTATGCTTGTCCTCCATTTTTTTGGGAGTTGTTTTTGTTAACGCTTTACAACGTGGTAGATGTTTTGTAGGTGTATTTGTTTTATGGAAAACAGAACTGGGAAGGATTTAGTTGTTTTAAGGGAATAATATAAAATTTCAATATATCGAGGAAGAATATTTAAAACTTGCTATCTGTTATATTATAACACTGCAGATAGCAAGTTTTGAATATTCGACTTCGATGTTTTAATGATTTTTACAAAATCTATACAATAAAATATTTTTTATAGAATTTAAAATAAGTGTCCAAAATTTTGAGTATGAATTAAGTCTCTAAATCAGTGTCGGACATTTTTCCTATTTCAGCGGGAATAGGTTAAAAAATGTTGCTTGTGCGCAGTGGACACACGTACATTATAAAATTCTGTCGCTTAAGCAAATTTTTTGACTTTTCGCTTGCTACTACCACACAAGCTTAAATGTTATAGTATGTGTGTGCGCACCATTGCTCTAAACCATCAAATTGATTGATTTCTTTCAAGGCTCTGCTTAAGGTTTATGTGGAAATGTTTATATGTCACAAAACTCTAACGTATTTTTAAGCTTAACTACTTGACAGCAATTTTCAAAATGTAATTAACCAACAACAACAGTCAAAATCAGAGAAGGACAATAGCAGTTAAATTACATGGGCCGAACATGGAATGGAAAAACTAACCTAAAAAAATAATAAATTCTATTTTTAAGTTAATAAAAACTCATTTTTTCACGCTCGAGGTAACATTGCTTTACTAATCATTACGATGATGTTGTCAAAGGAACATTGTCACGACTCTTTAGAAAAAAATTAATCTTACACTACATGTGATTATAATTTTATTATGCCCGGAAATTGAAATTTTTTAAAAAAATTATCAAAATTAATTTTCACTGAGTTTTTCATAGAGCTTGAGACAAGCTTAAAACCATGGCACCCTTCAATCAAGATTTAAATTTGTTCGTGAAAATTTTCTAAAAAAAACTAAGATTTAAAGATTTTTTTTAGAAAAAAAACGCAATTTTTCGACAAATTTGAAAAATAGATATAAAAGTTTAAAGTTTTTGGTGAAAATTTCAAAAAAAAAAAACTTAATTTTTGGATTTTTTTAGAAAAACCACGCAATTTTGACAATTTGAAAAAGATATATCTCGAAATTTTATTCTGAGCATAAAAATTAATAATTTTTATGTATCTCAGGACATATTTATACCTTACACCAACCACTCTGTGGTACAGGGTATAATGAGTTTGTGCTGATGTTTGTAAGTACCCAAAATATTGGTCCTAGACCTACCTTTAAGTATACCGATCGACTCAGAATTACTTTTTGAGTCGATTTAGCAATGTCCGTCCGTCCGTCTGTCCGTTCGTCTGTCCATCTATCGGTTTAAGCACGATACAGGTCGCAATTTGCAATCAATTGACTTGAAATTTGAAACTTAAGCATCTTTTGGCCCTAGGACGAAGCCTATTGAAATTGGAAATAATCAGTCCATGTTAAGACCTAGCCCCCATACAAACGCCCCCTTTGAATTAGGCTAAAATGACTCTAATAACTGTATTTTAATAGATATCGCTTTGAAATTTAATTGCACAAATTTTGTATGCACAATAGACCACCCAAAAAATGTATGGGATTTGCAAAAGTATTTTTTTGTTCGCTCCACCGGCAGTTTCTGATAGATTGGCCATAAAAAATAATATCTGTGACCTAAAAGCACTACAAAGCTTTTAAGAGCCATAACTCTTAAAATATACGTTTTTCGAAAAAATACTATATAAGTTTTATTTTGCAGAATAAGAAAGCAAACATTTCCTTCATACAAATTGTTGGCCTAAGTCTAGACATCGTGGTGTTTTTGGCGGTTAAAATAAAAATTTATGTGAAGACTTCATTTAAAACGACCCTCGTTAAAATTTGGACGGAGACTCAAATAGTCGGTATCCATTATTTTGTAGAGTAAGATATGTTGTTTTCATAAACCAATTACATTTGGAATTTATATGGGTAATTTCATTACAGAAGAGGCCAAAGCTGACTTTGAAGTTCAGAATTTTCAAATGCTGTATACAAATTTGTGAAATTACTTTATTTTAAACGACCCTCGTTAAAATTTTAGTGGATACAATCGGTTTCCATGATTTTGAAGAGTTAGATGTGTACTTTTTGGAAAATATTTGGGAAATTCCAGGCCAAATCACTCACTTTTAGACCCGACCCCCTTTGATTAATTTTTTTGGATATATTTTAGTACGTATTAAATGCAACTAGAAAAAATATAGATATCTTCCAATAAGTTGGACGACGTTTTGTTGGTATTTAAATGTAGTTTTCGAAAAAAAATATTTAAAAATTATTCGAATTAATTATCACTTATTTTTTAACGTATAAAATTAAAATCGAATTTTTGAAAAAGTCCGAAACCTTCGTTTTTTTTTTTTTTTTAAGTCTAAAAATTCTACTCCAAATTACACAATTTTTAATCCATAATTCGATATGTGAGCACAATTAGTTCTATTTTTTTTTTTTCAAATTTTGAAAATTGCAGTTTTTTTTTAGACTGGTGTATTTTATATGGCGACATTAACCATAACTTACCCTAGATACATTCATTTGTGGGTAAAAATATGTCTCATAAAAATTTAGGTTTTTTGGACATGGGTAAGGCGTCCCGCATCGGCCTTGAATTTTAAAAAACGGATTACAAGGAAAAATATGATTTTTTTCTGTTTTCTAATTTTTTTTGTATTTTAAGTTAAATTTGAATTCAGGTGGTTAAAGAATTTTGATTTGAAGTAAAATGCCTCTCTAATAAGGTACTAAAAACTAAAATCGGTTGAAAATCAGCCAAGTTATTAAAACTTCCCCAGGCATCTAACGTGTGGCAGACCACTTGAATACAATCCGAATCATGAAATTTATTGAAATTTTCTACTGTAATAACATTTTTTTATTCTTCAAGTTCAAAATTAATAAGATGCCAAGTATTTTTCATATAGTATTTTGCTAACATGTTTTCAATTAATGCTAAAAATTACTGTACTTTTCAACACTTGTTTGAAATCTGCATTTTTAACTCTTCAAAATCATGGAAACCGATTGTAATCCATTAAAATTTTAACGAGGGTCGTTTAAAATAAAGTAATTTTACAAATTTGTATACAGCATTTGGATAATCAAAACTTCAAAGTCAGCTTTGGGCTCTTCTGTAATGAAATTACCCATATAAATTCCAAATGTAATTGGTTTATGAAAACTACATAACTTACTCTACAAAATAATGGATACCGACTATTTGAGTCTCCGTCCAAATTTTAACGAGGGTCGTTTTAAATGAAGTCTTCACATAAATTTTTATTTTAACCGCCAAAAACACAACGATGTCTTAGACTTAGGCCAAAAATTTGTATGAAGGAAATGTTTGCTTTCTTATTCTGCAAAATAAAACTTATATAGTATTTTTTGGAAAAACGTATATTTTAAGAGTTATGGCTCTTAAAAGCTTTGTAGTGCTTTTAGGTCACTTTTGGGGTCAAAAGTTCAAATCGACTGGCCTGTATGCAACCGAGAGATCCAGTTCTTGCACAGATATTATTTTTTATGGCCAATCTATCAGAAACTGCCGGTGGAGCGAACAAAAAAATACTTTTGCAAATTTGGGTGGTCTAATGCACAAGTCATCATTTCAAATTTTAAAGGAATCGGGTCAGTTCTTCTGGTAGTCCCCATACAAACTACCCTCCCGATATTCACATAATTCCCACAAAATTCCTAAAAATGGAAATATTTTATTTTTAGGTGTTAAATGTGTACTTTAGTAACCTTATAAAATAGGAATATAACTGGACCATTTTTGGACTTAGCCCCCCATATAAAAATTTCTACCGATATTCAGTAAAATCGGTCTATTGGCAAAAAAATAAACCAATTTCACTAAAATTTTATCTGTGAGTGTTTCTACACTAAATAAGGATCTAACAAAAGATAGACCCAATCCATCCATGTTTGGCCTTGGGACCCATTTTCCGAAAAACACTGGTGTAGGGTATCATATGAGCAAGGCCACGAAAAATGAAACCACATAGATTTTTTTGTTTTTCTGTCACAAAGCCCAAAATATTTTTTACATTTGAAATGTCAAATATGTATAGAATATGGCATCACTGTATGTCAGTCCAAAATTTGTGTCTGCTTTGACATTTTACATTCTTTTCATAAGTGGCACGTGCAAGGCGTAGTTGGAAAATATATCAATGTCGGCGAAAAAGGTAAATTTTGTTGTTATTTTTTTTGTGCTTTAGACAGATGATTACTTTTTTTTGGATAGAATATAAATCAAACTATTGATGAGCAAGCAAATTTGTGTACAAATCTTGGCTTTTAGACCAATTAGGGCTTAATGCCGCAAATAAATGGTGACGTTACTGACAAATTTTTATAAAATGTTTTTTTATGCATTAACTAATTAGAAAAGAGGTTGGATGAGCTGATTTTTTTTTAGTATTTTTGAAGTACTTTCATAATCAACGCTTAAATGAAGCATTATTTGCATATAGCAGGGTATTTTTGCAAAATAAGATTGTGTGACGTTACTGACGGATTTTTTTATTTTTGTTTTTTTACTTTTTTGCTTAATAATTTGGTATTTAATTGCATCTTAAACTCTTCTACTATGATTTTTTCTCCGTGTGGGGTCCCTCTATGCTTAAATGAAGCATTATTTGCATATAGCAGGGTATTTTTGAAAAATAAGATTGTGTGACGTTACTGACGGATTTTTTTTATTTTTGTTTTTTTTAACTTTTTTGCTTAATAATTTGGTATTTAATTGCATCTTAAAACTCCTCTACTATGATTTTTTCGTCGCGTAGGGTCCCTCTATTAACCCAAGAAAAAAAAAAGACCCCAAAATCGTAACGAAATTCGTACGTGTGACGTTACTGACATTTTGCGTAACGTTACTGACACTGCTTTTATGTCATTTACTTGATTAAAACATAAAATATTAAGCCCCCCACCTTTTGGATAAAAATCATCTTTCCTTTTTTTAAATACTGGGCAATAATAAACATGAACTCTTTCAATTCGCTCATTTTTACATAAACGTTCAGTTACCTCCAAGCACACTTCCAAAATCCGTTGACGTTACTGACAGCTTAAAATGGTCATAACTTCACAACAAAACGAGATACAGCAAAATTGTCTGCGTATGAAACAACAGTTATGACGATAACTTTCATATGCCGCTCTCAAGTTGGGAGAAATAATTGTATTTTATAAAGATATTTACCAAAATATGTAAGCGAGCGTGACGTTACTGACGGTGGCCTTGCCCATTTGATCGGTCTTGACCTTTATTTATAACTTTAAATATAACTTTCTTTCATTTTTTTATTTTTTAAATATTTCAACATCAAAAACATTGATCGCCAATCGACACGTGTTTATTTAATCTGATTGGTAAAAAATGGAAAAATCAAGAGTTCCCAGTCAGAAAAATACAATCGCAAAAGCGTTGTAAAAAAAGCTTTGTGGACGGTTGTACGAGCGTTCTGTATACCAACTTCAAAGCGCCTTCAGATGATCCGAATGATAACATCGATCTACGCTAGGTTTAAAGCGTTTTAAAAGCGATGTTAAAAAGCGCTTTAAGAACGTTTTTTTAAATTCATCAAAGCGCTTTAAAAACCCAAAGTAAAGAATTTCTGTTTTAGTTCGGTTATAATAATTTTTTTGATACAAAGTGAAATCCGAATAAAAAAAAAATTTTGTACTTCAAGAAACTTAGAAAAATTTTTTTGTACTTCAAGAAACTTAAAAAAATGTTCAAAAAAATTTTCGAAACTTAGAAAATTAAAAAAAAATTCTAAAAACATTTTTGATGATTTTTGTTTTACTTAAAAAACAAAAAAAAAAAGTGACAAAAAATTGTTATTCAAAAATATTTTCTGAACTTAGAAATTTTTTTTTCAAAAAAAAAAAATCTAAAAGGTACACTTGCAGTCTCGTTGTACAGCTTGCTGGATAGACATGTGCATTTTGTTTTTGTCATGGTCGTCCAACCAGCCCATACACGATCAAAATCACGTTTTCATCCAGCCAATTTTACAGCATGCAGTATCGTGTATGGCTCCCTAAAGAATTCTTAAAACACTTTTCGAATACGCTCGCAAAGCGTTCCAAAAAAAACGTTTTGAGATTGCTTATTTTTTGTTATAGAGCTTTCAGAACACTTTTCAAAAACGCTCGCAAATCGTTTGAAAAAAGCGTTTTGAGAATGCTATTTTTTTGTTACAGTGCTTTCAGAACGCTTTTTTTTAGTACCGTCGTCAATTTCTGCTTGGGTTGATACAAAAATTTCCACCCTAAGGACCATTCTAAATATAAGTAAAATATCTTTAAAATCAAATGAGTGGTTTTGGTGATTTTCAAATTTTAAGTTTTTTTTCGCCAAAATTGGGCGTTGAAATAGGAGAGGTCGATGAAAGTTATCCTTTCCCAGTATGCAAAATGAGTCGATATCGATTCGAAAAAGAATCGTTTTCTCTAAGAATTTCATCGATATCGAGTTCGATATAATGTCGATATAAAGCGTGTTTTCCTATGTGGCATGCAAGGTAATATAGAATCGAGTTTTAGTACAGGATTCGATTCGATTTTTAATCGAAAATTTTATGAATTTCGATACATTTGTTTTTTAATAATTTAGTTAATTGTTTTAAAAACGGTAAGAATTAAAAAAAATATTTTATTACTTACTACTACTTACAATTAACTAATTTTTACTAATTTAATTTATTTATTCTTTAAATTTAATTTTTACTAATTACTAGTTTTATCTGCCTCACTTGAGATTTGAACTCAGAACTCCCAGTTTACTGGTTGAAATCCTTACTCCTTCAGCTAAAGTTTGATCATAAAAGTACTTTTTTAAAATTACTTTTACTAAAATTTGATTTTTTTATTATTATTTGAATTGCCCTTAAATTATATTTTTTATTATTATTTGAATTACCCTGTTTTTATATTCATTTTATTTTGTTTTGACATACTTCTCATAATTTGAAAATATTTTTATTTCAAAATATATATTAGTACAAACAAATTTCAAGTTGTGTATGGCCTAGTTGGTTAGCAGGTTCTGCAGCTTATGATTTGCAGTTTTATGGCCGTGGTTCAAACCCCGGTCGCGGATTTTTTTTTTTTTTTTTATTGTTTTGATGTTAGATATAATTTTTTTAAATTTGTGGAATTTTTGTTAAACTAAATAAAACTAAAACTCGATGTTATATCGAAAAAAAGTATTTTTTTCGATGGAACAACAAATACGAGAATTCCTAAAATGTAGATCGGAAATCATTTCGAAGTCGATTAATTTTTCAATAAAAATATGAGTTCGTGAAACGTTAAAATATCGACTGTATATAATATCGACTTCGAATCATTTTTGTGGAAAACCTTCGATAAAACTTCGAAAAAATTGTCGCCTCGAAACTGTGCAGACTGGGTTATCAACCATTAAGGGGCATTTTTAATATTGGTGAAAACATTTTTAAACTAATTGAGTAATTATGGAGATTTTAAAATTTTCCTTTTCTTGCAAAAAAAGGTGGTCGGTGGTGGGTGTGGTCGATAAAACAGCCTTTGTCCACCCTTAAGGAGTCCTCTCTAGAAAAACACAAAAAGTTTTTAAAAATTAAACTCAAAAACATTTTTCGTAAATAAAAATTGCTAGATTGAAGAAGTTATAATTTTTCACCGTGCCTTAGTTTGTCTATTCCTAGTATTCCCCATTTACTGTATTCGAAAGAATAAGAACAACAACGATGACTACGACAACCAGCAAACAACGATGGAAGCAAACATTTATTACAACAAAAACAAGAGGAAAAAATTAATACAAACAACACAAAATAAAAAGGACTTTTATGAAAATACAAACACACACACACTCCAACAATACTGATAATATGGCTTAAAACTACAGAAATACACATACAAACACATACTAACAATATACATACAGCTAACATACATTCTCATACACAAATACCAACAGCAAAAACAACAACAACTACTGTAAAGACACAAAAAGTTACTCGTTGACATAATTTTTTTGTTTAACTTCCACTACCAATTCGACTGCTACGACTACTACTACAGCTGCATTTGGTGCTGCTTCTGCTAAAAAGCTAAGTTTACACACACACGTATACATGAGTTTAAATGGCAAATATAAACTTTTTTTATTTGTGTGGAAAACTTAATTCTGAACTCCCAATTTTTGATATTTTTTTGTTGTTTTTTTTTATGTTTTCTGAACTTTAACATTATGAAAATGTTGGTATAGATGAAAACTGAACACAAATTTGTACGAACACACAAACACTTATATTGTGGAGTAGTATCCCTAGTAAAAAAAGAAAAAAAGTTCATGACTAATTATATCCCAAATATGGCGGATACAATTACTTTAATAATTATCCACGGGTATATTTTATAATCTAGCGGGATAACCTTATATATAATGTGATACGTGAATTGGGTCTATATAATTATATCAGTTGGAGAAAACTGATAAGATTAAATATAATTTAAAACCATTATAACTGATCATATATTGCTCCTTATAACGTCGTATAAGTTGGATAACATTATATATAATCATATGCACTTTATGTAATGTAATATACAAAAATATGTTCTTTATGTAGAGCAATATCTAACCATATATATTTATGTCTTATAGTCTCAATTTATTTTATATTGTATCACTCCGGATCAAAATGATAAAACCAGATAGACCCATTTTACGTATCATATTATATATAAGGCTATCTGTTCAGATCTTGTAGGATAACCGAAGATAATATTTGAAAAAATTGTGTCCACCATATTTGGGATCTAATTTGTCGCTGCTATATATAACTCTTTTTTACTCGGGTATGTATTAATGTGCTATGGTTTGTTTGCATTGCTGGATTAAGCTTTGCTCCCCATAAAGGGGTTACCATCGCATACAGAATTAGTAAGGATTTATATAAAATGGGATTGTTAATATAATTTTGATTTCATTGGAAATATATTTCAGGTCGTTACAAAAGCTAAAAAAACAAAGCTGACTCTCAAATATAAAAATTGTTGAATCAATTAAAAAATTAATAAATTTTTGATATACATTATAGTGTGATCGACAGTAAAAGTTCTCTGATTTCAGCAGAATTGCTTTGTCAATATTTCTAACTCAAAACTTTCTGCTAAAGCGGATATTTTTTATTAAATTTTAATTTTCGTCTGGCAACTCTGTCCTACATTAACATAAAAACGTTTATGTTTCTTCTTCACGTATTCATACTCCATAGTCTAGAAATATGTTAAATGTATACGTATAAATTTATCTTTTTGTATGTTTGCATGTTTCTCTATTGAGTGTGAAGTAGGGTTGTATTTTATACTACCATGATTTTCATGTGAACTCATTTTTTTATAACGATTATATTATAACCAGGGTGAACATTGAGTTAATTCATCAATTACAAGAAAAAAATCAAAATGGACAAAATTATTTAAAAAACTTAAATTCGGCCTTAGGTTGTAAGTGGCTGCTGACGTTTTACGTCAACACACGTAGACTCTGAGGTCCATTGTGAAATTCGGCCTTGCTGAATGTACTCTCCACAATGTAAAAAAGATTATTGCAAAAAACTTTATATGTAAAAAAAAAAATTGTGAAAAAAAAATTCAAAAAATTTTTGTTGTGGAAAAATATGTTTTTACTTGTTAAAATACCTTTTTGGTATCCAATTTTGTTCACATATGCCAACCAGCAGTCGAATTGAAGCATTTTGTATTATTAGGTTATGTTGAATGTACCGGAATTGTAGTGGTGTCATTTCGCTGAAATTTTTTAAGTGACAGTCATATCAATGTTGTATTATGGCCGTGCTCGCAATTTCAACAGGCAGTAGCGGTGTTCTATAACTCTCGAATCCACTATGGTTCCAAATCCATTTTTTTTGGCAGAAATTAAAAAAATAAAATTTAACAAATTTTCAAAAGCTTATACATTTCCTCAATGTCAACACTATAAGCTATCAAGAAAGTATAATGAAAAAAATTTGGTGCCAATACTGTCAGTTTGCTAGGCTTTTAAATTTGAAAGTTTAAAGACGTATAATAAAACCGGAGTGAAATCAATATTACAGTTATACAAACGGCAAATGGGAAAAACTAAAATTATAAAGAGGCTAAAGGGACAAATTGAAACCTAAGGATACTAGTTCTTGTTTAAAATTCCTATTTTAGAGTTAATGCATCCTTGGCCTTATTCTTGGGTGTTTTGATTATGAGGATTTTGGAGCAAAAATAGCCTATATCTTTCGTGGACAAAAAGTTGTGTTTGGGCACGAACTTGCATGAGTCTTTAAACGTGAAAGTGTTTTCAATATTGTATATTTAATATTAAAATTTACATCTTACCAGCATTTTTTTGCAAACTCCCACAATTTCCATTTTAGTTTAGCACAAATTTCGGCCAAATTTGCTGTTTTTTGCGTGACATGTTTTCAAATTATTTTTTTTTATAATTTTTTTTACCTTCCGTAAAGCTAATTAATTAAGAAAAATATATTTTTTAAAAAAAAAAAAAAAAATTTCCAAAAAAAAAAAAAAATTAAAAAAAAAATTTTTTTTAAAAAAAAATTTTCAAAAAAAAAAAATTTTTTTTTTGACAATCCAATTTTGATTGCGCTAAGAGATAAAAATCATCCCAGAATAATTCCAAGTGGCAAGGTCAAGGTTCATTTTTTGAATTTATGCCAAAAAAAATGCATTTGGGACCACAGTGGAATCGAAAGATTTCTCGCATGGAATATGAAAAACGAAACAGAAACATCGTGAATCGGCACAAAACCTGACTTTTCGCATTCGACTGTTTCTGTAATTTTGTTATGCGGAATCTTTCTGTCAAATATGATTTTTTTTAAAATTATTGGAAAGATGTGAGAAAAACTGTTTCTGTAAACTAATTGATCGAAAACTTTTGAAGTTGAAGTGTCAAAATCACTCACATTTAAAAATGGTGCGATATTTCGTAAATTAAACAACTTTTGAATTATAATAAATAAAAAACAATATTTTTTTCAAGAAAATACTATCAACTAATATTATTAATGATATACTACACATCATTTTTATTAATTTAATTTATTATTTCATTTTTGTTTGCCAATGTTACGAGTGTTGTTTAAACAGAAACAGAAAAAAATGACAAATTTTATTCCGTCGAATTTTTTTGGAAATAATTCAGCCATTCAGTAATTCAGCCATCGATTGCCATGAAACTTGAAAATGTCATAGGTAACGTATTTTCGAGCTTAAATTTGGAAGTGGGAGATGAGCGGTTGAACGGAGGAGGCTGCAGAACCACCCAAAATGGGGTACCTTTTAAACGCTTGCCATTTAATTTGAAAACTAGAAATAAAATTCACGGTTTTGCTAATAACTTTGCAACCATTGAACTGATTTGGCTGAAATTCAATATAAACCAGGCCAGGGGAACGAAAAATATATGTGCCAAGCTTCGCATCCTCAGAATTGCCTTTATAAGTTAGCGTGTTTTTTATCTCGTAAATTCACGAAACACCTTTGCCGAAATTCAGTCTTTTGCTCATAACTTTTGAACCACTAAACCGATTTCACTGGATTGCAATACCATCCTGACTAGGTAAATGCCCAAAATATATGCCAAACTTCAGGAGCCTCCGTAAAGTCGTTCAAAAGTAAGCGTGTTTTCAACAAACAGACGGACGGACATTGCTAGATCGTCTTAGAATCGATCGAGGATCATGACTATATGTGGGGCATTCCATGTCAAATCGGACACTTTGAAATTTTTTTTTTTTTAGATTTTCCCAATTTGTTTACAGTTTTTAGTATCATTGGAAATCTCCTTCGTGGTAAATATTCAGATTTTTTTGATGACCCGTTCAAAAGATATCGAATTTTTAAAAATTGGTGGTTGGTTCCTTTACTTAAACTTCTTTTACTCATAACTTCTTCAATAATGGTTCAAATTTCAAATTTTTTTTTCAAAATTTTTGTTTTCTTACGTACTTTAAAAAGAAAATCCCAATAAATTCTTAAAAGCGCTCTAGTATGCGATTTTTAAGTTTTAAAATTTAAATCTCATTTTTGAAAATGTTTGTACTCTTAGATTTTTTTGAAATTTTTTTGTGTAAAACTTATATCAATTCTACAAATTTTTTTGCCCAGGAGGATCGTGGATAACGATTATTATCATTTTTTAAAATTTTTTGAAAAAAATTTATTGTAATTTTTTAATCTTAAAATCATTTCTACTGCTCCAATGGTGCGTCATAGAGGGGTCATTTACAAGACCGACCCCCATTAAGTTTTACGTGTCTCCAATTTCTAAGGGGGCTCCCGCACAAAACGACATTTTTTAAAATTTGCTCCAACCGCTCTAACTGCCCTAATAGTGCCCTTAGAGCAACAAAATGTATGACCGACCAACAATATTTTTTTAGTCAAAACATTTTCTCTGGACACACGAACCCTCTATCTTTAACTGTTTAGGCGGTCCCCATACAATATTTTTTATTTTTTGTAAATTTGTTTTATTTAATCAGCTTCTACCGATCCAATAGTGCGTCCGAGAGGGGTCATTAGTGAGACCGACCCCCATTTAATTTGACCCTACAACCTTTTTTTAAAACATACCTACGCCCTATCTCCACTCCCTAAGTAGGATTCTATTCAAAATTACATTTTTATACAATTTGCTCCAAATGTTATTTGTATGGGAGCCTACTTAGGGAGTGGAGATAGGGCGTAGGTATGTTTTAAAAAATGTTGTAGGGTAAAAATAAATGGGGGTCGGTGTCTCTAATGACCCCTCTCGGACGCACCATTGCAATGGTCCAATGCATTGGACCGGTAGAAGCTGATTAAATAAAAAAAATTTACAATAAATAAAAAAAAATGTATGGGGACCGCCTTAACAATTAGAGATAAAGGGTAGGTGTGTTCAGAGAAAATTTTTGAACTAAAAAAATATTGTGGGTTGGTCATACATTTTGTTGCTCTAAGGGCACTATTAGGGCAGTTAGAGCGGTTGGAGCAAATATTAAAAAATGTCGGTTTGTGTGGGAGCCCCCTTAGAAATTGGAGAAAGGGTATTAGTTTGTTCTAAAGAAATGTTAAGACGTAAAAATAATTGGGGTCGGTCTTATAAATGACCCCTCTATGACGCACCATTGGAGCAGTAGAAATGATTTTAAGATTGGAAAATTACAATAAATTTTTTTCAAAAAATTTTAAAAAATAGTAATAACCCAAGTAAAAATGTGAAGGATAAGTACTGATCCGAAAAATGGATCGCTAATATTATATCAGTTTTAATCGGACGGATACAATTTCATCCGAAAAATGGGTTTATCTAATTATATAAACCCATTTTTCGGATGACATTGTATCCGTCCGATTAAAACTGATCCAATTTTAGCGATCCATTTTTCGGATCAGTACTGATCTTTCAAATTTCGGATCAGTACTGATCTTTCAAATTTCGGAGAAGATGTGATGTATAGAAATATATAATAACATTTTTACTCGGGAATCGTTATCCCACGATCCTCCTGGGCAAAAAATTTGTAGAATCAATAGAAGTTTTACACAAAAAAATTTAAAAACCGCATACTAGAGCGCTTTTAAGAATTTTTTGGGTTTTTTTTTTTAAAAAGTACGTAAAAAAACAAAAATTAAAAAAAAAATATATAAATTTGGACCATTATTGAAGAAGTTATGAGTAAAAGAAGTTTGAGTAAAGGAACGAACTACCAATTTTTAAAAATTCGATATCTTTTTAACGGGTCATCAAAAAAATCTGAAAATTTACCACGAAGGAGTTTTCGAAGGGTACTAAAAACTGTAAACAAATTGGGAAAATCTAAAAAAAAATTTTTTCAAAGTGTCCGATTTGACATGGAATGCTAGAGTATCTTAGAAACGGATCAATAATATATTAACTTAATGAGGTCCTCAACTGATATTTCAATTCGTTTTGCATGGAATGATAAATAAATATAACATTATTTTTTCTAAAAAAACCTTTGCTTTGGCAAGTACACCCAAATCTTTAGCAAAAGATTATTATGATTTAATTTTTTGGGCAGGAGTACTAAATTTGCAGGCATTTTTACTAAGAATGTCTCAGAATCTGAGAATGAGAATAAAATCCTTCTTAAAATAGTATAGAAAAATAAAAAAAGATTTAATTCCTTTAAAATTCTCTTTTTAACTACCACTAACTTGATGAATACAAGATATTCTGACTAACAGCGATTGTACCACCACAAATATTCTACACTTTTAGAATTTTAGAATAAAATTCACGAGTAAACTTTAAATGTAAGTAGGTGTATATAGAATAATTTAGAAAAAAAGAAAAAAAAAAAATAAAGGAAACGATAAGAAAAAGAGAAGTATCCTTAAGAGAAAATAAGTAAAACAAATAAATAATAAAGGATGTCAATTACAATATGAGGGGGTGGCATACATCCCTTAAACGAACACCATTAAAGTAGAATCTGTATTATTTTTTCCTTTACTCTACCATCGACATGACATGAGTATGTATGTGTGTATGTTTGTATTTTAAGGATTTTTATACCCTCCACTTAGTGATAGAGGGTATATATAAGTTTGTCATTCCGTTTGTAACTCATCGAAATATCGGTCTGGGACCCCATAAAGTATATATATTCAAGATGCCCGATCGATTTTAAGACATTCTAGCGATGTCCGTCTGTCCGTCTGTCCGTCTGTCCGTCTGTCCGTCTGTCCGTCTGTCTGTCTGTTGAAAATGCTCTCGCGGACAAAATATTGCACAGAGATGACTGAAACTTAACATATATATTGGAAGTTCTCCCGAGAAGTTTGGTATTGCATTTGAGCGATATCGATTCAGCGGTTCAAAAGTTATGAACGAAAATGTAAGCACACCTCAAAAATTTCAGTACATTCAACATAACCTAAAAATACAAAATGCTTTAATCCGGTATCTGGTTGACATATGTGAACATAATTGGACACCAAATGGTATTTAAACAAGTACGAACATATTTTTTGACAAAAAAAAAAATCGCGGATTATTTTTTTAACAAAATTTTTTTTCGCGGAAATTTTTTTTCAATTTTTTTTTTCAAAAGTAATTTCCTTTTATATAAAGTTGTTTGCAATAATCTTTTTGAAATTGTGGAGGGTATCACTACATTCGGCAAGGCCGAATTTAACTTTTTTACTTGTTTTTGTTATTGTTGTACGATGTACCGTCTCTATTTTCTACACAAATAATTTTCCTTTCCCTGTTCACAATTTTGCTGTTGGTAGTTGTTAGTGTGTTGAGTTTCATTTCCAAATACCGTATTATATTTCCCTTGAAAATGTTTTGCTTATTTTACTGGGATCCCAGTTGTCTCCCGCGATTTTACATGCCAAACAGTGGTTGTGTAGTTGCTTTTTTTTTTTTATTTTCCATTTGCAGTTTAGTTTCTTCTATTTACCCTAAAGTCAAGAGACCTCTTGGCTGTTCAACCAACATTCAAGCAGCCATATACAAAAGGGTTGTTTAAGCTTGAAAAACAAAATTAAACATGATGATGATGATGGTGGAAAGGCTGAATGATGAAGATGATGAAATTCTGGGGAAGTATTTAAAATAAAACAGTTAAATTAACTTTTTAAATACCAAGAAGAATAAAAAAAATAAAAAAATTAAGGAAAAAAAAATATTTAAAAAAATAATACAAAAAATTTATAAAAATTATCCTTTTCCTATACACCATTTACAGATGTTATTCGAAAAATATCATGAGTAATTCGAAGTTTTTCTTTACGAAAAATGTCTCAGAATCTGAGAATTTTTTTATGAAAATTTTTTCTAGAATCCGAGAATTTTTCGATACGAAAAACGTCTCAGAATATAAGAATTTTCTATACGAAAAATGTCTCAGAATATGAGAATTTTTCAATACGAAAAATTTCTGAGAATTTAAAAAAAAATTTTACGAAAAATTTCTCAAAATCTGAGTATTTTCTATACAAAAAATTTCTCAAAATCTGAGTATTTTCTGTACAAAAAATGTCTTAGAATCTATAAATTTTTTTGAAACAAAAATGTCTGAAAATGAGAATGTCTCAGAATCTGAGAATTTTTCTATAAACAAAATGTCTCAGAATCTGAGACTTTTTCTGTAAGACAGAATCTGAGACTATTTCTTTAGCAAAAATGTCTCAGAATCTGAGACTTTTTCTATAAGAAAAATGTCTCAGAATCTGAGACTTTTTCTATAAGAAAAATGTCTCAGAATCTGAGACTTTTTCTATAAGAAAAATGTTTCAGAATCTGAGACTTTTTCTATAAGAAAAATGTCTCAGAACCTGAGACTTTTTTAATAAGAAAAATGTCTCAGAATCTGAGACTTTTTCTATAAGAAAAATGTCTCAGAATCTGAGACTTTTTCTATAAGAAAAATGTCTCAGAATCTGAGACTTTTTCTATAAGAAAAATGTCTCAGAATCTGAGACTTTTTCTATAAGAAATATGTCTCAGAATCTGAGACTTTTTCTATAAGAAAAATGTCTCAGAATCTGAGACTTTTTCTATAAGAAATATGTCTCAGAATCTGAGACTTTTTCTATAAGAAAAATGTCTCAGAATCTGAGACTTTTTCTATAAGAAAAATGTCTCAGAATCTGAGACTTTTTCTATAAGAAAAATGTCTCAGAATCTGCGACTTTTTCTATAAGAAAAATGTCTCAGAATCTGAGACTTTTTCTATAAGAAAAATGTCTCAGAATCTGAGACTTTTTCTATAAGAAAAATGTCTCAGAATCTGAGACTTTTTCTATAAGAAAAATGTCTCAGAATCTGAGACTTTTTCTATAAGAAAAATGTCTCAGAATCTGAGACTTTTTCTATAAGAAAAATGTCTCAGAATCTGAGACTTTTTCTATAAGAAAAATGTCTCAGAATCTGAGACTTTTTCTATAAGAAAAATGTCTCAGAATCTGAGACTTTTTCTATAAGAAAAATGTCTCAGAATCTGAGACTTTTTCTATAAGAAAAATGTCTCAGAATCTGAGACTTTTTCTATAAGAAAAATGTCTCAGAATCTGAGACTTTTTCTATAAGAAAAATGTCTCAGAATCTGAGACTTTTTCTATAAGAAAAATGTCTCAGAATCTGAGACTTTTTCTATAAGAAAAATGTCTCAGAATCTGAGACTTTTTCTATAAGAAAAATGTCTCAGAATCTGAGACTTTTTCTATAAGAAAAATGTCTCAGAATCTGAGACTTTTTCTATAAGAAAAATGTCTCAGTATCTGAGACTTTTTCTATAGGAAAAATGTCTCAGAATCTGAGACTTTTTCTATAGGAAAAATGTCTCAGAATCTGAAACTTTTTCTTATTTCCTTAGAATCTAAGAATTAATTTACAATTGTTATTCTTTTTCGAATTATGTCTGTAAAATGTGTAGATTTTGCCTTCTAATCCCTTAAAAAAAATTCAACAAGTTTTTTTTTTTTTTTTTTGCCATAAAAAATTTTCATAAAGTCCTAAATTTATTTTATTTTTTTATTTATTTTTATTACAATCGTAGATTAATTTTTTCTAATTCCCCTTGTCGAAATTGTAAGTACTCGGTAGTTACATATTTTTTGGGAATTTAATAATTTTAGGGTTGTTAAAATTTTTTTTAGATTGAATATTCATCGTTCGTGGTTCAAATCAATGCAGGGTGAGAATCTAAAATGCAACAAATTTATACCAAATTGTACAAATACCATGGTTGCAATTCTGACTTTATGTTCACCGTTGAAAATTCCGGCTAATGGTGGTGGTATATTGTCTACAACATTATGGTGAAGAAGGTGTTGGTGTGAGTAATAGAGTTTCGGGTGTGAGTGATTTATCAAAAATGGTATTTTGTAATGCACGTGCGGAAATGTTAAACATATTTCTTCGTTCGTCCTTTGGTTTTTAGTTTATTTTCTGTTTTTTTTTTTTTTTTAATAAAAAAGGGATAATCCTTATTGTACTTCAAAATTGTTTTTATACAAATAATATAAAATAAAATATATTTTGCAATTAAGTGAAACATTGTGAGTTGAAGTATGAGAATGAAATTTGCCGTGTAACAAATTTGAAGAAAAAATAAAAATGCGTATTTACTTTGGGGATTTATTGGTAGCAATAAACTGAAATATACTTATTAAAGTTAAAGTAAGGGGGCTTTTGAACGAAATCGTTATTTACCACTCAATGAAAATAGTAACCATTAGAAAACTTTTGTACGCATGGACCAGACTGACAAATTCTGAAAGTAGGGCCGAAAATAAAATACACGTGTCTCCCAGTTTTTCTAAAAAAGGTTGTAGTGTAAAATAAGTCGAAAAATGTATTAAATCTACTTGTGAGCTAAATAATGCTGATCAGAACATATTAACCATTTTTCGAGAAAAACGCGAATTGATTTAAAAAATTTTATATTTTTTATAACCTTTTTTTGACTGGAGTGAATTCTTTCTATAGTGCAATTTTTATTTTTTTGCACGGGTACTTTATGTTCGGCCATACTCTCAGAATTTTTTGGTCCGGTTCATGTGTACAGCCAAAATTTGAAATTTGTCGGACGGTGTAATATTTCGTTAAAAATCTGTTAAAAAAAAAAAGTTAAATGAATTTAATACAGGGTTTTTTTTCTGAAATACAGACTTGAGGGAAATACTTTGTATTTACACAAATCAAAATGTGACCAACTTCAGATCAAATTACATCTTAAAACATATTATTTTTTATAACTACTAGTTGAAGTGCCCGCGGTTTCCCGTGTAGAGCCAAAAATGAATATCTAAATAGCTTCACCCCAGCGCCACCTATCTGGTCAATTTGTAAATACACAATTTTCTCATGACGGACGGACGGATGGATGGATGGAGATTGCTAGATCGACTTAAAACGTTGGGGTCATTAGGTCTGTAGTGGTCATTTTCAATTGCGAATATCACTTGTTTTATGTACATTTGATAAACAAATGGAAAATTTTTATATGCAAAGCTTAGACTTGGTGAAAAAGTAGTTTTGGTAAAAAAAATGGAAAAAATGATTCCTTTTTCACGAAAATCAAAATTATGATAAACAAATTTAATGAAAACAAAATTTTTGGTGGGAAAAAATATTCATAAAAAAAGTTTTTGATGATGAAAAAAAAATTTTTATAAAAAAAAATTTGATGAAAAAAAAATTTTATAAAAAAAAATTTCATGAAAAAACAAAAATATTTTTTTTAAAAAAAAGGATTAACATTTTTTTTGATGAAATTATTATGATAAAAAAAGTTTAATGACAACAAAATTTTTGGTAAAAAAAATTTTCATGAAAAAAAATTTTTGATGAAAAAAAAAAATTTTATAAAATAAAAATTTTTAATGAAAACAATTTTTTTTTTTTGAAAAAAAAAAATGAGAAAAAGAATGTTGATGAAAAAAAAAATTTTAATGAAAAATAATTTTTTTGATGAAAGGAAAAATTTTGTGATGTAAAAACAATTTATGAAAAACAAATATGGGGGTTTTCGTGTCAACTGACACAACTTTTGAAACCGATGTCTTCCGATCGGGATGAAATTTGCACCAAGGTTAGTCCTATTAGATAGTAGTTCAGACACAACGTATGGGAGCCCCCTTAGGAAGTGGAAATAGTGGTAAGGTATATTCAAGAAAAATGTTGGGGGCAGAAAATTATTGGAGGTTCGTCTCACATTGCACCACTTCAGGGGCGTTTCTATGTCAGTTGTGGGGCTTTTTGGGGATTTTTACCTCTTTACGACCAACTTTGACCCTGATGAAGGGACATATGGCCCCACCTCACCGCCCTAATTTTTTGACTCGTGCTTTATTTTTCGAACCTATAAAAATTAGAAGGTATCGCGGATCGAAATCGAAAACTGGTTAGCCCACGCCTAATAGTGCAAATTGAAGAACCGTTTTTTGTGTTCCAAAGTTAAAAAAAAAAAATCATATACTTACTAAGTTACTAAGCGACCCCATAGCTCTTAAAGGAAATCACATAAACTTTCTTTTGAATCAAAAAAAAAGGACCCAATTTGAGGAAAAAGTCAAAAAAGTTTTGAATTTTTAAGAGAAATAATCAATTTTTTTTTTTTATTTATTTTATAATTTTTTTTCGAAAGACTGAAGAAATAGCTATCTAAACTATTTGGGACACATTTTGCTAAAAACAATAGGTAAGAAGTAACATGGATGAGAATAAACACCTTTTTTGCCAAAATATCAAATTTTGACCCCCTCTAACTCAGAGAGTCCTTGACTCTCCATCCAATAGGAAGACATCGGTTTCAAAAGTTGTGTCAGTTGACACGAAAACCCCCATACATGAAAAAAAAATTTTTGATGAAAAAAAATTTTTGGTAAAAAAAAAATTCCCAATAAGCAATTTTAAAATTCAAGTGCAAATCAAGTATAAAACAAGTGTAAATCAAGCCCTAAATTCCAGCCCCTGCTTGAGTTATACTTGAATTACATTTGAATTCAATAGCATACTCCAGCAAAACGGACACTGGAATTCAAGCCCTGTTTTTACAGCCTTTTCCCTGGTTTTCAAGCGTAAAAACAGCGCTTGAATTCAAGTATCCGTTTTGCTGGAGAATGCTATTGAATTCAAGTGTAATTCAAGTATAAATCAAGCATAGACTGGAAATAAGGGCTTGATTTACACTTGATTTATACTTGATTTGCACTTGAATTTTAAATGTGCTTATTGGGTAGTAAAAATTTTTTGATAACTTTGATAATGAAAAAAAAGTGAGAGTGTTAAATTCGGCTGTGCCGAATCTTTTATACCCTCCAACACCTTAAAAAAAACAGGGGCGTCTTTTTTTTTGGGGGGGTTTTCTTTGGTGGGAGAAAACCTTCCTGGATCCATATACAGTACTTTGAACTTCTTCTGACATAAAAAATGTTTCGTTTGGTAAGCAAAAGTACAAAAAATCTATAAAAAATTACGTTTTTTAAGAGGTTTGTTTAGTTCTTAAAAGGGGAACTTTTTGCCCGTGGTCCGATTTTGCCCATTTCGAACTTAACCAGCCTATGGCCATAAGACATATTCGTGCCAAATTTAAGGAGTCTAGCTCTCTTATTTTGGACTGTATCCTGTCCTCCGCAGACGGACGGACAGACGGATATCGCTAGAATGTCTTATAATCGATCACTGATCAATAATATATACACATTATGGGATGGCCAACCGATATTTCGATGCGTTTCACCCGTAATGACAAAGTGAGTATACCCTATACTGTGGTTGGAGGGTATAAAAATTGATAAAAAAAATAATTTTTTTGATGAAAAAAAAAAAAAAAAAAAAAAAAATGGATGAAAAAAATTCAATGAAAAAAAAAAATTTGTATGAAAAAAAAAAATAAATTTGAGGAAAAAAAAAATTTGAGGAAACAATTTTTTTTTTGTGAAAAATTATAATGTTACTTTTTTCACCATCTGGTGAAAAACAGTTTTATTCGCCACGAGGTGAATTATTTTCCAAGTTACTAAAATTTTAGTTTTAAGAAAATGAAAATAGTTAATCTTATTTTCTTTTTCGTTAATTGTTAGCTTATATAGTCAAACTGAGGTGGCGTCCTGCAACTTTTTTTGAGTTAGACACCAGCCTAAAAACATTATCATGTTAAAAAAATAAAGGGCATATTGATAAAAAATATTTAATGATGAAATATGTCATCAGTTATTTCTTCAATTTTGATGACGTGTTTCATAATATTAAAGAAAAGCTTTATCAATATGCTAAAATTTGTCATCAAAATTCATGACAGCAAGTGATGAAACCGTTTCATTAATACGATGGAGCATTTTTCTTTGAGTGTAGATCATTTGGTTTCGGTAATCTTTATAAATTCAAAGAACTGCCTCCAGCATACTAAATGCCTTTAAATATCAACATTTTCATATGCGTTCAAGTTAACTACGACAATATGTCCTTTCTAACCCATACTTTTAAAATAATTTTCACAATATTTTTAATGTGTGTGTAAGTTATTCATATTTCGCATTAAATATTTTTATTATCCATTCAATTTATATGTTCAATATAACACCACAAATGCTAAAGTGGTTTCTTGTTTATTATATAGTCAGCTGAAATGTCAAAGGACACAACAAAGATTTATTTAAAAGTAAAAAAATTAAAAATATACTCTTATATACCACATCTGATCCGAGATTTAAAAGATCAGTACTGATCCGAAATTTTAAAGATCAGAACTGATCCCAATAATGGATCGCTGAGATAAGATCACTTTTAACCGCGCGGATACAATATTATCTGAAAAAATAGGATTATCTAAAGATACGTTTGAATCGATGTGATTAGGTCAGGACAAAAAAGGAGTCTGTTTGCTGGATTAAAATAGAAAAAATTTTATACGAAATAAATTCAACACAAAAAGTTTTATATACATAAATCTATTTTAGTCCAGCTAAAAAAATCTTTTTTTTTTGTGCTGATCTAATAAGATTGATTCAAACTGATGCAATTAGATGAACCGATTTTTCGAATAAAATTGTATCCGTCCGATTAAAACTGATCTAATCTTAGGAACCCATTTTTCGGATCAGTACTGATCTTTCAAATCTCGGATTAGTACTGATCTTTTAAATCTTGAATCAGATGTCATGTATAAGAATATATCGCTCCTTTACTTGTATAGTGTCACAACTCAAAATATTTGATTTTGCAGAAAACACGTTTAAAGTTTACTATTGAAACTTGTTTTTAATTGAAAAAGGCCGGTACATAGAAAATGTAATAATGGCGTGTACTCTTCTCAAACGGTGAGCTTAAGAGATATTAATACGAATTTTTGACACAATATAAAGCACGATATAACGAATAATTCTCCATCATTAACTCAAAAAAAGCATTTTTTGAGATATGACACTATACAAGTAAAGGAGCGATATATAAAAATTTTTACTCGGTTGGTGCCTAATATTTTTTTTGTTAGTGATGTCCGTTTTCATTTTCGGTTGCGTTATATGTTGTGAAAAAAAATTTAATTCATGTCAAAGTTATTACTCTCCTTTCCACAAAATATTTTTTTAAAACATTTTTTATGGTCATACTGACATATTTTTACTTTTAACCACATACTTACCAAACCCTAAGTTGAGAAGTCCTTCTTATCCATGTGTATTGAGAAATACTTAAGATTACAAAGTATAAAAATACATATATTTGATGGTTGATTTTTTTTATGTTTCGTTTGAAAAACATACTTAAGAACAGTAAAAAAAAATTTTAGAGAAAAAAAAAAAATTGATAAAAAAAAAAATTGATGGAATTAAAAAAAATATTGATGGAAAAAAAGTATTCATTAAAAAAATTTTGAAAAAAATATTAATGAAAAAAAAAAATATGAAAGAAATATATTGTTAAAATAAGTAAAAAAGTTAAATTCGGCCTTGCCGAATGTATTGATACCCTCCACAATTTCAAAAAGATTATTTCAAAAAACTTTATTTAAATATTTTTTGTCAAAAAATATGTTTGTACTTGTTTAAATACCATTCGTTGTTCAATTATGTTCACATATGTCAACTAGCAGCTGAATTAACACATTTTGTATTTTTAGGTTATGTTGTGTTCCAAAATTTTTGAGGTGTCCTTACATTTTCGTTCATAACTTTTGAACCGCTAAACCGATATCGCTCAAATGCAACACCAACCTGCTCGGGTGAACTTCCAATAAATATGTTATGCTTGAGTCATCTTCGAGTAATATTTTGGCCGTTATCGCCATTTTCTCAGACAGACAGACGGACTGACGACAGACAGGCGGACATCGCTAGAATATCTTAAAATCGATCACTGATCTATTATATATATATTTTATGGATTCCCAGACCGATATTTCGATGAGTTACAAACGGAATGTCAAACTTATATATACCCTTTATCACCTACAATAAGTGAAGGGTATAAAAATATTGAGTACAAAAAATATTGACTTAAAAAAAAATTGATAAAAAATATTTTGTTACGTTTTTTTTTACCATCTGGTGAATATTTTTTTAATCACCACGAGGTGAATTATTATCCAAGTTAGAAACCCAAGTTACTAAAATCTTTTGTTGAATGAAAATAATTCTTATTTGTTTTTTTTTTTTGTTAATCGTTAGCTTATATATTCGAACTAAGGTGGTCTGCAACAGGTTAAATGCCTGGGGAAGTAATAACTTGGCTGATTTTCAACCGATTATAGTTTTTGGTACCTTATTAGAGAGGCATTTTACTCCATATTATAATTCTGTAACCACTCGAATTTAAACTTGACTTAAAATACCAAAAAAAAATGAGAAAACAGAAAATAATTCATATTTTTCCTTGTAATCCGTTTTCTAAACTTCAAGACCCATGTGGAACGCCTTACCCATGCCCGATCGTTCTTAATTTTTGTGAGACGTATTTTTACCTCGAAATGAATATATCTAGGGTAAGTTAGGGTCAGTATCTACCAATTTAATTTTTTTGGAGCACCATAGAAAATAATTCAGAGTCAAAAAATAAAAGGTGCAATTTTCAAAATTTGAAAAAATAGAACGAATTGCGATCACATCTCGAATTATGGCTTAAAAGTTGCGTAATTTAGAGTAGAACTTTTAGACTTTTTTAAAAAAAAAATCAAAAGTTTCGGACTTTTTCAAAAAGTCGATTTTAATTTTTAAACGTTAAAAAATAAGTGTTAGTTACTTCGCATAATTTTTAAATATTTTTTTCTAAAACTACATTTAAATACAAATAAATCCAACTTTTTTTAAGATATCTATATTTTTAAATGGTCAAAATTAATTGAAATTCAATTTTTTTTTTTTTTTATTTTTTTAATTTTTTTGAAAAAATCGCCATTTTGAAAAATTGAACACCATCTTGAAATAAAAGGCTGAAAGTTGGTGTCCAAGTTGCATTTAGTAAGTACTAAAACATATCCAAAAAAAAAAATAAATCGAAAGGGGTCGGGTCTAAAAGTGAGTGATTTGGCTTGGAATGCCCCATACATTTAACTGGTCGAAATTAATTCAAAATTTCAATTTTTTTATTTTTTTGAAAAAATCGCCATTTAGAAAAATTGATTACTTAACACCATCTTGGAATAAAAGGCTGAAGATTGGTGTCCAAGTTGCATTTAATAAGAACTAAAACATATTCAAAAATTCTGACTATTTTTTATTAAAAAATAAAAATTGTTTTATTCGACCTTTAAAATATTATATTTTGAGGATGTTTATTCTGGCTCGAGGTCATTATTTTCTTTACTAATTAAAACCATGATATTCTCATCTCGTCTTTCTAATTTTCATTGCGAATAGAGGCGAATATGTATTAATATTCTAGTTTGTGCACAAACGATTTGTCATTAGACTCGTTTAAAAGTAAAGTAAATCGCTAAATAATCTTGACAATGGAATCTTGACAAATTCCGACAAACGTGTCGATTAAGTCTTGCAAAAATGACCAACATAAATAAATTAAGAACAAAAAAAATATTTTCTTGAAAATTATGCTATGAGAATATCATGGTTTAAATTAGTAAAGAAAAAATATCATATTCAAAAATAAAATAAATTGAAATGGGTCGGGTCTAAAAGTGATTGATTTGGCCTGGAATGCCCCATATGTACTAATATTTTAGTTTGAACATAAGCGATTTGTCATTTAAGTTCTACTTTGTCATTTAAGTTGCAACTTGTAGTATAGTGTTTTAATTTAGCTTAATGGTATTGACAATAGAATCTGACAAATTCCAAAACACGGGTCAACTAAGTCTTGCAAAAATTACTAACATAAATAAATTTAAAACAGAAAAACTATCTTCTTTAAAATTATTCTATGAGAATATCAAAGTTTTAATTAGTTAAGGAAATTATGACTTTGAGCTAGAAAAAAACTTCTCAAAATATGATAGTATATTATTAGATCTTATTAATTCCATTTTTGGGATCTTATAAATGATATATGGCGACTTAAACGGTGATTTTCCAGTTTTTCGGCTATTTCCTAGCTCTTGATTTTCTATTAATTTTTATATTATCTTTCCTTTCTTTTAAAATTTTTAAATGTTGGAATCAAAATGAATAATTTTTCATTTTAAGTATTACACACACTAGAAATAATATGTAACACTTTGTTATTTAATTAAGTATAAAATTCCACCGAATTGTACATTTAATATTTAGTATTTAATCAATAAAGGCTTCTAGAGGCAGCAATCAAATTGTATTGAACTATTGAATAATTAATATTGCGTTATTTGGTGTTAGTGTTTGGGGTTACGGAAATCCCGGCAGAAAAATTACAAATAATCATAGGAAAAAACAAGTAAGAAAGCTATATTCGGCTGTGCCGAATCTTTAAATACCCTCCACAATGTTAACCAATGCACTATGGTTTCGCGAACGACCTTTGTTGGTCAAAATTCAATTTTCCCAAAATTGATTTTATAGAAAGTCGTAAACACTTACAAACAACAGAAAACTAAATAAATTTGACATTAAAAGTTTTTCTGAAGATTATTATAACTGGATAATATGAAACTAGTAAGAAACAAACCAGGATGTCTAAATTTTTAGAAAAATTAAAAAATTTTTCTTTCACACTTTTCTCAATTCAAAACCATATATAACAAATCAAAAAATTATAATAAGTACATAATTATAATTAGAGCCTGAGCTCGACTGTCTTTACAGAAAAACAATAATTTAGAAAACATATTTTATTTTTGTACAAACGCATTTACCGTTCAAAAACAAATTTAGCTAAAAATAAAAAAAAAATATTTTTTTAAATTTTTTCAATTAATTTTTTGAGTTTAAATACAAAATTTTTTTTATAATATTATACATGGAAAACAAAAAAATTATAACAATTTTTACCACAAAACCTATTTAAAACCAAAATTTTTTCCATTTTTGTAATTTTGGTCAAGAAAAGTGATAATCGGAACTTTAGTGCAATGCAAATATTTAAAAAACAAAAAAAATATTTTATAAATATGTATGTATGAAAATTATATAAAAGCAACCACGTGGCACGTGTATGACACATACTACGTATTTTTAACTTCTTTTGATACAAATAACAACAAGCCAAACAACCATCAACAACTACAAAAACGCGCTGCCACGCCATATCATAGAGGTTTATATTGAAACTCATCTCAATCGCTCATAGCTTCTTAACCCCTGAACCGATTTTGCCATAATTGGTACCAAAATAACCAGAAGAACGTTGAGAACAATAATATAAGAACCTATTTAAAATTTTATTTGAATATGTCAACCATGAGCCAAGATAAATCATTTTAAAATTTTGGGTTAAATTGCTGGTGCCTTGCCCCATTGTGCGATTCGGCCCAAATTTTTTGTGAGTGTTAGGAATAATAAAATTACATTAAATTCAAAGTTTTGTTTACATTCATTCAACAGGTGTCAAGTTATAGCATTTATTTTGTGTAAAATTCACATTTTCACTCATCAAAATTTACATTTTCACTCATAACTTTTAAAATACTTAACCGATTTAAAAAAAAAACCCATCAGATTCTGCCTAGGAGAATTACGCAACTTTTGGTACCCCAGGCGTTTAAATCGGTTCTGGATTATAGCCAAAAACGTGATTTCAACAGACAGACAGACAGACGGACGGACAGACAGACAGACAGACAGACAGACAGACAGACAGACAGACAGACAGACAGACAGACAGACAGACAGACAGACAGACAGACAGACAGACAGACAGACAGACAGACAGACAGACAGACAGACAGACAGACAGACAGACAGACAGACAGACAGACAGACAGACAGACAGACAGACAGACAGACAGACAGACAGACAGACAGACAGACAGACAGACAGACAGACAGACAGACAGACAGACAGACAGACAGACAGACAGACAGACAGACAGACAGACAGACAGACAGACAGACAGACAGACAGACAGACAGACAGACAGACAGACAGACAGACAGACAGACAGACAGACAGACAGACAGACAGACAGACAGACAGACAGACAGACAGACAGACAGACAGACAGACAGACAGACAGACAGACAGACAGACAGACAGACAGACAGACAGACAGACAGACAGACAGACAGACAGACAGACAGACAGACAGACAGACAGACAGACAGACAGACAGACAGACAGACAGACAGACAGACAGACAGACAGACAGACAGACAGACAGACAGACAGACAGACAGACAGACAGACAGACAGACAGACAGACAGACAGACAGACAGACAGACAGACAGACAGACAGACAGACAGACAGACAGACAGACAGACAGACAGACAGACAGACAGACAGACAGACAGACAGACAGACAGACAGACAGACAGACAGACAGACAGACAGACAGACAGACAGACAGACAGACAGACAGACAGACAGACAGACAGACAGACAGACAGACAGACAGACAGACAGACAGACAGACAGACAGACAGACAGACAGACAGACAGACAGACAGACAGACAGACAGACAGACAGACAGACAGACAGACAGACAGACAGACAGACAGACAGACAGACAGACAGACAGACAGACAGACAGACAGACAGACAGACAGACAGACAGACAGACAGACAGACAGACAGACAGACAGACAGACAGACAGACAGACAGACAGACAGACAGACAGACAGACAGACAGACAGACAGACAGACAGACAGACAGACAGACAGACAGACAGACAGACAGACAGACAGACAGACAGACAGACAGACAGACAGACAGACAGACAGACAGACAGACAGACAGACAGACAGACAGACAGACAGACAGACAGACAGACAGACAGACAGACAGACAGACAGACAGACAGACAGACAGACAGACAGACAGACAGACAGACAGACAGACAGACAGACAGACAGACAGACAGACAGACAGACAGACAGACAGACAGACAGACAGACAGACAGACAGACAGACAGACAGACAGACAGACAGACAGACAGACAGACAGACAGACAGACAGACAGACAGACAGACAGACAGACAGACAGACAGACAGACAGACAGACAGACAGACAGACAGACAGACAGACAGACAGACAGACAGACAGACAGACAGACAGACAGACAGACAGACAGACAGACAGACAGACAGACAGACAGACAGACAGACAGACAGACAGACAGACAGACAGACAGACAGACAGACAGACAGACAGACAGACAGACAGACAGACAGACAGACAGACAGACAGACAGACAGACAGACAGACAGACAGACAGACAGACAGACAGACAGACAGACAGACAGACAGACAGACAGACAGACAGACAGACAGACAGACAGACAGACAGACAGACAGACAGACAGACAGACAGACAGACAGACAGACAGACAGACAGACAGACAGACAGACAGACAGACAGACAGACAGACAGACAGACAGACAGACAGACAGACAGACAGACAGACAGACAGACAGACAGACAGACAGACAGACAGACAGACAGACAGACAGACAGACAGACAGACAGACAGACAGACAGACAGACAGACAGACAGACAGACAGACAGACAGACAGACAGACAGACAGACAGACAGACAGACAGACAGACAGACAGACAGACAGACAGACAGACAGACAGACAGACAGACAGACAGACAGACAGACAGACAGACAGACAGACAGACAGACAGACAGACAGACAGACAGACAGACAGACAGACAGACAGACAGACAGACAGACAGACAGACAGACAGACAGACAGACAGACAGACAGACAGACAGACAGACAGACAGACAGACAGACAGACAGACAGACAGACAGACAGACAGACAGACAGACAGACAGACAGACAGACAGACAGACAGACAGACAGACAGACAGACAGACAGACAGACAGACAGACAGACAGACAGACAGACAGACAGACAGACAGACAGACAGACAGACAGACAGACAGACAGACAGACAGACAGACAGACAGACAGACAGACAGACAGACAGACAGACAGACAGACAGACAGACAGACAGACAGACAGACAGACAGACAGACAGACAGACAGACAGACAGACAGACAGACAGACAGACAGACAGACAGACAGACAGACAGACAGACAGACAGACAGACAGACAGACAGACAGACAGACAGACAGACAGACAGACAGACAGACAGACAGACAGACAGACAGACAGACAGACAGACAGACAGACAGACAGACAGACAGACAGACAGACAGACAGACAGACAGACAGACAGACAGACAGACAGACAGACAGACAGACAGACAGACAGACAGACAGACAGACAGACAGACAGACAGACAGACAGACAGACAGACAGACAGACAGACAGACAGACAGACAGACAGACAGACAGACAGACAGACAGACAGACAGACAGACAGACAGACAGACAGACAGACAGACAGACAGACAGACAGACAGACAGACAGACAGACAGACAGACAGACAGACAGACAGACAGACAGACAGACAGACAGACAGACAGACAGACAGACAGACAGACAGACAGACAGACAGACAGACAGACAGACAGACAGACAGACAGACAGACAGACAGACAGACAGACAGACAGACAGACAGACAGACAGACAGACAGACAGACAGACAGACAGACAGACAGACAGACAGACAGACAGACAGACAGACAGACAGACAGACAGACAGACAGACAGACAGACAGACAGACAGACAGACAGACAGACAGACAGACAGACAGACAGACAGACAGACAGACAGACAGACAGACAGACAGACAGACAGACAGACAGACAGACAGACAGACAGACAGACAGACAGACAGACAGACAGACAGACAGACAGACAGACAGACAGACAGACAGACAGACAGACAGACAGACAGACAGACAGACAGACAGACAGACAGACAGACAGACAGACAGACAGACAGACAGACAGACAGACAGACAGACAGACAGACAGACAGACAGACAGACAGACAGACAGACAGACAGACAGACAGACAGACAGACAGACAGACAGACAGACAGACAGACAGACAGACAGACAGACAGACAGACAGACAGACAGACAGACAGACAGACAGACAGACAGACAGACAGACAGACAGACAGACAGACAGACAGACAGACAGACAGACAGACAGACAGACAGACAGACAGACAGACAGACAGACAGACAGACAGACAGACAGACAGACAGACAGACAGACAGACAGACAGACAGACAGACAGACAGACAGACAGACAGACAGACAGACAGACAGACAGACAGACAGACAGACAGACAGACAGACAGACAGACAGACAGACAGACAGACAGACAGACAGACAGACAGACAGACAGACAGACAGACAGACAGACAGACAGACAGACAGACAGACAGACAGACAGACAGACAGACAGACAGACAGACAGACAGACAGACAGACAGACAGACAGACAGACAGACAGACAGACAGACAGACAGACAGACAGACAGACAGACAGACAGACAGACAGACAGACAGACAGACAGACAGACAGACAGACAGACAGACAGACAGACAGACAGACAGACAGACAGACAGACAGACAGACAGACAGACAGACAGACAGACAGACAGACAGACAGACAGACAGACAGACAGACAGACAGACAGACAGACAGACAGACAGACAGACAGACAGACAGACAGACAGACAGACAGACAGACAGACAGACAGACAGACAGACAGACAGACAGACAGACAGACAGACAGACAGACAGACAGACAGACAGACAGACAGACAGACAGACAGACAGACAGACAGACAGACAGACAGACAGACAGACAGACAGACAGACAGACAGACAGACAGACAGACAGACAGACAGACAGACAGACAGACAGACAGACAGACAGACAGACAGACAGACAGACAGACAGACAGACAGACAGACAGACAGACAGACAGACAGACAGACAGACAGACAGACAGACAGACAGACAGACAGACAGACAGACAGACAGACAGACAGACAGACAGACAGACAGACAGACAGACAGACAGACAGACAGACAGACAGACAGACAGACAGACAGACAGACAGACAGACAGACAGACAGACAGACAGACAGACAGACAGACAGACAGACAGACAGACAGACAGACAGACAGACAGACAGACAGACAGACAGACAGACAGACAGACAGACAGACAGACAGACAGACAGACAGACAGACAGACAGACAGACAGACAGACAGACAGACAGACAGACAGACAGACAGACAGACAGACAGACAGACAGACAGACAGACAGACAGACAGACAGACAGACAGACAGACAGACAGACAGACAGACAGACAGACAGACAGACAGACAGACAGACAGACAGACAGACAGACAGACAGACAGACAGACAGACAGACAGACAGACAGACAGACAGACAGACAGACAGACAGACAGACAGACAGACAGACAGACAGACAGACAGACAGACAGACAGACAGACAGACAGACAGACAGACAGACAGACAGACAGACAGACAGACAGACAGACAGACAGACAGACAGACAGACAGACAGACAGACAGACAGACAGACAGACAGACAGACAGACAGACAGACAGACAGACAGACAGACAGACAGACAGACAGACAGACAGACAGACAGACAGACAGACAGACAGACAGACAGACAGACAGACAGACAGACAGACAGACAGACAGACAGACAGACAGACAGACAGACAGACAGACAGACAGACAGACAGACAGACAGACAGACAGACAGACAGACAGACAGACAGACAGACAGACAGACAGACAGACAGACAGACAGACAGACAGACAGACAGACAGACAGACAGACAGACAGACAGACAGACAGACAGACAGACAGACAGACAGACAGACAGACAGACAGACAGACAGACAGACAGACAGACAGACAGACAGACAGACAGACAGACAGACAGACAGACAGACAGACAGACAGACAGACAGACAGACAGACAGACAGACAGACAGACAGACAGACAGACAGACAGACAGACAGACAGACAGACAGACAGACAGACAGACAGACAGACAGACAGACAGACAGACAGACAGACAGACAGACAGACAGACAGACAGACAGACAGACAGACAGACAGACAGACAGACAGACAGACAGACAGACAGACAGACAGACAGACAGACAGACAGACAGACAGACAGACAGACAGACAGACAGACAGACAGACAGACAGACAGACAGACAGACAGACAGACAGACAGACAGACAGACAGACAGACAGACAGACAGACAGACAGACAGACAGACAGACAGACAGACAGACAGACAGACAGACAGACAGACAGACAGACAGACAGACAGACAGACAGACAGACAGACAGACAGACAGACAGACAGACAGACAGACAGACAGACAGACAGACAGACAGACAGACAGACAGACAGACAGACAGACAGACAGACAGACAGACAGACAGACAGACAGACAGACAGACAGACAGACAGACAGACAGACAGACAGACAGACAGACAGACAGACAGACAGACAGACAGACAGACAGACAGACAGACAGACAGACAGACAGACAGACAGACAGACAGACAGACAGACAGACAGACAGACAGACAGACAGACAGACAGACAGACAGACAGACAGACAGACAGACAGACAGACAGACAGACAGACAGACAGACAGACAGACAGACAGACAGACAGACAGACAGACAGACAGACAGACAGACAGACAGACAGACAGACAGACAGACAGACAGACAGACAGACAGACAGACAGACAGACAGACAGACAGACAGACAGACAGACAGACAGACAGACAGACAGACAGACAGACAGACAGACAGACAGACAGACAGACAGACAGACAGACAGACAGACAGACAGACAGACAGACAGACAGACAGACAGACAGACAGACAGACAGACAGACAGACAGACAGACAGACAGACAGACAGACAGACAGACAGACAGACAGACAGACAGACAGACAGACAGACAGACAGACAGACAGACAGACAGACAGACAGACAGACAGACAGACAGACAGACAGACAGACAGACAGACAGACAGACAGACAGACAGACAGACAGACAGACAGACAGACAGACAGACAGACAGACAGACAGACAGACAGACAGACAGACAGACAGACAGACAGACAGACAGACAGACAGACAGACAGACAGACAGACAGACAGACAGACAGACAGACAGACAGACAGACAGACAGACAGACAGACAGACAGACAGACAGACAGACAGACAGACAGACAGACAGACAGACAGACAGACAGACAGACAGACAGACAGACAGACAGACAGACAGACAGACAGACAGACAGACAGACAGACAGACAGACAGACAGACAGACAGACAGACAGACAGACAGACAGACAGACAGACAGACAGACAGACAGACAGACAGACAGACAGACAGACAGACAGACAGACAGACAGACAGACAGACAGACAGACAGACAGACAGACAGACAGACAGACAGACAGACAGACAGACAGACAGACAGACAGACAGACAGACAGACAGACAGACAGACAGACAGACAGACAGACAGACAGACAGACAGACAGACAGACAGACAGACAGACAGACAGACAGACAGACAGACAGACAGACAGACAGACAGACAGACAGACAGACAGACAGACAGACAGACAGACAGACAGACAGACAGACAGACAGACAGACAGACAGACAGACAGACAGACAGACAGACAGACAGACAGACAGACAGACAGACAGACAGACAGACAGACAGACAGACAGACAGACAGACAGACAGACAGACAGACAGACAGACAGACAGACAGACAGACAGACAGACAGACAGACAGACAGACAGACAGACAGACAGACAGACAGACAGACAGACAGACAGACAGACAGACAGACAGACAGACAGACAGACAGACAGACAGACAGACAGACAGACAGACAGACAGACAGACAGACAGACAGACAGACAGACAGACAGACAGACAGACAGACAGACAGACAGACAGACAGACAGACAGACAGACAGACAGACAGACAGACAGACAGACAGACAGACAGACAGACAGACAGACAGACAGACAGACAGACAGACAGACAGACAGACAGACAGACAGACAGACAGACAGACAGACAGACAGACAGACAGACAGACAGACAGACAGACAGACAGACAGACAGACAGACAGACAGACAGACAGACAGACAGACAGACAGACAGACAGACAGACAGACAGACAGACAGACAGACAGACAGACAGACAGACAGACAGACAGACAGACAGACAGACAGACAGACAGACAGACAGACAGACAGACAGACAGACAGACAGACAGACAGACAGACAGACAGACAGACAGACAGACAGACAGACAGACAGACAGACAGACAGACAGACAGACAGACAGACAGACAGACAGACAGACAGACAGACAGACAGACAGACAGACAGACAGACAGACAGACAGACAGACAGACAGACAGACAGACAGACAGACAGACAGACAGACAGACAGACAGACAGACAGACAGACAGACAGACAGACAGACAGACAGACAGACAGACAGACAGACAGACAGACAGACAGACAGACAGACAGACAGACAGACAGACAGACAGACAGACAGACAGACAGACAGACAGACAGACAGACAGACAGACAGACAGACAGACAGACAGACAGACAGACAGACAGACAGACAGACAGACAGACAGACAGACAGACAGACAGACAGACAGACAGACAGACAGACAGACAGACAGACAGACAGACAGACAGACAGACAGACAGACAGACAGACAGACAGACAGACAGACAGACAGACAGACAGACAGACAGACAGACAGACAGACAGACAGACAGACAGACAGACAGACAGACAGACAGACAGACAGACAGACAGACAGACAGACAGACAGACAGACAGACAGACAGACAGACAGACAGACAGACAGACAGACAGACAGACAGACAGACAGACAGACAGACATCGCTAGATCGACTTAAAATCGATCAAGGATCATGAATATATATACTTTATGGGGTCCTAAACCAATATTTCAATGTGTTACATACGGAATGACAAACTTATATATACCCTCTATCACCAGAGTGGAGGGTATAAAAATACGAATTATATTACAAAAAATGTCCAATAATATTTTAGACTCTCCAATTATATTTAAAAATATCCAATTATATGTCAAAAATTTTCAATATAATTGAAAATTTTTAAAATGTAACTAAACATTTTTTGGTTATAAATGGTAATATCTGAAATATAAATGGAAGTTTCTGAAACATAATTTGAAATTTTCGAAATATAATTGGAAATTTTTTAAATGCCCGAGTAAAAATAAACATATATTACAATATATAACTTGATACAAACATAATAAATTATATATGATTATGCATCCATGAGATATTTTCCAAATTTTTTTAATGCAGTCATATGTAGTAATATATAATTGAATCATGATTCGGATTAAAAGGTGTACGGTTGATATAATTATATAAAATTACATGAGGGTCAATACAAAATTTGTTTTTCTGTATAATTTAATATAAAATTATATATATCCAATTCTGTTTCATATATAACACTATATGTTTCCATTTAACCAACAATTTTCTAAGTTTTTAAGGCAAATTATAAGAAACTTTTTAAAATGTTCCTCAACATTTCCTTGTTAGGGTTATGTATATCACCTATCTGGTTCGAAGCGTACCCGAACATTTTTTTTTTAAGAAAATTATATGTTTGGTGAATGTATCGTTGACCTGTGGTGTAACTCAACCCAAGCCAAAAAACACCAGGATTTTACATGTTTTTATGCAATTAGATCTAATCATCATCATCATCATTAGCGCTACAACCCGGGGTGGGTCTTGGCTGCCTCCAATCTTGCTCTGAACATCTCTCTATCTGCTGCTACTGTTCTCCAGTTGTTCGTGCCAGTTTTTCGAAAATCTTCATCGACTCCATCACTCCATCTTAGCTTGGGCCTGCCACGTTGTCTCTGTCCATCAGGTTGAAATTTCATAACTTTCTTCGTCGGGTTCGAGTCGTCAAGCCGTTGTACATGACCTGCCCATCGCATTCGATTAATCTTTATGCGTTTTACCACGTCAATATCTTGAAACAGTATATAGAGCTCACTATTGTATCTGCTTCTCCAAGAAATTAGATCCACTAATATATGGCAATGTCTGGTCAAAACTCGGATGAAATCAAATCATATTTTATACAAATTGATCTTTTTTAATGCAAAAACATCCACCATTTTTCGGATCAAATTGCGTTTAATTATATATTGTATTACATATCAATATATATTGCATCATATAAAAATTTTTTACTCGGGTGTAATTAGATCTCTTAGGCGATATTTCTTCCAAATGGTTGCAGGGAGTCAACTGATTTTCAGAATTAGTCAATTGTATTTAAGATTTTCAAATTGTATTCAGAAATAGTCAATTGTATTTCAGATTTTGTAATTTGTATTTCAGAAATAGTCAAATGTTCTTCATCTTTATTCTGCTTAAATAGCTCTAAAAAGATACATGAATTCTCTGCATCTTTATAACGATTTTTTCAGCGCTCTAAAGAGATGTGAATTCAGAGCATCCTAAGAGCGCTTTTTCGGTGTATCCAACTAGCGCTCTAAAGTGTGACATCGCCTTAGAGAATCATGCATGAATTCAGCAGGTTTGGTTGGATGCGCTCCTTCACTCAAGCTCCTTCTGCTGCCAGTTCCGCAAAATTTTTGCTAGGATGCAGGACGCCACCTCAGTTTAACTATATAAGCTACCGACTAACAAAAAAGAAAATAGGAATTCCTGTTGTCATTTTCTTAAAACCAAAAAGTTTGTATCTTTGATTTGTTACTTGGATAATAATTCACTTGATGGTGAATAAACCCGTTTTTCACCAGCTGGTGAATAAAATGTAACATAATTATTTTCAACAAAAAAATGTTTTTTTTCATCAAAAAAACTTTTTTTTTATCACATTTTTTTTCATAAATTTTTTTTTATTTTCATCAATTTTTTTGTTTTTAATAAAAATTTTTTTTCATCAATTTTTTTTTCATCAAATTTTTTTTTTATAATTTTTTTTTTTCATTCAATTTTTTTTTTATCAAATTTTTTTTCATCATTTTTTTTTTGATAATTTTTTTATCATAAATTTTTTTCATCAATTTTTTTTTTTATAAAAAGTTTTTTCTTCATCAAATTTTTTTTTATCAAATTTAAATTTTTTATTTATCAAATTTTTTATTTCATCAAATTGTTTTTTCATAATTTTTTTTCAATACTTTTTTTGTACCCTTCAACCACAGTATCGGGGGTATATTCACTTTGTCATTCCGTTTGTAACGAATCGGAATATCAGCCGGAGACCCCATAAAGAGTATATATTATTGATTCATGATCGATTCTAAGACATTCTGTAAATGTCCGTCTGTCCGTCTGTCTGTAGATGGCACGATGCAGTCCAAAATAAAAGAGCTAGCATCCCGAAATTTGGCACGAATATGTCTTAAGTTCGTAAACGGGCAAAATCGGACTGGGGGGAAAAAGGTTCCCCCTGAAGGAACTAACCCAACCTCTGAGAAACACGATTTTTTTAAGTGTTTTTTATATTTTTATTAAACAAATGAAACATGATTATGCAAGAAAAAGTTCAGAAACTGTTTAAGAGGCGTATACTTAATTTTGTGATTGCCTTTAAATAACAATCATACGCAACGGTGCACGGTGATTTTTTAATAATTCGGACATTCAGTAAGTACTGGATTAATTGCAGCGAAATTCATACGGGTTATAGCTAACTAGAGTTTGCAAATAATCAAGATATTTCATAAT